>CM057051.1:26263802-27703802 GCA_029948455.1 Solanum rostratum
AAAAAAACAAATCAACTTTATTAACTTAACGTGGATCCTAAATAATAAAAACAAAATAAAAAGGTTAGAACTTTTCTATTTCCACCTTATTCATAAAGTATTTTAAAAACTTTAAGTAAAGTTTTATTATATAAGTTTATGCTCTGTATATTTTTTTCAATATATAAAAAAGATTACCACCTAAAGATTTTCATATATTTTCTTATACAAAATATAAATTAATATTTAAATTTACGTTTGTTGATTTAAAACTGCCCAAAGAAAGATTTATAAACCAAGTCATACAATAATATACTGAAAATATTAAGATATCCCCCTAACTCACAATCACTTATGCACGTTTTTTATTGCATAATTGATTAAAACTGTTTTATTAAATGCCTTACGTTGTAAAAACAAAACTTGTAAAATCGTTAATATTTAATTTTTACTACAATAGCAGTTTTTTGCACGTCTCTGTCTCCACTAACTCACAAGCACACATGCACGTTTATTATTTTATTAATTAAATACAACGTAAACTGCAAATCACGTTATAATAAAAAAAAATTGAACATAGTAAATATCTCTTTTTACCACAATATCAGTTTTCTCCTTATTTGTAGCAACTAAATATTCTTTATTATTCTAATTTTTACTTTTAATATTATACTTATCCAAATAAATATCCTAATCATGTAACTTTTTATGATTTTAATATTTATAATTTCAAAAAGTGAATTTATCTTTATTCTAAATAAAAATTATGTATCCGAATCAATATCTTTTTTAATTTTTTTTAACTTTTTCTTTATTTAAATAAAAAGTCATAATAATAGTAATAATAATAATAATAATAATAATAATAATAATAATAATAATAATAATAATAATAATAATAATAATAATAATAATAATAATAATAATAATAATAATAATAATAATAATAATAATAATAATAATAATAATAATATATGTCACGCCCCGGGAGGGTACCCTAGGCGTGGCCGGCACTCGAAGACTATTGCTAGCCCCCAAGCGAACCACCTAGCTTCATCACATCATTCAATCAAATACTCTACTGAACAGCAGGAATATACAAGTCTCAAAGGAAATACATATACAAAATGAAGGCTAGTAGAAAGAACTAGCTCACAATCTCAACATAAATACTCGACCATCGTCTATGAAGCCTCTATCACTAATCATGTGGTGCCAATGACAAATCCATGGCTACCCAATCAAAACAAAAGAAATAATCCAGTCTAACTCTAAAGCATGATGAAATAAAAGAGTGAGTCCTCCGGAGTAAGGGAGGCTCACTAATCAGCTGCAATCTCAAATCCTTAACGAAGCGCCTGTCGACGATCCCCAGTACCTGCCTTTGCATCATAAAACGATGCAGTCCAGAGGGGACATCAGTACTTGGAATGTACATGTATATAATATAGCTGAGTAAAATAGAAACCGGTAGAAATATATAGAAACAACATCAGCTCAAAAATAAACATCGAATCACATCATTAGTCAAATGACTACCTATGCAAGAATAAGAAGTAGACAAGTGACCTATCGACAACTCAGAACTCATCAATCTTCTCGGACTCGTCTCAAAGGAGCTCACCTCCTCTCATCTCATCACATCTCGTCTCATCTCATCTAGACTTGGAGTAAGGCAAGAAATTTATGGGAGTTTCTCTTATCCGATAACAATCACTTATGAGCCAGTGAATGTACAACAGTCACGCTGATGTTGCCACAGCCGTTCCAAACTTGCCAGGTAGGGAACGAATCGAAACCATATCAGCTCACCCAATATGGAGTCGGTCGTCGATAAGTCCTCTATTGTTTCAGGGACTTCTAATCCAGAGGGAACCATAATATATGTGATGGTTCTAAGCCTCATCTACGTATGGCGACGTAGTTAATGAGTTCAAGTGGGACTCACTCTTTACTCATTTTGGTGCTCGATACTCCTCCCGACTCAATGCTCATAAAACCTCCATCTCAACCAATCTCATAGGGACTTCAACCCCGTCAATGATCGGTATTTCATAGAGAATCTAACCCTATCATCAATCAAGCTCATAAGGACTTTAACTCTCTCATCAATATATCCCATCAATGATATAAGATTTAGAACAATCATTCGGAATCAAGTGAATAGACACATCGGTAGAGTTTATTTATAGAGACTCATAAGACAATCAAACTCTATCGACTCATCATCATTCTCTCATCACAATCACAATCACAATCAACAATCACAACCTCAACTCAAGGCTTTAGACTCATCATTTCTTCATCACAATCACAATCACAATCACAATCATAATCTTAACTCAAGGCTCTAGACTCATCTCTCAAATTCAATATGCATGCTTTTCGAATTAGTCATGTAGGGTTATGCAAATTCTCATTAAAATATTAAATTTAAGGAAGCAGTTAGTATGATGATCATCAACATAGAAAAACCTGTAATTTCAAATATAATTTTCAAGAAAAACTATCAAAGAAATCATGCATATAGACTCTTCAATCATCAACTCATCTATGACTCCTAAGGGGCACAAGAGAGAACAATCTCATATTATAGTTTAGCCCTACATACCTGTGATATGGCTAACAACCGAGTACGTCTAGGATCTCCTCTCGAATTCCTCACACAAGCTCTTCTCTCTTCTCCTCAAGCCCTAGCCTTGTTAGATTAGGGAATAGGACTTAGAATGAGGGTTTTAGACCCTTTTTACGTAGAAACGTCATTATTAGTCATGTATTAGAGTTTAGGAGGGGTGGGGGATTGACCGGAATGCCCCTCATAATTATTTGGAAATTTTCAGCCCAAAAAATACACGGTCCGCGATGCGGACCTATCGCGAACAGGGTATTTTTGGAAAAATATTTTTGAACGAGTTTTCTCCATCCCGTAGAAAAATTTTAAAATCGCACAATTGCTCCTCCGCGATAGGTCCGCGACGCGCCTCTATCGCGGACCGTCACTGTTTTTTGATTTGGATCGAAAATTCATCTTTCGATCGGGTCGCTCTAAAAATCGACCGAGACCACCTCCGCACTCAATTTTTCATGTTGATTCCAAATCCGGTCTCGGATTTGCCATACGAGATTTGGAAGATGCGTTACGCGCATACCCCCACTCTAGGGGTATTTTGATAATTTTATCGGGCGTTACATCATCTCCCCCTTAGGATCATTCGTCCTCGAATGATGAGTAGAGATGGGGGTTAAGGCACGAATAAACTCAAGGCTCATTTCCGCCCTCAATTCAATCAATCAATTCTCGACTTAATAATAGTAAGTCACATAAAAATTGAACAATCAACTTAGTGAAGAGTATGGATTTTTACCTTCAATATCTTCATCATCAGTTGGCACAAATAGGTGCGGATATTTTGCCTTCATCTCCTCCTCAGCTTCCCATGTGGCTTCTTCAACGAACTGATTTCTCCACAGGACTTTGACTGAGGCTATCTCTT
Organism: Solanum rostratum; assembly: GCA_029948455.1. Taxonomy (NCBI): domain Eukaryota; kingdom Viridiplantae; phylum Streptophyta; class Magnoliopsida; order Solanales; family Solanaceae; genus Solanum; species Solanum rostratum. The sequence goes on from CM057051.1 coordinate 26,267,276, forward strand.
TGTTCCTCAACTTGCGAATCTGACGATTAAGGATTTGAACCGGGACCTCTTCGTAAGATAGGTTATCCTTTACTCCAATGCTATCAACAGGGATTACCAAGGCGGGATCTCCTAAGTATTTCTTCAGCATCGATACATGGAATACTGGATGGACTCCATCTAGCTCGGAAGGCAACTCCAACTCGTAAGCAACCTTCCCAATCCTCTTTATGATTTGATAGGGTCCAACATAACGCGGACTTAGCTTTCCTTTCTTCCCGAACCTTAGGACACCCTTCATAGGTGATACTTTCAGGTACACCCAATCATCTACTTTGAACTCCAAATCTCTTCTCCTCACGTCAGTGTAAGACTTTTGGTGACTCTAGGCAGTTTTTAACCTTTCCCTAATGACCTTGACCTTCTCCATCGATTGATGAACAAGATCAGGCCCAATCAGTTCAGCTTCTCCAACCTCAAACCACCCAATTGGTGATCTACATCTCCTCCCATACAAGGCTTCATACGGAGCCATCTGAATGCTCGCATGATAACTATTGTTGTATGCAAATTCAATCAGTGGTAGGTGATCATCCCAATTCCCCTTAAAGTCAAGGACACAAGCCCTCAACATGTCCTCAAGCGTTTGAATTGTACGCTCTGCCTGACCATCCGTCTGGGGATGAAAGGCTGTGCTCAGGTTCACCTTAGTACCCAAACCTTTCTGGAATGATCTCCAGAACTGGGAGGTAAATTGGGCTTCTCTGTCCGAGATGATGGACAAGGGAACTCCATGCAACCTCACAATCTCCTTGATGTACAACTTGGCATACTCTTCCGCAGTGTTGGTTGTCTTAACTGCCAGGAAGTGAGCTGATTTAGTCATTCTGTCCACGATCACCCATATCGAATCATGTTGCTTTCACGACCTTGGCATACCAGTGATAAAGTCCATATTAATCATCTCCCACTTCTACTCCAGAATCTCAAAGTTCTGAGCCAATCCACATAGCCTTTGATGTTCAACCTTCATTTGTTGGCAGTTTGGGCATTTTGAAACGAATTCCTCAATATCCCTCTTCATCCCATTCCACCAATAGACTTCCCTTAAGTCGTGGTACATTTTGGTGGAGCCAGGATGAATGGAATATCTGGTGTTATGGGCTTCTGCCATGATTCTGTCCCGAATACCATCGACATCTGTAACACACAATCTACTTTGATATCTCAACACTCCATCTCCCCCTTTGGCGAATACCATCACCTTCTGTCTATGGGTGTCCTCCTTCAATTGGAGTATGACTGGGTTTTGGTCTTGCTTTTCCTTCACTTTCTCTACTAACGAGGAAGCAACCCCGTTCTCCACATTAACTCCTCCTTCATTGTTTTCTTCGAGCCGAACTCCTAATCGAGCCAACAGGTGCATGTCCTTGGCTAACTCCTTCTTTCCCTCCTCCACGTGGGCTGTGCTACCCGTTGATAACCTGCTAAGAGCGTCAGCAACAACATTAGCTTTACCTGGGTGGTAGTGCATGCTCATGTCATAATCTTTGAGCAATTCCAGCCATCTCCTTTGACGCAAGTTGAGCTCTTTCTGACTAAAAACGTGTTGCAAGCTCTTGTGGTCAGAGAACACATCCACATGTACTCCATACAAGTAGTGGCGCCAGAATTTAAGTGTGAACACTACTGCTGCCAACTCGAGGTCATGAGTTGGGTAGTTCCTTTCATGAACCTTGAGTTTCCTGGAAGCATAGGCTATCACCTTCCCCCTTTGCATTAGTACGCATCCCAATCCAACCCTTGAGGCATCACAATAAATTATAAAGTCCTCGGTCCCGTCGGGTATGGTTAGGACTAGTGCAGTAGTCAACCTCGTTTTCAATTCCTGGAAACTCTTCTCACATTTTTCGGACCACTGAAACTTGACCTTCTTCTGAGTCAATTTGGTCAATGGCGCGGATAGGGAAGAAAATCCCTCGACAAACCTGCGGTAGTAGCCTGCCAACCCCAAGAAGCTCCTAATGTCAGTTAGAGAGGTCGGTCGGGGCCAGTTCTTAGCCACTTCAATCATTTGAGCATCCACACGAATACCCTCACCGGAAACAATATGGCCTAAGAAGGCTACTGATTTAAGCCAGAACTCACATTTGGAGAATTTTGCATACAACTTATGGTCCTTAAGAGTTTGGAGGACAACTCTGAGGTGATTAGCATGCTCCTGCTCACTCCTTGAATATATCAGAATGTCGTCGATGAATACAATCACAAACAAGTCAAGATATGGTTTGAACACTCTATTCATCAAATCCATAAAGGTGGCAGGTGCATTCGTTAACCCGAAGGACATGACCAAGAACTCAAAATGGCCATATCTAGTCCTGAGGGTTGTCTTTGGAATATCACACTCTCTCACCTTCAGCTGATGGTAGCCAGATCTAAGGTCTATCTTAGAGAAACAGGAGACTCCCTGAAGTTGGTCAAATAAATCATCTATCCTTGGGAGAGGATATTTATTGTTCCGTTGCGTATAATCAATACACATCCTGAGGGACCTATCTTTCTTCCACACGAATAAAATAGGGGCACCCCATGGTGAAATACTTTGCCTAATGAAGCCCTTTTCTAGAAAATGTTTTAGTTGCTCTTTCAATTCTTTCAACTCAGCGGAGGCCATCCTGTAAGGTGGGATCGAAATAGGCTGGGCATCTGGAAGAACATCAATCCCAAAGTCAATCTCCCTATCAGGAGGGACTCGGGGCAAGTTGTCAGGAAAGACTTCTGGAAACTCGTTGACAATCGAAACTGACTCAAGAGTTGGGGACTCAACATCATCAGATTTCACTCTCACCAAGTGATAAATACAACCTTTGGAAATTAACTTCCGGGCTTTAAGATATTAGATAAACCTCCCTCTAGGTGTCACCGAATCACCCTTCCACTCTAGAACTGGTTCATTTGGAAATTGGAACTTAACCGTTCGGGATCTACAATCAACAAAGACATAACAGGCGTGAAGCCAATCCATGCCGAGGATCATATCAAAGTCAACCATCCTTAACTCGATCAGATCAACAATGGTGTCCCTATGACGGATAGACACTACATAAGCTCTATAGATTCTGTCAGCTCGAATAGACTCACCCACTGGAGTAGAAACATCAAAGGGTTCAAGAAGACTCTCGGGAGTTCTATCAAATTTACTGGCCACGTAAGGAGTCACAAACGACAATGTGGCACCAGGATCTATCAAAACATAACAATCAAAAGTAAAGACTCGGATCATACCCGTCACAACGTTTGGGGAACTCTCCTGATCTTGGCGACTCACCATAGCATATAAGCGGTTTGTGGCCCTTCCTGTACCTGACGTAGTGGCCCTCTGGTTCCCTCTGACTGGTAGAGCTGGGGTGGAAGATTGAGCCCGGTCAGCCCACTTTGGGCAATTTCTCTGGTAGTGGCCCGCTTGGCCGCACTTGTAGCACACGTCATTTCCGTCACGACATCTCCCCAAGTGGAGCTTGCCACAGGTACCACATGGTGGCTTACCCTGCGGACCTTGGGCCACACTAGCTTGCGAACGAGGCCCATGTCTTCCCACATTCTGAGATCTCTGATCGTACCCGCCCCTAGGCACCGGGGCACTAGCAGATGATGGTGCTGGAAAGCGGTTGCCATTTCCTTTCCTCCCAACCTCATGGCTGGACGTTTTCACTTTCTTGCGCTTGAATTCTTCCCGATCATGCTGTCTCTCCTCATTAGCTTGTTGCACAAACTTCATCAGTCGCCCGATGTCCATATCACTCACCAGCATGGCTCCTCTCCCATCTCTCTTGGGTCCTCTGTTCAACCCATCTACATACATTCCCATCCTTCCCCTCATATCGGAAACCATGTCCAGAGCATAGCGAGATAATTGAGTGAACTTCAAGCTATACTCTTGCACGGTCATAGAGCCCTGTTTAAGGTTCAGAAACTCCCTTACCTTAGCTTCTCTTTTCTCCCTTGGGAAGAAGCGTCCCAAGAAGGCCTCCTCAAACACTGCCCAAGTCACATACAAAGAATTATCCTCTCTGCCTTTTTTTCATTGGTCGAACCAAAGCCTAGCCACCCCCTTAAGTTGGTAGGCAGCCAGTTCCACCCTATCAGCATCAGCTAAGTGCATTACCTGGAACACCTTCTCAAGTTCCTCCACATATTCTTCAGGATCTTCAGTGGGTGCAGACCCCGTAAACTCAGGCGGGTTCATCCTCAAAAACTCCCGGACCCTAGAGGTGTCATGAGGACCTGTTCCACCTGCGCCTTGCCTCACCGCTGGTGTTGCGACAGCCTGGGCTAAGGTTTGAATAGCCTGCCGCAACTCGGCGTTGGAGACCTCATCTTGAGGGGGTTGTCCAACAGGGGCAGCGGGATCCACGGGCCCCTCAAGTACTTGGGGTTCAGGTGGGTTAACAGCTCGCCTGGCAGGACATCCCCTTCCTCTGACAACTTTTCTGGGAGGCATATCGTCGATTCTGCAAGTGTAGAGCACGAATTAGAAGATAGTTTTTCATAGAGTTTAACTCTAATGCACGAATTGGAATAAGAAAGAAGTGTAACCATTCATAATGTCCCATAGCCCCCTACTTATGAAATGTGGTCGAAAACACACCCATAAACAAGACCCTACTAGACACGGCTTTATAGACTCCCTAGGACACTTGAACTCTGGGCTCTGATACCAAGTTTGTCACGCCCCGGGAGGGTACCCTAGGTGTGGTCGGCACTCAAAGACTATTGCTAGCCCCCAAGCGAACCACCTAACTTCATTATATCATTCAATCAAATACTCTACTGAATAGCAGGATAAGTCTCAAAGGAAATACATATATAAAATGAAGGCTAGTAGAAAGAACTAGCTCACAATCTCAACATCAATGCTCGACCCTCGTCTATGATGCCTCTATCACTAATCATGTGGTGCCATTGACAAATCCATGGCTACCCAATCAAAACAAAAGAAATAATCCAGTCTGACTCTAAAGCATGATGAAATAAAAGAGTGAGTCCTCCGAAGTAAGGGAGACTCACCAATCAGCTGCAATCTCGAATCCTCAACGAAGTGACTGTCGACGATCCCTAGTACCTGCCTCTGCATCATAAAACGATGTAGTCTTGAGGGGACATCAGTGGTTGGAATGTACTAGTATGTAATATAGCTGAGTGAAATAGAAACCGATAGAAATATATAGAAACAACATCAACTCAAAAATAAACATCGAATCACATCATTGGTCAAATGTCTACCTATGCAAGAATAAGGAGTAGACAAGTAACCTATCGACAACTCAGAACTCATCAATCATCTCAAACTCGTCTCAAAGGAGCTCACTTCCTCTCATCTCATCACATCTCGCCTCATCTCATCTAGACTCGGAGTAAGGTAAAACATTTATGGGAGTTTCTCTTATCCGACAACAATCACTTATGAGCCGGTGAATGTGCAACAGTCACGCTGATATTGCCACAACCATTTCAAACTTTCCAGGTAGGGAACGAATCGAAACCATATCAGCTCACCCAATATGGAGTCAGTCGTCGATAAGTCCTCTATTGTTTCAGGGACTTCTAATCCATATGGAACAACAATATATGTGATGGTTCTAAGCCTCATCTACGCATGGCGACGTAGTTAATGAGTTCAAGTGGGACTCACTCTACACATTTCGGTGCTCGATACTCCTCCTGACTCAATGCTCATAAAACCTCTATCTCAACCAATCTCATAGGGACTTCAACCCCGTTAATGATCGGTATTTCATAGGGAATCTAACCCTATCACCAATCAAGCCCATAGGGACTTAAACCCTCTCATCAATCAATCCCATCAATGATATAAGATTTAGAACAATCATTAGGAATCAAGTGAATAGACACATCGGTAGAGTTTATTTATAGAGACTCATAAGACAATCAAACTCTATCGACTCATCATCATTCTCTCATCACAATCACAATCACAATCAACAATCATAACCTCAACTCAAGGCTCTAGACTCATTATTTCTTCATCACAATCACAATCACAATCTTAACTCAAGGCTCTAGACTCATCTCTCAAATTCAATATGCATGCTTTTCGAATTAGTCATGTAGGGTTATGCAAATTCTCATGAAAATATTCAATTTAAGGAAGCTGTTAGTATGATGATCATCAACATAGAAAAACCTGTAATTTCAAATATAATTTTCAAGAAAAACCATAAAAAAAATCATGCACGTAGACTCTTCAATCATCAACTCATCTATGACCTATAAGGGGCACATGAAAGAACAATCTCATATTATAGTTTAGCCTTACATACCTGTGATACGGCTAACAACCGAGTACGTCTAAGATCTCCTCTCGAATTCCTCATACAAGCTCTTCTCTCTTGTCCTCAAGCCCTAACCTTGTTAGATTAGGGAATAGGACTTAGAATGAGGGTTTTAGACCCTTTTTACGTAGAAACGTCATTATTAGTCATGTATTAGAGTTTAGGAGGGGTGGGGGATTGAGCGGAATGCCCCTTATAATTATTTGGAAATTTCTAGCCTAAAAAATACACGGCCCGCGACGCGGAACTATCGCGAACAGGGTATTTTTGGAAAAATATTTTTGAACGAGTTTTCTCCATCCCGTCGAAAAATTTGAAAATCGCACAAGTGCTCCTTTGCGATAGGTCCGCGACGCGCCTCTGTCGCGGACCGTCACTGTTTTCTGATTTGGATCGAAAATTTATCTTTCGATCGGGTCGCTCTAAAAATCGACCGAGACCACCTCCCCACTCAAATTTTCATGCTGATTCCAAATCTGATCTCGGATTTACCATACGAGATTCGGAAGATGGGTTACGCGCGTACCCCCACTCCAGGGGTATTTTTATAATTTTACCGGGCGTTACAGTATATATATATGTGTATATATATATATATATAAACACACACAGATATATAACATTCATTTACTTACAAACAAATTTAAAATCTAAAATTGATGTATGATTCGGCTTTAAAATTTACAATTAAAAATATATTTTTGATGATATAGACATAAACATAAAAACTTTAGCATAAAAAATAATTTTATAAATAATATATACATACTAAATAACATATTAACATGATAAATAAGTAACATTATTGTAACACCGGATAAATTATCAAAATACCCCTAGGGAGGAGGTGTGTGCATAATGCATCTTCTGATGTTCGGATTGAAAATCTGAGAGTGGATTCTTGATCAGCACTGAAAATTGAGTGGGAAGAGGATCTCGATCGATTTTAAGAGCGATCAAGTCGAAAGATAATTTTTCGTTCCAAAACGAAAAATAGTGTGCCTACACGATAGAACCGAGTCGCGGACCTGTCGCGAAGCCACACTTGTATTTTTCTGTGATTTTTTGATGGAGTTGAATTTTCCAAAAATACACTGTCCGCGTCGCGAACTGTGTTATTTCAGGTCAGGGAAAAAATCTTTTAAATTATGGAGGGCATTTTAGTCCATTCCTACCTATCCTAAACGCACCCCTACGACCAATAAAGGTTGGTTTCTAAGAAAAGGGTTTCAAAAAAAAACCACATTCTAAAGCGTTCTTCCTAGAAGTCACTAAGTCAGGGCTTGAGGGAAGTTGAGGTTGATGAGATCAAGAGAAGGTTGTGCAAATTTATGTTAGAAAATCTTCCTAGGTATGTAAGGCTAACCCAAAGCATGGGAATGTTCTCCCATGTGCTCTCTTGAGTATATTAAATTGTGTATATGAACATAATGAGGTTGATGTGAAGAGTTTTGAGCATGTATTTTGTATCTTACTTTATGTATATACTTTCCTTAAACTGATGATCATCATAAAACTGAATTTACATTCATACTTCATTTCACAAGTGTTTTCTTTAAAACCCTATGACTACTTTATTAAAAAGGTGTAAGAATGAACTAAGAGGTGAGTCTAGAGCCTAAATGAGAATGATGTTATGATGTTGTGATTGTATTTAACATTTTATGAGAGTCTTGATGATGATGTTGATGAGAATGATGTTTTATGATGCCTTAAATTAGAACTTTAATTTCTAAAAAGAGTATCTTGAGTCCATGATGTTGATGTTGGGGTTAATGAGGCGAGGTGATGTTGATATTGAGGTACTCTATTATGTCCCTACGGGACTGATGTTGATGTTGAGGTATTCTATTTTGTCCCTACGGGACTGATGTTGATGTTGATGTATTATGTCCTTATGGGACTGATAATGAGGTATTATGTCCCTATGGGACTGATGAGGTTGAGGTTTTATGAGCATGTCGAGTTCTGGGAGCAACGAAATAGATGAGAGTGAGTCCCACTTGAACCCATTAACTACGTGGCCCGCATAGGAAGAGGGGATTGAACCGCAATGTGGATGGCTCCTTTCTTGCCCCAAATGAGGACTGAGGTTTTTCTTGTGGATCCACTAAGGTTGATGTCCATTACCCCGGGTAGGGTATTGGATGGATGTGGCAACGACGTCGCTTCGTTGTATCATCACTGGCTCATAGGTGATAGTTGTTGGTTAGAGAAACTCCCAATTAGGTTCATTGTGATAGGACTCTGATGTTGATGTTATGTAATGTTCTGAGTCGATGTTTCCTGAGTTGAGTCAATGTTGATGTTCCCTGAGTTGAGTTGACGTTGAGGTTCCCTGAGTGAATTGAGTCAAGTTTCCTTGAGATGAGTTTGATGTGATGATGACGTTGAGATGAGAGGTGGATGGGACAATTGTCTATTCTAATCTCTTGCCTTAGATAGACTCTTGACATTCTGATGGAGTATGATGTTGAGTTGATGTTTTCTTTATGCTGTTGTACTTACATTACTATTCAGCTATTTTACATGCTAGTACATTCCACGTACTGATGCCATTCGGCGCTGCATCATTTCATGATGCAGATACAGGAGTTAGAGGACTTCAGCAGACGCACTGTTGAGGTCAGAGATCGCGAGTTCCAACATTGGTGAGCCTCCTTGCTATCTGGAGGAAACCCTTTATTTGATGCTTCCTTTATTTCATTGAGTCCAGTAGCCATGGCATGTCATGGCACCATTCTTAGACAGTTGAGTCAGGTTAGAGACTTCGTACACATGATGTCGAGGTTGATGTTTGATGTAGTTCTTATGAACTGAGTAGTGTTTTAATCACTTGATGTTGAGACTGATGTTGGCCTTTGGCCTTTTATCGAGATGGTTCCCTATTTACTTTCGCTGTTATGATGATAAACTGACTGTCCTGAGAACAAGTGGTTCGCTTAGGGGCTAGCAATAGTCTCTGAGTGCCGGCCACGCCTAGGGTACCCTCCCAAGGCGTGACAAACTTGGTATCAGAGCACAGAGTTCAGGAGTCCTAGGGAGTTTATGAAGCCGTGTCTAGTAGAGTCTTGTTTATGCGTGTGTTGTGCACCACACTTCATAAACAGGATGCTACAGGGCATTAGGAAATAGTTACCCTTCTTTGATGTTCTGAGTTCGTGCAATAGAGCTTGACTCTATGAAACCCCCTTTCTAATTCATGCGTTACGCGTTTGCAGATAATGCCTCCAAAATGCACTACTACCCAAAGAGATGCCTCAGTCCCTAACACTGAGAATCCCTTACCAGAGGGTCCTAATTTGCATGGGACAAGGAGACGGGGGCGACCTGCTAGAGCTGCTGAGGCTCTACCAACACCTCCTGCTCAGTCAGCCTCCCCTTTGGAAGCAGACTTCAGGGGAGCTATCACTATGCTCACTCAGTTGGTGGCCTCTCAGAGTAGCAGTCGTGGTCCCCAGTCCCCTAGCTCCAGCTCCCAAGAGTCTGCAGTTGCATCCAGGCTTAGAGATTTCCTGAGGATGAACCCACCAGTCTATATAGGATCCAAGGTTGAGGAGGATCCGCGAAACTTCATTGATGAGGCGCGTAAGATCTTGAGAGCTATGCATGCAAATGAGGTTGAGAGAGTCGAGCTGGTCTCGTATCAACTTAAGGATGTTGCCAGTGTCTTGTATAACCAGTGGGAAGATGGTAGAGGTGAGGATGCTGAGCCTGCTGAGTGGGAGGAGTTTGAGAGTGCTTTTCTCGATCACTTCTTTCCCCAAGAGTTGAGGGAGGCAAAGGTCGAGGAGTTCGTGAATTTGAAACAAGAGGGGTTGACGGTCAAAGAGTATAGCTTGAAGTTCATCCAGTTGTCCAGGTATTCTCCGGAGATGGTCCTGGATATGAGGGCAAGAATGAGGAAGTTTGTGTCTAGGTTGGGCAAGCATGTGAAGAGGGAGTGTAAGGCAACATTGCTGATTCTATGCATGGATATTGCTAGACTTATGGTCGATGCCCAGCAGACTGAGGAGGATAAGAAGAGGGACAGGGAAGAGCAACAGAGTAAGAAAGCCAAATCGGCGGGGCATGAGCCTAATCAGTAAAAGCAGAATAAAGGTGATAGAACCTTCTTTCAGAGGAAATCTGCTAGCCATGCACCTCCGATGGCGAGTGCGCCTGTTCAACAAAACAGGTATGATCAGAAATCTTATGGTCACCAGAACTTCAGAGCACAGGGACCTCAGTCCCAAGCTAGTGTTGCTCAAGGTCCGAAGGGAAGGCTACCTTGTCGCATATGTGGCAGGCTGCATCTTGGTGCATGCCGTGAGGGCACCAATACTTGATTTTCATGTGGACAGCCTGGCCATTTCCAGGATGAGTGCCATACGAGGAATCAGTGGTGGAGTGATAGAGGTAATAGAGCTCAGTCTTCTACGGTGCCCTCTGCGAGTAATCATCAGAAGGCTCCTACTGCAAATGCAGGAGGCAGGACGAACCGTCTGTATGCGATGGGTAATTGACAGGATCAAAAGGTTTCTCCAGATGTTGTTACAAGTATGCACCGAATCCTTTCTTATAATTGTTATGCATTGCTTGACCCGGGTGCCACTTTGTCTTTTGTGACGCCCTATGTGTCCAATAAGTTTGAGGTTCTTCCTGAGTGTTTGCTTGAGCCCTACACTGTTTCGACTCCTACTGGTGAGTCTATCCTGGCTAAGAGGGTCTATAGAGACTGTGTAGTGTCCATCTATCATAGAGATACCTTGGCCAATTTAGTAGAGTTGGAGATGGTTGACTTTGATGTGATCCTTGGTATGGATTGGCTCCATGGTTGCCATGCATCCATAGATTGTAGGACCTAAATTATTAAATTTCAATTTTCGAATGAACCCGTCCTAGAGGGGGAGGGAGGTTATGTTGCACCCAAGGGTATTTCCTACCTGAGGGTGAGAAGGTTAATCTCTAAGGGGTGTATTTATCACCTTGTACGAGTTAAATCTGATGATGTTGAGTCTTCTACTCTTGAATCGGTCCCGATTGTAAATGAGTTCCCTGAGGTGTTCCCTGAGGATTTACCCGGAGTCCCTCCTGATAGGGAAATCGACTTTAATATTGATGTACTACCCGACACGCAGCCCATTTCGGTTCCACCATATAGGATGGCCCCTGCTGAGTTAAAAGAGTTGAAGGAGCAGTTGAAGGATTTGTTAGAGAAGGGTTTTATTAGACCAGTGTTTCTCCGTGGGGTGCTCCCGTTCTATTTGTACGAAAGAAGGATGGGTCTCTGAGAATGTGCATAGACTATAGGCAACTGAACAAGGTCACGGTCAAGAATAAATATCCTCTTCCCAGGATAGATAACCTGTTTGACCAACTTCAGGGTGCCTCATGCTTTTCAAAGATAGACCTCAGATCAGGTTACCATCAGTTAAAGGTGAAAGAATGTGATATTCCAAAGACAACTTTCAGGACAAGATATGGCCACTTTGACTTCTTGGTCATGTCCTTTGGGTTGACGACTGCACCGACAACTTTCATGGACTTGATGAATAGGGTGTCCAGGCCCTACCTTGACATGTTTGTGATCGTGTTCATTGATGATATCTTGGTATATTCGAGGAATGAGGAAGAGCATGCTAAACATCTTAGAGTTGTCCTTCAAACTCTTAAGGACCATGAGTTGTATGCGAAGTTCTCCAAATGTGAATTTTGGCTTAAGTCAGTGGCTTTCCTAGGCCATGTGGTTTCGGGTGATGGAATTCGAGTAGATGGCCAGAAGATTGAAGCGGTTGCAAGCTGGCAAAGACCAACCTCTCCAACAGACATAAGGAGTTTCTTGGGATTGGCAGGGTACTACAGCAAGTTTGTTGAGGGATTTTCTTCCCTATCCGCGCCATTGACCAAACTGACCCAGAAAAAGGTCAAGTTTTAGTGGTCTGAGGAATGTGAGAAGAGTTTCTAAGAATTAAAGACTAGGTTGACCACCGCACCTGTCTTGACCTTGCCTCACAGGATGGAAGGCTTTGTAATATACTGTGATGCATCAAGAGTTTGGTTGGGATGTGTATTAATGCAGAAAGGGAAAGTGGTGGCCTATGCTTCCAGGCAGCTTAAGGTTCATGAGAGGAACTATCCGACCCATGATCTTAAGTTGGCAGCAGTTGTGTTCGCACTTAAAATCTGGCGCCACTACTTGCATGGAGTGCATGTGGACGTGTTCACGGATCACAAGAGCTTACAGTATGTCTTCAGTCAGAAAGAGCTCAACCTATGACTGAAAATATGGTTGGAATTTCTCAAAGACTATGACAAAAGCATCATGTACCACCCAGGTAAAGCTAATGTTGTTGCTGATGCTTTTAGCAGGTTGTCTATGGGTAGCACAACCCATATTGAGGAGGAGAAGAAGGAGTTAGTGAAGGAAGTGCATAGGTTGGCTCGATTAGGAGTCCAACTTGAGGAGAACGACGAGGGAGGAATTAACGTTCAGAAAGGATCTGCATCGTCCCTAGTGACTAAGGTAAAAGAGAAGCAGGATCGAGATCCTATTATACTCCAATTGAAGGAGGATGTTCAGAAGCAAAAAGTGATGGTCTTCTCCAAAGGGGGAGATGGGGTATTGAGGTACCAGAGTAGGTTATGTGTCCTTGATGTTGATGGTGTTCGAGAGAGGATTCTAGCTGAGGCCCATAACACTAAATACTCCATTCATCCGAGCTCCACCAAGATGTATCACGACTTGAGAGAGGTCTATTGCTAGAATGGAATGAAGCGGGATATCGCAGAGTTTGTTTAAAGATGCCCAAATTGCCAACAAGTAAAAGTTGAGCATCAAAGGTCAATTGGCTTGGCCCAGAACTTCGAGATTCCAGAATGGAAGTAGGAGAGGGTTAATATGGATTTCATCACTGGCCTACCGAGATCCCGGAGACAGCATGATTCCATATGGGTGATTGTAGACAGGATGACGAAGTCAGTGCATTTCCTGGTAGTCAAGACGACCAACACTGCAGAGGATTATGCCAAGATGTATATCCAAGAGATTGTGAGGTTGCGTGGAGTTCCCATGTCCATCATCTTGGAAAGAGGATCCCAATTTACTTCTCATTTCTGGAAGTCTTTCCAGAAAGTATTGGGTACCAAAGTGAACTTGAGCACAACTTTTCATCCACATATGGATGGTAAGGCAGAGCGCACTATCCAGATGGTAGAAGATATGTTGAGAGCATGCGTCCTTGACTTCAAAGGAAATTGGGACGATCATTTACCATTGATTGAATTCACATATACCAATAGCTATCATGCGAGCATTCAAATGGCCCCTTATGAGGCCTTGTATGGGAGGAGATGTAGATCACCCATTGGGTGGTTTGAAGTTGGAGAGGCTGAGTTGATTGGTCCTGACCTGGTCCACCAGTTCATGGATAAGGTTAAGATTATTCGAGAAAGATTGAAGACTACCCAAAGCCGTCAGAAATCTTACACAGATGTGAGGAGAAGAGACCTAGAGTTTGAGGTGAGCGATTGGGTTTACTTGAAGGTATCACCCATGAAGGGTTTCATGAGGTTTGGGAAAAAAGGGAAATTGAGTCCTCGCTATATTGGTCCTTATCAAATTGTGCGAAGAATTGGGAAGGTTGCTTATGAGCTAGAACCTTCCGAGTTAGATGGAATCCATCCAGTGTTCCATATTTCGATGTTGAAGAAATGTTTGGGGGATCCTGCCTTGGTAAATCCTGTGGAGAGCACGGGAGTTAGAGACAGTTTGTCCTATGAGGAAGTCCCAGTCCAAATCCTGGATCGACAGGTTTGCAAACTGAGGAACAAAGAGATAGCCTCTGTCAAAGTTCTGTGGAGAAATCAATTTGTTGAGGAAGCCACATGGGAATCTAAGGAAAAGATGAAAGTAAAATACTTGCACCTGTTCATGCCCGAAGTTGATGAAAGTGTTTAAGGTAACATTCTTACTTTTATGTAGATTGATGTTCCTACCATGAGTTGTTATGTGTAAATTCTGATGTATGAATAGAGGTTATTAAGGTCGATGAGGAATTGAGGAGGTGAGTTTCTGAGTGAGTATTGAGGTGATTCCGGAGTCTATTCGTGCCAAAGTACCGTTCCTACTTATCATTCGAGGACGAATGATCCCAAGGGGGAGATAATGTAACGCCCGCTAAATTACCAAAATACCCCTAGGGAAGAGGTGTGCGCAAAACACGTCTTTCAATGCTCGAATTGAAATTCCGAGAGCGGATTTGTAATCAGCACTGAAAATTGAGTGGGAAGAGGGTCTCGGTTGATTTTTAGAGCGATTGAGTCGAAAGATAATTTTTCGTTCCAAAATGAAAAATAGTGTGCCTGTGGAATAGAACCGCGTCGCGGACCTGACGCGGAGCCACACTTATGTTTTTCTGTGATTTTTTGATGGAGTTGAATTTTTCAAAAATACACTGTTCGCGACAGGTCCGCATTGTGGACTGTGTTATTTCAGGTTGGGGAAAAATTCTTTTAAGTTACGGAGGGCATTTTAGTCCATTCCTACCTATCCTAAATGCACCCCTACGACCAATAAAGGTCAGTTTCTGAGAAAAGGGTTTAAAAAAAACCCCATTCTAAAGCGTTCTTCCTAGAAATCACTAAGTCAGGGCTTGAGGGAAGTTGAGGTTGATGAGATCAAGAGAAGGTTTGCGAATTCGTGTTAGCAAATCTTCCCAGGTATATAAGGCTAACACAAAGAATGGGAATGTTCTCCCATGTGCTCTCTTGAGTATATTAAATTGTGTATATGAATATAATAAGGTTGATGTGAAGAGTTTTGAGCATGTATTTTGTATCTTACTTTATGTATGTACTTTCCTTAAACTGATGATCATCATAAAACTGAATTTACATTCATACTTCATTTCACAAGTGTTTTCTTTAAAACCCTACGACTACTTTATTAAAAAAGGTGTAAGAATGAACTACGAGGTGAGTCTAGAGCCTAAATGAGAATGATGTTATGATGTTGTGATTGTATTTCACATTTGATGAGAGTCTTGATGATGATGTTGATGAGAGTGATGTTTTATGATGCCTTAAAATTGGAAGTTTAATTTCTAAAAAGAGTATCTTGAGTCCATGATGTTAATGTTGAGGTTAATGAGGCGCGGTGATGTTGATGTTGAGGTATTCTATTATGTTCCGACGGGACTGATGCTGATGTTGAGGTATTCTATTTTGTCCCTACGGGACTGATGTTGATATTGATGTATTATGTCCTTATGGGACTGATGATGAGGTATTATGTCCCTATGAGATTGATGAGGTTGAGGTTTTATGAGCATGTATAGTTCTGGGAGCACCGAAATGGATGAGAGTAAGTCCCACTCGAACCCATTAACTACGTGGCCCGCGTAGGAAGCGGGGATTGAACCGCAATGCGGATGGCTCCTTTCTTGTCCCAAATGAGGACTGAGGTTTTTCTTGTGGATCTACTGAAGTTGATGTCCATTATCCCGGGCAGGGTATTGGATAGATGTAGCAACGACATCGCTTTGTTGTATCATCACTAGCTCATAGGTGATGGTTGTCGGTTAGAGAAACTCCCAGTTAGATTCCTTGTGATAGGACTCTGATGTTGATGTTATGTGATGTTCTGAGTCGATGTTTCCTGAGTTGAGTCGATGTTGATGTTCCCTGAGTTGAGTTGACGTTGAGGTTCCCTGACTGAGTTGAGTCAAGTTTCCTTTAGATGAGTTTGATGTGATGATGACGTTGAGATGAGAGGTGGATGGGTCAACTGTCTATTCTAATCTCTTGCCTTATATAGACTCTTGACATTCTGATGGAGTATGATGTTGAGTTGATGTTTTCTTTATGCTGTTGTACTTACATTACTATTCAGCTATTTTACATGTCAGTACATTCCACGTACTGACGCCATTCGGCGCTGCATCGTTTCATGATGCAGATACAGGAATTAGAGAACTTCAGCAAATGCACCGTTGAGGTCAGAGATCGCGAGTTCCAACTTTGGTGAGCCTCCTTGCTATCCAGAGGAAACCCTTTATTTGATGCTTCCTTTATTTCATTGAGTCCGGTAGCCATGGCATGTCATGGCACCATTCTTAGACAGTTGAGTCAGGTTAGAGGCTTCGTAGACATGATGTCGAGGTTGATGTTTGATGTTGTTCTTATGAACTGAGTAGTGTTTTACTCACTTAACTTGATGTTGAGACTGATGTTGGACTTTGGCCTTTTATCGAGATAGTTCCCTATTTACTTCCGCTGTTATGATGATAAACTGACTGTCCTGAGAACAAGTGGTTCGCTTAGGGGCTAGCAATAGTCTCTGAGTGCCGGCCACGCTTAGGGTACCCTCCCGGGGCGTGACAATTATTAAATGTTGTGTTTATTTAAATAATATAAATATATTAACTAAACTACCTTATTATTTAATTGATAGAAGAGTACTTCTCTAAGTCAACTTATATAACTTAACGTTTCATCTTCTAAAAAAAGAAAAAGCTTCCATTCACATTCTACATAAAAGTTTTCTACATAATCAATAATCTATATATTATTAAAGGGAGATGATAAAACCACCACATTCAACCACGTGACAACCTATACATATGCCATCTGTCATCTTAGAATAATTAGTTTAATTAGTTATTAATAAATTTAAATAATAAATGATATTATAAAAACAAAATATAACAATATAACACCATTTCTAAAATTAAATTTAAAAATCTTTACAAAATAATATTTAACTAACTTTAAATAAGCGTTTAAGCACTATACAACATTTTTAAAAAAACAAATCAATTTTATTAACTTAACGTGGATCCTAAATAATAAAAACAAAATAAAAAGGTTAGAACTTTTCTTTTTCCACCTTATTCATAAAGTATTTTAAAAACATTAAGTAAAGATTTATTATATAAATTTATGCTCTGTATATTTTTTCAATATATAAAAAAGATTACCACCTAAAGATTTTCATATATTTTCTTATAAAAAATATAAATTAATATTTAAATTTACGTTGGTAGATTTAAAACTGCCCAAAGAAAGATTTATAAATCAAATCATACAATTAGATACTGAAAATATTAAGATATCCCCCTAACTCGCAATCACTTATGCACGTTTTTAATTGCATAATTAATTAAAACTATTTTATTAAATGCCTTACGTTGTAAAAAAAAAACTTGTAAAATCGTTAATCTTTATTTTTTACTACAATAGCAGTTTTTTGCACGTCTCTTTCTCCACTAACTCACAAGCACACATGCACGTTTATTATTTCATTAATTAAATACAACAAAAACTGCAAATCACGTTATTAAAAAAAATTGAACTTAGTAAATATCTCTTTTTACCACGATATCAGTTTTCTCCTTATTTGTAGCAACTAAATATTTTTTATTATTCTAATTTTTACTTTTAATATTATACTTATCCAAATAAATATCCTAATCATGTAATTATTTTATGATTTTAATATTTATAATTTCAAAAGGCGAATTCATCTTTATTTTAAATAAAAATTATGTATCCGAATCAATATCTTTTTTAATTTTTTAACTTTCCCTTTATTTAAATAAAAAGTCATATATATATACACACACATATATACACACATATATATGTAACATTCATTTACTTACAAAGAAATTTAAAATCTAAATTTGTTTTAAGATTCTGCTTTAAGATTTACAATTAAAAATAAATTTATGATGATATATACATAAACATAAAAACTTTAGCATAAAACTAATTTATAAACAATATATACATACTAAATAACAATTAACGTGGTAAATAAGCAACATTTTTAAATGTTGTGTTATTTAAATAATATAAATATATTAACTAAATTGCTTTATTACTTAATTGATAGAAGCGTTCTTCTCCAAGTCAACTTATATAACTTAATGTTTCATTTTTTAAAAAAGGAAAAAGTTTCCATTCACATTATACATAAAAGTGTTCTACATAATCAATAAATAACTTTAAAATTTATTAAAATAATCAACAAAAAAATTTACAAATTAAATCCAAAATATTTTTACATAGAGGCAGAAAGTATGATTAGTACTTTATATAATTCTTAAACGTATTTTAATAACATATTAGAGATCCATTTTTTTTAAGTGGTTAAATTATATTTTATTGTCATTTCATAGAAAATGTATGTATTAGTGTCACGCCCCGGGAGGGTACCCTTGGCATGGTCGGCACTTAGAGACTATTGCTAATCCCCAAGCGAACCACTTAGCCTCATTACCTCATTCAACCAATAAACTCTACTGAACAACGGAAAGTATAAGTGAATGGGCACATCTCTTCTAAAGTCTCAAAAGAATATATATAATAATGAAGGCTGGTAGAAAGAACTAGCTCACAATCTCAACATCAATGCTCGGCCATCGTCTATGAAACATCTACCATTAATCATGTGGTATCAATGACAGATCCACCCAAATCAAAATAAAAGAAGTAGTCCAATATCCAACTCTAAAGCAAGATTAATATATCATGGTGGATCCTCCAAAATAAAGAAGGCTGACCAAATCAGCTGCAATCTTGGATCTTCAACGGAGCGTCTGTTGATGATCTCTAGTACCTGCCTCTGCATTACAAAACGATGCAGTCCAGAGTGGACATCAGTACTTGGAATGTACTAGTATGTAAAATAGCTGAGTGAAACAGAATCCGATAGAAAAATATGGAAACAACATCAACTCAAAATAAACATCAAATCGCATCAAATAGTTAAATGTCCATCTATGAAAGAATAAAGAGTAGACAAATGACACATCAATAACTCAAACTCATCAATAGTCTAAACTCATCTTAAAGCTTATCTCAGAGGAGCTAACCTCCTCTCATATCATCTCAAAACTCATCTCAGAGGAGCTCACCTCTTCTCATCTCATCTCAAAACTCGGAGTAAGGTAAAAAATTTATGGGAGTTTCTCTTATCCGAAAAAACTCACTTATGAGCCAGTGAACGTACAACAATCACCCTAATGTTGCCACAGTGGTTCCAAACTTGCCAGGTAGGGAACGCTCAAAAACCATATCAGCTCACCCAATATGGAGTCAACTCAATAGGTCCTCTATTGCTTTCAGGGACAGTTACTCTCGAGAGGAACCATTATATATGTGATGGTTCTATGCCTCTCCTACGTTTGGCAATGTAGTTTGACGAGTTCGAGTTGGACAAACTCTCACTCTTTCGGTGATCGATACACCTCCCATGACTCAATGTTCATAAAACCTCCATCTCAACCAATCTCATAGGGACTTACTCCCTGTCAACGACCGGTATCTCAAATGGGCTTTAACCCTCTCATCGATCAATCTCATCAATGACTCAAGATTGTATAACAATCATTAGGAAACAAGTAAATAGACACATCGATAGAGTTCATTTATGGGGACTCATGAAACAATCAAAATTTTATCAACTCATCATCACAATCAACAATCTCAACTCAAGCTCTAGACTCATTTCTCAAGTGCATTATGCATGCTTTTACAATTAGTCATCAAAATTCCATCAACTCATCATCACAATCAACAATCTCAACTCATGGATCTAGACTCAATTCTCAAGTTCAATATACACGCTTTCAAACTAGTCATGTAGGATTATGCAAATTCTCATGAAAATATTCAATTTAAGAAAACAAATAGTATGATCGTATTTGGGCGTCTTGGACAAAATGGAGGTTGGCCTCTGGAGTATTGTATGATAAGAAGATACCACCTAAACTCAAAGGTAAGTTCTACAGAATGGTGGTTAGACCATCTTTGTTGTATGGGGTGGAGTGTTGGCCAATAAAGAATGTACATGTTCAGAAGATGCAGGTCGCAGAAATGAGGATGTTAAGATGGATGTGTGATAAGATTAGGAACGAGGTCATTCGGGAGAAGCTAGAGGTGGCCCCTATAGCCGACAAGATTAGAGAAGCGAGACTGCGATGGTTCGGACATGTGCAGAGAAGGAGTACCGATGCCCCTGTTAGGAGGTGTGATAGGCTAGATTTGGGAGCTACACGGAGGGGTAGAGGTAGACCAAAGAAGTATTGGGGGGAGGTGATTAGACATGATATGGTGAAACTCGATCTCACCAAGGACATGACCTTAGATAGGAAGGAGTGGAGGTCGAGAATTAGAATAGCAGGCTAATAGGGTAGATAGGAAGGATTGGTTAATTGTCTGCCTTTTATATGTTATTTATCTGCCTTTATATATTAACTATCTTGTATCTACGGATTATCATGTGTTCTTCTCTTTCTTTCCTGTTTATCATATCTAGCTTATTCTGCTAATGGGTTTTTGCGACGAGGGTTCCCAGGAAACAGCCTCTCTACCACAGTGGTAGCGGTAAGGTCTGCGTACATCTTACCCTCCCCAAACCCCACTTGTGGGATTTTACTGGGTATGTTGTTGTTGTTGTTGAAATAGTATGATGATCATCAACATCAAAAGCAAGAAATTTTAAAATAAGATTTTATGAAAAACCATCAAGGGTTCATGCATGTAGACTCTTTAATCATCAACTCATCTATGACCTCTATGGGTCACATGAGAGAACAATCCCATGTTTTAGTTTAGCCTTACATACCCGGGATGCAACTATCAACCAAGTATGTAAAAAATCTCTTCTCGAATCTCAACTCAAGCTCTTTTCTTCTCTCCTCAAGCTTTAGCCTTGTTAAATTATGGAATAGGACTTAGAATGGGGTTTTTTGACACTTTTCATGTCAAAACGACCTTGTTAGATCGTGTAAAGAGTTTAGGAGGGGTGGGGAATTTACCAGAATGCCCCTCTTAATAATTTAGAAATTTTCAACTCGGAAAAGACGCAGTTCGCGACATGGACCGGTCGCGCACCGTGTATTTTCAAAAAATGTTTTCTAAACAAGTTTCCTCAATCTCGTCAAAAATTTTAAAAAGAATGTATGTGCTGGTCCACGATGGGTGCGCAACACGCCTCTGTCGCGTACTAACACTGTTTTATACTTCATGTTGAAAATTATCTTTTGATATGGTCGCTCTAAAAATCGACCAAGACCATTTTCTCACTCAATGTTTCATGCTGATCACAAATTCGGCCTCGGAGTTGCCATTTAAGCATCAGAAGATGTGGTACGCGCATACCCTCACTCTAGGGGTATTTTGGTAATTTTACCGGGCAGTACATCATCTCCCCCTTGTGATCATTCGTCCTCGAATGATGAGTAAAGGTGGATATCATGGCACGAATAGACTCAAACTCATCTCAACACTCAACTCAATCAGTTGAACTCTAGACCTCCATCGATACTACTTAGACTTACGAATAGAAAGCTACATCAAGAATAGATGTATCAATTTAGTGCAGGGTAAGAAATTTACCTTCAACACCCTCATCATTTAGTACGAATAGGTGCGGATATTTTTCCTTCATATCTTCCTCAGCTTCCCATGTGGCTTCCTCAATGAATTAATTCCTCCATAGGACTTTGATTGAGGCTATCTCTTTGTTCCTCAACTTACGAGTTTGACGATCAAGGATTTGAACCAGGACCTCTTTGTAAGATAGGTTATCTTCCACTCCCATGCTATCAACAGGGATCACCAAGGCAGGATCTCCCAAACATTTCTTCAACATCGACACATGGAATACTGGATGGACTCCATCTAACTCATAAGGCAACTCTAACTCATAAGCAACCTTCCCAATCCTCTTTACGATCTAATATGGCCCAACTTAACTTTCCCTTCTTCCCAAACCTTAGGACACCCTTCATAGGTGGCACTTTCAAATACACCCAATCATCTACCTCGAACTCTAAGTCTCTTCTCCTCACGTCGGTGTAAAATTTGTGGCTACTCTGGGCAGTCTTTAACCTCTCTCTATGACCTTGACCTTCTCCATCGATTGGTGAACAAGATCCGGCCCAATCAGGTCCGCTTCTCCAACCTCAAACCACCCAATTGGTGATCTACATCTCCTCCCGTATAAGGCTTCATAAGGAGCCATTTGAATGCTTACATGATAACTATTGTTATATGCAAATTCAATCAATGGTAGGTGAGCATCCCAATTTCCTTTGAAGTCAAGAATACAAGCTCTCAACATATCCTCAAGTGTTTGAATTGTACGCTCTGCCTTACCATCTGACTGTGGATGAAAGGCTGTACTCAGGTTCACCTTAGTACCCAGTCCATTCTGGAACGATCTCCAAAACTGGGAGGTAAATTGAGCTCCTCTATTCGAGATGATGGAAAAGGGAACCCCATACAACCTCACAATCTCTTGGATGTACAACTTGGCATACTCTTCTGCAGTGTTTGTTGTCTTAATTGCCAAGAAGTGAGCCGATTTAGTCATTCTATCCACGATCACCCATATCGAATCATGTTGCTTTCGAAACTTTGGCAGACCAGTGATAAAGTCCATATTAATCATCTCCCATTTCCATTCTGGAATCTCAAAGTTCTGAGCTAATCCACATGGCCTTTGATGCTCAACCTTCACTTATTGGCAATTTGGGCATTTTGAAACAATCTCAGCAATATCCCTCTTCATTCCATTCCACCAATAGACTTCTCTCAAGTGTGGTACATTTTGGTGGAGCCAGGATGAATGGAATATCTAGTGTTATGGGCTTCTACCATGATTCTGTCTCGAATGATGCTATCTAGTGTTATGGGCTTCTGCCATGATTCTATCTCGAATACCATCAACATTTGGGACACATAATCTACTTTGATACCTCAATACTCCATCTCCCCCTTTGGAGAAGACCATCACTCTCGATTTGTGGACAAACTCCTTCAATTGGAGTATGACAGGGTCTTGGTCTTGCTTTTCCTTCACCTCCACCACTAACGATGAAGCAGACCCGTTCTGAACATTAACTCCTCCTTCATTATTCTCCTCAAGTCAAACTCCCAATCGAGCCTATCGATTCACGTCCTTGGCTAACTCTTTCTTTTCTTCTTCCACATGGGTTGTGCTACCTATTGATAACTTGTTAAGAGCGTCAGCAACAACGTTAGCTTTACCTGGGTGGTAGTGAATGCTCATGTCATAATCTTTGAGCAATTCCAACCATCTCCTCTGTCACAGGTTGAGTTTTTTTTAGCTGAAGACATACTGTAAGCTCTTGTGGTTAGTGAACACATCCACATGCACTCCATACAAGTAGTGACGCCAGATTTTAAGTACAAACACCACTGCTGCCAACTCGAGATCATGGGTTGGGTAGTTCCTCTCATGAACCTTGAGTTGCCTGGAAGCATAGGCTATCACCTTCCCTATCTGCATTAGTACGCATCCCAATCCAACCCTTGAGGCATCATAATAAATTACAAAGTCCTCTGTTCTATTGGGTAAGGTTAGGACCGGTGCAGTAGTCAATCTTGTCTTCAACTCTTGAAAACTCTTCTCGCACTCATCGAACTACTGAAACTTGACCTTCTTCTGAGTCAACTTAGTCAATGGTGCGGATAGGGAAGAAAATCTCTCAACGAACCTGCGGTAGTAGCCTGCCAACCCCAAGAAGCTTCTTATGTTAGTTGGAGTGGTTGGCCTAGGCCAGTTCTTAACTACTTCAATCTTCTGGGCATCCACTCAAACACCATCGCCAGAAACAACATGGCCTATGAAGGCTGACTTAAGTCAAAACTTACACTTTGAGAATTTTGCATATAACTCACGGTCCTTAAGAGTTTTGAGGACGACTCTAAGGTGGTTATCATGCTTCTCCTCACTTCTCGAATACGCCAAAATGTCATCGATGAAAATAATCACAAACATATCAAGATATTGCCTGAATACTCTATTCATCAAGTCTATAAAGGCGGCAGGTGCATTTGCCAACCCAAAGTACATGACCAAGAAGTCAAAATGGCCATTTCTAGTCCTAAAGGTTATTTTAGGAATGTCGCATTCCCTCACCTTCAACTGGTGGTAGCCAGATCTAAGGTCTATCTTGGAGAAACAAGAGGCGTCCTGAAGTTGGTCAAACAAGTCATCTATCATTGGGAGAGGATACTTATTCTTTATCGTGACCTTGTTCAGTTGTCTATAATCAATACACATTCTGAGGGACCCATCTTTCTTTCGCATGAATAGGACAGGAGCACCCCAAGATGAAACACTTGGCCTAATGAAGCCCTTTTCTAGCAAATCTTTTAGTTGCTCTTTCAACTCTTTCAATTTAGCGGGGGCCATCCTATAAGGCGGAATCAAAATAGGCTGGGTATCGGGAAGAACATCAATCCCGAAGTCAATCTCCCTATCAGTAGGGACTCCAAGCATATCGTCAGGAAATACTTCCAGAAACTCATTAAAGATCGGAACTGACTCAAAAGTTAGGGACTCGTTATCATCATATTTCACTCGCACAAGGTGATAGATACAACCTTTGGAATTCAACTTTCTGGCTCTAAGATATGAGATAAACTTCCCTCTAGGTGTAGCAGAGTCACCCTTCCATTCTAGAACCAGTTCATTTGAGAATTAGAACTTAACGGTTCGGAATCTACAATCGACAGAGGCATAACATATGTGAAGCCAATCCATGCCAAGGATCAAATCAAAATCAACTATCTCCAAATCAATCAAATCAACATGAGTATCTCTATGATTGATGGACAATACCCAAGTTCTATAGACTCTCTCTGCTCGAATAGACTTACCCACTGGAGTAGAAACATCAAAGGGTTCAAGAAGACTCTCAGGGGTTCTATCAAATTTATTGGCCACATAAGGAGATACGAATGATAGTGTGGCACTTGGATCCATCAAAACATGACATTCAAAAGTAAACACTCAAATCATACACATCACAACGTCTGGGGAGTTTTCCTAATCTTGGCGACTACCCAAGGCATACAAGCAGTTTGTTACTCCACCTGCGCCTGACGTAGTGGCCCTTTGGTTTCCTCTAGCTGGTGGGGCCGACGTAGTAGACTGAGCCTGACCAACTCACTTTGGACAATCCTTCTTGTAGTGACCAACTTGGCCACACCCATAACACCCATCGTTCCCGTCACGACATCTTCCCAAGTACATTTTTCCACACTTATCACATGGTGGCTTACCCTGCGAACCTTGAGCTGCACTAGCTTGCGACTGGGATCCATGGGTTCCAACACTTTGAAACCTTTGATCATACCTGCCTCTAGGCATAGGTGCACTAGCAGATGATGGTGCTGGAAACCGGTTACCATTGTCTTTCCTTCCAGCCTCATGGCTAGATGTTTTGGCTTTCTTGCGCTTGAGCTCCTCCTTGTCATGCTATCTCTCCTCATCAGCTTGTTGCACAAATTTCATCAGTCGCCCGATGTCCATATCACTCACAAGCATTGCTCCCTTACTATCCCTCTTGGGTCCTCTATTTAACCCATCGACTTACATTCCTATCCTTCCCTTCATATATGCAACCATGTCCGAAGCATAACGAGATAGTTACGTGAACTTCAAACCATACTCTTGCATGGTCATAGAGCCCTATTTTAGATTTAGGAATTCTCTCACCTTAGCTTCTCTTTTTTCTCTTGGGAAAAAAAGTCCCAGAAAGCTTCCTCAAATATGGCCCAAGTCAAATAGGGGGCATCATCCCTTCTGCCTTTCTTCCACTAGTCGAACCACAGTCTAGCCACCCCCTTGAGTTGGTAAGCAGCTAGTTCCACCCTATCAATATCGGCTACATGCATCACTTGGAATACCTTCTCAAGTTCCTCTACATAGTTCTCGGGATCTTCAGTGGACGCAGACCCCGTGAACTCAGGCGGATTCATCCTCAGAAATTCTTGAACTCTAGAGGTGTCATGAGTGTCTTGTCTGCCTACTCCCTGTCTCACAACAGGTGATGCGATAGCCTGCGCTAAAACTCGGCTATCTTGGCGTAGCTCGGCGTTGGAGATCTCATCTTGAGGGGGCTGCTCAACTGGGAAAACTTGATCCACAGGCTCCTCGGGTACTTGGGGCCCAGGTGGATTAATAGCTTGCCTGGCAGGATGTCCCCTTCCTCTGATAGCTCTTCTAGGAGGCATGTTATCAATTTTGAACGCGTAGAGCACGAATTGAAGGGAGTTTTCATATAGTTTAACCCTATCGCACGAATTGGAATAAGAAAGAAGTGTAACCATTCCTAATGTCCTGTAGCCTCCTGCTTATGAAATGTGGTCGACAACACACCCATAAACAAGACTCTACTAGACACAGCTTCATAGACTCCCTAGGACACTTGAACTTTGTACTTTGATACCAAGTTTGTCACACCCCGGGAGGGTACCCTTGGCATGGCTGGTAGTTAGAGACTATTGCTAGTCCCCAAGCGAACCACTTAGCCTCATCACATCATTCAACCAATAAACTCTACTGAACAGCGGAAAGTATAAGTAAGTAAATGGGCATATCTCATCTAAAGTCTCAAAAGAATATATATAATAATAAAGGCTAGTAGAATGAACTAGCTCACAATCTTAACATCAATGCTCGACTATCGTCTATGAAGCCTCTATCACTAATCATGTGGTGCCAATGACAGATCCATAGCTACCCAAATCCAAATAAAAGAAATAGTACAATCTCTAACTCTAAAGCAAGATGAATATATCATGGTGGATCCTCCAAAATAGGGAAGGATCACCAAATCAGCTGCAATCTCTGATCTTCAACGGAGCGTCTGTTGATGATCTCTAGTACCTGTCTCTGCATCATAAAAGGATGCAGTTCAGAGTGGACATCAGTACTTGGAATGCACTGGTATGTAAAATAACTGAGTGAAACAGAATCAGGTAGAAAAATATGGAAACAACATCAACTTAAAATAAACATCAAATCACATCAAATAGTCAAATGTCCATCTATGAAAGAATAAATAGTAGACAGGTGACACATCAATAACTCAATCTCATCAGTAGTCTCAACTCATCTTAAAGCTCATCTTAGAGGAGCTCACCTCCTCTCATCTCATCTCAAAACTCATCTTGGAGGAGTTCACCTCCTCTCAGCTCATCTCAAAACTCGGAATAAGGTAAGAAATTTATGGGAGTTTCTCTTATCCGACAACACTCACTTATGAGCCAGCCTGATCATAATCTTTTGATCGGGTCACTCTAAAAATTTACCGGGATCATCTCCCCACTCAATGTTTCGTGCTGATCACAAATCCGGCATCAAATTTTTTATACGAGCATTGGAAGATGTGTTACGCGCATACCATCCCTCCAGGGGTATTTTAGTAATTTTATCGAGTGTTACATCATCTCCCCATTAGGATCATTCGTCCTCGAATGATGAGTAAAGATGGATATTAAGGCACAAATAGACTCAAGACTCAACTCAACATTTAACTCAATCAATCAAACTCTCGACTCTTCCTCGACTTTAATCAACGCTACTCAAACTCAAAAATAGCAAATCGCATCAAGAATAGATCAATCAATTTAGTTAAGGGTAAGGAATTTACCTTCAACGCTCTCATCATTTAGCACGAATAGGAGCAGATATTTGGCCTTCATCTCTTCCTCAGTTTCCTATGTGGCTTCTTCCATGAAATGATTTCTCCACATGACTTTGACTGATACTATCTCTTTGTTCCTCAACTTACGAATTTGACGATCAAGGATTTGAATCAGAACCTCTTCCTAAGACAGGCTATCCTTCGCTCCAATTCTATCAACAGGAATCACCAAGGAAGGATCTCCCAAACATTTCTTCAACATCGACACATGGAATACCGGATGGACTTCAACTAACTCGGAAGATAACTTTAACTCATAAGCAACCTTCCCAATCCTCTTTACAATATGATACGGTCCAACATAGCGTGGACTCGACCTTCCCTTCTTCCCAAATCTTATGAAACCCTTCATAGGTGACACTTTCAAATACATCCAATCATCTATCTCATATTCTAAGTCTCTTCTTCTCACATCGGTATTAGATTTCTGGCGACTCTGGGCAGTCTTTAACCTTTCTCTAATGATCTTGACCTTCTCCAGCAATTGGTGGACAAGATCAGGCCCAATCAACTCAGTTTCCCTACCTCAAACCACCCAATCGGTGATCTACATGGCGTACTCCTCCGCATGCAACCTCACAATCTCCTGGATATACAACTTGGCGTACTCCTCCGCAGTGTTGGTGTTAGCATCTAATATTTGACCAAACTTAAGTTATTTACTTTTTAGTATTTAAATATTTATTTTTGAATCTAAATTAGATATTTTTATCTTATTTAGAATAATTTAAAAACAACAAAAATAGAGTCACATTTTAATGTAAGTTTTGTTCTAAAGAAGAGAAAATTTATAAAATATAGGTTTTTTCTTTTAATTTTGATTTTAGTAGAATTGTTATTACTTTCTTAATTATATTTTACTTTTAACTAGTTAACTTTCTATATTTTATTAATTTAAAATAGTTTTGTAATATTTGTTTTCTTTTTTTTCTTTCTCTTCTTTCAAAATAAAAACAAGACAAAATAAAATAAATAAACTTAAAAGAAAAGAACTATCCATTAATTTCAACTCCTCCCCCACTCACCTAAACTACCCCATAATGCCCCCACACGAAAACCCACTACTCCCTCACATTTAAATCAACATACATATGGATGATCCATCTTTTTTTTTCTTTACATTCTACAAAAAAAAAAAAGACAAGACATTCTACACACACTGCTAAAAACATCCTACACCATATTCTTTTCTTTTTCCCACATACACAAACACAACTAGAAAAAGTACTACATTTTTTTCACACATACTTCATACACACAAGAAGGAAAACCTTAACAAAAACTGCACACACACATAAAGAAAAATCTTTCGAAAACACAACTAGAAAAGAGAGAGTTTGAGGTTTGCTTTCGCGGTTTGTGGTTCCTATCGTGGCCTATTCATTGTATATTAATTCTCACAAGAGGCAACATTTAATCTTTCTTGTGTAGTTTAATGTGATTGAAATATATTAAAGTTGTCCATTTTTATTCGTGTTTTACCCGTTAATATTCTTTGATGTTGTAATATGAAATATATATGCTAAAATCCTTCATGCTAACTTCATGATTATATCTTTTATTAATAAATATAGTGTCAAATTATTATAATAATCTGCAATTTGTTTCATGTTTAAACACCATATAATTTGTTTCGTGTTTAAGTAAATTTATGATCCAAGTTCCTATTTTTATTTTCATAGTTTAATTTTTATGATGACATGTGTACTGATGGCTTAATAAACTGAAACAATGACAATAATTAATGGCAAAATTTATTATGTAAAATGTTAATTTTAGGTGTGCATGATTCCTAACATGTTTATACTTGTGTAAAATTTATATGGGAAAAATATAGTTTTGTGTTCTTACAAATATTTTGCTCACTTTTTCTTAGAAAAAAAAACATATAAAATAAAAATAAAAATGAGAAGTTTGTAACTTTTTACATCTCATTTTAGTAATGATTTTTCTAGAATACCAATTTAACTATTTCATGTTGATTTATGTAATTAATATTGAATTGTTGAATTATGTATTTCATGAGTCACAATGACTAACACTTAACCAAAAAATATTTTTAAAGTATTTTGACTTTGAGAAAAATTCAAATGTTAAATTGTAACACCCGGTAAATTACTAAAACACCCCTAGGGAAGAGGTGTGCGTAAAACGCATCTTTCGATGCTCGGATTGAAAATCCGAGAGCGGATTCGTGATCAACACTGAAAATGGAGTGGGAAGAAGGTCTCGGTCGATTTTTAGAGCGATCGAGTCGAAAGATAATTTTTCGTTCCAAAACGAAAAACAGTGAGCCTGCGCGACAGAACCGCGTCGCGGACCTGTCGCGGAGCCACACTTATATTTTTGGTGATTTTTCGATGGAGTTGAATTTTCCAAAAATACACTGTCTGCGACAGGTCCGCGTTGCGGACTGTGTTATTTCAGGTCGGGGGAAAATTTCTTTTAAATTACGAAGGGCATTTTAGTCCATTTCTATTTATCCAAAACGTACCCTTACGACTAATTAAAGTCGGTTTCTAAGAAAAGGATTTTAAAAACCCAAATTCTAAAGCGTTCTTCCTAAGGGTCACTAAGCTAGAGCTTGAAGGGAGTTGAGGTTGAAGAGATCAAGAGGAGGTGGTGCATAATTATGTTAGCAAAACATTCCAGGTAAGTAAGACTAACCTAAAGCATGAGAATGTTCTCCCATGTGCCATTTTGAGTATTGAGTATTGTATCTTGACATGATGAGGTTAATGTAAAGAGTTTAATGCATGTAAAAACCTACGTTATTTTATGTATAAATAATTTTCCTACAGGAATTGATGATCATCACTATTTTGTTTTACATTATAATACATTTTCATGATTGCATTTTAAAACCCTATAATTATTGTGTTTTGGAAAGAGCATGCATAATGAAATTAAGGGATATGTCTAGAGCCTTGACGATGATGATGTTATGATGATGTTATGATGATGTTGATGAGAATGATGTTTTATGATGTCTTAGCATCGAGATTTAATTGCTAAATGATGTCTCTTGAGTTCTAATGTTGATGTTGATGTTGTGAGGTGAGTTATTATGTCCCTATGGGATTGATGTTGATGTTGAGGTTTTATACTATGTCTCTAGGACTGATGTTGATGTTGAGGTATTATATTATGTCCTTATGTGACTGATGATGAGGTATTATGTCCCTATGGGACTGATAAGATTGATGTTTTATGAGCATGTCGAGTTTTAGGAGGAGTATTGAGCACCGAAATGGGTAGAGAGTGAGTCCCACTCGAACCCATTAACTACGTGGCCCGCGCAAGAAGAGAGGATTGAACCGCAATGCAGATGACTCCTATCTTTTCCCAAATGAGGACTGAGGTTTTTTTCTTGTGGATCCACTGAGGTTATGTTCTTTACCCCGGGCAGGGTATTGGATGGATGTGGCAACGACATCGCTTCGTTGAATCATCACCGGCTCATAGGTGATGGTTGTCGGTTAGAGAAACTCCCAGTTAGGTTCCTTTTGATAGAACTCTGATGTTGGTGTTGATGTGATGTTTGAGTCGAGTCCCTGAGTCGACGTGATGTTTTCTTGAGTCGATATGATGTTCCTTTGTGAGTTGATGTTGAGGTTCCTTGAGATGAGCTTGATGTGATGTCAATGATTGATGAGAGGTTGATGAGTCAATTGTCTAATCTACTCTCTTGCTTTAGATAGACTTTCGATATCCTGATGGAGTATGATGTTGAGTTGATGTTTCTTTATGATGTGTACTTACCCTGTTATTCAGCTATTT
The DNA here is from genome assembly GCA_029948455.1 of Solanum rostratum. Classification (NCBI taxonomy): domain Eukaryota; kingdom Viridiplantae; phylum Streptophyta; class Magnoliopsida; order Solanales; family Solanaceae; genus Solanum; species Solanum rostratum. The sequence goes on from CM057051.1 coordinate 26,298,903, forward strand.
TACATGCCAGTACATTCCATGTACTGACGCCATTTGGCGCTGCATCGTTTCATGATGTAGATACAGGAGTTAGAGGACTTCAGCAGGCACACCGTTGAGGTCAGAGATTTCGAGTTCAGACTTTAGTGAGCCTCCTTGCTATCCAGAGGAGACCCTTCTATTTTATGTTTCCTTTATTTCATTGAGTCCAGTAGGCATGGCATGTTATGGCACCCTTCTTAGGCAGTTGAGTCAGGTTAGAGGCTTCGTAGACATGATGCCGAGGTTGATGTGAATGTTTCCCTTATGAACTGAGTAGTATTTTACTTAGTTGATGTTGAGACTGATGTTTGGCCATTTGGCCCTTACCTGAGGTTTTCTATTTATGATGTTTCAGCTACGTTGACGTTGAATGATGTGATGAGGCTAAGTGGTTCGCTCGGGGACTAGCAATAGTCTCTGAGTATCGGCCATGTCTAGGGTACCCTCCCGGGGCATGACAAACTTGGTATCAGAGCACAGAGTTCAAGAGTCCTAGGGAGTCTATTAAGCCGTGTCTAGTAGAGTATTGTTTATGCGTGTGTTGTGCACCACACTTCATAAACAGGATTCTACAGGCATTTAGGAAATGGTTACTCTTCTTTGATGTTCTGAGTTCGTGCGATAGAGCTTCGCTCTATGAAACCCCCCTTTTTAATTCGTGCGTTATGCGTTTGCAGATAATGCCTCCAAAACGCACTGTTGCCCAAAGAGATGCCTCAGTCCCTAACACTGAGAATCCCTTACCAGAGGCTTCTAATCAGCATGGGACTAGGAGACGGGGACGACCTGTTAGAGCTGTTGAGGCTCCACCAGCACCTCCTGTTCAGTCAGCCTCCACTTCGGAAGTAGACTTCAGGGGAGCTATTGCTATGCTCACCCAGTTTGTGGCCTCTCAGAGTAGCAGTCGCGGTCCCCAGGCCCCTAACTCCAGCTCCCAAGAGCCTGCAGCTGCAACCAAGCTCAAAGATTTCCTGAGGATGAACTCGCCAGTTTATACGGGGTCAAAGGTGGAGGAGGACCCACGAAACTTCATCGACGCGATGCGTAAGATCTTGAGGGCTATGCATGCAAATGAGGTGGAGGGAGTCGAGCTGGTCTCTTATCAGCTTAATGATGTTGCCAATGTCTGGTATAACCAGTGGGAGGATGGTAGAGGTGAGGATGTTGAGCCTGCTGAGTTGGAGGAGTTCGAGAGTGCTTTTCTCGATCACTTCTTTCCCCAAGAGTTGAGAGAGGCAAAGGTCGAGGAGTTCGTGAATCTGAAACAAGAGGGGTTGACGGTCAAAGAGTACAACTTGAAGTTCATCCAGCTGTCCAGATATGCTCTAGAGATGGTCCTTGATATGAGGGCAAGAATGAGGAAGTATGTGTCTGGGTTGGGCAGGCATGTGAAGAGAGAGTGTAAGGCAGCGTTGCCGATTCCAGACATGGATATTGCTAGACTTATGGTCTATGCCCAGCAGACTGAGAAGGACAAGAAGAAGGACAGAGAAGAGCAGCAGAAGAAGAAATCCAAATCGGCAGGGCATGAGCCTAATCAGCAGAAATAGAATAAAGGTGATAGAACGTTCTTTCAAAAGAAGTCTTCTAGCCATGCACCTTCGATGGATCAGCAAAATAGGTATGATCAGAGATCCTATGGTCATCATAACTTCAGATCGCAGGGACCTCAGTCCCAAGCCAGTGTTGCTCAAGGTCCAAGGGAAAGACCACCTTGTGGCAGATGTGAAAGGCTGCATCTTGGCGCGTGCCGTGAGGGCACCAATAATTGCTTTACCTGTGGACATCCTGGCCATTTCCAGAGTGAGTGCCCTATGAGGAATCAGAGGTGGAGCGATAGAGCTAATAAAGCTCAGTCTTCTACAGCGCCCCCGAGGGTAGTCATCAGAAGGCAACTACTGCAAATGCAGGAGGCGGGACGAACCGTCTGTATGCGATGGGTAATCGACAGGATCAAGAGGTTGCTCCAGATGTTGTTACGGGTATGCTCCGAATCTTTTCCTATGATTGTTATGCATTGCTTGACCCGGGTGCCACCTTATCTTTTGTGACGCCCTATGTGGCCAATAAGTTTGAGATTCTTCCTGAGTATTTGCTTAAGCCTTACACTGTTTTGACTCCAACTAGTGAGTCAATCCTGGCTAGGAGGATCTATAGAGACTGGATAGTGTCCATCTGTCATAGGGATACTTTGGTCAATTTGGTAGAGTTGGAGATGGTTGACTTTGATGTGATTCTTGGTATGGATTGGCTCCATGCTTGCCATGCATCCATAGACTGTAGGACCTGAGTTGTTAAATTCCAAATTCCGGATGAATCGGTCCTAGAGTGGAAGGGAGGTTATGTTGCACCCAAGGGTAAATTTATTTCTTACCTGAGGGCGAGGAGGTTAATCTGTAAGGGGTGTATCTATCACCTTGTATGAGTTAAATCTGATGATGTTGAGTCCCCTACTCTCGAGTCAGTCCTGATTGTGAATGAGTTCCCCGAGGTGTTCCCTGAGGATTTACCCGGAGTCCCTCCCGATAGGGAGATCGACTTTGGTATTGATATACTTCCAGAGACGCAACCCATTTTGATTCCACCATATAGGATGGCCCCTGCTAAGTTGAAAAGGTTGAAGAAGCAGTTGAAGGATCTGTTAAAAAAGGGTTTTATTAGACCCAGTGTTTCTCCTTGGGGTGCTCCCGTTCTGTTTGTACGGAAGAAGGATGGGTCTCTGAGAATGTGCATAGATTATAGGCAACTAAACAAGGTCACAGTCAAGAATAAATACCCTCTTCCCAGGATAGTGACTTGTTTGACCAACTTCAGGGTGCCTCATGCTTTCCAAAGATAGACCTCAGATCGGGTTACCACCAGTTGAAGGTCAAAGAATGTGATATTCCAAAGACATCTTTCAAGACAAGATATGGCCACTTTGAGTTCTTGGTCATGTCCTTAGGGTTGACGAATGCACCGGCAGCTTTCATGGATTTGATGCATAGGGTGTTCAGGCCCTACCTTGATATGTTCGTGATCGTGTTCATTGATGATATCTTGGTATATTCGAGGAATGAGGAAGAGCATGCTAAGCATCTTAGAGTTGTCCTTCAAACTCTTAAAGACCATGAGTTGTATGCGAAGTTCTCAAAATGTGAATTTTGGCTCAAATCAGTTGCCATCCTAGGCCATGTAGTTTCAGGTGATGGGATCCGAGTAGATGGTCAGAAGATTGAAGCAGTTGCCAGCTGGCCAAGACCGGCCTCTCCAATTGACTTCAGGAGTTTCTTGGGGTTGGCAGGCTACTACCGCAAATTTGTTGAGGGATTTTTTTCTCTATCCGCCCCATTGACCAAACTGACCCAGAAAAAGGTCAAGTTTGAGTGGTCTGAGGAATGTGCGAAGAGCTTCCAAGAGTTAAAGACTAGGTTGACTACTGCACCTGTATTAACCTTGCCTGACGGGACAGAAGGTTTTGTAATATACTGTGATGCGTCAAGAGTTTGATTGGGATGTGTGTTAATGCAAAGAGGTAAAGTGGTGGCTTATGCTTCCAGGTATCTAAAAGTTCATGAGAAGAACTATCCGACCCATGATCTTGAGTTGGCGGCAGTGGTGTTTGCACTTAAAATCTGGCGCCACTACTTGTATGGAGTGCATGTGGACGTGTTTACGGATCATAAGAGCTTACAATATGTCTTCAGTCAGAGAGAGCTCAACCTACGACAGAGGAGGTGGTTGGAATTACTCAAGGATTACGACATGAGCATCATGTACCACCCAAGTAAAGCTAATGTTGTTGCTAATGCTCTTAGGAGGGTGTCTAAGGGTAGCACAGCCCATGTTGAGGAAGAGAAGAAGGAGTTAGTGAAGGAAGTGCATAGGTTGGCTCGATTGGGAGTCAAGCTTGAGGAGAATGACGAGGGAGGAATTAATGTTCAGAATGGGTCTGCATTGTCCCTAGTGACTAAGGTAAAAGAGAAGCAGGATCGAGATCCTATTATACTCCAATTGAAGGAGGATGTTCAGAAGCAAAAAGTGACGATTTTCTCCAAAGGGGGAGATGGGGTATTGAGGTACCAGAGTAGGCTATGTGTCCCCTATGTTGATGGTGTCCGAGAGAGGATTCTGGCTGAGGCCCATAATACTAGATACTCCATTCATCCGAGCTCCACCAAGATGTATCACGACCTGAGTGAGGTCTACTGGTGGAGTGGAATGAAGCAGGATATCGCAGAGTTTGTTTCAAGATGCCCAAATTGCCAACAAGTAAAAATTGAGCATCAAAGGCCAATTGGCTTGGCCTAAAACTTTGAGATTCCAGAATGGAAGTGGGAGATGATTAACATGGATTTCATCACTGGCTTACCGAAATCCCGGAGGCAGCACAATTCCATATGGGTGATTGTGGATAGAATGAAGAAGTCAGTGCATTTTCTGGCAGTCAAGACGACCAACACTGCAAAGTATTATGCCAAGATGTATATCCAAGAGATTGTGAGGTTGCATGGAATTCCCTTGTCCATTATCTCAGACAGAGGAGCCCAATTTACTTCTCATTTCTGGAAGTCTTTCCAGAAAGGATTGGGTACCAAAGTGAATTTGAGCACAAATTTTCATCCATAGACGGATGGTCAGGCAGAGCGTACTATTCAGACGGTAGAGGACATGTTGAGAGCATGCGTCCTTGATTTCAAAGGAAACTGGGATGATCATTTACCACTGATTGAATCCGCATATAACAGTAGTTATCATGCGAGCATTCAAATGGCCCTTTATGAGGCCTTGTATGGGAGGAGATGCAGATCACCCATTGGGTGGTTTGAAGTAAAAGAGGCTGAATTGATTGGTCCTGACCTTGTCTACCAGTCCATGGAGAAGGTGAAGATTATTCGGGAAAGATTGAAGACTGCCCAAAGCTGTCAGAAATCTTGCACAGATGTGAGGAGAAGAGACCTAGAGTTTGAGGTAAGCGATTGGGTTTACCTGAAGGTATTACCCATGAAGGGTGTCATGAGGTTTGGGAAAAAGGGAAAATTAAGTCCTCGCTACATTGGTCCGTATCAGATTGTGCGAAGGATTGGGAAGGTCACCTACGAGCTAGAATTACCTTCCGAGTTAGATGGATTCCATTCGGTGTTCCATATTTTGATGTTGAAGAAATATTTGGGAGATCCTGCCTTGGTAGTTCCTGTGGAGAGCACGGGAGTCAGAGACAGTTTGTCCTATGAGGAAATTCTAGTCCAGATCCTTGATCGACAGGTTCACAAACTGAGGAACAAAGAGACAGCCTTTGTCAAAGTTCTGTAGAGGAATCAATTTGTTGAGGAAGCCACATGGGAAGCTAAGGAAAATATGAAAGCTAAATACCCGCACCTGTTCGATCTCGAGGTTGATGAAAGTGTGGAAGGTAACATTCTTACTTTTATGTAAATTGATGTTCCTGCCATAATGTGATGTTTATAGTATTGATGTCTGAATATATGTTAATGAAGTCGATGAGAAGTCGATGTGGTGATGTTACTGAGTGAGTATCGAGCGAGTCTTGAGTCTATTCGTGCCAAATTACCATTCCTACTCATTATTCGAGGATGAATGATCCCAAGGGGGAGATAATGTAACACTCGGTAAATTACTAAAATACCTCTAGGGAAGAGGCGTGCGTAAAACATGTCTTCCGATGCTCGAATTGAAAATCCAAGAGCGGATTCGTGATCAGCACTGAAAATGGAGTGGGAAGAGGGTCGGTCGATTTTTAGAGCGATCGAGTCGAAAGATAATTTTTCGTTCCAAAACAAAAAAACAGCGAGCCTGCGCGAAAGAACCGCGTCGCGAACCTATCGCGGAGCCACACTTATATTTTCTGTGATTTTTTGATGGAGTTGAATTTTCCAAAAATACATTGTCCGCAACAGGTCTGCGTCGCGGACTGTGTTATTTCAGGTCGGGGAAAAAATTCATTTAAATTACGGAGGGCATTTTGGTCCATTCCTATTTATCCTAAACGTACCCCTACGACTAATTAAAGTCTGTTTATAAGAAAAGGGTTTCAAAAACCCAAATTCTAAAGCGTTCTTCCTAAGGGTCACTAAGCTAGGGCTTGAAGGGAGTTGAGGTTGAAGAGATCAAGAAGAGGTGGTGCATAATTGTGTTAGCAAAACATTCCAGGTATGTAAGGCTAACCTAAAGCATGGGAATGTTCTCCCATGTGCCCTTCTGAGTATTGAGTATTGTATCTTGACATAATGAGGTTAATGTGAAGAGTTTGATGCATGTAAAAACCTACGTTATTTTATGTATAAATAATTTTTCTACAGGAATTGATGATCATCACTATTTTGTTTTACATTATAATACATTTTCATGAGTGCATTTTAAAACTCTATAATTATTGTGTTTTGGAAAGAGCATGCATAATGAAATTAGGGAATATGTCTAAAGCCTTGACGATGATAATGTTATAAGATGTTATGATGATGTTATGATGATGTTGATGAGAATGATGTTTTATGATGTCTTAGCATCGAGATTTAATTACTAATTGATGCCTCTTGAGTTCTGATGTTGATGTTGATGTTATGAGGTGAGGTATTATGTCCCTATGGGATTGATGTTGATGTTGAGGTTTTATACTATGTCTCTCTAGGACTGATGTTGATGTTGAGGTATTATATCATGTCATTGTGTGACTGATGATGAGGTATTATGTCCCTATGGGATTGATGAGGTTGATGTTTTATGAGCATATCGAGCTCTGGGAGGAGTATTGAGCACCGAAATGTGTAGAGAGTGAGTCCCACTGGAACCCATTAACTATGTGGCCCGCGTTGGAAGAGAAGATTGAACCGCAATGTGGATGGCTCCTATATTGTCCCAAATGAGGATTGAGGTTTTTTTCTTGTGGATCCACTGAGGTTATGTCCTTTACCCCGGGCAGGGTACTGGATGGATGTGGAAATGGCATCGCTTCGTTGTATCATCACCGGCTCATAGGTGATGGTTGTCAGTTAGAGAAACTCCCAGTTAGGCTCCTTTTGATAGAACTCTGATGTTGATGTTGATGTGATGTTTGAGTCGAGTCCCTGAGTTGACGTGATGTTTCTTTGAGTCAATGTGATGTTCCTTTGATGTGAGTTGATGTTGAGGTTCCTTGAGATGAGCTTGATGTGATGTCGATGATTGATGAGAGCTTGATGAGTCAATTGTCTAATCTACTCTCTTGCTTTAGATATACTTTCGATATCCTGATGGAGTATGATGTTGAGTTGATGTTTCTTTATGTTGTGTACTTACCCTGTTATTAAGTTATTTTACATGCCAGTACATTCCACGTACTAATGCCATTTGGCGCTGCATCGTTTCATGATACAGATACAGGAGTTAGAGGACTTCAGCAGGCGCACTGTTGAGGTCAGAGATTTCGAGTTCAGACTTTAGTGAGCCTCCTTGCTATCCGGAGGAGACCCTTCTATTTTATGTTTCCTTTATTTCATTGAGTCCAGTAGCCATGGCATGTCATGGAACCCTTCTTAGGCAGTTGAGTCAGGTTAGAGGCTTCGTAGACATGATGCCGAGGTTGATGTGAATGTTTCCCTTATGAAATGAGTAGTATTTTACTTATTTAGTTGATGTTGAGACTGATGTTTGGCCATTTGGCCCTTACCTGAGGTTTTCTATTTATGATGTCTCCGCTATATTGACATTGAATGATGTGATGAGGCTAAGTGGTTCGCTCGTGGACTAGCAATAGTTTCTGAGTGCCGGCCACGTCTAGGGTACCCTCCCAGGCATGACATAAATAATTGTTGTAATTAAATTTTTTAAATTGAATTTTGAAGCATGATTAGGCCGATAAATAACGATAGGCAAGCATTAGGATTTAAATAACATTGAACAAATGTTATTGAAAAATATGAATAAATAAATATTTGTGGCAAGGTGGAAAAGCGGTGCTACCAACACACTACACTAATAAAATAAAAAAGTTTTAAATGAGTTCAAAATAAATTAAAGAAGGCGGGTAAACGACAATTTTGAAAACTTATAAATATAATATGTTCAAAATTAAGTTAAGCCATAGACTAGTCAATAAAGCGACCGTGCTAAAACCACGGGACTCGAGGGGTGCCTAACATCTTCCTCTCAGCCAACAGAATTCTTTACCCGATCTATGTTTCTCAGACCAAAAATATAGAGTCATTTCCTTTTGATTAGGGATAAAAAAAAAGGTGACTTGTAAACCAAAACTCAATTTCAAGTGGCGACTCTAAATAATAAAATAATATCTTTTCAAAATGTCACTTTAATTGGAAAAACTTTATTTTTCAAAATACCACGCAGGGAAAAAATAGGGGTGTGACAGGTGGCGACTCTGCTAGGGATGACCAGAATTCGAGCTTATCAATATTTGCTTGTATAGGACTTTATTATTTTGAATATTGTATTCATTGATTTAATGTGATATTTGCCCGCTAATTTTTTGCTTTGATATTATTTTAATTGTAATATAACTGTCTTCTCTCCCATACCCATCTGAGTCTTCTGAAAATCTACTTCATTCGGTGATGCAGTCTACGCTGCCGAAACTTTCTTTGAGATACTAGAGATGCGATTACGCTCTTGGGAAGAATTTTAGTTGCACATATATTAGGACGGAAAAGTCCAAATAGTGAGGCCAGAAAGCCCTGCTACCGGTAAGCTATTCCTCCCCGACTCGAGTTGTCCACTCGTTTTACACCCGACCTAGACACCAAATTCATTAAGACATAAAAATCTAGTTGAACCAGCCTCATACAATGATTATTTCTAATAGGGTACGTTTATTTGCATCATGAACATTTAAATTAATGGGACCAACACTAAGGTCAAGTCTGTATGAGACAGGTACCCTTTTTTGAAACCATTATGTGCATTCTTTGTGCTACTCGTCACATTATGAGGAAGACAATATTAAATGCCGACCGCTTTAAGATGAATTAGTTAAAAAAACCATAATTATCTTTTTAGATTTTATCAATTGTACTACTCCTTCTTTATCAAAATTTTATTTTATTTTCTTATCCCAAAGCACATCTTAAAAAAAAAGAAATTGTTACTATAGAAATTTTTTTATTTTTCTTGTAAAAAAATCATTTACTATTAAATTTTTTTTAAAAAAAAAGTTTGTTTAGAAAGGTCGAACTACGCACACTTGATTTTTATCTCGATAAGATATGTGGGCAGCCCTCCTTGGGTTCAGTGATCTTTAATGATACAATTGTAAAATAAAAAGAATATACTTCTAATTAAATGTAAAAAATACATTTTTTTTCTTTTTATTCATAAAAGCAAAAGAACATATTTACTTCTTATTCCAAAAATAAACACAAATATTTCTTTGAATTGAGAACTACGGTCACCTGATTCTCATCTTACTGAGATACGTAAGCAAGCCTCATCTGGTTCGGTGTTACCTTTTCAAAAAATAAAATAAAAGAATAAAAAAAGATTCTTATTAAAAAATTATTAATCTTTATTCAGAAAATCAAATTCAAAAAGAAAATATTCTTTATTCAAAAGGAAAAATGGAATTTTTTTCCTAGAACTACGCACACCTTATTCTCACCTTAATGAGATACGTAGGCAACCCTCCTCGAGTTCTGTGATTTTTATTTAAAAATAATAATAATAATAATAATAATAATAATAATAATAATAATAATAATAATAATAATAATAATAATAATAATAATAATAATAATTCTTTATCTAAAGAATAATAATAAAAAGATTTTACTCTTTTTAAAAAAAAGGATCCTCATTAAAGAAATTCAAAAAAGGAAGATCTTATTTCTAGAAAAGAAAAATATTTTTTTCATTCTTATTCAAAAAATAAATTTAATTTTTTTTTTCCCTCTTCAAAATAAAAATACTAAAAATAAAATGGTACTTTTTGTCTTGATTGGTACCAACATACTTAGAAGTGTGCATGAAAAAGTGTTAACTATTTGGTATAATATAGTGGACCACCTTTGTTGTGACCCATATAGATTCTTTTGGCACCTCTTGATTATACTTATGTTACACTTGTAAAATTCTCTTTCTCAAAGTTAAGGGTAAAAAAATTGACCTCATTGTTTCATGTGCATCGTGTGGTGAGCTTTAGATATAAAGTTCAATGGCATGACTTATTGATCTAGAACTTGACCCAAATGTTTGTTGACGCGAAATTTTGAGCAACATCTAATTTGAAAAAGGATTGTAGGCCATCTTTGATCCAATTGTGTCTGTAAGCCTACCAAATGACACATGATCCCTAGTGCTTTCCTTTTTGAGCTTAAAATATTTTTTCCATAACCATATTTTCGCCCATATCCTTTTGACTACACAAATGCACCATTCTATTTTTCTCTCATCTCCAAAAATGCACTGACAAAGTGTTAAGTCGGATGGCAAGGTAACAGTGAAAATGTGATAGTAAAAAAAAACTCCAATAAAAGGAGAAAGACTCAAAAAAAGAGAGGAGAAAGTCCAAAAGAAAAAAAGAAAGAAAAACAACGAAGCAGATAAAGATCAAATGTGAAAATGAAGAATATAAATTAAGTGCATAGTGCAATGTTGGGGAGAGAGTAGTTACTTTATATAAAGATTACCTTACCCATTCCAAGCCTACATTTTAAGACGAATACAAGTCCTACTTGATTTCATACTCGATGTTCTCACAGTAGTGGATACTTACATGAGGGTCAAGCATATGGTATCTCAATCTCATGCATTGAACATCTTTCTGAGTATGAGTGACTCTCAATATGTCCCACGATCTCAACACTTCTATTTTGTGTGAATTAGGACTTTGTTTCGGTGAGGCACTTGAAACATGAAGACATGAATAATTTAAACTCCATATTTGATGCAAGATGAATAGATCTTGTCAATACATAAGTATGCTTGAGGTATCATTTGAAACTATAGAAATTATTTTAAAGTTGACCTCAAACTTGCCTAGGAGTACTTGAAGGTAATTCATATGCATAATGCTAATTGTTGGTACCATCTAAAGCCAAGATATGATCAATTAAAAATCAATTTCTTTCTATCTAACAATCTTCTCAAAAGATATAATTTTGCCAAAAAAAATTAAATTTTTTTTGGTTCGTATGAACTACGTTAGACCTGACTTTTGCATGGTGACATACGTAGGAAGTCCTACTAACGGGCTAGGTCTCAAATAAATTTTTTTGATTCGTATGAACTACGTTAGACCTGATTCTTTCTATGGTAAGACACGTAGGCAATCCTACTAACGGGCTCAATCTAAAATTTAAAAAATATTTATTCTAACCAATTGAAACTGGGGCCATTTTTTTCTAGAAAAATAAAAATAAAAAAAATTCACCAATAAAAAAAAGGTTTTAGAATTTCTCAGTTTCAAAACTGGGGCATTTCTTTTTCATCTTATTTTTAAAAACTTAAAAAAAGTGAAATAAAATAAAAATAATTCATTCGTTTAGGGAGCGAACCTCATAATATTGCTTTAGGGCACGAACCCTTATAATATTCGTTTAGGGTGACGAACCCTCATAATATTCGTTTAGGGAGCGAACCCTTAAAATATTCGCTTAGGGCATGAACCCTCATAATATTCATTTAGGGAGCAAACCCAAATAATATTCGTTTAGGAAAGCGAACCCTCATAATATTCATTTAGGGAGCAAACCCTTATAATATTCGCTTAAGGCCCAAAGCCCCATAATATTCGTCTAGGGAGTGAACTCTCATAATATTCGCTTAAAAAGTGAACCTTCATAATATTCATTTAGGGAGTAAACCCTCATAATATTCGTTTAGAGAGCAAACCCTCATAATAGTAATTTTTTTAGGGTACGAACCCTTATAATATTGTTTAGGGAGCAAACTCTTATAATATTCGCTTAGGGAGCGAACCCTCATATTATTCGTTCAGGGCAGAAACCCTCATAATATTTGTTTAGGGAGCGAACCCTCATAATATTCGTTCAGGGCCCTCATAATATTCGTTTAGGGGGCGGACCCTCATAATATTCGCTTAGGGAGCGAACCCTCATAATATTCGTTTAGATAGGGAAACCTCATAATATTCATTTAGGGCACGAACCCTCATAATATTCATTTAGGGCGCGAACCCTCATAATATTTGCTTAGGGAGCGAACCCTCATAATATTCCTTTAGAGAGCGAACCCTCATAATATTCGTTTAGGGCACGAACCCTCATAATATTCCTTTAGGGCGCGAACCCTCATAATATTTGCTTAGGGAACGAACCCTCATAATATTCCTTTAGGGCACCAACCCTCATAATGTTCTTTTAGGGCACGAACCATCATAATATTTGTTTACGGAGCGAACCCTCAAAATATTCATTTAGGGAAAGAATCCTCATAATACTCGTTTACGGAGTGAACCCTCATAATATTCACTTAGGGAGCGAACCCTCATAATCTTAAGAAGTGAACCCTCATGATATTCGCTTAGGGAGCGAACACTCATGATATTCGTTTATGGAGCGACCCCTCATAATATTCGTTTAGGGAGCGAACACTCATAATATTTGTTAGGGAACGAACCCTCATAATATTCATTTAGGAAGCGAACCCTCATAATATTCGTTTAGGGCACAAACCCTCATAATATTCATCTATGGAGCGAACCATCATAATATTCATTTAGCGAGCGAACCCTCATAATATTTGTTTAGGGAGTGCACCCTCATAATATTCGTTTAGGGCACAAACCCTCATAATATTCATTGAGGGAGCGAACCTTCATAATATTCGTTTAGGGCACGAACCCTCATAATATTAATTTAGGGAGCGAACCCTCATAATATTTGTTTAGGGAGAGAACCCTCATAATATTCGTTTAGGGCATGAACCCTCATAATATTCGTTTAGGGCACAAACCCTCATATTATTCATTTCGGGAGCGAATCCTTATAAATACGTTTAGGGAGCGAACCCTCATAATATTTGCTTAGGGAGTGGACACTCATAATATTCGTTTAGGGAGTGAACCCTCATAATATTCGTTTAGGGAACGGACCCTCATAATATTCGTTTAGGAAGCAAACCTTCATAATATTCATTTAGGGCATGAACCCTCATAATATTCATTTAGGGCACGAATCCTCATAATATTTGTTTAAGGAGCGAACCCTCATAATATTCGTTTAGGGAGAGAACCCTCATAATATTCGTTTAGGGCACGAACTCTCATAATATTCGTTTAGGGAGAGAACCCTTATAATATTTGTTTAGGGAGCGAACCCTCATAATATTCGTTGAGAGCACGAACCCTCATAATATTTGCTTAGGGAGCGAACCCTCATATTATTCGTTTAGGGAGAGAACCCTTATAATATTCATTTAGGGTGGGAACCCTCATAATATTCGTTTAGGGCGCGGACTCTTATAATATTCATTTATGGATCGAACCCTCATAATATTCACGTAGGGAGCGAACCCCTCATAATATTATTTTAGGGCACGAACCCTCATAATATTCGTTTAGGGAGCGAACCCTTATAATATTCGTTCAGAGAGTGAACCTCATAATATTCGTTTAGGGAGCGAACCCTCATAATATTCGTTTAGGGAGCAAACTCTCATAATATTCGCTTAGGGCACGAACCCTCATAATATTCGTTAAGGGCATGAACCCTCTTAATATTTGTTTAGGGAGCGAACCCTCAAAATATTCGTTTTAGGGAGAGAACCCTCATAATATTCGTTTTAGGGAGTGAACCCTCTTAATATTCGCTTAGAGAGCGGACCCTCATAATATTCGCTTAGGGAGCAAACCCTCATAATATTCGTTTAGGGAGCGAACCCTCATAATATTCGTTTAGACAACGAACCCTCATAATATTCATTTAGGGAGCGAACCCTCATAATATTCGTTCATATCTTCATAGGGCATGATAGCCCCCATTTTTATTTTTCATAAAGTATAAAATCTCCTTTCATTCAAACAGCAAAATCTTTGTTTTTTTCCCTTTTTTTATTTATTATTTTTGTTTAATATGATGTTCAAGTCAAGCAAAATAACCCACAAAATTTTTCTTAGTACAAATTGGGGTAGAAAAATTTTGTTTTGTTTTTTTCTTTGATTGCAGGCAGGTCCCTCTATGACCTCACATTTGGACTTCAATAATGGAGTAACATTTGTCTGATCTAAGAAGTGAAAATGACATTAAGAGTCGGTTCGGACACATTGTAGCAGCTTAATATTTGAAGGTTCAGCTTCCCAACTTCAATTCAAGAAACAAGTGTTCAAGAATAGTCCACTAACTTTTCTTTGGAGAGGCATTAACAACTCAATAGAGATTTCAAGTTCAAGCCTCAAACTCAAACTTCGAGCTTAGATTTCGAGATCAAGGTACCCGCTAGAAGAAGGCGAGGTGATAACTAAAGATGCAAAGAAAGACTTGAACGAAAAAAAGAGCCAAGACAAGTAGAATAGGCAGGATCTTGTATCGTTTCCTTTTGGTTTTATTATCTTCAATGTAACAATAGGAGCCACGGACCGGGATCTCGACATGACAAGACTCAACTCTCTTATCCATCCATTCATCCATTCATCCATCGCTGCACCTATTTGAACTACACGTGACTAGATTCTCTTATAAAACCGAGATATGTAAGTTGCCCAAATCTAGGGCTCGGTCACTCTTGCTTGCTCTTTATTTTTTTCCCTACCTTTTAATAATGGTTAGGCCAAAAATTAGGCACCTTCACTTCTTTGCTGGAAAACTCTTCATGTTCTCAAGCAAAGAGGGACATCCTGTTAGCACCTAATTTCTTTACCAAACTTAAGTTATTCACTTTTTAGCATTTAAATATTTATGTTTGAATCTAAATTAGATATTTTTATCTTATTTAGAATAATTTGAAAACAACAAAAATATAGTCACATTTTAATGTAAGTTTTGTTCTAAAGAAGAGAAAACTTATAAAATATATGTTTTTTCTTTTAATTTTGATTTTAATAAACAATCCAGTATTGTTATTGCTTTCTAAATTATATTTTACTTTTGACTAGTTAACTTTCTATATCTTATTAATTTAAAATAGTTTTGTAATATTTTTATATTTTTATAATTTTTTTTTCTTTCTCTTCTTTCAAAATAAAATAAACAAACTTAAAAAAAAACTCTCTTAATTCCAACTCTTCCCCCACTCACCTAAACTATACACTACACACAAACACATTTGGATGATCCATCTTTTTTTCTTTCTTCACATTCTACAAAGTACAAAAGACAAGACATTCTACACACACTGTTAAAAAAAATTCTACACCACATTCTTTTCTTTCTCCCACATACACAGACACAGCTAGAAAAAATACTACTTTTTTTCACACATACTTCATACACACAAGAAGGAAAACCTTAGCAAAAACTGCACAAAACATACACACATAAAGAAAAATCTTTCGAAAAACACAACTAGAAAAGAGAGAGTTTGAGGTTTGCTTTCGCGGTTTCGGATTCGTGGTTCCTATCGTGGCCTATTCTTTGTAAATTAATTCTCACAAAAGGCAACATTTAATCTTTCTTGTGTAGTTTAATGTGATTGAAATACATTAAAATTGTCCATTTTTATTCGTGTTTTACCCGTTAATATTCTTTGATGTTGTAATATGAAGTATATATGCTAAAATCCTTCATGCTAACTTTATGATTAAATCTTTTATTAATAAATATAATGTCAAATCATTATAATAATCTGTAATTTGTTTCATGTTTAAACACCATATAATTTGTTTCGTGTTTAAGTAAATTTATGATCCAAGTTCCTATTTTTATCTTCATAGTTTAATTTTTATGATGACATGTATATTGATGGCTTAATAAACTGAAATAATGACAATAATTAATGACAACATTTATTATGTAAAATGTTAATTTTAGGTGTGCATGATTCCTAACATGTATATACTTGTGTAAAATTTATATGGGAAAAATGTATTTTCGTGTTCTTACAAATATTTTGCTCACTTTTTCTTAGGAAAAAAACATATAAAATAAAAATAAAAATGAGAAGTTTGTAACTTTTTACATCTCATTTTAGTAATGATATTTTTCAGAATACTAATTTAACAATTTCATGTTGATTCATGTAATTAATATGGAATTGTTGAATTATGTTTTTCATGAGTCACAATGACTAACACTTAACCAAAAAGTATTTTTAAAGTCTTTTGACTTTGAGAAAAAATCAAACTTTAAATAATTGTTGTAATTAAATTTTTTAAATTGAATTTAGAAGCATGATTAGGCCGATAAATAACGATAAGCAAACATTAGGATTTAAATAACATTGAACAAATGTTATTGAAAAATACGAATAAATAAATAATTTGTGGCAAGGTTGGAAAGCGCTGCTACCAACACACCACACTAATAATATAAAACAGTTTTAACGAGTTCAAAATAAAATAAAGAAGGCGGGTAAATGACACTTTTGAAAACTTATAAATACAATATGTTCAAAATTAAGTTAAGCCATAAACTAGTCAATAAAGCGAGTGTGCTAGAACCACGGGACTCGAGGGATACCTAACACCTTCCTCTCGGTCAACAGAAGTCCTTATCCGATCTTTGTTTCGCAGACCAAAAATAAAGAGTCATTTCCTTTTGATTAGGATAAAAAAAAAGGTGATTTGGAACACCAAAACTCAATTCCAAGTGGCAACTCTAAATAATGAAATATTCCCTTTGCAGAATGTCACTTTAATTGGAAAAATTTTATTTTTCAAAATACCACGCAGGGGAAAAATAGGGGTGTGACAGTTGGTTGTCTTAACAGCCAAGAAGTGAGCCGATTTAGTCATCCTCCCTACAACCACCCATATCAAATCATGTTACTTTTGAGACCTTGGTAGACCAGTAATGAAGTCCATGTTGATCATCTCCTTCTTCCATTCCGAAATTTCAAAGTTCTGAGCATGTCCACATGGCTTTTGATGCTCAACTTTCACTTGCTGGTAATTCGGGCACTTCAAAATAAACTCAACAATATCCCTCTTCATTCCACTCCACCAATAGACTTCTCTCAAGTCGTGGTACATCTTGGTAGTGCCAGGATGAATGGAATTGTAATGCCCACTAATATCACCAAAATACCCCTAGAGGAGAGGTATGCGTGTAACGCATCTTCCAGTGCCCGTATGGAAAATCCAAGGTCGGATTTGTGATCATCACAAAAAATTGATCTGAAAAATAGTCTCGGTCAATTTTTAGAGCAATCGAATCAAAAGCTAATTTTTCGATCCGAAAAGAAAAAATAGTTAGAGTGCGCGACAAAGGCGCTTCGCACCTATGTAGAGGACCACACTTATGTTTTTCTAAATTTTTTCGACAGGGAAAACTCACTCGGAAACTTTTTGGAGAAAATACCGTATGCGCGACCAGTCTGCGTCCTGGACTGGGCTATTCCGAGATTGAAAATTTTTTAAATTCTGTGAGGGGCATTCTGGTTAATTCCCAACCCCTCCTAAACACAATACACGATCTAATTTGGTCTTTCTGACATTTGAATGATCTAAAACCCCATTCTTAGTCCTTTTTTAACAATTGGAGAAGACTAGGGCTTGAGGAAAGAAGAGAAGAGCTTGAAATTGAGGAATTCAAGAGGGATTCTTGAAGGTGATTATTGATAGCTTCATCCCAGGTATGTAAGGCTGAACTAAAAGCATGAGATTGTCCTCTCATGTGCCCCATAGATGGTCATTGATGAGTTGAAGTCTAATGAGTCTACATGAATAATTCTTGATGGTTTTATTGAAAATATTATTAAATTCATCTATTTTCCTATGTTAATGATCATCATAAACTTGTTTTCTTGAGTTGACTACTTTCATGAGAAATTGCATAACCCTACATGACTATTTTGAAAGCATACATGAATGAATTTAATTATTGAGTCTAGAGCCTTGATTGTGGGGAGGTGTCGGTTGTGATTGTGATTGTGATGGTGATGAGAGTATGATAATCAGTTGATAGAACTTGATAGTCCTATGAGTCTCTATAAATGAACTCCATTGATATTCAATTATTCTCGTACCAATTGTTCAAATCTTGAGTCGCTGATTGAAATGTTCCTTGATGAGAGGGTTGAAGCCCCTATGAGATTGATTGATGAAAGGGTTAAAGCCCCCATAAGAATGATTGATGAAAAGGTTAAAGCCCCTATGAGATTGATTTATGATAGGGTTAAAAGTCCCGATGATTGGATGGGTTTGATTGGATTGGTTGTGTTATGAGCAATGAGTCATGGGAGAAGTATCAAGCACCAAAAGAGTAAGAGTTAGTCCAACTCGCACTCATCAAACTACGTCGCCGAACGTAGGTGAGGCATAAAAACCATCATATTATATTGTGGTTCCAATTTTGATTAGAAGTCCCTGAAAGCAATAGAGGACTTAGTTGATTGTTGTTTCCCTTAGTGGATTTGATTTATCCCCTACCTGGCAAGTTTGGAATGGCTTTGGCAACCTTAGCTTGACTGTTATACATTCACTCGCTCATATGTGATTGTTGTCGGATAAGAGAAACTTCCAAAAATTTCCTACCTTAAGTACTCTGAGTCAAGATGAGATGAGATGTGATGAAATGAGTTCCATTGAGTTGAGTTGAGTTGATTTGATTGATGAGGTTGATTGGTTGATGGGTCACTTGTCTACTCTTTATTCTTGCATAAATAGACATTTGACGATTTGATTTGATTTGATGATTGTCTTGAGTCGATAATTGTTTCATAGTATTCTACTGTTTCGATTTCATTTAGCTATTTTATATACGGTACATTCCATGCACTAACACCACTCAGGCCTACATTATTTTATGAACCAGATATAGGGATTTGGGATCGTCAACAGGTGCATTGTTGAAGATACAGGACGTTCAGTTGATTGGTGAGCCTCTCCTACTCTGGAGGGTTTAATACCTTTATTTTATCATGCTTTTGAGTTATGAATAGACTAGTCTTTTATTTTGAACTCGGTAGCCATGGATCTGTCATTAGCACCACTTGATTAGTGATGGAGGCTTCATAGATGATAGTCGAACGTTGATGTGAAGATTGTGAGCTAGTTCTTTCTACTAGCCTTCTATTAATTTATATATATCATTTGAGACATTTGATGAGATGAGCCCATTTACTTTCTTTACTTCTGTTGATCTGTAGCGTTGTTGAATTGAATTGATGTGATGAGGCCAAGTGGTTCGCTTGGGGACTAGCAATAGTCTCTAGGTGCAGGCCACGTCTTGGGTATCCTTCCGAGGCGTGATGAACTTGGTATCATAGCACAGAGTTCAAGTGTCTTACGGAGTCTATGAAGTCGGTTCTAGTAAAGTTATTATTGGTGTGAAGAGCTCCACATCCATAATTTAGAGGCTATAGGACATTTTAGGAATTGTTTCACTTCTTTCATGTTTTAAATCGTACGATAGTGTTATATTCTATGAAGAGTTCTTTTCTTATTTATGCTCTACGCGTTATAGAGTTGTGAGCATGCCTCCAGAAAAGCTGCCAGAGGTAGGGGACGTCCCACCAAGCAAACTGTTAACCCACCCGAGCCTCAAAGACATGAGGAACCCGTGGAGCTGGCTGTCCCTGTTGAGCAGCCCCCGTAAGATGAGGTCTCCCATGTTGAGCTACACCAGGCTATTCAAACTCTAGCCTAGGCTGTCACATCACCTGTTGCGAGATAAAGATGGGGTAGACAGGATTCCCATGACACCTCTAGAGTCTGGGAATTTTTTACGATGAATCCGCGTGAGTTCACAAGGTTTGCATCTACTAAAGATCTTGAGAACTATGTGGAGGAGCTTCAGAAGGTGTTCCAAGTGATGCATGTGGTTGATGTGGACAGAGTTAAACTAGCTGCTTACCAACTCAAGGGTGTGTCCAGACTATGGTTCGACCAATGGAAGAAAGGTAGAGAAGATGATGCTCCATTGTTGACTTGAGTAATGTTCGAGCTATCCTTCTTAGGATGCTTCTTTCCAAGTAAACAAAGAGAGGCCAAGGTAAAAAAAATTTTGAATTTGAAACTAGGCTCTATTCTGTGCAAGATTACGGGTTAAAGTTCACATGACTATCTCGTTATGCTCCGGACATGGTTGCTGATATGAGGGGAAGAATGGGGATGTGTGTTGATGGGTTGAATAGAGGACCCAAGAGAGATGGGAGGGGAGAAATGATTGTGAGTGATATGGATATTAGGAGAGTGATGACGTTAATGCAACAAGCCGATGAGGAGAGATAACAGGATAAGGAAGAGTTCAGACATAAGAGAGCAAAGACATCCACCCATGAGGTTGGAAGAAAACGTAATGGCAACCGATTCCCAGCACCATCATCTACTAGTGAACCTACGCCTAGAGGCAGGTATGATCAAAGGTCTTAAAATGTCGAAAGCCATGGATCTCAGTCACAAGCTAGTATGGCTCAAGGTTCACAGGGTAAACCACCATGTGGTAAGTGTGGAAAAATTCACTTGGGGAGATGTTGTGAAGGGAATGATGTATGCTACAAATGTGGCAAAGCGAGTCAGTACCAGAAGGATTGTTCAAAGTGGGCTGACCGGGCTCAATCTTCTACACCAGCCCCTCCAGCTAGAGGAAACCAAAAGGGCACTACATCAGCCGCAAGTGGAGCAACAAACCATTTGTATGCCATGGGTAGTCGCCAAGATCAGGAGAACTCCCCAGATATTGTGACGAGTATGATTTGATCTTTACTTTTGATTGTCATGTTTTGATGGATCCAGGTGCCACATTGTCATTTGTAACTCCCTATGTGGCCAGTAGATTTGATAAAACCCCTGAGAGTCTTCTTGAATCCTTTGATGTTTTACTCCAGTAGGTGAGTCTATTCGAGCAGAGAGAATCTATAGAGCTTGTGTAGTGTCCATCCATCACAGGGATACTCTTGTCTATTTGGTTGAGTTGGAGATGGTTGATTTTAATTTGATCCTTGGCATGGATTGGCTTCACGCCTGTTATTCCTCTGTTGATTGTAGATCCCAAATCATTAAGTTCCAATTCCCCAATGAATCGGTTTTTGAGTGGAAGGGTGATTCTATTATACCTTAGGGCTAGAAAGTTGATTTCCAAAGGTTGTATCTATCACCTCGTGCGAGTGAAATATGATGATGTTGAGTCTCTTACTCTTGAATTAGTCTCGATTGTGAATAAGTTTCCTAAAGTGTTTCCAGGGGATCTGCCCGGAGTCTTTCCTGATAGGGAGATTGACTTTGGGATAGATGTCCTTCTCGATACCTAGTCTATCTCAATTCTACCTTATAGGATAGCCCCTACTGAGTTGAAAGAACAGTCCAAAGATCTGTTAGAGAAGAGCTTTATTAGGCCGAGTGTTTCTCATTAGGGTGCCTCTATCCTATTCGTGCCAAAGAAAGATGGGTCCCTCAGAATGTGTATTAACTATAGGCAATTGAACAAGGTCACCATAAAGAATAAGTATCTTCTTCCAAGGATAGATAATTTGTTTGACCAACTTTAGGGTGCCTCATGCTTCTCGAAGATAGACCTCAAATTGGGCTACCATCAGTTGAAAATAAGGGAGTGTGACGTTCAAAAGACATCCTTCAGAACTAGATATGGCCATGTTGAATTCTTGGTCATGTCCTTTGGGTTAACGAATGCACCCACAACCTTTATGGACTTGATGAATAGAGTGTTTAGACCTTATCTCAACATATTTGTAATCGTGTTCATCGACGACATTTTTGTGTAATCGAGAGATGAGGAGGAGCATGCTAATTACCTCAAAGTTGTCCTCCAAACACTTAAGGATCATGAGTTGTATGTGAAATTCTCAAAATGTGAATTTTAGCTTAAGTCAGTGGATTTCTTAGGCCACGTGGTTTCTGTTGATGGTATTCGAGTGGATGCCCAAAAGATTGAAGCGGTTAAGAACTGGCCCATACTGACCTCTCTGACTGACATAAGAAGCTTCTTGGGGTTGGCAGGCTACTACCGCAGATTTGTGATGGAATTTCTTCTTTATCCGCACCATTGACTAAGTTGACTAGAAGAAAGTCAAGTTTCAGGGGTCCAATGAATGTGAGAAGAGTTTCCAAGAGTTCAAGACGAGACTGACTACTGCACCGGTTCTAACCTTGCCTGACGGGATAGAGGACTTTGTAATTTATTGTGATGCTTCGAGGATTGGATTGGGATGTGTGCTGATGCAGAGGGGGAAAGTGATAGCCTATGTTTCCAAGCAACTCAAGGTTCATAAGAGGAATTATCTAACCCATGATCTCGAGTTAGCAGCAGTGGTGTTTGCACTTAAAATCTGGTGCCACTACTTTTATGGAGTGCATATGGATGTGTTCACTGACCACAAGAGCTTGCGGTATGTTTTCAGTCAGAAAGAGCTCAACCTACGACAGAGGAACTGGTTGGAATTACTCAAGGATTATGACATGAGCATTCTCTACCACCCAGGTAAAGCTAACATTGTTGCTGGCGCTCTTAGCATGTTGTCAATGGGTAGCACAACCCATATTGAGAAAGGAAAGAAGTAGTTGGCCAAAGAAGTACATCGATTGACTCGATTGTGAGTTCAACTTGAGGAGAATAATGAGGGACGAGTTAATGTTCAATGGGTCTGCTTCATCCTTAGTTGCAGAGGTGAAGGAAAAGCAAGACCAAGATCCTGTCATACACCAATTAAAAGAGGTTGTCTATACACAGAAAATAATGGTTTTCTCTAAAGGGGGAGATGTAATGTTGAGATACCAGAGTAGATTGTGTGTTCTAGATGTTTATGGTATTTGAGACAGAATCATGGCTAAAGCCCATACCACTATCCATTCATCTTGGCTCTACCAAGATGTACCATGACTTAGGAGAAGTCTATTGGTGAAGTGGAATGAAGAGGGATATTGTTGAGTTCATTTCAAAGTACCCGAAAATTGCCAACAAATGAAAGTTGAGCATCAAATGCCATGTGAATTGGCTCATAACTTTGAGATTCCTGAATAGAAGTGGGAGATGATCAATATGGACTTCATTACTGCTCTACCAAGGTCTCGAAAGCAATATGACTTGATATGGGTAATTGTAGACCGGAAGACTAAATCGGCTCACTTCTTAGCAGTTAAGATAACCAACATTGCGGAGGAGTACGCCAAGTTGTACATCCAAGAGATTATGAGGTTCCATGGTGCTCTCTTGTCCATCATCTCGGACAGAGGAGCTCAATTCACCTCCTAATTTTGGAGATCATTCCAGAAAAGATTGGGTACTAAAGTGAACCTGAGTACAACCTTTCATCCACAGACAAATGGTCAGGCAGAGCGCACAATTCAGACATTAGAGGATATATTAAGAACCGGTGTTCTTGATTTCAAGGGAAATTGGGATGATCACCTACCATTGATTGAATTTGCATATAACAACAGTTATCATGCAAGCATTCAAATGGCTCCCTATAAAGCCTGGTATGGAAGGAGATGTAGATCATTAATTGGGTGGTCTGAGGTTGGACAAGCGGAATTGATTGGGCATGATCTTTTCCACCAATCTATAGAGAAGGTTAAGGTCATTAGAGAGAGATTGAAGGCTGCCCAAAGTTGCTAGAAATCTTATACCGACATGAGGAGAAGGGACTTGGAGTTCGAGGTAAATGATTAGGTGTATTTGAAAGTGTTACCTATGAAGTGTGTCATAAGATTCAGAAAGAAGGGAGAGTTGAGTGCACACTATGTTGGACCTTACCAGATTGTGAAGAGGATTGGGAAGGTTTCTTATGAGTTAGAGTTTCTTTCCGAGTTAGACGGAGTTCATCCGGTATTTCATGTATCGATGTTGAAGAAATGCTTGGGAAATCCTGCCTTGGTGATCCTTATTGAGAGTATTGAAGTGAGAGAGAACTTGTCCTATGAAGAGGTTCCGGTCCAGATTCTTGATCAACAGATTAATAAGTTGAGAAACAAAGATATAACCTCAGTCAAAGTCCTGTGGAGGAATCAATTCTTTGAGGAAGCCACATGAGAAGCTGAGGAAGGGATGAAGGACAAATATCCGCACCTATTCGTGCCAAATGATGAGAACGTTGAAGGTATATTTCTTGCCCTTGACTAAATTGATTGATCTATTCTTGAGTTGATTGTCTAGTCCTGAGTTCAAATAGAATTGATTGCGACATATGAGAAGTCGAGAGTTCGATTGGTTGAGTTGAATGTTGAGATGAGTTTTGAGTCTATTCGTGCCTTGATACCCACCTTTACTTATCATTCGAGGATGAATAATTTGAAGGGGGAGATGATGTAACGCCTGGTAAAATTATCAAAATACCCCTAGAGAAGAGGTATACGCGTAACACAACTTGGAATGCTCATATGTAACATCCGAGGCTGGATTTGTGATCAGCAAAAAATATTGAGTGGGAAAATAGTCTTGATCGATTTTTAGAGCGACCGGATCAAAAGATAATTTTTTCATTCGAAACAAAAAATAATGAGATTGCACGGCGGAGGCACTTCACTCCTCTGTAGAAGACCCACACTACTTATGTTTTTCTAAAATTTTTGATGGGATTGGGAAAACTCGTTTAGAAAGGTTTTGGAGAAAATACTTGTGCACGACCAGTCCACGTCGCGGACTGGGTTATTCTGAGACTGAAAAATTTCTAAATTTTGTGAGGGGAATTCTTGTCAATTCCCAACTCCTCCTAAACTCAATACACGATCTAATTTGATCCTTTTGACGTTAAAAGGGTCTAAAACCCCATCCTAAGTCCTTTTCTAACAATTGGAGAAGACTAGGGCTTGAGAAAAGAGGGGAAGAGCTTGAGATTGAGGAATTCAAGAGGTTTCTTGAAGGTGATTGGTGATAGCTTCATCCTAGGTATGTAAAGCTGAACTAAAAGCATGAGATTATCCTCTCCTGTGGCCCATAGATGGTCATGGATGAGTTGAAAGTCTAATGAGTCTACATGCACAATTCTTGATGGTTTTTATCGAAAATCTTATTAAATTCATATATTTTCCTATGTTGATGATCATCATAAACTTGTTTTCTTGAGTTGACTATTTTCATGAGAAATTGCTTAACCCTACATGACTATTTTGAAAGCATACACGAATAATAATTTAAGAATTGAGTCGAGAGCCTTGATTGGGGGGGGGGGGGTATCGATTATGATTGTGATTGTGATGGTGATGAGAGAATAGTGATGAGTTGATAGAACTTGATAGTCCTATGAGTCTCCATAAATGAACTCCACTGATTTGTCTATTCAATTGTTCCCTTACGATTGTTCAAATCTTGAGTCGTTGATTGAAATGTTCCTTGATAGGAGGGTTGAAGCCTCTATGAGATTGATTGATGAAAGGGTTAAAACACCTATGAGATTAATTGATGATAAGGTTATAAAATTCCCTATGATTGGATTGGTTTGACTGGATTGATGGTCTTATGAGCATTGAGTCATGGGAAGAGTATCGGGCATCGAAAGAGTAAGAGTTAGTCTGACATACACTCGTCAAACTACGTCGCCAAACGTAGGTAAGGCATAGAACCATCATATTATATTATTGCTCCCTCTTGATTAGAAGTCCCTGAAAGCAAAAGAGGACTTAGTTGATTGTTGTTTCCCTTAGTGGATTCGATCCTATCTAGAAAGTTTGGAACGGCTGTGGCAACATCAACTTGACTGTTGTACATTCCCTGGCTCATAACTGATGGTTGTCGGATAAGGGAAACTCCTAGAAAGTTCCTACCTTTAGTACTCTGAGTCGAGATGAGATGAGATGTGATGAGATGAGTTCCCTTGAGTTGAGTTGAGTTGAGTTGATTGATGAGGTTGATTAGTTGATGGCTCACTTGTCTACTCTTTATTCTTGCATAGATAGACATTTGATGATTCGATTTGATTTGATGATTGTCCTGAGTCAATGATTGTTTCATAGTTTTCTACCTGTTTCTGTTTCATTTAGCTATTGTATATACTGTACATTCCATGCACTAATACCACTCGGCCCTACATCATTCTATGATGTAGATATAGGGATTTGGGATCGTCAACAGGTGCATCGTTGAAGATCGAGGACGTTCAGCTGATTGGTGAGCCTCCCCTACTCCGGAGGGTTCACTACCTTTACTTTATCATGATTTTGAGTTATGACTAGACTAGTGTTTTATTTTGAACTCGGTAGCCATGGGTATGACATTGGCACCACATGATTAGTGATAGAGGCTTCATAGATGATAGTCGAACGTTGATGTGAAGATTGTATATATATATATATATATATATATATATATATTGTTTGAGACATTTGATTAGATGAGCCCATTGACTTGCTTTACTTCCACTGATCTATAGATTTGTTGAATTGAATTGATGTGATGAGGCCAAGTGGTTTTCTTGGGGGCTAGCAATAGTCTCTAGGTGTCGGCCATGTCTTGGGTACCCTCCGGGGGTGTGACAGGAATATCTAGTTTTTATGGGCCTCAGTCATGATTCTGACTCAAATACCATCAACATTGGTAACACACAATCTATTCTGATATCTCAACACTCCATCTCCCCCTTTAGAGAAAACCATCACTTTCTTTTTGTGGACAACCTCCTTCAATTGGGGTTTGACGAGATCTTGATCCTGCTTCTCTTTTACCTCTGCTGCTAGGGATGATGCAGACCCGCTCTGAAAATGGACTCCTCCCTCATCATTCTTGTCAAGTTGGACTCTAAATCGAGCCAATCGATGCACTTCCTTGGCTAACTGCTTCTTTCCTTCCTCTACATGGGTTGTGCTACCCATTGACAACCTACTAAGAGCGTCAACAAAAACGTTAGCTTTACCTAGGTGGTATGGAATACTCATGTCATAATCCTTGAGCAACTTCAACCATACCCTCTATCGTAAGTTGAGCTCTTTCTGACTGAAAACATACTGCAAGCTCTTATGGTCAGTGAACATATCCACATGCACTCCATACAAGTAGTGACGCCAGATTTTAAGTGCAAACACCATTGCTGCCAACCCGAGATCATGAGTTGGATATTTCCTCCCATGAACCTTGAGTTGCCTGGAAGCATAGGCTAATACCATCCCTCTCTGCATCAGTATACATCCCAATCCAACCCTCGAAGCATCACAATAAACTACAAAGTCCTCCGTCCCATCAGGCACTGTCAACTTCGAGAACGTCAATCTCGAAGTTGATCTCCCTATCAGGAGGGAGTCTAGGTAGATCCTTAAGAAACACTTCGGGAAACTCGCTCTAATCAGGACTGGCTCAAAAGTAAGAGGCTCAACATCATCAGACTTGACTCGCACGAGATGATAGATACACCCTTTAGAGATTAACCTTCTAGCTCTAAGGTAAGAAATAAATTTTCCCTTAGGTGTAACAGAATCTCCCTTCTATTCTATGACAGGCTCATTTGGAAATTGGAACTTGATAGTTTGGGTTCTACAGTCAACAAAGGCATAGCAAGCGTGGAGCCAATCCATACCAAGGATTACATCAATGTCAATCATCTCTAACTCAACCAAAACAGCAAGAGTATCCCTATGGTAGACAGATACTACGCAATCCCTATATATTCTCTTGGCTATGATAGACTCACCAATAGTAGTAGGAATAGGGGAAGGCTCAAGCACACACTCAGGGGGAATCCCAAACTTTTTAGCCACATATGGTGTCACAAAGGACACTGTTGCCCTGGATCAAGTGAAGCATAATAATCAAAAGTAAAGACTCGAAGCATACCCGTCATGATATTTGGTGCAATCTCTTGGTCTTGTCGGTTCCCCATTGCATAAAGATGGTTCGTCCCTCTGCTTGTCCCCAGTGTAGTACCTCTCTAATTACCTTTACCCTTGGGTGGTGGCGTCGTAGTAGAAGACTGTGCCTTATTACCCAAAAGTGGACATTCCTTTAGGAAGTGGCCTGTCTGGCCACAATTGTAGCAAGCACTCCCTTCATCCGTGCACTCTCCCAAATGCATCCGGCCACACGTCCCACAAGGTGGTTTCCTTTTGAGCCAAGGGTAACATTGGCTTTTGAACACTATACTCTAAAGGTGGACTGGCCTTGGGATCTTTGATCATACCTGACGCTTGGAGTTGGTGCACTGACTGATGATGGTGCATACCCCGAATGCCTCTTCTGAAAGTAGGACCTATCTCTCTTATCCTGTTTGCGCTGGCTAAGATCATGCCCAGTGGACTTGGCCTTCTTACTCAAGTGCTCCTCTCTTTCTTTCTTCTTGTCCTCCTCAGTTTTCTAGGCATATACCATGATTATCCATGCTCGGGATCATTAATGTTGCCTTGCATTCCCTCTTCACATGTTTACCCAACCCGGACATTAACTTCCTCATCCTTGCCCTCATATGTTAGACCATCTCCAGAGCGAACCTGGATAGCTTAATAAATTTGAGGCCGTACTCTTTAACGGTCATTCCCCTTGTTTTAGGTTAACGAACTCTTCAATCTTTGCCTCCCTCAACTCTTGGGGAAAGAAGTAGAAAGGAAGGCACTCTTAAACTCACTCCACTCAGTATGCTCAGTATCCTTACCCCGACCATCTTACCATTGGTTATACTAGAAATTCGTCACATCCTTAAGCTGGTAGGAGGCAAGCTCAACTCCCTCAATCTCATCGCGTGCATAGCCCTCAACACCTTGCACATCTCGTCAATGAAATTCTGTGGATCTTCCTCAACTTTCGACCCCATGTAGACTGGCAGATTTATTCTCAAGAAGTCTTGGAGCCTAGTTGCAGCAGTGGGCTCTTGAGAGTTGGAGCTTAAGGCCTGGGAACCTCAACAATTACTCTGGGAGGCCACTAGTTGGGTAAGCATAGTAATGGCTCCTCTGAAGTCCACCTCTAAGGTAGAGGCTGGCTGACCAGGATGTGCCTGCGAGACATCAGCAGTCCTGGCAGGTCGACCTCGTCTCCTTGTTTATACCTGAGTAAGGACCTCTAGTGGAGGATTCTCAGTGTTTGGGGCTTGAGCATCTCCTTGGGCTGCTGTACGCTTAGGAGGTATGTTCTGCAAATGCGCGATGCACAAATTAGATAAGGATTTATAGAATTGAACTCTATCACACGATCTTAGAATATCAAAGAAGTGTAACCAATCCTATTGTCCTATAGCCCCTGCTCATGCAGTGTGGTACACAACACACCCATAAAGAAGACTCTACTAGACACGGCTTCATAGACTCCCAAGGACACTTGAACTCTATGCTCTGATACCACCTGTAACAACCTGGCCCAACACTGTGAAGTATTGTCCGCTCTTGGGCCTAGCCCATCATGGATTTGTCTCTTTGGGCTCACCCCAAAAGGTGCCTCACAGTATTACGTCCAATCATTTACTTAAATAGCCCAGAATTTTCCCTCTCTTTTGTGATATGGAATTTACCTAAGTGAGTCAGGCATTACGTATCACCGTCCCTGCACTCACCCCCCATAGGGACTCAGCGTCCTCGCTGAGGTTTGCCCGACCACCGTACTACTCGAGAGTCGGCTCTGATACCAAGTTCGTCACACCCCAAGAGGGTACCCTTGGCATGGCCGGCACTCAGAGACTATTGCTAGACCCTGAGCGAACCACTTGTCCTCATCATCACATCATACTCGGCAACAGAAGGAAAATACTCAAAGAAAAAAGACCGTAAAGTGAGTAAACCAAGTCTTTAATAAAAAAAAAGAAATTTTCAATAAACAAGAGTTTGGAAATCAATACTCAACATCCTCTACTCGATGTCTATAAAGCCTCTACCTCTAACATCTAAATGGTACCATGACATGCCATGGCTACCTAACTCAAAGAAAATGGAAGTAACTAATCAAATAAATAAAGGCTCTATGACTCTTGATAAAACTACCAAAATACCCCTAGAGTGAGGGTATGTGCATAACACATCTTCCGATGCTCGTATGGAAAATCCAAGGCCGGATTTGTGATCAGCACAAAAAATTGAGTGAAAAAATGGTCTCGGTCGATTTTTAGAGCGACTCGATCAAAAGATAATTTTTTGATATGAAGCGCAAAATAGTGTTAGTACGCGACAGGGGCACGTCGTGCACCCATCGTGGACCAGCACTTATATTCTTTTTAAAATTTTTGACGGGATGGAGAAAACTCGTTCAAAAACTCTTTTCTGAAAATACATTATTCGTAACCAATCCGCTTCGCGGACTGTGTCTTTTCCGAGTTGAGAATTTCTAAATTATTACGATGGGTATTCCGATCAATTCCCCATCCCTCCTAAACTCTATACACGATCTAATAAGGTTGTTTTGATGTAAAAGGGTCTAAAACCTCATTCTAAGTCCAATTCCAATATTTTACTAAGGCTAGGGTTTGAGGAGAGAAGAGAAGAGCTTGATTTGAGAGATTCGAGAAGAGATCCTTGACCTTCTTGATTGATAGTTGCATCCCAGGCATGTAAGGCTAAACAAAAAGCATAGGATTTTTCTCTCATGTGCCCCATAGAGGTCATAGATGAATTGATAGTTAAAGAGTCTACATGCATGAATTCTTGATGGTGTTTCTTGAAAAATTGATTTAAATTACATGTTTTCCTATGTTGATGATCATCATAATATTTGTTTTCTTGAATTGAACGTTTCATGAAGAACTTGCATAACCCTACATGAGTAATTTGAGAAGCATGCATAATGAACTTGAGAATTAAGTCTAGATCCTTGAGTTGAGATTGTTGAACATGACGAGAGAATGATGATGAGTTGATAGCATTTGATTATCTTATGAGTCTCTATAAATGAATTCTACCGATGTGTCTATTCCATTGCTTCCTAATGATAGTTTTAAATCTTGAGTAATTGATGAGAGGGTTAAAACCCATTTGAGATACCACTCGTTGACGGGGAGTGAGTCCTGACGATATCGGTTGAGTTAGAGGTTTATAAGCATTTGATTCATGGGAGGAGTATCGAGTACCAAAAGAGTGAGAGTTAGTCCGAATCGAACTCATCAAACTACATCGTCAAACATAGGAGAGACATAGAGCCATCACATATATTATGGTTCCCTCGAGAGTAATGTTCCCTGAAAGAAATAGAGGACCTATTGAGTTGACTCCATATTGGGTGAGCTGATATGGTTTTTGAACGTTCCCTACCTAGAAAGTTTGGAACCATTGTAGCAACATCAGGGTGGTTGTTGTAAATTCACTGGCTCATAAGTGAGTGTTGTCGGATAAGAGAAACTCTCATAAATTTCCTACCTTGAGTACTCTGAGATGAGATGAGATGATAGGAAGTGAGCTCCTCTGAGATGAGCTGAGATGAGAGGAGGTGAGCTTCTTTGAGATGAGTTTGAGACTATTGATGAGTTTGAGTTATTGATGTGTGACTTGTCTACTCTTTATTCTTTCATAGAAGGATATTTGACGATTTGATGTTTATTATAAGTTGATATTGTTTCCATACTATTCTACCGGTTTCTGTTTCATTCAGCTATTTTACATACTATTACATTCCAAGAACTGATGTCCACTCTGGATTGGATCATTTTATGATGTATAGGCAGGTACTAGAGATCGTCAACAGGCGTTCCGTTGAAGAGGATCCACCATGATTTATTCATCTTGCTTTAGAGTTAGAGATTGGACCATTTTTTTATTTTGGTTGTGGGTAGCCATGGGTCTGTCATTGGCACCACATGAGTAGTAATAGAGGTTTCATAGACGATGGTCGAGCGTTGATGTTGAGATTGTGGGCTAGTTCTTTCTGTTGGCCTTTATTTTTTCATCTATTTACTTGAGACTTTAGATGAGATGTGCCCATTCATTTGCTTATATTTTCCGTTGTTCAGTAGAGTTTATTTGATTGAATGATGTGATGAGGCTAAGTGGTTCGCTTGGGGACTAGCAATAGTCTCTGAGTGCCGACCACGCCAAGGGTACCCCCCGGGGAGTGACAAACTCCTCTGGATAGCAAGAAGGGCTCACCAACTGTGGATCTCGAGAGCTCTGAACTTGAATGGTGCGCCTGCTAAAGTCCTCTATCACCTGTATTTGCATCATGAAACGATGCAGCCTCAAGTGGCGTCAGTACATGGAATGTACGGTATGTAAGATGACTCAAGAAACAAGTAATGCTCACACTCAAACAACTGACTCGACTCAAGACTCAACTCCTCATCTCATGTCTCATCTCAAATAAATAATGCAAGTTTAAAGTTTAAAACTATGCTTTTCCTCATCTCATATCTCAACTCAAATAAATGATGTAAGTTTAAAGTTTAAAATCATGCTTTAAAATTTCACTCAGTATTTAATGCAACTCAGTTTGAAATCATGATAGGCCCAACTCAAGTGTTTCTTAGATGTTTCTCTAATCGACAACTCCCCACCACCGAGGGCTTGGGTGGTGTACAACAAAAAGACGTCGTTGCCACGTCTGCCCTAAACTTGCCACGGAATAGGGAGTCAACCTCAAACTCTCTCTCTCTCACTCTTGGATCCAAAGAGAATGTCCAGCTTTTTGGACATGGCCGTCAGAGTTAACTGCCGAACTAACCTACGTTGGCAACGTAGTCCTTGGGGTGCCCCTCAATCACCCACTCGGTGCTCAATGCTCTTTCCAAGACTAAAATATGCTCATAGAAATCAACTCATACTCATCTCTTTGACTCATCTCGATGAGCCAACTCGTTTCTCAATAACTCAACTCGGTGTCTCAATAACTCAATAACTCGGAGCCATCATTTATGCAATACAACCCATGACTGTAACTCATACCATGCAGGACTCCCATTGATTTCATTCATGAACATCATATTATCCAGACTTAACTCATAAGATAAAATAGGTATTCTATATATACATATATGAAACAAGAAAATATACTTTCCGGGTTCAATTCATGGGTTTAGAAGATTTAAATTCATACTTCTCAATTCAGTACATAAGTAAGAAAATACTAAATTTAGGGATAGAGTATCAAACATTCGAATAACATTCATATTCATGATAATAACGATGCAACTCATAAATTGACTCAAGTAAATTCATGAAAAACTCCAACATGTACAAGAATTAAGAACTCAAGAAATCACAGGATTTTAAACATATGATTTGTACTCATGATCTTGACTCAAGAAGACGAAGGGGCGCATGGATGAACATAGTCTGACGCTTTAGGTAGCCTTACATACCTGGGATGAAGTTATCAATCAATCACGTGAAGGATCTCCACTCGAATTGCTCAACCTCAAGTTCTTCTCCTCTTTCCTCAAGCCCTAGCCTTGTTAGATTATTGAAATAGGACTTAGAATGGGGATTTTAGACCCTTTTAACATCAACATGACCTAATTAGATCGTGTATATAGTTTAGGAGGGATTGAGAATAGACCGAAATACCCCTCGTAAAATTTAGAAATTTTAAGCTCAGAAAAGGCCTAGTCCGCGATGCGGATTGGTTGCGCACTGTGTATTTTCAGAAAAAGTTTCTGAACGAGTTTTCTCAATCCCGTCAAAAATTTTCAAAAAAAAATATAAGTGCTAGTCCGCGACACAGGCGCGATGCGCTCCTGCCGCGCACCGACGTTGTTTTGTGCTTCAAATCAAAAAATTATCTTTTGATCGAGTCGCTATAAAAATCGACCGAGACCATCTTCCCACTCAATTTTTCATGCTAATCACAATTCCAGCCTCGGATTTGCCATACGAGCATTGGAAGATGCGTTACGCGCATACCCTCCCTCTAGGGGTATTTTGGTAATTTTACCAGGCATTACAATTACATTTTACACCATAACAAAACGTTTGTTTAAATTTTGTTTATATAATGAATTGTTTATTTGCTATTTCTAATATATAACTCTTATCGTGTTGTAAAGTTTAAAATTTACTTTAAAAATTATTTTTGTAACATTTTTTAATATATGTACTATTTTTCTCAGTAAAAAATATTCTGAATAATCAATAAACAAATATAAAATATAATAAAAAGAACATCCAAAAATTGGATACATTAGATATAAAATATTAACATAGCTAAGGGTAAAAATAAATAATTTTTAGTTTTACATTGACAAGTCATCAATAGTATATTCTTACACATTAATGATAAAAAATCTTATCGTTTTGTTAAGTTTAAAGTTTGCTTTAAAATTATTTCTGTTTCATTTTTTAATATATGTACTATTTTTCTCATTAAAAACATTCTCAATAATCAATAAACAAATGTAAAATACAATAAAATAAACATCCTGAAATTGGATACATTAGATCTAAAATATTAACATAGCCACGGGTAAAATTAAATATTTTTAGTTTTACAGTAAGAAGTTATCAATAGTATATTCTTACACATTAATGAAGTTATCAATAGTATATTCTTACACATTAATGATACAAAATCTTATCATGTTGTAAAGTTTAAAATTTGCTTTAAAAATTATTTTTGTAACTTTTTTTTATATGTACTATTTTTCTCAATAAAAACATTCTAAATAATCAATAAACAAATATAAAATACATTAAAATGAACATCCAAAAATTGGATACGTTATATCTAAAATATTAACACAGCTAAGGGCAAAATTAAATCAATTTTAGTTTTACATTAAGAAGTTATCAATGGTATATATTTCCACATTCATGATACAAAATCTTATCGTGTGATAAAGTTTAAAATTTGCTTTAAAAATTATTTTTGTAACATTTTTTACTATATGCACTATTTTTCCCCGTAAAAACATTTTGAATAATCAATAAACAAATATAAATACAATAAAATGAACATACAAAAATTGGATACATTAGATCTAAAATATTAACATAGCTAAGGGTGATATTAAATATTTTTTAGTTTTAAAGTAAGAAGTTATCAATAGAATTTCTTACACATTAATGATACAAAATCTTATCGTGTTGTAAAGTTTAAAATTTGCTTTAAAAATTATTTTTGTAAAATTTTTAATACGTGTACTATTTTTCTTAGTAAAAACTTTCTAAATAATCAAAAAACAAATATAAAATATAATAAAATGAACGTCCAAAAAATGGATACATTAGATCTGAAATACTAACACAGCCAAGGGTAAAATTAAATAATTTTTAGTTTTACAGTAAGAAGTTACCAATAGTATATTCTTATACATTAATGATACAAAATCTTATCCTGTTGTAAAGTTTAAAATTTTCTTTAAAATTATTTCTGGAACATCTTCTAATATATGTACTATTTTTCTTAGTAAAAACATTCTGAATAATCAATAAAAAAATGTAAAATACAAATAAAATGAACATCCAAAAACTGAATACATTAGATCTAAAATATTAACATAGCTAAGGGTGAAATTAAATAATTTTTATTTTTACATTAAGAAATTATCAATGGTATATTCTTACGCATTAATGATACAAAATTGTTCACTTAAAAAAATTTCAATCAATTTTTTACATTTACAAATATAAGATTTTCTTATGGAATGATATTTCTTTACATTCTTATAAATATATCGTATATTTTTACACATTAACGAATACAAAATAGTTCACTAAAAAGTGCAATCAAATTTTTACATTTACAAAAATGATATTTTCTTATCGAATTGGTACTTTTTATTACATTCTTAAAAATATATCTTTATTCCTTTGTTGAAAGGGTTCTTTTTTTACAAAATAGTCAACTGATTTTTTTTCTAGAATAAGCACAAGTTACAATCAAAAGAAAAAAAATATATAAAAATAACTAAAATTGATTGTTTTAAAAAAAGGAAAATATTGTTCTGCCTCTATTTCCTGCTGCTCTTTCTATCCAAAAGTTGTATGTAACTTCTCATAAAATATATTTTTAAGTTGATTGATAAGGAGGAAGATCAAAAACTTATATCATAGAACATAATGTACATATGAAACACCAAAAATTCTTCTTATTGGTGTGAGGAATTCAGTGTTATTTCTCAGATTTTCAGCGAAGATTAACACCATATCAAGTATATAATCACTTTTAATTTTGTGAAATTTGATTACATGAATATCTGTTATATTCTTTTCTTGTTTTCTTCTTTTTTAGTTTCTTTCTTTCCTTTCTTTCTTTCTTTCTTCTTCCTTTTTCCCCCACTAATTTTCTCTATTTTATGCAAAGAATTCTAAAATCAACTTTCAAAAACAAATATGAAGAATCTAGCATCTCAAAATTCAAATAATTTTAAATAAGATAAAAAAACTTAATTAGGTTTCTATATCTTCCATCTTCAACATGGATAATGAATACCCAGTTAATGTAAATATAATTTTTTTTAGCATTTTTCTCACAAAATATATTTGTATTAGTTTATTTCTTATAACATTCAATTTCTATACAGTTTGTTATGACAGATGAGAAGAAGCTTGCAAGGAAGAACAAAATACACATATATAATTAGAAAAAACCAAAATATTTCTCGCATAATATTGGTATGTCTTTTACTAATATTATTACAATTATTTAAATATGTTGACATTCACAAATCGTCATATCAGAAAAGTTTATGTTATGTAGTCTTTTGAATAATATACTAGAATTTTATTTCTTTTATGGCAAAAGATTTACTTTCAATTTTCTATGCTAATTTATATCTCTTCTATTTTATACTATATTAACTTTTGGATTAGACAATATGTTAGTATTTTTTTTAAAAATTATGATTATATTAATTATCAAAATTACTTAATATTTTGTAATATTCTTTATATAACATTTATCATTCAAACATATTGATGATTTATGTAATATTTCTTCTACTTATAGTTGTTATTTGATATTTGTATTTTATAATTTACAAGATGTGTAACATTTACTATCATCAGAGAAAGTGTTTTGGATAAAGACAAATCAATATAATCTTTAATGGATATAACAAATTGTCAGTACTCAAATTCATTGCATATTTCAGCCAAAAAAATTGAGGCATATTTTTTCTTCTAAGACAGCCCCGATATTATAATCTATCACAAGTAAAATATATGCAATTTGAGGCATCAACTTCAACAATTAATACACATCAACATTTATCATATTTGAATGAATTGCCAATGATGCAAGATAATACTTTAACAAGCTTATTATATTAAAATGTTAATGTTAACAAATTTTAATATTTTTTTAATTTTGACGAGTAGAATTTAATGATGATGATAATTTTGGTGATGTATCTGGTATGTCGTAATTTAATTATTTATATTTACAAAAAATAAGTTTAAATTAAATTTATGTATGAAAAATAAAGATTGTTTTATTACATCACTAATATTCTATTACATGAAAAAGACACGGGAAATAATGATGTATATCAAGATGAAGTCGAGTTTGCACGTATGCCCTTATCGACACAATTATAATTTATTTGTCTAAAATATTAAATTATATGAATAATGTCATATGATTTTGATATTGTATTTGATAGATACTGATGTTGAATTTGCAATTATGGATTGTTCGGCTATAATAATTTTTTTTTATACTTTTATTAATTACAAAATATGCATTGAAAATAAAATAACTGACATTTACTTAATTTTTTTCTTTTGTCAACAGATTATTGGGATATAGATGATCCAATATTTGAATGTGAACATTTTGGTGCATACTTTTGGTATGAGGAAAGAATCAACAAGAAACTGAAAACAAAAAGGCTGAATTTTCTTTATGTTGTCTTCATGGAAAAATTAACTTACCTAGGCCGAAAAATCCCCTGGTACTTCTAGAAGGATTATTATTTGGATCGGGTAAGAATATATCTTATGTTATCATATTTAACTAATACATGCATACATATTGATTTACTAATTATTATTTTTGCAGGTCCAAAAAGTAATCAATTCAAAGATAATATTAGAGGTTATAACTCAATGTTCTTATTTACATCAATGGGAGGGAAAGTTGATGCTTCAATTAATCATACAAGGGGACCAAGAACTTTTAAACTTTACGGTCAAAATTATCATCAAATTGGTAGTTTATAACCTCCTGAAGTATCACTACTAGAAATTTGACCTTTTTGCCATAGTTCCAGAACCGTTGCAATAGGCTAAAGTTTCGTCGATGTAGGCCTATGGCCACAGTTTGAGTAATTGCTATATTAGGTTACGTAGCAGTAGATCTATTCTTCCGATTATACCTAAGGTTACCATAACCGTAGCAATTGAGGTCCCTATTACGACGGATTTGTTCTTTAAGAATATCCGGCGGTTCATTTTATATTGAGACGGTTTCTAACCGTAGCAATAGTACTATAATGCTACAATTATTTCTATACTATTGCAATGGTTTTTCGTGTCTATTCAATAATCCTTCAGTCTATTGCAATGGTTTGTTATTAGTAATGCAACAGCTCTATAGCATTATGGTTGGTAAATTCATAACTATTGCTACAGTTATTATTTGATAGTGCTACGGTTCTTTACCTATTACAACAATTATTATTAAGCTATTGCAACAAATAATTAGGCTATTGTGTGCAATAATTTTATGGTACTACTTCATGCACGGATAAAGTACTGCTATAATTTCATGTAACATAGTAATTTAACATGAAAATTGATCACAAAATAGTACCTATTCATTATCAAAATTATAATTCATGAAGATTCACATACTGATCATTTGGTAATTAATTAGTATCGATAAAGTTAAATATACATATGTCATGTTTTTTACCATTGAAAAAGGGTGAACACACCCTAGCTTTAAATTCTCAAAAATATAATGTTTCTAGAATGTAGGTCAGTGATCACCATAAACCCAATCCATCTCCTAGGTCAAAACTTCCGTATTGCTTTCATCCCCTTCAATTTCATCACCTAAAAATAATGAAAATACAATCATATTGTGATGTCAGAAACAATACCAATGATTAAAAAAAACGAATAAAAGTATGATATGCATCTTTATAAAAACTTAAAGGGGCCTTGTAGTCCACCGCTTGCTGACAACGGAACACATTGTAAATTAAAGGGTCCTAATTAACCTTAGAATTAGTTGGAAAGGTATGTTTAGATTATATCATGCACCACTAATTAATCAAGATGAGCTGTGCTATATATCCATCCTTCACGAATTAAAACTAGCAAACCAAAAGAAACGTAAATTGCAGGAAGTCAAGAAACCAAAAGAACCTGCAGCAGCCTTAAAAACTAACAATAAGCACATGAAAGATGCAAAATATGGCCAAAAAACGAATAATCTAGACCATAGCATTGAAGATAATCGGCAGGAGAACTAAAATTAGGTCAGGTAAGTCTTTAAAGTCGAGCAAATCTAATTTTTCTTGTGCTGCTAAGGTGGTACATCACATATAAATGCTTCTAAGGACACTATTTCTAAGGATAAAACATATATAGCTTGGATGCCATGTCTACATATCCTAAGGTTTCTAAATATTTCAGCAAGAATATCACCAACCAAAAATTCAAGGCTATCAACATTCAAACTCACAATATTGATACTACTAGACTGAGTAATTTGTCACAACCTGTGCAAAATTCCAAAAATGATCAGTGGCTGGAACCAGCAAGGCCCCTCTGCTGAAATCACAAGCTGATAAAGAGTAAGAGGATCACTGGTCAAAATGCTTCCATATATAGTCTTAATGCTAGTCATAATGATTCCATAATTTCAGCAAGAATATCACAAGCTTGTAAAGAGCAAGATGATTACTGATGACACTAGTCTTAATGCTTCCATAAGTAAAGGTGAAAAAAGGAATCCAAGCTCCAACAACTTAAATCACAAATGTAGCATATATAGCTGTTGTAAAAAGTAAGAGGATCATTGGCAAACTCAGAAAAGAAGGAACAACAAGAACCAACAGAATAAGGTCTATAGACTTGTATCAGCCCCAAAAAAAGATCAAGGCAAGCAGCAGCAGAGACAAAACTATCACAAACAGCAGCAGATGCAAGAACGTCAACAAACATGCAGGAATGTCAACAAAACTGTCACAAGCAGCAGTAGAGACAAAGTAGTAGCAGATGCAAGAATGCCAAAAAACATGCAGGAATGTTAACAAAACTATCACAACTACACATTAA
Organism: Solanum rostratum; assembly: GCA_029948455.1. Taxonomy (NCBI): domain Eukaryota; kingdom Viridiplantae; phylum Streptophyta; class Magnoliopsida; order Solanales; family Solanaceae; genus Solanum; species Solanum rostratum. The sequence continues at coordinate 26,338,975 of CM057051.1, forward strand.
AGTGAGACTTGATAAACTTGAGACTTGATATTAAAGCAAGCCATAATTTTGAAACAAACCTGAACTGCAAAATTGATTTCGCAGCAGAACAATCTCAAATAGAAAGAAACAAAGGGAAAACATAGTTAAATAGAGAACCAAAATAGAGTTATAAGAAGAAGATGATGGTGATGAAGAAGAAGCAGCAATAGTAGAAGCAGAAGAAGAGGAAGAAGAAGCAACAACAACAAAAGAAAAAGAAAAAAAGTTGAAATAGACAGACAATAACCTTGATCAGCCGCTTGTCCAGATGTTCCTTCTGCTGGTGAAGGAACAGATAATGCTGCTAGTAAGCTTGGATCAATTAATCCTCCATGCTGAAGTTGTGCAACTACATCTGTTATAACTTCTTGTCGCATAGTTCTCCCTTGTTCCTCCATTTGTTTCTACACTTTTTGCATCATTTCTTGCATTTGTTGTACCACATCATTTGTTGCATCTAAAGTTGAAGCAGAATTGCCATTTTTTTAAACTAGTCTTTGTAACCCCCAATTCATATAGCCCAAGACGACCCAGTTGTTCAGGGCTCATGACAACTGAAAATGCATCACCGGACTGACCATTCGCGCTCATTTCTTTTTCAATTTCCTCCATTTCAGCCTAAAAAATTAAAGTACATCGACAAGCACAATCATGTAAATGAAATTTAGAATAAATAATGAACTCAATAAAAAATTGAAGTTATCAGCATTCATATAATTTTACTTATTGTGTTTTCATTCGAGGCCTTGTACAAACGTCCAAAGTTTCTTATTCTTGTAGCAACAAAGACCTCCTTTTGTGACACAATTTCCTTCTCTTTTTCCTATTCACATAAAAATAGATAGTAAGAATTGCCTAAATGATAGCTAATGACTTCACAATAAATAAAAGAACACACCAATTTATTACGAACTAAAGCAAAACTCTTTTTGCCGGCAGTATATGAATTCATCAGGTTTTTTCGATTCTTAGTATTAGTTTCGGACATTTTCTGTAAACAAATATAAATCAATAATGTTAACTGAATGTATATGGGTGTTATAGTAACTACAGTCTTCATAACAATTTGACTATAATAATATTGCAATAAAGAAGATAATAGTGAAGCAGAATGTGTAAAAGGAAAAAATAAGCTGCAAATATGATATTTGAAATACATTTTACCTTGAGTTTATCAGACTTCCAATATTTTAGGAACTCTCTAAACTGACATTCTGGAATATGAGGGGGTTTCTTTGACATGATAACTTCATCATTGTCATATGGGTCATAATGATTTAACTTCAACTGTCTTCTATGCCTTCTCTAAGCCTCTCGAATTGTTGCCAAAGTCCATGCTTTTGCAGATTCAGGAGTAATGTATTTCTCCTATAATTTGGTGTCATTCAGTTAGCTACTAAGTGTAAAATACTTTAACAAATAATTACAAATTGAAAATTTCAAACCTTCGTATAATCGTCTTCATGTTCCTCCAGTGAAATACATCAAATGGGCAAAGAGTCGCAGTTCTTGCCAATGTACCTAGGAAGCTACTTAACTCTGTTACAACTTCATCAATAGGACCAACGAATTGATTTTTCCCATTGAGTAGGACCAGTTTACGCTCTTTCCGGGCATGTACCTTAGGCATTTGCATTGTACCTCTTGTCTTCTTAATGGAAATGCCTTCAGCTATAAATACAGGGGATGAATCCCATATGTTTCTTAACTTATATATTACCTTGTTCTTCTGGTTGTTCATTTACCAGAGGAGCGACAGAATTCATTTGATCTTGATCCTCTACAGCTTGCTCCTCTAGAGTCTGCTCCTCTACAGATTGTCTATCAGCTTTAGATTGTGGTGCTACTGTTTATTGCTCCTCAATCAATTTTAGCAGATGCCCTTTCTCTGATTGTATAGCTTCAACAATATCATTTGTTGTCAAAACTCGTCGTTTTTTATTTGCCAAGAATGATAATGATTCAGGTTTAGCATGTCATATTTTTGTCTTTTTATTTCCTTTTGAAGGCTCTTGTTGACTCATGACTGTCTTAATCTGTATAAAAATAAGACAAAATGAGTCAAACATGTTTAGAAAAGACAAAATAAGTCAAACATGTTCAGAAAAAGACAAAATAAGTCTAAGAGGGAAAGAAAGATTTTTTCAATTATTTATATTATTGGTATCTAATATCTCTATAATGAATCCACCAGAAGGTTGGGTCAAGTATAATATCTTTATTGTGGAAAATATTACAATGAGAATAGATAGCACGATGGAGCATCGGTAATATAATAGTAAAGATACAGGAAAAAATGCAACACAGGAGCACATCTATCAGCATGTTATGAGAGAAGGCAATCAACTAGCAAATTATGTGGCTAATAAAGTAATAGACAATGGTACATGCATTTTTAAGGATGTTAGTTAGAATTGCTACTCTTTTTCATTGGCTTCCCTTCAATCTCTGTTTCTCTTCTAGCTATTTTTTTTATCACAGAAGTTGAATTTTTCAGTTAACTAGCAACCAGAGATGCAATTGAAAGTGCTCCTGTTTGTTACTTTTTCTCCGATCAAAATTCAAGGAGCTTACAAAATCCAAAAAACATAACTGGGAATTATGGAAAATCAAAAGTACCTCTTTTAGCTAAAATGAAAAACAAGCACATTCATATAGAAATAAACAAAAAAGAGATAAAAATAGAAGCCAATCAGCAGTTGACATTGATATGATGCAACTCAGAAAGGAATTTAGTACTTACAAACCAAAAATGAAGAAAACTATATATTTGAATAAGTTCGTAAAATTCTTTGTCAATCATCTGCCTCCATCCAATCCCAATCAGTATCATCAAAGTCATCCTCCTCTTTCGATGTTTCCGTTGGTACATCTTGTAAATGTTGTGCAATGAAAGGCATATTAATGTATCTATAGGGAGATCTTCTTCTCTCGACCATCTCACATCATCAACATCAAGTAATCTTTCTGATGAACCAATATCGTCATTAGTCTCCCTCCAAAATGTTTCTTCAATATTAGGACAATTCTCTTCCTCCAAATCATACAAATCAACAGGACTTTACTTATCACATAGTAAACATTTTTCTCAACTAGATCTTCAACATAAAATACTTGATACACTTGAGATGCTAATACAAAATGATCATCTGTACTACATTTTTTGTTGAAGTATACGCGAGTCAAACCATATTCATCGATTTCATTTATGAAACCAATCACATTTGAATAGTACTGCACTAAAACAACCCCAATAATTGATCTCAATAATATCCTGAATAATTCCGTGATAGACAACCATTCCATTGATAGGGTTTTGGTCCCTTGTACAAGAAAAACTATTTATTGTTGCTGACAAAGTCACTCCACTATTCTGACTCTTACATGGGACATCCCATGTCTTTGTATGAAATCGATATCCATTAATGAAATATCCAGTATATCTTTTAACCACAAAGTTAGGCCCTTTGGCTAGCCATCTTAAGTGATTGAACACTTCAATATTTTGAACTTTTTCCCTAAACCAATCACCAAATTCTTTGCTATGGATCTTTCCTTTTACCCATGCATTTTCTCGAGTACGATTATCAACTAAATTCTTATGTTCCCTACAAGTAAATATTGCAATTTAATAAATATGAATTTATAAATAAAATTTAAAACACATTATCACAACGTATAAATAAAATCCAAATCAAACAACTATTTTATCTTACTTGATTAATGTCTCGACTTGCTCATCTCCAGTATTGAACAAAACATATCGATGTGTCTCAAACCACTCATGATGCTCCATGTTGAAAGTCTTGCCTTTCTTTTTGTTATCACTTTCGGTTGGATGACCTATCTTAGGAAATAAAGGTGAAAAATCATCTCCTTCTGCTTGAGTGTCCTCATCATCCTCAGTTTCCTACCTACTGAATCGTGTCTTTACCCAATCAAGTAGGTATCTTGAACAAAAGGTCAAACACTCCACAGCTGAAAATCCCTCTACTATTGATCCTTCTGGATTTTTTCGATTACGAACAAGCCCCTTGAATTCACACATATTTCTTTCACTAGAATACATCCAACGCAAATGAGTCAGCCCCCAAATTTAATTTCATCTACTAAAAGGATAGGCAAATGTGTCATTATATCAAACAATAAGGGAGGAAAAACCTTTTCAAGCTCACATTCTATATTTATGATTTCAGCCTTCAATTTATCAAGATCACATCTTCTTATAACCTTACTACATATAGCTCTAAAAACATTTCACAACCTAATTAGAATCAAAGACACATGTTTGGGTAACACTTTCCTGGCAGCAACTTGGAGCAAGTAATGCAGTATGAAATAAGCATCATGGCTTTTGCATCCCGATACTTTCATCTCTTCAATTTGTACATGATTTGATATATTAGAGGCATACCCTTTTGGTAATTTGACATCTTTTAAAATGGTGCAAAATATCTTTTTTCTCTTTTGGATTCATGGAAAAGCAAGCTTTAGCAAGATGAATGTTTCCGGTATCATCATCCAATACCGGTTGAAGCTCTTTGCGTATCCCCATCACTTGCAAGTCATAGCGAGAATTTATGTGATCTTTGCACTTTCCAAGTATATCCAATAAAGTTCCAAGCAAATTATCACAAATATTCTTCTCTATGTGCATCACATCAAGATTGTGCCTCAGTTTGTTGGTTGCCCAATATGGAAATTCAAAAAATATAGACTTCTTTTTCAATGGACCATCATTCTTTCATTTTCTTTTCTTTTGCCCCTTTTCAAAAACATTGTTGAATTCATGTAGTTCTTCAATCACTTGTATGCCTGATAAGGGAGTAGGTGCAACTTTATGCTCCTCTTTACCATCAAATGATTTCTTATCTCTTCTATATGGACGATCAAGAGGTAGAAATGTCTGATGGCCCAAGTAACACATCTTATGACTATGTTTGAGATATTGAGAAGTATTATAATTACAAGTGGGGCATGCCCATCTCCCCTAGGTACTCCATCCAGAAAGCATTGCTAAGGCTGAAAAATCACTTATTGTCCACAATAAAGCTGCACGCATAGTAAACAATTGGTTAGTTTTGGCATCATATGTTAACTCCCACTTCCTATAGTTCCTTCAACTCTTCAATCAATGGTTGTAAGTATACATCTATATCATTTCCAGGAGATGATGGACCTGGAATAATCATTCGATAAAATTATATACTTCAGCTTCATACAAATCCATGGTGATAAATTGTAGTTCATTAACATAACCGACCATGTGCTATGGGAAATGCTCATAGTTCGGAATGGGTTAAAACCATCAGTTGAAAGACCCAATCTAATATTATGAGCATCACGAGCAAAGTCAGGGTGCAAGGAATCAAAATCCTTCCAAGCTTCTCCATCAGCAGGATGCCTTAAATTTCCATTTTAGGGCATTCAGTAGCATGCCATCTCATAGCTACAAATGTATCGACACACATGAATATCCTCTGAAGCCTAGGCTTTAAAGGAAAGTACCTTAACACCTTTGCTGGAATTTTAGTGCCCTTATTAGTTAAGCCATCATTAACATTCTTCCATCTTGAAGATCCACACATGGAGCAATTATTTAACTTTGCATTATCTTTCCAAAATAACATGCAATCATTAGTGCATGCATGAATTTTCTCATAATGAAGACCTAAATCTTTTATCACCTTTTTTGCCTTGTAAAAAGACTCAGGTATCTGAGCAAATGGAAATGTCTCTATTATCAAGTCTGAAAAGGCAACATCAATCAACTTGTGAAGACATTTAAACAAGTATAATCGGATGGTGAAACTCAACTTAGAAAAATTCTTACACCCTGGATACAACTTTTGTTTTCCTTCCTCAACCAATATAAAAACTTTTTTGCATCTTCAGATGGTCTCTCCCTCACTCCTTCATGCCCCAAGTCATCTTCTACATTTATAAAAGTATCATGAAGTAGTTTATCAATATTGTCATGCATGTCGGAACTTTCATCATCATTTGTTGGAGATGGCTCTTATCTTGAGGAAAATCCTTCTCCATGAAAAACCCATTTGGTGTATCCATGAATGAATCCGTGACAAATCAAGTGATCCTCAACCACATTTCGACAATACCAATAATGATTAAAGCACTTTTTACAAGGGCATAATATTTCATTTCCTTAATAGGCTCGTTCAAATGTCTTATCAAGAAAATCATTAACTCCACGAATATATTCATTGGTGGATTTTCAGAGATCCATCCAACTTTTATCTGTGGTTTCCATTGAACACCTTACGTGACATTACACAAAATATTAAAGCTGATAATTATATTTCATGAGTATAGGCAGTATAAAGAGAACTTAATCTCAACGTTTCAAGATATTCTTTTACTTTTTTTATTCTAACAAAATCATGATTGTAAATGAACTGACTTACACATTGTGTGAGTAAATTTTAATTACACAATCTATATTTAATGGATATGGTTGTGTCAATTTCAAAAATGAAGAGAAACGATTTGCCACAATCTATGGGAATTGACTTTTATGCCACAATCACAAGAGACAAATTCCATAAAAAAGAGAAATGTCGAGACATTTCAAATTCAACCAGTTACATTACCAGAGGATTAAATTTCATACTAACATATTTTTGATGGAGTAACTTATTTTTTTAGCACTTAAATTCAGGAAATTAAATTATTTAGCTTGGTACAAAATTTACTCCTCAGATTTGAGTTTTATCATACAGTGCCTAACATCATTTCAAAAGTGACTTAAAATGTAGTAATAGCTACGAATAAAGATGGAGAGATTTGAGGAAGCAAGAGGCAGAAAAACAACCTACCACAGATGAAATGCATAGGATGCAGAATGTTCAAATTTCACCAAAAAAAAAAGATAATCACTTGGTATATCTGACAATGAGTAATTTAACAAGGGTAAAAGGACAGATACTCTTTAACAAGCTAAACTTCCTATCAAGGAGCAAAAAATGAAAAAAATAGGTAATAAAAGCCTGATCACAGGAACATATAGCTTACTAAAGAGTAAGCATCAATATATCACACTGCACAAGTACTTATAAAGTTATGTTCAGTTAAAATTTATGAGGAGGAAAAACATATCAATATTCATTTCTGTTCCTTCATTGAGCAAGGTACAAAAATGAATTTAACTCAGTGAAATGTTCATCTTGAGACATATGAATCTAGTTTTAGTAGTGATTCATGCAGCCTGATGCTTCATTTAAATGTATATCAAGTCACAAATCAACTTACATTTCATTGAACAGAAAATGTAAAATCAAGTCACAAATCACAACAAAAGAGATGCAGGGAAACAAATGGTTAAAAGAATAACTGAAGCTCAGACATAGACTTAGCCAATTTCAGCACGAGCCACTAAATCAACAAACACAAAGACTTTCAACCGAAAATACCAAAGTAATGCAGAACGTATACTTCAACAAATCATAATGTCAACAATAAAGTAAAATAAGCTCAATATAGTGAACAACATATGATAACGTATACCAACATGTATTGAAGAATCTGACAGATTTAGCTAAGAATAGACTTCTTTCAAAGAATCAGTAGAAAAAATTTGAAAAATTGGACACTAACATCAACAAATAATATAGATTTTAGAAACCCATTTGTTATTCTTTATGATTTTTCAAAACCCTTTAATGAAATTTCTGATTTTGAAAAATAAAGTACATGCACTACAAATCACACATTGTGGGGACTTAAAACTCAAGAAATAGGCAGCGAAATAAAAAAATCGTACCTCTGGAAGTTCAAAGTTCTCTATAAACACAAACCCTTGAGAACTTGAGACGTATTTCGTAGATCTTTGAGAGATTTGCAGCTCAACGAGGTTGAACCTCCAATAAACCCACTAGAGCTCGATATTTCACCTGGTTCACCTGAGAGACGTAGATTTTGGATTTTGGGTGTTTGAGATGACGATGATGAAGTGGAGACGAGAATAACGGAGACGAGAAATGCTGATCGAAGACGAGGAATGATGACATAAGACGAGAAATGCCCTAACGAAGCTTCATCTTCTTCTTCATTTGATGAACTGGAGACGACGTGAGAACAACGAGGTTCTCTGTTTTTTGTTTCTGCAGAGAGCATTTTGGAAATAATTTTTAAGAGTAAAACTATATGTTAGGCGCCGAATTTTTATTAGTGGAGGGGAATATAATAACTTTCACGGTATTTTTTAATTTTTTAGCTAAAAACCGTTGCCATAGGTCCTCTATTGCGACGATTACGAACAACCGTTGCAGTATGAAATTTATAGCTACGGTTTCTATGCTAATAGCACGATTTATATTAATCATATATTATCACAATTCCAAGCGTAGCTATAAGCCATATATTGCCACGATTTTGAAACCGTTGCCAAATAACCGTAGCAATATATCAAATTTCTAGTAGTGGATATATATATATATATATATATATATATATATATATATATATATATATATATATATATAATACAAAAATGAAGTGTAAAATAGAATTCATGTGCTGAGGTTACTATTCAAACATCCTTAATTTATTATAGAAATAATTGTGTAATAAAAATAAATATAATAATATAATATATTTTATTTTGCAGTCGTGGTGAGAGCATAAATAACCTTCATGCTGAAATTGTTCATGATCTGAAACATATGCTTGATGATCAAAATGTATTGACAAAATCATTTAGAATGGTAGGAGATAAATTTTAATATGATACCCATTCTAATATTCGACTCAGATTGATAGGGAAAAGAAATTATGATGGATGAAGGTACAATCTACCAACAGTCTGTGTGCTTTAGTGGTTGGAGATTTTGATGTCTCAAGAAGTGACAGAGATATTCTCCAGGCTTACGTAGATGCAGTAAAAGATGTAAAAGAAGCAAAACATGTTCCACTATGCCTAACTGTTGGAGAAAACAATTATGTTATCATATCTCTATTGGTTGAGGATAGACCTCAGTTGATGTTTTACTTGGTCCTTGAATATGAGTTTGAATTTTCACATGGATGAATAAATGAAAGTGTGTACTTCATTGGATACACTGCTGATGAGCCAAGCACTGAAGAAATCAACTTTGGCGATGATGGCTTTTCAAATAAAAGGAATGTTGTGGAGGCACCAAAATGGGAAACATGAGGCTGATGTGAAAGAGGATGTAAAGCCTGATGCAATAAAAAATGCACCTAACAAGAATGCTAAAAATCCTAAGGTAGCTGAACAAAAGAAAGAGATCGAGTCTGACGAAGATGATGATGATGATGATGCTTTTGAAGATGATTCTGATGATGTAAATGATAATAGTGAAGATAACTCTGATGATGCACCTTTAGGCATGGATAGTCCAGAAAGAAAGATGAAGTTGAGGAAGATGATTCAAATAAAAAAGAAGAGACACCTAAAAAAATTGAGCTTAAGAAGAGATCAGCTTTGTCTCCTAAAGTAGCTTCTGATTCTGTCAGAAAAGCAAAACAAGCAACACCCTACAACACGTCAGGTGATAAGAAAGATCTAGCAGTGCCTTTTGCTAAGAAAAATGATAAACCAACATTCAGTGGTAACACCAAACCGTAAGCTCAGACCCGGAAATCTGGTGGTCAATTTGCTGGCAACAAATCTAACAACAAGAAATCTAGTGGCCAAAAGAATTTCAAGGGTAAGCAAGGAACCAAGTTTCTTATGCTTGAGAGGTTACTCTTTCAAGAAAAATGGATATCATACCGTGAATTGAAGTCTTTTTGAAGAACAAAGAGTTTTTATTTATTTTTATTTTAACTTTAAAGATGGTATAAAAAAAGTACTGCTACATGATGAGAAGTACATTGTTAAATAAAGCATTGAAAGTATCCTTGCTACATCATCATAAGAAAAATACTTTTACAAAATATAATTAAAGAATTTTTACATATGATAAGATAATCCCCTTTTAAACCATACTAAAGTATCATTGAATCATAGTAACACTAATAATTTTACAAAATGTGATAAGAATAACATAACAATATCATAAGAAAAATACTTTTACAAATTGTGATAATGTTAATTTTTTTTTAAAAAATAAAAATTGATAAAGTATTCTTGCAAAATGATAAGAATATTTTAAAAAATGATACTAAAAACATCATTATAACATGATAAGAAAAATTATTTTAAAGATTGTACTATAAGCATCTTTGCAAGATAATAAGTTAAACACTTTTACCATTGTAATAAAAATAAGAAAGACTTTCACAAAATGTAATGAATAATACATTATACACATGATTAAAAAAAAACTATTAAATCTATATAGAAAGTTCCCTTACAACATGAAATAAAATTTTTCTTGCAAAATGATCAGAAAAACACTCATCTAAAATATGATGAAAATATCTTTATAATATGATAATAAATATATTTTTGAAAATAAATATGCTATATGTACGTTTGCAACATGATTACAAAAAAATCTCTAAGCAATATAATGAAAGTATCTTTATAAGATGAAAAAAGAACTTTTTTTATAAAATTTATTGAAAGCACCTTTAAAAAATGATAAGAAAAACACATTTAAAAATTATACCGAAAGTTCACTAGCCACATAATTAAAACATATTTCTTTATAAAATGTAATATTATAAGGAAAATACTTATACTCTTGCTGCTTGATAAGATAAATACATTTAAATGATATATTGAAGTATTATACTTACTATGTATTAGGAATAATATATTTAATAATGTATTGAAGGTATTCTTGCAACATCATAACATTTCTTTTTTACAAAATGTAATGGAAGTATTTAACATATAACAAAAAAAATCATTTTTAAAACTATACTAGAGGTATCCTTGAAACATGACAAAAAATATGCCATAACAATATGATAAGAAAAACACTTTACAAATTGTAATGGATATTTCCTCAAACATGATTAAAAAAATATTTGTAAAATATATACTAAAAATACTGTTTAAACATGAACATGATAAGAAAAACACTTTCAAAACTATACTAAAAGTATTCTTATAAGATGATAAGTAAAACACTTTTATAAATATAATAAAAATACATTTATAATATGATAAAGAAAAAACTTTTACAAATGTAATAAAAGTAATCTTTCAACAAGAAAAGAAAATACTTTGACAAAATCTGTTTAAAGTATAATTGCACAGATATCGTAAATTTATTCTATAAAATTTACTAAAATAGTTTAACAATATAATAGGAGAAAAACTTTTAAAATCTATATTGAAATTATCCCGGTAACATCATAAGGAAAACATATTATAAAATATGACGAAAATACCTTCAAAACATAATTATCTATTTTATCTTATTTGTGTTTATTAAAATAATAAATGCATTATATATATATTGAAGTCTTTTCTCTTTTCAGACAATATTTTTATGTAAGCTATTCTACATAAATATAATTAATACGACCTTACATAACTTTTTTATTTAGGCATTAATCTTACTCATTAATTGATAAATTATGTAATCTTTTTAATTGTGAATTTCGGTTGATATAATTTTCTTGGTGACATTGGTTTTGAGATTTTATTTTAATTATATAATGTGCTCTTTATTTTGATAATTTAATCATGATATTCTAAAATAAGTTTAGGATGTACTATGTTTAGACTTCACATAATTATATTTTGATTTACCAATGTACTATGTTTAGACTTCACATAATTATATTTTGATTTACCAAGTACATTGGTTATCATTAGATTACTTAAAAATATTTTTGTTATATGACTAATGCTTATAAAGTGAATTTTCGGTGTTATAAATATCGTTAATATTTATTATGAACACTATTTATTAATTTTATAGGCTCAATGTTTTTTCACAAGCGGGGGTACATATATGTCATGCCCCAGGAGAGTACCCAAGACGTGGCCGACACCTAGAGACTATTGCTAGTCCCAAGCGAACCACTTGGTTTCATCACATCTATTTAATTCAATAACTTTACAGATCAACGGAAGTAAAAACAAATAAATGGACTGTCACGCCCCGGGAGGGTACCCTAGGTGTGGCCGACACTTAGAGACTATTGCTAGCCCCCAAGCGAACCACTTAGCTCCATCACATCATTCATTTCAGACATTGCGGAAAGAAATAGTAAATAATACTTAAAAATAGTGGGCCAATGGACAAACATTAATCTGAATCATAAAAACCCAAGCAAGGAAATATTGCCCAGTTATCAAAGCATTCACCTTGACTACATCATTATGTCTACAAAGCCTCTAACATTACTTAAAACGTCTAGGAAGGGGACCATGATATACCATGGCTACCCGACTCAAAAGAAACAGGATAACATTAAATAACGGGTTCCTCCGAAAACAGGGAGGCTCACCACAATCTGAACTTGAAAACACTTGACCTCAACGGGGCGGCTGCTGAAGTCCTCTAGCTCCTGTATCTGCATCATGAAACGATGCAGCGCCAATTTGCGTCAGTACGTGAAATGTATTGGCATGTAAAATAGCTGAAACACATCGTTAGGATTATACGAACATAACGTACATCGCCATGAGACCTTAACATTTACATCAGGGAAACATTAACATTGACCTTTACATTAACATTGACCTTTACATTAACATTGACATTAGAGTACTATTAGGGAAACCTTTTCTGAGAGGCCTAACTGGGAGTTTCTTTAACCGACAACCATCACTTATGGGCCAGTAATGATACAACGAAATGATGTCGTTGCCACATCCATCCCTTACCCTGCCCGGGGTAAGGAACGTAACATTAGTGGATCCTTAAAACATAATATTAGTCCGCATTTTGGACAAGATAGGAGCCGTCTGCATTGCGGTTCAATCCTCTCTTCCTACGCGGGCCACGTAGTTAATGGACTCAAGTGGTACTCACTTTTATCCATTTCGGTGCTCAATACTCCTCCCAGGACTCGACATTGCTCATAAACATTAACATCATTAGTCCCATAGGGACCATTACATCATCGTTAGTCCCCATAGGGGCATAATACATTATCATTAGCATTTCATTTACATTAACATCATTGACATCTCATTGCATTAGCATTAACATCATAGACTTTAGGAACACTAGTTTAGGAACTTTGACTCTCAACTTAGAGACAATCCCACATTCCCATGCTCAACATTCATCATTCATTATTTTATCATTACTCTAGACTCTACACACGCACCCATGTTCATCATGCATGCTTTTCTAGAATACATATACAATAGATATAAGGTTTTCAACTAAATGCTTTTCAAGAAAATAGTTTAAAAGGATGCATGAGGGTTTTTATGAGGGTCATCATCAATGCAGGAAAATATGTAGATTTATGCATAAAATAATGGCATTTATTCATTACATTACATGAATTAACATGTTTCACTTCATTACCCTAGCATCATCACCATTAAACTTTAATACATTACTCATGGGACACATGGGAGGACATTCCCATGCTTTAGGTGTAGCCTTACATACCTGGAAAAAGGTAATCACACGAAACCAATTGCTTTCCTCTTGATCTCCTCAACCTTCTTCAAGCCCTAGCCTTAGGAACCTTAGGAAAACTTCTTCAATGGGGTTTTTGAACCCTTTTTCGTGAAAACCGACCTATATAGGTCATAGGGGTACGTTTAGGATAGGTGGAAATGGACCCTAATGCCCTTGGAAATTTTAAGAAATTAAATCCCGACATGAAATAACACAGTCCGCGACGCGGACTGGTCGCGGACAGTGTATTTTTGGAAATTCAACTCCATCAAAATTTTTTTCAGAAAAACATAAGTGTGTCTCCGCGACAGGTTCACGTCGCGATTCCATCGCGGAGGCTTACTGTTTTTTCGTTTTGGAACGAAAAATTATTTTTCGACTCGGTTGCTCTAAAATTTGACCGAGACCTTTCCCCCACCCAATTTTCAGTGTTGATCATGAATCCGCTCTCGGATTTTCGATCCGAGCATTGGAAGGCACGTTTCTCGCACACCTCTCCTTTAGGGGTATTTTGATAATTTCGCGGGCGTTACATGGACTCATCTCATCTAATGTCTCAATTATATATATATATATATATATATATATATATATATATATATATATATATATATATATATATATATATATATATATATATATATATATATATAGAAGTTTGGTAGAAAGAACGAGCTCACAATCTTCACATCAACGTTCGACTATCATCTATGATGCCTCTATCACTAATCAAATGGTGCCAATGACAGACCCATGGATACCGAGTTCAAAATAAAAGACAAGTCTAGTCTAACTCAAAACATGGTAAAATAAAGGTAGTGAACCCTCCGGAGTAGGGGAGGCTCACAATCAGCTGAACGTCCTGAATCTTCAATAATGTGCCTATTGACGATCCCTAATCCCTGTATCTGTATCATAAAATGATGTAGCGCCGAGTGGTGTCAGTACGTGGAATGTACGGTATGTAAAATAGCTGAATGAAACAGAAATCGATAGAATAATATGAAACAATCATCGACTCAGAACAATCATCAAATCAAATCAAATCATCAAATGTCCATCTATGCAAGAATAAATAGTAGACAAGTGACCCATCAATCAATCAACCTCATCAGTCAAATCAACTCAACTCAACTCAATAAAACTCATCTCATCACATCCCATCTCATCTCGACTTGGAGTACTCAAGGTAGGAACATTCTGGGAGTTTCTCTTAATCGACAACAACCACTTTTGAGCCAGTGAATATACAACGGTCAAGTTGATATTGCCACAGCCGTTCCAAACTTGCCAGATAAGGAATGAATCGAATCCACTAAGGGAAACAACAATCAACTAAGTCCTCTATTGCTTTCAAGGACTTCTAATCAAGAGGGAACCACAATATAGTGTGATGGTTCTAATCATCACCTATGTTTGGCGACGTAGTTTGACGAGTGCAAGTCGGACTAACTCTTACTCTATCGGTGCTTAATACTCCTCCCATGACTCAATGCTCATAAGACAATCAATTCAATCAAACCAATCCAATCATAGGGACTTCTAACCCTATCATCAATCAATCTCATAGGGGCTTTAAATCTTTCATCAATCAATCTCATAGGGGCTTTAGACCTTTCATCAATCAATCTCATAGGAGCTTTAACCCTCCCATCAAAGAACATTTCAATCAACGACTCAAGATTTAGAACAATCATAAGGGAACAATTGAATAGACAAATCAGTGGAGTTCGTTGATGGAGACTCACAGGACTATCAAGTTCTATCAACTCATCATCATTCTCTCATCACAATCACAACCACAACCACAATCACAATCGACATTATCTGATCAAGGCTCTAGACTCAATTCTTAAGTTCCTTCGTGTATGCTTTCAAAATAGTCATGTAGGGATTATGTAATTTCTCATGAAAATATTCAACTCAAGAAAATAAGTTTATGATCATCAACATAGAAAAATATATGAATTTAGTAGAATTTTTAATAAAACCATCATGAATTATGCATGTAGACTCAATAAGTTTTCAACTCATCTATGACCATCTATGGGGCATATGAGAGGACAATCTCATGCTTCTAGTTTAGTCTTACATACCTAGAATGAAGTTATCAACAATCACCTTCAAGAATCTCTCTTGAATTCCTCAATTTCAAGTTCTTCTCCTCTGTCCTCAAGCCCTAGTCCTTTCCAATTGTTAGAAAAGGACTTAGAATGGAATTTTAGACACTTTTAACGTCAAAATGACCAAATTAGATTTTGTATTGAGTTTTAGAAGGGTTGGGAATTGACCAGAATTCCCCTCACAAAATTAAAAGTTTTTCAGCTTCAGGATAGCCAAGTCCGATGCGGACTGGTCGCGCACATTGTATTTTCTCCAAAATTTTCTGAACGAGTTTTCCCAATCCCCTAAAAAATTTTTGAAAAAAACATACGTGTGGGTTTGCTACAGAGGTGCGATGCGCCTCCGTCACGCACTCTCATTGTTTTCGTTTTCGGGTCGAACAATTATCTTTTGATTCTGTCGTTCTAAAATTCGACCGAGACTATTTTCCCACTCAAGTTTTTGTGCTGATCACAAATTCGGCCTCGAATTCTCCATACGAGCATTCGAAGATGCGTTATGCGCATACCCTTCCTCTAGGGGTATTTTGATAATTTTACTGGATGTAACATCTGTAATAACCCATCTTGAGATGAGATGTCCCACATCAGCAAAACACCGGGAGAGATGTTGGGTATATAAGTAAAGGACTGGTCTACATACTGTGAGGCGCCGTTTAGGGTGAGCCCAAAGGGACAAATCCGTGATGGGCTAGGCCCAAGAGCGGACAATACTTCACAGTGTTAGGCCAGGTCGTTACAGATGGTATCAGAGTCACTCTTGTGTCAGCTTTGTCGATGTGGAGCAAGAGTTCAACTGAGCTTAGGTAAATCCCGGTGAGGCGCGACAAACCTTAGTGTTGAGTCTAGGCGAATCCCATGCGGTGGGACAAACCTAAGCTACGATGCTGAGTCCATAGAGGGGGGGTGTATGTAACAACCCATCTTGAGATAAGATGTCCCACATCGGCAAAACACAGGAGATATGTTGGATATATAAGTAAAGGTTGGTCTACATACTGTGAGACGCCTTTTGGGGTGAATCCAAAGGGACAAATCCGTGATGGGCTAGGTCCAAGAGCGGACAATACTTTACAGTGTTAGGCTAGATCGTTACAGTATAATAGAAAAGAAATATATATGGTTCTACAATGGATAAGGTATATAGATAAAGACAGTTACTTGTTGACTGCTTAGCAGTTGATGCGTCGCTCTGGTTGTCTCTTTCCTATGTTTAAGGCAAGAAATTGACATAATTCTAAAGTTACTCATTTCTTTGTTTCTTTTTTTATAAGAAATGTTACAATTAGTACTTGTAACTTCTTACCTTGATTTAAAAATTTACTTACAGTGATAATTGTGTTATAAAATATGATTATAAATAAGCTTACTAAAAAACTAACGGTGAAAAATAGATACTCACTGAAATTGTAGAAGGCTTCCTTATTTTTCTTTATGAAACAAATAATATTCTTTTTCTTTTTACACCAATTAAATCAAAAAAATTATAAGAATAACAATTGAATATTTTTCAATGAGAAATTCATTCAAAAAATAATAATTTTTTAATAGTGATTTGTATGCTCCAAAAGAACCAACTATGTTTTGTACTCCTACAATATAAATTGAATTATTGTACTTTACCGAAAAATTAATGTTTGTCATTCCATCCTAATTGTTCGACATTTTGGCTTATCATGAGTCATCACTTTTATTAATTTTGATGATATTAAATCATAATTTTTTCATATAAAAAAGTACTTGTCTCGTTTTAATTTATTTGATCTATTTTAATTTGACGTGGAATTGAAGAAAGTAAAGTTAAAATTAGAAAAACTATTAAGAAAAGAATAATCTTTCTAAAGCGGAGTATTTCAAACATGAATGGAGTGAGTATATGAAAGACCACATTTTAGACTAGGCTTATTTTGAATCAGGATATTGAACATTTTTGAACTGAAGAAAAATACATTTATTTGGGGGGAAGACAAGTATACATGTTTCCTGGGTACTCCTCAATCCTTATGTACCTTTTGATTTAGGTTTAAGTATAAAGGACATAGTGGTTAAATATACCTACCAACTATACAAACAACAACATATCCAATGGAATCTTACAAGTGGGGTCTGGAAAAGATAAAATGTACGTAGACCTTACCACTACCTCATAGAGGTAAAGAGGTTATTTCCTGCGAACTCTCGTCAACCCCTGCCAACCATATGACTATCATTTCCCAATATTTGTAACATAATTTCCGGGTCTTGAGCTTAAAGCTTCCTCTTTTCTCTGCCCAATCCTAACAAGAAACTCTTTCCTACTTCAAATATAATCTCTTTAGTTTTCTTGAAATGCCTTCTTCATGTGCACACAAACAGCACCTAAAATTACCCTTTGAAGCAAAAAGCATCATGTCGATTAAAAATTAATTACCTATAAAGAAGAACAATTACTACAATAAGATATTCGGTGTAATCCTATAAAATAAAATTTTGACAAGGTGAAGTGTATGATACTTTCGATCTATCTCAACAGACATAACAAAAGTACAAAAACAACAAATAATAATATAATAAAAATAATATGATAATCAAAGTACAAGAAATAAATTGTAATAAAAATTAAAGGAAAAGAAATTATAAGAGCTATACCAGGACAAACAACAAGAGAACGCACACTTATCTACTAACTTTTGCACTAATATGTGTTATTCATAATTAACCTCCTATCTACGGTTAAGCCTCGATAAAGTGAAATTGTGTCATGTCATATTGAATCATATCTCCTCAATACTTTTTTGTTCGATCTCTACCACTCTTAAAACCATCCATATCCAACCTCTTACATCTCTATATCATGAAATTTGTGCATCTCTTTATCACATATTCGAATCATTACAGCCTTGAATCCCCCATCTTGTGGGATTATCCATAGAAGCTAGTACATTTTATTCCAACTATATTCATTTCTAATGCTATCATTAATTGTATGTTGACATATCTATCACAACATTTTCATTTCTGTCACTTTCATCTTTTGAACATGAAAGTTCTTGATTGATAAACATTTCTCCTCCTGTGACATAGTTGGTCCAATTTATCTCTCCATCAAATTTTCCTTGAAATTTTTATGGCACATTCTTATCACACATGGCTTTAATGTGACCTAAAGAATAAAATAATTTATATGTTAAAATATTGACATCGATAATCTAAAATTTTTGTACATAATAAGTATATATAATTTAATTTTTTTAGACATGTCGTTAGAAGTGATCCATGGAGTCTACCATGAAACAGAACTTTACAGTCGTGTCACTCAATATCTATAAGGTTTATGACATATCTTTTAATGGATAATTGGATATCGTATGCCAGTCGTGGTGGTTGTGACTCTGCAGCTGCCTTAATATCTTCCATTTTACTCTTCTTTTTGGGAACTTTATATGAAATAGGCTTCTTAAAGATTTAATATTCAAAATATCTAACCTTTTAAAATATTACACATAATATCTCATCCATAACTCCAAATACATTCTTATATATAAAAACTTATTTACACTTTTTAATGCTATTCTTATTCTAGAAATTAGGTGCCTGTATTACGTTTTTTTGTTATGACATTTGGATAGTTATTTAAACTTTTGTATGTGTTTTTTCTAATAAAATATTGTAGGTAATCTATTGTCATTCATAGTACTTTATGTGCTATTTTTAAATAATATATGGTATTTCTTTATGTTCTAATTTATATGGCATTGATGATGTTAACAAAGTGAACCAAATTTCTTATATGATTCATAAAATATTTTTAATTGTTAATTTATTATGATTTGTAGTATTTTTTCTATCATTTTCAAATGATGTTATACATTATTCCTTTTGTTCCAATATAAGTGACATATGTGAAATTAGAGTGTCAAACTTGTTATATGATTTTAAAATCTTTGCAATTGTTAATTATTGTAATTTATAGTACTTTTAATTTTATTTTAAATATATAATTGAATATCTTAAGTTGTTAATTATTGTGATATATAGTATATTTAACGTAATTTTTATTTATATAATGCACTTTTAAGTATTGTGTGTCTATATATCATCTTATTAGGCGATAAAAATATTTTTAATTATTAATTATTGTAATTTATAATAATTTTTAAATATATAATAAAATAACAATTAATATTTTTAAAAATTAATTTGACACAACGTGAAGAAGCTAAAAGAGAAGTTCTAAGGAATAAATAAAGAGGAAGAAATGGAATTGTTGTATAAGAAAGTGGTAAGGTCCATATTACTAAGAGAAAGTTATTAACTCCCATATAACTGAATTTGTACACTCTCTCTTCAATGAGAGACACCAAGGAACCAAAGATGAACATGCTGCCTCTCCGACCATTAGAACCACCGGACCCCCGTGATGACAAGAAGAATCTGATATTAAAAGAGATTCTACTAGGAAAAATAATAACTTGAATCATGTCTACGATTCTGCAAAGCTCGAGCGAAATGGAAATTTAAAAATCAAAACTCCCACTCTCGAACACTATACAACTTTCTCAAGAGAAACTCCAGAGAATCTACAAGCCTTGGAAACCTCTGTAATAATTAAAGTGTTTGGCAGGAAATTTCTGCATACCTACCTGAAGAACAAACTATCGTATTTGTGGAAACCTGCTGAACCTCTCACCCTAATTAACCTAGGCAATGAATATCATGTAGCAATATTGAATCTTGAAGACAACACTAACAAAGTGCTACACGAGGGACCCTGATTCATTTTCGAAAATTACATCTTTGTCCGGAAGTGGGAACCAAATTTTGTCCCACAAATATCTATGTTTACTCATATGGCAATCTGGGCAAGGCTACCCTAATTCCCCACGGAGTTCTACGACAAACAAGTGCTAGAAAAAGTGGGTCGAAATTGGGGTTTCTATTTAAAATAGATGCCTATACATTGGCAACATTGAGAGGGAGGTATGCTCGAATATGTGTCCGAATCCCACTCGATGCGCCGGTCAAAAGTGAAGTGGTCATAGGAACAGACAACCAAAGAATCATATATGAGGGAGATAGGATTTTGTGTTAATCTGTGGAAAATTAGGGTACACAAACGTAAATTGCACATCAAACTCTCATAGCAAGGAAGAAGAAAAAACCCAAACAAGAGAACCCCATGAGGGAAAGCAAGAAGGAGAATGGGAGAAAGTCCGGTTCCCGAAAAGAAACTCCAACAGAAGCAAAGCGTCACGAGGACTAGAACTCCATTAGCAAATGGGGATGGAAGAAAAACATGGGCCAAACACCAATGGGCCACGGAAACAACCTATAGGGGAGGGCCCAGGGGAGAAGATAGGCCTAAAAACAGGGGGGGGGGGGGGGACTATTGTACGTAGGCCAAGCAACCTAGAAGATAGCTTCTGGTACCTATGATGGACATCCCATTGACCGTTATGAAAAACATAGTGGAATGCAGGAAAAGCGGACCACAGGTCAAACATTAAATGAGAATAGCTCGCCGATCACTCTATTAATTGCTATTCATAGCAAAAACCCAGCGACACAGAAAGAGATTGCCCATCAAATCCAAAGGGGATTTGAAATAAATAAAACCATTAATACAAATGGACACGTGGATAGTGTTGGTACAAAAAAAATACCCTAATATCCAAAATTCCCTCCAAAATAATTCTACACCATCTTCTCTAATTCAAGGTGTTTACTACCCTAAGGAGAACGATCATCATGAAAATACTGATGAAATGACTGTGGAGTTCGCATCAATGGAAACCACTGGTACTACCCGCCACAGGGATGGTAAAGCCCCATTGATAGATCAATGGGGAAGTCAACCACACTCCCAATCTCACGACAATGTGTTGAGAATAATTAATTAAGGAGTAATAGACTGTTAATAGTTAGTTAGTGGTGGTTAGGAGTTAGTTAAGAAATGGTTATGTGGTAGCGGATGACAGCTGTCATCTTGTATATAAATACATGTGTACTGCACTACTTATGCATACAAGAAATAAAATACACAGAGTTTTCTTCTCTCTTAATTTCCATCATCTTCTTCTTCTTCCTTTATCTTCGTTTCTGCTTCTCCTTCTTCAAGCTTCCATTAATGAAGCTTCTTAACATGGTATCAGAGCTTAGGCTCTTTCCTTGAGCTAGTCCGACTCACTAATTTCGAAGAATCCGATTCGAGAAACTCAGAAGGGTTCGGCAATGGCAACTTCAGTCGGAACAGCTGAAAATGTTGGGGCTTCACCTCGAAACAGCAATTCAGGTCAGACCGAGCAAATTAATCACAATCATCCTCTTTTCATACAACCATCTGATACTCAAGGTGCAATTCTTAGCTCGATTCAGCTTATAGGATCTGAAAATTACTCGTTGTGGAGTAAATCCCTAAAACTTGTTTTACTTGGAAAAAACAAGTTAGGTTTTCTATTAGGAACATGCAGAAAGGAAATGTATCCTTCTTCTATGCATGATCTGTGGGAGAGATGTAATGCTATAGCTTTAGGATGGATTATGAACACTGTGTCCAAAGATCTAGTTGCACACACAGTTTGGGAAGATCTCCGAGAAAGATTTGATAAGGTTAATGCCTCTAGAGCATTTTACCTTCACAAAGAGATAGTTACTCTATCTCACGGAACTACATCTGTTTCAAACTACTTCTGTCGTTTGAGAGAACTGTGGGATGAATTTGAAACCCTGATGCCTCCTCCCTCATGCAGCTGTCCTGAATCGAAACAGCATATTGAGCACTTTCAGTTCCAAAAGCTTTGGCAGTTCTTGATGGGGCTGAATGAGTCATATGCTCATGCTAGAAGTCAAGTGTTGATGACAGTTCCTGTTCCAAATGTTAATCAGGCATACACAATGATTATTAATGTTGAGAGTCAGAGAATCAACACTACAGAAGCACACTCAGAAACTGCTCTAATGAGCAATAGGATGTCTAGAGGCCATCAAATCAGCAGTGGAATGAATCATCAGAATTCAGGAGTTGGAGGAAGTAACTCTTTTACCTCTGGAAATGGCAGTAATAATGGGTACAGACAGAGGAACTCAAATAAGTCTCACTTATACTGTGAGTATTGTCACTACAAAGGACACACAAAAGAAACACGTTTCAAGTTACATGGTTATCCAAAAAGACAATGAGGTGGACCTAATTCTCAGGCTAACAATGCTACAACTGTTGGAAATCAGCTTAATGTCAGCAACACTCAACAAACTCATGACTCTCCTGCAGCCTTCAATCTTATAGGTTCTCAAAGAATGCTACTGTTTACATCTGAACAATACAATTAGATTATTCAACTCCTAAGTAAGAACAAGGAAGTGGATACTATGGCCAATGTTGCTACCTCTAGTTCAGCAGGTATTATCACAACTCTAATGTCTGATGTAAGTAACTCAAATTGGATAGTTGATACTAGTGCATCTAATCACATGGTTCACAGTCTGGAATTGATTGATAAGTATAAGGAACTTGGTGCCAAAGGAGACATAAAGGTTAACTTACCTACTGGTAGACAAGTACCTATAAGTCATGTTGGTGAATCAGTAGTTTTGAAGGGCAAAGTAGTGAAGGATGTTCTGTTTATACCTAATTTTAAATATAATCTACTCTCTGTCTCACAACTGACAAAGCAACTGCAATGTGCTGTGTTGTTCTTTCCTGACTTCTGCATCTTTCAGGATCTCTTCAATGGGAGGGTCCTGGGGATTGGTAAAGAAGATCAAGGCTTATATCTGCTGAAGACTGAAATAAGGAACAACAACTCTCACTACCTGAAAAATGAAGGTCCTGCAGCCAATAAAATTTCTAGTAGTATAAGTTCTCTTAGTTTACACTCATCTGTTTCTGAGAAATAACATTCTATATCTGGTCTATGGCATATGAGACTTGGACATGCTCCTCTTAGAGTACTAAATAAAATAGACAGTCTTATACATTTGGAGAATCATAACTGTACTATATGTCCTATTGCTAAACAAGCTAGATTACCATTTCCTATCAGTACCTCTACTTCAACTTCTATTTTTGATATTATGCACTGTGATGTATGGGGACCTTATAGAGTTCCTAGTCATGATGGCCGAAGATATTTTCTCACCTTGGTGGATGACATGTCCAGATACACATGGATTTTCTTATTAACTACTAAATCTGACTCAATCACTATTTTGAGGCACTACCTGAATATGATAAAGACACAATTTGGAAAAGGTGTTAAGTGTCTTAGAACTGATAATGGTACTGAATTTTTCAACTCTCAACTTGATAGTCTATTGAAAGAGCATGGCATCCTACATCAAAGTTCCTATGTATATTCATCTCAGCAAAATGGGGTTGTTGAAAGAAAACATAGGTCAATCTCTGATATGGCTAGAGCATTAAGGTTTCAGGCCCATGTTCCTTTAAAATTCTGGAGTTTTTGTGTGTCAACTGTAGTCTACATACTCAACAGGTTGCCTTCTGCACTCTTAAAAGGTAAATCTCCCTTTGAGAAGCTTTTTGGAACTCCTCCTTCACTTCAACACCTCAGAATATTTGGATCACTATGCTATGCCACTGATCCTAAGAAGTCTGACAAATTTGCTCCTAGAGCCATCCCAGCTGTGCACCTAGGATATTCCTCTACAAAGAAAGGCTATGTGTTGCTTGATTTAGCATCTAATTCTCTCTTTGTTAGCAGAGATACTGTTTTTAAGGAAGATGTATTTCCTTTCAAGGATATAACAGACTCTCCTGACCCTCTATTCCCAGTTCTTACCCTTTCTGATGATTCCCTTTCATCTTCTCTTCCTACTTCATCCTCTACTGTCTCTTCTTCAGTATTCTCTCCTTCTGAACCTTCTCAAACTACATCATCTTCTGATATTCCACCCTCTTCTCATCCTATCTCTCTTAGAAGATCTACTAGATCCTCAAAACCTCCCATCTGGCTAAATGACTTTGTTACTCCTAGTGCCAAGTCTGTCTGCCTTTATCCTTATCCAGATATGTGTCTTATTCTAGACTGTCTCCCTCATATAAGGCATCCCTTGATGCCTATTCTGCAATTGTTGAACCTTCCTCCTACTTAGAAGCCTGTCAGGATCCTCTGTGGATAAGAGCTATGAAGGATGAGATTAATGCTCTGGAGGACAATTGCACCTGGTCTGTTGTTCCTTTACCTCCTAATAAAACTCCTATTGGATGCAAGTGGGTGTTTAAGGTGAAATATACATCCTCAGGAACTGTTGAAAGATACAAAGCCAGGCTAGTTGCTAAAGGTTACAGTCAACAAGAAGGTTTGGATTATACTGAAACCTTCTCACCAGTAGTCAAGATGGTAACTGTTAGATCTGTGGTTGCTCTGGCTGCCTCTAGTGGCTGGTGTTTATTTCAAATGGATGTTCATAATGCTTTTCTTCAGGGTGATCTTCTTGAAGAAGTCTACATGCAGATTCCTGAAGGTTTTGCAAACCAGGGGGAGAAACATATGGTTTGCAAACTTCATAAATCCCTATATGGTTTGAAACAAGCACCAAGGCAGTGGAATCTAAAGTTAACTAAGGCATTGACTGATATGGGATTTCAACAATCTCACTATGACTATTCACTGTTTACAAAGAAGACAGGTACTGATATTCTCATTATACTGGTATATGTTGATGATCTTTTGATCACTGGAAGCAGTCCAAAAACTAATACAACAAGTCAGGGAGGACTTACAACACATGTTTAAAATGAAAGATCTTGGAGAGTTGAAATATTTTCTGGGCATAGAGTTCTCTAGATCTGCAGATGGTATTCCCATGAATCAAAGAAAATATGCACTGGGTCTGATATCTGAATCAGGATTAGCAGGGTGCAAGCCTATATCAACACCCTTGGAATTCAATCACAAGCTAACTTCTACAAAGTTTGATGAATGCACAGGTAGAAATACTAATGTTGAAGACAAACCACTAACTGATCATGGAATGTATCAAAGATTGATAGGAAGGTTGTTGTACTTGACTATGACTAGGCCTGATATTGCCTTTGTAGTTTAGGTGCTCAGCCAATATATGCACTCACCAAAACAGTCTCACTTGGATGCAGCACTCAGAGTAGTGAGATATATCAAAGGAACAACAGGGCTTGGCTTATTTACGTCAAGCAAAAGATGTTCAGAGCTGACAGCTTATTGTGACTCTGACTGGGGAGCCTTTGTGGAGTTCAGAAAGTCAGTAACTGGTTACATAGTGAAACTTGGTGATGCTGTGATATCCTGGAAGTCTAAGAAATAGAACACAGTGTCAAGAAGTTCTGCAAAATCAGAGTTCAGAAGTATGGCCACCACAGTAGCTGAGATAGTGTGGCTCAAAGGTCTATTCAAGGAGCTGGGACTAGAAGTAAAACTACCAGTCAAATTGTTCTGTGACAGCAAAGTAGCCATCCAGATAGCCTCACATCCAATCTTTCATGAAAGGACAAAACACTTTGACATAGATTGTCATTTTGTAAGGGAGAAGATTATGGAGGGACTTATACAGACACAACACATTGGAACAAAAGAACAACCAGCTGATCTACTTACTAAAGGGCTGTGTAAACCACAACATGAAGCTCTGATTGACAAGCTTGAAATGAAAAACATCTTTTTCAATTCTTAGCTTGAGGGGGAGTGTTGAGAATAATTAATTAAGGAGTAATAGACTGTTAATAGTTAGTTAGTGGTGGTTAGGAGTTAGTTAAGAAATGGTTATGTGGTAGTGGATGACAACTGTCATCTTGTATATAAATACATGTGTACTGCACTACTTATGCATACAAGAAATAAAATACACAGAGTTTTCTTCTCTCTTAATTTCCAGTCATCTTCTTCTTCTTCCTTTATCTTCATTTCTGCTTCTCCTTCTTCAAGCTTCTATTAATGAAGCTTCTTAACACAATGGCAACAAACAATTTTATCCCCCAACCCAGCATGCAAAATTCGCTAATTCTATTGCCTCAAGGCCACCAAGCCACGTCATGGTTGGAGATAGGACTTCGCCGACAGGCAATTGTCCTTCCAAGCCATGGTGGACAATAAGCCGATGGTGATTCTAGTCCAAAATCTACCCTATCTCGCCCAGATATTGAAGGAAGGGCTAGAGCATGCTATAGAAGGACTGATCTCTTAAATTTTGATGGAAACATTGAAAAGAACTCAATTGATTGGAAAAACAAACATGATGCTGATGCAAGAGCTTGGGTCACTCATGGGACAAAGATTTCATAGTTTCCCATTCTTTCCTTTCTTCCCGTGTCTCCCCAACAACCAAACTCTCCACTTTGTGCCAATGCCAACCCAAGAGACCATGAATCCCAACTTTCAAGATCAATAAGCCAAAAGAAAAAAAACCAGTACGAGACTAACAAAGCTCAACCCAAAAGCAATCGAGAAATGGAGAAAAATTTGGCAAGCCTAGGAGAATTCTTCCCAGAGGAGTGCATTTCTGAGAAGCTGCGGATCAAGGAATTTGCAGAAGAGACCAACTCCTTATTCCTGATTCACTGCCCGAGGACTATCTAAACATGCACATTGAACATAAGGAATGAAAAGAACTCGACCTCAGTTGTTGTAGCATTGGATCCGACTAAGTCAAAAGGGAAAAAGGTGGATATATAGGAAACAAACAATCACCAATCATTAATGAGTAAGTTCATCATTTGGAATACTATAGGGGCTAACAGTGCCACCTTCAGGCGTAACTGTGAAGCCACGGTAAAGGTGTACAGACCTGAACTACTTGTCCTATTGGAGACTAATATGAGTGAACACAAGCATCTCACTGAGGCTTTGAACTTCGACGCTCAGATTCAATATGTTGTTGAAAGGCTATCAGGAGGGATTTTCATTATGTGGAAAGAGGACTTCTTGAAGCTGGATACCATATCCATATCCTAACAAGGCATCCATGTACGAATCAAGGTAAACCCTAAACCATACTCTTTGTTATTTTTTATGCAAGTCCGGATTTGGAAACCAGAAAAAAGTTGTGGAACGAATTAAAGACTATTGGTCAAATACACCCTATGGACTTATTGCTTGGAGGTGACTTCAATGAAGTCCTTCATGCTGGAGAACTAGGAGGTAATAATATAAACAACTCTCGTGTTAGAGCCTTTTGGAACTGTCTCCAGAATTGCAGCATCATAGATTTAGGTTACCGAGACCTAAATATACTTGGACCAATAAGAGGTGTAGGCATCAGTCCTAACTAATCTTTGAAAGATTCGACAAATGTATGACTAATGACTCTTGGATAAAAAACTTCCCGAAAGTATTGGTCACTCATCTTCCTCGAATTAAATCTAACTATTGCCTGCTTCTTCTATCCTTGCATTCCAAACTCAGTACTAACAATCCCAAATCTTTCAGAATGGAGCCTATATGGTCCAACCACCCTAGTTTTAGGAACCTTATGATGTCCTGTCAAAATAAAATACTTTTGATGTTTAACACTTGAAATTTTGTGTGTTCTCAATGCGATGTTAGTTGGTTTTATGTGATTTTATATTATATTTGTAGGATTTCAGGGTTGGCCTTGATTTTAGGAAGAAATACAAAAGTTTCTAATTTTTAATGCAACACGATATCCTTTACGGATCGTAGGTCATTCTACGGGTCGTAGAGTTATTTCATGGACAATTCTAGTGAGGGGCTGATTTTCTGAAGTTCATTCTATGAACATGCAGACGAATCATGGAATGATTTACGAGTTGTAGAACATGGTTCGTTCCTTGAGGATCAGAGATTGGGACTCTTTGAAGATTCATTAGACGAAACCCTCTACGGGTCGTAAAGGGTGTGTTGTAGACTTGAAGTCAAGAATTC
This sequence comes from Solanum rostratum, assembly GCA_029948455.1. NCBI lineage: Eukaryota > Viridiplantae > Streptophyta > Magnoliopsida > Solanales > Solanaceae > Solanum > Solanum rostratum. The sequence goes on from CM057051.1 coordinate 26,367,499, forward strand.
TAACAACTTTGTACAAGACCTCGATTACGGGCTGTGGAATATAATACGACCCGTAAACTAATTCGTGAGGCATGCCAACCTAACTATCCAATTTTGTTTAAGATATGTATTTTAAATATTATCAATAGGTTTTTAGGTTATTTTTTAGAAGTTCTCGGATTGTACACAGTAAACTCAATAATTAGAGAGAAAAAATAGTGAGATTACATTGGAGAGTATTGAGAACACTTGTACTTTGATTTCATCTTTAATATTGTGATTCTCTTTGAAATTGGATTTGTTTGTTCTTAATTCAATTGTGTAAGTGTTCTATTATATTGTTCCAATTCATAAGTCTTGCATCTACGCAAAGTATGAGTAGCTATATCCACAACTAGGGATGTGGGAACCATGAAGAGCTAACAAGGTAAAATCGAATAATTCATAATTCTTGAAAAGTGTGCATGCATGTATTAATTAACTCTTTTTGTTTTGCATGTTTTCTAGTGGTAGTCAACATTAGAACCTTCCTAGTGTTACTAATTAGACCAAGGTAGTAATGAATAGGAAAAGAGATTAATTAATAGGATTCGATTGATGTCTTCTCGTCCAATCAACCAAACTGGGTCAAGGGGAGGTTATACTGGGACTAATAGGCAAGGGTTAGTAATGCACACTATGGAGATTGGCTAAATCACATAGTGAAATTCACCTCTCACCTTTGATCAAAGGGCTTTGTGAACTTAACTTACGGTCCTGCATGCTACACACTAGAAGCAAATTAAGTTATCCGGTGATACTAAGTTACGGAATCATGAGGAACAGAATACCCTAGTTTCTCTCCATATTAATTTCACTCTTGTGTTAGTTTTATTTCTCTATTGATTATTGCAAACCTCCCCCCAGAAGTAAGTCGGTTAACTACTTAAATTGTAGTAATTGAGTTCTCTTGAATCTATGTATTCCCTTGGGTTCGACCCTAACCTTTGTTAGATTCTATTTCTTGACAAGAATCACTTTATCCTAAAAAAAGAGGTGTAACTTGGGCAACATCAAGATTTTGGTGCCGTTGCCGGGGAATAAGACTAGACTTAGTTAACTCATAGTGATTTGGGTGTTAATCCTTATTTCCCACATTTTACGTTCTTTGTTGTTTTTGTTTCCTTTGCATGGTGTAAGTGTAGTGTATGCCCAATACACAAAGTTGAGTTAGACCCTTGACTCTGTTTGACCCAAATATTCACAGAACGTTGAGAAGAATGTCCCAAGATAACACCAATAACGTGGATAATGCAGCTCTAAATAGGAATGAGAATGAAAATGCTGATCATGAGAACCCACCTTCTCTTGAGGACATTACTCTATAGCCACTGGACATTAATGCCAATGCTTATCGGTGGAACCGATATAGGCTAAATCCTATGGCTATGGAGGTGACTGGTGCTATTATGTTGCCACCTGTACCGACAGACACAAAGTTCGTAGTCTCAAGTGGGTTGCTTCAGATACTGCAAAACCGTGGGCTATTTGCGGGCATACCATAAGAGGATCCTCATAGCTATTTACACAATGTTGCATTTGTCTACAAGAGTGTGAACGGAACACAAAATTTGTCTATGGATACTGTGGGACTTCGTGTCTTCCCATTGTCTTTTACTGACAATGCAACATTATGGCTATCTGAGCTCCCACAAAGTTCGATCACCAATTGGGAAAAATTACAGAAGGCCTTTTTGAAGAGGTACTTCCCTAGATCGAAGAAGCTCAAGTTGAAGGACCAGATCAACGACTTTGAGCAACTTCCTGGGGATTCAATCAACACTACTTAGGAGCGGTTCTGTCATGAGCCGAAACTAGGTTTAGGAGTGACACGGCGAATAGGACCCCGAGAATCCCCAAATAAGCCTCAATGTATCATAATCCACATCATCGGTTCAGAAGTGCATTCAATAGTAAACACATAATACTAAGGGATGGGAAAGTAGGACTCACTCTATGCGGGCAAACGACTCTTAGGACCATCCACATTTCAACACCAAACATGGGTACATGCATAATTTCCATAATCAATCCACAATGGCCATTTCCAATAAATAACCGAAAACATAAGCTCCAAATACAACACATAGCATATAGAATCTATGAAAGTCTACATGATGTCCAACGATACCTCTAGACATAAGATGGAACGGGGGCCAAGACATGTTCCGGGATCACCCTTAAACAAGAAAGTAATTTAGAATAGCATAGGTAGAAGAAGGTGGCTTGTCCTTGGGGGATGGGACTCAACACAAGTACAACCTTTGGAATCGAGCTACTCGTCAAGTGGTGGATAGTTGTAGCATTCGACCCTTACATGGTAAAATCATGTAGGCATAAAGTATGTGTTAGTACGTTTGAATGTACTAAGTATGCAGGCATGCAATGCATATGACTTATCAAACCTGCATTTCAATGTTAGATGACAAGGGCACATAATATAGAAAGAATTACATATGCAAGGAAGAAGTATACAATATGCCATGAAATTCGTGATGCATGAATGAAATGATATTCATATTTAGCAGGGATGTGACCTCAATTGACAAGAGTAAGACCAAGTGAGCTAGTACTTGAAATCCCAATGAAATCCCCTCACCAGTACAGAGGTGGTCTACTTGCCAAAGGTAAACCATACTTCACCTTATGGGAACACCACCCATTTCATATGAAGCAACCCCTTTACGGGAACATCACCCATTTCAGAAAGGATTTTCACATCATAACAGAATACTTCGCCTTATGGGAACATCACCCATTTTGTATGAAGCAACCTTCCTTACGGGAACACCACCCATTTCAGATATGATTCTCATAACATATGATAGGCACATAGTTCGAGGAAAGGGAGAGGACCCTTGGGGATAGCCATGACGCCCCCAATCCATCGGTGCTAAGTCAACATCCCACGAGAATACATATAGTATATATATACATACTTTCAAAAAGGCAATAGTCATTTCAAATCTGATCAATTAACATTTAGGCTCAAATGCATAGGACTAGCTCGATTACAAATGCGGAATGGTGCAAGCACCCAAAATGCTCAAAGAGCCATAGTCATAAGACATTTATGTGATCACATTCTTGTAATAACCATAATCTTATCAAAAGCATTTCATAAAACATAATAGGCCTTAACTCACTTCATAATTTCCATACAGACCAGTGTTCATGAATGCAAATGCAATGTATGATGTGAGAATAGCATAGGTAACATAGATTCAAGCTAAAATCAACATTTTAATATGATATTGAAGTAAATCCACAATCAAATCCACATTTAAATCATAATATAAATCACCCATGCATAAACAAGTTTTAAATGGGACATACATATTCATAATTTCATAATCTCAATGCAAACTATAATATAAGGGCTTAAATCAACTTAAAATCATCAATAAAACACAACTCATACTTCAATTGAATTTACTAAATCAAATAATGAAAAACCCACATTTAAAGTAAGCTTAATAAGGGACCAAGAATCAATCCTACATACCTTGAATGAGAAGTTGGAATTGAGAAGAATTTAGCTTGAAGTTGAATCCCCAATTGAATCCTTGCTTGAGTCTGGAGAGAGGAACTTAGAGAGGCTTTTAGGATTGATCTGAGGGTGAGAGTGTTTTCAATGAGAATGAATTAGAATGAAAAGATATTAGCTCAGTTAGGGGTCTAGGATAGGTAAAAAGGTCATAAAACACCATTAAAATAAATCATATTTACGTAAAAGCCATTAATGAAACGAATGGGAATTGGGCCATTAGGGCTTCACTGGCACTGACATGGTCCATGAGACACTTCACGGGCCGTGAACAGTGCCCGCGAGGTGACACATAAACTTTTTTTCGCAATGTTCAACACTTAGAAATTTTCGGAGCAAAGGGGTACCATACGGACGGCCACACGGCCCATGTGACACTACACGAGTCATATCAAGAACCATAAGATGACACTTAGAAAAAATCTTGCATGTTTCGTACTTAGAAAAATTTCACGTCGAGAGCTACAAGGTGAGCCACATGGCCCGTGACACACCACACAGATCGTGTAGGTGGTCATGCGCCCACACTTAGCCTGAAACTCTCTGTCGAATCCCCGTAATCGAAATTATGGCCAGGTACCCCTGCACTGGAGGCCACACGGTCCGTGTGACTTCACATTGGCTGTGTGGGCCTCCCATGGAGTGACAATTGGTCAAATGTTCTCTCGGGGCGATATTATGAGATCCGATAAAGTCATTCGAAAATTCAGGTCTGTAGATCATCTCCCCATTGGGAACATTCGTCCCCAAATGTGCAACGACAAGACTTGAAAGCTTAACTTAAGACATGAAACATTCAAACACAAGGTATAATACATAGTCCATCGTTGAAGATCATAAAGTCTTTAAAACCCAATGTCAAAATGTATTCAAATCATTCAAAACACCATAAAAAAATTATTTTCGTACACATGTATGCATGTCATGTCATGAGACTCAACAGTGAAAGAATTAGGACTATTTAGAAGAGGAAGAACCTAGTACCTTAGGCTTGAGTAGATTGGAAAAGATGGGGATATCACTTCATCATGTCCAACTCTGCCTCCCATGTAGCACTCTCCACATATTGATTTCTCCAAAGTACCTTTACTGAAGCTACATCCTTGTTACGAAGCCGCTTCACTTACCTATCCAAAATCTCCACCGGGACTTCTTCATAGAACAAATTCTCTTCAACCTCGATTTCCTCCAAAGGCACAATAGTTCTAGGATCACCGACTAACTTCTTCAACATAGACACATGGAAGATAGTGTGAATGGAACTCATGTCCGGAGGTAACCCCAACCTCTAAAGCACGCTCCCAATCTGCTCAACAATCTTATAAGGGTCAACGTACTGGGGGCTTAGCTTGCCCTTCTTACCAAAACACATCATACCCTTTATAGGTGAAACCATCACATACACCCAATCACATGTATGAAATTCAAGATCCCTCCTCCTAACATCCGAATAGGACTTTTGGCGACTTTGGGCCATCTTTAATCTCTCCCTGATCAACTTCACCTTCTCCATAGTCTCCAACACAAAATCTGGGCCAATTGATGCCCTTTCCCCCAACTCAAACCACTCAACTGGTGACCTACAACTCCTTCCATATAATGCTTCAAATGGTGCCATACCAATGTTGGCATGGAAAGTATTATTATAGGAAAACTGAATGAGTGGAAGGTGATCATCCCAATTACCTTTGAATTCCAACATACAAGCCCTCAACATATCCTCCAAGGTTTGAATAGTCCTCTCAGCTTGCCCATCGATTTGAGGATGAAAAGCGGTGGTCAACTTAAATTTAGTTCCAAGTCCCTTCTGAAATGATCTCCAAAAGTGGGAAGTGAATTGGATGGCACGTTCCGATATGATGGACCTAGGCACACCATGCAATCTCACCAATTTTATGATGTACAACCTTGCATAATCTTCGGTGCTAAAAGCAGTCTTGATCGGTAAGAAATGAGCCGACTTAGTCATCCGATCAACGATGACCCAAATGGATTCAAATTGTCTTCGGGTCCGAGGCAAATGAACCGCAAGGTCCATGTTCACATCTTCCCACTTCCAAGTGGGAATCTCAATATCTTGAGTTATGCCACTGAGCCTTTAGTGCTCTACCTTCACTTATTGACAACTTGGACATTCGGATACGAACTTAGCTATGTCCTTCTTCATACCATGCCACCAATACACTTCTTTCAAGTCTCGATACATCTTAGTAGACCCCGGGTGAATGGAATAATGAAAGTTGTGAGCCTTACTCATGATTACCCTTCTAAGATCATCCACATCCAGAACACAAAGCCGGTCTTGGTACCAGAGTACACCATCTCCCCCTTGGGAGAACACCTCAATCTCCTTTTTGGCAACCAATTTCTTCAATTCAATCAACGATGGATCTAAATCTTCTTTAGCCTTTACATCAACTACCACGAAAGATTCTGCCCCGCTTTGAACATGGATACTACCATCATTCGAGTCGACCAACCTAACACCCAACCAAGCCAACCAGTGAACATCCTTTGCTAACTCCTTCCTTTCCTCTTCAACATGCGTCACACTACCCATAGACAACCTACTGAGAGCATCGAGTACAACAATGTCTTTGTCGGGATGATATTAAACACTCATGTCATAGTCCTTTAGGAGTTCCAACCATCTCCTTTGCCTCAAGTTGAGATCTCTTTGAGTGAATACATATTACAAACTTTTGTGATCGGTTAAAACATCAACATGCACCCCATACAAGTAGTACCTCCAAATGTTCAAGGCAAAAACCACTGCCACCAACTCAAGATCATCTGTTGGATAATTATGCTCATGCACCTTCAACTGCCTTGATACATACGCTATCACCTTACCATGCTGCATAAATACACAACCCAACCCAATCCATGAGGCATCGCAATACACCACAAATACCTCCAAGCTATTTGGTAAGGTCAAGACGGGAGCCGATGTAAGCCGATCCTTCAAAGTTTGGAAACTCTCCTTACATTCATCTGACCATACGCACTTAACATTCTTCTGGGTTAATTTAGTCAATGGAGATTCAATATATGAGAACCCTTCAACGAACCTCCTATAATAGTTGGTCAACCCCAGAAAGCTGTGAATATCCGAAGGAGTCAACAGTCTGGGTCAATTCTTCATGGCCTCGGTCTTCTTCGGATCCACCTTGATACCATCACTGGACACCATATGACCAAGAAAAGCCACTTCACTAAACAAAAATTCACATTTGTTAAATTTGGCATACAAGTTCTTCTCCCTCAAGGTTTGTAGAACCACTCTCAAATGATTCTCGTGTTTGGGCTCACTTCGGGAGTAAATGAGAATGTCATCAATGAAGACCACCACAAAACATTCAAGAAATTGCTTGAACGCCCGATTCATCATATCCATGAACACGGCCGGAGCATTGGTTAAGTTGAACGGCATCACCAAAACTCAAAGTGCCCATACCTTGTCCGAAAGACCGTCTTGGGAATATCACACTCCATAACCTTCGATTGATGATACCCGAAACAAAGGTCAATCTTTGAGAAATGAGTAGCTCCTTGAAGTTGGTCGAACAAATCATCGATCTTGGGCAACGAGTACTTATTTTTAACAATCACCTTATTCAGTTTCCTATAATCAATGCACATTCGAAGAGATCCATCCTTCTTCCTTAAAAATAACACTGGAGCACCCTACAACGATATACTTGGCCTAATGAAATCTTTCTCTAACAAGTCCGTTAATTGATCCTTTAACTCTTTCAACTCCACTGGTGCCATACGATAGGGAGGAATGGAGATAGGTTGAATACCTGGGAGAAGATCTATGCCAAAGTCTACTTCCCTTTCGGGAGGAATACTGGGCAAGTCTTTGAGAAACAAGTCCGAAAACTCATTCACTATTGGAACTGGCTCAAGAGTAAGGGTTTCGGACTCCATATCCTTGACACTCACAATAGGATGAATGCACCGCTTGGAAATTATTTTTCGGGCCTTGAGGTACAAAATAAACTGACCTTTAATAGAGGAGTTACTATCCTTACATTAAAGAACGGGCTTACCGAGAGGTTGGAATTTGACCTTCTGGGTTCTACAATCTATAGAGGCATATGATGCATGTAAACGATCCATCTCAAGAATCACGTCAAAATCGAACATCTCAAGTTCCACAAGGTCACACAAAAAAACTTTGTGCAACACAGAAATAGGACAACCATGGTAGACTCTATGTGTGACAACAGATTCACCCATGGGAGTATAAAATGAGAAATGGTCCTTCAAAATCTCGGGACTCAAACCAAACATAACAGCTAATAGAGGAGTCACAAAAGAAAAATTTGCACTTGGGTCAAGAAAAACATAAGCATCAAAATCAAAGACTTTTAACATACCAGTCATGACATCCGGAGCTTCTTCAACCTCTTGACGAGCGTTGAGTGCATAGAACCTATTGTTCCTTGGAGCAACACCTCGGGGAGCTCTTTGTTGGCCTTGACAACCTTAAGGCACCTGACCTTGGCCTCTATGAACAATCTTAGGACAATCAGCAACCTTGTGATTCTTATCACCACACCCATAACAAACACCCAAATCCCTCCAACAAGCGCCCGTGTGGGGCTTCCCACACTTGCCACACAGAGGATACCCTTGTCTACCACCAATTGGTGTCCTAGGAGGAGGCACCCGAGCATTAGAACCTTACCCTTGTTGGAAGCAACCAAACCACCACTCCGAGAACCAGAGAATCCACCATCAAAACGGGCCCTCTTAGGATCGTGTACCCTCCTCTCCTTGAGTTTCTCCCCTTTGATCTATTCAACGTATACCATGAATCTAGAAATATCTATATCCCGTATGAGCATGGCAATACGACATTTTTTCACAAGTGAGTCAGAGATACCCGAAATGAACTTATGCATCCTCGCACGAGGGTAAACCACAAGTGTGAAGGCATACTTGGAGAGCTTGGTGAATTTGAGGGCATAGTCCCTCACACTCATAACCCCTTGCTTGAGGTTGATAAATTCAGTCATCTTGGCTTCTGTAAGCTCAAATGGAAAGAAACGATCTAGGAATGCAAGTTTGAACTCTTCCCAATTGAAGTCACCACCGCAAACCCTCTCCATGGACCATTGGGTGTACCACACCTGAGCCACCTCCATAAGTTGATAGGCAGCCAATTCAGCCTTCTCCTCAGAAGTGACACCCATAATGCTCAATATCTTGGTGAGCTCATCAATGAATTCATGAGCATCCTCATCCGCCTTCGACCCATGGAACTCAGGAGGATTCATCCGGGTGAAATCCCTCACCCTAAAAGCTGGCGTGGGATCCCGTGAAAGATTAGCCTGCTTAGTCTGAGATGTCACCACCTGGGAAAGCATAGCAAAGGCTGCAAAAAATTCATAGTTAGAGATAGGTTCATCCATAGGACCCTAAGGTGCCTGATCCTCATCAGTCGGAACTGGCCTTGGTAGGTGGGGTCTTCCTTGAGGCATCTTCTGAAATGGAGCAACGACACCGTCAAGATCAGGATACCAAATATACGAGCCCTAGCACGACATAAGGAATGAAGAAGTGAACAATTCCTAAAATGCCTTCGTAGCCTCCCACTCATAGGCATGGTGCACTTCGCACCCATGAATAGGACTCTACTTCATGCGGCATGTTGGACTCCGAAGACCATTTATAAACCTAGAGCTTTGATACCATCTTTTGTCATGACCCAGGACTAGGGCCTAGGAGTGACACGGCGAATGGGAACTCGAGAATCCCCAAACAAGCCTTGAAGTATCCAAATCCACATCATCGGTTCGGAAGTGCATTCAAATAGTAAACACATAATACTAAGGGATGGGAAAGTAGGACTCACTCAATGGGGGCAAGTGGGGCTTAGGACATTTCACATTTCCACACCAAACATGTATACGTACATAATTTCCATAATCAATCCATAATGGCCATTTCTAATAGATAACCAAAAACATAAGCTCCAAATACAACACATAGCATAGAATATACGAAAGTCTACAAGATGTCCAACAATGCCTCTAGACATAAGATGGAATGGGGGCTAAGATATGTCCCGGGCTCACCCTCAAACAAGAAAGTAATTTCGGATAGCACAGGTAGAAGAAGGTGGCTTGTCCTTGGAGGATGGGACTCACCACAAGTTCAACTTTTGGAATCGAGCTACTCGCCAAGCGGTAGATAGTCGTAGTGCTCGGCCACGACATGGTAAAATCATGTAGGCATAAAGTATGCATTAGTACGTTTGAATATACTAAGTATGCGAGCATGCTATGCATATGACTTATCGAACCTTTATTTCAACGTTAGATAACAAAGGCATAAAATATAGGAAGAATTATACATCAAAGGAAGAATTATACAATATGCCATGAAAATCTTGATGCATGAATGAAATGATATTCATATTTAGCAAGGATGTGACCTCAACCGACAAGAGTAAGACCAAGTGAGCTAGTACTTGGAATCTCGATGAAATCCCCTCACCGATACAGAGGTGGCCTACTTGCCAAAGGTAAACCATACTTCACCTTACGGAAACACCACCCATTTAATATAAAGCAGCCCCTTACGGGAACACTACCTATTTTGGAAAGGATTTTCATATCATAACATATTACTTCACCTTAGGGGAACATCACCCATTTCGTATGAAGCAACCTTCCTTATGGGAACACCACCAATTTTGGAAAGGATTCTCATAATATATGTTAGGCACATAGTTCAAGGAAAGATAGAGGACCCTTGGGGATGGCCCTGACGCCTCCAATCCATCGCTGCTAAGTCAACATCCTACGAGAATACATATAGTATATATATACATACTTTCAAAAAGGCAATAGTCATTTCAAATCCGATCAATGCACATTTAGGCTCAAATGCGAATTCATAGCTTGTAGTTATAATATTGATGCATAGGACATGCTCGATTACAAATACGGAATGGTGCAAGCACCCAAAATGCTCAAAAAGCCATAGTCATAAGATATTTATGTGATCACATTCTTGTAATAACCATCATCTTATCAAAATCATTTCATAAAACATAATAGGCCTTAACCCACCTCATAATTTCCATAAAGACCAGTGTTCATAAATGCAAATGCAATGCATGTTGTGAGAATAGCACAGGTAACATAGACTAAAGCTAAAATCAACATTTTAATACGTGATTGAAGTAAATCCATAATCAAATCCTCATTAAATCATAATATAAATCACCCATGCATAAACAAGCTTTAAAGGGGACATGCATATTCATAATTTCACAATCTCAATGTAAACTATAATATAAGGGCTTAAATCAACTTAAAATCATCAGTAAAGCATAACTTATACTTCAATTGAATTTATAAAATCAAATAATGAAAACCCACATTTAAAGTAAGCTTAATTTCATGTATATTAATTGAAAAGAGTTTGGGTCTTCTTGGTTGAAAGGGACCAAGAATCAATCCTACATACCTTGAATAAGAAGTTGGAATTGAGAAGAATTTAGCTTGAAGTTGAATCCCCAATTGAATCCTTGCTTGAGTCTGCAGAGAGGAACTTAGAGAGGCTTTTAGGAATGATCTGAGGGTGAGAGTTTTTTCAATGAGAATGAATTAGAATGGAAGGATATCAGCTGAGTTATGGGTCTAGGATTTGTAAAAAGGTCATAAAACACAATTGAAATATATCATATTTACATAAAATCCATTAATGAAACGGATGAGAATTGACTATCAGGGCTTCACTGGCACTGACACGGTCCGTGAGACACTTCACGGGAAATGAACAGTGCCCATGAGATGATGCTTAAACAAATTTTCCCAATGTTCAACACTTAGAAATTTCCGGAGCGAAGGGGTACCATTCAGATGACCACACAACCCGTGTGACACTACACGGGTCATATCAAGAACCGTGAGATGACACTTAGAAAATATCTTGCACGAAAACGTTACGAGACAGAGATTTTGTTTTAAGAAAAATTTCATGTCGCAAGCTACACGGTGAGCCATATGGCCCGTGACACAGCACACGGACCGTGTGGGTGGTCGTGCGCCCACACTTAGCCTGAAAATCTTTGTCGAGTCCCTGTAATCAAAATTATGGCCAAGTACCCCTCCACTAGAGGCTACACGGTCCGTGTGACTTCACTCTGCCCGTGTGGGCCTCCCATAGAGTGACACTTGATCAAATTCTCTCGGGGTGACATTATGAGGTCTAATACTGTCGTTCGAAAATCTGGGTCCTTACAGGTTCACCAAATGATTAAGGAGTGTCCCAGACCACAAGATAGTTGATGATGCCTTCATGGAGATCTTCTATCGTTCCCTTGATGAGAATAGTCAGGCTTGTGCTAACACTATCATGAGGGGCATGTTCTTAGATCAACCATTTGCAAGGATAGTAGAACGGATGGAGAAAGTGGTCAAGACTAATCGTGCATGGGGCAGAGAGACAGAGCATCTACCAAAAGTTCTTGTTCGATCAGTGTTGGTCCGGAGAAAGCAAAGATCAACGAAGAAATTATGCAAGAGCATGCCCAAATCTTCACAGGTATAGAGGTGATGATAAAGCAGAACTAGGAGTGAGTCAATGCAGTGGTTCATCAACCTCCACGTCCACCCATATATGATGAGCCTTATTATTTGTAGGACACATGTTTTGTTGCTAATCAGACGAGGGGTTCCCTTTCCAACGCCCAAGGGTCCAACCAGGACTATTGGTGCTAAGGTCAAGGAAATCTAGGTCAGAACTTCAACAAAATTGGAGCTTTCAGGGAAAACCACGGAGGATACAATGATCGGAACAAGGTTCCAGAGAGATATGTAGATTGGGGTCGCAGAGATGGCTTCAAAAATTGTCCTTACGTGCCACCACATAACCATGACTCAGGTGAAAGTAGTTCAAGGATTAAGGAGATGTTTGATCACCTGTTGAAGAAAGTTGAGATACAGGATGAGACCCTTGGGGTATGAAATCTGAGATTTCAAGCATTAATAAGAAAATTGAGTCTCATACTGTGGCTATTAAACAGTTGGAACAATAGTTTGGTCAAGTGTCGACTAAACTAAATCAGCGTCAGAGGGGTACATTGCCTAGCAACACAGTTTTGAATCCTAAGAATGAAGGGCAATGTATGACGGTTTCTACTCGTGGTGGCAAGAGCACCATTGATCCTCCCATGCCAGTTGATAAGGATGATGTTCCAGAGGAGACAATTGCATCCAAGGATGTAGACATAGGAGATGATCATGGCAAGGATGGGGTGAGTGAAGCTGCTGAAGCGCAATGAAAGTTGAAGCCCATTCCTAGGCCTCCTCCTCCCTTCCCTCAAAGAATAAAAAAGAGGGAGGAGAAAGGCAAGTTGAAGTACTTTCTCTCCATACTGAAATAATTCTCCGTCAATATCTCTCTCATTGAGGCATTGGAGAAGATGCCAAGGTATGCAAAGTACATGAAGGACCTGGTTACTAAAAAGCGCACTGTGAGTCAGGAGCTCTCCTATGAGCTTCAACATTGCAGTGCTATTGCTACAAGGTCCTTGTTTTAGAAGCAAGAAGATCCTAGTGCTTTCACCATACCCTACACCATTGGATATGTGGAGTTCTCAAGGGCACTATGTTATCTAGGTGCCACCATTAATTTGATGCCCCTTGCGATCTTCAAGAAGCTAGGATTGGGAACCCCTACTCCAATAAGTATGCAGTTGTTGATGGCTAATCGCACGCTGAAGAAGCCTATGGGGATATTATATGATGTGCTAGTCAAAGTTGAAAAGTGTATAGTCCCCACAGACTTTATAGTCCTAGATTGCAAGGTTGATTTTGATGTCCCTATCATCTTGGGGAGGCTCTTCTAAGACACTTGACTCACTTTGGTAGATATGGAGAAAGGACAAATCAAGTTTAGATTTGGGAAAGATGAGGCCGTGTTTAACATCTGTCAGCAGACAAAGAAAGAAAATGACTTGAGAGTGGTCTATGTTATTGAGACAGTTGGTGAAGCTGAATTAAAAGTACCACTTGAGGTGAGATTAGGTGTTGACTCCATGGAAGCGGTGTTGATGAACTTTGACAATGATGGCATCCCAGATGATGAGGAGATAGTGAATGCTCTAGGGGTGTTTTATGGCACTAGGCGTCAAATCAAGCTAGATCTAGACTTGCATAATTAGGAGCCACCACCTACAAAATCCATCCATAGAAGAATAACTTGTATTAGGGTTGAAGGCACTTCCAGCACATCTAAGTTATGCATTTTTGGGAGCCAACAACACTTTTACAGTTATAGTTGCTTCGAATTTGAATGATGAGCAGGTGAGCGCCCTTGTCATGGTGCTTAAACAGTTTAAGAATGCCATTGGATGGATGATTACAGATATCATTGGAATCCCTCCTGGGATATGTACACACAAAATTTAATTGGTTAAGGACTAAAAGCAAAGTATTGAGCACCAAAGACGTCTCAACCCTTCTATGCAAGAGGTTGTACGCAAGGAGATCACCAAATGGTTGGACGCAACAGTGATCTATCTGACTGCTGACAGTGAATGGGTGAGTCCTGTCTAGTACATTCCAAAGAAAGGTGGTATCACAGTGGTATCAAATGCCAAGACGAGTTGATCCCAATGCGGCCAGTCACTGGATGGAGGGTGTGCATGGATTTCAGAAAAATAAATGTGTCAACCAAAAAGATCACTTCCCAATGACATTCATGGACCAGATATTGGATCGACTAGCTGGAATGGGTTGGTATTTCTTCCTTGATGGATGTTTAGGCTATAATCAGATCACAATTACTCCAGATGATCAGGAGAAGATGACATTTACATGCCCCTATGACACCTTCGCATTCAAGAGGATGCCATTCGGGTTGTGTAATGCCCTAACGACATTCTAGAGGTGCATGATGTATATCTTCTAAGCCATGGTGGAAGACACTATTGAAGTCTTCATGGATGACTTTAGTGGCATTGGAGACTCATTTGAGGACTGCTTCAAGCACTTACATGCTGTGTTGCAAAGATGTGAGGAAAGCCACCTGGTGCTGAATTGGGAAAAGTGTCATTTCATGGTGAAGGAGGGCATTGTGTTGCGCACAGGATATCCAGCAAAGGTATCGAGGTCGATAAATCTAAAGTAGAGGTGATCGAGAAGCTTCCCCCACCCATCTCAGTTAAGGATGTGAGGAGCTTCCTGGGGCATGTAGGGTCTTACCGAAGGTTCATAAAAGACTTCTATAAAATTGTACACCCCTTGTGCAAGTTGTTGGAGAAAGATGCTAAAGTCGTGTTCAATGAAGCATGCCTCAGAGCCTTTGATGAATTGAAGAAGAGGTTGATTTTAGCACCAATCATTATAGCTCCAGATTGGTCTAAGCCCTTTGAAATCATGTGTGATGCAAGTGGGGTTGCGCTAGGTGTAGTATTGGGACAATGCCAAGAGAAGATACTACATCCTATACAATATGCTAGCAAAGCCCTAAATGCAGCCCAGAAAAAAATTACATTGTCACTGAGCTGGAGCTACTCGTGGTGATATTTGCATTCGAGAAGTTCAGGTCATATATACTAGGAGCCAAGGTGGTGGTGCACACATACCACTCAGGACTAAGATATCTGATGGCATAGAAGGATGCAAAACCAAGGTTGATGAGGTGGATACTTCTCCTGCAAGAATTCAACTTCGATGTCATCGACAGAAAAAAGGACAAAAAATCAGGTTGCATATCATCTTTCCAAATTAGCAGATGGGGAAGTGACAAAGTTTGATGATAAATTGGAGGTCAATAATTCATTTCCAGATGAGAAAGTGTTGGCAGCATCCCATGACTTAATACCATGGTTTGCAGACTTTGCAAACTACTTGGTAAGTTACATTATGCCGCCCGATCCAAACACACATCAGCGTCAGAAGTTCATGTCTAATGTGAGGAAGTTATTTTGGGAAAACCCATACTTGTTTTGTGTATGTGCAGATGGGATTATTCATTGTTATGTTCATGAGATCGAGATGATGTGCATACTTGAGGCATGTCACTCTTCATTGGTAGGTGGGCATCATAGTAGAGTTTGAACAACACACAAGATCTTACTGTGTGGTTATTATTGGCCCACCATCCACCAAGAAACCCACGACTACGCCAAAGCTTGTGATAAGTGCCAAAGAGAAGGTGGTATTTCCCACTAACATGAGCTCCCTCTAAACCCCATTATGTTGAATTAGTTATTTGATGCATGGGGGATAGACTTCATAGGAACTTTTGTTAGCTCACACAGAAACAAGTACATCTTAGTCGCTATGGAGTATGTGTTGAACTGGGTTGAGGTCATGGCTCAAACTAATAATGAGCACAAAAATGTCACAACAATTCTAAAAAAGGACATCTTCTCAAGGTTTGGCACCCCTCGAGCAATCATCAGCGATCGAGGTTATCATTTATGCAATAGGCTTTTCAAGGCTCTTCTTGAAAAGTACGGGGTGAAACATCAGGTGGAAACTCCTTCTCATCCTCAGAAAAGTGGTCAAGTGGAGGTGTCTAATAGGAAAACTAAATAGATTCTATCCAAGACTGAATGCAAATTGGACAGATTGATGGTACAAGCTGGATGACACATTATGGGCATAGAGGATAGCATTCAAGATCCCTATAGGCATGTCTCTCTACCAACTTATCTTTGGGAAGGCATGCCATTTGCCAGTGGAACTCGAGCACAAAGCAATGTAGGCGTTGAAGAAGTTGAATCTTGATTGCAATGATGCAACAAACTCCAGGCTGAGTCAACTCAATAAGCTAGATGAGTTTTGATTGAAGGCGCAACAAACTCTAGGCTGAGTCAACTCAATAAGCTAGATGAGTTTTGATTGAAGGCATATGAGAGCTCATCCTTGTACAAACAAAGAATGAAGCTGCAACATGATCGTCGCATAGAGAATTGTCAGTTTACACGAAGGGACTTGGTGCTACTATACAATTCAAGATTAAAATTGTTCCATGGGAAGCTCAAATCCAAATGGATGTGACCCTTTCGAGTAGCACGTGTCTTTAATCATAGGGCTATTGAGTTGTAGAGGAGAAATGGAGAATACTTTAAGGTAAATGGCTAAAGAGTCAAGCCATACCTTGGAAATATGGATGAGATAAAGACTGTGGATGAATGGGATCTTGTGGAAGTCTAAGTACTCAAGCCATCTATGTCGTGCCGCGACAATAAATCAGACGCTACTTAGGAGGCAACCCAAAGTGGATACAAGCGCTTAGGCGCCCAGGTATGATTTTTGACCCCTTTTTGTTTTGCTTTGATTGCGTGCATTGGGGACAATGCACATCTTTTTCGATGGAGTGTGGGTAGTTTGGGGCCTTAGTGTAGTCTGAGTAGCTTAGGTCCATAACTATCCCAATTTTTTATCCTGGGGTTTTTCTTGCCTGTGTTCTTTTTCCCCATGGATATTTACTTTCTATTGAATTGGCACATTTAGGATGTTTAGGTAGTATTTGTAGCATGTAGTACTAATACCTGTGGCATATGTATTTTGTTTGTAAAATGATACCCACCAAAAAGTTTGAGTAGTAGTTTAGCTAGTGACCATGCATATTTAGATGAATTGACAATGTTTATTCTAATAAGTGAGGAGAAATTAAAATAAAAAGCATGATTTAAGAGTCTTTCATTTATAATGTAGTCAATGCCCTGTGAGTGTGAGCTCTAAATTGCTAAATTTATGTGTTGTGTGCTGATTCAAAACTTGCCCTGTTACTCTAAGTTAGACTATGGATTAACTGGATTAGGAAAGGATCTTAGGCCATTGTTCTTAAAAATGACCAACCAAAATTGCAATATATCCCTTGTTCCTAATATTTGAGCCTAACATGTACCTATTCTTTGCAAATACTTGATTAACGAAGCCTTGTTAGCTGTAACATCCTGAAATTGACCCTGGTCCTTCCTTGAACATTGTGCACCTTGGCCGAGGCAAAAAGTATAAGTTGAGGGTGGCTACCAAAAGTGGCCCTGGTTCGGAGGATGGATATTGTGCACCTCAACTCAGGCCAAAAGACTAAGTTGATGGTGGTTAGTGTAAGGATGAAACACGAAAATGAGGGGGAAAGTTAGTGATACAGAGAAAAAGGGAAAATCATGTACTGGATGCGAGAAAAATAAGTGATGCCTTAGTTGTGAGTTAAAAAGAAAAATGAATTGCAAAATCAAGGCAAAAAGCTGAAAGAATGAAAAGAAAGTACTCAGAAAAGCTTGAAATAGGAGAAAGGGAGGATGAGATGAAAATAACAGAGTATGTAGGGCAAAAGTGTAGGAAAACACAGTGTCAAGGAGGGTCGTTAGTCACTATGTTCCCAAAGTATCATACCAAAGCCCCATGAGCCTACGTTACAAGCCTAGAAAGTCCTAAAGTGATCCTAGTCCGAGTAGTTGAAGGTCTTAGTCATGAGTATAGGGGCAAGCCTATGGTATTAGGCATGATGCATGAATATCTTTTGTGAGAGTGAGCAATTTCGTATAGTTCCAAGGTTATATATGAAAACATCATTGAGTGACAAATAGGGGACTTCTTTCTGTGAGGGCACTTGCGTTACATTGTTAGCACTAAACTTATTCAGTGACTATGGATTGTTGATAATACCTCATTTGTCATAGTTATGTTGTCACATGCACTAGTATGTACTAGTTTTCTAGATAACTATCTGATTCTATTTTGTAAAAAGTGGCGTGGGTATCAACGTTCGAGTTTAATGTGATGTATGCCATTGGGTTGAGGTCTATGTGTTATTTTATTACCTATGTAGATTGAGTCAGTCGCATGAGGACAAGCAACAATTTTAAGTTGATGGTGTTGATGTGTTGTCAAAATACAATACTTTTGATGCTTAAAACTTGGAATTTTATGTGTTCTCAACGCGATGTTAGTTGGTTTTACGTGTTTTTGTGTTATATTTGCAGGATTCCAGGGTTGGCCTTGATTTTGCGAAGAAATACAAAAGTTGATTTTTGATACAACATGAAACCCTTTATGGGTCGTAGGTCATTAATCGTGTCGTAGAGTGATTTTGTGGACAATCCAGTGAGGGCCTAATTTTTTGAAGTTTGTTCTACGAACATGCAGATGAGTCATGGAATGATTTATGAGTCATAGAACATAGTTCGTACCCTGAGGATTATAGATTGGGACTTTTTGAAGATTCACCAGACCAAATCCCCCTATGGGTCGTAAACCACTTTATCAGTCATGGAGGATGTGTTGTAGACTTGATGTCTAAAATTCTAGTAGCTTTGTATGAGACCCCAAATATGGGACGTGAAATGCAATACAACTCGTAAACCAATTCGTGAGGTGTGCTGATCCAGCTATTCTATTTTGTTTAGGGTATGTATTTTAAATATTATTAATATGTTTTTAGGTTATTTCTTAGAATTTTTCACATAGTACACAGAAAACTCAGTAATTAGAGAGAGAAAATAGTGCGATTACATTGGAGAGTATTGAGAATACTTGTACTTTGATTTCATCTTTAATCTTGCGATTCTCTTTGAAGTTGGATTTTCTTGTTCTTAATTTAATTGTTTAAGTGTTCTATTATGTTGTTCCAATTTGTAATTCTTGCATCTACGCAAAGTATGAGTAGCTAAATCCACAACTAGGGTTGTAGGAACCATAAAGAACTAACAAGGTAAAACCAAAAAATTCATAATTCTTGAAAGGTGTGCATGCATGTATTAATTAACTATCTTTGCTTAGCATGTTTTCTAGTGGTGGCCAACATTAGAACCCTCCTAGTATTACTAACTAGACCAAGGTAATATGAATAGGAAAAGAGATTAATTAATAGGATTTGATTGATGTGTTCTCATGGAATCAACCAAACTTGGCCAAGGGGAGGTTATACTGGGACTAATAGGTAAGGGTTAGTAATGCACACTATGGAGATTGGCTAAATCACATAGTGAAATTCACCTCTCACCTTTGACTAAAGGACTTGGTGAACTTAACTTACCGCCTGGATGCTACACACTAGAAGCGAATTAAGTTATCCAGTGATACTAAGTTAGGGAATCATGGTGAACACAATACCCTAGTTTCTCCTCATATTGATTTCACTCTTGTGTTAGTTTTATTTCTCCATTGATTATTGCGAAACCCCCATCCCCTCCCCCTTTGGGGATGTGAGTCGGTTAACTACTTAAATTGCAGTCATTAAATTCTCTTGAGTCTACATATTCCCTTGAGTTCGACACTAACCTTGGTTAGATTTTATTTCTTGACAACGTCCGCTTTAACCTCAAAAAGGAGGTGTAACTTGGGTGACATCACCTTGTCGATCAAGTGTTTGCTCATAGTGATGAGTCACTTAAATCTATAGGTAACCTTAAAAAGAAATGTCTTCACGAGAACAAGCACACCTTTGGTAACATCTTCCATCAACTCTGCAAAAATCGGGCCAGGCTTAAAGGGATTCAGAGATCCAAAAATCACTATCATAGTAATTTCCTCCAAAATCTTCAGAGAGAGCTCATTGAGAAATATGATAGCCTCTTGAAAGCTGAAAAAGAATTCTGGATCACAAAATCTAAAATAAATTGGCTTAGTGAAGGAGATGCCAACAACAACTTTTTCTACGCTACTACCCTGGCAAGAAGGAGGAGGAAGAAAATCTTATCCCTAAAAGATGACTCTTGAAAGGTGTATGAAAATCGAAAAAATAGCTTAGACTACACCTTCAATTTCTTCAATAGTTTGTACCAAACTGAACAGTACTTCTGATTATATGGACACCCTAGGTTCCCCCTCCCCACCCCAAAAAAGTGAAATCATCCTGGTCCCAGTATTTCAAACCCAAGAAGGCTCCTGGACCAGATGGGCTCCACTATCTCATGTATCAAAAGTACTGGGACATTCTTGGACCCCAAACAATAGCCTTCTAGCGAAAGAATTTTGAGGAAGCTCACATGCCCCACCAGGCTAACCCAACCCTCGTCTTCCTCATTCCTAATTGTCCTAAAATCTCTAGCCTTAGATACTTTATACCCATAGGGCTCTACAATACCAATTATAAATTGGTCACCAAGATCATTGTTAATAGAATCAAGCCCATTCTCCTAAGTGTCTTAGGCTCAAATCAAGCTAGCTTCCTGACGGATAGAAAGGTCTCTAACAATGTCATGATTGTTCAAGAATTCATTTCTCATTTTGGAAAAATGAAAGGGAAAAAAGCTGGAGTGGTCCTCAAAATTGACTTGGAAAAGGCTTTTGACAGATTAAAATGGTCTTTTATCAAAGAAAACCTTCTCTTTTTAGGTTTCTCTATAATTTGGTCAATCTTATCATGTCTTGTGTCAGCTCCAGCTGTATTGAAATCATTGTCAATGAAAGGAAAACCAAAACCTTCCAACCCTCTAGAGGCATAAGATAGGGGGACTCCATGTCATACTACATCTGTATCCTGTGCATATAGAAGGCTCTCTAGGGACATTGAAGCAAGGGTGGATTCTAGTAGATGGAACCCAATCAAAATCTCCAAAAAAGGACCTAAAATTTCCTACCTCTTCTTTGCTAATGACCTCACCCTCTTTGCAACTGCCGATGAAAATAACTGCAACATCATTAATGTAACACTCCAAGATTTTGATAACCAGGCTGGCCAAAAGGTGAACCACAACAAATCTAGAGTCCTCTTCTCCAAGAATTGCCCTTCCAACATGAGGGACCTTTGTGTTGATACCCTTGGGATTAAAGAGAACCATTCTTTTGGAAAATCCCTTGGTTTTTCCATGTTTCACAAAAATCCTACCAACTGAGACTTTCAGTTCCTTCTTGATAAGATCAGAAAAAACTGGCAGGCTAGAAAGCAAAACTCTCAGCATGGACGGAAGAGTAGTCCTAACCAAATCAATCCTATAGGGTATCCCTTCCTACATCATGAATTACATTAAGCTCCCTGCTAAGATAACCAAGACCTTAGACAAAACCACTAGGGACTTTACTTGGGGAACCACTAAGGAAAAAAAGAAAATGCACTTGATTAATTGGGGAACTGTTACCAATAGTAAAGAGCAAAGGGGTTGCGAATTCATAGGAGTGAGATCAGAAACAAGGAAATGATGGTTGGGTTAGCCTGTAGAGTCCTTCACCATCTAGGCAAACTTTGGGTTCAAGTTCTGGCGAATAACGCAACATCAACCCTTATACTGGGACTTCTTGGCATTTCATCTCACGGACATGGAAAAATATCCAAAATGGGTCGAAAGAAATAGCTTCAGCCTCCAAATGGGTTATCCATAAAGGCACAAACGTAAACTTCTTTAAGGATGCTTGGCCTCCAAATTCTCAAGCCATTAGAAGCTATGTCCAAGGACCTATACTAGAATAGGAGGAAAGTTACATGATAGCAGACCTTTACAAGAATGGACAATGGCACCTGGAGAGCCTTTCAATCCCCCTCCCTAACACCCTCCAAGATATTATCCACGATCACCCTCTATATCTGGGTAACAATGAGGAAGATAAAAATATTTTGGGCCTTACTTTGGATGGAAAGTTCTCAACAACATCTGCTTACAAGCACATAGCAACTAGCCACGAACCAAACAACCACAACAATAAAGATTTTGACAAAATTTGGAAAATAAAAATTCCAAAAAAAAAATCAAAATCTTCTTGTGGACTCTACTCCATGAGAGAATCCCCACTAACTATCACCTCCACACTAAAGGGATCAATGTAGACCCAAAGTGCAAGACCTGTGACCATCCAAAAGAGGACTTCAACCATATTCTTTTCCAATTCAGAGTAGCAATAAACTTATGGGAGAATTCTAGAAGGAATAACATTGATCCTACCATCCCAAAGTTTGAAACAATGATGGATAACAATGTCACGGCCCAAAATAGGATCGCAACTAAAAGGAACAAAGTAAAGTAAAACCAAACACAACCTTTGAAATAAAATCTCAAGACCTGGAGTCATGAGTTTAAGAGCATTTAAAGTAATACAAGGAGTGATACAATAGTCTTAAGTAAAAATACAAAGTTGTCTTAATAATATCTAGTACAATGTCAAAAGAAGACAATAAAGAAAATTTTCACGCCCGGGGAGGGTACCCTTGGCTTGGCCAGCACTCAGGGACTATTTCTAGTCCCTGAACTTTGCCTCATCATCATTTCTTACTCAACAACGGAAGGAATATTCTCAAGGAAAAGACTGTAATGTAATTAAAGTAATCAAGTCTTTACATAAAAAGTTAATTTCCAATAAAGAAGAGTTGGAAAAGAAACAATACTCAACATACTCTACTCAATGTCTATGAAGTCTCTACCTTTAACATCTAAATAGTACCACGACAGCTCATGGTTACCCAACTCACGGAAAATAAAGTACTAACTCAAGCTAGATGATAATAATATGGAAATCCTCTGAAAACAAGAAGGTCTCACCGATCAGCTGAATGTGAATAGATCATCAACGAAGTACCTGTTGATGATCTCAAATATCTGCCTCTACATCATAAAGCAATATAGTCCAAAAGGGGACATCAGTACGTGGAATGTACTAGTACGTAAAATAGCTGAATGAAACAGAAACAGGTTGAATAATATAGGCATAACATCAACTTAACATCATACTCCATCAGAATGTCAATTGACTATCTAAATCAAGGATAAAGAGTAGACAAATGACTCATCAACATGTTATCTCAACATCATCAATACATCAGACTCATCTAAAGGAATCTCGACTCAACTCAACTCGAAGGACCAATGCCCGTCTAGGACAAGGATAAAGAGTAGACAGTAAATCATCAACATCCATTAAGACTCATACCATGACATCAACATCAGAGTTCTATCAGTGAGGAACCTAATTGGGAGTTTCACTAACCGACAACCATCACCTATGAGCCGGTGATGACACAACGAAGCGATGTAATTGCCACATCCATCCAGTACCCTACTCGGGGTAAAGGACATCACCATCAGTGGATCCACAAGAAATAAATCAGTCCTTTTTGGGACAAAGGAAACATCTGTATTACGATTCGATCCTCTTCCCTACGCGGAGACCTAGTTAAGGAGTTCGAGTAGGACTTATTCTCACCCATTTCGGTGCTCAATACTCCTCCAAAAACTCTACATGCTCATAAAACATCATCATTATCGGTCCCATAGGGACATAGTACATCAACATCAATATCATCATCAACATCTACATCTTCTCATCAACATCAACATCACGGACTCGAAACATTCTTTTAGAATTTAATTTCAAGTTTTAAGACTCAGGAACACCACTCTCATCAACATCATTACCAAGACTCTCAACAATTTGGACAATAATCACAACATCACAAACATCATCATCCTCAAGGCTCTAGACTCATCCCCTAAGTTTATTCTTGCATCCTTTAGTAAAATAGACATAGAATTTTGTAAAAAGCATTCATGAAAACAGCTTATGCAGTGAATCAAGTTTATGATGATCATCAATTTAAGAAAAATACATGAATTAAGAAGAATCTCAATAGAATACTCAAGGATTTTCACATATAACTCATCATCTTCAATCATAGACTCAATTTACTCAAAGGGGGTACATGGAAGAACGATTCCATATTTTAGGTTAGCCTTATATACATGGAAAGTTGATATTACGATTGAAATTTGATGAATACTAGTTTTCTTGGAGAAAATCTTTGATCTCAGTAGTTCTTTTAGAGTGGAAGAACTTGGTAAGACATTGTTTGAAGGGGTTCTCTTTGATTCTTGAATTCCTGACTTAGAATCTTTAGAGTTCTTGATGAAAAACCCTAATTCGTGAAAAGAAGAATCAAGAAATCCTTTCTCAGGAGTCTTATATTCGTTTTCTTGAAACCCTAGGTTATGATTTAAGATTCTATTAGGGATTCATAAATAGCTAAAAAGATTTAGGTTGGGTAGCTTAACATTTATGAAGAATAACTCATCTTGATGATGAATCTTGAAAGTTAATCCTAACTTGATGACTTTCTTGATGATTCTTGAGTGTTTATGTTTAGGAGTGAAGGAGACGGTTTTAATTATGAAAACTAACGTTTTGTGTGTTTTGGGACCTTAAATAGACCCCAAATATTTTAGGTTAAAATTACCCTGGAAATAAAATCAAAGGACGTCATTTAGCTTATCCAGAAAGGGTTCGCGATCGGTCCACGATGCGGAGTTGTCGCGGATCTTCAGACAGCTCTGCAGGTCTTCGGTAAAATAGTAATAACTTTCTAATCCAAACTCTGATTAAGGAACAATAAGATGCTTTGGAAAGCTAATTCAAAGATCTTTTATTTGATATATTATGGGTTACCTAACTCATTATACTTTAGGAGATATGGTCATTTGAATTTGACCCTTCTATCAACTCATACGAAAACTTAGTCGGTAGAAATTCTTTGGACTTGACTTGATGTAAAAGATCCTTTATAACTATAAATCACATTATTAGGAACAACCGGATCAAAAGATAATTTTTTTATGCGAAAATGCGAACCAATATAGGTGTGCGACAGGGCCGCGACGTGCCACCATCGCGGACCAACACTTGGTTTTATCCTAAAAAAATTTTACAGGATTAAAAACCTCGTTTTGGAGAACCTTGAGCAAAAAAATCTATAAAAAAACCCAGTCCGCGCCGCAGACCCCGTGTCCTGAGATGGACTTTTTTAAAATTTTGTGAGGGGCATTCTAGACCTTTTCGAACCCCTCTTGGACTTAATATATGATCAAAATAGGTCGTTTTAAGTATGTAAAGGGTTTTAAACGCTATTCTAAGTCCTTCAAAACCTTTAACAGAAAGACCTAGGGCTAAAGAGAAAAGATAAGATAGAAGAGCAAGGATTCGGGGAATTCAAGCCGGATTCGTGCCAAGTTGATCATCTACCTTTATCCCAGGTATGTAAGGCTAACACAATGTTGGATTGAGTTCGTCCACATGCCCCTTCACATACTTTGATTCGAGTTGAGTTAAGTTTGAGTTTTCTTGAGTTCTTGAATTGAATCTTTGAGTTATTTATCATTCTATTACATAAGAATGTATTGATGATGATGTTGAGTTGAGTATTTGATTGGATACATGTTCAATACTTCCTTCACATTAATATTTCTTATGCATTTTTCGAATTGAGATTGATGGTTGTTCCGTATGTTGAGCAAGTATGATTTTTGTGCATATTTTACTGTGTATGCATGAAAATGAGTTTTGACCATAAATGCTGATTTGAGAATGAGTCTTGATGATATGTAAAGATTTTTTAAGCATATGTTTTAAAAAGAAAGCACTTGATGTTTGAGATGAGTTTTAAAGAGAATGTTTTAGGGAGTAGTATTGAGCACCGAGTTGGGCTGAGCGCAAGTGATTCAAAACCTCATAACTACATTGCTCATGTAGGACAGTTGTGCAGCACGTTCTGGCAACTCCTTTCCCAAAAGATGGACCGACCTGATGGATCATGATTCATGATATAGAGGTTGACATCCTTACCTTAGAAAGTAATGGACGGGCAAGCAACGACGTCGTGTTCGTTGTGCACCATCAAAAAGGGTGGTGGGATGTCTGTCGGTTAGAGAAACTTCCCAATCTACATAACATATTTGACTGTGTTGCATACTAGAGTATCTTTTAAGGAGCATTACTTTGTTATAAAATTTGAACGATTTGGTGTGAGTTGCATACTATTGAGTTATTTTCAAAGCATGACTTTATTCTTACATTTGCATATTTTACTGGGTTGAGATGAGTTCATTTTGAGTTCAGTTAATTTATTATGTCCTTTCCCTTCTAGCTATTTTATATACCAGTATATTCCATGTACTAACGTCCCCTTTGGACTGCGTCATTTTATGATGCAAAGGCAGGTATTAGAGGACTTCAGCAGACGCACCGTTGAAGTTTGGATTCGTGATTACAGAGAGGGTGAGCCCTCCTTACTTTCGGAGGAGCCCTTTTACTTTCACTAAGTATTTATTTCATTTTCTTTTGAATTGGGTATCCATGGCCTGTCATGGTACCATCTAGATGTTAGAGGTAGAGGCTTCATCAACATTTAGTAGAGGATGTTGAGTATTGTTTTTTTTCAACTCTTGTTTATTGGAAATTCCATTTTTATTAAGGACTTGGTTTACTTACTTTATAGTCTTTTCTTTGAATATTTTCTTCCGCTATTAAGTATGAGGTGATGATGAGGCCAAGTGGTTCGCTCGGGGACTAGCAATAGTTTTTGAGTGCCTGCCATGCCAAGGGTACCCTTTAGGGGCGTGACACCTGGCCGGAGCAACTATGAGGAAATCTCCTAATACTTTAGGTATCAAACCCAATTTTGTGGCTATTAATTAAAACCCTAAAAGATTTCCAGATTATACACTTGTCAGCCACTCCAAATACTCAAGTTAATGCAATAATCAAAGATCTAAAGTTAACCCAGAGTTTGCAACCTCCAAATTATAAGTTAGAGATGGCAGCAAGGGTAAATTCACTCAGATTAACATCAAACAATCAAAATATAATAGATCCAGCTAAGAAAAGAACCCATATCATATACGTCCCCCCAACATTGGTGTTTTAGCTACACATGTTCAAAAGTAAGAAAATAGTACCATATTCTCCTCCTAAAGCATGGAAATCACAAAACCCTTGTACTTGTTCAGCAAGATGTTTCTATGTACTCTTTCTTTATCCCTATATATTATGCTATAGAAATCTGATAAGGAATGTTATGTACAATATCCTTTCCAGAATCTTTTTATAGTTTGTGCAATTTACTCAGAGATTGTGCACAAATTCAATGTTTGGTGGTCAGGGTCGACCATCACCGGGCGCTTCGGGCGATGCAAAGAATGTGCACTTGACCGCCTTCTCCTGTATCACTTGAAGGTTCAAGTCTCTGCAACTATAGGTGACATCTTTGCTCATCGTCCATCCTGCTCGGTGACCCGCCGAACCTTTACCTGCATCGCGTTTCTGTCATGAGCTTGTGAGTTTGATTACTGCAATATTAGGTGGTCTTCATTGCCTTTCGACGATCCGTCGGATGTGTCGGTGATGTCACTTCTAACTGCCTTTCTGGTATTTTTGCTCCTTTTTTAATTTTGTAGAGTATTGTCTACTTATGCACTTTTATCCTCATTCCTGTCACAAAACACACATTTTAATCAATAGATGATGCATAGTAACACATCAAGGACAATATATCTCTATATTCTAAGCCCTAAATGAGTCCAAGATATAAACTCGTCAGGTCCCCAACTGAATTTCCAGCCGATAAATTGAAACTCAAAAAATTGAACCATGTAGGACCAAGGGCGTGACGCGAACCATAGGGTCTTTTCAAGCTATGTTGAGGGGTGTTATGATCTTAGGCGTATTTATATGCCTAACTAGCCATATCTACTCGTAAATAGAGCTAAGTCAGAGGGTGAACTTATAGAGTACAATTGTTTTTAGTAGAATTTTGTTTATTTTGCTAATCTGGGGCCAAGTGCATTGTTGGGTTGTGTTTTACAGATTTTGATCAGATGGTGCTATTCTGGAGTCAGACCCAGATCAGGAGGATGAACATAGCCTAGGATTTAAAGAAGAAAAAAGCAGTAACTCAGTAGAAGCACTCAAGTGCGCGTCGCGGACCTGGGAAAAGCAAGCGAGCTGGAAAGGAGAAGAAAAAGGAGCGCAATGGGAAATACTGCAAATTTCGCATCGCGGACTAAGTCGAAATATAGGGAAGATTGGTGTAGTCAGTAAATAACCGGAATCGTAAACTTCCAAGACATGGGGAAAGAAAGTGAGTTACAAGAT
Organism: Solanum rostratum; assembly: GCA_029948455.1. Lineage (NCBI taxonomy): Eukaryota > Viridiplantae > Streptophyta > Magnoliopsida > Solanales > Solanaceae > Solanum > Solanum rostratum. The sequence continues at coordinate 26,395,900 of CM057051.1, forward strand.
TTTTAAGTCCTATTATTTTTGTTTTGAGGTTTTAGTTTTGAATTATCATTATTAGGCGCCGATAGTGGAGCATGGTGGAGAACTTTTCTAGGGCAAGGTATTTTGATGATCATTAGTTTAATTTTGGTGTTGGAACCGACTATGAGAGGTTAATTCTCCTATATTTAGGGATTGTAGCCATAGACAATGTTTAGCACTTGATTTTCTATACATGTGATTGGGTTTTCTGACTCTTCTTATGCCGCTTTTGTCTATACTTCTTAGCCTGATCAACTAGGGAGTAAATTAGTTGTTCATTCTAGGTTCAAGAGATGTTGGAATGGATGGAACACAGCAGTATAGGGAGCTTGTTCGACTAGGAAACTAGATTGATTCTTGTAAGGGAGACCCGTGAAAACTACCCTTACACCTCATTTGGTTCATAACACAAGAAGATAACATGAAAGAACTTTTATTGGTTTGTCTATCCCCGCTCAACAATGTAGTTAGGCAGTCAATAAAGGTAGGCTGACAAAGGCATGCAACCCTATTTAGGTAATTTAAACCCTGTGAACCAGTAGTTACAAACCCAAACGTATGAGTGATTATTGAGACATAATGGCATCACCAAGGATACAATCCCGGAATTGCTTTTAAATTGATAATTATAATGAACTATTTTTGATAGTATTTTAAGTCAGTAGGTTCAGTGCTTTTTACAAACTTCTTCTCTATTGCTCTTTGACACCCTCTAAGCATAATAGCTTAGATAGTTGCCATCCTTCTTTAAATCCTTTGGGTTCGATATCCCAGCCCTTTTCTTAGGGCCACTATATTACTTGGGTTGACCACGTACACTTGCGCGTGCTAGGGAAACAACAAGTTCTTGGCACCATTGCGGGGATTTAAAGTTTGAGCTGGTTAATTCTCTAAGTTGTTGTGTTTTGTTGTGCTCACTACATTTGATCATAGTCGTGCTTTGATTATAGGTAGTTTGGCACTAAACTGGAAGACCAGGACTCTTGCTTCCGTTAATCAAAGAGGAGAGTAAGCATCCTGTTCCAAATTCCGCCACTTGAACTTATTGAACAGGAGGATCTAGAGAAGAACAAAATCAAACTAGATCCTGTCAGGGAAGTAATGGCCGAAGCAAACCTGCTTGCACAATTAGCCCCCTGCCTAGTGCGGGATGTGGCTGCCCCATGAACCACCAATGTCACCAGTTGCTTCCTGTAGCTAATGCCCGGAGGCCAGTGGGAGCTGAAACAAAATATGGTCCAATTGCTACATTCCACCGGACAATTTACAAGACTACCGCACGAAGACCCACAGGTCCATCTTCAAAACTTCTTGGAGATTGCTGATACTTTCATTCCCATTGGGGTGAACAGAGATTATATGAGAATGACCCGGTTTCCCTTCTTGTTGTTTGGGGGAGCCTGGAGGTGGTTGCAGATCGAACCACCCAACTCCATCACTTTATGGGATGATCTTTCTTGCAAGTTCCCCACCCGAATATTCTTATCTGGCAAAACTGCCAAACTCAGGAGTGAAATTCTTAGCTTCAAGCAAAAGCTTGGAAACCCAACACAAAGATTCTTCTTGATTCTGCTAAAGGTGGACATGCATGGGAGAAGACGTACGATGAGTTGTTTGTCCTTCTCAATCGAATTGCACAAGGAAATCCTGAGTGGAATGGAGGATCAAGCAACTGTTAGTCCAAAAGCAAGCTAGTATGTTGGAGATTGATGCGATAACTTCCTTGCAAGTTCAAATGTCAGCCATGCAAAATATGATGACTACTCACTTCAACAACCTAGCATTAGCCCAACAACAGCAAGCGTCGGTACGAGTAGGTCAGCATCCAGCCCCAGCGCATGTGGTACAACAACAACAACCTGGCTGGTGTAATCTGTGTGGGGGAGGAGATCACACTGCTAAGTCCTGTGGAGCTAATCTAGAAGCAGTCAACGTTGTGGGAAATGCTAAGAGAGGGGGCTATCAAGGATTTGGGAACTCATACAAACCAAATTGGAGGAATCACCCCAACTTCTCGTAGGGCGGTCAGCAGCAAAACCAAAGGCATTCTAGCATAGAACACAGGGAGGCATGCGTATTACAATCAACAGATGCAACAGCCTGCAAAGTAGGCTAACCCAAAAAATATGACTAACATTGTGGTACTTAGACAAATTCTGGCAAACTAGAATGGGCAAGAGGAGGAGATTCAAAGGAACAAACAATGTCTTCAGAACTTGGAGAGACTGTTGGGGCAGTTGGCAGGGACCATGAACTCTAGACCCCTAAGGGGTTTGCCAAGTAACACTAATCCTAACCCAAAGCAAGTTAATGCAGCCAACACGAGGAGTGGAAAACCCCTGATGGAGGTAGTCCCGAAGAAGAGAGATGGGACTGAATCAGGCACTGCACAGAGTAATGAGGCTGACACCCCTAGCCCAACCTCGGAGAGACTACCCCAGTGCCTAAATCGCCTCCTCCATTCCCACAGAAGTTAAAGAAAAAGAAGGAGGATGAGTGTTTCCAAAGATTCATCGGGCTTCTAAAACAGGTACATATTAACTTGCCCCTTATTGATGTCTTGCAGGGAATCCCGAAATATGCCAAATCGTGAAGGACATTGTGACCAACAAAGCAAATGAGCAGAGTATGTAACTGTAGCACTCATGGAGACATGTAACTCCAAATTCTAAATAGGTTCTAATTGCCGACTAAGCTGAAAGATCTTGGGAGTTTCACTATACAAGTAACTATTAGGAACCGCTTGAATGCAAGGGGCTTATGTGATCTGGGCGCAAGCATTAATCTCATGCCTAGCTCCATGTTAAGATAGTTGGGGCTGGGAAGCCCAAAGCCAACCACCATTGTCTTATAATTGGCTGATTGTCCCGTAGCAAGATCAGATGGGGGTGATTGAGAATGTCTTAGTCCAAGTGGGATCGCTCATCTTCCCAGTTGACTTTGTCATCTTGGATTTTGAACCGGACCCAGAGGTCCCATTTATTCTTGGCCGCCCATTCCTAATGATAGGTAGGGCATTGATTAATGTGGCAGCAGGAAAGCTCACCATGAGAGCTCATGATAAGGTGGAGGTTTTTGATGTTTACAAAGCTATGACACTACCTGCATCATGTGAGGACTTGGCATCTATCACCTGTTAGATACAGTAGCTGCAGTAAGCCAGGTATAAATAGCAGACCTACTAATTAGTGTTGTTGAACCAAGGGGTAGTAGATGATGCAGAAGCAAGGGAAATAGAAAGTGTGTTGAATAGTCACAATGTCAGCATGCTTAAGAAAGGAGCAAAGCCATTGAACAGAGTGTCGGGACCTCCACTTAAACCCTTCAGTTGAAGAGGCACCTAAGCTGGAACTGAAGTCATTGCCTTTGCATCTCAGGTATGTATTTCTTGGTGAAAATGAAACGTTACCTGTAATCTTATTGGTGTCGTTGACTACAACTCACGTGGGAGCCACCGTAGTGGTGCTAAGGAGAAGGAAGAAAGCAATGAGCTAGCAAATGTCAGACATCCATGGCATTAGCCCAGCACTGTGTATGCACAGGATATTCATGGAGGAGGGCCATAAGCTAGTGGCCCAACCACAAAGGAGGTTGAACCCAATCCTGAAGGAATTAGTAAAGAAAGAAGTAATCAAGTGGTTAGACGCAGGGATCATTTTCCCTATATCCGACAGCAAATGGGTTAGTTCGGTGCAATGCGTACCCAAAAAAAGGGGAATGACAGTCGTCACCAACGAAAAAATAAGTTAATTTCCACTAGAACGGTGACCGGATGGCATATCTGCATGGACTACAAGAAATTAAATGATGCCACCCGCAAGGACCACTATCCGGTGCCTTTCATTGATCAGATGTTTGATAGACTGGCTGAACAAGAGTATTACTGCTTTTTGGATGGATACTTGGGTATAACCAGATCACCATTGCCCCCGAGGACCAAGAAAAGACCATTTTCACCTATCTATATGGCACCTATGCTTTTAGATGCATGCCCTTCGGATTGTGCAATGCTCCAGCCACATTCCAAAAGTGCATGATGGCCATATTCCATGACATGGTGGAAGACATCGTAGAGGTGTTCATGGACGACTTCTCAGTTTTTGGGGAGGCTTTTGAAACATGTTTGCACAATCTCGATAGGGTGCTGGTGCGTTGTGAAGAGACTAATCTGGTCCTTAATTGGGAAAAATTTCACTTCCTGGTTAAAGAAGGGATAGTCTCAGGGCACAAGGTATCAAAACATGGCTTAGAGGTATACAAGGCGAAAATAGAGGTGATAAAGAAGTTGCCACCACCAGTGTCAGTAAAGGGAGTCCGGAGCTTTCTTTGTCATGCGAGTTTCTACCGAAGATTTATTAAGGGCTTTTCCAAAATTGTCACGCCATTGTCTACCCTCCTGGAGAAAGAGGTACCCTTTAACTTTGATGTTTCTTGTTTGCAAGCCTACGAGTTATTGAAGAAGAAGTTGGTTGAGGCCCTAATATTAACAACACCTGATTGGGAGCTCCCGTTCGAGCTCATGTGTGATGCTAGTGATAATGTGGTGGGTGCAGTGTTAGGAAAATGCAGAGACAAGGTCTTGCACGCCATTTACTATGCCAGCAAAACTCTAGATGCAGCACAAGGAAATTACACAGCGACTGAAAAAGAGATGCTGGCATTAGTATATGCATTCGACCAATTCAGGTCGTATTTAGTGGTAACTAAGGTCATAGTATTCACCGACCACGCTGCGGTGAGGTACTTATTCAACAACAAGGAGGCAAAGCCAGATTTAATCTGATGGATTCTGTTGCTCCAAGAGTTTGATATTGAGATAAAGGATCGCAAGGGGTGTAAGAACCAGATTGTCGATCACCTATCCCGCCTGGAGAACGATGCTCACATCGATGAACAATTGCAGATAAAAAAGGAGTTCCTAGATGAGTAGTTGTTCGCTTTGGAAGTTGAGAAACTACCCTGGTATGTAGATATTATGAATTACCTAGTAAGTGGGGTGTTTCCGCATGGGGCAAATTATCAACAGAGGAAGTGGCTGGCTCATGACTCGAAAGCTTACATCAGGGATGAGCCTTATCTCTTCAAGAAGGGGTCTGACAAAATGGTTAGAAGATGTTTTCCTGAAGAAGAACTACGGAAGATCTTAGAAAGGTGTCATGCTTCTCCCTATGGAGGCCACCACGGGGGTGAACGAACAACTCACAAGGTTCTACAATCAGATTTCTTCTGGCCCACTTTATTTTGAGATGTTATACTTTTTGTGAGGACTTGTGATGCATGTCAGAAAACTGGCGCCATCTCCAAGAGACATGAAATGCCCCTGAACAACATCTTGGAGGTAGAGATCTTTGATGTGTGGGGGATGGACTTCATGGGTCCATTTCCACCCTCTTTTGGAAATCACTACATTTTGGTCGCAGTGGACTATGTTTCTAAATGGGTGGAAGCGGTGGCACTACCCACCAATGACTCCAAGGTAGTGAGCAAGTTTCTGAAGAAGAGAATTTTACCAGATTTGGAACCCCAAGGGCGATCATCAGTGACGGGGGTGCTCATTTCATTAATCAAATAACTAATCTGCTAGCAAAGTATGGAGTGAGACACAAGGTGGCCACAGCATACCACCCACAGACTAGCGAGCAGGTGGAGGTGTCTAATAGAGAGGTGAAACAGATCTTACAGAAGACCGTAAATGCCACAAGGAAGGATCGGTAAATTAAACTAGACGAAGCCTTGTGGGTATACCGAATGGCTTACAAAACACCTATTGGCACGTCTCCATACCGGCTGGTGTATGGGAAGGCATGTCATCTCCCAATGGAGCTTGAGTACCAAGCATATTGGGTCATAAAACGGCTAAATCTCGATCCTGAGCTCGTTGGAAAAAAGAGATTGGAACAATTGGTGGAGTTGGATGAATTCCGGCTCCACGCTTACGAGAATGCCAAATTGTACAAAGAGAAGATGAAAAGATGGCATGAGTGGCATATCCTACCGTGAACCTTCAAACCAGGTTAACAAGTACTTCTCTTTAACTCTCGTTTAAAATTGTTCCTAGGCAAGCTTCGATCAAAATGGAGTGGATCGTACATGGTGGTGGATGTCACACCACACAGAGCTATGGAGCTGAAAGATGTGGCCACAAACCAAACTTTTTTGGTGAATGATCAACGTGTCAAGCACTACTACGGTGCCGAGACGAACAGGGAGAAGAGTTCATTATCTTGGCTGATGAAGAATAAGTACTGTTGAGTCGTGCCGTATCGGTAAATCAGGTACTGCGCAGGAGGCAACCCGTGGTAAGGTAATTAAAAAAAAAGAAAAAATAAAAAGAAAGCAAAAGGATTTTCTCAAGATTGGCTACAAGTAATAGTCCACGCCCGTGCAGCGTAGCGACACCGTCACAGATATTGCACATTGTGGTGCGGAAATGGCCACCGCCAATGTCCGGTAATCCCTTGGTCATTATTGAAGTTTCTTTGTTTGGATTAACTGGTTTTGATGTTTTGCAGCATATTGAAGTGTTCGGGGAATTTTTCAGGGCTCATAGCGCAAAATTCAAAACTTTTTGGGCTCCAAAACAGTGGCCATTTGCAATATGTCTGCGTCGTGGTTGCATCACGAACAAACCTTCAGTTTGGGTTATTTGGTTTGCAAAAGTGTATCATCAATTTTGGTGGATCTTTTGGTTATTTTTGTAGTTTCTTTGGTTGAACTAGTATGTTTTGGTATTTTGAAGCATAGTCAAGCGTTCGGGAAATTATTTGGGGCCCGTAGCTGAAAATTCAAGAACCATTTGACCCCGAAACAATGGTTGTCCATGATGTATCCACGTCGCGTATGTATCGCATACTGGCTCTCCCCTACGGGACCTAGGTAAGTATACGTTAAGGCATTCTCTGTGCCCTCTCCGCGTCGCACTTGAGTCACGGATGCTCTCTTTTTATTCCTCGTTTTTCATGTGACCCCACCTATATATATACCCCAACTCCTCTTTTTAGGGCCTTTACGTAATTCCTCTTGCTTGATCCATGTTTCCCCTATCCCTTTGCTTTCCTTTTCTCCCCAAACTCCTCAAAATTCAAACAACTACGCGATGCCTTCCGCATTCATTATCAAATCTTGCAATTCTTCAAGTCAAGTAAGTGTTCTCTACTCCATTTTTCTTGTCTTGGTTTGAAGTTTGCATAGTTTGTGCTTCTTAGGATGAAATATAGGGTGGGATTAGTTTTGAAGTTTGCATAGTGTTGTGATTAATGAATGTTTTGAGTAGGGTATTACTAGGTATTAAGATTTTAGGTCTAATTTCTTGGTGCAAAGTATTTTTTGTGCATGTTCTTGTTGGGTGTAGACCTTAGACCGAAGATTTTGGGAAATTTTGCCAAAACCCTTGGGGAGTTTGTATTATGGTACTTCCTAGCTTTCATAATTGATGGAATTGTGTTGGGTCGTGCAAAATTTCCAAGTGTGGGGTAGTGTGTTCACCCATGCTGCTTACATCCATGCCCTATGGATTGTATTGTGTTTTACTTATCTTGCTAGGATGAATTATGTGATTATTTGTGATTGGGAACATTGTCAAAATTGAAGTGTGGGGTTGTATGCTTGACAGAAGTGAGAGGTTATGCTATCATATTTTTCGAGAATAGCTGAGAAGATGTTGGGAAGTCTGAGTACCTTCTTCACTCTGTGGTGTTGATCTAAGTGTGGGGCCGGGCAAACATGAGTACATAGGGGGTCTTCTTTACTACAATTAAGATGATGAGTTTATGTCTTTCTGCAGGTTTAAATGGCTTCCCGTGCACGCCGAACCAACCAATCTAGTGGGGTAGGCACCTCGAGCAACAGAAGTCATACTAGGGACGTCTATGTTGTACCCAAAGCCTCGGAACACATGAGTCAAAGACCTCGCTATGGGTACGAGTAGTTGACAGGGAGAGGCAGCGGTGGTATCGGGTGCACAACGAGACCAATTACTTCCCCAATGTGCTGATTGATACTGATTCTTTGGTTCGAGAGTTCCCCTAAATATACCAGCGGTGCATGGACTACCGCCTGACATTTCTCTTCAATTATCTATTGCCCTGCTACCTAAGTGTGGTCCGGGAATTCTATGTGAATATGAAGAAGGAACCCCGCAAGCAGGTGGTAATGGTTACGGGGTGGAGGTCAACATCACCCTACTTGCTATTAATGGCATACTTGGAACCCTTGATGTTCCCTCCTGTTCCTTCATAGACTTGCAGATGCAGCCTCCATACCGACTCATCTGGCACACTCTCGCAGGAGTGAACTCCACGGCGTAATGGATTCGACATGTTGGCAGGGGCTATCATTAGTGCTTTCCATTTGCACATATGAACAAGGAAGCTCGAGTTTGGGTCAAAATCATGTTGCACTCGTTCTTTCTGGGGTAGCATTTCACTGCTATTACACGGGATAGAACCTACCTAGTATATGCACTCATGACGGGCATGGAGCTGAATTTTGGGGCAATTTTAAAGTCCGCAATGAGGAAAGCACGGGTGCACCGAGGCTGCAGGTATGCCTTTGGGGGACTTATAACTGAATTATGTCATCGTGCAGGTGTCCCTACTGAGGATTTGGATTACTGCCCCCACATTGAGGCGCCGCCCTATAATGTTACTAACATTAAGGGGGCCGAGGAGGCTACTGGGCCAATCCTCACCACATCTGAGTGCCATCACCGGGATGAGTTAATCATGGCGCATATGTACGGGCTGGAGAGCTGAGGCACAGGATAGGCGGTTGCCCGTTTAAACAGCAAGAGCTGGATGAAGTAAAAGCCCGCAACCCCCTCGACGCCCTTGCTAAGCTATCTTAGGCATCGGGCCTCCATTTGTGGAACCCGTGGAGGATGACATCCCAATCGACCCTGAGGACGCAAGGATGGCTTATGATACGGACGAGGACGACATTAAGGAGGAAGTCCCAATTGCTGTCGGGAAGAGCCTATATTCCTGGCCCCGAGGAATGAACGCGTGACTTTCCCATTGCAGTTTTGTATGGTCAGCACTAAGGGCAGTGTTGAGTCTAAGTGTTAGGTGGGATATTGACTATGCGATAATATGTTATTTGTTAATTCGGTATAAATTAAGACTTGTTTTTGTTTGTGTTCCCCGTTAGACATCAGTTTCATTGTTATTTGTCATTGGATCTGTAATTAGCAAGTAAATATGTGGATGTTTTAGTTTATGTAGCATGTTATTTAGAGTTGCTTGTGGTTACAGAGTCTTATTTAGTGTGTCAGTAGTTGTATGATCAAGCATGGTATGTTGTGTGTGTGAATCAAGGTGACTTAATCACTTGGAACCCTAGGGAGTTAATACTTAAGTCTAACACTTTGGGAATGGAGTTGTGTAGTTGAGGATTCATGAGAATGAGGTGACAGTAAGTGTAGCGTTAACCTTATGAGGAGAGTGTGCCGAGAGTGGTGAGCTTATTTGTTTGTGAGTCTGTGTTGCAATAGTTGCTAGAACTTGTCCAGTTGTGGATTGGACTTGGTAGGTGTCGAACTTGGAGGAAAGGATCTAAGCATTTCTTTGGTAGCCCCAGTAATTTTGCAGCCTTTATCCGCCTAATACAGACACTCCTTAGTCAACCTTTTGAGCTTTAGCCTTTTTCTTAAGTTAGCCACATGTCAAGCCAAACCTGTTCCTTCATGTTTTAACCCGTGTTTGATCCTGATTCCTAAGCGCTTTAGCATGATAATTTGGAGGGGAGGGGAGCTTGAATGGACACCCAAAGGACATGTGGTAGTAGAAAAAAAAAACTTGTCCTGACACAGTAACGGTCTATAACCAGTGTGCGTCGCGGACCCATCGCGAAAAAAAGTAAAAAGGAGAAAGTTGTATACATACATAAATGTAAATCTTTGATAGTGTACTGAAGTGTGTATCCTCTACACTAGCATAAAGTGTTGAGGCAGGAAGGACTAGAAGTAAGGGGGTCAAAGAAAGGGATGTAAGCTATGAGCGCTTGGGAATCGAGCTTTGTCACATATCCATAAATGTGTCCTACCAGCCCGTAGCCTACATTACAACCAAATAAGAGACCTCGGTGATCCTTCGAGTAGATTGCTACTAGGTTACAGTAGTACATTAAGGGCAAGCCTATGGAAACTAGACCCAACGCAAGACATCTATTGGGAGAGAGAGAGTTGATGGAGTACCCATTCTTATTTCGTTTTTTAAGTTCTTAGTGGTGTGCATGGGTAATTCTTCTGGTGAGGGCACATACTCATGTAAGGTTAGCAACTAGATTATTATGTTGACTGAAATTCTACATGATTCCGCAGTGAGGCATGAAGGTTAGATGAAAGTAATTCTGCAAGGATCCTAGAAGATATTTGCTTTGGTTCAGGCGACTCGGTCATAACATCTTTTGGGTACATACTGCCTAGTGAGTCTCATGCATGTGTCTTGCATTTGCCCGAGGACGGACAAAGCTGTAAGTGTGGGTGGTGATCTTAAGTGTATTTATACGCCTAACTAGCCAAACGTACCCGTAAATAGAGCTAAGTCAGAGGGTGAACTTATAGAGTACAGTTGTTTTAGTAGGATTTTGTTTATTTTGCTAATCTGGGGGCCAAGTTCACTGTTGGGCTGTGTTTTATAGATTTTGATCAGATGGTGTCATTCCGGAGTCAGACCCGAATCATGAAGATGAACACAGCCTAGGATTTAAGGAGGAAAAAGTAGTAACTTAGCAGAAGCAGTCAAGTGCGCGTCGCAGACCTGGGAAAGGCGAGCGAGCTGGAAAGGAGAAGAAAAAAGCTCGCAACGAGAAATATTACAAAGTTCGAGTCGTGGACTAGGGCGAAATATAGGGCAACTTGGTCCAGTCAGTAAATAAGCGGAATCCTATTCAGATCATGCTAGTCCGCATCGTAAACTTCCAAGACACGGGGAAAGAAAGCGAGTTACGAGATTCTTAAGTCCTATTATTTTTTTTGAAGGTTTAGTTTTAAATTATCATTATTAGGTGACGATAGAGGAGCAAGGTGGAGAACTTTTCTAGGGCAAGTGTGGTTAGTTTTCATCTTTGTCTTCTTGAATATTGATGATCATTAACTTTGGTGTTGGAACTGACTATGAGTGGCTAATTCTCCCATATTCTGGGATTGTTGCCATAGACAATGTTTAGCTCTTGATTTTCTATACATATGATTGGGTTTGCTGACTACTCTAATGTTGCTTTCGTTTATACTTCTTAGCCTGATCAACAAGGAGGTAAATTAGTTGTTCATTCTTGGTTTGAGAGATGTTGGAATAGATGGAACACAGCAGTATAGAGAGCTTGTTCGACTAGGAAACTAGATTAATTCATAGAAGGGAGACCCGCGACAACTATCCTTACACCTCGCTTGGGTCAAATGCAGGGAGATAACATTAAAGCACTTTTATTGGTCTGTCTATCCCCGCTCAACGATGTAGTTAGGCAGTCAATAAAGGTAGGTTGATAGAGGCGTGCAACCCTGTTTATGTAATTTAAACCCTATGAACTAGTAGTTACAAACCCAGACGTATGAGTGATTATTGAGACATAATGGCATCACCAAGGCTACAATCCCAAAATCGCTTTTAAATTGATAGTTACCAAAAACTAGTTCCGATAGTGCATTAAGTCAGCAGGTTCAGTGCTTTTTACAAACATCTTCTCTATTGCTCTTTGACACCCTCTAAGCATAATAGCTTGGATAGTTGCCACACTTCTTTAAATCCTTTAGGTTCGATATCCCAGCCCCTTTCTTAGGGCCACTATATTACTTGGGTTGATTGCGTATACTTGCATGTGCTAGGGAAGCAACATGTTACATTATGGCCCATTGACTATACCAGAGCTCGTAAGTGGTCTCTTCCTATTGAATCTTGTTTCACCTTTCTCTGAACCTCAACCACAACTTTAATCTATGACTCATAGACACATTTACAATCCATAAGGACTCTTCGTACATCAAACCCCAAATATTTAAATTTTTACTAAGTCTTTGCCCCAACCACGAGGACCATCTATGATTCATAATCCCAACCATTGGTTGTGGATGTTGCTCATACATCACTGCACTAGAAAATCAGACTTGCACTTTTTTTTCATATTTTAATCTTTTAACATATGGGGTATTACAATAGTCATAGAACTCATCGCTATTATAAGCTTTTACTACTTTATAAAATTAGGATATGACCTTTGAATTCTAAAAAGTAGTTTGAATATTTTCTCCATGGTGTCTCATGCAACAATCATTGTGGGGTTATAGGGTAGATACCTGAAATCGTCTTTCGGATATATAGATGCCTATCAGAAATTACGCACAACTTATTTGTATCATGTACATAGATTCTCATTTGCTAAAAAACTATTGGTATGAGGCGTCACCTTCCTTGTCCACCTCACAAAAAGCTATAAAAATATGATTTTCCACATCCTCCACTACCACCGATAGGAAAACTCCTCTATACTTGCTCTTCAAGAATGTATCATCAACATCTATGACTTTTCTCATTTGTTGAAAATCAAGTATTTAAGCTGCATAGCTACAAAAAAAAAAAAAAAAAAAGTGGGTTTCCAGGAAACAGCCTCTCTACCTATATGGTAGTGGTAAGGTCTGCGTACATCTTACCCTCCCCAGACCCCACTTGTGGGATTTCACTGGGTATGTTGTTGTTGTTGTTGTAGCTACAAAAAAAAGTACTTGAGCCTCTCATTTTTATTAACCTCCAATGTCGTCTTTCTTTTTGCATTTGACTGCTCGAGCATATAATGGTATGCATCAAACACTGTATACCCGCATCATGAGTTCCCCTATCCAAATACTTAGTAGTATCCATGCCCTTATAAATCTTCTAATAACATACCTTATAGTCCAATATTATTTGGATTTAATTTTCCATATCTCTTGTAGATGGGCTTTTACCATTGGAAAACCTATTTTTAAAGTATTTACCTATGACTTTTGCCATGAAAAGTGGATTATGACTTATAGTATGCTCTCAACTACACATATGATACTTTCCCTAGGTTCTAATGTAAAATCTATTGGAGCTTTTGAATTTCACAACCCTCAACCCAACTTGCACTCCAATTATATATATCTAAAATAATACACAATACGATATTGTAAAATCTTTTTTCAAGTAAGTAATTTTCAATAAAGTTACTAATTCTTCTTTGTTCTTGAATATCATTTTCCTATTAAAATTTATTTCATGATCTTGAACATTGCTCAACTATGAAGATGAAGAGTTGCCAACACTGTTGCTCCTACTAATAGGTGTAGGTGTAGGAGCAGTTTGGTTCTCCCAAAAGACCACCACTTCCATTTCATCTCCACTTTCATCATGTAAAATATTCATTTTTACTCCATCCAATTCATCCTTTAAAGTATCTCATTGTCTTATTCTACCTTTTTTTTTCATGCTTACATGTTACTTTTCAACCACATAAACTCTCAAAATGGGCCTAGCTTCATCACTAAAATAAGAATACAGACGAAGTTGATCGCTTATCTTAAAAGTTAGGACCCTTTGATTTTTAAAACAGTTGTACACGTAACTGATAAAAGATCTTTCAGTTGACAATTTAGGCCACAGTAGTTGATGATTAAATTTACAAAATCATCATACAAAATATTTTCTTGATAGTCATCACTATCATCTCTAACATGTCAACATCCTTCCGAAGCCAAATAAATTAATTGTTCTTCGTGATTCATTCACCATGACAATTAACCCCTATAGTTATTGATTCCTCCATAAATGGTAGCTAAAGAAATATTTTTTTTATACAACTAATAATAATAGTAGTATAGTAAAATAAGTTATGGTTATGGGATAGAATCCAGAAAAACTTAATCCAAAAGAGGTAAGTCATCTTTTGCAATATTCAAGAAATATGTTGCAACATCTATCTAATGTGTTGCAATATCTAACTCATTTGTTGCAACATCTAAGTAATTTGTTAACATATGACCAATCTATTGAATACATTTAATCTTTTGCTGCAATATATAATATTCTATTGAATATGACTTAATTTTAAATGTTGCAAAATATGATCATTCTGTTGGATACAACTTAATTTTATATTACAACAAATGACCATTCTGTTAGATACAACTTACTTGCATGTTGCAACATATGAACATTCTGTTCGATATAGCTTAATCTTTATGTTCCAACAGATTATTAATGCATTGTGATTGTAGATTAAGTTGTTGAAAACACAACTGTATATTATTAAAAAAAATATGTGGTATACCTAGATAAATAATCAAATCAAAAAACTATTCTTTAAATTTATCTACTTACCAAATTAATGTAATTCCCAAATATAGAATCAAAATCTGATCCAATAATTAATAATTGACTAAAGAAGAGGAGAGCAGTAATAATAGCAACAACAACAACAACTGCAATAATAACAAGAAGCAATGGTCAAATAATTACCTAAATGTCACGACCCAAAATGGGATCATGACTAAGAGGCCTCTTAATTCCAAAACCAGAGAATAAAGAACACTAAAAAGAGAAAATTCATTAGGTAAATAGTCATCACATAAAACCATATCCCAGAACTTGGTGCCACGAGTGTAAAGAGCATCTAATACTGATACTAGAGAAATAAGTACATCTCAGTCTTTGAACAAAAATAAAGACCACAACTAAGATAGAGTGTAATGACAACTCAAAGCCCTGAATCTCACCACTAGCTTTGGGTGATCAACTGCTCGAATGAATCAACCACCACGTGGAATCCTTAAATGGAATCGGGGGGGGGGGGGGGGGGAGATAAAGAAGTAAGGGTGAGTACACGTAATATGTACCCAGAAGGTTTTAACTGACTGGGAATCAAAAATTGAATACACTATGAAATAATCTAGGAATGCTTCCACCTGCAATAAAAAAATCAGTCCGACATCGATGCCGCCAATTTTTATAGAGCAGCACAAATAAAGTAAACATATATTCTAAAATAAGTCAATCTAAACAACCACAAGTAGTATAATGAGATGGAATGCAATGCAATGAAAGGTGGTATTAAGACCGTCGCAGCTTGTCGTATACACCCCCTTCGAGCTAAGGCTCTATAGACCAAGGGGATCCATAGGGACCTTGCAGGCCATATACCTCAATCACAATATATCAACTACCTTGCCACCTTAACTAGTGGTCGAGGACCCGTGGTAAGAATCACAATATATCAACTACCTTGCTACCTACTCGTGGTCAAAGACTCATCATAAGAATCACAGTATATCAGTCGCCTTGCCACCTAACTCATGGTCAATGGCTTAAAAAAATAGTTTCACAATTCACTATTTCTCAATATGTCATGATATGTAGTATGATGATGCATGCAATCAAGACACAATAATGGAAGTAATATTTCTCTCAATAAGCACAACAAATGTCAAAGTTCTCAAAGTTTAGCAATTATAATGTTCAGCCTCTTTTATACATATTGGGATACAAATCTCTTTTAAAATACTTCACCACATTTTAGTAACTTTTTTTTCTCAAGTAAACCATGATCCTCAATATCCTATCACAATTATCTCCCTTCCTTAACATGTCATATTCACAATATTCTCAATTTAATATTCACATGCTTTCAAAGCAAATACATAAGCAATTAAAGCCCTGCTACTAGCATCACAATAAGAATGTCCAACCCAACACATGATAAGATCTCATCCCATAGATTATAGCATAAGAATATGTAATAACTCAATCCCAATCTCCAAGAAGGATAGCCAAACCTACCTCAATGTCGAAACCACACTCGAACACTTTTATCGAATGAACAAATCTTAAATTCAACTCTCGAAATGATAATTCTCTATCAAGAATGAAACACACATGTCACAAGAAGTCCAATGATACCCCTGTTACTATATGTCTAACCATGACCCAAAACCTATCCAATTCTATAATAAATTTCCTAAATTTTAAACCTAGTGTTGGATTACAATTCCTCCAAATAGCATAATTCTAATGATATTTACATATTATAACACCCTTAACATCTAACTACCCATAGTAATATATGAAAACTTAAATTATAATGTGATCATTAAAAGGATAAATTGAAAATGTAATGGGTTAGAACCAATACGAAACTAAGACGCAATTGCAGAACTATGTCATATATATACCTTCCTAACTAACCCATCCACTCATTGGCTCATCATATGTTAACATTAGTTACATACCCATTAGGCAGTATATGATCATAGTGTTTCACGCAAAACAATGATAACTTAGTGCTTGATTTCCTAAAATTTTATTACATTTAATATATAATACTAATAATATACAACTCCATAATGATTTCATCAACTTAAACCTCACCTGAAGCCGACAATTTTTCTTTTCTCTCGAGTTTTTTCCTTCTGAAACCACACGAATGGGTAATCTCAAACTCTAATCTCCTTCTTTTCTTTCTTTTCTCAATTTAATTAAGTAACCCACTACTTATTTTTTTTATATATTAATCCAAGTAGTATAAGATGTTTAAACAATTTAACTCTTTTGTCCACGAGTTAATCTAATTTATATACTTACCCATAAACTAAATACCCGTAGATATTAAATAGTTCAACATATTCATTTAAAATTTACGAGAAGAAATATTTTATGAAACGTAAGAGGTTTAGTTCTCAAAATGACCTATGGGTCATTACACTAAAGAAGCAGCAGCAGTAACAACAACAATGGCGAGCAACACCGATCTAATAATTAGATTAAGAAGAAAGAAGCAGAAGAAGAGGAAGCAACAATAACAATAATGGTGAGCAGCACACAATAAGGCGAACAAGAGAAGAGAGAAAATAGAAGAAGGCGAAGAAGAAGCCACAATAATACCATTTTTCTTTTTCTCGAAAAATATCATTATCTTTGCTCTCTTTTTTCCCTCCACTTTTAGTAAATAGGGTTTTATAAAGATGGACCAAAGTATCAACTTAAAAAATTCAGTGTAGCTCTAGACACCCTTCAAAATTTCTTAATCATTTTAGTTACATAATTGTCACCTACAGTCAATAGAAAAGGGTCAAAATACTCTTAAACTATGTGAAATGAACAAAAATACCCTTCGTTTGTAGTTTGGTTAAAAAATGTCCTTGCCGTCAATCTTTGGTCCAAAAATGCCCTTGCTATTGATAGTTTGGTCTAGAAATGCCTTTATTGTTACTACATGGGTCAAAATGCCCTCTGTAAAATAAATATATATTTTTTCCATTTAAACATATTGTGTTCTTAATAAAAACATTACTTTTTTAAGAATATTTTTCTTGTTATGTTTCTTTTAAAATCACTTTAACTTATAAAAGTATAGAAAAATAATTTTTTTTTTCTTAATCTCATTTTATCAATCAAGGTAGAGCATCGTGTGCTTATAACAAATAACATACATCATAAATATAAGACCATAGTGAACTCATTATTAATTTTTATTCAGTTACAGCAGCAACAACAACATACCCAGTTAAATCTCACAAGTGGGGTCTGGGGAGGGTAGAAATATATGCAGACCTTCCCACTATATCATAAGAGGTAGAGAGGCTATTTCCTGGTAACCCTCGACTCAACAACCCATAAGCAGAATAAACTAGATATAGCAAAGGGAAGGAAAGGGAACAAAGGGAGAAATCGAACTAGAAATAAAAAATAAAGGAGCAACTCTTTACAAAAAGCACATGTCAATATGTAATATGATGAACTCAACACACCTACGACAACTAGAGACATAAGTCATGCCTAACCCTGCTACCAACCATTCAGCCTGCTATTCTAATTCGTGACCTTCACTCCTTCCTATCTAAGGTCATGTCCTCGGTTAGATCTAGATTCTCCATATCTTGTCTGATCACCTCCCCCCAATACTTCTCGGTCTACCTCTCTCTCTCCGTGTAGCTCCCAAAACCAACCTCTCGCACCGCCGAACAGGCGCATCGGTACTCCATCTCTGCACATGTCCAAACCATCATAGTCTCGCTTCCCTCATCTTATCAGCCACGGGTGCCACCTCCAGCTTCTCCCGAATGATCTCATTTTTAATCTTATTCCTCCTTGTGTGACCACACATCTATCTCAACATCCTCATCTCTGCGACATGCATCTTTTGAACATGTGCATTCTTTATTGGCCAACACTCCACCACATACAACAAAGATGGTCTAACCACCATTCTGTAAAACTTACCTTTGAGTTTAGGTGGTATCTTCTTGTCACACAACACTCCCGAGGCAAGTCTCCATTTAGTCCAGGCTGCCCAATATGATGTGTGACATCATTATCAATATCACAACTACTCTAGATGATAGACCCCAGATATTTAAAGTTTTCTCTCTTGGGGATAGATTGAGTGGCCAGCTTCAAATCAATGTCTGCTTCATCCCTCTCAACATTGAATTCGCACTCCATGTATTCTATTTTGGTCCTTCTCAGCTTGAATCCTTTGGACTCCAAGGCGTGTCTCCAAGCCTCCAACCTATCATTAACTCTAGTCCGAGTCTCATCGATCAGTACAATGTCATCTGCAAATAGCATACACCATGGTACCTCCTCCTGAATGGATCACGTCAGCTCATCCATCACTAGGGCAACAGAGATTCCTTGATGGAGTCCCATCTCAACAGGAAAATAATCTGAGTCTCCTCCCACCATTCTTACCCAAGTCTTGGCTCCATCGTACATATCCTTAATTACCCTGATATATACCATTGGGACACCTTTCACCTCTAGACACCTCCATAAGACATCCCTTAGAACTTTGTCATAGGCCTTCTCGAGATCGATGAACACCATATGAAGGTCCTTTTTTCTTTCCCTATACATTTCTACTAATCTCCGGACAAGATGAATCGCTTCAGCAGTCGACCTTCCCGGCATGAATCCAAACTGATTTTCCAAAATAGACACTACTCTTCTCACCCTCATCTCCACCACTCTCTCCCAAACCTTCGTAGTGTGACTTAACAACTTGATGCCCCTGTAATTGTTACAGTGTTGAATATCCCCTTTGTTCTTGTACAATGGCACCATCGTGCTCCTCCTCCATTCATCAGGCATTTTGGCAGTTTTCATAATAGCATTGAACAGTCTAGTCAACCACTCTATGCCATCTTTGACCGTGTACTTCCAAAAATCTACTGGAATCTCATCTGGTCCGATCGCCCTCCCTCTCTTCATCCTACTAATAGCCTTTCTAACCTCCTCAACTCTAAACCGCCTGCAATAACCAAAGTCACGATGACTTTCAGAGCCTGCCAACTCACCCAGCTCAATATTTCTATCTCCTTTTTCATTTAAGAGCTTATGAAAGTAAGTTTGCCACCTTAATTTAATGGAGGTATCATCCACCAACACCTCACCCTCCTCATCCTTAATGCACTTCACTTGGTCCAAGTCGCGAGCTTTCCTTTCTCTCACTTTAGCGAGCCTATACAATCTCTTGTCCCCGCCTTTATCACTTAGTTCCTTATACAGGTGCTCAAATGCTGTTGTCATAGCACTCGTCACTACTAACTTTGCTTCTGACTTAGTTGCCTTATAAGCCTCCTTAAGTGCTCACTTTTCATCTTCATCCCTACACTCCAACCACTTCGTGTAAGCAATCTTCTTATCTTTCACTTTAGCCTGAACTTCCTCGTTCCACCACCAATCACCCTGCCGTCCACCAAAGGCCCCTCTCGAAACCCCTAGTACCTCAGTAGCTACCTTTCTAATGCAATCATCTGTTTTGTCCCACATATTTTTTACATTTCCGCCACTACTCCAAGCCTCTAAGTCTCTCAACTTTTCTTCCATCTCTCGGGAAAGGGCAAGGTTAAGGCATCCCCATCTAATCCTTGATTGGGCATAAATAACCTTCTTCTTCTTTCCTCTCTTGATCTCCAAATCCATCACTAGAAGCCTATGTTGAGTGAAAATGTTTTCACTCGGAATAACCTTGCAATCCTTACATAGACTTCTATCGTCCTTCCGAAGAAGCAAGTAACCTATTTGAGTCTTAGCTACCGTACTACGAAAGGTGATCAAGTGTATTTTCCCATTTCGGAAAACAGGAGTTAACAATAACTAACTCAAAGTCTTTAGCAAAATCCAAGAGAGACGTCCCGCCCCCATTCCTATCCCCAAAACCAAATCCTCCATGAACATCTTCAAATCTGCTAGTGGTTGTCCTGATATACCCATTGAAGTCACCCCTAATAAAGATTTTTTCTGTCTCCGGTATGCCTCGCACAACCTCATCCAAGTCTTCCCAAAAGAGCCTTTTGACTCCCTCATCTAGGCCTACTTGGGGCGCATAAACACTAACTACGTTCACCACGTGCCTATCAACCACAAGTTTAATGAACATCATCCTATCAACCCTCCTAACCTCAACCACATAATCCCTAAGGTCCTCGTCTACCAAGATACCTACACCATTTCTATCCCTAGAACCCCCCAAAGTTCCACAACTTAAACCGATCAACGTCCTGAGCTTTGGTACCTACCAATCTGGTCTCCTAAACACACGCTATATTAATATATCTCCTCTTAAGTCATTTTACTAGCTCTATGGATTTCCCTGTTAGTGATCCTATATTCCACGACGCTATCCTTAACTTACATAGGCTCGTGACTCTCTCACCACCCCTACCCCTTACCCCTCCTCCTAACCCCAATCAACAACATGACCCTAGTCTATCATTCGCTCCTGTCGTCCCTAAACTCAGTTATAAAACAAGAGAAAGTTACCCACTATGCTAGGTAGAATAAAAGGCCCCACACACCGCAACCCAATGATATAAAACAATTCAAATCAGGTATACTAATCGAATATCTAACTATATAGACAAACAATCAGGAAAACTCCCTAACAAATAACTTCTACACTTATATAAACAGGTCACCACACAAGGAATAGTTAAATAAAGTAAGAAGTATAGCAAACTAAATAGTCAAACATGTAACAACACGCAAGAGACACTAGCATGCAATAGGATGCCAAGAAACAGAGAATTTGCACCTTAGTTTGAACAACAAAGATAGTGGAGGATATCACCTGAGTACTCTGACCCAAAAATTAACGGTTGAATAAAAATTAATTTTTATTCAGATAATGATAATAAATAATTATAATAAAACATGAAATATTTTTATTTTTAACCTTTTCTCGAATTGAAGATATAAATTTTTCTAATAAATATTTATTGATAGGAAAAGAATGTGTTCAAAAAGAAAATAAATGACAAATTTATTTGAAAAAAGAGATACTTTTGACCCATTAAATAAAAATAAAAGCATTTTTGACTCAAAGTATTAACGGCATGAATATTTTTAATCAAACTATAAACAAAAAGTATTTTTGTTCATCTCACTTAGTTTAAAAGTATTTTTTTTTTTTTACCTTTTTCTCATATACAATAACTTTGTGTCACAGTAATCTAATTTTTAAACTTTTTTGGTCATCTTTAATTGAAAGGCCTATCAAAGTTGACCCTCATCCTCTTTTGAATAAGGAGCAGATGTAGATAGCATAAAGGAACACCTACCTAATTATTAAAATCCATACTTTTCATTTTAATATTTTCATATTTTTAAGTGTTTATCATTTTGAGTGTACCAGCAGCCAAGTATTCTAACATTTCTTTTGTAAAGTGCATGTCAGATAGTTTTTCGAATTCGTGTGGCTGAGTCTGGTCTCTTCCTTTTTATTTTTGTTGTTACTGTGTTTTAATATGATATTTAGGGATGCCTCTTTCCTATTCTTTTCATCTCTCAATTTCTACTTTCACTGTTAAATATGAGCCAAAAAACAAATGTCGTATACTTCTGTGGGGAAAATAATAATCATATTTCATTTATTATATATATATATATATATAAGAGGATGTTAGACCAATTTACGTGGCGCTCTCACGTAATTCTTATTTATTTATTTCTTAAATAATTCTATATTTTAAAAATTAATTAAATAGTCTAATAGAAGTTAAAAAAAACTCAAAAGGAGTCATTTCTGATTAAATGGTACTTTAGTCTGTCACAACCATTCGAAAAAGTCACAACCATTCGAAAGAACCACAACTATTCGAAAAAGTCATAACCCTTTAAAAAATTATAACTCTTCAAATTCGAAAAAATCATAACTCTTCAAATTCGAAAAAATCATAACTCTTCCAAATAATCACAACTACTTGAAAAAGTCACACCCTTTCGAAAAAGTCACAGTTCATAACTTTTCGAAAAAGTCACAATATTTCAAAACAGTCTCAAATTCTTGAAAAAATCACAATCCTTCGTGAAAAAAAATCACAATCCTTCAATATGTAAAATTATCAACCTTTAATATAATATAATATAATTAAATAAATATAATATAAAATATAAAAAAAATACTAAGTTGATTTTTAAGTTGGGGTATTATAGTAATCTCTTTAAAAAAGTCACAACTCTTTGGAAAAGTCATAATCCTTTGGAAAAATCACAACCCTTCGAAAAGTCATAATCCTTCGAAAAAGTCACAACCCTTTGAGAAAAGTTACAACTATTCCAAAAAGTCACAACTCTTCAAAAAAGTCACAACCCTTCGGAAAAGTCACAACCCTTCGAAAATGTCATAACTTTTCAAAAAAAGTCATAAATTTTAAAAAAAATCACAACTCCTTGAAAAAGCCACAACCTTTCGAAAAAGTCACAGTGAGAGTATTACAGTAATTTGACATTCAAGTTAGGGAGTTAAAGTACTATTGAAAAATCAATTATATCGAGAAATAATATTATATTTCAAAAATATAACTGAAGATAATTAGTACTTTAGCATTATTACATTAATAAAATTTTTGAGATAAATTTATAATGCTAAATTTTCTATATAAAAATAACTTAGTAACTTTAAAATATTTTATTAATTTTAATATTAATATATTAGATTGCTCTGGCTAATTACCTAGTTTCATATAAAGCTCCCTACCTTAAAGATTTTCTTGGAAGCTAGTCAAACATCCCTTATCTAATTCTTTATCTTTTAATTTATAGAATCTTACTAACTTTTCTCTCGAAAAAAGAAAAGAAAAGGTAACCATATAAGTTCATCTTAACCCAACTTCTAATAAAGTGTGCTATTCTTGTGTTCCATTTTATATGAGTTAATTTGATTTGGTACACACTTCAAAAAAGAAAAAAATATTTTTAAAATTTATGATATAAAATAAATAATAAATATTTGATGAATATAAATAATTTCATTAAAGATAAAATATGTATTCTAAAGCTAAATTATTACTTGATATAAAAATGTATCAGGCTTTTTTAGACTAACAAAAAAAATGAATTATATAAATTGGACAGAGAGAGTACCAAAAAAAAAAAAAAAATAGGTTTGAGGGATAATTTCAATAAAACATACGATTAACATATCTTGCAACATAATAGTCCAAAAATCACATTAAAATTCTGTAACTCAAAATTGCTACATGTCTTCTTTGCTTTGATTTGTTTTTCTTGTACTTCCTGCTTGAGTCTCAAAAAGCTAATTGTT
Source organism: Solanum rostratum (assembly GCA_029948455.1). Lineage (NCBI taxonomy): Eukaryota > Viridiplantae > Streptophyta > Magnoliopsida > Solanales > Solanaceae > Solanum > Solanum rostratum. The sequence goes on from CM057051.1 coordinate 26,419,468, forward strand.
GAGATTGTATGACGGTGTTTACACGCTCTGTAAAACAATATGTTATACACTTCATAATTGTATGTTGTTGTGTAATGATATATAGTGTCGTATATAACAGTAAGACTATAATTATACAATACATAACTGATGTTGTTGATTTGCATTAGAAAAACATCATCTATCCATTATTAAATCTCTATTTCGAGTTCCAAGAAGAAGAGGAGGAAGAGATGTTATTGATGATGACGACGATGATTTCATAAATCCACAAATGCACTCGAATCTAGAATATAAATGTCACGATCCATAAATGGACGTAATGACATTTGCTCAATCCCACCAGAACAAGTCACCTAAACCCAACGATGAACAGAAATAACTTGCGGAAGTAACTAAATAAGATAGATAATTAAAGCTAAAAATCTCCACAAGCTCAAATACCACCCAAGAATTGGTTGTCATGTGTACAAGCCACTACCAATATAGAAAATCACAAAAATACAAGTCTGAAGTATCTTTCTTCTCGAATAGAACAAAGCACTAAAGAAATAGGAACAAGAGACTCAGCCAGATGACAACAACTATCTCTCTAAATCTCCTGGAAAGCCACGGATGATCAAGGAAAAATTACTACTCACTGTCCGGGCTCAAAACCTACACAAGTGTAGAAGCAAGGGTGAGTACTTAGACAACGCGGTACCCAACAAGTCAACTAACAAAACAGAATAAGTCCAACTTAGAATACACAAACTCCTTTTATCCCAACCGACCTCCACAACTACAACTTGCACAGAAAAATTAGCACAACCCAGCAACACATAACATATACTAGAGATAGTTTTTCAGTATATCACAAATATGAAATCACAAGGCACAACTCACAAGTGATAACAGAATCAATCACAGGAAGAACATCATACCACACAGGAATATGCAAGGATGAGATGCAATGGTTATGCAATAATCGCCGGCAATGACCTCGGCATCATAACATCACTGAAAATACCTCAATATCACAACATTGCCGGTAAAGACCTCGGCATAATATCATTACTGGCAATGACCTCGACATCATAATAACACTAGCAAGGGTCTCAATATCACAATCTTGCCAGCAAAGACCACGGCATCACATCTCAACCGGTAAAGACATCGGCCCCAACTTTTACCATCTCACTCTTATCACTATTCAGAACAAATGCAAATGTGTATGACATAGAATGAATGAACATGAGATGAAGTATACAAACAAATCCACTCATAATCACCAACCACAATAATATATCTAAAAAAAATAGAATTCTCATCACTTAGCCACATTTTCAGTTCAAGTGTCACCATACTACACCAACTCACATTTACATTTAATCACTTCATTTTTATAATATTAAAAAAATATTTCATGAATCACACATAGAAGAAAGGATTATTTGAGAATTCATATGAGAATTACGCAATTTTGAAAGTTCACTTGCCTTAGGCGAATCATGATCAATCAAACAGTGGAGCCTTCCCCTTTCGAATAGAATCCATAGCACCATGATCTAGTCAAATATTTTATCACAATAAGATTTTGAACTAACAACACCTAAACTACTATATGTCTAGGTTAGATCTAAAACTCATCTAAATCTATAATCAAATTTCAAAATTTCAAGCCTAGGGTTAAATGTTAATATCTCCACATAATATAATTCTAATGATATTTATATAACACACCTAATATTCAATTACTTGTACTAGTATATCAAAACTTAAATCATAATATGACAACAAAATAATAATAGTCAAAATTGTAACCAACTGACTACGAAATCAGTGGTGACAACCCATGAACCCAATTTGTCGTCAATATTGAATTAACACTCTACGTATATTATTACCCTTGGCTCTTGATGGCCAGTGAATGGCTGTCAAGACTTCATGCTTTCTACATAGACACTTACTACAAGATTTATGCTTTTCACGTAAACACCTACTGCCTCATATTAATTTATATACACATGTATATGTAATCAAGAAGAGAAGAGGTGCAACAACTTTCCAATTCCACCCACTTGATGAATATATATTATATTATATACATATATGAGTATGATATTCCTCTATCTATTTACATATCCCAAAGTAGATTTTCTTTTGGAGAAAATTTATCTGAATAATTATGTTGCACTCCGCCAAATGTAAACCCTTTCTTTTTTTTTTGTGCGCCGCCTATATCTTTTTCTTTTGCTTTTTTTTTCTTTTCTGTTTCTGGTTTCTCTAGGTTGCTGCAAACGCAGCAAACCTTTTCAATCCCTTTTCTTTTTGTCTTTTTGGGCTTAGCCCATTTTATTCTTCTTCTCTTTTAATTTTTTTTTAAGTTATAATAAAAGTGTTAGTCCCTACTAACTGATTTTTATATATAGGGTAAGTGGTGTAGAATGTTTAATAAGTTATTAATTTAGTCCGCCAATTAAACTAGTTATCTGAATTTACCCGGTTAAATTTTTGGAGAAGGATATTTTAGAAATTCAACATTATGGTTCCTGTTACAGCTTTCTCATTATGGTTCCTGTTACCTAAGTGGTTAACTATCCTAGAAGATTTAGTCCATCGATTTGCCTTTTCTAGGTCTAGTTTTAAGGTGGAGATTTCTTGATTTAGTTTTCTCACCTTTTCTTTCTCCCATAAAAACTCAACATTACTATTTTTTAGCTCAGATTCTACCCTCTGAAGTTCAAGACTTGTCTCACTTGTCCTTTTATCAGCAATAGTTAATTTTAGGATTTCTGATTTTAAGTTTAGCACGAGTGAATCAAGTTGTTTGACCTGTTTCTTCAACTGGTCATTTATCTTATTTGCTTCCTCCAGACAGTTCTTAATTTCAAGGTTTTCAAATTTTTGATCTGAAAAATCTTTTATCAGGTGATCCTTTTCATTTGCTACTTCTTGAAAATCATTTATTAACCCATTCATGAGTACGATTAGCTTCCTTTTTGAGAAAAGGTGCAATTTTTCTTTCAATTCAGAGCAACTTACCTCAGATCGATTTTCTTCTTCAAGGTCTGAGTCTTCAGCAGCCATGAGGGTAGTTTCATCAGTTTCTTCAGTATCAGATTCTTCCATTTCTGATCCCTAAGCAGCCATCATCGCATAGTTTTCCTTTTCCTTTTATTTGGCAGCCTTTTCTTTTAATTCTCTTTCAGCCCTTTCTTTCTTCCACTCAATTTCCCACAGGGGACATTGTTTGATGTGATGATCAGTTTTTCCACATTTGTAACATCCGGAGTTATTCCTGTCATCGGACCATTTCTTGCTTCCAACGTCATCGGACCACCTTCTATTACCTGTTTCTTTCCTATCCTTCCCTTTTCTGTTCCTTAGGAATTTTTTGAAGTTTTTTTGCAAGGAAGGCAATTTGATCTTCATCTAAATCTGACCCTTCATCATCAAAAGCGACTTTGAGAGCTAGCGACTTTTCATCCATGCTTGTTTCTTTCTTTTGATCTTTCATATTCATCTCATAGGTTCTAAGGTTTCCGACCAGTTCATTTAAAGTCATGGTTTCAATGTCCTTTGCTTCCCTGATGGCAGTAACCTTGACATCCCACTTGGCCTTTGGAAGGATCCCTAGAACCTTGTCTACCTGTTCTTCAGATGTGAGAACCTTTCCCAGGGATGCTAGCTCATTTATGAGCAAAGTTAGTCTGGCCATCATCTCGTGCAGTGTTTCATTCTCTTTCATCTTGAAGGTCTCGTATTCAATGAATAGCATTGCAACCCTGAATTTCCTAACCTGAGCAGTTCCCTCGTGAGCGATTGTAAGCGCATCCCAGATTTCTTTAGCCGAGGTGCAGTTTGATATTCTGTTATACTCTTCTGGGCCTAGACTACAAACCAAAATATTTTTGGATTTGGCATTTTTCCTCACGGCCGCCAGATCGTCAGCATTGAACTCTCTTCTCTTTTTTGGAACTTGTCGGCCCTCTACAGTTTGCATAGAAATAGTTAGTCCCATGATGATTCGATCCCAGAGTTCATAATCTTCTCCTTGAATAAAGTCCTCCATCCTGGCCTTCCACCACGCAAAGTGTGTTCCATTGAAAAGAGGAGGTCTGGCGGATGATTGTCCCTCTCCGTGTCCAAGCGGTGGTGCAGTGTTCATGATGATCGATTCTTAGGTACTAGCCTTTAATAAGAAAATCCGCTCTGATACCACTTGTTAGAAACATGCACCTTAGGAATTTGCCTACTCGTTGGAACAAGTTAGTTAACCTGTTTCAAGAATGCAGAATTTAAACTTGAACACAATGATTTTACGTGGAAACACCCGGCTCACAATAGGTGAAAAACCACGACATGTACCTCTACAGGATTTACTCCCAACTTCACTAGATCAATATGAGCCTTCAACAAATGATTACAACTTTTCGTAATCTAAACTTCAATCCTATGTCGCTAGCCTATTTTCTACTCACAAACCTCCCAAGGCTTATGTTCCCAAAGTCTTCGAGTTGCCCCCAACTTGAAGACTAGAATCTAATCTCAGTTATAGACCCTGAGAGATTACACGATTGTTCAAGATTTCAAAGAGAAAACAAAACTGCCTAAACCCTATGTTGTTCTTCGTCTCTCTCTTTTTCTGCGTGCCTTGCTTCTGTAAAGTCCCACTGGCTTTATAGTTGGTGGTTAGAGTTTTATTTGCTCTAGGCCTCTTTAATGATAACCACCGGTTACCAGTGGAGTCCTTTGTTCCATAGAACTCCTTCTTCTAATCGAACTCCTGTTTTCTCCTTCTTTCACGTATCCTGTTTGAGTTGGGCTCGTATTCCTCTTTAAGTACTTCTTCTTGACAGCTGTTGCTTTTATGGACCTTATCTTCAGCACCCTTTATCCCCTTTTTATCGTGTGAAGCATGTGCATTTTGTCATGGCTACCGTATGCTGAATGAACCTAATGGACCAACCTGTTTCTTTATCTTTGTCAATAATTGATCAAAAGCTACTGCTCCAACATTTTCCTCTAGATCCGTTCAAACCCTAATTCCTCTTACAAATCCTCTTAATCGACGCACCTTAACTAAGGAAGATGAAGAAGAAATGCAAAACTTTGAAGCTAGAAACTAAAGATTCTCTCAAATGTTCCTTTTCTTTTCGTTGTTGATTTTTCAGTTACTCTTAAATCTATAAATCTTGTTTATAGTAAAGAAATGATAATTTACTCACTGCGATTCAAAATGGTTGTAATTGAAAAAATTTCATCAATTTATCGGACTTCGTCGGAATTTAATTTCTTTGGAGATGTCATCGGAAAAGTTAGGGTTATCAAAGCTATCGGCATGTAATTTGAAGAGATGAATCATTCGGCTTTAGTATTTCTGATACCGACGTCAAAACGAGCTCCATAGCACCTTCAAGAGCTATTGAAGCTTCTAGAACATATCAAGTCCACGAAAAAGCCAAAAAAAATTAATGGGCAGGATGATTCCAAGAAAAAATTGCCTACAAATGGTTGCAATGGATTTTCTAGTTGGCACTTTTTAAATTTCTTTCTTTTGCACATTTTTATACTTAATAATTCTACTTATTACGAAACTACTGATATCTAGAATTTGAATGTTCCCTATTCTGCTCTACTTAAATATTATTGTGCCAATTTAGATTGCTCTACTGATATATATTATGTTGAATCAATTTGAATATTGAGTTTTCTTTTGATATTGTCATTTAATTTAGGTTACTTCAGTAGTTTCTTCAATTAGAGATGTAAAACTCAAATATCAGGTATGGCACATTTAAGTTTCTCTTCATCACATTTGTATGTTCTGTAATACTTACCACAAATTCTGATATATATAATTTTTTATTAAAGATTGATGCTCTTTGTCTTCACTAGTGAAGGTTGTGTAGTCTTCACTGTCTAAAAGGAATAGTAAGAAGTTTAGATGTTACGTGTGATTCATCTGAGTTGCTACTTTTTATACCTTCTATTCTGTGTTTCATATATGTAGTATTTGATATCCAGAGATTTGTAAACATCATTTGAAACAGCCTACTATTTTCTAGTTGAAGGTGTGTCCCTAAACATGCTTGTGATTTCACCTAGTTTAAAATATGGTGCCTCTATATCAAGTGTCAGACATTGTTGCACTTACAGTTCACAACACATAATTTACCTAGCAAACCTTCATTATTGTTAAATCTCTATAAAAATTTACCCAGTAAACCTCTCACATATTGTTTCTTTTTATTGATGTTGTGATGTGTCTTATATATTGGATGCCGAGTCTACTAATGTGCTTCTTTCTGTAATATTTTTGCTTTATTGGGCGGATGAAAATAGGTGTAATGCGAAATTAAGTTAGTCGGGAAGTGAAAGATTGATATTGCAAGGAGAAAATGAAAGAATCTTGAGACCTTCAAGTTAATTAGATTGAAGCATGGAACTCAAGATAAATTATCTTTTATTATCTTTATACATAATTTCGATTAACAATATGATAATGTGTGGATTCACAACCATAGTGTTGTATAACCTTCTACATAGATATAATGCTTTGATATTTTGTATTAAATAGCACTTAAAAGGTGAGCACATTATTTAATTTATTTTTCTTTACACGTTCGTGTAAATTCCTACCTCTTCGGAAATCCTTCATTGGTGCTCTGCTTCCTTGTAGGAAGGTTCCACGGAAAGCTGCATTTAGGACTTTTTTTGATTTGTATTGATAAGAAATTTGTCAACTACGTTAAGTAAATAATGTTGTTGATAATTTAATTTTCTATAGTAGATCATCTGGTAATCAGTGCTCGTGGGATGCCCGCCCCTATACATGTTTGAGGACCTTGTGGAAGTCAACAACATTGCACCTGCAATGGTAACTCTTATATGTTTGTTGTGTAAATATCTTGAAGACTGTTTTATGAACATCTAGGATTTTAGAACAAGAGATTGATTTAGCCTATTTATATTCTCAGGATATAAATTTTTGGTATATTACACTTTTTAACATTTCCTATTTGGAGGAAACCAAGGACAAATGCATAGCAATCACTATTTCAGTTGGTAATGATATAACAAACTTGGTCGTATGTCGAAAATTTTGCAGATTAGTTATAGTTACGAATAGAGATAATTTTGTCGGAAGAGACAATTTGCAGATTAGTTATAGTTATGTTTGAATATTTTCAATTTCCTCATTGCAGATATAGATGTATTGAATAAACTTTTTGTTTCTTAGAATATTTTGGTGCAAGTTGTGACGTCCCGCTCAAATTCCGCCTAGAAATCTGCTAAGAGACAATCTAGAATTTTCTGGGAAACTCTAGAAGCATCTGGAAGGCTCTGGAACTCTCTAGAAGTATCTGGAAGGCTCTGGAACTCTCTAGAAGCTTGTGGAGCTTGGGGGAACAACCTGGAAGGTTCTAGAACCTTGTGGACAAATCTTAAGAAAGTTGGCTTGTAAAGTATCTTAGATATTTTAGGTGGATTGTAAATATCTTAGATATTTTTGGAGGAAGGTTCTAGGTCTTTAATTATAGGCATTGGATCAAATAGATCCTGGCCGTCCATTGAGGAGGTGGAGTAGTATAAATACCTCTCCAACCCTCCCATTTGGAACCAAGCAAGCAAACAAGCAAATCAAACATTGTAAAACCTTTGTGAGCAATACAAATTTCTTTCTTTGTTCCTCAAGAGTCTCAAGTTCCTTCTCTAGTCCTTTCACTTATAATTTCTATCTTCCGCTAAGCATTAGGAGTAAGGCTGACTAGCAACTTATAGAGGGAAAGTTTGCTAGGCCGCACTGTTCGTTGGAATAGCGACCAAGTCCGTGACAGTTGGTATCAGAGCGTAAGGTTAAATACTGTCGGAACATCCAGGGGAAATGGAAGGCGGAAGCGAGATTACCCAAGTCGAAAAGGTAGCCGACAAGAAGGCCAAAGGCCACAGATCTCGATCAAGGGAACCCATGGGAGATTTCGAGGCACGGCTTGCTCGAGTGGAGCTTGCGGTGGCCGACGGGCAGGAGAAGTTCAAGGAGGTCGAACAGAGCATGGAGGAGTTGCGGGAGGAGATGCAGTCCGCCATGAACCAGGTCCTGGCCCAATGTCTCGACAGTATGAAGGCCATGGAGGAATCCCACAAGGCAGAGATCACGTCGGTTCGGGAAGAGCTAGGGATGCTTTTGCGCAAACTGGAGAGCACCGAGGAAGAACTCAGCTTGTGCAAGAGGGCTCTTGCCCAGGGTACTCCGTCAACGTCCGAGGTAAGGACTACCCCTTCTAGAATGGACGTTCCACGCCCCAAGACTTTCAAAGGGTCTAGGAATGCGAAGGAACTAGACAACTTCTTATGGAGTATGGAACAATACTTTCGGGCGCTCGCCATCACCGACGAAGCATCGAAGGTAGATATGGCTTGCCTCTACCTCGAGGATACCGCGATGGTATGGTGGAGAAGGAGACAGGGGGACATTGAAAGAGGCACCTGCTCGATAGGCACTTGGGCCGAGTTCAAGAGTGAACTCAAAAAGCAATTCTATCCGAGCAACGTTGAAGAGGAGGCTCGCGGCAAGCTAAGGCGTCTTCAACACAAAGGAAGCATACGGGAGTACGTAAAGGAATTCACAGAGGTACTTCTCGAAATCCCTGATTATCCTGATAAGGAAGCTTTCTTTGCCTTCATGGATGGGCTACAACAGTGGGCTAGACTCGAGATCCAAAGACGAGGAGCCCAAGACTTGACCACCGCTATTTCCATTGCCGAATCCCTTATCGAGTTCAAGAAACCGGAGAAGCTTAAATCCAAGGATAAGGGCGGCAAGGGAAAGAGTGGGGGAGAACATCGAGGCAAGGAGATAACCGATAAAGCGAAGGGACCCAAGGTAGCCAAGGCTGGCGGGAAACATCCGCTTAAATGCTTCTTTTGTGAAGGACCACACAAAGCAAGGGAATGCCCTAAGGGGGCTAAACTTTCAGCGTTGATCGAGGAACGAGAACGGGAAGAGGAGAAAGTAGGAGCCCTACAACTCCTCAACACAATCAAGGCAAAAGTGGAGGTGCCCAAGACCGAGAAGAAAGGGAGGTTGTACGTGGAAGCCACGGTCGGAGAACACACCGTAAAGGCACTCGTTGACACGGGGGCTGACCACAACTACCTCCGAGTTGAAGAAGCCAAAAGATTGGGCATCCGGTATGAGAAAGGATGCGGTTGGCTCAAAGGGGTCAATGCTGAACCCACAACCACCTTTGGAGTTGCCCGAGATGTAAGGGTTTGCTTAGGTGACTGGAACGGCCTCATTGATTTCTCTATCGTCAACATGGACGACTATCCAATTGTTTTGGGTATTGAGTTCATAGACAAAGTTAAGGCCGTCCCCGTCCCCTTTGCAAATGCCATGTGGATCTTGGAGGAAGGCAACACTCATCTAGTGCCGCTAGAACGAGAAGCTCGACTCCGAGAGAAGCAAATTTCAGCACTGCAACTTTCCAAAGGAGTTAAGAAGAGGGAGCCAACCTACCTGGTTGCCTTGAAGGAGGAAGCACCAATTCCTCCCACCGGAGATCTTCCTAAAGAAATTGTTCGTGTTCTGGAGGAATTCAAGGATGTGATGCCGCCCGAGCTGCCAAAGAAGTTACCACCTAAGAGGGAGGTGGATCACAAAATTGAGCTTGTACCTGGTGCCACCCCGCCAGCGGCTGTGCCATACCGCATGGCACCTCCGGAGCTTGAAGAATTAAGGAGGCAACTAAAGGAGCTGATGGACATGGGGTATATTCGTCCATCAAAATCACCATACGGCGCCCCGGTGTTGTTTCAGAAGAAGCACGATGGATCACTTCAATTGTGCATAGATTACCGGGCGCTCAACAAGATCACGGTGAAGAACAAGTACCCAATTCCGTTGATTGCTGATCTCTTCGATCAACTTGGCCAAGCCCAATGGTTTACCAAGTTGGATCTACGGTCCGGATACTACCAAGTAAGAATCGCCGAGGGAGACGAACCGAAGACCACCTGTGTCACGATGTATGGTTCGTATGAATTTCTGGTGATGCCTTTCGGACTCACAAATGCACCTGCAACATTTTGCACCCTCATGAATAGAGTCCTACAACCGTTCTTGGACAAATTCGTGGTGGTGTACTTGGACGACATTGTCATATACAGCAACACCTTGAAAGATCATATCAATCATTTGAGACATGTCTTCCAGGTACTTCGGGAGAACGAGTTGTATGTTAAAAAGGAGAAATGTGCCTTTGCTCAGCAGGAAGTCACCTTCTTGGGGCACATCGTCGGAGGGGGCAAACTACGAATGGACGAGTCCAAGGTCCGTGCTATACAAGAGTGGGAGCCACCAAAGAAGGTGCCAGAACTCTGTTCCTTCCTTGGATTGGCCAACTACTACCGGAAATTCATTAAGGGATATTCAACAATAGCCACTCCCCTCACCGACCTCCTGAAGAAAAACCGGACGTGGGATTGGGACGAGACGTGCCAGACAGCGTTTGAGAAACTCAAAGAAGCCGTGATCCAGGAGCCGGTGTTGGCCTTACCAGACCACACCAAACCATACGAGGTGCAAACCGATGCCTCAGACTTCGCCTTAGGTGGAGTCTTGATGCAAGAAGGTCACCCAGTGGCTTACGAGAGCCGTAAGCTCAACGATGCAGAAAAATGGTACACGGTCCAAGAAAAGGAGATGACGGCCATGATACACTGTCTGAGAACGTGGAGACATTATCTGTTGGGCAGAAAGTTCGTGGTAAAAACTGATAATGTCGCTACCAGTTACTTCCTTAAGCAGAAGAAGCTGACACCTAAGCAGGTAAGGTGGCAGGCTTTCTTGGCTGAATTTGACTTCGTGATGGAGTATAAGCCAGGCAAGGGTAACGTTGTGGCCGACGCTTTGAGCAGAAAGGCCGAACTTGCCTCCATCACTAGTCCAAGTTTCCCTTTGGTGGATCGCATCAAGGAGGGACTAGAGCAAGACCCGCAAGCCAAGAGTTTGATGAATTTGGCAAGTCAAGGGAAGACACGCCGATTTTGGCTTGAGGACGGGGTGCTTGTAACCAAGGGAAATCGGGTATACGTGCCGAGATGGCAGGGCTTAAGGAAGGAGATCATCAAAGAGTGCCATGATTCAAGGTGGGCAGGTCACCCCGGAGTCCGACGAACAATGGCACTCATCAAGCGAGCTTACTATTGGCCCCAAATGAGAGATGATGTAGAGCTCTATGTGAAGACTTGTCTTGTGTGCCAACAAGACAAGGTAGAGCAGCGTCCCACCCCTGGTCTGTTGGAGCCATTGCCGATCCCGGAGAGACCTTGGGAAAGCATCTCCATGGATTTCATCACGTGTCTGCCAAAGACCGAGGGATGCAGCAACATTATGGTCGTCGTGGACAGATTCAGCAAATACGGAGTTTTCATACCAGTCCCGACCAAGTTCAACGCTGAAGATGCTGCAAAATTGTTCTTCAAACATGTGGTGAAATACTGGGGCATACCGAAGAGTATAGTCAGCGACCGGGACACTCGCTTTACAGGAAGGTTCTGGTTGGAGCTCTTTAAAATAATGGGGTCCAAGCTCAACTTCTCAACAAGCTTTCACCCGCAAACTGATGGCCAAACCAAACGGGTGAATGCTTTGCTTGAGCTATACTTGAGGCACTATGTCAGTGCCAACCAGAAGGATTGGGCCAAGCTTCTCGACGTCGCCCAATTTTCATACAACCTGCAGAAAAGTGAATCAACTGGGGCGAGTCCATTTGAGTTAGCAACAGGGCAACAACCAATGACGCCACAAACTATGGCCATTGGTTACAAAGGGCCAAATCCTGCAGCGTATAAGTTTGCCAAGGGATGGCACGAGAAGACCGACTTGGCAAAAGCATACTTAGCAAAGGCCGCGAAGAAAATGAAGAAGTGGGCCGATGCTAAGTGGAGGCATTTGGAATTTGAGGAAGGCGACTTGGTCATGGTGAAGCTCCTTCCACATCAAAGCCGGAGGTTTGCAAAGGTGCACAAAGGGCTAGTACGACGCTATGAAGGACCGTTTCCCATCGAGAAACGCATTGGTAAGCTAGCCTATCGCTTGACTTTGCCCTCTCACTTGGAAATGCATCCTGTTTTTCATGTGAGCCTGCTGAAGCCGTACCATCAAGATAAGGATGATCCAAGCCGAGGCGAGTCAAAAAGAGCAATCCAAGCCGAGGCGAGTCAAAAAGAGCACCCACAACCATCACAACGGTGCCAGAACGGGAAGTCGAAGAAATTCTTGCGCACCGAGTAATTCCGAGACGAGGGACTCATCCAAGCTATACAGAGTACTTTGTTCGATGGAAAGGGTCTCCCAACAGTGAGGCAAGTTGGGAACATGAACTTGCTTTGTGGAACCACCAGGCTTTGATCAAGGCATACAAGAGAGATGCGCCGAGGACGTCGCCACATTGAGTGGGGGAGATTGTGACGTCCCGCTCAAATTCCGCCTAGAAATCTGCTAAGAGACAATCTAGAATTTTCTGGGAAATTCTAGAAGCATCTGGAAGGCTCTGGAACTCTCTAGAAGTATCTGGAAGGCTCTGGAACTCTCTAGAAGCTTGTGGAGCTTGGGGGAACAACCTGGAAGGTTCTAGAACCTTGTGGACAAATCTTAAGAAAAGTTGGCTTGTAAAGTATCTTAGATATTTTAGGTGGATTGTAAATATCTTAGATATTTTTGGAGGAAGGTTCTAGGTCTTTAATTATAGGCATTGGATCAAATAGATCCTGGCCGTCCATTGAGGAGGTGGAGTAGTATAAATACCTCTCCAACCCTCCCATTTGGAACCAAGCACGCAAACAACCAAATCGAACATTGTAAAGCCTTTGTGAGCAATACAAATTTCTTTCTTTGTTCCTCAAGAGTCTTAAGTTCCTTCTCTAGTCCTTTCACTTATAATTTCTATCTTCCGCTAAGCGTTAGGAGTAAGGCTGACTAGCAACTTATAGAGGGAAAGTTTGCTAGGCCGCACGGTTCGTTGGAATAGCGACCAAGTCCCTGACAAAGTGCATTGATAATTTATTGTAATATTCTCAAGTCATGATATTTAATTATTATTATGAATGTTCAAGTTTAGTTATTAGTTATTGAAATTCATATTATTGGTAATATTCTTCTTATTATTATTATATAAATAAACAATATGTGATTTTTTTGTCAAAAAATGATGGTAGGTTGCAGCCACTGAGAACTTGTGAAACAACCAGTGGAGGTTATAACCCAGCAAAATAGAATAAAATAACCGCCACAAATGGTTGCGGCAGTCTTTCAACAATCCCTACAAATGGATTGCGACAGACCTAACTGCGGACCTTTTGGAACCGCCGCAACAACGATGAGTTAATAACTCCCTCAGTTTGCAATTTTAACCTCTGATAATCAATGTTTAATTTCAGAAATCCAGTTAATCTTTGAATACATCCGATAAATACACCTGTTAATATGTTCTTCGTTAAAACTAATAATAGTAGAATAAATCCTAAAAAATCTTTTATATGGTCCTTAATCAGCCTATTTTACCTTTGTTACTTAATCAGCTTTCAAAAAAATATATTTGGTCAATTAGAAGAACTAAAAAAACAATTAATGTACATTAAATAAAAGCAAAATAGTAAAGTCAGGTTTTTTTTAATACAAGTGCAATTACAAAAGGTGACATATAAAAAGGACAAGAGAGAGTATTATTTATAGTATAAGAAAATTAAGGTAGAAGTTCATTTTGTATCAAACACCTGGATTGATGGGCTGTGGTGCGTGTGACGATCCATCATCCTGCTCGTCGTTCCTATTCAGTAACTTTATTTAGGAACCCTTTTGTACGATAGACCTAACAGCTTGTAACAGCTTGTTTGGATGGTGGTTTGTCATGGTTTCATAATGTATGGTACTGTATGGTATGGTATGGTATCGTACAGTACAATACCATACAATGTTTGGATAGACTGTATGGGTTACTACTGTTTAATGATAATTTGTTGTTTGATTTGACTGTATGGTATTGTATCGTAACTTATAAATTTATAAAAATATCCTTAATCAGTATAAATATTAAACTTATCAATATTTTTTTTGAAAAAAAAAATTACACAGAATCAAGTAGGGAAACATACAAGCTAATATATCTCCAAATCATACAAACAACGTAAGAAAATAAAAAAAAGTAAGAACTTAAAAAGAAAAACTAACAAAATAGATTAAAACGTGAAAGAAAAAATGGGAGGCGAAAAAACATTTTCAAAAGTTGATGCGGAGAAAAATAAGTAATACAAAAATAATATATACATTAAGGTAAAGTTTAATAAAGAATAAAGGATAAATTAAAACTATATAGAGCTACGATAGATAGAAATACATATTGATATACATATACAACAAAACAAAAATATAATATACAATCCAAGAGTGCTCCAATTGATACATAATACTACATTACAAGGACAAAGTCTGAAAACAAAAGATTACCATCAAAAGAAGGAGATTGTGATGAATCTAGAGCTACCGGTGCTCACCCAAAAGAAGTATCCTACTCTCTTGAATCCCCCGAAATCAATTCCCATGACTAGATCCTAGACCTGCACCATAGGAAGATGCAGAGGTAGGCGTTAGTACCTAAAAGATGGCACCCAGTAAGCATCATCGACTGACTAAGCGAAATAATATACATAATGAAGCGCAAATGCAGATAAAAGTAGTTGTCCCATAAATTAACCTATGACCTCAAACCAAACTGAACCATGAACCATACGAGGGTGCAAGGAACTAATATTTATGCTTGTACGCCACCTGGGCTCCCATAAGCTTGGGAGGCACTCACCCGCATACAACTAACCAATAGATAATCACTAAACCCCACAGAGCCCTACTCTCCACTTCATCAAATCAAGGGTCATCTATACGTGGGTGTAAGGCCCTAGCTTCTATACCTGAACTCCTCCTGAGCCCCGAAAAGCCTAGAGGGTACACGCATGCACAATCAGGATGTGAATAAGTGTGTGCATCCATGGGTAATCAATCAAGGGGCCTCACCCCAACAATCATATGCATGCGTAAAGGTGGGATGTATTAACCATGGGAGAAAGAATTCCCCTCACATAAATGATAGTATCTCATCTCAGGATGTCAATCATGGGGCCTCGCCCCTAAAATGAAATCCGCGAGGTCCTTGACCTAGATCTCAGTCGGCGCTCAATCCTCAAAATCTGCATCCATCACCTGACCCTACAGTTGCGACTATTGGGACTCAAAATGCAGGGAGTGTCACACAGCACTCAAACTCTCAGATGTGACCATTGTGGCTCATAGTGACAGGGAGCGTCATTTGGGACTCAAGATATCAAACAGTCACTCACTCAACTAGTATATTTGGATTCAAAACTCCAAAGTCGTATCATGCCTAGAGTCAACATAGGCATGATGCTCACAATATGGGTATCACGAAGATCACCCTCCCTCTGATAAAAACAACTACACCTATGTCTCAAATACACAAGACCAGAACACAGCAACTAACTACAGTACACAAGAGCATATGTCTCAATGCTCAATATAAAATTGGGTCCAACATGACGTAATCAAGTCAATCACAGGTAACAAAGGTGTAACACAATAACAATAATGACATCATAAGTTTCCACAACAACTAGGCCAAACAGGAGCATATCTAAGTCAGAAACAAGTCAGAATACAACAAGTATTCAACAAGTAGCCTCACAATCATCATATCTCAACAACATCAGCAGCATGCTCATAGACAACCATTAGATCAGAATACGTAGCTGTCTCGTGATACCAGCCCATATACAGCCCTTATCAAGCTTCCCCTGAAATTAGTAGTACCCAAATATATCGAATCTACAACATTCACAGCAAATAACACATAATACCACCCCCACTGCAGTACATATTATGCATATAGGACACAACTAACATGTCATATACATCTCAATGTAGCATGCATATAGTTTCACCCAGTGTAAGGTTAGGGAAAAGCCTAGTCTACCTGGCTATCGACGCCTTAAACTCTGAATCACTCTAGCCACGATTTTCCTTTGCGTATAGCCTCCTATTTTTGCTTGAATATGAAAATATAATTCATAATATTAACAAAGTCAATTTGGTTGTACTATCTTGAGCAAAGGGTGAAATTAGACCAAAAAGGGCCCAAAACGGGAAAAATAGGACCCACGCCCAAAATCTCAAACAGAACCCTAAAAAATGTTCCCCGCGATAACTTAAGTCTATAGCCAAAACTTTGGCCCAAAACAAACCCCAAAAGACTGAGAAAAGACTAAAAAATAAAGTTAAAAACTTTATCAAGAAAACAATCTTTTCGAGACTTTCCCGGTCAAAATTCTAAAAAATCGGACGATTTCAGCTAACACCCATCATACCAAAACATTCCCCTTGAAAAGTAGAACAGTTTAGAGACAAGTTTCACTTAATTCTGTCAAGAATCGACTACAATATCAACACATAAATTTTTCACAATTTTCAAGAATATTTAGCTAAAATAGAGAATTTACCTCGAAATACGTGCCGAATCCCAAATCTGACTTCACCATGACTTTCTTTGTGAAAACATGAGTCATGTGGACCTTTGAATTGTCTAAAAAAGACTTCTATAACTCAATTTATGACCTTGGAAATTTGTTAGTTATGGTTGAATCGCGAAGGGTATGGCCTATACATAGGCCACCCATGCCTTCTACGTGAATGTGGATCGAGCCTCGTGAATGCGAAGGTGTAGGGGTCAGCCCTTCTCCACAATGCGGACCTCTCTCCATGAACATGGAGCTTCACCCAAGCTGGCCTTGTAACGACCTGGCCCAACACTGTGAAGTATTGTCCGCTCTTGGGTCTAGCCCATCACGGATTTGTCCCTTTGGGCTCACCCCAAAAGGCGCCTCACAGTATATGGACCAGTCCTTTACTTATATACCCAGCATCTCTCCTGTGTTTTGCCGATGTGGGACATCTCATCTCAAGATGGGTTATTACATACACCCCCTCTATGGACTCAGCGTCCTCGCTGAGGTTTGCCCCACCGTATGGGATTCGCCTAGACTCAGCACTGAGGTTTGCCCCGCCTCACCGGGATTCGCCTAAACTCAGTTGAACTCTAGCCCCACATCGACAAGGCTGACACAAGAGTGGCTCTGATACCATCTGTAATGACTTGGCCCAACACTGTGAAGTATTGTCCACTCTTGGGCCTAGCCCATCACGGATTTGTCCCTTTGGGCTCACCCCAAAAGGCGCCTCACAGTATATGGACCAGTCCTTTACTTATATACCAAGCATCTCTCCTGTGTTTTGCCGATGTTGGACATTCATCTCAAGATGGGTTGTTATAGGCCTCTGCGAAGGCGATATTGACACATGCAAACGCAGAGGGTAAAGTTTGATGGTGCTACACCAGCAGTTCCCAAAACTTCAGGCTATTCACGGGGCATCCAATGTCTGTTTTATGCAAACAAATGGTGTAACCATATGAATTTTGATTTTCTGGAACCAACGGTGCAATCAGAATTTCCAACGGAGCATCCTAAGGAAATATTAGTGTCCTACTTATTTTCAGCTGAATTTCTAAGGGGTTAAAATGCAATCGGATGTCGCTGTCAACTAACGAAGGGTCATTTTAGACTATTTTTGATGTTTCAGAGCTTACCGTGTAATCAGTTTTCCATTCTGAGCGCATTTAGCTGGGTTTTTACAGAAACACACTTTTTAGCATCCGGTTAAACTAATTTTACAACTTTTAGCTCAAAATTATATCGGGACACTCCACCCTCGGACCAACTAGCCCCTTAGGACCAATCGGCCGTTCTGGAATTGATGAAACCATCAAAATCCCATTCCAAGGCCATTTACTAGGGTTTTGTCAGAATTTTTATTTTAGCAACTTAACTTCTCGCTAACTTGCAAACTTACACATTTCACAACCAAAACACTTTATAACCATCCCAATAGTCCCAACATGTCATAAAAGGTCAACCACAGAATTATGCTATAGGGTCATTACACACTACTAACCAGTGAATACACAAAGTTGTTCCTTTATATGTTGGTGAACCTGATGAGCCTTCACAGGTGCGACAAACCTTAAGTCTTCTGCTATTAAATAATAGTAACTAAAATAATTTCTACCCTCCAGTGATAGTGGATCCAACTACCCATCGCAGATGTGATGGTTGATCCGACCTGCTGTTATTGCTTAACAGTAATTAAACTCCACAATGTCCTTATTGATGATGTTTTTGAATATCTCACATGTCTGATGGCTCGTCAAAGGCAATATCATATGTCTTTGATAGCTATATTTGAATATTAAAGTTAATGATTCGTTATGTGATTAAGGTTACAAACTTGTACGAGCGATGTCTCATAATATAATAAAGTATTAACAATATCCCAAATAAATAGAAGGTTATATAGACTTCACCCTCACAAATAAATTAGATAACACTATTAGGTACTTAGACTTTTTTAAATAAACCATTTACAAGTGTAATTCCCTGAAAGTTGAAATAGAGAACAAAAAGTGTAGAACAGATCTGGTACATTAGTTCTATGGGCCTAATGTATGGACCATAGAAGTTGTATGGACTGTAGAATGAGTCATGGAAGAATGTAGCCTAATCATAAAAAAATTTAAGTCCTGACCATGGAATGTAGTATGGACTATAAATAGTTCCATTGACCTATATCCGTCCACGGAACAAACTTCAGAGATATGAATTTTGGTGTCGACAGAATAGGCCTTATCACAGACTATGATTGCTTCTACGAAATGTAGAAGGTCCTGTAGAACACCACTAACTCTTTCGTATATTTTGGTTTAGGGGATTCTCATGAAGAGTTTATATGGCGTGTAAAAGGAACCACGTTCTATAAACCCTTCCATGGAATATTGATTTAGAGAGTTTGATTTTTCAAGGCTTCAACAAGATGAGCTAGGTTATGGATCATAGAAAGTTTTATGGCTCGTAATTGTGGATGTAGACCTAAAATTTAGTAAAATAGAATTTTTCAGTACTAATTTATTGGTGCATTCAATGATTTTTGAAAGAATTCACGGATCGTGGATTCCAACCAAGGTCACTATCATAAAATTTTTTTTAGGGATATTTCAAACATTTTCCATTCTATTTATATCTAAGTTATGTCATTTCTAAGCTATTCTGAAGTCCTATAATTAATTTTGTATCCCAAAACTAACTCATTCCCTCTCCTTCATTTAGAACCCCAAAAGTTCTTAAGTCTTCTTCTCCAAGGATTATCTAAAGTGAATTAGGATTCTTCATCTTTCAACGTTCTTTCTCAAATTCAAGGCTTGGATTCCTCATAAGTATATGGGTATTCATCCATGGAATTCTAAAAGATCCTCAATTATCTTTATGATTTCTTCTAAAGACTCTAAATTTGGATGATCTTGCATTGGGTTCAAATAACTACACTATTATTCTTTTTATATTGAGATTATTATGCATGAACTAATTTCAAGATTTTCTATGTGATCTCATGCATTATGCCCTAATTTCACTATAAATTATGTTCATGATTTGGTTATGGTGTCATGCATGATTTATTAAAATTATTGGTATATTATCATGATGTCTCTCAAGAAAGTATGAATGATTCTAAAAGATTTTCTCACACATGAATGATAGTGAAAGATTTTTCTCGCCTACTTGTGGATTCAAAATGTTGAAATGACAATTCTCACATTATTTGAATCATAATTTAATGAGTTACACTATGAGTATGATTTTATGAAATGGATTAGTAGTAAGTTATTGCCTTTTCGCATGATATGCTTTGATAACTGATTTATCTATTTAATGAATCTGTGGTTTATGCTCATATTGGTCTTAAATTGAATAAAATATTATCTTCAATACATGATTATCCGTTGAAAATTGACCAAATTATGTATTAAATGCTAGGTTGGACGACCAAGGAATAAACAAGGCCAATCAATGAAGAAACAAGTCAAAATGGACAAAAATGCATAAAAGACAGACATAAAGAGCATCGTAAAAGCAATTCAGTGCATCGCCAAAGGGACACAAGGATCACTTAAAGTAACAACTTTCAAGCCCCATGGCATGGTGTCAAATCAACAATGAAGATATAATTTGGTGTGCTGCCAAGTATGTTTAGTAGGCTAAATATAGTCTACTAAAAGTTATAGCACCTAGCGGTTGAAGTTCAAAGTAGAATGGGTCAAGTCATCGATGAAGGGAAACACTTAGTGCATCGCCAAGTGAAGTCGGAAGGCCAAATGCACTTCATCAGAAGTTACAGTACCAATTGAGGAGAAATTGAAGTTGATGGGTCTAAATTGGTGATAAAGTTACAAGTTAGTGCATCTTCGAACATGTTCGGTGATCCTGACTAACTTTGCCTAGTGTCACAACGAGTATTTTTTATGTACATTTGACAGGTGGTATGAAAAACATTTTGGCATGGGATTTTAGTACACTTTCATATTTTAAATTTTGCACTTAGAATAAAATTCTCTAATTTTGTACTTGAGTTTTGGGAAATTTGTAAAAGGAAAGCTAAAGGCTTCTACTTCTAATCTTCTACTTTTAAATATGAAGCTATGGATGATCAATTTTGTCTAATTTCTCTTTATTTTGTAATGAATAGCTAAAATCCCAATTGCTTGGGGTGTGCAATGTAGTTAAACTTCCTTTTTTAGTATGTATCTTGATTAACTGAATGTTTGGTTGTTGATTTATTATGAGTTTGTATTTTTCTTTTTCTATAATTAAAAATCTAATGTTGCAAACTTATATTTATTATTAGATATTTGAGAATTTCAATATTTTGGGTATTTAGAGTGGAAAGATTTCATAATAATCTTGAGTAATTTGTTGATTTTATTAAAGTCTAAAAAGGGTTTAACCCCGACAAAGGTCTTAGATTATTATCAATTAATTGCATGAGTTCCCTTAGGATTCTTGTGTGAATTATGTGTGAGATCGTCATTGATTCACATTGATATGCTACAATTTATGTAATGATAATTATAGTTACCAATAATCTTGCCTACCTATATAAGATTAACATCGATTTCAATATCCAAGACCCATTTACATAAATTATCAGTTAATTATACACACCCCAAGCATATTTGTCTTCATTTATTTATGTTTATAATTGAGATCTGTGATTCTACTTAATTTTCTCTTAATTATTCATTATAAAATCATTATTTCTTTATCTCTAGCTACAATTAATTAGATTCAAATATACTTCATATTTTTGAAGTATACTTACAATCCTCGTGGGATCGATACCAACTCAATAGTTTGGGTTATACTTGATAAAGCAACCCCTACACTTCCTAAATATTTCAGATTGTAACTCGAGCAACATCAAAATGACACCCTTTTTTAGGTATGGCGTATTGATTCTGCCATTGAAGTATTTTCTTGAACTAGTTCTTTGTGGTTATTTCTTTTAGTTTTTTCCGTGTTTGTGTTAATGTTAGATGATAGTATGAGTGAACAAAGGAAGGGATGTTGCACGTAACAAGAGAAGAATCAATGATGGGCATTTAAATGAAGATCTGCATTTGGTGAACCTTGGTTGGGTAGGTGCAATTTGCCTACTGATGTCACCCAAGCTACACCTCCTTTCTGAAGGTTTAAGCAGTCATTGTCAAGATATATAACCTAACCGAGGTTAGGATCGATCCCAAAAGGAATAGGGTAGACTTAGAGGAATTCAAGAAGTTCGGGTGGATTAACCTACTTATCTCCCGGGGAGGGGAGGTTTGTAAAACTATGGAAAGAAATACTAGACTAAGACAAGTGTGAAATTTGTATGAAGAGTAACTAGGGTATTGTGTTCCCCATGATTCCCTAACTTGGTATTACAAGATAATTGTATTCTTTTCTAGTGTATAGCATGCAGAACGGTAAATTAAGTTTACCAAACCCTTTAATCCAGGTGAGGAAAATTTCACTACGTGATTTGATCTATCCCCACAATGTGACATTATTAACCCTTACCTATTGTTCCAGTACAACCTCCGCTTGATCCAGTTTGGTTGATTAGATGAGAAACATCAATCAAATCCTGTTAATTAATACTTTTTCCTATTCATTACTACCTTGATACAGTCAGTAACACTAGGCGATTTCTAACGTTGGTTACCGTTAAAAAGCATTAAAACAAAGAGAATTAATTAATACATGCATGCACACTTTCCAGGAATTATGAATTATTCGATTTTAGCTTATTAGTTCCTCATGGTTCCACAACCCTAGTTGTGGATTTAGCTACTTATTATCAGTGTAGAAGTAAGAATCATGACATTGAATAGCATAAGTAAGCACTTACTCAATGGAATTAAGAACAAGAAATCAAAGCTCTTCAATAAAGATCACAAGATTGAATTCTAGAACACAAAATATTGTTTCACAAGTGTCTCACAATATTTTTAGCTCTTTCTTACCGACTCTCTGAAGTTCTGTGCGAAATATAGCCTAAAAAATCTATTTATAGTATTTAAAATACAAAACCAAAATGAAATAGGAGAACTGGGATGGCAGGCTCTACGGGCCGTATAAAGTTTTACGGCCTGTAGTCGAGGCTTTGTGGATTTCTTCAGCACATCTGGGGATAACTTCTACGACACCCATATAGGGGTCATATAAAGTTTTATGGCTTGTGAAGGGTTTCGTCTGATGACGTTTCAGCAATTTCCCACTTTTTGGTCCTCAGGGTAAGACACATGGTCTATGTCTCATAGAAACTTTTACGGCTCATCTGTATGTTCGTCGACTCAACTTCAAAAAATCTTTCCTTCACTGGATTTGGCTACGTAACCTTCTCTAAGGCCCGTGGAAATTTCTACGACTCGTGAAAGATGTCGTAGAACCTCAATTTTTGCAATCTCTACACACTTAGCCCAAAATTCATGCCTCCCCTGTAATTCTGCAAAACAAACATAAAAACACATCAAATCTACTAGCATCACTATGAGAAAACACAAAATTCCAAGTTTTAAGCATCAAAAGTATTGTATTTTGATAGCACATCAACACCCTCAACTTAAAATTGTTATGTGTCCTTAAGCAACAGACTCAATCTACATAAGTAGTATAGTAACAGATAGACCTCAATCTAATGACATACATCATATCAAACTCAAGCATAGATACACATACCACTTTTAAAAGCATATTAGATAGCTGTCAAGCATACCAATGCAGATCAACCCATATGATAGTGCAACTATGACAAGCAAGGCAATTATCAATAAGCAATATTCATTGAGTTAGTCTTACATCAGTAATGCAATGCAAATGCCCTAACATAAAGAAGTCCCATGTCCCACTCGTGATGATATTTTCAGATTCAATGCTTAGAACTACACAAAATCACTCACTCTCACAAAAGACATTCAAATCCAATGCTCAATACCATATGCTTGCCCCCATACTCATGACTATGACCTTTGACTACTTAGACTAGGATCACTTTAGGACATTATTGTCTTGTAACGTTGGCTCAGGGGGCTTTGGTATGATTTTTTTTGGAACATAATGGCTAAAGGCCCTCCTTGACACTGTGTTGTCTACACTTTTGCCCTACCAACACTGTCATTTTTTACCTCATTCTCCCTTTATCCTATTTCAAGCTTTTCTGGGAGCCTTATTCTCATTTTTCAGCTCTTTGCCTTTTTTTCTCATCATTTTTCTTTTTAGCTCATCGATTAGGCATCTACTCATTTTTCTTTCACCCAAAATACATTTTATCCCTTTTTTTATGTATCACTAGCTTCCACGTCATTTTGTGTTTACCTTACACTAACTACCCTCAACAAAGGCTTTTGGCCTGAGTTAAGGTGCATTATATCCAACCTTAGAACCAGGGCCACTTTTGGTAGCCACACTCAACTTAAGATTTTTGCCTCAATCAAGTTGCACAATGTTCAAGGAAGGAACACGGTCGATTTTAGGATTTTACATCTAACAAGGCTAGGGAACTTAGGTTTTTACAAAGAAATGGGTATATATAAGGCTCAAACATTGGGACCAAGGGATACTTTACACATTTGGTTGGTTATTTAGTCTAAGTAGATTAATATGAACAACGACCCAAGATCCTTTCCTAACCAACTAACCTACAGTCTAAGTTAAAGTAACAGGGCAAGTGCTGAATTGAAGCACAACAAAAGAATTTAGCAAAGAAAGCTATCACACACATGGCACTGATTACACTATTAACAGAGACTCTCAGATCATATTTTTCATCACAATTTATCTTCACTTATCAAAACAAGCACTGTCAAACAATCATACATGCATGGTTGCTATCAAAACTAACTAACAAAATTTTGGTGGGTATCTTCACCATTTTTCACTCAAAAACCAATATATTCCATAGACTTCAGTACTACATGCTACTAATACTACCTACACATCCTAAACATGTCGGTTCAACAAAAAATAAATATCCTTGGGGAAAAAGAACATATTGGGGGAGACTTTAATGGACATATTGGGGCTACCAGTAGTGGGTTTGAAGATGTCCATGGAGGCTTTGGTTTTGGGGAAAGGAATGGAGAGGGGACGTCTCTCTTGGATTTTGTCAAAGCCTTTGAGTTAGTTATTGCTAACTCATGTTTCCAGAAGAGGGAAAGTCACTTGATAACCTTTCAGAGTGCGGTAGCTAAAACTCAAATTGATTACCTACTCCTACGAAAAGGTGATAGAAGCCTTTGTAAGAATTGTAAAGTTATTCCGAGTGAGAGTATTTCCACTCAACATAGGCTTCTAGTGATGGACGTAGAGATTAAGAGAGAAACAGGAAGAGGAAGATTGTCTATGCCCAACCGAGGATTAGATGGGGAGCCCTAACTCCTGCCCTCTCGCATGAGATGGAAGAAAAACTGAGAAATTTAGAGGCCTGGAGTAGTGGTGGAGATGTGAATAATATGTGGGACAATACTGCTGGTTACATTCGAAAGGTAGCCTCTGAGGTACTATGGGTTTCGAGAGGAACCTTCGGGGGACGTCAAGGTGATTGGTGGTGGAATGAAGAAGTTCAAGAAAAAGTTAAAGCTAAGAAGGTGGCCTATACAAAGTGGTTGGAGTGTAGGGAAGAGGATGAAAAACAAAGGCTTAAGGAGATTTATAAGACGGCTAAGTCAGAAGCAAAGATGGCGGTGACGAGTGCTAAGACAGCAGCGTTTGAGCGCTTATATGAGGAGTTAAGTGATAAAGGCGCGGAAAAGAGAATGTATAGGCTTGCTAAAGAGAGAGAAAGGAAAGCTCGCGACTTGGATCAAGTGAAGTGCATCAAGGATGAGGAGGGTGAGGTTCTAGTGAATGTGACTTCTAGTAAACAAAGGTGGCAAGCTTACTTTCATAAACTTTTAAATGAAAAAGAAGATAGTGATATTGAGCTGGGCGAGTTGGCACATTCCGAAAGTCACCGAGATTTTGGTTATTGCAGGCGGTTCAGAGTTGAGGAGGTTAGAAGGGCTATTAGTAGGATGAAGAGAGGAAGGGCGCTCGGACCGGATGAGATTCCGATAGATTTTTGGAAGAATATGGTTAAGGATGGCACAGAGTGGCTGACTAGACTGTTTAATACTATCATGAAGACGGCCAAGATGCCGGATAAATGGAGGAGGAGTACAATGGTCCCACTGTATAAGAACAAAGGTGATATTCAAAGCTGTAATAATTACAGGGGTATCAAGTTGTTGAGTCATACTATGAAGGCATGGGAGAGAGTGGTGGAGATGAGGGTAAGAAAAGTAGTTTCTATCTCAAAAAACCAATTTGGATTCATGCCAGGACGGTCGACTACTGAGGTGATCCACCTTGTTCGGAGATTAGTGGAGAAATACAGGGAAAGTAAAAAGGACCTTAATATGGTGTTCATTGATCTTGAGAAGGCCTATGACAAAGTCCCGAGGGATGTCCTATGGAGGTGTTTGGAGATGAAAGGTGTCCCAATAACATATATTAGAGTGATAAAGGACATGTACGACGGGGCCATAACTCGGGTAAGAACGGTGGGAGGAGACTCTGAATATTTTCCAGTTCAGATGGGACTTCATCAAGGGTCTGTACTGAGCCCTTTTTTATTTGCCTTAGTGATGGATGAGCTGACGCGATCTATCCAGGAGGAAGTCCCGTGGTGTATGTTGTTTGCAGATGACATAGTACTGATTGATGAGACCCAAATCAAAGTTAATGATAGGTTGGAGGTTTGGAGACACGCTTTGGAGACCAAAGGTATCAAACTGAGCAGGACCAAAACAGAATACTTGGAGTGCAAATTCAGTGTTGCGAGGGATGAAGCAGACATTGATGTGAGACTTGCGGCTCACCTTATTCCCAAGAAGGAAAGCTTTAAGTATCTGGGGTCTATCATCCAGAGTAGTGGGGATATCGACGATGATGTCACACATCGTATTGGGGCGGCTTGGACAAAATGGAGGTTGGCCTCTGGAGTATTGTGTGATAAGAAGATACCACCTAAACTCAAAGGTAAGTTCTACAAAATGGTGGTTAGACCATCTTTGTTGTATGGGGTGGAGTGTTGGCCAATAAAAAATGTACATGTTCAGAAGATGCAGGTCGCAGAAATGAGGATGTTAAGATGGATGTATGGTCACACCAGGAGTGATAAGATTAGGAACGAGGTCATTCGGGATAAGCTAGAGGTGGCCCCTGTAGCTGACAAGATGAGGGAAGCGAGACTGCGATGGATTGGACATGTACAAAGAAGGAGTACCGATGCCCCTGTTAGAAGGTGTGAGAGGATAGATTTGGGAGCTACAAGGAGGGGTAGAGGTAGACCAAAGAAGTATTGGGGAGAGGTGATTAGACATGATATGGTGAAACTTGATCTCACCAAGGACATGACCTTAGACAGGAAGGGGTGGAGGTCGAGAATTAGAGTAGCAGGTTAATAGGGTAGATAGGAAGGAGTGGTAATTGTCTGCCTTTATATGTTATTTATCTGCATTTATATGTTTACTATCCTGTATCTATGTATTATCATGTGTTCTTCTCTTTCTTGCCTGTTTACCATATCTAGCTTATTCTGCTGATGGATTTTTATGACGAGGGTTTCCAGGAAACAACCTCTCTACCTATGTGGTAGTGGTAAGGTCTGCGTACATCTTATCCTCCCCAGACCCCACTTGTGGGATTTCACTGGGTATGTTGTTGTTGTTGTTGGGGAAAAAGAACACAAGCAAGAAAGAGCCTAGGATTTAGAATTTGGGATAGTTATACGCCAAGGTTACTCAAACTTCACTGAGGCCTATAACTACCCACACCCCCATCGAAAAAGATTTGCATTGCCCTCAGGGCACAAAATAAGCTAATAAAGCACATGGGTCAAAAATATACCTAGCCGCCTAAGCGTCAGTCTCTACCTGAGGTTGCTTGCCAAGCAGCATTTGATTTATTGGCGTGGCACGACGTAGACATCTTGGGTACTCAACATTGCCAAGATACAATTTGACTCTTTGGCCATTCACTTTGATCTTTGCACCATTTCTCTTCTCCAACTCAATGGCCCCATGTTCGAAGACATGTGATACTCTAAAAGGTCCCAACCATCTGGACTTAAGTTTCCCAGGGAACAACTATAGCCTGGAGTTGTATAGCAACACTAATCTCCTGGTGCAAATTGGTGATTCTATATGCAATGATCATACTACAGTTTCATCATTTGTTTATATAGGGTTGAGCTCACATATGCCCTCAATCGAAATTCATCAAGCTCATTGTGTTGGCTCATTCTAGAGTTCATTGCATCATTCTAGTCCGATTCAACTTTTTAAGTGCCCACATCGCCTTGTGCTCAAGCTCCACCGACAAGTGGCAAGCTTTACTAAAGACAAGTTGGTAAGTTACAAGGGCTATAGATATAGTCCGGTATGTGCATAATGCGTTATCACTTCCGCAACTAATCTGTCCTGTTTGCATTTACAGTCTTAGGTAGAATCTATTTGATTTCTCTATTAGACACCTCCACTTACGCGCTTGTCCTAGGGATGGTAGGGTGTTGCCACCCGATGCTTTACTCCATATTTTTCAAGTAGAGCCTTGAACAATTTGTTGCAGAAATGAGAACCTCAATCGCTAATGATCGCCTGAGGGGTGCCAAACCTTAAGAAGATGTTCCTTTTGAGAAGCACTGACACTTTTTCCTTCGTTGTTAGGGAGAGACACTGCTTCCATCCATTTTGATACATAACCCACAACCACTAAGATATATTTTTCCCATGCGAGCTAACAAATGGACACATGAAATCTATTCCCTGCACATCGAATAATTCAATCACCATAATAGGGTTAGAGGGAGATCGTGCTTATGGGAAATACCACCTTATCTCTGGCATGTATCAAATGCTTTGGAATAGTCATGAGCATCTTGGTGGATGGTTGCCCAATAGTAGCCACAGTTCAAGATTTTATATGTTTTCTAGATTCCATTATGATGTCGACCTACTAGAAACGAATGGAATGCCTCTAGGATACTCATCATCTCGCAGGGACACAACGAAGAATAATCCCATCTGCGCATACGCGAAACAAGTATGGATCATCCCAAAAGAACTTTTCACATAAGACATAAACTTGTGGCGCAGGTGAGTATTCAAGTCTGGCGGCACAATATTACTAACCAAATAGTTTGCATAGTCTGCAAACCATGGTATCAAGTTATGGGATGATGCCAACACTCTCTCATAAGGGAATGAACCATCAATCTCCAATCCATCATCAAACTTTGCCATGGCTCCATCTTATAATCTGGAGAGGTGATCTTCAACCTGATTATCGGTTTCCTTTCTGTTGATAACATCAAAGTCAAACTCTTGAAGAAGAAGTACCCATCGAATCAATCTTCGTTCTGCATCCTTCTTCACCATCAAGTACCTCAGTTCAAAATGGTGAGTATGCATAATGACTCTGGTCCCCAAGAGACGAGACCTAAATTTTTTCAAACGTAAAAATCACTGCAAGTAGCTCCTATTTGTGACATTGTAGTTTTCTATGTTGCATTTAGGGCTTTTCTAGCATAGTATATAGGATGTAATATCTTCTCTCAGTGCTATCCCAACACTACACCAAGCACAACCCCACTTGCATCACACACGATTTCGAAGGGCTTTGACCAGTCTGGAGCTACAATGATAGGAGCCGAAATCAACTTCTACTTCAATCCTTCAAAGGCTTTTAGACATGCTTCATCAAACATGAACTTAGCATCCTTATCAATTAGTTTGTACAAGGGCTATGCAATCTTAGAGAAGTCCTTTATAAAAACTCCTGTAGAATCCTACATGACCTAGGAAACTCCTCACACCCTTGATAGAGATGGGTGGGGGAAGCTTCTCAATCACATTCACTTTAGCTCGGTCGACCTCGATTCCCTTGATAGAGATTCCGTGCCCCAAGACGATACCTCCCTTCACCATGAAGTGACACTTTCCTCAATTCGGCACTAGATGACATTTTTCACATTTTCTAAGCGCAACATGCAAGTACTTCAAGCAATCCTCAAAAGAGCCACCAACCACATTAAAGTCATCCATGAAGACCTTGATAGTGCCCTCCACTATGTCTAAGAAGATGGACATCATGCATCTTTGGAATGTTGTTGGCGCGTTATACAACCCAAATGGCATACTCTTGAATGTGAAGGTGCCATAAGGGCATGTGAACATTGTCTTTTTTTGATCCTCTGGAGCAATAGAGATCTGGTTGTAGCTTGAGTAACTATCCAGAAAATAGTACCAGCCCTTTCCAGCCAAGCGGTCTAGCATTTGGTCCATGAATGACATAGGGAAGTGATCCTTTTCTGTCGATGCATTGAGCTTTTGTAGTCCATGCACACCCTCCACCCAGTCACTGGTCACATGGGAATCAACTCACTGCTAGCATTTGGGATTGCGGTGATAACCCCTTTCTTCGAAACGCACTGAACTAGGCTCACCCATTCACTGTCGGCGATTGGATAGATCACCCCTGCATCCGACCACTTGATGATTTATATGAGCATGACCTCTTGCATAGGTGGGTTGAGACACCTTTGGTGCTTAATACTTGGAGTATAGTCCTTGACCGATTGGATTTTATGCGTACACACTCCACGAGGGATAACAATGATATCTGCAATCCCCCACCCAATGACCTTCTTGAACTACTTAAGTACCACGATTAGAGCATTCACCTGTTCATCATTCAGGTCCCCAACGACTATGACTGGCAAGGTGTTGTTGGCGCCTAAAAATGTTATCTCAAATGGGATAGAAGAGCCTTCAACTCTAGCACCGGTGGCTCCTCAATGGATGGTTTAGTAGATGGTGATTCTCAATTCTGCAGGTTCAACTCCAGCTTAGTTTGGCATCTAGGGGCATAGGTGTAATGCTTGGTAAAATTACCAAAATACCCCTAGAGGGAAGGAATGCGCGTAATACATCATTCAATGCTCGTATGAAAAATATGAAGCCAAATTTATGATCAGCACAAAAAATTGAGTGGGAAAGTAGTCTCGGTCAATTTTTAAAGCGGCCAGATCAAAAGATACTTTTTTGACCCGAAAATAAAAATAGTGAGAGTGCGCGCCGGAGGCGCGTCGTGCCCCTGTAGCTGACCTTCTCTTATATTTTTTTTGAAAATTTTCAATGGTATTGAGAAACCTTGTTCAGAAACGTTTTCTGAAAATAAACAGTACGCGACCAGTCCGAGTCGTGGACTGGGTCTTTTCCGAGCTGAAATTTTCTTTAATTTTTACGAGGGGCATTCTAGTCAATTTCTAACCCCTCCTAAACTCTATACACGATCTATTAAGGTTATTTTAACATAAAAAAGGTTCTAAAACCCCCCATTCTAAGTCCTATTCCATAATCTAACAAGGCTAGGGCTTATGGAAGAGGAGAAGAGCTTGAGGTTGAGCAATTTGAGAAGAAATCCTTGACGTGATTGATTGATAGCTTCATCCCAGGTATGTAAGGCTAAACTAAAAGCATGGGATTGTTCTCTCGTGTGTCCCATAGATGTCCATAGATGAGTTGATGGTTCAAGAGTCCACATATATGAACCCTTGATGGTATTTCTTAAAATTTTATTTGAAATTACATGTTTTTCTATATTGATGATCATCATACTATTTGTTTTCTTAAATTGAACATTTTTATGAGAATTTTCATAACCCTACATGACTAATTTGAAAAGCATGCATAATGAACTTGAGAATTGAGTCTAGAGTCTTATGTTGAGATTGTCGATTGTGATGAGAGAATGATGATGAGTTGATAGAATTTGATTATCTTATAAGTCTCTATAAATGAACTCTACTGATATGTCTATTCGATTATTTCCTAATGATGGTTCTAAATCTTGAGTCATTGATGAGATTGATTGATGAAAGGGTTAGAGTCCCTATGAGTTGATTGATGATAGGGTTAGAGTCCCTATCATATATCAATCAATGACAGGGTTCGAGTCCCTATGAGATTGGTTGAAATGGAGATTTTATGAGTATTGAGTCATGGGAGGAGTACCGAGCACCGAAAGAGTGAGAGTTAGTCTGACTTGAACTCGTCAAACTACGTCGCCAAACATAGGTGAGGCTTAGAACCATCACATCTATTATGGTTCTCTCATGAGTAACAGCCCCTAAAAGCAATAGTGAACCTGTTGAGTATTGACTCCATATTGGGTGAGCAGATATGGTTTTGATTGTTTCCTACCTGGCAAGTTTGGAACAGTTGTGGCAACATCAGCGAGATTTTTGTACATTGACTGGCTCATACTGATTGTTGTCGAATAAGAGAAACTACCATAAATTTCCTACCTTTAGTACTAGAATTGAGATGATATGAGAGGGGGTGAGCTCCTCTGTTATGAGATGAGAAGAGATGAGAGGAGGTGAGCTCTTTTGAGATGAGTCTAAGATGATTAATGAGTTTGAGTTGTTGACAGGTCACTTGTATACTCTTTATTCTTGCATAGATAGACATTTGATGATTTGATATTATTTGATGATTATTTTGAGTTGATGTTGTTTCCATACTATTCTACCTATTTTGGTTTCACTCAGCTATTACATTCCAAGTACTGATGTCCCTTTTAGATTGCATCATTTTATGATGCAGAGGTAGGTAATAGAGATCATCAACAGGCACTCCGTTGAAGATCCGAGATTCGCAGCTAATTGGTGAGCCTCCCCTATTTCGGAGGATCCACTACTTTTATTTTATCCTTCGTTAGAATTAGATTGGTCTATTTCTTTTATTTTGATTTGGGTAGCCATGGGTCTATCATTGGCACCACATGATTAGTGATAGAGGCTTCAGAGACGATGGTTGAGCATTGATGTTGAGATTGTGAGCTAGTTTCTTTCTACTAGCCTTTATTATTATCTATATCATTTTGAGACATTAGATGAGATATGCCCATTTACTTACTTTTATTGTTCATTAGAGTTATTTGATTGAATGAATGTGACGAGGCTAAGTGGTTCGCTTGGGGACTAGCAATAGTCTCTAGGTGCCGGCCATGCCAAGGGTAACCTCCCGGGGCATGATAGTAGGATACCCCTTGTTCCTTCATTGTCTCCTCATAATCTGAGTTTCCATCACCCTCAAAGGTTATCAACACTGCTTCTAGGGTGGCGACACCTAGTCTCTCCTCAAGTGGTACCTCTGGTTTTGCATCATCAATACACTTAATGAGAAAGACTACCTTCAGATCATCATCCTTCTTTGCATGTTAGCAAACATTGAACACGACCTCATCTTTACCTAATCTAAACTTGGATTGGTCTCTCTCCATGTCCACCAATGTGCATCCAGTGGCTAAAAAGGGCCTTCCTAAGATGACCGGGACTTCAAAATCAACCTAACAGTCCAGGATTACAAAGTATGTGGGGAATATGAAATTTGTCCACTTTGACAAGAATGTCATAAATTATCCTCAAAGGCTTCTTCACTACGCGGTCAGCCATCAACAATCGCATGCTCATCGGAGTACGGACTCCCAATCCTAGCTTCTTGAAGACAGCAAGGGGCATCAGATTTATGATGGCACCAAGATCATACAATGCCCTTGTGAACTCAAATTCTCCAATAATGCAGGGTATGGTAATTGCGCCGGGATACTCTTGCTTCTGCACTAAAGATCATATAGCAATCACACTAGAATATTGAAGCTCTTGTGAGAGCTCCTGGCTTACAGTCCGCTTTTTTATGACCAAGTCCATCATGAACTTTGCATACCCGAGCATCTTCTCCAATGCCCCAATAAGAGGGATGTTGATGGAGAGTTACTTCAGCATGGACAGAAAGTGCTTGAATTTACCTATCTCCTTTTTCTTTTTTATTCTTTGAGGAAAGGGAGGAGGAGGTCTAGGAACGGGCTTTACTTTCTATGGAACCTGTGTAGTATCACTCACTCCATCCTTGGCACGATCTTCTCTGGTTTTTGGATCTTTGTCTTCAACTGTCTCCTCATGAACATTATCATTACTAACCGACATAGAAGGATCAATGGTTTTCTTACCACCACAAGTAGTCACCGCCACTCACTGTCCCTCATTCTTTGGATTTTGAGTTGTATTGCTTGGCAATATACCTTTCTGTTGTTGGTTGAGTTGAGTTGATATCTGACAAAACTGTTGCTTCAATGATTTGATAGCAACAGAATGAGACTCGATCTTTTGGTTAATACTGGAGATGTCAGACTTCATCCCCCTCAAGGTCTCATCCTATGTGTTAGCCTTCTTCAATAGACTATCAAACATCTGCTCAACCCTAGAGCTACCAGCACCTGAATCACGATTATGAGGTGGTACTAAGGACCATTCCTATAACCATCTCTGTGACCCCAATCAACATCTCTATCCTGCCCCTGTTTCTATTATAGTAACATCCACAATTGTTGTCTTTGAAGGCGCCATCCCTGTAATAGTTCCAGCCTTGGTTTCCTTAACCTTGGCACCAATAGTCCTGATTGGACCCTTGGGCGTTGGTCGAGAAACCCCTCGTCTGATCAGCAACGAAGCAAGTGTCCTCCTCATAGTAAGTCTCCTCATACATGGGTGCTCGTGAAGGCTGATGAGCAACTACATTAATTCGTTCCTAGTTTTGCTTCATCAACAACTCCACGTTAGCAAGCTCTTGCATCATCTCCTTATTTATCTTAGCTTGCACCGAACTAGTATTGACTACACATGATATTTTTGTAGAGGACCTATCTCTCATTCCCCATGCATGATTCATCTTGTCCACCCTTTCTAGCTTCTCAGCAACACTTGAAAATGGTTTATCTAAAAATGCACCACTTGTGATGGCATCAACACATGTTTGGCTATCCAAAGCGCGGTAGAAGATCTCTACCAAGTCATCATCAACTATCCTGTGGTCAGGTACAATCCTCTAACACTTTGTGAAACTCTTTATGTGCTACTGACCAAGTCACTAGGAAGTTGCTCAAAGTTGTTGACCTAGTCCTTTAACTTGAGCTTCTTCAATCTTGGGAAGGCCTTTTGTAATTCAACACAGATAGTGATCGAGGTCTGTAGGAGCTTAGATAGACATAGTGTTGCATTGCTTGTTCGAGATAGTAGGAAGACACGAAGTCCAATAGCATCCATAGATAGATTCTGGTTTCTCATTACACTCTTACAAACAGTCATAATGTTGTGTAGATGTCTATATGGATCCTCTGATGGTAGGCCCGCGAACAACCCATGATTCTGCAGCATCTGAGGCAACCCATTCAAAACAATGAACTTTGTGTCATTTGGTAGTGGCGGTAATACAATAGCTCCAGTAGCATCAATAGCCATTGGATTCAGCCGATATTGATTCCATTGACAATCTTCGGCATTGAGGTCTTGTGGTTGTGGATCAATGTCCTTAAGCGGAGGTGGGTTATTATCATTCTCATTTTGATTTTGGTTCTGATTCAGAGTTGTATTAACATTGGTATTTGCGTTGTCTTGGGACATTCTTCTCAAAGTTCTCTAGATCTTTAGGTCAAACGGAGTCAAAGAATGCCTCGACTTCGTGTGTTGTACATACACTACACTTGTATGCTAAAACAAAAACAAAGACAACAAAAATGTAAAATGAGATAAATAAGGATTAATTTCCGAACTACTCAAATTAAACAAGTCTAGCCGTATTCCCTGGAACAGCGCCAAAATCTTGATGTCGCCAAGCTACACCTCCTTTTTGAAGTTAAAACGGTTGTTGTCAACATATATAACCTAACCGAGGTTAGGATCGATCCCACAATGAATAGGGTAGGCTTAGAGGAATTTCAAGCAGTTCGTATGGATTAACCTACTTATCTCCCCGGGGGGAGGGAGGATGGGTTGTAAAACTATGGAAAGAAATCCTAGACTAAGACAATTGTGAAATCAGCATGAAGAGTAATTAGGGTATTGTATTCCTCATGATTCCCTAACTTGGTATTACCAAATAATCATATTCTTTTCTAGTGTCTAGCATGCATAACGGTAAGTTAAGTTTACCATATGCTTTGATCCAGACGAGAGGCAAATTTTACTACGTAATTTGATCCATCCCCGCAGCGTGACATTACTAACCTTACCTATTGTTCTAGTACAACCTCCCCTTGATCCTGTTTGGTTGATTAGATGAGACACATCAATCGAATCTTGTTAATTAAATATTTTCCTGTTCATTACTACCTTGATCTAGTCAGTAACACTAAGTGAGTTCTAACGTTGGCCACCATTAAAAAGCATTCAAATGAAGAGAATTAATTAATACATGCATACACAATTTCCAAGAATTACAAATTATCCAATTTTACCTTGTCAGTTCCTCATGGTTCCCACAACCCTAGTTATGAATTTAGCTACTCATTATTTGTGTAGAAGAAAGAATCATGATATTTAATAGCATGAATATGCACTTACACAATGGAATTAAGAACAAGAAATTCAAGCTCTTCAATAAAGATCACAAGATTGAATTAAAAAACACAAAATATTGTTTCACAAGTGTCTCACAATGTTTTTCACTCTTTCTTACCGACTCGCTAAAGTTTTGTGTAAAAAATAACCTAAAAACCTATTTATAGTATTTAAAATACAAAACCAAAAAGAAATAGGAGAACTGGGTCGGCGGGCTCTATGGACAACTCTACGAGATGTATAAAGTTTTACGGCCCATAGTCGAGGCTTCGTGGATTCCTTCAGCAAATTTGGGGATGACTTCTACGAGACCCATCTATGGGCCGTATAACTCCCCACTCTCTGATCCTCAGGCTATGGCACATGGTCTATGACTTGTAGAAACTTTTATGACTTGTTTGTATGTTCATAGACTCAACTTCAGAAGATCTACCCTTCACTGGGTTTGGCTATGAAACCTACTCTACAACCTGTGGAAAAGGCCTGTAAAGGGTGTCGTAGAATCTCAATTTCTGCAATGCCTACACATTCAGCCCAAAAATCATGCCAATCCTGTAATCCTGCAAAACAAACGTAAAGACACATCAAATCTAATAACATCGCTATGAGAACACATAAAATTCCAAGTTTTAAGCATTAAAAGTGCTTTATTTTGATAGCACATCACTATCCCCACTTGGTGGATGTGTTTTCTTCCATGTTACTAGCACCATGCTTCACTGGCTGCAAATGAAGTTCATATTTGGAGGATTGGCATATGAAGATCCTCATGAACATTTGAATAATTTTATTGGTATGTGTAGTCCATTTACTTTCAAAGACATTTCCCAAGAAGCAATCCTTTTGAAGCTCTTTCCATTTTCATTGACTAGAAAGGCAACTCAAATGTTTGGGGAATACCCCAAGAATGAACAACTACTTGGGAGGAGTTGACTAAGGTGTTCATGGAGTGATTATTTCCCCATCCAAAATTTCAACTTTGGGATGAGATAACTAATTATCGATGAATTGAGGGTGAATCTTTGCATGAGACTTGGTTAAATTTTCAGAAAAAGTTGTTGTGTTGTCCTTAAAATGGTATTTCAAATAAAGTGTTGTTGCAAGTGTTCTATCGGTGTCTTGATAATGCAAAAAAGGTTGTTGTGGATTAGCTTGTTAGAGGCAGCATTATGCATCAACCTTATACAATGGCATTAGTTAGTTGGATAAAATGGCAAAGACAAATCAGGCGTGGCACACTCATGAAGATAAGGTGGTTTTGACTTTATCTACCTTGTCAAAGGAACGTTTTCTCAAGGATTCAGAAAGGGATAAAAACATGGCATAGATGATGACTCAACTTGATCTTTTAACCAAGCATATGATGATTGTACCTCCAAGAAGGAGTCACAAAAATATTGGTAGTATGGGGTGTAAGCATAGGTACAAATGATGACAATGTTCAACTCGAGGCTTTATATAATGAAGAAGTTCAATTTTTTGCTAATCAAATGAGGGGGGTCTTGCCTATCTTTCCAAGGCCGGCTAGGAATCAAGTTTAGATGAATGAAAGAGAAGGAAATTGAAAAGGCCGAGAATAGAGAGAAAGAAATTTGGGGTGGCAAGATCATGAGGTTGATCAGGAAAGATAATATTCCACCACATGACCATCCCAAACAAAAATGTCCTATTGCTAACTCGAAGGATCTTTGGACAAAAGATATGCTCACGAGAATTCTCAACAAATTGGAAGGGTCCAATAAAGAAATCAAAGAAATAAAGTTAGACTTTTCCTCATTAAGTCAAATTGTGACTTCAATCAAGCAACTAGAGACTTAATTAGGGTACATTTTGTCCTACTTGAATCCAAGGCAAAAAGTAGGGTTACCAAGTGGCATGGTGGTAAACCTAAAAAATTATAATCCACAATGCATGGCAATTACCACTTGGAGTGGCAGGAAAGTTCGTAAAAATGTTTTTGGTGAAAAATTGATGGCTAGTGATAAAGTTAAGGCCTCTTGATTATTGATGATTAAATGCATGAAGTGAATGATGATATTGTACACAATGATGCTACACCAACTCTTGGCAATCCTAGGAGTGATCTAGGTTTGAGTATGGGGGAAAGGTCATTCTCAAGCAAGCCATGCCTTCAAAGGTTATGCAAAACATCTACAACCCTGCTCCTAAGGTGATTCCTCTAAAAAGTAAAATTAGCCACCATTTCCTCAAAGGCTCAAGAAGGTGAATAAAGATGCAAGGTTTCGAAAAAAAATTGGTTATGTTTAACAATCTTTCAATTAGCATTCCATTAGTGGAAGCTCTTCTAGAAATGACGGAGTTATGTAGGTTTGATGTGCTGTCAAAAAATGCAACACTTTTGATGCTTAAAACTTGAAATTTTGTATAGTGGGTTTGATATGCTTTTATGTTTGTTTTTCAAGAGTACAAGATTCTGCATGATTTTAGGCTGAGTGTTGCAGATGTTTAGTTTTTGAAGAAGTACAAAGAACTCTAGGGGCTATAGAAACTTTCACGAGCCGTAGAGGAGTTTCGTGGTTGAGATCCAGTGAAGGGCCTATTTTCTGAACTTGTATACATGAACTGTCAGACAAGTTGTGGAATATTATACGATTCGTGGATTAGGTTTCGTGCCTTGAGGATTAGAATTGGAGGAGTTTCTAGAAAGTTGTCAAATGAAATAGAATACGGGTTGTAAATCTGAATACAGCCTATAGAAAGGTCTCATCGAAATGATAGCAGATTCTGAAAAATGAAGACTATGGAGCCTAGGTACGCGCCATTGAGGTTGTACGGCCCGTAACCCCGATCATAAAGCCTACCGAATCCTGTTTTTCTATTTTGTTTTAGACTTGTATTTTACTTATTATAATATGTTTTTAGATATAAAAGGACAGAGAGACGTACAAGATACTTGAGAAACAATGTTGTGACTTCATGCGTTGTGATTTTGACATCAAAAACTTTACTTTGTGATTTTTAGTGAAGAATTTAGGATTTCTTGATCTTAACTTTATCATTGTAAGTGTTTTATTATGTTATTCAATATCATGATTCTTTCATCTACAATGGTTATGCATAGCTAAATTCACAACTAGGGTTGTGGAAACCATGAAGAACTAACAAGGTAAAATCGGATAACCTGTAATTCTTAGAAAGTGTGCATGCATGTATTAATTCATTCTCTTCGTTTCTGTTGCTTTCTAATAGTGGACAACGTTAGAACTCGCCTAGTTTTTACTGACTGGATCAAGGAAGTAATGAATTGGAAAAGAGATTAATTAACAGAATTCGATGTGATCCCTCTCATCTAATCAACCAAACTGGATCAAGGGGAGGTTGTGCTGGAACAATGGGTAAGGGTTAGTAATGTCACACTGTAGGGATAGATCAAGTCACATAGTGAAATTTACCTCTTGCCTGGATCAAAGGGTCTGGTAAACTTAACTTACCATTCTGCATGCAACACACTAGAAACGATTACGATTATCTAGTAATACCAAGTTAGGGAATCATGGGGAACACAACACTCTAGTTATTTCTCTCACTGGTTTCACGACACTTGCTCTATTTTAGGTTTACTTTCTTACAATTACAAACACCCACCATTTTCAGGAGATGAGTAGGTTAATTCACTCGATTGCTTGTAATTACTCCGAGTCTATCATATTCCCTATGGGATTCGACCCTAACCTTGGTTAGCTTAAATATCTTGACAACAACCACTTAAACCTTCAAAAAGGAGGTGTAGCTTGGGAGACATCAAGATTTTGGCGTCGTTGCCGAGCAATATGGCTTAGACTAGTTTAATTTGAGTAATTTGGGAATTAATCCTTATTTCTCTCATTTTAAGTTTTTGTTTTGTTTCAGCATGCAAGTGTAGTGTATGCACAACACCCGTAGTCAAGGCAGACGCTTGACTCCATTTAACCATGAGACATAGAAGACATTAAGAAGAATGGCCCACAACAATGTGAACAATGCTACAAACGAGGCAGTGAATGCAGCACTAAACAAGAATAATGATAATAATAATCCACCTCCATTTGAGGATATTAATCCACCACCATAGGATCTTCAAGCCGCGTCTCACACATCGAATCAATATCAGCTTGATCTTATGGCGATGGATGTCACTGGAGCGATTGCATTTTTCCATTACCGGATGACACAATGTTCGTTGTTGCGAGCTGGTTACTTCAAATGCTGAAAAATTGAAAGTTGTTTGCAGGCTTACCGTCAGAAGATCTGCATAACCATCTACACAATATTGTCTTCATCTACTAGAGCATGATGGGAAGTTAGAATCTGCCCATAGATGTCGTTAGGCTCCGTGTCTTCCCATTGTCTCTAACAGGCAATGCAATGCTATAGTTATCTGAGCTCCCACAGAGTTCAATCACCAGTTAGGTAGAACTGCAAAAGGCCTTGTCGGAGAGGTTCATTCTGAGGTCAAAGAAGTTAAAGTTGAAGGACCAGATTAACAACTTTGAGCAATTTCTTGGTGATTCGATCAACACTATGTGGAACAGGGTTCACAAAGTTCCTGAGGAGTGACTCTGTCCACAAGATCATGGATGACAACTTGGTGGAGATCTTCTATCAAGCCTTGGATGAAAATAGCCAAGCTGTTGCTGACATTATCATAGGAGGCTCGTTTTTAGATCGTCCATTTTCGATGATTACTGAAAGGTAAGAGAAAGTGGTCAAGAAGAATTATGCATGGGATCGAGAGACAAGTCAAACTAAAAGCTCATTCTTAGTCAGTACTAGTTCTCTGTAGGCAAAGAAAAATAAGGATATGATGCAAGAGTTTGATCAGATTAGTACCAATGTGGAGTTATTGATGAAGCAGAACCAAGAATGTGTGAATGCAGTAGCTCATCAGCTTTCACGAGTACCCATGTACGAGGAGCCTTACTATGAGGAGGACACTTATTTTGTCACTAATCAAATAGTGGGTTTCCAGACCAACGGCCAAGGGTCCAATCAGGACTATTGGTGCCAAGGTCAAGAAACCAAAGTCAGAACTTTTATAGGGATGGTGCTTTCAGCGACAAAAATCAAGGAGGCTACTATAACAGGAACAGGGTCCATGACAAAAACGCTGATTGGGGATGTAAAGATGGTTATAGAAATGGTTCGTATACGTCACCGCATAATTGAGACTCTAGTGCTGATAGCTCTCAAATTGAGGAGATGTTCGACCGACTATTGAAGAAAGCTAACACACAGGATGAGACCTTGAAGGGGATGAAAACTGACATCTCTAGCATTAATTAGAAAATCAAGTCTCATTCTGTTGCTATCAAGCAACTAGAGTAATAGTTTAGGCAAATGTCAACTCAATTAAACTAGCGTTAAATAGGTACATTGCCCAGCAACACACTTCAGAACCAAAAAATTGAGGGGCAGTGTAGGGCAGCGATGATACGTGGTGGGAAACAGACCATTGACCCTCTGATGCTAGTTGATGATGATGATGTTCGTGGGGAGATGGTTGAGAGCAAGGATGCAAAGACCAGAGATGTTCGCTCCAAGGATGGGGTGAGTGATGCAGCAATAATTCCATAGAAGTTGAAACCTATTCCTAGACCTCCCCCTCCTTTCCCTCAGTGACTCAAAAAGAAGGAGGAGAAAGGTAAATTCCAGCACTTCATCTCCATGTTGAAGCAACTCTCTATCAGCATCCTTCTCATTGAGGCATTAATATAGATGCATGGGTATGCAAAGTTCATGAAGGACTTGGTCAAAAAGAAGTGGGCTATGAGCCGGGAGCTCACTCAAGAGTTTTGACATTGCAGTGTGATTGCAACAAGGTTATTAGTGTAGAAGTGAGAAGATCCCAGAGCATTCACCATACCCTACACCATTGGAGATGTCGAGTTCGTAAAGGCATTATGTAATCTAGGTGCCAACATCAATCTAATGTCTCTTGCGATGTTCAAGAAGCTAGGCTTGGGAGCCCCTACTCAAACAAACATACGATTGTTGATGGTTGACCGAACGGTGAAAAAGCTTGTGGGGATATTATATGGCGTCCTTATCAAAGTAGAAAATTTATGTTCCCTACAAACTTTATGATCCTTGATTTCGAAGTTGACTTTGAAGTCCCAATCATCTTGGAAAGCCCTTCCTAGCCACTAGGCAAGCACTAGTGGATATGGAATCAGGTCAACTCAAGTTTTAATTGAATGATGAAGAAATCGTCTGCAATATATGTCAGTTGATGAAAAGGCTCGATGATCTAAAGATAGAAGTTCCGGCACTTGGTGAAGTATGAGTAACCGAGTTATCCAAGTCGTGCCATGATAATAAATCAAGTGCTACTTAGGAGGCAACCCAAGATATTTTATGTAATAGTGGTATTTTTTGTTCTGTTTTTAGCTTTTTGGACTTGTAGGTAGCTTAATTTTAGTATTTTGGTTGTAATTTTTTTTTGGATTTTGGACTAGTGGCATATAGGGTAACAATGTGTTTTATGAAGGATATGCCGGTATAAGGCAAAGTTAACCATCTTTGGCTGAGAAAGAAATAAGAAGTGGTTCTGCAACCGATTCTACAAGTCGTGGTTCACACCACTACCCATACACTGACTTGTAGAACACTTTGAGTGAGTAAAATTATTGTGCACTCCAGTCCAGCCAACTTTACTGCCCATAGATAAAACTACAGGCTGTGAATGAGGCTCGTGGAACATAGGTAAGATTCCTAAAAATTATCTAAGTGTTGGGGGCTTCTATGACCCAATCTACGAGCTGTATGTCCATGTACGACCCGTAGACGGGTATCTAAAGCAAATTTCCCAAATTAGGGTTTTTGGCCTACTACAAAACCATGTTACGGACCATAGAACTTTCTACGGCCCATAATCAGGGTTTCATAGGGTGTGGGCCCAATTATTACTTGATCTAGTCAACAATATAAAAGAGGGGTAAAATAATTTACCCCTTATTCTTGCCTTAGTTCCCAAAAATACCCTAAGCCTTTCTCCTACCCCGCAACTCCAACCACCATCCGACCAACCTCCATCTATTCCGGCAACTTTCTGGGGATATTCTGACCACCTAGGATTCCTTCAATCTTGGTCTCCTCCTTCAATTTCTCAACTTTGTGATCCATATTCGGTATGTTATCGCCTCTAATTTTCGTATATCATCAAAATTAGAATCATTAGGTTAGATTGTTGTTGGGTATGGTAGTCTGAAGTTTGTGTGCTCAAAATAGGCGTTGCCCTTGAATGTAAAATGATACTTGCTTCACATTGATTGAGTAGTCACCTTTTCGTTGAACTATGTAATGCCAAAAAGTGTGTTTAATGTGCTTAGTGAAATTGGATGTGTCGTGTGTGTATGTCATGCTTGAAATTACATAGTCACATGCTGTTGGAAGTATATGGAAATAATTATTTGAAAAATAGCATATGGTTGCGTGTGTGTGAATAGTGGCATGACTTTTAATTAGTGGTCAAAATGTGTTTTGGATGTGTAAAATGATGTTTGACGGGGTAGTGCATAGCTGTCATTTGCGGGGTATTGGGAACTTGTTGGGATTGTTTGAGTGCATGAAATTGCTGCTTCGATGTTGGTTTTTGGGTCTGTTTTGGGTATCGTTTGATAGCCTTAGAAAACCCAAGCTGCTGGAATTTTTACAGCACGAGGGTCTTCTATGACCGATGGATTAATCCACCAGTCGTAGTTGTGCCCCGTGAGTAAACTGGAAACTTAGGGATTTTTGAGATTCCATCGAACTAGACCTTCTACGAGCGATAATTTAGTCTATGACTCGTAGACAGGTTTCGTAGGGTAATGCCTGCAAATTGTTAAGTCTAAAACTACATCTACGATTTAGTCTACTTCCCGTAGAATATTCTATGAGTCGCACCTGGTCTCATAGGTATAGTTCCACTAACTGATTTTACCATACACTACCACCCATGAAGGCCTTCTACGGTCCATAGTTTTCCCTATGGCCTGTAGACGAGCCTTCGTAGGTTCTTCTGTCACTTTTTCTGATAGTTTCTTGCCTTTTATTCCTATACTTATGGGGATAAGCAATGTGTTAAATGTGTGCCTTCCAGGTACCATGGCCCTAAAACCCAGGAAGAGTGAGATTCAGGCCATGCAACGACATTTGAGAGATGAGCCCTCAGACGCCCAGGACAATTCTAAGGCCAGTGGAACCCTTAAGGACCTAGGTGTCCAGCCAGATGATGGCACTGAGCATCCACAGACACG
Organism: Solanum rostratum; assembly: GCA_029948455.1. Taxonomy (NCBI): domain Eukaryota; kingdom Viridiplantae; phylum Streptophyta; class Magnoliopsida; order Solanales; family Solanaceae; genus Solanum; species Solanum rostratum. The sequence goes on from CM057051.1 coordinate 26,463,661, forward strand.
GGCAGCTGCCAGACAGTCAGGGCAGCCTCGAACCCAGGCCATTGTGGTCCGCCCTCCCAGCCTGTCGAGGGCAATGGCAGGGACAGCAGCTCTGTACAGATGACTTTCTCCAGAGAGGGATCCAAGTTCGGATCTGGAGAGGAGTCAGAGTCTAAGTCTTCTTCAGCACCCCAAGCACCACCCTCACCTCTAATACATTATTTAACCAGTGGTGCATGGGGGGCATGCAACGGATATACTAGGACGATATCTAGTAAGATGAGTAGGGCCAATAGGCTCACACTATATTTGAGGAGTCCCAGATTATCACCTCTGGGCTGGATAGTGTCTTCAGACTCTAGGACACCATTGCCCAATACAGATTACAACGGTTGGTAGCGCCATTAGGGAAGTACTCCCCGGCGATAGTTAGAGAGTTCTTTGCATCATATCTGCCACTGTCCTAGAGTCGACCCCTAAGGGGAAGAGACCCCGCACTCAGCCCCAGTTTACACACATGAGGGTGAGGGGAATTCAGGTCGACAAACCAGAGGCCTCCATCTGTCGTATGCTTTTTGGTCCCGAGTATCAGTCCCCTAGGACCACAGCTGAGTTCGACCACAGACTCGAGATAAAATTCTGATGAGAGATCCGGCCCACAAGGCCATGATGATGAGATGGGACACTGACCATATTGTTGAGCAGGTCCAAGACCCTGAGTGGGTATCTACTTCATCGGCGTCCATAGTAAATGTGTCTCTCAGCTTCACTGGTGAATTTTGGTGGTCTATAGTTAGATCGTGGATTCAGCCCACACATGCAGATAACACCTTGACACTAGATCACGTTGTACTGGTTACCAGCATCTTGGCTAACTCTGACATTAATTGGGCCCACATGATAGTGAAACAGATTCATGAGGCAGCCTTGAAGAGGTCCACTTTCATCCCTTTCCCGTTCTTGATATATCATCTTTGTATAGCAGTGAGGGTGGAGATTCTTCACCATTTGGACACTCTGATCGAGGTTCAGAGGACATTGGAAGCCAGCTATGTGCCACCATAAGAGTCCGTATAGGCTAGGCTAGTTTATTCATGTAGGCCATTTATGTTATATAAAGATTCATGTGAAGTGATGAAGCTTCACCCGGCAAGTGGTCTCCGTATGCCAATGTAGGGGGTTATGCTGGACTCCATGTCATAGCTCACACGGTCTTATATGTCGGTTAAAGGTTCACTCCCAAAAGTTGGTGACTCTATAATATAGTTCCATCACATGTGATCTTATACATATTGAATCTCTTTCATATTGAGTGGTATTTTTTGTGCATGCTTAAGATCATGTTTATGTACTTTTACCGTCCTAACTTTATCCATATGTCTTACTTATGAATGATGATATTACAATTTCATGTTTACATTGCATCTCACACATTTAGTATATCCCAAAAGTACTAATGCATATTTTGCCAGCATGTTTTAACTATGTTGGGACAGGTGCTCCTCCACTAGCTTGTGGCTAGTTTTCAAGTGTTCGAGACTAGTAATTTTGTGGTGAGCTTTAGTCGGGTCTCTACCATTTTCTCTTTTGTTATGTATTTCAGGCACTATGTGTATGTTAGCCTTTTGATGACCCATGCGGAACAAATAGAGGAGAAGAAGCTAAGGGAAAGAGCAAGGGAGTCCAAAAGGGCTTGGGTAGATAGACGGTGGGGGATATTCCCACCAAAGAAGTAGAAGTCACAATTTCCAAAGTGGCAAAAAACAAGGGTCTACCAAAAATAAGGGTCTACCAACACTCCTTCTCCCCCGACCACTAAAGAAAAGGGGATAGCTCCTAAGCCTCAAACCCTAAACCGCCCTAAGTGTTGAAGGCTCCACAAGGGAGAATGCTTGGTCGAATCGAATGCATGCTTCAAGTGCAGGAATCCTAGACGCCATGCAAAGAATTGTAGGAGTGGCAGTGCAAGGCCCCAAGGCCAAGGTGGGAAAGTTCAAGGATCCCAAAGTACCAATCATTTTTATGCTCTCCATAGCCGTCAAAAGGTTGGAGAGGTTCCAAATATTGTCACCGGTATGTTGAGAGTTTTCAATTTAGATGCATATTCATTATTAGACTCGGGAGCTAATATGTAATTTGTAACTCCTTTCCTTGCTAATAGATTTCATGCATGTCCCAAGGTCCTTCATGAGTCCTATGAAGTGAGTACCCCCATAGGAGAGTGCATCATTTCATGAAGAGTCTATAGAGATTATCCCATTTCTATCTTACATAAAGTTTTCCCCTATTACTTGGTAGAATTCTCCATGGTAGACTTTGATGTTATCCTCGGGATGGATTGAATGTATGCCTCCGTTGATTGTAGATCCTGTAGAGTTAAATTTTAATTCCCAAATGAGCCAACTCTTGAGTCGGAGGGTAGTAACTCTTCATGTAGAGGACGGTTTGTTTCTTTCTTAAAAGCCTAGAAAATGATCTCTAAAGGATGTATCTATCATCTAGTAAGAGTCAAAGATGTCACTTCTAAAGTTCCTTCTCTTGAGTTGGTCCCCCCTTTTAATGACTTCCTTGATGCCTTTCCAGATGAGTTACTAGGTGTTCCTCCCAAAAGGAAAATAGATTCTGGCATAAACCTCCTACCTGACACTTAACCAATCTCAATATCTCCGTATAAAATGGCTCCCACAGAGATGAAAGAACTTAAAAAGCAAGAGAAGGATTTTCTTAAGAAGGGTTTTGAGACCTAGCCGGTCTCCATGGGGTGCTCTATTTTTGTTTGTGAGAAAGAAGGACAGGTCACTCCATATGTACATAGATTACTAACAACCTAATAAGGGCACTATTAAGAACAAGTACCCGCTCCCAAGGAAATATGACTTGTTTGATAAGTTGCAAGGGGCTACACATTTCTCCAACATTGACTTGAGATTCGGGTATCACCAATTGAGGGTAAGGGGAAGTGACATTCCTAAGATGACATTTTGGACTAGGTATGGTCACTTCAAATTTGTAGTGATGTCTTTTGATCTCACCAATGCACTGGCTATGTTTATGGACCTTATAAGGTTTTCAAGCCCCACCTTCACATGTTCGTAGTGGTGTTCATCGATAATATCTTAATTTACTCCTGAAGTGAGAAAGAGCACATAGAGCACTTTAGGATGGTGTTGCAAACCCTAAGGGAGCAAAGACTTTATGTAGAGTTTGATAAGTGTGAGTTTTGACTAAGTGAGGTTTCCATCCTTGGGCATGTGGTATCAAGTGATGGTATTATAATTAAGCCTAAGAAGACTGAAGCGGTGAGAAATCGGCCAAGGTTATTTACTCCTACTCGCATAAGGAGTTTCTTGGGCCTAGCCGGATATTATAAAAGGTTTGTGCAAGATTTCTCCTCCCTGTCATCTCCCCTCACCAAATAGACTCAAAAGAAGGCAAAGTTTGTGTGGACGTATGAGTGTGAGAAAAGTTTCCAAACTTTGAAGGATTAACTAACTATGTCTCCAATCTTGACATTGCGAATAGGAATGATGGGTTCATTATTTATTGTGATGCATCAAAGATTAGGTTGGATGTGTGCTAATTCAACATGGTAAGGTAATTTCCTATGCCTCAAAGAAATTTATGGTACATGAGAAGAACTACCTCACTCATCATCTTGAGCTTGCAACTGTAGTGTTTGCCTTTAAAATTTGGCGATATTACTTGTACAGGGTTCATGTGGATGTCTTCACTGATCACAAGATCCTCCAACATGTGTTCACCCAAAAAGATCTCAACTTGAGGCAACAAAGGTGGTTAGAGCTACTCAAAAATTATGACATGAGTGTGAAGTACCATCCGAGAAAAGCCAATATGGTAGTCGAATCCGTTAGTAGAGTTTCATGGGTAGTATGTCTTACATCGATGGTGATAGGAAATGGAAGTTGGCCAAAGAGGTCCATAGGTTGACTAAATTGGGGGTAAAGTTGAATGAATCTAGAAATGATGGTGCGATGGTCCTTCATGGGTCCGAATCTTCTTCCATTGAGAAGGTTAAGTCTAAGCAAGATCTTGATCCAACCTTAGATGAGTTGAAAACTTAGTAAAAGAAGGAAAAAATAGAAGTTTTGTCACAAGGGGGAGATGATGTACTCCGATATCAAGGAAGGTTGTGTGTACCCAATGATAGTGAGTTGAAGAAGTTGATTATGCCGGAAGCTCACAACTCCTCATATTCTATTCAACCGAGTACCACAAAGATGTATAGAGACTTCAGGGTGATCTATTAGATGAAATGAAGGACATTGTGCAATTTGTGTCTGACCAACAAGTCAAAGTTAAGCATCAAAGGTCGGGTGTACTATTCTGAGGTATGATATTCCTACTTGGAAATGGGAGGAAGTCAATATGGACTTTGTAGTGAGATTTCCAAAGACCAAAAAGCATTTTGACTCCATATGGGTGATAGTGGATGACACAACAAAGTCGTCTCACTTCTTACAAGTCAAAATGACATCTAGTGTGGAAGATTATGCTCATTTTTATATCTGAGAATTGCCGAGGTTGCATGAGATTTTATTATCCATCATATCGGATCGTGGTGTGCAATTTACCTCTCATTTTTGGAAATCTTTCCAAAGGGGCCTTGGTACTAAGTTGAAGTTAAGTACTGCCTTTCATCCCCAAACCGAAGGATAAGCCGAGAGGACTATTCAAACTTTGGAAGACATGTTGAGAGCTTGTGTGTTGGAATTCAAATGAAGTTGGGATGAACATTTGCCTATTATTGAGTTTGCCCACAACAATAGTTATCTTATAAGCATTGAGATAACATTGTTTGAGGCGTTGTATAGTAAACGGTGAAGATCACACATTGGGTGGTTTGAAGCCAGTGAGGTGGCATTTCTAGGACTAAGCCTAGTCATGAATGCTATACAGAAAATTAAAATCATAAGGGAAAAGTTACAAACTGTCCAAAGCCGACAAAAGTCCTACTATGATGTAAGGAGAAGGGATCTTCGGTTCCAAATTGGTGATTGAGTCTATTTGAAAATGTCTCCTATGAAGGTCGTGATCTAGCTTGGTAAGAAGGGGAATTTGAGCCCTAGGTACGTAGGGCCTTACAAAGTGGTGAGAAGAGTGGGAAAATTGGCATATGAGCAGGACCTACCTAATGAAATGCATTTAATCCATCTGATTTTTCATGTGTCGATGTTGAGGAAGTTCATAGGAGATCCAAACTCCATAGCTCGCTTAGAATATGTGAACATCGAAGAAAACTTGAGTTATAAAAAGGTATCGGCTTAGATTCTAGACCAGTAAGTGAAAAGGCTAAGGAACAAGAAAGTTGTATCCATTAAAGTGCTTTAGAGAAATCATCAAGTTTAGGGTGCTATATAGGAAGTGAAAGCGGACATGATAAAGCATTACCAGTATCTATTTCACTCTAATCAAGCCTAAGGTATTAAGTTATTCTTCCTTGAAACCTCAAATTCCTTGCATTTTAGTTTTGCATGATGCATATGCTCATTTTTATGTTTATGGACTATTTTGAGACATGTTTTGAATGTAGATTTTGAAAATTTCATGAAATAATGTTTAACTTGCATTTTGCATGCATACTAGGTTGTTAGCTAATGATTTACTCCTTAGAGTCTACCTTTAAGTACATTTAGGGACGAAGTTCCCAAGAGGAGTTATTGTAACGGCCCTCAATTTAGAAGCCTAGAAATACAGAAAAGTTGGACTACAAAATGACCAGAGTCAATTTATGAGGTCAAGTCCACAGACCCATAAATGGAACCAAGAGCCATAGGTCCGACCCCTGAATATGAAATTCAGGAAAGGAAAAAAGTTTCCAAGTGTGGAGTAAGCCACGAAGTCATTGATGGCTCGTAGGTCAACGCACGGCCCGTAGGAAGGATCATAGGGGAGAGTACCAGACGTGAAGGAAATTTGGAGTTTCTAGAAGTTGACCTATAATTAACAGCATAGTTCGTAGGCCATTACACGGTCCATACAAACCCTTCGTAGATGAGGACTAGAAAAGTGAGAAAATTTGCTAAGTGTGGAAGAACCCGATGAGTCCAACCACAAGTCGTAAGTCAAAGGATGGCCCGTAGAAAAAGCTTTCGTAGTTTGGGTTGAAAACAGAGTTTCTAAAGATCGGAAAAGGAGAACAGGATGGATAGGGATACGATCTGCGGTTCAAACCATGGCCCCTAATTGGGATCTCATAAATGGGATCTAACAGTTTTAATGAAAAGGGAAGTTTTATCATTTTCTCCAATTCTAGTCCTAAGCTATGTCATTTTGGTGATGTTTAAGGCCTAAATCAGACCTTAAAGCCCTCGAACCCTCATCCTTTCTTTCATTCTTCAATCGCTAAAATTTCCTAAGGCAAGAATCACTCCCTAGAGAAGAAGAACAAGCTAAAGAGGCTAGGATTTCATTCATGGGGTTCTTTTATCAACAAAAATTTCCTTCTTCCTAAAGCTTACCCAGGTATATGAGTTTGAATTTTTGGTCTCCTTTTACCAACAAAGTCCTATATAATGTATTTTTATCTTTTCTTTAAGTTCCTTCAAGATACTATGCATGTTAATGATGATTTCATGATATATTATGTTATTAAATGGTCTCAATAATATCCTATGATATTTTACTAAATATTTACATGTTTTCAAGTTAATGATGATGACCCCAATGATGTGAGTTTAAGTATTGAAGTATGCCCTATTTTATCATGTTTAAGATAAGCACATTTTCCTATAATTATGCATGATTTCATGATTTATGAATGTTTCAACTTAAGAAGGTAGCCCACTAAGTTTCAAGTTAAGTTTTACATGATATATTATGATGATTAAAGTATTAAAGAAAAGTTTTAAAGAGATGATTTGACAAAGATATAAGTATGTTGACAATTGCCCTAAAAATAGTTAAGAAGATCCCAAGATGAAAGGACAGTATTCACTTGGTGGTTCCTTAAGTTTGAGATACTCCTAAGATTTTTCTACTTATAATTCTAAGTATAATAAATTGACAATATAAATGTTTTAAAAGGTTCTATGGGATGACTTACCACCGAATGAGTCATCTTGGTGCGGTTCGGTAAGGGAACCCTAAAAGCAACCTTTTACCCCATTAAATATGTGCCATCATAGGAGCCCTTATATTATAGGCTAGTGTATCCATGTATGGTACTTATGTTATATAAAGCTACATGTAAAGTGACGAAGCTCCACCCGGTAAATGGTCTCCTCGTGCCAACATAGGAGGTTATGTTGGATTCCATGTAGTAGCTCACATGGTCTTATATATCTATTAAGGCCCACTCCCACAAGTTTATGACTCTATGATATGGTTCCATCACATATGTTCTTTTACGCATTGATTCTCATTTATATTGAGCGATACTCCTTGTGCATGCTTAAACTCATGTTTATGTATCTTTATAGTCCTATGTATATCTATATGTCTTACTTATGAATGATTACATTGCATCTCACATACTTAGTACATTCCAAAAGTACTAAAGCATATTATGCCTGCATGAATTAATCATGTAGGGACAGGTGCTCCTCCATCGGCTCGTGGCTAGTTTTCAGGTGTTCGAGACTAGTTACTTTTATGGTGGGCCCTTAAGACTGGTCTCTATCATTTTCTCTCTTATTATATTTTTTAGACACTATGAATATGTTGGCCTTTTGAGGCTTTTACATTATATGTTGTTTATATATTGAGTCTTTTTTATTTGATGAAAATCAACCATTACCGATTCCGTCTATCTATGGTTTGGTCGGTATGCTTTATGCACATATATTAATCTTTCCTTTTTAATGTTTCTTCATTTTCATAATATGTCTCCATAGACCCTTCCCCCATTTTACTTTCACAAATCTTTAGTTTTATGCCTATGAATGCTTGAGATATGAAAGATGGCTTAGGTAAGGTACCTTCAGATATCTCTTTCATCGTGTGACGACTAAGCCATAGGCCGGGTTGTTACACCAGGTGCACTTACAATCCCTTGCACAATTGGTGTTGTTCAATTTGTAAAAGCTCTGTGTGATCTTAGGGAAAGTATCTACCCAGTGCCCCTTGCTATTTTCAAACAACTTGGTTTGGGTGTCTCTTCACCAACTACCATGATGTTTTTAATGGCGGACTACTCTATCAAATATTTGGTAGGTGTTTTGTATGATGTATTGGAGAGAGTTGATAAGTTAATATTTCCAGGTGATCTTATTCTTAGTTGTGAGTTGGATATTGAAATACCAATCATATTGGGTTATTCGTTCTTAGCTACTGAAAGAGCGTTGGTAGATGTGGAGTGTGGTGAACTTAAATTTAGAGCCAATGATGAGAAGGTCATGTTTAACATTTTCAAGTCAATAGAGCAATTGAAAGAATACAAAGTTGTGTCTTATATTGATGTGACTAAAGATGTTGTGGCATGTGTGGAGGATATCTATAGTGTGGGTGAATCGTTAGGTTGTATTACTTAATTTTAATGGTGTTATGATGGAATCGTTGCAGCCTTTGAAGGTATGGGGTTTCATGTTCGGAATCCCAAAAAGACAGATATTGACTTAAAATACAGGGAAAACTCACTGGCAAGGCCTTCAATTGAAGAACCTCCAGCTTAGGACTCAAGGCACTTCCTTCCCATCTCAAATATGTATTTCTGTCTAGTGGTGAAACGATATCGGTGATTGTGGATATTGATTTATTAGATCACCAAGTGCTTGCTTTGGTGAGTATGATTTCCAAATTCATTAAGAAAATTGGGTGGATATCATTAGAGTCCCTCTATGGATTTGTACTCATAAAATTAACTTGATCAAAGATTGCAAACCCAACATTAAGAATCAAAAGAGGTTAAACCCTCCCATGCAAAAAGTAGACAAGAAGGAAATTATTAAGTGGCTTATTGTAGGGGTGGTGTATCCAATATCGGATAGCAATGGGATGAGTCCGGTGCAATGTGTTTATAAAATGAGTGGTCTCATGGTTTTTCCAAATGAAAAGAAATACTACAAGAAAACAATCAATTTATGGGGGTGATTTTGTCAAGTTGTGGCAGTTTACGGACTCCAAAAATATAATTGTGACAATTTTCAAATGCTACAATTGTTTTTTCCACGAGCATATTTGTGGAAGATTCAATAAACTCCACGACGCCCTCCATAAAATGACTTTTTAATATGTGGAGGTTTTGTAGTTCAATTTGCGATGTTTCAAAAACCTTGACAATATGATCTCAATATTTTAAAAATTAAATTTGTGTGGGTTTAAAATGTCATGATATAAGATCTTACATGATTTGATCTGTGGATTCTTATTACAAAATTATTATTATATTAATAATAAATATGAACTTTTATTTTCATCAAGCCTTCATAGGAATAAATAATTTTACTAAAATAACGCATTTACTACAAATTAAATTTCACTAAACAAATTTATATTAATAAACTTCATGATTTTAAATTCATGTCAAAGTAAAGTCATACAAATTTGTGTAGAATCACTTGAACATTACAATTTTAAATTCTTCAAAACACATGCCAATAAATATATAAAAAAAATCTATGGCATTTGTTTGGTGATTTGAGTTGTTGTCCTTCAATCTTTTATTCAAGGTGAAGCAATATCTAACTGAAACAATGAAAATTTTTTATATAATTAGATTGTGAATAATAAAACCCACATAATAAAGAATTATCTTTATATTTAAAAAATATATTTACCGTCCATTCATTTTTCAGAACATACAAAAAAAATTAATTAGCAAAAATCACACACAAAAAAATGAACTAAAGAATGGGGTAAAGAAGGGAGAAGGGAGAGTAGAGGGTTATAGAAGGAATGGATTAAGGGGAAAGAAATATGGGATTTGCGTGGCATCACGTAGGCAGGTAGGTTAAGGGGAAAGAGATATGGATATTTGGTGGTTATTTGATTGGGTTTGTACTGTTAGGGGCAAATTTTAGATTTTTGGGGGCTATTTTTAATATTTTGGAGGGAAAGATATCAAAATTTTAGTTTAATTTGGATTTAGTTAGAGGGAAAAGTATTAGAATCTATGTGGCCACTTTTAATATTTTGGAGGGAAGGTATTAAAATTTCTTTTTTGGCATAGAAGAAGCTTTTATTGTTTTTTTTTTTTTAAATCAAGTAGTAACTATTAATTAAAACATTTGACCTTAAAATGAACTAGTAAGAGTATTACAAGAGCTTAAATAAAGTCTAAATGCAAATAGAAATAAATAAAAATGAATATGAATATTGATTTGGCATCTAAGTTTTATTTTAAAGTGTGTATGAATTTTAAAAATAACGAAATTAATAAAATTCTGGGAGTCGAGAATTGCCACAAACTACAAGAATTGTGGTAATTTTCAAACCTCAATAATAAAAAAACCACGAAAAGGTTTTTTATTATGGGTTTAAAATAAACATCACAAAATGAATAAATGGTGGAATTTCTTAAAATTCCCACAAATTAATTGCCACAAATTGAACAATTTTGTAGTGATCTTGTTTCAACAAGGTCGGTGATTGGATGGAGAGTGTGCATGGACTATAGCTGATTGGCATCTTAGACTGAAAAAGGTCATTTCCCTATGCCTTTCATGGACCAAATGTTTGATAGGCTAGTTGGTCGTGATTGTTATTGTATCCGTGATGGCTATCCAGGCTACAAACAAATCTCCATAGCCCTCGAGGATCAAGAAAAGATGAATTTCACGTGTCCCTAGGTAATTTCGCTTTGACAAGGATATGATTTGGGTTATTCCATGCTTTGGCTAATTTCCAATGGTGTATGTTGTCTATTTTTGCCAACATGGTGGAAGACTCTACGGAGGTCATTATGGATGATTTTTCAATGGTTGGAGATACTTTTGGGGCATGTTTTTATCAATTGGAAATAGTGCTACAAAGGTGTGGTGAGACAAATTTGGTGTGGAATTGAGATAAGTGTCACTTCATGGCAAAGGAGGGAATTGTGCTTAGCTATAAAATTTTAGGTGAAGATCTTCAAGTTGACCAAGGAAAGATTGAGGGAATTGTTAAACTCCCTCCCCTTACATCGGTGAAAAGTGTGAGAAGTTTTCCTGGGTATGCTAGGTTCTACAGGCATTTCATTAAAGATTGTGCAAAGATTGCTCAACTATTGTGTAAATTGCTTAGTATATTATGCTTCATTGTCATTACATATGGTCTTAAAGAACTATATCATGACTAAGCAAGAGCTATTAGTTGTTGTCTAGGAATTTGAGAAGTTTAGGGCTTGTCTTTTTAGATCCAAAGTAGTTGTCCGTACAACCATGCAACTATAAGATATTTGATGGCAAATAAGGATGCTAAATCATGGTTGATCCATTGGATACTTCTTCTTTAATAGTTTGACTTTGAGGTAAAAGATCAAAAAGGGTGTAAAAATCAAGTGGTTGATTATCTTTTACATTTATAGTCACATGTGATAGATGCCAACGAGATGGATTTCAATGAATCTTTTCCAAATGAATCTACATTAGACATTTTCGGATGTCAAATCTAAACTCCTTGATATGCTGACTATGTCAACTATTTTGTGTAGTATTTTGCCAGATTGATTGAATCATCACCAAAGGAAGTGTTTCTTGTTTGATATGAAGAGTACTATCGGGATGAACCCTTTTTGAGGAATATGCCGATAACATCATAAGCATATTTGTTTTGGAAGTGATGATGAATGTGATCTTGGAGGCATGTCATTCCTCGCCCGTGGGTAGTCACCACTAGTATTCAGACTGCAACAAAAGTATTGCAAGGTGGTTATTTTTTGCCAACATTGTACTGAGATGCAAATGGCTTTGTCATGCCATACCAACAATGTCAAATGCAAGGTAATACTACTTGCAAGCATAAACTCCCTTTTTTCTTTTATTCTTGATATTGAATTGTTTGATGTGTGGGGTATTGATTCTGCGAGGCCATTTATGAGTTCCTTTCAGAACAAGTGTATTTTGGTGGATGTTGATTATGTGCCAAAATGGGTTGAGACAATTTCTTTGCCTTCCAATGGTGGGAGATGTATGATTAATTTCTTGAAGAAGGACATTTCTACTTGATTTGGTGATCCTCGTGTTATCATAAGTGATGGTGGGTCTAAATTTTGCAATATGATGCTTTCTTCTTTGTTTAGCAAGTATGGTATTAAACACAAGGTGGCTATTCTTTATCACCTCGAAATAAGTGGTCAGGTGGAGGTGTCTAGCAGAGAAATAAAAAACATTCTTGCCAAGATGGTCAATGCAAATAGGACACATTGGTCAAAGAAGTTGGATGATGCATCATGGGCATACTCACTACATTGAGTAAACCAATCAGGTTTCCCCCCGCCCCGTCCATATTGGACGTGACTTTGGTAGTCCCTAATCCCATTAAATATGGAATTAGTCGCGAGGCGATTTATTTTAGCTCCCGCTTCCTTTTTCATCTGAGGATGTCTCATACATCATTTGATATTTGGAAAGACTTGCCACCTTCCCGTTAAATTATAACACAAAACGTTATGTATGTTGAAGAAATAAAATTTTGATTGGTCTGAGGCACAAAATGCACACTTGAACCAATTGCACCAGATGGAAGAGTTCTAGTTAAGTGCTTATTAGAACTTTATGTGTATAAGGAGAAGATAAAACGGTGGCATGACTTGAGAATTTTTTAGTGGGAATGCAAGACAGCTGACCTGGTTTTGCTTTTTGCAACTCAAGATTGAGGTTGTTTTCTGATAAATTGAGCTCTAAGTGATTTGGACCATTCAAGGTTAGTTGGGTCATGACTAGTGGTGTTGTAGAAATTGAAAACTCGAAGGGTGAGAAATTCATAGTCAATGGGCATTATTTAAAGATGAATTTTGAGAAACTAGCGAGTGTTCGAGTTATGAAAATCTTATAATTGGATTAATCTTGATGAAAATGGCTTTGTTATGCCAACGCATTTAATAAGGCACTGTTTCGGAGGCAACCCAAGATTTTAGTTTTTTTTCAAATAATACGTGTTGGATGTGCTGGTTAAAAAAAAGTAATTGAAGAATGTTGATGTTAGGCAAGCCAATGCACACTTGATGGATCACTGACTACATTGGAAAAGCCCATGTTTAACTATCTTTTGGAGCAGAAATTCACCTGAAGATATTGCATGTTTTGGTGAGCTCAAGTACATTAGGTGCATTGCCGAATGTGGTCAGTGAAGTTAGTCAGCCATTGCTGAGCTTACTTGCCCTAACTGCTTCCATTTTCTTAAAAGTTCTTTTCTTTCTTTTTTTTTGTCTCTACACTCTCATTTCACAAACTTCAATTCTACTCCTTTGACCTTTTCACTATTTGCAAACTTCATCATCATCTTTCTTATCAATTGGGTTGATTATTCCACCTTCATCTTTCTCAATCCATCAGATAGGTATGTTCTTAGCCTTTGCTTCTCATTTTAGTTACACAGAATGACATTGGTGTGCAATCCAAAGACATATTGGTGTTGCGTTAGCTATAGGATTCTTGTAATTGTTGATTAGGGCTTTGAGTAATTGTTATATTTGCAAAATTTGATGGGTGCCTTGGCATATTAATTTTTTTGAGGGTTTATGAATAGAACAGTGGTCCTTGGTATTGGACCCATGTTTAGCGTGCTAATCTTTCCCCTAATTGATTCATTTATGCTTGGAACTTTATGTGAATGTCAGGATTTGTATAGATTAAATGCTTGAAGCTATTGTTTGATGATAACATGAATAACCTCGAGTTTTCGGGTGTGGGACTTGTGTAGGTTATGAGTCAATTATACTTAAAGTGTATCTCATCTCTTTTACATTGCTTAACAGTGATCTTGAAAATTATGAAACGAAGGTCAGAATCATATATTTGGTAAAAATGGTGTTGTTGTCTATGTGTTAAGGATTGATCTTGTAAGTTGCTTGTTGAATTAAGGTATACGATTGAACTTGATATTGTGTGTGTTTGGTTATGTTTGGACAAAGTCTGAGTAACCTGTCTTTGATCGAATGACTTAAATTGGCCCAGTAATAGATTGGATGATTACTTTCTTTAAGGTCCTATTCATTGTTTCATTGGATTCTAAAGACTTCGGGGAAGTCTGAGTATCCCAAGGTTTCCAATAGGGTTGGATAATGTGTATTGCGTGTTGCTCTTGTTGTTTGAACCCTAATAGAATGCATGTGTAGTTGTTTTTAAATTCAGTCATATTAGGCAGTCTTAATTTAGCTCACCAAAGTGATTTATTGCATTGCCTTTGTGTGCTTTAATCGCCTAAATAATTTGAGGTTGTGTGAAAATAGTTCTATAAGTTTGGGTGATGGTCAGTCAGTCGACTGAAGACATTCGATAATATGCTGACTGCAATACCTGATCATCTTTTGTAAAAGATATTTGTAATTCAAAAACTGTAACATTTGGAAACACTCATTTAGACTGTCAAACACACAGCTATCCACTGAAGTGGTTAGGAATCTAATTGACTGTTACCTATCTTTACTTTTTCAAGTCCTTCTGTTGGTTTCGTTGACACGTATCCTTAACTCACACATTGTTCTTTGTTGTTTATCAAATATCTTGTGTTTAAAAGATAGCGCTTCTAGAGGGGCCTTCAACATAGTAAAAATAGTGTCGGTATTTCTAAAGAAGTGACAAAAAAAGGCAATCTACTAGAACCCATAGAGAGGTCCAGGGTAAGGACAAACAGAAGGTACTCAAATTTAAGGGTACTGAATATAGTGATGAAAAGGGATCTCTTAACATTGAGCGGATCGCGTCCAAAGGTGAGGAAGAGGAGTCCAAAACCTATATGCACAACCCTGCATCTAAGTATCCAGTTTCCAAGCACCGCATCACTAAAGAACTCTCCAAAGTAGGTCATGATTCACTCCCTTAACAACTACAGGTGGCTTGAAAGGTCATTGAACCACGAAGCTTGAAAAGGTTAAAGGCAACTGGGCTGAGAACAATTCTAGAAGAGAAGTGTTTGTCCATAGATGGTGTACTGGAGAGGTCCTCTAAGGTTTAGGGCACTATTCAGTTTTACGAGTTTCAACAATTCAGTAAACCTCGTGATCCTTATGTTCCAACCTAGGTACAAGAGTATTATGATGCCTATGCACTATTGGTCCCCAAATGTAGGAGAAGATTAAAGGTGAAACATAAGTCCATAGATGTTGTGGAAGTACTAGGGAAAATGGTATCGTGCAATGAGATTGGCATCAATAAATTGTTGAGGTGTTTGGTAAAATGGTACTGTGCAATGAGATTGGCATCAACAAATTATTGAGGTGTTCAGTTTAGGATCATCATTCCTTGGCGGACAAGTTTGGAATAATATGTTGGACAATTTGCAGGGGCGTCTATCTCTATCGTTATAGGTTTCTATGCCCCCATGGCTTGCAGAGGGGGCTATCATTGAAAAAAAAAGATCTGAATATCAATGCCCAGTATTAGTTTGGATTCATCAGCAGCAATCTTATGCCTTCATAAAATGAATCGATTCTCAAACACACAAAAGCTACATTAGTTGGATGTATCATCGACAAGCAGTGGTTAAACTTGGGTGTGATAATTGCCCTAGAGATTATTAGCACCTGTGATAAACCCTCAGTGAAACATGGCATACGAGATCTTTAGATAACCTTAAACTAACCTTCTTAGTATATCATAAGCATTCAACAATAAAGAGAAAATAAACATAGCCAGAAGCTACGGCATAATCATAAGCGGTAGCATAAGCAAATATGGTACGTAATCCATAAGAGTCATACATCATGTCCAACAAGCCTCTAAATCATAGACTGGACGGAGGCTAAAACATGTCCCTAGCTCAGCCACAAATAAAAGTGAGAGACAGTCTCAAGCATAACAAAAAGTTAGATTATAGTAGGTTTCATCTTGAAGCATAAGGACTCGCTCAATCTATCTTTGAAATTAATCCAAGACTAGTCATAAAGTTGGGGAAGATTATGAGATAATGTAGGCATAGAGTATCTGTAAGTACATTTGGATGTACTAAGTAAGCGGGTATGCAATACAATAATATACATAATATCAATAACTGGATAATAATGATACATGAGCAAAGGCACATATATATGAAATCAAAGTAGAGAAAGGAATCAACATACCAATAAGTCACGAGTGTAATGATACATAATATCATAGTATATATCAACATATGTTTGAATGTCACTATAACCAATAATAATACTTTGCGAGCTATAACATGAAATTTCGATGTTGCCCCTACATAAAAAAAGGGAATCTACTTGATAAGGTAGAACTCTACCTGTCATCTCATAAGCTATGTGGATCCATTACCAGCCCATACTGGGAAAACATCATTAATCTTATGGTACGTAGTAATAGGACAATGACATTTACTTCTAACGGTCATGCCCTTACTAATGGGTGAATCAAAATCCCAAGGTCCTTTTGTTGCTAAGTCAATATCCCAGGTAATACATAATATAGGGTATATAGTCGTGCTCATCATAAATCATCGTATGTAATCATAGTTTATACTTATATATCATTATAATAAGGCTGATCAAAATTTTATGGTTCATAACATCATGTATAAGAGTATCTCATTTCTTGCTAAGGCTCTAGGTCGCTTTTTATGATCCTGAATCTCCCTGTAGGGACCTCAGGTCAACTTTAAGATTCTAAATCCCCTACTAGGGTCATAGGTCGCCTCTCATGATGTTGGATATCCCTCTAGAAACTCCAGGTTTCCTTCAAGATCCTAAATCCCCTAACTATAATCCTACTATGGTCTTAGGTCACCTCTTAGGATCCTAAGTTTCCTATTGGGATCCTAGGCTACCTTTAAGGTCCTAAATCCCCTGTTCATAAGCATACACGAAACCTTGTACATACAAAAATATGATGATATGATGTAATGATAGTGAATTGCATGGGTTCATAAACAATAAGATTAAAATCACGAAAATAGAGTAAATGCATGCATAATCATTTAATTCAAGACCATTTAGATCATAAATGAAGTAACTCATTCATAATTTCCAAAATCAACATAGCATGCTTGAGGAACCTTATGCAAATCATGTAATCATGTAGATTGAGAGTAGTTTATACATATTCCAATATATAAACATAATTTGTTGATGAGTCTACATTTTTTACTCACATAGAGCTTAAAAAGCATGAAAATATTGTCCTCAATGTATTCTTTTTCCTCATATGCTTACCAATTTGTGTGTTTGATGCTAGAAATGAAGATTAAAATACATGGAAGGACAAAACTTAATAACACAAGAAAAAAGGAGAAAAAGTGCTAGAAAGGCGGTAGAAATCGATGTCATCAAAAGATTCGGCAGATCATCGAATGATGATTCTGACCGCCTAATATTGCAATGTCCAACCCTACATATTTGGTATAAAAGGGAAATATTGGTGAAGTTTTAGAGGATCACTAAATAGGTCTGGTGATATACAGATGCGTCACCTACTGTTTCAGTATTCAAGGCCTTCAATAGATATCCAAAATGGCAGTCCAATACACATTCGACAGATCGCCAATGTGTTTGGCGATGGCCAATCTTGACTGTCGATCGATGATTTGTGTACAAAATTGAGTTATTTTTGTATAGAGTACAAAGGAAAATTTGCAGTACTGATTGATACAGATTGATAGAGATTGAGACCAGTAGTACACCACATAGAATTCTAGAAGAAAGAAGTACAATGAGGAGAGAAAATTAGCCTTGGGTTGGAGAAGGGTTTTGGGAAATTGGCTATAAAAGTGTAGTTTTAAGCTAGGGAGTTGAACTTCATATCAATCTTCTTGTTAATTTCAACTTCCATTGCAATGGAGAATCAATTTTGTAGCTCAGTTTCTATTTTAATTATGCAAGGCTAAAACTCTCATGCTAGGATGTGAGTATATAACTTGGATTCTTGAAATTATGATTGTGTTTTTATTATTTTGAATGTATTATTCTTAATTGGTGTAAGTTCATGTTCATTTCCATGTTTTATTGAAACTTAATGGTTGCAAACTCAAGGTTTATACTTAGATCTTTCATTGTTGCAAGTATCCTTGAATTATTAAAGTGCATAATGAATATGATCGCCTGAGTATTGTGGGTCTGATTGAATGCCTGAGCAAGGTTCAATCGGCTAAGGTTTTAGAGAGTTTGCTAGTCAATTGCTTAGGGCCTAATGTGTTCTAGTGCAATTTGGCATACGAAGCTTTAGCAAGTTCATGTGCAACACTACTTTTGTTCAATCATAAATTGTAGTTACTAGCAATCTAGCCCACTCACATCTAAATAATGCATTCCTTCAAAATATAAGATCCAGATATTGATTTCTAGACCCAAGCGTACACACCCCTGGCATGCCTCTTTCTATTAGTCTTAAATTAAATAGTCACAATCATTTTCTCTTTACTTAATATTTTAATTCATCTTTATCAATGCTACAAACTTTTAGAATAGTTTATTCTAACTTTGAACCTCACTGTCCCCTGTGGATTCGACCCCGACTCTTAGGTAGGTAATTATACAGATAATGACTTCCATACTTCTTATTCGTTTTGAGGTATGATTGAGGAGGACATCAAAGTGGCGTTGTTGTCGGGGAACGATGTTAGGTTTTTCATTTAGAAGTGTTTTATTGAGTTGATTCTTTGTAGTTGAGCATTCTTACTTGCTTTTTCTTTTCATCGTGTTGTCTTAATTTTTTTAGTCAAAGAAATGAGCACTCAAGGTAGTATTAATGGTGATGACATCAAAAATCTCAACGAGGTCAATTGGGATCAACTCGAGAGTGCCAGTGCTATTAGGTTGCCTCCTCTTGTAGGAAATGCTTATTGACTAGCACCATGCTCAAATTGTTGCTTTTGAAAGGTTTATTTGGGGGTTTGGCACATGAGGATCCCCATGAACACATTCGTCATTTTATGGATGTGTGCTCTCCGTTCACTTTCTAGGGGGCTACTCAAGAAGCAAGCAAACTGAGGTTTTTTCCCTTCTCTTTGTCTGGGGAAGCAACAAGATGGCTAGTTGAGTTACCAAAAGACTCCATTACTTCTTGGGAGGAGTTGACTGAAGCTTTTTATGAGTGATTTTTCCCTCCTGCTAATATGGTAAAGTGATGTCGCCCAAGTTACACCTCTTTTTTAAGGATAAAGCGGTCGTTATTAAGAAATAGAACCTAACCAAGGTTAGGGTCAAACCCACAAGGAATATGTAGACTCAAGAAAATTCAATGACTGCAATTTGAGTAGTTAACCAACTTACTTCCCCAAAGGGAGGGTTTTGTAATAATAAATGGAAAATAAAACTAAATAACAAACACAAGATAGAAATCAAGATGGAGAGAAACTAGGATATTGTGTTCCCCGTGATTTCTTAACTTAGTATTACCAGATAACCTACTTTTTTTCTTGTGTGTAGCATGCAAGAAGGTAAGTTAAGTTCACCAAGGCCTTTGGTCAAAGGTGAGAGGAGAATTTCACTATGTGACTTGGCCCATCTCCGTAGTGTGCATTACTAACTCTTACCTATTAGTTCCAGTACAACCTCCCCTTGGCCCAATTTGGTTGATTAGACAAGAATACATCAACCGAATCCTATTAATTGATCCTTTTTCCTATTCATTACTATCTCAGTCTAGTCAATAACACTAGGGGGTTCTAATATTGGCCACCATTAGAAATATGCAAAACGGAGAGAATTAATTAATACATACATGCACACTTTCCAAGAATTATGAATTATCCGATTTTACCTTGTTAGTTCTTCATGGTTCCCACAACCCTAGTTGGGGATTTAGCTACTCATGCTTCATGTAGATGCAAGAATCATGAATTGGAAAAACATAATTAAATACTTACACAATTGAATTAAGAACTAGCAAATCCAACTTCAAAGAGAATCACAAGATTAAAGATGAAATTAAAATGCAAGTGTTCTCAAAATATCTCCAATATAATCTCATAATTTTCTCTCTCTAATTACTGAGTTCTTTGAGTACTATGCGAAAATTTATAAGAAATAACCTAAAAACCTATTTATAATAAGTAAAATACAAGTCCTAAACAAAATGAGATAACTAGTCAGCACGCCTCACGAAAGGGGTTTAGTAGTAATGTTACATTCCACGGCCCGTAGTAGCGGTCTGGCACAATGCTGCTAGAAATTTATACTTCAAGTGTACGACACCCCTCTACGACTCATAAAGTATTTTACCACCCGTAAGGGGGGTTTCTTTTGATGAATCTTCTAAAAGTCCCAATCTCTGCTTCTCAGGGTACGAACCATGGTATACACTTGTAAATCATTCCACGACCTCTCTGCATGTTCATAAAACCAACTTCAGAAAATCAGCCCCTCATTGGAATTGTCCATGAAACCACTTCACGACCTGTAGAATGATCTACAACCCGCAAAGTGTCTTGTACTACATAAAAAATCAGCAACTTTTGTATTTCTTCCCAAAATCAAGGCCAACCCTATAATCCTGCAAATACAACACAAAAAAATATAAAATCAACTAACATCGCATTGAGAACGCATAAAATTTCAAGTTTTAAGCATCAAATGTGTTGTATTTTGACAGCACATTAAGCCCCTTCACGGATTGTGGTGTGCACCAAAGTCCTTGAAGGGTGTCTTAGTGGGCACTCTGCCAAAAATCTTTGAAAATCACTTTTGAGCCTTGGTTCCATCTTCCGACACATGGGACCTTATCGTACAACATTACTCTCTATTTAAATTTCGGGCAAAAATTTCCCTTTACATTAATGAGTAAAGAATCATTAACAAGGGTGTTCTAGTGCGTTGTAGATTCTTATCCAAGATTTTTATCATTTGATGATGCCATCTGAATTGCTAGAAACATGTGAAGTGTATGGCTAACCCAATAATGAAATTTCCGTAAAGGGACTAGAGCAGGCTACCATGAGAACCGGAATGATTATCCCTGCCCGATGGGTCCGCATCCATCCCTGAATGTCGTCGGGTACTGTTAACTTCCCCTTCATTCTTGTGGAGGTTGGTTGAAGATGATGTTACCCCACGTTCAAAGCCAATCTTGAAGTGAATGAATTATAAATAAGTAAGGAAATGAGATGACTCTTTCATGGAAGTTATGATTGTTCGAAGTTCAATCTAATCCGAGTAATAAGCCCTTCGATCAAATGAAAGTTTCAGACGAAAAATATCCTTGTTTCTAACAATCTGCATTTATAGGGTGGATAGAGGATAGAACTGTATCAAATTTCATTATTTAGGGGTATTTTAGTCCCTTTTCCATCAAAATAATTTGAAATGTACAGTCATTTTTCGCATTCCCTTTTTCAATTTACTTTGAATGTGTTATTTGAGTTGAGAGTCTATCAAAAATAATTTTTCTATCTCTACCATGTAAAGGTAAGGTCTGCATACAATTTACACGCCCAAGTTCCACTTATGAAATTAGACTTCATATAATTATTGTTGTTATATTCATTTAAAAGTTTGGTTTTTTTTAAGTTACTACTAATGTGTTTCACCATGAGTGTGTCATTTCAAAGGGGCGGAAGTGAGCAGTAGCCACCTCACTCCATCTAGTAACATTATAATAAGAATTTGACAAATGAAAATCAAAATCTTCATATATACACTATCTTTGTCTAAGGGTGGCAATTTTAGCCCATATTAACGAAATCAACTAATTTAATCCATATTAAATAAGTTGGAACATTCATTTTTTAAGTGGGTAAATATCGACTACAGCTAACTTCTAAAACCCATATAAATATGGACAAAATAGGTAAAAATACGAGTCCAAAATGGATCACCCTTTATACTAAATTGTAAATCCCTAATTCACTGAAGTCAATGATGTGTTACCAAAATACAACACTTTTGATGCTTAAAACTTGAAAATTTGTGTGTTCTCAATGTAAATTTAGTTGGTTTTATGTGTTTTTGTGTTCATATTTGCAAGATTACAGGTTGGCCTTGATTTGGGAAAAAGTGCAGAAGTTGTTGATTTTGCTGTTACATGAGACCCTTTACGGCTTGTATATTGTTCTACGGGTCGTAGGGTGGTTTTGTGAACAATTTCGGTGAGGGGTTATTTTCTGAAGTTTATTCTACGAATATGCGAATGAGCCGTAAAAGATTTTATGAGTCGTAGATGATGGTTCGTGCCCTGAGGATCAAAGATTGGGACTTTCTGAAGTTTATCAAACGAAACACCCTTTACAGGTCATAAATCACTTTACAAGTCATAGAGGGGTGCCGTAGAGTTGAAGTCCAAAACGAGACCCCGATTACGAGCTGTGGAATGCAATACGCCCCATAAACCCCTTTGCGTATGGCATGCCGACCGGTTATCCTATTTCAGTTAGGACTTATATTTTACTAATTCTAAATAGTTCTTTAGGTTGTTTTTTGCAAAAAAGTCAATAGGTTTTGCTAAGTTTTAATCTAGTACTGTAGAAAAAGAGAGAAAATTGTGAGATCAATTTGGAGAGTCTTTAAAAACACTTGTATTTGAATTTCATCTTTAAGCTTGTGATTCTTATTGAAGTTGAATTTGCTTGTTCTTAATTCTATTGTGTAAGTGTTCAATTATGTTTTCTCAATCCATAATTCTTGCTTATACATAAAGCATGAGTAGCTCAATCCACAACTAGGGTTGTGGGAACCATGAAGAACTGACAAAGTAAAATCAGATAATTCATAATTCTTGAAAGGTGTATATGCATGTGCTAATTAATTCTTTTCGTTTTGAATGTTTTCTAACGGTGGCCAACATTAGACACCGCCTAGTATTACTGACTGGACCAAGGTAGTAATGAATAGGAAAAAAGATTAATTAACAGGCTTCAATTGATGTGTTCTCGTCTAATCAACCAAACTGGGCCAAGAGGAGGTTGTACAGGGACTAATAAGTAAGGATTAGTAATGCAAACTATGGAGATGGACCAAGTCGCATAGTGAAATTCACCCCTCACCTTTGACCAAAGAGCTTGGTGAACATAACTTATCATCCTACATGCTATACACTAGAAAAAAATTAGGTTATCCGGTGACACTGAGTTGGGGAATCACGGGGAACACAATACCCTAATTTCTCTCCATTTTGACTACTCTCTTATGTTAGTTTATTCGTAGTTTTCATCGATTATTGCAAGAAACCCCCCCCCCCCTTTCAGGGAAGTAAGTCTGTTAACCATTCGAATTGAGATCATTAAATTCTCTTGAGTCTACGTATTCCTGTGGGTTCAACCCTAACCTTTGTTAGGTTCTATTTCTTGACCCGGACCGCTTTATCCTCTAAAAAAGAGATGTAACTTGGGCGACATCAATCAGAACTCGCAAGATCGTAAGTCATAGACTCACGAATTGCGCGCCATATCTTTCTTTCATCTTAAAATTTCTCAACTTTTCTCTATGTCCTAGGTGAAGACTCTATTGTTGAGGTATGTATTAATTGAGCTTGTTGATCTCCGCAGTTTGTAATTTTTTCTTTTATTCCCAATATGTTATACATTTGTATATAATTAGGCTATTCTCCTCTTTCCCTTTCTGAGAATAAATAGTGCTGAAATGGTGCTTAATTTGTGCTAAAATACAGCCAAAAAGCACCTGCACAGTGAAGATGGTTTACTAGGTAACAAATGATCGAATTACTTGGTAAAAGATGAAATCCATAGTTATGTCTTGTGGGGATCGATCTATTAAGGGGAAAGTATTTATCAGTCTATTATTTAAAATGCAAGCATTCATCTCCGCAAAAGATATATGAAGTATAGCTTGCAAGTAGAAGGGACAATTGATTTCAAATTTAATTGTTTTTCTTTGATAGAGATATAAAGGGAGGCTAATGAGGCTTCTTGTGAGATCAGTTCATCTATCTCGAGAAAATAAACTAAAAAACACTTCAATTACATAGAACACTCTTTCTAAATTGCCTCGTACTAGTGATAGTGAAAGATTAAAAGCCAAATGTCAGGTATCTTATGACTATCTGTGGTTGATGCTAGTACTTCAAATATAAATTGTCATACAGCGAAGAACTTAGACAACAGACAGGAACATGGATATGCGCCCATTGATCAAATAGTTTATCTTGAGAAGGTGTCCATAGTTATTCTAGATCATAATTATCCTTTAAGCTTCGTTGAACATCAAGGGAACAAGGATAGCCATTTCTACTTAAATGCAATGGTAAAAATCATTTCAAGAAATACGGCTAAGGCTGATATTTTGAAATTATATGAGAGGAGAAAAGAACTTTTTAAGTGTCAACGTGCAATGATTCCTAGTAGAATCTGTCTAACTTTAGACAAGTGGACTTTTGTAGCGTCAAATGGTTATGTGTGTTTAACTACTTGTTATGTTAATTTGAATTGTAATCTTCAAAAAAGAGTGTTAATTTTTTGTCATGTTCAGCCTCCACATTCAACTGCATTTTTGGATCCTTTACTTGTTGAGTTGATTAAAGAATGGAGTATCAAAAAGAAGATCTTTAATCTTACTTTGAATAATGCTAGTTGCAATAATGGTGTGATAGATCATTTACAGAAACATTTATCTCTAATGTATTCGCTAGTTTGTGATGGAAGTTCTTTCATGTTCGTTGTGGGAACCACATCTTGAATTTAATAGTGAAGACTAGTTTGATATGACTAGATGAAGTCATTGAAAAAGTAAGAGAAGGTATTAAGAACATTGAACATTCGAAAGGATGAATATTAAAGTTTGTGGAATGCATTAAGAATCATGGGTTGTCAAGTTCAAACAAGCTTCACCAACATATAACTACTTGTTCGAATTCCACTTTCCAGATGCTTGATAGTGCTCTACTCTACCAACAAGCCTATATTCAATATAAATTTCTTAATATTGAGTTTAAGTATAGCCTTTTCAAGGAGGAGTGGAAAAGGGAAGAGAATATCGCTAAATTTTTTAAGCCATTTTTATGAGATCACTACATTCTTTTCTGGAAGTAAATATACAACTGCAAATTTGTATTTGCCGAATGTATGAAAAATGCAAATGTTAGTGAAGGAAGAAAATAATAGTAGTAATCGAGTTATAAATGATATGGCCACATTAATGCTTAGGAAGTTTAAAAATAGTGAAGGTTTTATAGTACGATTTTATCAATTGCCATTGTCCTTGAACCTCGATATAAATTGAAGTTTGTGAAATTTTACTTTTCCAAGATAGATCTTGTGATCGTTGATGTTAAAGTTAAAGACTTGTTGATCATTACAATTCTTATTCAGAGAAATACTTGATACCTTCAACCACAATTTCTCTTTTAGGGGAGAACATTTATGATACAAGAAACAATGAAATGAGAGACGATCTTGAGAAGTCCGATATGTTTCAGAATTAGTTGAAGTTTGGTTGAAATAAAACATAATTAAAATTGTACCTGGAGGATCCTAAACTTGACCATAAAGCAAATCCAAATTTGGATGTCCTTGCATATTGGAAGGAAAATAGAGGAAGGAATCTTATACACCCATTGATGGCACGAGATGTCTTTAGCATACCTAATACTATAGTAGCTTCGGGATCTAGCTTTAGCACTGGAAGTCGTATTATTGAAAAGTTTCAAAGTTCTATGTTACCTGCATATGCTGAAGAGAAGTTATGTGCTAGAGATTGGATTTGCGGACAACAAGGTAAGTTATTATTTACATATTGCAATTTTCTTTTATTATAATAGTCTTACTTTTATTGTTTAACATTTTATTTTTCTAGATTGTAATGGATCAGAACCGATGAGGATGAAATTGTGGTTGAACTTCAGCCGTATCTTACTAAACTTGGCTCACATTGATAGGTGTAGTTTGAGCTTACTAGAACAGCAATTACCATTTGTACCTACATTCTCCTTTGTTTTTCTGTACTTAGAAATAGTAGTGTATTTCTAATGTATGATCGAGACATACCACCAGCAAAGTATCAAGCAAGTTATCAGTAGTTTTAGATCATTTCATTAGTAACTGGCTTGACCCTTTTCTTGATATTGTGAAATCTTTTTCAAAGTTTTGAGTCTTTTAGTTGTCACTAGCTAATCATAGAACCTGTTTAGTACTCTGAAAAATTGGAACACTAAATAAGTGAATATGGAGATAGGGTTGACTCTACCTGAATAAGTGATAGTATTGTACTACTGTATTTTCTGCTATGATGAGGAATGAGGATGAAGGTGGAGATTTATATATATTTATAGTGTTATTGTTATATTCTTGAAACCATAGCTTATTGACTATTTTATTTACTCTGCTTCGTAAGTTATTGGTAGTGTTTCTTTGCCATTGAAAGATGAAAAGGAAATGTGAGTTTGACAAAGAGGAAATGCGGGAAAAAGAACTTAGTTTATATGGGAAATCAGTTTATGTTGCAGTTGGAATTTATACATACAGAACCTGAGGTAAGAAGTTTGTGTTATTGTCACATCACAAGTTTTAACATGTTGAGGACAATCATTTTGGTCCTAGAAATTAGCTCTTCTAGAAATAGATGTATTGTCTAAATTATAAACAAATGCTTTTAGAATAGAAAAATACATTTAGGAAGTGCTCAAATCTAAGTCAACTTCAGCTTGCTACTTCCTTTCAGCCACTGGCAATGAAGACAATGTTGTAGATTATATTGTGGGCAACAGAGAAAGATGACATTTGGTCCTAGTGTCCTGCTGCACTGTTGGTTGTTGTACTACTGGAGATTGAGGAACAAATGCTATATTTTTTTATTTAGTTTCTTGTTTTAGAAAAGATGTACTAGAAGGAAGTCATGGAATTGTACTTGTCTATCTCTATTACATCTATGCTTATTGTAACGACCTGGTTGGTCATTTTTTGCTTTATCTGTAAAAATTATTATTTTACCCTTTCGCATTCTGTCTGTGTTATTGGAACTGAAATCTTGAGTTTTAAAAGTTGAAAATGAGTTTTGGCATTTTTGAAAGCTTAAATTGTTGAAAAAGTGAGTTATTATACCATTTAGAGTTTCGGGTGTCAGATCATAGATCTGTTGATTCCATTTGCTCCAGAATGTCAAAATGGTTTATGAGAAGTTATAAGACTAAATTTGGAGTTAAAATGCGTTTTTAGGCCCAAAGTTATATTTTTAGTTATTTCTCAAATCAAAGTTTGACTTTGGCCAACATTTGGAGTTAAGAAGCTTGGATCAAAATTCCGACAATTTTAGTAGTTCTGGATGGTCAAACTAACGTTAAAAATGATCTCGTCATAATTTTTGAAGTTGCCTAGGGTAGTTTTGGTATTTTCAGTTTCAAACTAGTTTATACAAGTTGCATTAATAAATGTGATGAGGAGGCCTTGAAATCAATTTTTGATGCTTCCATTGAGTCCGGATCATTGTTTATGGTATGGAAGTATATTTCATTTGTGAAATTCTGATTCCAGAAGAGTTCCAAGGATCCATTCCAAATTGGGAAATGGACTAGGCATTGATGATATATTTGATAACTGATGCAGGCACATTCCTTCTCTGCATTCATGGGAAAGCCTCCGCGTTCCCAGAGGTCTGGGTAATTTTTACCCTCCGCATTCGCGGAGGATCGATATGTGTATGCGAAGTAGTGGTGATCTAAGCCTTCTCCGCATTCGCGAGAAAGGCTCCGCGATTGTGGAATACACATGTGTGATCGCCCCCCCCCCCCCCTCTTTTCTCTTCTCTGCCTTCGCGGGTTGGTTTTTTTATTCGCGGAGGTCTTTTTAGTAAGCCTCCTCCATGTTCGCACAACCCCACCCGCGTTCGCGGAATACATTTGTCACCTGTCCTATATTAAACCCAAGAGTAACCATTTTTATTTTATTTTCGAACTTCAAAGCTTTTGGGGAAATTTTGAAAGAGGATACTCAAAGGATTTTGTTTGGTAAGTATTTATAACACTATTTTAAGTATTGTACATAAGTGTTATCTTGCCTTTGTCTTAAATTTCATGATTTTGAATGTCCAAAATTGGGGACTTTTAGATTATGATTTCCAAACATTAAATGTTGATTTCTCATTCATTTCAAGCTTGATTTTAGTGGGATTTCAACCATGGACTCTATTTTTCATGTAGAACTTGATTTTAAAATCATTTTCCAGATTCGAGAACTTAAAATTTTAGCCTAAAATTTATCATTTTGCTCCTAATCCTAACTAGTGCCAATATGGATATTAAAATGCACCTCTTGACGCGTAGAATCTATTTTTGATAGCATTTGATCGAGTCGAGGATCGTTTTGAGGATTGAGTTAATTGGAAGCATGTCTAAGTGCGGTTTCGGCATTGAGATAGGTTTGGCTAACCTTTTTGGGACTGAACTTGAGTTATTGATCATATTTATGTGGTAATTGTGAGATCTAGATTGATTCGTGAGTAATTATATTGATATGATGGAATATTGATGGAAATGAGATCGGGGTTGAGCCGAATTATGAGTAAATGGTGTCCTATTGATAAATTGAGATGAAATCTTAAGAATTGAGATAAATTAGGACAATAATGTGATATTTTGAGACTTGTGATACTATTTGTGTAATTATGTGGTCATTGATGGTTGTTGAGATACTTTTGAGGATTTTGTGTATATCTTGGGACAAGTGAGGTTCAATATAGTATTATGCTTGTATCCCTGGGACGAGTGAGGTCCGTGTTGTGGGTATGCTTGGCCATTGTTGTAACTATGATGATCTGAGACATGTTGATGCTTTGGGCACTAGCTGTGACCCTCGATATTATTCTTTATGGTTATATAACTATATGAGATTCATGTATCGATATTCTTGTTATAATATCATTTTATATATCTATGTACATATCTGGATTGTATCATTGACATGCATTTGTCCCAGAATGCTTGTAATATCCCTTGAACTGGATAGGTGGCAAGGTGACATAATGTGATATTCCTTGACCACGGGTAAGTGGCAATGAGATCTACTGTGAACCTCTTGACCACGGGCAGGTGGCAAGGTTAAGACATTGTTATACCTCTTGACCACGGGCAAGTGGCAAGGTCGAGACATTATGATATTACTTGACCATGGGAAAGTGGCAAGGTTATGAGACACTTTTTATATGACTTGATGAGTTCATGCATTATATTCACATCTCTCATTGTATGGTGCCATGGGTTATCATGGATATCATAGTTTACCATTATGTATATATTAATTGTGCACTAACCTTTTTTATGCATGTGATTCTTCGTAATCACATACTTGATCAATTTCTCTTACCCAGTCGGTTGAACCTATTGGGTACATTTTGGTGTACTCGCCCCTACTTTATTTTCTCCCTGCAAATTGAGCACCAGGACCCACACAGGATAATTGATCACTTTGGCTGAGTTATTATCTATCCACCCATATCTTAGTGGTGAGGCTCAGACTTCGAATCATCGTGGATCTTTGATTTTTCCTTTTATTGCTTCTATATAAGATGTTGTAACAGATGTTATGAGATAGTTTTGTATTTTATTTTGAGACAGTTGTATTTACTCTTCAATACTATTTTAGATGTTTTTGTACTCATGACTCTAGATTTTGGGGATTCCTTGTGATATATTGTGATGGTTTCTGCTTTATTTTATCTTTCTTTAGAAGTGATCTGATTTTGGGTCATGACAAGTTTGGTATTAGAGCTCTAGGTTTGTTGGGCTCGTGAATCAGGAGCAGGGTGTCTAGTAAGGTTTCTTGTATCAGTGTATAGACATCCACACCCATCGTTGGGAGGCTACGTGACACTTGATTGGAAAACTTTTGTATCTTGCTTTTATTTGTGTATTTTTTTCATATCACATATTTGAAAGTGTCTAATCTACTCCTTTAACAAATGTCGACTACTAGATCCCGTCGACAGTGGGTGAGGTCGAGTCAGCTGATGTGGCTCCCCCTTAAGGTCGAGGCAGAGTTTATGATAAGGCCAGGGGCCCAAAGACATACAAGAGGGGTAGCTCTACCCAAAGGGAATCTAGATCAGCTTCTCTAGAGCCTGCTTATGAGCCAATCGAGCTTACAAATCCTGTTCCACCAACCTCAGCCTCAGATACTACACCTTTGATTTAGGAGTTGCTCTAAAAGATATTGGCTAAATTGGAGGGAGCATCTCCCTCCCTCCCCCCCCCCCCCCCAACTACTATTGATGTACTAGTTTCTATAGCACCGGTTGGTCCTTATACAACTCCATCTAAGCCAGCCATGATTCTTGTGGGTTCTTCCTCAGTTCTTGTGTATCCCCCTATGACTGCTACGTTTCCCCCTTAGATATCTTGGCTGAGTTTGGTTTCTCAGTTTCAGAGGTTAGCTATTGCTCCATTTATTGCACCATCCTTATTTATGGTGCCATCATTTTCTGCAAGCCCACCCATGTCCACAGCTGAGTAGAAGAGCATTGACAGGTTAGTATGGTTAGCCCCCTCCGTGATTCGATGGAATCATTAGTGATAGAGCCTACGATGTCCTGTCAGAGTGTCAGGACAAGTTATGTAATGTGGCTATTCTTAATTCGGCATGGGGTTGCATATACTTCTTACCAGTTCACTGTCCTCGCCAAGGAGTAGTGGAGGTCAGTTCTAGCTCATCGACCTGTTGGATCTCCAGCTATGACATGGGAGTAGTTTACAAGGGTATTCCTGGAGAGGTTCATGCCATATAGCCTTCAGGACAATCGTAGGGATGAGCTTGATAGGCTTCGACAGAGTTATATGTATGTTTTCAACTATGAGACCAGATTTCACACTTTATACAAGTATGCCTTGTCCAGCATCCCTACCGAGTTTGAGAGGATTCGGCCCTTTGCCAAGGGATTGGAAGGGTATCTTCAGGAGGTTACAACTTTCTTGGTTCATGTTAGAGGCACATTTCATAGTGTAATAAATCACGCTCGCATGATAGAGTGCATCATAATAGACAGGGTGGCGGGAAGAGGTTCCGCCAGCATGCTCAGTTTAGTGGACGCCCGTCATGGGATCGAGAGTTTCAGAGGCAGGGCTACCAGGGTCAGGTAGATCTTCCAGCATCTGACAGTGTTGATAGGTCTACGCCTATTCAAACAAGTCGTGATAGCTCTCATGGGGTTCAATCAGACACGGTAGTTCTTCGGCCAGTCATCTCAAGGGCGAGACCCCAAGGCTTGTTGTGTTTGTGATGAGGTTGGCCATTGTAGCAATCATTGTCCATATCATGCATTTCCTGCTCAGATTTCAAGTTCTTAGCCAGCTCATCCATCTCCAGCACCAGTGCCCAAGGATATATCCAGGCTATAAGAGGAGGTGGCGCTCGTAGAGGCCCATAGGCTAATGGTGGGCATAGCTAGATAGAGCCAAGGCAGAGGCCTCTGATGCAGTATTCATAGGTATGGTTTCGATGTGCCACCGTTCAGCTTCAGTTTTATTTGATCCAGGCTCTACTTATTCCTATGTGTCAGTCTATTTTTCTTCTAATATTTATATTATGTGTTGGCCGCTTACCGAGCCTATTTGTGTTTGCACCCTAGTAGGTGAATCATTAGTAGTGAATCGGGTATATCAGGGTTGTATTGTGACTTTTAGGGGGAGAGATGCTATTGCTAACTTGATATTATTAGATATGGTAGACTTTGATGTGATATTGGGTATGGACGGGTTATCTCCTCTCTTGCTATTCTTGACTGTTATGTGAAGACTGTGACCTTATCCTACCCAGAGTTGCCTTAGTTAGTGTGGATTAGAGCACCTAGCTCCTATCCTAAGGGTGTTATTTCTTATATGCATGCTTGTAGGTTGGCGGGGAAGGGATGCTTAGCAGATTTGACTCATGTTTGTGTCGTTTCTCAGGAGTCCCCATCATTGGGGACTACCAAGGTCACCATAGATTTTATGTATGTATTTTCCAACTGACTTACCTGGTGTTCTTCTGGACTGTGATATTGACTTTTCTATTGATGTAGAGTCGGGCACTAAGCCCATATCTATTGCTCCTTATTGGATGGCTCTCGTTAAATTGAAAGAGTTGAAGGAACAATTATAAGATTTGTTGAAGAAGCGATTTATTCGTCCGAGTGTATCTCCCTGGGTGCTCCTCTATTATTTGTGAAGAAGAAGGATGGCACTATGTTTATGTGTATTGACTATCATTAGCTTAACAAAGTGACCATCAAGAATAAATATCCTTTGCCTTGTATTGATGATCTTTTTTATCAATTGCAGAGTGCCTCAATATTCTCCAAGATTGATTTGAGGTCCGGATATCATCAGTTGAGAGTTTCGGAGTCTGATATCCTAAAGATAGCTTTTAGGACCCATTACGGGCATTATGAGTTCGTGGTTATGTCGTTCGGGTTGACTAATGCCCTGGCTGCTTTTAAGGAGTTGATGAATCGAGAGTTCAAGCCCTATTTTGACATCTTTGTGATTGTGTTTATAGATGATATCTTGGTTTATTCCAAGAGTGAGGTCGATCATGTTCAACACTTGAGGATCGTACTTCAAAGATTGGGAGAAGAGAAGTTATATGTAAAGTTCTCAAAGTGTGATTTTTGGCTTGAGTCTGTTGCATTTCTTGGGCATGTTGTGTCAAAAGAGGGTATTATGGTTGATCCAGCCAAAGTGGTAGTTATTAGTCGGGCTATGTCTACTTCGGTGAGTGAGATTCAGAGTTTCATTGGTTTGTCAGGGCATTATTGGCATTTTGTTTAGGGATTTTCCTCTATAGTAGCCCCGTAGACTAGATTGCCTCAAAAGGATGTGGCATTTCAGTGGTTTGAGGAGTGTGAGGCGAGCTTCCAAAAGCTCAAGGATTTATTGACTTCAGCACTGATTTTTGCTTTATCTGAGGAGGGAATGTCATTCGTGGTATATTGTAATGCTTCTAGTGTGGGTTTGGGTGGTGTATTGATGTAAAGGGGGAAGGTGATAGCCTATGCTTCTAGACAGCTGAAGGTGCACGAGAGAAACTACCCTACCCATGACTTGGAATTGGTTGCAATTGTGTTTGTGTTGAAAGTTATGCGGCATTATCTTTATGGGGTGCATTGTGAGATCTTTACTGATCACCAGAGTCTCAAATATACCTTTTCTCATCCTAATCTGAACATGAGACATCGTAGGTGGTTGGAGTTGTTTAAGGACTATCACCCCGAGAAGGCCAATGTGGTTGCTGATGCCTTGAGCCGGAAGGCTACTAGTGTGGGGAGTTTAGCCTTCTTGAGGGCTAAGGAGAGGCCCTTGGCTTTTGAGTTTCAGTCGCTTGCTAGACAAATAGATCGTTTAGACATCTCTCCTCCTTAGAGTATATTGGCCTTTGTTGAGGCTAGATGCGAGTCAGTTTGAAGATCCCAGGGTGTGCATGATTCGTGATAAAGTGTTGAGAGGTGAAGCCAAGGCATCTATATTGATTCTAATGGTGTTTTGAGGGATGATGGTAGCGTTTGTGTGCCTAAGGTTGGGGATTAGGTGAAATTGATATTAGAGGAGGCCCATTGTGCTAGATATTCCATCATCCCAGTGTGGCAAAGATGTACCATGATCTAAAACAGCATTATTGGTGGTTTGGCATGAGGAGAGACATAGTTGAGTTCGTGGCAAAGTGTTTGAATTGTCAACAAGTTAAATACGAGCGCCAAAGGCCCGGTGAATCGATGTAAAGGATTCCCATTCCCAAGTGGAAGTGGGAGAGAGTGACTATGGATTTTGTTACAGGTCTGCCCATGGCCTTGCGCAAATTTGACTTAGTTTGGGTAGTCGTTGATCTTTTGACCAAGTCAGCACACTTAGTGAAAACTAGCTACAGTGTGGAGCATTTGGCTAGATTATATATCTGAGACATTGTCAGATTGCATGATGTGTCAGTGCCTATAGTATTAGATAGAGGGTCTATGTTCACCTCCCATTTTTGGCGGGCTCTACAACGTGGTTTGACTACTAGAGTGGATTTGAGTTCAACTTTCCACCCCTAGACAGATGGACCATCCAAGCGCACTATTCAAGTGTTGGAGGACATGTTTAGGGCCTGCGTGATTGATTTTGGGGCCCGCTGGGACCAGCACTTACCATCGGCGGAGTTTGCATATAACAATAGTTATCATTCCAACACCAAATGACACCATTTGAGGCCTTATATGGTCGGAGGTGCAGGTCACCCATTGGATGGTTTGACTCAGGTTCAGCAGATGTGTTGAGTGTGGATCTTCTTAGAGATGCCATGGATCGGGTTCGTCTGATTCAGGATAGACTATTAACAGCTCAGAGTTACCAGAATAGTTATGCTGATCGGAGGACTAGGCCCCTTGAGTTCTCTGATAGTGACAATGTTTGGCTGAAAGTCTCACCCATAAAGGGTGTGATGAGATTTGGGAAGAGGGGCAAGCTCAGTCCCTGATTCATTGTCCCATTTGAGATTTTGAGGAAAGTTTTTGAGGTGGCCCCTGAGTTGGCCTTACCACCGAGACAATCATCAGTGTATCCAGCATGTTTCTCTGCTCTGACAGTATTTTCCTGATGAGTCTCACGTAATCTCTTATGATTCCATTGAGTTGGGTTCAGATTTTTCCTTTGAGGGAATCCTATAGCTATGTTGGACAGGCAGGTCCGGAGATTGAGATCCAAGGATATACCTTTTGTGAAGGTTCAGTGGTGACATTGTTTTGTTGATGAAGCTACTTGGGAGTTGGATTCTAACATGCGGACCAAATATCCCAGTGTTTCTTAGGCTTCAGGTACTCTTCTTTGTCTTATGTTCGAGGACGAACATTATTTTTGGTGGTGAATAATGTAATGACCTGGTTGGTCGTTTTTGGCTTTTATCTTTGAAAAATTATTGTTTTGCCCTTTTGTAAGTTATGTTGGGCCTATTTTAAACTATCTGTATTGTACGATCTAAAATCCTGA
Organism: Solanum rostratum; assembly: GCA_029948455.1. Classification (NCBI taxonomy): domain Eukaryota; kingdom Viridiplantae; phylum Streptophyta; class Magnoliopsida; order Solanales; family Solanaceae; genus Solanum; species Solanum rostratum. The sequence continues at coordinate 26,498,535 of CM057051.1, forward strand.
GTTTTAAAGTTGAAAAATGAGTTTTTGGCATTTTTGAAAGCTTAAGTTGTTGAAAAAGTAAGTTTTCGTATCATTCTGAGTTTCGAGTGTCAAATGGAGATCTGTCAATTCCATTAGCTCTGAAACATCGAAACTAGTCTGTGAGAAGTTACAAAAGTCAATTCATAGTTAAAATGGGATTTTTAGTTCCAAAGTTATGTTTTTAGTTGTTTTCAAAATTAAAGTTTGACTTTGATCAATATTCGGAGTTTGAAAACTCGAATCGATATTTCGACAGTTCCGATAGTTCTGAATGGTCAAACTAACGCTAGAAATAGTCTCATCAAAATTTTTGGAGTCGCCGAGAGCAGTTTAGATATTTTGATTTTCAAACTAGTTTATACGAGTTGCATTGGTAAATGTGGCCAGGAGGCCTTGAAATCGATGTATGATGATTCTGTTGAGTGTGTATCATTGTTTCTCGTATGGATACATATTTGGTTTGTGAAATTCTAATTCTCACTGAGTTCCGAGGGTCCATTCCGAGTTGGAAATTGGACTAGGTATTGCTGATATATCTGATAACTGGTGCAGGCACATTCCTTCTCCTCGTTCACGGAGAAGCCTCCTCCTTCACAGAGCTATGGTTATGTTTTACCCTCTGCGTTTGCAGAGGGTCGATCCGCGTTCATGGAGAAGTAGTGATCTATGCCTTCTCGCATTTTCGGGATAAGCTCCCCGGTCGCGAAGTACACATGTGTGCACCCCTCCTATCTCTTCTCCGCGTTTGCGGGTTGGTCTCCGCATTCATGGAGGTCTTTTTAGTTAGCCTCCTCTACGTTCGTAGGACCCACCCGTGTTCACGGAGTACATTTGTCACATGTACTATATTAAACCTGAGAGTCACCATTTTTATCTCATTTTCAAACATTCGAAGCTTTTGGGGCAATTTTGAAAGAGGATTCAGAAGGATTTTGTTGGATAAGTGTTTCTAACAGTATTTTAATTATTTTTCATAAGTTTTATCTTGACTTTTTCTTAAATTTCATGATTTTGAATGTCCAAAATTTGAGATATTTAGATTATGGTTTCTAAAAGTGTTGATTTCTCATTTGTTTTAAGCTTGACTTTTGTGGAATTTTTACCCATGGACTCCATTTTTCTATATAACTTGATTTTAAAATCAATTTTCAAATTTGGGAACTTCAAATTTTAGCCCTAAAATTGACCATTTTGTCCCTAAGCGTAATTCGTACTAATATGGGTATTAAAATGCACTTCTTGACGTGTAGTATCTATTTTTATAGCATTTGACCGAGTTGGGGATCTTTTTTAGTATTGACTTGATTGAAAGCTTGTCCGAGTGCGATTTCAATATTGAGATAGGTTCAACTAACTTTTTGGGGACAAGATTTGAGTTATTAACCATGTTTATATGGTAATTGTGAGATCTAGATTGATTCATGAGTAATTCTGTTGATATGATAGAGTATTGATGGAAATGTGATCCCGATTGAGTCGAATTTTGAGTAAATTATGATCCTATTGATAAATTGAGATGAAATATTATAAATTGAGATCAATTTGGACAATAATGTGGTAATATGAGACTTGTGATACTATTTGTGTAATTATGTGGAATTGATGGCTGTTGAGATACATTCGACGATTTTGTGTATAACTTGGGACGAGTGAGGTCCAATATAGTATTATGCTTGTATATCCGGGACGAGTGAAGTCCAGTATTGTTGGTATGCTTGGCCATTGTTGTAATTATGATGACCTAAGACATGTTGATGGTTTGGGTACTTGTTGTGACCCTCGATATTATTCTTTATGGTTATATGACTATATGAAATTCATGTATCGGTATTCTTGTCATGATATCATTTTATATATCTGTATGTATATCTGGGTTGTATCATTGACATGCATTTATCTTACATTGCTTGTATTATCCCTTGACCTTGGTAGGTGGCAAGGTTGACATATTGTGATGTTCCTTGACCATGGGCAAGTGGCAAGGAGAGGTACTATAAACTGCTTGACCACGAGCAGGTGGCGAGGTTGAGACATTGTTATACCACTTGACCACAGGCAAGTGGCAAGGTCGAGACATTATGATATTACTTGACAATGGGCAAGTGGCAAGGTTGTGAGACACTTGTTATATGACTTGATGAGTTCATGCATTGTATTCACATCTCTCATTGTATGGTGTCATGGGTTGTTATGGATATCATAGTTTACCACTATGTATTTATTAATTGTGCACTAACCTTTTTGATACAAGTGATAAGATTCTTCGTTATTACATACTTGATCGATTTCTCTTACCTAGCGGTTGAACCTACTGGGTATATTTCGATGTACTCACCCCTACTTTGTTTCTTCCCTGTAGATTGAGCACTGGGACCTACACAGAGTAGTTGATCATTCTAGCTGAGATATTATCCATCCACCCAGATCTTAGTGGTGAGGCTCAGACTTTGTGTCATCGTGGATCTTTGAGTCTTCCTTTTATTGCTTTTATTTCAAACGTTGTAACAGATATTATAAGACAGCTTTGTATCTTATTTTGAGACAGTTGTATTTACTCTTCAGTACTATTTTAAATGCTTTTGTACTCATGACTCCAGATTTTTGGGATTTCTTATGATATGTTGCGATGGTTTCCGCTTTATTTTATCTTTCTTTAGTTGCGATCCGATTTTGGGTTGTGACACTTATGTTACTGTACTTGTATTTTTGTACTTCAGTTATCCTATTTTGATGTTAATACATGATTTTCAAGAAGTCCTATTTTGATGTTAATACATGATTTTCAAGAAGAACTGATAAATTGAAGTCAAATAATTTAGTGGGTTAAAAGCATTTTAATGTTGTATTGTCGAAAAGAACAAATAAATTAAAGTCACGAAAGGGATAACATTTATTTTCATTTTTTGTTTCCCACTTACGCAGTGGTCTAGTTATTGTAACAGTGTAACTAGCACTCGTCTAGCTCCAAGATAATGTAGTCTTTGTACCCAAATTAAATAAATGTAACTTTAGCAGCTTACATAAGTTTTAGGTAAAAAATAATGCATTGCCGTTCTTGTTCATTAGTACTAAAAGTTTTTTTTTACAAAAAGTGAAAAACGACAGATCCTTGGAAAAGGGCCGAGGAAATATAGAGGGGTTTTAAAGGGATTAGAACCATTCTACCTGAATCATATTTAATCAAATTCATATTTACTCATATTTTATATCGGTGAATTGTAATCCAATCCATTCTGATTCAATCCAAGCCACCTATTTGCGTCAATATAGGAAAGGTGTAATATTAAAAATATGGTGCACAGAAATTAACGCTGCTTGACAGCATCTATATAAAATGCAGCCTGTTTGCATCCGTACTCTTACTTTGCCTCAGAAAAAGGACTAATGGAGGAAAATGTTCCTCCAGGGTTCAGGTTCCATCCCACAGATAAAGAACTCATCACTTTTTATCTCACTAACAAAGTTTCTGATTTCAGCTTCACTGCTAGAGGTATTGCTGATGTTGATCTCAACAAGTGTGAGCCTGGTAATTATGTATCCTATATTTGGATCATTCCTTCATCATCATTTGTGTAGTTCAATATTCAATTTTCACTACTAAAACAAAATAACTGGTTGCGAGCTAATCTTATTTAGAGGTGAATTGGCAGCATATATAATAATAATAATAATAATAATAACTCCATGAAAGGATGTTTATTATCAAGCAAACAAACAGAAAATGGCATTCTTCTTTGCAAAAGCCTTAGGCGTTTCTCATTTTCATTACCATTTCAATGTTGGCAAACATTGCGTGTCTAAGATGGTATGGAGGAAAAAAAGGAATTGGTGGAGTTATTTCTATCTGATTAAGCTCACCAAATAGCAACCACTTTGATATTATAACTAAAAATGGATAAGGAAACAAAGATTTTGAAAGGAATGTTTGAAATGGAATATTTCGATTGTTGTTAATTAAATAATATGATGATACAGCAAAAGAGTCAATGAGAGAAAAAAGAATGGTATTTCTTTAGCCTGAAAGATCATAAGTACCTAACAGGACTTCGCACAAACAGAGCAACAGAAGCAGGCTACTAGAAAACGACAGGTAAGGACAAGGAGATATTCCGTGGTGGAACCGAAGTCCTTGTTGGGATGAAGAAAACCCTAGTTTTCTATTGAGGAAGAGCTCCTAAGGGTGAGAAAACCAATGGGTTATGCATGAATACAAACTTGATGTAATGACCCATTAGGTTATCTTAAAAAAAATTTCTCTTATTTTCTTGAAATATCCTTCTCGTGAATTTTAAATGGGTATTTTGGACTATTTGATACTACGATGATGTGTGGAGCCGATCTCCAAATTTCTCTCCAGGTAAAAATATTCAACTTAGTAGATGGTACAATGTTAAGTAATAATATTGTGATAATTAAGTGGGATAAGTGACAAGAATTAATATATATATATATATATATATATATATATAGATAGATAGATGCAATCGGCTGCATCCATTTAAGGACGAAGGAGGACCACGTGTGCAATTTGCTGCAATCTGCATCCATTTATAGATGCAATCTGCTGTTGCATCCCTTTATATCCCCACTTTGTCAATTACTTATATCATTACTAGGCATTATAATTATCATAGTAAATAAGCAACCAAGGATTTTAGATAAGTGCAGAATTGATGCCGCAGGTGACTAAGTCGTAGTCATTGCGAGGGTCACGTTGACGTACTTTTTTTTTCAAATCTTTTTATACATTGTGATATGAGTTCTTATAAAATTAGCTTACACAATTAAATAGTAGGTACATGGAATTATAGAATATCAATAAATTCATGGTATGTAGAGAAATATGGACCTAATCCTAGGCTTGAAAATTTGGAAATTTACTATAGATTTAGGTGAGTGCAAGGGTCTAGGTTAGGTCATATAGTAACATGGGTCTCATTGGACTCCTTGTGACGTGTGTGTCTTATTCTTGATAGAGAATTGTTATTTCGGGAGTTGAATTCAAGATTTATCCATTTGGTAGAAGTGTTCACGTGCGGTTACGTCATTGAGGTAGGTTTGACTATCCTTCTTTGAGATTGGGATTGAGTTATTGAATATCCTTATGTTGTAATCTATGGGATGAGATCATACCATGTGTTGGGTTAATAATTCTTATTGTGTTGCTTTGAGAGCATGTGAATCCTAAATTGAGAATAGTGTGAATATGACATGTGGAGAAAGGGGGAAATTTTGATATATATATTGAGGATCATGGGTTGTTTGAGAAAATAAAGTTACTAAGAAGAGGTGAGATATATTTTAAAAAAAAAGAAAATTGTATCCAAATATGTATAAAAGAGGGTGAATAATATAATTACAAAACCCGAGAACTTTGATAATTATTTTTTGTGCTTATTGAGAGAAATGTTATTCGCATAATTGTGTCTTGATTGCATGCATCCTCATACTATATGTCATGACATTTTTGGGAAGTCTTGAATGGTGATTCTTATCATGAGTCCTTGACCACGGGCACTTGGGTAGCAAGGTAGTTGATATATTGTGATTGAGGTATATAGCCTGCGAGGTCCCCATAGGTCCCCTTAGTCTGGGAGCCTTAGCTCGACGGAGGTGTATACGACAGGCTATGTGACGGTCTTGATACCACCATGCATTACATTGCATTGCACGACATTGTATACCATTTCATTATACTACTTGTGGTTGTTTTGGGGTTGGTCTGTGAAATTATATGGTTACTTAACTTGCGTCGTTCTATATAAATTGGCGGCACCGATGCCGGACTGGTTTTCCTGTTGCAGGTGGAAGCGTTCCTAGATTATTTCACAGCTTATTTCAATTTCTAATTCCCAGTCGGTTAAACCTACTGGGTACATATTATGTGTACTCACTCCTACTCCTTTCTCCCCCGCAGATTCTCGTCAGGATTATCCACGTGGTAGTTGATTTGCTCGTGTACTTGGTTCATACCAGATCTAGTGGTGAGACTCAGGGTTTCGAGTTTCCATTGGATCCTATCGTAGTTGTTTAGTCTTTATTTCTATTCAAAGACTTAGATGCACTTATTCCATTAGTTAGGTATTAGATGCTCTTTATACTCGTGATACCAGGTTTTGGGATATTATTTTTATGTGGTGACTATGTATTTATTGGATTTTTCTCCTTCTAGGATACATTTATTGTTGGAATTGGAATTAAGTGGTCTTTTAGTTATGACCCCATTTTGGATCGTGACACTTGAATCATGATTTGGTTTCAAACCTTGTAAGGTACGTACATTCATAAACAAAAAAATGCTACTATCCTCACTTCATTATCTACTTTTACACAATTTAACATAAAACATATATGAAATCCTTAATCGTAAGAGTATTTATCTAAACTATATATCCTTAATCTCTCCCAAAGTATAATTTCACTCAATTAATATCTATTCTTTGTGTTTTTATTTACCTGTCATGTTTTCCTGTTTAAAAAAAAAACAATACTAGTCTTTCTGTATTTCAAATTCAATTTGTCAAAACAACCAATATTTATGACGGAAGGAAGTTGTGACTACATCAAAACCAAAAGAAACAGAATGCGGCATGAGATAAAGGGTTTCTTGAATTTATTATCTATTCTAACACTAACAAATATTATTGAATATTAGACTTTTCTTGTTTTGCTTTGAGGAGGAATGGGTGGTCTGCAGAGTGTTCCGGAAGAATTCAACTGTGAAAAAGTCACAACCAACATCATCTTCCCTCTATCCCTAGAGTCTCCTTGTGACCCTAATTACACAATAACAAATGAGGTTGGAGATATTGAGCTACCAATTAATTTCAACAAGTGGGATCACCATTACAGCAATGAAAATATAAACTTGACAACAAGAGTAGCAACAGCAAGCACTCTTCCATTACTGCCTTGGTCTTCTAAGCTCTAATTTTTCATCGGTGAGTTCATTGCTTTTTAGGGCATTACTAAGGGGTTATTCACCAAGAGATCAAGAGAATATTATTACTACTCAGCTTGGAAATAATTTTGTTGCTAATAATGTTGGAGCACCTTCTTCATCTATGTGTTAGACAATTCTGTACAACAACAGCCACAGGAACAACCCTACAATATTTGATGAAGAGCTGAGAGGAACTACGTGTATTAGTCTTCAGTAGTCACAACTAACTACAGTTTTGTAAAGGATGGAGTTAGAACCAACCAAGACTATTTATTGGAACGAATACTTTTACTGTATATGCACCAATTAAGTCCATAGGGGAAAAAAATCTACGACACATAAATAAGTCTAAAAAAAAACCTGGTAAAGTTAGTCTTTTATTGACTTGGGAAAATCCCTAGTCTTTGTTGTACTTTGACTTTTATTCACGATCACTCTTCCACATGTAATAAATTAATTCCCCTTTTGAGCATTTATGCTTTAAAGTCTGTTTTAATTCCTTTCTTTTTAAAAAATAATTTACACTTTAGGGGGGGGTGACCTTTTATTAATTTCATCATCAAAAAGATGTTAAAAAACAGAAATTAAAACAATAAGCCAAACTCTGAAGCATTTACAAATGATTAAATGCTAACAACTAACATATACAAGGAGAGTTAAATTCCAAAGATAAAAATTAGCACCCCAACGATAACCTAAATCGCTTTACGAAAAAGAGGGAAAGGCGACTGAAAACAGAGACTGAAAACAGCGACTGAAAACCCTAGGTGGTGCCTACGCCCATGGCTGTTCCGGGCAGTGGGCCCTCACTGATCGATGGTGGCCCTCCGTTGGCCATCAAATCATACGCAGACTTGTTGAAGCAAACCAAAGCACCGGTGAAAGCAATCCCAAGAAAGACAGTAATATACCTGCATGGGGAACCTCAAGTTATATGGGAACAAGCGGAAGTGAATCAGATGATAGTTAATGAGAATTTAGAATATGTTGTGATCGGTAAATTCTCGTATGGGGGGCCAGATATTCACGAGTTAAGAAAAGCAATTTCAAAACAATGTGAACTAAAGGGGGAATGTTTACTGTGCAACAGGCATGTTCTTATAAGGGCATCACTACTAGAGGATTACGTGCATTTATTATCAAAGCCAGCTTTCTACATTAGCACAAAGAACAATTCATATCCAATGCGCACTTTTAAGTGGGATCCAATGTTTGATGCAAAGACAGAAACAACTATGGCAGTAGCATGGATTTCTTTTCCATCGCTACCACCAAATATTTTTGGTGCGGAAGCTATTTTTTCGTTAGCAAGTGCGATCGGTAAGCCGTTGCAGGTAGACATGGCTACCAAGAACCAAACTAGACCTAGTTGTGCTAGGGTCAAGGTGGAAGTGGATCTTATGAGGCATTTTCCAAAAAGGATTAAAATTGGAGTTAGGAATGCAGGGGGGTGGTTAATGAAAGATGGATTTCTATCAAATACGATTACTTGCCAAAATACTGTCAACATTGCATGATACAGGAACATAATGAAGAAGAATGTTATGTATTGCATCCGGAGTTATTTATAGAGAAAAAGGAAAGAATCAGTAAAAGGATTGTGGAGCAGGGACAAGGGGGAACGGGCAGGATCAGCAAGGTGAAAATAAAAAGGGGAAGTAGACGAAGGAGGAGAACAGTCCAAAGCACATGGGTGGAGGCGTTATTAGTTGGGGTGGCAGCATACAGGGGTTGTTTTTCATAATTAGATTGTTTTCCTTCAAGCCGAGGAGGATGAGAAAGACGGAAAACAGGATGAATCACAGTCCTGTGTAGGAAAGATTAGGGAAGGTGAAGCTGGAATAAGGGGTAGCATAGGAATGAAGATAATCATGAAGGGACAAACAATAGAGAGTACTGGAAAACAACATACAGGGGACATAGTGGCAGTGGATAATAGTGATCAACGTACAATGGAAATGCAAGACAAAAGTAAAGCCATGTCACTGGTGTCAGTTGATAAGGGTGGTCCACAGGTTGAAGAAGATGGGATAGAGAGAAGAGAACACCAAAACTTCCATTCCCCTGGGAAATTTACTGGGGCAGTGGAAGTAGAGGAGGTGTAGGAGGGGGTAATGGAGAAAATGCACAGAGTAGAGGGAGATGACATTGAGTATAATATCCAGCAAATCAGTAGGGCGGGAGATTTATCACCCAGACATATGTCATTATTGAAGGAGAGTGCAAAAAAGAGCAAATTCTTTATCCCACTACAAGTTAGAACAAGGCGTAACAAAAATAAAATCTCTGCCAGTGATCAATGAGTTGGAAAATGTTATTCTGGAACATTAGGTCTATTAATACCCAAAACTCTTTTGGTAAACTAACGAATCTTAATAGGAGACATTGTTACTCATTCATAGCATTAATGGAACCTTTTCAGAATCCTTCACATATTGAACAATACAAAAATCAGCTGGGGTTTGAGCATGCTGGCGTTAATCGTTCGGCAAAGATATGGTATTTCTGGAGGGCTGACTGGGAAATGTTATTGATGGTTGATTCTATGCAGCAAGTGATAATAAACTTCAAGTGGAATAATAGGGTTTTTATGATAACAGGGGTCTATGCAAGGTGTAGTGCGTTAGAAAGATTGGAGTTGTGGGAGGAGTTGCAAGATCTTAAAGAAAATTGCAGTTGCCCCTGGGTAGTGGGGGAGACTTTAATGTCATCCTAAATGAGGAAGAGAAGCTGGGAGGAGTGCAGTTTGAACCGTCAGAGGCGGCTGATTTTGCTTTCTTCATTAATACTTGTGAGCTGGAAGAAATAAAATTCACAGGTAGTAAATACACATGGTGGAATGGCAGGGTGAACGAGGGATGTGTTTTTAAAAGGTTGGACAGGGTGCTGGCGAATCAGAGCTTTATGGAGCTATTTCCTGCATCCGAAGTGTGTCACCTCATTAGACAAGGCTCGGATCATGCTCCATTACATGTGGGCTGCAATTCAGAACAGGTATCTGTCAAAAAATCATTTAAATTCTTGAATTTTTGGACTAAACACCCAAAGTTCAAGGATGTTATGGAGGAGAACTGGAGAGTGGATTTTGAGGGGGATCCTTTCATTATTGTTCAGACTAAGCTGAAGAGGGTAAAGAAGGCTCTATCACGATGGAGTAAAGAAGTATTTGGAAATATTTTTCACCAAATATCTACCTTTGAAGATATAATACAGGTGAAACAGACTCAGTTTGAGATGGACCCCAGTGAAGGAAATAGGACAGAACTAAAGAAGGTGGAGGCAGAACTAAAGAGGTACCTGAAACTGGAGGAGGAATTCTGATAACAAAAGTCGGGCATGATGTGGTTGATGGATGGGGATAGAAATACTAAATTCTTCCACTCTTATGTCAAGGGTAGGAGGAAAAAACTGCATATCTCAGAAATCCTAGATGAGCAAGGAGGTATACTAAATACAGAGGATCAGATAGGGGATGGGGCTGTTCGGCATTTTGCAAGGCAATTTACAGAGGACAATAAAAATGAGGACTTTACCATGTTAAAACATATACCAACACTGATCACTAAGGAGGAGAATGATTATATTATTAAGGTACCGGACATGGAGGAAGTCAAGGCAGTGACGTTTAGCCTTAATGGGGATAGTGCATGCGGACTAGATGGATTTACAGGTGCATTCTTCCAGGAATGTTGGAGCATTTTGGGTGATGACATTACTAGGGTGGTGCAGGCATTCTTTTGTGGGCATGAATTAACTAAATTCATTACCCACACAAATCTGGTCTTGATGCTAAAGAAAGAAATTGTCATGTCCTTTGTGGATATGAGGCTTATCAGCCTGAGCTCGTTTGTGAATAAAATTATTTCAAGAACACTGCATGAAAGGTTGGCTACAATATTGCCCAAAATAATCTCAAGAAATCAATCAGGGTTTGTAAAAGGAAGAAACATTGCGGAAAATGTCTTGCTGGCGCAAGAGATTATTGGGGGCATTAACAGAAGGAATGAAAATGTGAATGTGGTGGTTAAGCTAGATATGGAGAAAGTGTATGATAAGGTCTCGTGGATTTTCCTCACCAAAGTATTGCGCAAGTTTGGCTTTGCAGAGGGTCTAATTGATATGGTGTGGAGGCTGCTTTCAAATAATTGGTATTCAGTATTAGTGAATGGAATATCCCATGGCTTTTTCCAATCTGGGAGAGAGCTGAAACAAGGGGATCCACTGTCCCCCACACTATTCATTATTGCGGCGGAAGTCCTGTCAAGGGGTTTGAACAGTTTGTATAGAAAAGAAGAGTTTAGAGGGTATGAAATGCCAAAGTGGAGCCCAAAAATTAATCATCTAGCCTATGCAGATGATACCATTTTATTTGGATCAGGTGACAGGAATTCCATCATCAAAATGATGAAGGTGATTAGGGGCTATGAATTAATTTTGGGACAAAAGGTGAATAAAGGTAAGAGTCAATTCTACCTTTATGACAATACCCCCTGTGCATTGCAATCAGATTGAGGAAATTGATAGGGATTAGGCAAGGTAACTTCCCAGTCACATATTTGGGATGTCCAGTGTACCATAGGAGGAAAAAGGCATGCTACTTTGAGGAGATATTAAGGAAGATAGCAAGGAGGATTTCATCTTGGCATAACAGACTGCTTTCGGCTGGAGGTAAGGTTGTCCTCATTAAACATGTATTGCAATCTATCACTGTGTATCTGTTATCTGTAGCTAACCCCCAAAAAAAGTCTATAAGCAAATTGATCAACTTCTAGCTAGATTTTTCGGGGGGGAGGGGGGCAATGGTGGAATAAGGGGCAAACATAGGGTTAGATGGACTGACCTATGTTGTCCTAAGGAGGAGGGTGGGATTGATTTTAGGTCACTGGAGGATGTAAACAAAGCTTCTTTCGCCAAGTTATGGTGGAATTTCAGGGTATCAACAAGTTCATTGTGGGCAAAGTTCATGTGGAATAAGTATTGTAAAAAGTTGCATCCTGTAATAGCCATTAATAGGGGTGCATCACAAGTTTGGGCACAAATGACAAAAATAAGGGAAGAGGTAGAGCAGGATATCTAGTGGCAAGTTCAAGCTGGAAATTCCAGCTTCTGTTGGACCAAAAGGGGTGCACTTTATTTTATAGAAGATCAGATAGAGATGGAAGAAGGTTTAGAGGTAAAAGATATGGTTACAGATGGGGTTTGGGACAAACGGAATCTTCTGGCATGCATATATTAGGGGATGACTGAATTTATAATGGCAAACATCAAACCAAGCCAAGAGGGCAGGTTGGATAAGCCATGGTGGATGAAGGAAACTTCTCGACTATTCTCAGTCAGATCAGCCTATCACAGTTTGAGGAGGAAGAAGCAAAGAGTGGACTGGAGTCATAAAGTGTGGGAAAGGGGGGTGCCTTTTAAAATTGCTTTCTTCTTATGGAAAGTTCTAAAGGGGAAGATACCAACAGATGACATACTTAAAAGAATGGGAATCTTTATGGTGTCTAAGTGCTATTGTTGTGAGGAAGGGTCTAGAGAGACAGTGGAGCACATTTTTCTAACATCTTCCATAGCCCAAAGGCTATGGAAGTATTTTGCTTCTTGTGCAGGTATCAGGATGCAAGAGAGACAGTTAAAACAGGTCATCAACACATGGTGGAGCATGCATTTATCAACAAAGATCAACCAAATTGTCAGAATAGTCCCTGCTATTGTAATTTGGGAGTTATGGAAGAGGAGAAATACTAGGAGACATGAGAAGGATACATCCTTTGAATGGGTGGTTCATTAGTGTCAGAAAACACTCCAGTTAATAGTAAAGGAGAAGTTCCCATGGATGCAAGTACCTTACAGGTGGCCAGAGATGATAAACAGACTAGAAAACTACAGGCCTAGACTGTATTATCACAAGGTGAAGTGGAAAGCACCCAAAGTGGGGTGGATAGCATGTAACATAGACAGGGGGAGTCGGGGCAACCCTGGAGACAATGCCTATGCATTCTGCATCAGGAATGGGAAAGGGAATCTGGTCTATGTAGAAGCGCAGTACTTAGGGATGAGTACCAGTTCAAACGCAGAAGCTAGAGCTATATTGCATGCCTTAAAACACTGTAAGGCAAGAAATTACAGACAAATTGAAGTGCAAATTGACTCTAGTATCATAAGAGACATGATTTTACATAAATGCAGATGCTCATGGGACTTGGTTGAAATAGTGGAAGAAATTCAACAAGTTAAGCAACAGATGATAGTTAACATTATCCATGTGTTTAGAGAGGCTAACCAGTTGACAGACAATATTGTGAATGAGGCACTGGACACACAGGCATACAAACAATTCACCGATTTCATGCAGCTATCAAGCAAGAGCAGGAGAATACTAAATATGGATAAACAAGATACTCCTTATCTTAGAGTAAAGACCAGACCAATCAAACCAGAACAACAGTAAAACAGTGAAAGAAGATGAGAGCTTACCCAAAGTATCCCATTGGACCAACAATGCCAGTAAAACAGAGAATCTATTGATGGAAGATCACACCCCGACACTTCAGGCATAGCTACCAGTGTACCTACAGAGTCAACTGTAAATCAGACGAGCAGGAAGGATGCTTGACATCTCCAAGACATGCACTTAAAATGAAGCTTTAGAGGAAACAAGAACTACCTGTGATGAGGAAGGAGCAACGCAGACTTCAACTGGGGAATCGGGGTCGGGTGAGGAGCGGGCAAGTGCAGCTTCTCCACGCTTGGTCTTGTGGGGAATCATCCCACGGATTGTACGCCAAAGGATCTTAGAGGAGCACGAAAATGGATAGGACCATGAGAGGGCTTTGTGTTCATTCTCTTATGAAGGAATCTGAGGTACTTCATCTTCTGGCGAACAAGTCCACCGGAGAGACAAATCTCTTCACACCATGGAGTGGAGCAAGGCGAAGAGGAAACGGAAGTCAGCCGATGACAACATTGAGGAGAAGGCTCTGCCATCGGGGAGAGAAGAGTGTACTGAGGGAAAAGGAAAGTGTCTACGGGACTCTAGAAGACCCTAAAATGTAGGGTCGGATGGATCCGTTGGGCTGGGCCAAGGTATTGGGCCGTCAAATTTAATATGTAACATTTTCAGACTTTAAACTTTCAATAAAATGGGCCAATAGCCCGATTATTTGAAAAAAAAATCGCTTTACAAATAGTTCTTTCTTTATTTATACCTTATGGAAGCCGTTTTTTATTTGTCGAGAATGCAACACACACAACTCCCCCCCCCCCTCTTCCGATTCCTATTTGGGGAGATCCTTAGCTTTATAAAAAAGTTCTTCATGACCTTCAGCCATACTCCATCTGGTCAATGCGTCTTTGGTTGGCTCCACGAGAACATATTGGTTCGCCTGGGAGAAAATGATTTATAATGTCGATATGAATTGAGTAAAATGGTCTTAACTTATTTTTGTTCTTCTTCATTGTTTTATTTAGTTGTTTCCTTCTTTTTTTCTATTGTAGTTATCTATTTTTTCCTGTGTTTAAATATATTTAAAAGTATTTTTATGAATTATGAAAGTGATAAATGAATAATTAAGCTTACGCACTTAAATTGATCAAATACACCCTCGAAAAAAATTAAAAGAAAAAAAGATTGCTTTCATGAAACTCCAAAAAGAAAAAGGGATATCATATAAACTCACAAAAAATATATTCATCATCATTTATGAGATTCAATTTCATAAATGTTGATTTTTTTTCTTCTTTTATTTTGGTCTTTTTAGTTATTTTTGTATCCATTTTGGACCTGGTTAATCTGTAGTTGGGCCTAGGGGTAACAACTAGGCGAGTTAGGTCAAATTTGAGCGAGTTATAATGAGTCAGGACAACAAACGAGTAAGACCCAACCCAACCCAACCCAAATTTGCTTGGGTCAAAACGGGTGAGTAATGGGTTATAGAGACGGGTTAAGACTCAACCCCATTCAACTTTTACTAAGTTTTACTTTATTTTTTTTCAATATTTTTGTACTTAATTAAATTATATTTTTCTTTATTTTGACTAAGTAGAAATGTCAAGACAGATATATTTAGTTTTTTGTGTTTCATATTTGGCCACGTGTAGAGAAATTAATAGACAAATGAAATAATATCTTAAGTGTGTAAAATGACATTTGTACATGAATATTACGAAAGTACAAGTTACTGTTGGCAATTCAAGAAAAAGTTGAGAGTGTACAAGGGTTTTGAACTACTTTTGCAAATAATATCTTCAAAACATATTATTATTAAAAATTAAAATTGCTGCAAACACTTTAAGAAAGAAGAACACCCGGTAGAAAATTATTCCTAAAATTTGTAGCAATAGTAACCCATTATATACGAATGAACATCATACTTATACGATATATACACAACAACATCCAAATCGAATATTAATTAAATTTTCAAGATTGAAATTCATTTCATCTAAAATTATAAACGAAATACTATTCATCCAAAAGTAAAATTAATGATACCGAATGCTGAAATTACCTTTTGCCATCAAATCTGAAAGTAATTTTATTAGTTTATCAATTCTTAGCCATTGGGTATCAAAATCACTATCAATTTTGATGATCTCATACAGAAGAATAGAAATTCAAGCATTCTTAGCCCTTTGATATTGAAATCACTACCAATTTCGATTCCTCGTGATTTGCTTAAACCATCGTTAGTGACCGGGGAGATCGCGATTTATTTAAATTACCGGTATTTTACCTTTGAAGATGAACATATTTTGTGAGTAAAAGAGAGAATAATTTGGATTCCTTGAGATAATAATGGATTCTCCTAGAAGACTTAGAGGAACTAGTTTTGAGATACGTGCATTGTACGTGAATGTCAAATCAAGTATTACGTTTTTCTTAAAATAATATCAATATTATTAAATAAGTAAATGATTATAAATAGAATAATAAAGAATAGTTTATAGCTGACAACGGAACCGGGAGGTGCTGGTTCCGATCCGGTCCTATCCCGGTTCCGGTACTGTACCGGCACAATACAAGTAGTTGCCGATTAAAGGGGTAACGGGACGGAAACGGGATTTTTTGCCAGTTAATACCGGTTTCGGTCCGGTACCGGATCGGTATTACCGGTTTAGTTAAAAAATTAATTAAATAATAGGTTACCGTCGGGATGGGGCCCACCAATGGTAACATGGTTGTTGCCTGTTGGCAGTGTTGAGTGTTCAAAAAAGCCATTGAACGGCTCTTTTTATTTTTTAATCTCTCTTTCTTTTTCAAAAATTCCTCCATTTTTTAACTACAAATACCCCCAAATCTTTCATATTTTTTCAATCAAATTCTCTCAATATTCTTAGAATCTCTCAACTTTCTCAACTCTCTCATTTCTCAATTCTCTCTACTATTATAAATTTATAATTATATTATATTAGTATACTACTCTCAAATTAATTATAAATATTTATTATTTACTCTATCAATTAGTACTAATTAGTTTGTCAATTTTGGTGGGCTAATTACAATTTGGAGCAAATTTTGGTGGATCAATTTGGAGCATATTCAAGTTTCATCAACTTCGGCTTCTACGTCTGTTTTTACACAGACGTTTGGTACATTCATTCCAACTTTTTTGTTCTTCTAATTAGTTTTTATTCTTTAATCTTTACTACTTGTCTACTTGAATTATTTTTTTTATATTCATAACCTGATTAATTTCATATAATCTTTACTTGTATCATTTAATTTAACATGGATTCCGGTAGAAAAGGAAAAGGGAAAAGTACTTTTTTGGTGGAATTACTAAAGCTTCAACTGGTAAAAAATCCGGTGGTAGTTCTTCTAAATCTACAAGACAACCACCACTTATATTTAATACTGAAGATTTTACACACGTTGACGAAACTTATTTTAATATTGATTCTAATACCGAATTAGATCACGAATTTCGTACACGAAGATTTGGTTTTAATGAAGATTTACCAGAAGATGATAATGAAAATAATGAGGACGATAATATTTTTTATGACGATGAAACGCAACCCCCATATACTTCTACTACTCCCCCCCCCTCCCTCCCGCTTTCCCCCTACAACCATCGGCATCTAATAGGCCTAAGACGGAACGTGTAAAAAAATCAATTGTTTGGTAATTCTTAATACAAAACGAAGATAAAACAAAAGCAATTTGTAATAAATGCAAGCATGTTTTAAACCATAAAACTTCGGGAAAGGCGGGTGAGACGGGTCATTTGAAAAATCATTTAATGCATTGTTGTAAATTAGAATTTTTGCATGCTCAAGCCATTGCGAATGCTAAAAAATATGGAACTCCCCTTCCCGAAGAATCCGTCGGAGGTTCAAATATGGTGCAATCGCAATCAAACCCTTCTAATGTTTCCGATCCTAGTACACATCGCCCTTATAATAGACAACAGAACTTAGACGAACTTGCAAAAATGATTGTTATTACTGCTTTGCCTTTTAATTTTGTTGAAAATCCTGGTTTTATTCACTATATTCAAATTGTTTATAACCCATTTTTAATGGTTTTACAAGAAATACAATAAAAAAAAACTATTTTTGATTATCAAGCATGTCATGTACAATATCTTCATTGTTTATTTGTTTATAATACTTGTAGATTAGCAATTACTTCTGATATGGATCATCGTATAACCAGTAATAATTATTTTACAATTATCGGGCATTGGATTGATGAAAATTGGAGTATGCAAAAAAGAATTTTGGGATATAAAAGTTGTGAAATGCGTAAAACTGATTCTTATATTGCACAGACTATTCTTGATGTTTTACATATTTGTTTTTGGCATTTTTAGTAAAATAAGTAGTGTAACTTTAGATAATGCTTTCCGTAATTAACGTGATGTTGATTATTTAAGACTTGTTCTTAGTCCTATTTACGAAGATGATTTTTCATATTAAATGTGTTGCTCATATTTATAATTTAATTGTTAGTGATGGTGTTTCATTATTTGAAAATGGTTGTAATAAAGTAGAAATTGCATGTCATTTTATTTTTAAATGTCAAGTAAAGGTTAGGCGTAAAGAATTTGAAAGTCGGTGTATTGAATGCAATTTGCCTGTTAGAAAATTTTTTGAAACAGTAGCTACTAGGTGGAATTCGTTGTATGAAATGCTTAAAGTAGCTTATGAATATAGGAGATCCGTTACAATGGTTTGGAATGCCCATAATGCAGATACGATTTACCGACTTGATGAAAATGATTGGAATGATATTAGAGATTTAATTGAATTTTTAAGAGTTTTTTAATTTAGTTACTAAATAAATCTTTGGTCTTTATTACCCTACTATTAGTTCTATTTTACCAAATATTTGTGCTATTTGTACTAAATTTGCCCAATTTAAAAATAATTCAAAATTTAGAGAACCGGTTAAAAAATGATTGAAAATTTTAGAAAATACTTTTCTCAATTCCTCAAATTTATTTAACTGCTTGTTTATTTAACCCGGCTTACAAAAAAGTTGGTATATCTCGAATGGTAGATAGTATATATGCAAATTTAGAAATTGAATACGATGAAGATAATCAATCACATAATTTGTTAAAAGTAGCATTAGAACAGAAGCTAGGAAATTGTATGATTTAGAAAAATATAATTTAGTACAAAATGTACAATATGAAGAACCACAACCATCTAGGACTAGATACGAGGATGGCATTGGTGACATATTAGAATTTCATCTTGGACTTACTACTAATGAAAACAATAATATTGGTGAATTCTTAACCAGGCTACAGAAAGCATTAAGGATACAGAGGGGAAGCAACAACTTTTGGTATGGTGGAAGAATCGGGGTAAAGCTTTTCCAAGACTTTAGCGGGTGGTTTGTGATATCCTAGCTATTCAAGCATCTTCGGTGGTTTCGGAAGACGCTTTTGGTGCCGCAAGATTCCAATTTGGAGGCCATAGACATTCACTAGCAGCAAATAGTTTGGAAGTTTCAGTTTTATTTAGAGATTTGATAAATGCGGCGCGGAGGAATTTAGGGCTTCCAACTTTGTCGTCTTAATTTAAAGTCGATATAGATAATATTTTATTGGAATCAAGTGAAGACAACATAGATTTTTTGGAGGAACAAGCTCAAGAGCCAATTCCAGAAAATGTAACATTAGAAATGTTAGAAATACTTAGGCAAGAATTTCAAAGTAGTTTAAGATATTAGTTTATTACAATAAATAAGACCTAGTTGAAACAGAACCCTTCCTAGAAGGTGGCTGCGTAAATTAGATTCTTTTCTAATATCTGTACAATTTAAATTTTAAAGTAACATAATAAAATTATAGGCTATTCGCCTTTTTTTTTAAAGTTATTATCTTGAATTTGCTTTTAATATATGTTTTGAGTTTTTTTTTAATATATTTGTCCCCTTATTTCTCAAATATTTATGAGCTTTAAAATATAAAAAGAAACATTCAAAATTTAAATTTTAAAATTTAAATTTTATATTTAAATCTTTTGAAATTTAAACTTTTAAAGTGAAAAATTTTAAATTGTATATTTATATTTAAAAAGTTAAAAAATTAATTTTTGAACTTTTAAAATTTTAACTCAAAATATTAAATTTTATATAAGTATAACTAGTTATAAGTTATAACTTATTATTATAACTACTTTAAAACTCTTAAGTTTTAAAACCTTGAAAAATTAAACTTCAATTTAAACTTTAAGAAATTTATGTAATGACACTATGTTTAATTTAATCTTTAAAATTTTAAACTTCAATTTTTACCTTTAAATATTAAACTTAATTTAACCTTTAAAAATTAAACTTCAAAGTTTAATAATTCAATCAAATTAACCAATTATTTAATAAAATAAAATTAGAACTTACCGGTCCGATTCCGTACCGATTTCCACCGGTAAGGTAAGGTAAGGGATAAAATTCCTAGAATTACCGGTACCGATTCCGAAAATCCCCCCCCCCCTCTTTATTACCGGTACCGGTAATTACCGATCTGGTGGTGCCAGTACCGGTCCTGATCCCGTTGCCCCCTTAGTATTGTTCCTATGAATGACGGTTATAAACTTTCTTATGATTATTAACTGTGTGCATTTATGAAAATTGTTAAATCAATATCTCAAAATATTTATGTCTATCTATTTATAATATAAAGCTAGATATAGGTAATGTAACGTGGCACCTCTTAATGACCTCCAATTAGATTTATTTGTTTTCTCCCTTTTTTTTTGACTTGTTGTCGTTTTAAAGTTAACTGTGATATGTAAGCTAAAAAAGTTACTTTTATAATCTCTTAATTACACCTATTAAGTATACCTTCTCCCGCTTCCCCTATAATTCATTGCTTAGTTATTGTTATACTGTTAAAGTTGTTATTTTTAATATAATATAAATGTAAAATATAGAAAATATAGTGTTTTTATTTAGGGGTATTATAGTAAGTTAGCATCAAGTTAAGGAATATACAAATTCCACTTAACTTTGAATAACTCAACAGCTACAAATCACACTTGAGTTTTCAAGAAGAGAATAATAAAATATGTAGAAAATGTATAGTTTGAATATGTGAGAAAATCTTTTTATTTATAGCCAACAAAGAATAGTATGAACTGCTTATTGTGCCTTACCATGAGAGCTATGACCCTTCTAAAAGGTTACAACTAATTACAAAAGTCAGAACTCTTCAAAAAAGTTGACAACCCTTCAACGTGAAATGGTGTACGCTTTTAATATTTTATATAATATAATTTGAATAACAATAACATAAAATATATATATATATATATATATATATATATATATATATAAAATGCAAGGGGTGGGGGTGGGGGTGGGGGTTGAATTGAATTTTCTTCCTTTTTCTTTAACTTAAACCTGCATTCTGTTAGTCAACTGAAATATCAAGTAGTCGACTATAGCTTATTAAATGAGAATGCAGAAATTTAAAGTGTGTAAAAGAAAAATTCAACACCGAATATTTTTATACTGGTTCAAATTTAATGTGAATCCTATATCCAGTCCCCTTGGGTTGCAAGTGATATCTCTTCAAGCCTTTAGTAAAATGGTGGTTACAAAAATTGTGAACTTCATCTACTTTCAATATTTTTCTTGTTTCTTTTTCTTTTTGATGCAGTCCTCTCTTTCAAAATTTTCTTCTTTTCTCTCTTCTTTTTTTTTTCACAGTAAAGCTAAAGGATTACAATGAATTTTTTAAAGATGGAAAGCTTTGAACAAGGTCTTGATTGCAGTAGGCTTGTACGAGTCTTGAGATATCCGGATGCCTTCTTTTATATGAAGAGATGACATCCCAAGGGAATTGATCCTTTGAATCAGGCAATGTGGATTCCTTCTTCCAAGAATAAGGGCAAGGCTTCTAAGGAAGGCCAAGTCAAATTTCCATTTGACTGATTGATAATCAGATCCGTCTTTCAAGTGATTGATCCTCTTTATTTGTGTTGCTTTATTTCTTTCCTTGATTGTGCTTCCACACTTGATTGGATTGCTCCTTGATTGATCTTCTAGATTGCTCAACCTTCTGCGATTATTCCATATTAGATCCGACTTATTTATTTTCCATTTGTCACGCCCCGGGAGGGTACCCTTGGTGTGGCCGACACTCAAAGACTATTTCTAGTCCCCAAGCGAACCACTTAGCCTCATCACATCATTCAATCATATACACTCTACTGAGCAGCAGAAAATATACGTAAATAATGGACATATCTCATCTAAAGTCTCAAAAGAATATACAAAATAATGAAGGCTAGTAGAACGAATTAGCTCACAATCCCAACATCAATGCTTGACCATTGTCTATGAAGCCTCTATCACTAAACATGTGGTGCCAATGACAGACCCATGGCTACCCAAATCAAAATAAGAAAATAGTCCAACCTAACTCTAAAGCATGATGAAATAAAAGTAGTGGTTCCTTCGGAGTAGGGAAGGCTCACCAAATCAGCTTCGAATCTCTAATCTTCAACGGAGCGTCTGTTGATGATCTCTAGTACCTGCCTCTGCATCATAAAATGATGCAGTCCAGAGTGGACATCAGTACTTGGAATGCACTGGTATGTAAAATAGCTGAATGAAACAGAAACTGGTAGAAAAATATGGAAAAAAACAACATCAAATCAAAATAAACATCAAAATCACATCAAACCGTCAGCTTGTCTATCTATGAAAGAGTAAAGAGTAGACAAGTGACACCTCATTATCTCAGACTCATCAATAGTCTCAACTCATCTCCTGAATCAACTTAGGGGAGCTCACCCCCCCACCCCTCATCTCATCTCATCTAGACTCGGAGTAAGGTAAGAATTTTCCTGGGAGTTTCTCTTATCCGACAACACTCACTTATGAGCCAGTGAATGTACAGCAATCACCCTGATGTTGCCATAGTGGTCCCAAACTTGCCAGGTAAGGAACGCTGGTGTAACACCCCAACTTTTTTTTCACTAAGATTGAGCCACCCTTCATATGATAGGATCCATTCCTGAGTATTTAAAGTATATTAGATGTGATTTAGAGTTATAAATGATCTTTTACATCAAGTCAAGTCTAAAGAATTTCTAGCGACTAAGTTTTCATAAGAGTTGATGGAAGGGTCAACTTCAAATGACCATATCTCCTAAAGTATAATGAGTAAGGTGACCCATAATATATCAAATTAAAGATCTTTGAATTATCTTTCCAACGCATCTTATTTCGCGTTAAATGGAGTTTGGAGTAGAGAGTTATGATCATTTTACTGGAGACCTGTAGAGCTGTCTGAAGGTCCGCGATGGCTCCGCGACGCGGACCTATCGCGAACCCTTTCTGGATAAGCTAACCGACGTTTCTTTATTTTATTTTGAGGGTACTTTTACCCTAAAGCCTTTGGGCGTCTATTTAAGGTCCCAAAACGCATAATATGTCAGTTTCATAAGTCAAAACCCTCTCTTTCACTCCTAAACATAAAACGCTCAAGAATCATCAAGAAAGTCATCAAGTTAGGATTAACTTTCAAGATTCTTCATCAAGGTGAGTTATTCTTCATAAGCTTTAAGCTAATTTCTCTATCTATTCATGAAATCCCTAATAGAATCTTAAATCCTAACCTAGGGTTTCAAGAAAGCGAATTCAAGAATCCCAACAAAGGATTCCTTGATCCTTCTTTCCATGAATTAGGGTTCTTCATCAAGAAACTCTAAAGATTCTGAGTCAAGAAGTCAAGAATCAAAAAGAAGCTCTTCAAACGATGTCTTTCCAAGTTCTTTCACTATAAAAGAACTATCGAAGTCGAGGATTTTCTCCACGAAACGAGTATTCATCAAATTTTGATTGAAATATCAAATTTCCAGGTATGTAAGGCTAAACTAAAAGCATGAGTTTGTTCTCTCATGTGCCCCATAGAGGTCAAAGATGAGTTGATGGTTGAAGAGTATGTGTGCATGAATATTTGAGAGTTTTTCATTGAAAAATTGATTTGAAATTACATGTTTTCTACGTTGATGATCATCATACTACTTGTTTTCTTGAAGTTAACATTTTTCATGAGATTTTGCATAACCTTACATGATTATTTGAAAAGCATGCATAATGAACTTAGGGGATGAGTCTAGAGCCTTGACGATGATGATGTTGTGATGTTGTGATGGTGTTTCACATTTGATGAGAGTCTTGATGATGATGTTGATGAGAATGGTATTTTATAATGTCTTAAAATTGGAAGTTTAATCTCTAAAAGAGTATCTTGAGTCCATGATGTTGATGTTGATGTTATGAGGTGAGGTACTATGTCCCTCTGGGACCGATATTGATGTTGAGGTTTTATAATATGTCCCCATGGGACTGATGTTGATGTTGAGATGATGTACTATGTCCCTCTGAGACCGATGTTGATGTTGAGGTATTATATCATGTCCTTATGTGACTGATGATGATGTATTATGTCCCTATGGGACTGATGATGATGATGTTTTATGAGCATGTCGAGTTCTGGGAGGAGTATTGAGCACCGAAATGGGTAGAGAGTGAGTCCCACTCAAACCCATTAACTATGTGGCCCGCGTAGGAAGAGAGGTTTGAACCGCAATGCGGATGGCTCCTATCTTGTCCCAAAAGAGGACTGATGTTTGATGTTTTTTTGTGGATCCACTGATGTGATGTCCTTTACCCCGGGCAGGGTATTGGATGGATGTGGCAATGGCATCGCTTCGTTGTATCATCACTGGCTCATAAGTGATGGTTGTCGGTTAGAGAAACTCCCAGTTAGGTTCCTTTTGATAGGACTCTGATGTTGATGTTGATGTGATGTTTGAGTCGAGTTCCCTGAGTTGAGTTGATGTTGATGTTCCCTGAGATGAGTTGATGTTGATGTTCCTCGAGTTGAGTTTCCTTGAGGTGAGTCTGATGTATTGATGAGATGTTGATGGGTCATTGTCTACTCTTTATTCTTTCGTTAGATAGACATTTGACATTCTGATGGAGTATGATGTTGAGTTGATGTTATTCCTATATTATTCTACTTGTTTTTGTTTCACTCAGCTATTTTACATACCAGTACATTCCAAGTACTAATGTCCCCTTCTGGGACTGCATCGTTTTATGATGCAGAGACAGGTATTAGAGATCATTAAAAGGCGCTTCATTGAGGATCTATTCGCATTCAACTGATTGGTGAGACCTCCTTGTTTTCGGAGGATTTCCATATTTTTATCATCTAGCTTGAGTTGTACTTTATTTTCCTTGAGTTGGGTAACCATGGCCTGTCATGGTACCATTGAGATGTTTGAGTTAGAGGTTTCATAGACACTGAGTAGAGGATGTGATGTATTGTTTTTCCAACTATTCTTTGTTGGAAATTAACATTTTGTATAAAGACTTGATTATTTTAATTATATTACAGTCTTTTCCTTGAGGATGTTTCTTCCGCTGTTGAGTATGATGTGACGATGAGTCCAAGTGGTTCGCTTGGGGACTAGCAATAGTCTCTGAGTGCCGGCCACGCCTGGGGTACCCTCCCGGGGCGTGACAGCTGGACACCATATCAGTTCACCCGATATGAAATCAAAGCCAATAGATCCGCTATTGCTTTCAAGGACCGTTATACCTCGAGGGAAACCATATACATGTGATGGTTTAAGCCTCCCCTACGTTTGGCGACATAGTTAATGAGTTCGAGTGGGACTCACTCTTACTCATTTCGGTGGTCGATACTCCTCTCGACTCAATGCTCATAACCCTCAACCGCAAAGTTTCGTAGGGATTCACTCCCCGTCAACGACTGCCAGTCTCATAGGGACTCACTCCCCGTCCACGACTGATATTTCACAAGGACTTTGGCCCTTTCATCAATTATCTCATAAGGGTTTTAACCTTACCATCAACGCCTCATCAACGACTCAAGATTGTATAGCAATCCTCAGGAAACAAGTGAACAATCACATCGGTAGAGTGTTTTTGCAAAGACTCATAAAATAATCAATTTACATCAACTCATCATCACAGTCAACAATCTCAACTCAAGGCTCTAAACTCGATTCTCATGTTCAATAGGCACACTTTTCAAATTAGTCATGCAGGGTTATGCAAGTTCTCAAGAAAATATTCAGTTTAAGAAAATAAATAGTATGATGATCATCAACATAGAAAACATGTAATTTCAAATCAATCTGTCAAGAACTATCAAAGAAATCATGCATGTAGACTCTTCAACCATCAACTCTTCTATGATCTCTATGGGGCACATGAGAGAACAATCTCATGTTTTAGTTTAGCCTTACATACCTATGATGCAGCTATTCAACCAGGTAGTGTCGAGGATCTCTTCTCGAATGTTTCAACCCAAGCCCTTCTCTCTTCTTCTCAAGCCCTAGCCTTGTTAGATTTTGGAATAGGACCTAGAATGGGGTTTTTGGCTCTTTTCATGTTGAAACGACCTTGATAGATGTGTATTAGTGCTTAGCAGGGGTTAGGAATTAACCGGAATACCCTTCGTAATTATTTAGGAATTTCTAGCTTAGAAAATACACGATCCATGACGCAGACCGATCACGAACAACGTATTTTTGGAAAAGTGTTTTTGAACGAGTTTTCTCCACCCCGTCGAAAATTTTGAAAAACGTACAAGTGCCTCTCCACGATGGGTGCGCGACGCGCCTCTGTCGCGGATTGTCACTGTTTTCTGATTTGGATCAAAAATTTATCTTTCGATCGGATCACTCTAAAATTCAACCAAGACTATTTCCCCACTCCATTTTTCATGCTGGTCACAAATCCGGTCTCGGATTTGTTATACGAGCATCGAAAGATGCGTTACGCGCATACCTTCACTATAGAGGTGTTCTGATAATTTTATCGGGCGTCATATCATCTCCCCCTTGGGGCCATTCGTCCTCGAATGATGAGTAGAGGCGGGGATTAAGGCACGAATAGACTCAAGACTCATTTCCGCACTCAATTCAATTAATCAATTCTCGACTTAATAATAGTAAGTCACATAAAGATGGAACACTTAGCTTAGTGAAGAGTAAGGATTTTTACCTTCAACATCTTCATCATCAGTTGGCACGAATAGGTGCGGATATTTTGCCTTCATCTCCTCCTCAGCTTCCCATGTGGCTTCTTCAACGAGTTGATTCCTCCACAGGACTTTGACTGGGGCTATTTCTTTGTTCCTCAACTTACGAATCTGACGATCAAGAATTTGAACCGGGACCTCTTCGTAAGATAGGTTATCCTTCACCCCAATGCTATCAAAAGGGATCACCAAGGCAGGATTTCCCAAGCATTTCTTTAGCATTGACACATGGAATACCGGGTGCACCCCATCTAACTTGGAAGGCAACTCTAACTCGTAAGCCACCTTTCCAATTCTCCTTACAATTTGATATGGTCCAATATAACATGGACTTAGCTTTCCCTTCTTCCCAAACCTTAGGACACCCTTCATAGGTGACACTTTAAAGTACACCGAATCGTCTACCTCGAACTCTAGGTCTCTCCTCCTCACGTCGGTGTAAGATTTTTGGCAACTTTGGGCCGTCTTCAACCTCTCTCTAATGACCTTGACCTTCTCCATCGACTGGTGCACAAGATCAGGTCCAATCAGCTCCCTTCTCCAACCTCAAACCACCCAATTGGCAATCTACATCTCCTTCTGTACAAGGCTTCATAAGGAGCCATTTGAATGCTCACATGATAGCTATTGTTATATGCAAATTTAATCAATGGTAGGTGACCATCCTAATTTCCCTTGAAGTCAAGCACACAAGCTCTCAACATGTCCTCGAGTGTTTGAATTGTATGCTCTGCCTGACCATCCGTCTGCGGGTGAAAGGTTGTACTCAGGTTCACCTTAGTACCCAAGCCTTTCTTGAACGATCTCCAGAACTGGGAGGTAAATTGAGCTCCTCTGTCCGAGGCGATGGACAAAGGAACCCCATGCAGCTTCACAATCTCCTGGATGTACAACTTGGCATACTTTCTGCAGTGTTTGTTGTCTTAACTGCCAAGAAGTGAGCCGACTTAGTCATTCTATCCACGATCACCCATATCGAATCATGTTGCTTTCGAGATTTTGGCAAGCCAGTGATAAATTCCATGTTAATCATCTCCCATTTATATTTCGATTTCAAAGTTCTGAGCCAATCCACAGGGCCTTTCATGCTCAACCTTCACTTGTTGGCAATTTGGGCATTTTGAAATGAACTCCGCGATGTCCCTCTTCATCCCATTCCACCAATAGACTTCTCTTAAGTCGTGGTACATTTTGGTGGAGCCAGGATGAATGGAATATCTAGTGTTATGAGATTCTGCCATTATCCTGTCTCGTATGCCATCAACATTTGGGACACACAACCGACTTTGATATCTCAACACTCCATCTCCCCCTTTGGAGAAAACCATCACTCTCTGATTGTAAACATCCTCCTTCAATTGGAGTATGACAGGGTCTTGATCTTGCTTTTCCTTCACCTCCACCACTAACGAGGAAGCAGACCCATTCTGAACATTAACTCCTCCTTCATTGTTCTCCTCAAGTCTGACCCCTAATCGAGCCAACCGGTGCACATCCTTGGCTAACTCCTTTTTTCCTTCCTCCACATGGGCTGTGCTACCCATTGGTAACCTGCTAAGAGCGTCAGCAACCACGTTAGCTTTACCTGGGTGGTAGTGAATGCTCATGTCATAATCCTTGAGCAATTCTAACCACCTCCTCTGTCGCAAGTTGAGCTCCTTCTGACTAAAAACATACTACAAGCTCTTGTGTTCAGTGAAAATATCCACATGCACTCCATACAAGTAGTGACGCCGAATTTTAAGTGCAAAAACTACTGCTGCCAACTCGAGGTCATGGGTTGGGTAGTTCCTTTTGTGAACCTTGAGTTGCCTGGAAGCATAGGCTATCACTTCCCCCCTTTGCATTAGTACACATCTCAATCCAACCATTGAGGCATCAAAATAAATTACAAAGTCCTCGGTCCCATCGGGTAAGGTTAGGACTGGTGCAGTAGTCAACCTTGTTTTCAATTCCTAGAAACTTTTTTCACATTTTTTGCACCACTGAAACTTGACCTTTTTCTGAGTCAATTTGGTCAATGGTGCGGATAGGGAAGAAAATCCCTCAATAAACCTGCGGTAGTAGCTTGCCAACCCCAAGAAACTTTGAATGTCACTCGGAGTGGTCGGTCGGGGCCAGTTCTTAACTGCTTCAATCATTTGGGCATCCACTCGAATACCATCACCGGAAACAACGTGGCCTAGGAAGGCGACTGACTTAAGCCAGAACTCACATTTGGAGAATTTCACATACAACTCATGGTCCTTAAGAGTTTGGAGGACCATTCTGAGGTGGTTAGCATGCTCCTCCTCACTCCTTGAATACACCAGGATGTCGTCGATGAACACAATCACAAACAAATCAAGATATGGCTTAAACACTCTATTCATCAAGTCCATAAAGGCGGCAGGTGCATTCGTCAGCCCAAAGGACATGACCAAGAACTCAAAATGGCCATATCTAGTCCTGAAGTCTGTCTTTGGAATGTCACACTCCCTCACCTTCAGCTAATGGTAGCCAGATCTAAGGTCTATCTTAGAGAAGCAAGAGGCGCCCTAAAGTTGGTCAAACATATCCTTGGGAGAGGATATTTGTTCTTTATCGTGACCTTGTTCAGTTGCCTATAATCGATATACATTCTGAGGGACCCATCTTTCTTTCGCATGAATAGGACAGGGCCACCCTAAGGTGAAACACTTTGCCTAATGAAGCCCTTTTCTAGCAAATATTTTAGTTGCTCTTTCAATTCTTTCAATTCAGCGAAGGCCATCCTGTAAGGTGAGATCGAAATAGGCTGGATGTCTGGAAGAACATCAATCCCAAAGTCAATCTCCCTATCAGGAGGGACTCCGGGAAAATCGTCAGGAAACACTTCTGGAAACTCGTTGACAATCGGAATTGACTCAAAGGTTGGGGACTCAACATCATCAGATTTCACTCTCACCAAGTGGTAGATACAACCTTTGGAAATCAACTTCTTGGCTCGAAGGTATGAGATAAACCTTTCTCTAGGTGTAACAGAGTCACCCTTTCACTCTAGAATTGGTTCATTTTGGAACTGGAACTTAACAGTTCAGGATCTACAATCTACGGAGGCATAATAGGCGTGCCAAGGAGCAAATCGAAGTTAACCATCTCCAACTTAATCAAATCAACAAGGGTGTCCCTATGATGGATGGGCACTACACAAGCTCTATAGATTCTCTCCGCTCGAATGGACTCACCCACCGGAGTAGAAATATCAAAGGGTTCAAGAAGACTTTCGGGGGTTCTATCAAATTTACTGGCCACGTAGGGAGTTATAAACGACAATGTGGCACCAGGATCCATCAAAACATAACAATAAAAAGTAAAGACTCGAATCATACCCATCACAATGTCTGGGGAATTTTCCTAATCTTGGCGACTGCCCATGGCATATAAGCGGTTTGTTGCTCCGCCTGTACCTAAAGTAGTGGCCCTCTGGTTCCCTCTAACTGGTGGAACCGATGCAGTAGACTGAGCCTGGCCAACCCGCTTTGGACAATCCTTCTTGTAGTGGCTTACTTGGCCGCACCTGTAACACGCATCATTCTGTCGCGACATCTCCCCTAGTGCATTTTTCCACAGTTATCACACGGTGGCCTATTCTGCGAACCTTGAGCCATACTAGCTTGTGACTAGGGCCCACGGGTTCCAGTATTCAAGAATCTTTAATCATACGTGCCTATAGGCACAGGTGTACTAGCAGCTGAGGGTGCTGGAAATTGATTCCCATTACCTCTCCTTCCACCCTCGTGGCTGGATGTCTTAACCCTCTTGCGCTTGAACTCTTCCCTATCATGTTGTCTCTCTTCGTCAGCTTGCTGCATGAATGTCATCAGTCGCCCGATGCCCACGTCACTCACAAGCATGGCTCCTCTCCCATCTCTCTTGGGTCCTCTGTTCAACCCGTCTACATACATTCCCATCCTTCCCCTCATATCAACAACCATGTCTAGAGCATAGAGAGATAGTTGCGTGAATTTCAACCCATACTCCTGCACAGTCAGGGAGCCCTGCTTTAGGTTCAAGAACTCTCTCACCTTGGTTCTCTTTTCTCTCTTGGGAAGAAGTGTCCTAAGAAGGCCCCAAATCAAACAGGGGGCATCATCCCTTTTGCCTTTCTTCCACTGGTCGAACCACAGTCTCGCCACCCCCTTCAGTTGGTAAGCAGCCAGTTCCACGCTGTCAACATTAGCTAAATGCATCAATTGGAACACCTCCTCAAGTTCCTACACATAGTCCTCGGGATCTTTAGTGGACGCAGACCCCGTGAACTCAGGCGGATTCATCCTCAGAAATTCTCAAACTTTAAAGGTGCCATGAGAGTCTGTTCCACCTGCGCCTTGCCTCACAGTAGGCGCTGCGACAGGCTGGGCTAAAGTTTGAATAGCCTGGTGTAGCTCGGCATTTGAGACCTCATCTTGAGGGGGTTGCTCAACCGGGACAGCTGGATCAATGGGCCCCTCGGGTACTTGGGGCTCAGGTGGATTAACAGTTTGCCTGGCTGGACGTCTCCTTCCTCTGACAACTCTTCTGGGAGGCATATTATCGATTCTGCATGTGTAGCGCACGAATTAGAAGATAGTTTTCATAGAGCTTAACTCTATCGCACAAATTGGAATAAGAAAGAAGTGTAACCATTCCTAATGTCCCACAGCCTCCTACTTATGAAGTGTGGTCGAAAATACACCCATAAACAAGAGTCTACTAGACACGACTTCATAGACTCCCTAGGACACTTAAACTTTGTGCTCTGATACCAAGTTTGTCATGCTCCGGGAAGGAACCCTTGGCGTGGCCGGCACTCAGAGACTATTGCTAGTCCCCAAGCGAACCACTTAGCCTCATCACATCATTCAATCACATACACTCTTCTGAGCAACAGAAAATATACGTAAATAATGAACACATCTTATCTAAAATCTCAAAAGAATATATAAAATAATGAAGGCTAGTAGAACGAACTAGCTCACAATCCCAACATCAATGCTTGACCATTGTCTATGAAGCCTCTATCAATAAACATGTGGTGTCAATGACAGACCCATGGCTACCCAAATCAAAATAAGGAAATAGTCCAACCTAACTCTAAAGCATGATCAAATAAAAGTAGTGGTTCTTCCGGAGTAAGGAAGGCTCACCAAATCAGCTTCGAATCTCTGATCTTCAACGGAGCGCCTGTTGATGATCTCTAGTACCTGCCGCTGCATTATAAAATGATGCATTCCAGAGTGGACATCAATACTTGGAATGTACTGGTATGTAAAATAGCTAAATGAAACAGTAACCTGTAGAAAAATATGGAAAAAAACAACATCAAATCAAAATAAACATCAAAATCACATCAAACCGTCAGCTTGTCTATCTATGAAAGAGTAAGGAGTAGACAAGTGACACCTTATTATCTCAGACTCATCAATAGTCTCAACGCATCTCCTGAATCAACTCAGGGGAGCTCACCCCCCTCCCCATCTAGACTCGGAGTAAGGTAAGAATTTTCCCGGGAGTTTCTCTTATCCGACAACACTCACTTATGCGCCAGTGAATGTACAACAATCACCCTGATGTTGCCACAGTGGTCCCAAACTTGCCAGGTAAGGAACATTGGATACCATATCAGTTCACCCGATATGAAATCAAACCCAATAGATCCGCTATTGCTTTCAGGGACTGTTATACCTTGAGGGAAACCATATACATGTGATGGTGTAAGCCTCCCCTACATTTGGCGACGTAATTAATGAGTTCGAGTGGGACTCACTCTTACTCATTTTGGTGCTCGATACTCCTCCTGACTCAATGCTCATAAACCTCAACTGCAACCAATCTCGTAGGGATTCACTCCTCGTCAACGACTGCCAGTCTCATAGGGACTCACTCCCCGTCCACGACTGATATTTCACAAGGACTTTGGCCCTTTCATCAATTATCTCATAAGGGCTTTAACCTTACCATCAACGCCTCATCAATGACTCAAGATTGTATAGCAATCCTCAGGAAACATGTGAACAAACACATTGGTAGAGTGCATTTGCAGAGACTCATAAAACAATTAATTTGCATCAACTCATCATCATAGTCAACAATCTCAACTCAAGGCTCTAGACTCGATTCTCAAGTTCAATAGGCACACTTTTTAAATTAGTCATGCAAGGTTATGCAAGTTCTCAAGAAAATATTCAATTTAAGAAAATAAATAGTATGATGATCATCAACATAGAAAACATGTAATTTCAAATCAATCTGTCAAGAACCATCAAAGAAATCATGCATGTAGACTCTTCAACCATCAACTCTTCTATGACCTCTATGGGGCACATGAGAGAACAATCCCATGTTTTAGTTTAGCCTTACATACCTGTGATGCAGCTATTCAACCGGGTAGTGTCGAGGATCTCTTCTCGAATGTCTCAACCCAAGCCCTTCTCTCCTCTTCTCAAGCCCTAGCCTTGTTAGATTTTGGAATAGGACCTAGAATGGGGTTTTTGGCTCTTCTCATGTTGAAACGGCCTTGCTAGATGTGTATTAGTGCTTAGTAGGGGTTAGGAATTGATCGGAATACCCTTCGTATTATTTAGGAATTCCCAGCTCCAAAAATACACGGTCCGCGATGCGGACTGATCATGAACAGCGTATTTTTGGAAAAGTATTTTTGAACGAGTTTTCTCCATCCCGTCGAAAATTTTGAAAAACATACAAGTACCTCTCCGCGATGGGTGCGCCACGTGCCTCTGCCGCGGACTGTTACTGTTTTCAGATTTGGATCGGAAATTTATCTTTCGATCGGATCACTCTAAAATTCAACCGAGACCATTTTTCCACTCCATTTTTCATGTTGATCACAAATCCGGTCTCGGATTTGTCATACGAGCATCAAAAGATGCGTTATGCGCATACCCTCACTGTAGTGGTATTTTGGTAATTTTAGCTTGCGTCAGACCATTCCTGCTTCTTACTGGATCTTCTTTCAGCATCATGCCTAGATCTGACTTATTTGTTTTCCTTTCCTGCTCTTCTCTCAGCATCATGCCTTTTATATTTTCAGCCAAGATTTTGCTTTGCAGATTACTCCTTTGATGTATCTTGGCCGGATTGTTTCCTTTTGGATGTTTTCCTGCAATTTGTCATTAATCAAACATATTAGCACTAACACAATATGCCTCATTATTTTGCCTATTTAAAAAAAATATTTATAAAACATATTATAAAGTAATTTGACCTTTTTTTGTTGACATTAATTATTGGACAATCACTTTTATACTGAGAAACTTTTGTGATCTATCATATAATTTATTTTCAGTATTACATAATGACATAAATTTATCAGGAATCGAGGTTAATCTATTTATGAGATTGAATTAAATTATATAACAACAACAACAACAACAACATACCCAGTTAAATCCACAAGTGGGGTCTGGGGAGGGTAGAAATGTACACAGACCTTCCCACTACCTCGTAAGAAGTCAAGAGATTGTTTCCTGGGGACTCTCGACTCAACAACCCATAAGCAGAATAAACTAGATCTAGCAAAGGGAAGGAAAGGGAACTTGAATTAAATTATATAATAACAACAATTGATTGTGTGTTATTATTTCAAAAATCAATATTTAAAATTTATTTCCCAAGTAGAAATTAGAATCGAGAAATGCAAACATGAAGTTTGACATATAATATACTTCATGCGTCTCCAAATTAATTTAATTTTTGAGACTTTTTTCAATGTTCAAAATATTTGAATTATTCAAAGTTCAATGTGAATGTTTAAATTTTTTTCCATATTAGCCTTTTCATTTATTGAACTTTTATATTTTCAAGGAGATAAATTACACTATATATTTATGATTTTACAAAGGGTAAGAGTGGAAAGTATGATGTAAATTTTGTTTTTGAATGTTTTTCTTAATGTTGTTTTACCTGACAAATTCAATTATAATGAGATAGAGGGGGTATCTTAATTGATAACAAAAAAAAATATTTGCATATATACAATATTTATTTATTCTTCTTTTCATATTGAATAATATCTACACTTCTAAAAAAAATATGCAATTAGCTATTAACTTCATCGCTACTCCATCGCTAATGTTAGTAGCTAATATAAATTCGTCACTATATGAGTTTCGCGACGAATCTTTTAATAATTAAGATACGAACTTTAGTAGTGGTCATATTGTGTAACTTAATATCAAAGTATATTTATGCAGTAATCCTGAAAAGTATTTAGGAACAAAAAATAAAAATGAACTATTCAAACACATTTTATTTTGAATTAGTTCAAAATTTTATTTCTAAAATATGTCCAAACAAACTTAGCCTTTATTATTGTTTATGAGAAGTTAACCAATTAGAAACTTTTGACTTTAGCATAATTACAAAAATATCCTTATGATTTCAAAATAAAAGTAAGAACATGTATGGATTCTTCTAGAGTTTTATTTTGGCCATTAATTATTCAATTACTATTTTTTTCCTAAAATGAAGTTAAATTTACCAAAATGCCATTAGTCATCCTTTTTCTATTTTGAAGAAGAAGATATAATGTTTCTGGATAGTTTTGAAATAACCAAACTACCCTTGATCGTCCTCTTCTTCACATTTTCTATATATAAGTTTGTGACCTAGGGATGTTTGGATTGACTTTTTTCTAGGTGGTTTATAAGTTAAAAGTTGGCCTTCACTTTTATTGGTACTCTTTCAACTTTAAAAAATATTTTGTGTTATTCAAACACTTTCAAACCTATTAGAAAAATATTTAAAAGCTAAAAGTCACTAAAATAAATCAATTCGAACACCTACTTACAATATTTAAATATAATTTGCATTTTAAGTTTGAAAGTTCTACATAATATATTTCCATTTCGACCTTAAAGACATCAATGCAAAGAGGAGATTATTAATTTTGCCTGTATTTTAGTTTATAATAGAGGTGACAAATGGGTGGATTGGATTGGATTTTGATGGATTGAATATGAATTGAGTCAAAATAATTGGATCACAATCAATCCATATAAAATATGGGTAAACATGGAGTTCCAACCCATTTTAATCTCTTAAAGTCAAAAAGATTAAATCAAAGTTAAATTGTTAATGTTCAGCCCCGATCACCCAACCCTACTCCCAAATAATTATTTTCGAAAAAAATATTGTTTTCATAAAATAAAATTTAATTTTTTTTGCTTTCATGCCCTATCACCCACCCATTCCCATCTCACCCCCACCCTACACACACATCTATCACCCCCAATTTTTAAATTATGAAATATCAAGAAAAAAACTTCACCCACTCTACCTGCCTTTCACCTATCCCCTATACCCCCACCTTATCACCATTTTAAAAAACATTCATCCTCAAGCCCCATTGGACCCCCTATCCCCAAATATTTTTTGAAAAAAAAGTTAAATCTTTTCACCACTGAACCCTTCATTTCCACCCAACCCCGACACACCCCTTCCCCGGACTCCCTGTCGCGCCCCATTTTTTTCTCGCGAAAGAAACGGGAACCTGGACGATATCGTGGCAACGACTCTTTTGGGATTAAAAATTTGAAGAGTTGCCACCTAATGATTGGGTGCATTAGGACACCTTTCTAACCTAAGGGTCAGAGTCAACCAGAGATAGGGTAAGGGCTCCGATTACCTCGAAGGGAAGGTGTTAAGCACCCTTGAGGTCCGCAAATACGGGTCCTGACCTTGTCTCGTATTTTATGTGGGGGTTTCTAACAAATAAAGTCTCTATTTTTTAATTATTAATTCTAAGTGATAAGATATAGCGAGACAATTAAACAAGTAAGAATATTTAATTAATCTACCCCAATAAAATAAAATAAAAGAGGAAATTAGACGTAAGCAAATTATTTATTTACTCGGATCAGTTACTCGGCTTTTAATTCCGGATTTAGCTTCACTTGGCTTATATTTAAGCCTAAGGACAAAATTAAGGTTTGTCCTATTAAGCTCGAGTTTATTCATCATGTCCGAGGGTCCTATTTACCCCTACCCCTCCTAAGTTGATTTATTAATTAACTTGAAAGCGGACTAAAATAAAAATGAAAAATTCTAACACGTCCTAAAATGCCTAAAGTCCCTTCCTATGGTCCAAGAGGCATTGGACTGCTATTTTAGGTTGGTTCTAGACTAACAAAATGTAGGCTTCTTATAGGACCACGCGTCAACATAAAGGAAACACACAAGATCACAACTCAGCACGTAAGGTTTCATGTAGGCCTCAAAATATGTACAAATGGAAATTACGCACTAGGTGGCGTGCTACGTATGAAATAACATCCAACCAATCGTAAAACTTGTGACCATATTTTAGTTCTAAGATTAGTTTTTACGACCAATACTCTAAGATTCGTTGGAAGGTTATATTTATTAAGAGTTGAGGCATAATTTCTAGCAAAAAAAATATGAAAGAACATCATTTTAATTCCTATAGTATAATATAAAAATTTTAAAATAACACTTTAATTCCTGTAGCATGATATCTAATATAATTTAAAAGAACATTTTAATTCTATAGGCATGATATCTAATAAAAATTTAAAAGACCATTTTAATTCTTATAGCATGATATCTAATATAATTTAAAAGAACATTTTAATTCTATATGCATTATATCTAATAAAAATTTAAAAGAACATTTTAATTCTATAGGCATGATTTAAAAGAACATTTTAATTCTTTAGGCATGATATCTAATAAAAATTTAAAAGACCATTTTAATTCCTATAGCATGATGTCTAATATAATTTAAAAGAACACTTTAATTCTATAGGCATGATACCTAATGAATTTAAAGGAATATTTTAATTCTATAGGCATGATATCTAGTAAAAAAATTTAAAAGAACGTTTTAATTCCTATAGGCATGTTATCTGATAAAATTTAAAAGAGCATTTTAATTCCTATAGGCATGATATCTAATATAAGAGATTTAAAAAGGACATTTTAAATCCTATAGCATGATATCTAATAAAATTTTTAAAAGAGCATTTTTATTCTATAGACATGATATCTAATAAAATTTAAAAGAACATTTTTATTCTATAGACATGATATCTCTACAAAGGGTGCCAATCAAATTAATATATCCATCAATGACATGTTTGAGACCAAGTAGGCGTAAAAAAAAACAATTAGTGTCCTCTTATAAGAAAGATTTGGACATCTAA
Organism: Solanum rostratum; assembly: GCA_029948455.1. NCBI lineage: Eukaryota > Viridiplantae > Streptophyta > Magnoliopsida > Solanales > Solanaceae > Solanum > Solanum rostratum. Next base: position 26,536,226 of record CM057051.1, read on the forward strand.
AGCACATTTTGAAACGGACGTTACTTATCTTAAGATTGCCTAGGCATAAATTAACTTTTTTTTTCTATTAAATCCTAATCAAAAGTTTGCCTATGTGAGTGTTACACAACACAAAATAATCAACAAAATAGCAAGTATTTCCCCTCTCCCCTTTTTAACTAGATCCCCAAGTTGTTTGTTATTACAATATTGCAAAATAAAAGAAGGAAATAATAATCCTAATGATACTAACAGTAATGAAAATATCTATATTAGTAGTGAAAGCTTCAATGCCATATTCCTACTCCATCTGATGATCAAAAAATTCATCAGATGCTGATTCGCGTCCTCGGTGGCAGCTCCGCTAAACAATCCCTTTAACTGCAACATTTGCACCATCGTGCTAGTGATAGTGAACTAGACACTAGCAGGCAGAGGTGGCAGCACTATTGCCCCATTGGTCCCAGCACCCTCATCATCATCGTTTACTGTTGGTGGGTACTGGGGTCCTTGAGGTCTCAACGGGGGTTGGTGTTGTTGTGGTGGTACAAGTGGCACCTGGCGAAGTGGTGCCGCTGGTGGTACCACATTACCAGCGAGATCATCCTCACCTAACCCATCATGTCCACTATCAGTAGGATTCACTGCTAACTCCCTCTGCCTTGCAGCTTCGTGGTCCTGGGCGTTCATTCTGCGAATTGATTTGGTGAGTTTGGGATCGTAGAGAATAAGTGCTTCACCCTTACTTCGGGTGCTTGGCATGCAATGCTAGTTCCCTACAAAGACAAAAATAAGAAATAAAAGTAAAATTAGGGACTAGACTTACAAACTAAAAGTAGCAACTAATAGACTATTTCTTCGCCGCGTTCCCCAGCAACGGCGCCAAAATTTGAAACGCGCAAATTTACACTCCAAAAGGAAGAATAAAGCGGTCGTTGGTCAAATATAAAACTCAACCAGAGTTGAGGTCGATCCCACAGGGAACACGTAAGAATAAATCTATTAGTACCGGCTTTCAGATGTAAATGTTATTCCCAAGATAAAATTGCATAAATAGGGGGTTGCGTTGTTCGATTTAAATTCCTATGTAACGTAACTAATAGGGACGTTTATGCTGGGTTTCAAGCAAGTAGAGAGAAGCTAGGGTTGTGTTCCCCGTGACATCTAATACGTTAACTAAACTGGCTTGGTAAACTCGTTCTTGATTGTGCATACAAAATCAAACAAATTAGCTAATACCTAGTTCACCTTTCGGTCCTTCCTAGCTATATTTCACTCATCTCCTTTCGATCTAAGAGTGTATGTAATTTCGACCTTTGTTTTCGATCTCAAAATACCCTCACCTTTCGATCTCAGGTACTTAGACTAGGTTAAAAACCCTGAATTTCTGTTGTAGAACCCTTTTCCTAATCACTACATCCCTCTCGAGCATATAATGAATACGAGCTTGCCCTAATGCGTCGACTCATTAAGGAGAAATTAAAGCGAAGAGTTCTACAATAGATGCATCGATCAATCCCTCAAATCTACCTCAGTCTGTGTTATCTTTATTGTAGTGTCATGGTTCCCACAACCCTAGTTGTGGGTTTAGCCTAGAATGTTCAATATAACTTGCCCACAACAATGGAATGAAAGCATAGTAATTGACTTACAACTGAAAGAACAATGAATCTGTGTTACAATCTTCAACACCATGATCACAATCCACGAATCAAACGTAAAATAAAGTCAAACTATTGTTTTCTCTCTTGTTCTCTAACTCCAGTCATCAACAACGTATTAAACGAAATAAAATAGAATACTATATATACAAGAAAAAACTAATCCAATTAAAAATAGGAAAAATAGACTTCGGCATGGGTACGGTTCATTACACGGTCCGTGTGAGTCCAGACGGACCGTCACACGGTCCGTCTGCCATTGCCTTCTGCTTCCTCACGGGCCCTGGCACGGTTTGTGTTGTGTCTCACGGTCCGTTTAACGGTCCGGTGAGTCTTCACTTGCACACTTTCTTTTATTTTCAACGATGCCCCTTCCAGTTCACGTCAACTTAACGGTGCATGACACGGTCCGTGGCCTCTTTGACGGTCCGTTTATCGGTTCGTGCAGCTTCACTTGCCTGATTTCTATTATTTTCGATGATGAACCTTCTACTTCACGTCAACTTCACGGTACTTGGCATGGTCCGTGGCAGATATGACGGTCCGTTTATCGGTCCGTGCGACGTGCTTTGGCTCGTTCCAGTTCACGCCCAAGTGCAGGGTCACGGTCGATCACACGGTCCGTGTACTGCGACACAGCCCGTGAAGACCTCCGTGGTCCTTCACTTTGCTCCATTTTCCAGTTCCTCCACATTGGGCCTTTCACGCACCATCCCACGGTCCATTTAATGTTACACGGCCCGTGAGATGGTCCGTATGTCATCACTTTGCCGCAATTTTTATTCTTTTCCTCACACTTTCTCTATCAGTCGATGCCTTCGGCATTTTCCTGCAAAGTACCAAAATACACACATTAAACCGATACATTTGCTTGAGAACGTGAGAAAATCCTTTGCTCAAAGCATTGTAAGAGTCGTATTTCTACGACTCATCATGGGGCAGCGAGGAAGGGGGAGGAGGCGGCGGGAAAGTGGCAACCATGGCCGCCTCCTTTGATGGGAGAAAGAGGAAGAAGGATGACGGAACAGGGGAGGAGAGAGGAGAAGGAGTTGCGGCGTGTGGTGGTTGAGGGAGTGGCGGCAGAGAGGAGGAGGAGGCGGCAGCCATGGCTGCCTCCCTTTGATGAAGAAGGGGAAACAACAACAACAACAACAATAACAACAACAACAACAACCAATAATAATAACAACAACAAACAACAACAACAACAACAACAACAACAACAACAACCAACAACAACAACAACAACAAACAACAAACAACAACAACAACAACAACAACAACAATAACAACTAACAACAACAACAACAACAACAACAAACAACAACAACAACAAACAACAACAACAACAACAACAACAACAACAACAACAACAACAACAACAACCAACAACAACAACAACAACAACTACTACTACTACTACTACTAATAGTAATAAGAATGATAAAGAAATAACTCATTTATTTTAAAACTACTACTAATAGTAATAAGAATGATAAAGAAATAACTCATTTATTTTAAAAGTTTTTAAAACTACCTCTTTCGACTAAATGACGATCTAACATGTGTTATAGGTCGGTCAAAATTGGATGTCAACAGCTGCCCCTTCTTTGCTCGGGAATGAAGGATGAATTGTTGAGCAAAGAACATTGACGGAGTAGCCAATTTTGTCCGACCAGTGAAATGCTATTGGAGGGACCGAATAGAACAAATGGTCATGGCCGAGAATTTGGTTTAATGTCGTCTACATATCTCTGGTTATACGAGAATTAGGCCGTGTGTAGTTCTCGATTTAGAAATGACTGAAATTCCCAAAAATGACCAAAACAATATGAATCTCGCAACTTGAATTGAAATGGTCGCGGTATAGAAAATAATTAGGGTGTCGAGAGAAACGGGAGGTTTAATGCACTCAATAGCAGAACAGTGGTGTAATTCAGACATTCGCAAGTTCTGTAATCTATAACTAAAAGAATTGTTACATAAAAGAAATGGTTAGAGCACATATATTAAATAGTGAAATAATCATAAACGTGGTGCAAGTTCCCTTTTAGACTATGAATTTTGCCGTAAGACGGTAAGGATGACATCTTAAGCTATGGCGTCTAGGGCTATGCTAATCATAAATTATATCCTCAAGTCATGAAATGATGTCCGCAGGCCATGAAGGATGATGCCTTTGGACGGTGATACCTTCGGATCATGATAAATATAATTAAATCCTTTGGCCATGAAATGATGTCCTTAGGCTATGAAGATGATGCCTTTGGACCATGACGCCTTAAGGGCATGATAGGCGGAAATTAAATCCTTAGGCCATGAAATGATGTTCGTAGGCCATGAAAATGATACCTTTGGACTATGACACCTTAGGGGTGTAATATGCTATTCTTGGGCCGAAGCAAAGATAAATTCGGGCACAATACAGTGCATGTAAGAACTCTCGGGCCAATATCGTGTGACAGATGAATCTTCGAGCACAATGCAATGCGAATTTTTGCAATTTCTCTGGCCCATGCAAAATATGATTTTCGGGCACATGCAATTTCTCGGGCTAAATTATGCGAGATATGATTTTCGGGCACAATGCAATGCAAGTTTTAAAGATGTATGCAATTTCTCGGGCCAATGTTATGTAAGAATATAATTCGAGCACATGCAATTTTTGGGCCAAATTATGCGAGACATGATTTTTGGGCACAATGCAATGCAAGTTTTAAGGTGTATGCAATTTCTCGGGCTAATATTATGCAGAAAATATAATCTTCGAGCACAATGCAATTTCTCAGGCCAAACTATGCGAGATATGATTTTTGAGCACAATGCAATGCAAATTTTAGGGCACATGCAATGCAAATATCGGGCATTTATAATGCAAGTATAGGGCATATGCAAATGCGATCTTGGCTTTTATAATGCAAGTGTGGGGCATATGCAAAATGCGTTTTGGGCTAGTGCAACGTAAAGCATAGGGTAATATTTCTTACTAGATTGTTGCTTGCTCGGACAGTGTCGAAATGTGTACCTGTCTAATCTGCATTCAAAGAAAAACAGTCAGTTTATAACAGGGGGAGTGGATCTGTCTTTTGCCATGGCCCGGTGCGTTTAATCGGTTGCTAATATCCAGACCTTTATCGGGCATTTGTCTTAGGACAGGATGGCATGGCAATTAAATTTTTAAAAGTGGTATGTATAATATGTAATGTATACGTGTGTGTATATTTACTTATATGTGTATATATATATATATACACATATGTTTGAAACGTTTGAAAAACAGCTGATAATTTATTAATGATGTTGAATCCTTGATAGTGGCACATTTTGAGACCAACCCAACGTTCAGCTAAGGAAGGATCTTCGGGCTACCCGGTGTAGAATTACAACTTTCTCGAGCTATCTGTCATGAATTTTTAAGCTCGTCTCAAAAATTCTGCCCCAGTTATCTTGTCTGCTTATGCTCTCTTTCAAAAGAATTTTTGAGATCCTCTCAAAACTTCTGCCCTAGTCTATGGTCTAGTGGGGAAATAAGATTTTTTATTATGGTAAGACCGAACTCCATAGGAGCGCCTATGTATCCCTCTTAAACGGGAATCAGGTCTGACATAGTTCCAATTACAAAGAGCAAATATAGAGTCTAAACATAATATCTTTTCACAGCATCGGCATTGATAGGTCTGGGCAAGATTTCGTCGTGCATCTCTGCAAGTATAAGTACTCCTCCGGTCAGGACGCTGCAAGATTTCGCCGTCCATCTCTGCAAGTATCCTCTCCTACGAATTCTACCTTTTCATCATGAAAATAAATCTTCAGAGGCATGTACTCTTTATCCACCAAGTTCTCTGCCAAATGATCGGCCAGTGCTTGTGCCTTCACCGCTTTTTGCGTGACATAGACTATGTCGAATTCACTCAGTAATATCTGTCATTTAGCTAACTTACCCGTGGGCATAGGTTTCTGAAAGATGTACTTCAGGGGATCCATCCGCAAGATCAGGTATGTCGTGTTTGCTGAGAAATAATGTTGCAACTTCTGGGCCACCCAAGTCAAAGCACAACAAGTGCGTTCAAGCAAGGAATACCGAGCTTTATATGGCATGAACTTCTTACTCATGTGGTAGATTGCCTGCTCTTTCCTTCTCGTTTCATCGTGTTATCCCAAAACACATCCGAATGCCTGATCCATGACCGATAAGTATAGTAACAAAGGTCGACCCGACTTAGGAGGAACCGACATTGGAGGATTAATAAATAGTCCTTGATCTTGTCAAACGCTTCTTGGCATTCTGGAGTCCATTTGATAGCGGCGCCCTTCTTTAGTAGCTTGAGGATTGGTTCACAAATGACAGTAGACTGGGCTATGAAACAAATGATGTAGTTGAGTCTACCCAAGAAGCTCATCACTTCTTTCTTGCTCTTCGGAGGAGGGAGGTCACGAATAGCCTTGATCTTTGTAGGATCCAGCTCTATACCCCAGCGATTGACAATAAAACCCAATAATATCCCAGCAGGGACCCCAAAAGCACACTTTGCAGGATTTAACTTCAAGTTGTACCTTCGTAGCCTATCAAAGAATTTCTGCAGATCAGCCAGATGGTCATACCCTTTCCTCGACTTGATGATGATATCGTCCATGTAAACCTCAATTTCTTTATGGATCATGTCATGAAACAAAGTGGTCATGGCTCTCATGTAGGTAGCCCCAACATTCTTTAGTCCGAACGGCATCACCTTGTAGTTGTAAACACCCCAAGGCGTGATAAAGGTTGTTTTCTCTGCGTCATCCTCATGAATCTTGATTTGATGGTACCCAGTAAACCAATCCACAAATGACTGTGTTTCATGCTTAGCACAGTTGTCTATCAAAATGTGGATGTTCAGGAGTGGAAAGTCATCTTTAGGGCTGGCCTTGTGGAGGTCCTAGTAATCCACGCAAACCCTAACCTTACCATCTTTCTTAGATACGGGCACAATGTTGGCGAGCAAGGTCGGGTACTTGGTTACTTCCAGAATTCCGGCTTCCAACTGCTTTGACACTTCTTCCTTGATTTTCAGACTCAAATCAAGCTTGTATTTTCTAAGCTTCTGCTTCACTGGCGGGCAAGACGGATCTGTTGGCAATCGATAGGCCACTATTGAAGTGCTCAACCTTGTCATATTTGCATAGGACCAAGCAAAGACGTCCTTGTTCTTTTTAAAAAATTGGATGTATTCTCTTTTCTTTTCCTTGGTCATATGAACACTGATTCGTGTCTCTTGAATCATTTTATCATCACCCAGATTCACTGCTTCTGTTTCTTCTAAATTCGCCTTCGGCTTTTTTTCAAACTCTTTGATCTTTCTGGAAACCTCCTCGCAAGTTTCATCCGTTGCCTCTGTCTCAGCTATATCATGTTAAATAGTCTCATTATGTGCCACAATATCAGATTCAACATTATTAAAAGTAAGTTTTCTGAAAGAAAACAACAAAGTAAACATAAAATAACATCATCGCTGAGCGAATGAAAATTTTATTCATAGCCAAAATTTGTCATAATAATGAAATAAGCAAAACATTAAAATCTTAATTAGAAAGTCATTATTTTGAAAACATAATGAGTTGATGACAATTTTTCGTCTCTACCTAAGTGCCCGACGTGGTCTAGATTGGGTAGTGGTCCAGCTGCTGATGACGGCCTCTGTGGCTTCCTATTGCTGATGATGGAGTCGTCATTTCGTCACGCCCCATTTTTTCTCGCGAAAGAAACGGGAACCTGGACGACGTCATGGCAACAACTCTTTTGGGATTAAAAATTTGAAGAGTCGCCATCTAATGATTGGGTGCATCAGGATACCTTTCTATCCTAAGGGTCAGAGTCAACCAGAGATAGGGTAAGGGCTCAGATTACCTCGAAGGAAAGGTGTTAAGCACCCTTCGAGGTCCGTAAATGCGGGTCCCGATGGTGTCTCGTATTTTATGTAGGGGTTTCTAACAAATAAAGTCTCTATTTTTAATAATTAATTCTAAGTGATAAAGTATAGCGAGACAATTAAACAAGTAAGAATAGTTAATTAATCTACCCCAATAAAATAAAATAAAAGAGGAAATTAGACTTAAGCAAATTATTTATTTACTCGGATTAGTTACTCGGCTTTTAATTTCGGATTTAGCTTCACTTGGCTTATTTAAGCCTAAGGACAAAACCAAGGTTTGTCCTATTAAGCTCGAGTTTATTCATCATGTCCGAGGGTCCTATTTACCCCTACCCTCCGAAGTTGATTATGATGTTGCAACTTCCTTCCTCGACTTCTGACAGGGACAGACCTTGCAACCCATTCAGCAAGCCTTGAACATCATCATTTAGGAACCCGGCGGATTGGAAAGTCTGGCTCAACAGTGGTAAGGGACTTGGTAAAGGATAATAGCACCCCGCTGGAAGTGGTTCCCAGTCAAGATGTTTTTCTATGGTGTAAGCGTATCCCAAGCCAAATGTGGTTGAATGGTGTAAAGGCTTTATAGGCTTCATGATCCCTTGCAATCTGGCTCCTAGGCCCCTTCCTGGATCATAACCTAAGTTCCGCATTACGCTCATTACATCCATTATCCCCACTCTTTCTTCTTCCATGCCTGCTTCTATCGGACCTCCTCTTGCCCCAGAAGGAACGTCTTCTGCAATGAATAAATTTCTCACACTTTCTAGCAGTTCTTCCTCTTCCCTCTCTAGATCACTCTTGAGAAACCCGGCAGACTGGAAAGTTTGATATAGTAATGGTAAAGGACGTTGCAACTCAGAATCCAACTTTTCTCTCCCTGTGGGCATTTCTTCTTCATACCCCAAGCCCATGGTATCATTTTTTAAAGGATGAGAAATTAGTTCGGGCATACCTTGGAGCCTAGCCCCCAACCCTTTCCTGGTTCATAGCCTAGCCATAATAGCATGCTTAAGACCTTCTGACTATACCACGACTTTTGCTCGATGCCTCCTACCAACTCCACAGTGTGGAATATTCCTCCGTCCATACAACCCTATCCTTCAACAACATAGACGGGATGTCCCTTCTCCCCATGCACCACTACTTCTTCATGTTCCCACTCGAATTTTAGGCATTGATGGAGGCAGGATGGCACTGCTCCAGCCATGTGAATCCACGGGCGCCCAAGCAATAAATTGTAGGAAGCTGGGATGTCCATCACCTGGAATGCAATGGGGAAGGTGGTTGGATCGATGGTCATGTTCAAGGTGATCTCCCCTATTGTGTCCCTTTGGGATCCATCGAAGGCTTTCACGTTCATCTTGTAATTATGAATCTTTGCCAAATCCACACCTAGCCTTGTGATAGTGCTGAGTGGACAAATATTTAATCCAGATTTCGGATCAACCAAGGCCTTGATAATCATTTTGTCCTAGAACCTGGTGGTGATATAAAGAGCTAGGTTGCGAGTAGTCCCTTCAAGCGAGAGTTCGTCTTCATGGAAGGATATCTTGTATGCTTCAAATACTTACCCTACCATGTGGCCATCTCTCCTTCAGTTATGTTGGTCGGAACATAAGCCTCGCTCAGCACTCTCATCAATGCCTTATGATGAAGCTCTGAAGTCTGTAGGAGGGACAAGATGGAGACTTGAGCAGGTCCCTTGCTCAATTGATCTGTGACGGGGTGCTCTTTGGCTTGTATCTTCTTCCACCCCCCACCTTCTTCTACTTTTATGATAGGAGGCTTGGTCCCGCTCGAACTACCTTGTGTCATGCATTTGGAAGTGTCCATCTCTTCGGAATGGGTTACCCCCTGGGCAACATCATTCTCTTCCACTGTTGTCTTTCCCTTGTCATAGCTCCAAGGGACGACATGAGTGTCAAAGCTTTTCTGAGGGGACATTGTGACTACAAAAAGGAGCTTGGGCGCAGCAACTTCTACTTCAAATGGTTTGCGCCCTTGTACCACGAAAGGTGTTTGAGTTATCACTGCAACTAACTCATCTCGCCCTACCAACCATATGGGCCCTTCTACACTTGCTGAGTCTCCTACTTCCAGCATGTTCACCTGATGATTAGGAAATGGGTTATTGGACACGCTAGCGCGGGTTCTTTAAGCTGTATGGTTTTAGTGTCTATGAGTTTCTGGAATTTGTCTCGCAGGGATCGGCAAACCTCCGTGGTATGTCTTTTTCATTCCAGAATGATAGGCGCACACCTTATTGGGGTCATACCATTTGGCTTGGGTATCAACTGGTAAGGCAGGGATTGGCATTATGTAACCAGCTGCTTTCAGTCTTTCATAGAGCTGGGCAATAGGTTCGGCCAAGGGAGTATAGGATTTTATGGGCCTCCTGTCAAAATTGGGAAGGTTTCTGTAATTTGGCTGTTGAGAAGATAGTGGTGGTGGTGGAGGAGTTTGGTAGTAAGCTGGTTGGGTGTTGTAAATGGGATATGCAGGTTGTTGGTATTGTGGAGGGGGAGCTTGGTAAGGAGCATATGTTGGTTAAGGAGAGTAAGGCATAGGATAAGGTGATGTGGGATAATGAGGGAGAGGTGGGATTCAAATTTGTGGTTTAATGAGGCTTTTGTGCGCCAACATGACTGCACCCACTTCCTTCTTCTTATGGTTCTCGGGCAAGCTTCCGGATTGCAGTGCTTTGTTGGTAGCCTGTAGAGCTTCCAAGTTGATAATGGTACAATTCTTGATACCTTCTTCGATTCTCTCACCGAGTCTGATGATGTCGGCGAAACTCTTCTCTGCAACCAGCATCATCCTGTCATAATATTGAGGCTCCTGTGCCCGAATGAAATAGTCTTTCATCTGGGACTCGTCCATGGGAGGCCTGGCTCTGGCAGCCTCAGACCTCCATCTTACAGCATAATCCCTGAAGGTCTCACCGGGCTTCTTCTTCAGGTTTATGGATGTAGAACCAATTGGGTACATTTTCTGTGTTGAACCCGAATCGGTCCATGAAGTCGGAGGCCATGTCTATCCAACTCGACCATTTCCGGGCATCTTGGTCGATGTACTAGGTAAGAGCTTCCCTCGTAAGGCTTCTCATAAACAAATTCATTCTAATTCTTTCATCTCTTCCAATCCTAGCAAGCTTGTCGCAATACATGCGCAAATGGGCTTTAGGGTCTCCAATGCCGTTGAACAACTCAAATTTGGGAGGCTTATATCCTTTAGGCAGCTCCACATCGAGGTGTATGCATAAGTCTTCGTAGTTCAAACCAACTACCCATTTGCTTGATTCGACTTGCTGTAGGCGATTGGTGAAGCTGTCCAATTTCTCGGCCATGGACTTGATCAGCATATCCTTTTGGGAGGATTCTGATTCATGGTATTCATGGGTATAGGGAGTGGTTTTCATGAATATCAAGTTCTGGTTATAGTTTCCAAGAGCATGGGCATGTTAGGTATTGACAGTAGGGTTGGGAGGCATGGTCGAGACGGGGCTAGTATTTAAAAGGTACAGCGTTGGCTCAGAAGGGCCTGCATGGTGCAGGTTTTGGAAATGGTAATTGGGAGGTTGAGCATTTGTGGGTGGCAAGCTAGTGGGGTTAGGTTGTATTTGGGGAGTAGGCTGTGTAATTAGTAGTGTGGTTTGAGTGGCGTTGATTTGTTCCTCCATGTTATCCCCGAAAGGGTGCCGAGAGAAATGGACAGCCTGGCCAAATTTTGCATGCTAGCCATTTCTTCCTCGAGTTCTAGAATTTTCTTTTCCAGTCTCAGTACCGGGTCAGTGGAGTGAGCCCCCCTGTCGGAGTTCTCATTGCTGCTATTGTCGTCGGCCATCTTACCCTTTCTTCTGTTGTTCAGATTTTGGAGTGGCGGAGGAGGAGGAGGAGCCCCTTTTGATCTAGTGTAATAGGCTAGAGTGTGTGGACAGATCAACCCTGGGAAGGGGAAAAACAAAACAACAAAACCAATAAAAACCTTGTTAGAGGTTAGGGTAATAGCAATAATAAACACGTAATTCCACAAAAGAATCGTCCTAAAATGCAAAGGACCTCATTGAGCCGGAGGTAGGCCTAATACGACAAGCAAGTGGCACATGATAGTTAATCCAAGCCTTAAATTGTTTATTGAAATTTAGAGTTAAAGACAAAAGAAAGTGTGCAATTGTTTTATTGAAAAGGAAAACATTACGTTAAATTTCAGGGATAACAAGGGAAAAATAACTAGAATAAAATAGATCTTCAAATGCGAAGGCTCCCATATGTTGGGATAATCTTCTCCCTCATTTCTGGAGTGATATTATAATCCTTCTTCAGCAATTTTTGAGCCCAGACTCTTTCTTCCACATCCTCGTATCCGGGTCGTCCTCCTTGGTCTAGGTCTACTCTCTCAGCATCTTTCAGAATCCACACATAGTACTCCGGGGTGCAATAAGGGTGATCCTCTTGGACGATGATAGCTATTGCTCTTTCCCACCTTCTACATATGTTGTGCACTTGTGGGATTTCCTCTCCAAATTCGTACTCGGCCAGGCTCATGTTAGATCGCAAGGGGATCACTTGAATCAAGCTGAACTGTCTAAGGACCCGCAAAGGGGCGTAGGATTGGACCCCTTTCAAGCCAATGAGCTCAATATAGTAAATCTCATCTCTCCTAGCTATCACCCGTGAAAGATTCAACCAAGGGTATTTCCACTGGATATTATAGCCTGATAACCCCGTCATGAATTTGAACCATCCTTCAGCACCTACTGGCGTGACAAATCTGCGCATTCTCGAGGGGTGGGAGTGAATTCTGTTTCACTCCGTCGAGAGCATCTATCATACCTCCATGTTTGTAAAAATGCTCAACTGCCCATAGTTGTAATAGGAGGTTGCATCCTCCGAAGAACCTCTTTCCCTGGATACACTTGGACAGTGCCCTCACAATCTCTGCTACTATCATGGGCAAGATGGTTATTCCTCTAACATCCCTTCCTTTGTATAAAGTGCGCACAATGTAGATTAGGCGAGTATTTATGTTTCTGTCTTCTCTAGGGAAGACTAGAGTGCCCAACAGTGCCACTGCAAAGGCGTTCACTCAATGCACCTCCCACTTGGCAGTTAAATAAGAAAAGTCGCACTTGAAGTTCTCGTAGCTATCCTGATGGCCAAAACGAGCATACAGATAATCCAGGGGGATCCACTCGAAATCCAGGCAAGCCAATTTAGGTTTATAAATTAGGCCCAGGCTTTTCATGAACTTCTTTGCAGTTTGTCTATGGGGAACAATCATGCTCCGATCCTAGTAGGGCAAGTCGATGAACCCACCAATCTCCTCAATTGTGGGGGTCAACTCGAAATCACGGAACTTGAAGACGATCCTAGCAGGTCCCAGAATTTCAGCAGTGCCTTAATTAAGTAGCGCTCGGGGATAACATATATTAGATATGTTAGCGCCCCCAAAAGTTGAGCAACCTCTATGGCACGGTCCTTTTTAATGTTCTCCCACCATCTTCTCAGCCTGTGATCTACACCTACGACCATTTGAGTGTTGGCGAAGTTTGGGAAAGCCATTATATTTTTTTCTGCACACAAAAAGAAAAGAAATGTTCTAAATTCAATTTTAACAATATTTAGGCTTGGATTGAACTATTGTGACCACATGGACACATAGTATGCAATATTTCGTCTTGGAGGTGATTGGACCCTCTAGACTTAACAAGGTAGCTACTATTATGTAGATTGACCCCCTTGGGGTCAAACTACCTAGGGCTTATGCATGCATGATCTTAACTTTTGGGGTGGATAGCTCTATCCTAAGTTTCTAAAGAGTGGGTTTAGACACGGACTGGGTATTCTTATGCGAGAAGCACGTGGTCCAACGGTAGTAAGACTATCCGCCATTCACCATGCAAGCGCTTACTCTCTAAAATTTGGGTTTGAAAAAGTCGGGAGAAGTGCAAAGGCACGACATCACCTTAAAAGAAAATAAGAGAGGATCCTAAATGGAGGAGAGTATGAACGGAATATCAGTTATTTAAGACAGTAACATTTAGCAGTTATAGCAGTGTTTAAACAAATAATTTAAAGCGATAAATAAATAAAAAGGGAAGGGAAAGGAGTTAGAGGGACAGGGGAAGGGAGTTAAAGGGATAAGGAAGGGGAGTTAGAGGGGCAGGGGAAAGGGAGTTAGAGGGGATAAGGAGGGGAGTTAGAGGAGTAGGGAGAGGGGGTTAGAGGGATAAGGGAAGGGGGTTAGAGGGGATAAGGGAGGGGAGTTAGAGAGGATAAGGGAGGGGAGTTAAAAGGGGAAGGAAAAAGGAAAAATCAAACAGATTAGTAGGGATTAATAAGGAAAAATAAAGAAAATTAAGGAAAGTAGTAAAGAATTAACAAAAATGAACACCCACATAATACAAGACACGTAGTGGTAAGAACCTAAAGTCCCCAGCAAAGTCGCCTTTCTGTCGCGCCCCATTTTTTCTCGCGAATGGGAACCTGGACGACGTCATGGCAATGACTCTTTTGGGATTAAAAATTTGAAAAGTCGCCACCTAATGATTGGGTGCATTAGGACATCTTTCTAGCCTAAGGGTCAGAGTCAACCAGAGATAGGGTAAGGACTCAGATTACCTCGAAGGGAAGGTGTTAAGCACCCTTCGAGGTCCGCAAATATAGGTTCCGACCGTGTCTCATATATTATGTGGGGGTTTCTAACAAATAAAGTCTCTATTTTTTAATTATTAATTCTAAGTGATAAGATATAACGAGACAAATTAAACAAGTAAGAATAATTAATTAATCTACCCCAATAAAATAAAATAAAAGAGGAAATTAGACTTAAGCAAATAATTTATTTACTCGGATCAGTTACTCGGCTTTTAATTCCGGATTTAGCTTCACTTGGCTTATTTAAGCCTAAGGACAAAACCAAGGTTTGTCCTTTTAAGCTCGAGTTTATTCATCATGTCCGAGGGTCCTATTACCCCTACCCCTCCTAAGTTGATTTATTAATTAACTTAAAAGCGGATTAAAATAAAAATGAAAAATTCTAACGCGTCCTAAAATACCTAACGTCCCTTTCTATGGTCCAAGAGGCATTGGAATGCTATTTTAGGTTGGTTTTAGACTAACAAAATGTAGGCTTCCTATAGGACCACACATCAACATAAAGGAAACACACAAGACCATAATTCAGCACGTAAGGTTTCATGGTGGCCTCAAAATATGTACAAATGGAAATTACGCACTAGGTGGTGTGCTACGTATGAAATAACATCCGGCCAATCGTAAAACTTGTGACCATATTTTAGTTCTAAGATTAGTTTTTACGACCAATACTCTAAGATTCGTTGGAAGGTTATATTTATTAAGAGTTGAGGCATAATTTCTAGCAAAAAAAATATGAAAGAACACCATTTTAATTCCTATAGTATAATATAAAAAATTTAAAATAACACTTTAATTCTTATAGCATGATATCTAATATAATTTAAAAGAACATTTTAATTTTATAGGCATGATATCTAATAAAAATTTAAAAGACCATTTTAATTCCTATAGCATGATATCTAATATAATTTAAAAGAACATTTTCATTCTATAGGCATGATATCTAATAAGAATTTAAAAGAACATTTTAATTCTATAGGCATGATTTAAAAGAACATTTTAATTCTATAAGCATGATATCTAATAAAAATTTAAAAGACCATTTTAATTCCTATAGCATAATATCTAATATAATTTGAAAGAACACTATATTCTATAGGCATGATATCTAATGAATTTAAAGGAATATTTTAATTCTATAGGCATGATATCTAGTAAAAAATTTAAAAGAACGTTTTAATTCCTATAGGCATGTTATCTAATAAAATTTAAAAGAACATTTTAATTCCTATAGGCATGATATCTAATATAAGAGATTTAAAAAGGACATTTTAAATCCTATAGCATGATATCTAATAAAATTTTAAAAGAGCATTTTAATTCTATAGACATGATATCTAATAAAATTTAAAAGAACATTTTTATTCTATAGACATGATATCTAATAAAATTAAAAAGAACATTTTTATTCTATAGACATGATATCTCTACAAAGGGTGCCAATCAAATTAATATATCCATCAATGACATGTTTGAGACCAAGTAGGTGTAAAAAAAAACAATTTGTGTCCTCTCATCAGAAAGATTTGGACATCTAAAGCACATTTTGAAATGGACATTACTTATCTTAAGATTGCCTAGGCATAACTTAACTTTTTTTTTTCTTTTATTAAATCCTAATCAAAAGTTTGCCTATATGAGTGTCACACAACACAAAATAATCAACAAAATAGCAAGTATTTCCCCCCCCCCCCCCCCTTTTTAGCTAAATCCCCAAGTTGTTTGTTATTACAATATTGCAAAATAAAAGAAGGAAATAATAATCCTGATGATACTAACAGCAATGAAAATATCTATATTAGTAGTGAAAGCTTCAATGCCATATTCCTACTCCAGTTCCAACCCGTAAAGGGCGGCGCTCCCGTTTATATTAATAGGAAGACCTGCAGCACTCACAACGACTAGCAATAATAGTAACATGACAACAATAATAAACAAGCAATGTAAGGGCATTGTTCTAACATGTCATAGAAAGGGAACAAACCAGTAACACGATAGTCATGATAATCAAGCATGTAAAGGACATTATTCTAACAGTACATAGACAGAGAACAAACCAGTTAACCGGATTAATGCAAAAATAATGAAGTTGAAAAGATTGTCGCAATCCTCTTACTGTAATGTCTCCTCTTTTCTATTCTTTTTTTTCACTAGAGAGGGTAATGAACGAAATTGTGTGTATGCTGGAAAGAGAGAGTATGTTTTCTTTTTTTCATGTCTTGAAGAGTGGGAGAGGGAATGCTTGTATAGGATAGAAAAAGAAAAATTTAAAAGGCTAGAGAAGAAAAATCTATTGTTACCATAAAAAGGTGAATCAATTAATTAGACAAAATATTCTCTGATGACCAAATCAACCCACCTTATAAGGAAAGAAATAATCCTAATTCAAGACATTTTCCTTACGGATTGATGACAGTAAAAATCACAATCTCTTTTTAATTCTGTAATGGAATAAATTCAGGATATATGACTAATAATATCAATCAATCTATTTATATAAGATAATATTTCCTTAATTGTAACGAACTGAGATGGTAAGTCAAGCAGTCACATTATTCTTTCCCATAATCGAAAAAATTAATCAGCTTAGGGATCCAATCAAGGTTGTTTAAGGATTCAAAAGAGCAGATTTGGGGCAATTGACACATATAGATGCAGTAACAAAAAGATTATTTAGGAAATTAAATAGCACGTAATTGCAGGGATTATCAAAATTCAGTTGTTTCTCAAAATCACACAATTTCAATAAAACAAGACTTACAACGTCAACACTGCAAATCTAGTGATTTTAGATAAAAAAATATAAGGATAGCAAATTTTAAACAATCAAAACGTCAAACTCCAGTGAATCACATGTAGCAAGAACAACGAGCAGTAATAAAAATGAAAACAAACCGACGTTACGTGATGTTCATCGATTGTCCGGGTCTTGATCGGAATCCCTTTTCTTTTATTTTTTCAAGGTCTATTGTGGGGTCTGCTGGCGGCGTTGGTGGCTGTCGGAGGTTGTTGCATAGTGGTTTTGGGGGGAGTAAAGAAGAGTAGCAAGGAGAGGGGAGAAAAAGGGGGCGGCGGCGTTGAGGCGCCGCGGCAGTGGGGAGAGAGAGGTAGTGACGGGAGAGAGGAATTTCGAGGTAAGAGAGGTCATGGGGTCGCGGGTAAGGGAGAGAAGAGAGGGAGGTAGCGCGGAGAGAGGGAGAAGAGGAGGGGCTGTCGCGGGTAAGGGAGAGGAGAGGTTAAAGGGGGCGATGACTGGTGGATGATAGGGGTGGCAGCCGCTTGGGGTGTGTTTGGCGGCGTGGGGCAGCGAGGAAGGGGGAGGAGGCGGCGGGAAGGTGGCAACCATGGCCGCCTCCTTTGATGGGAGAAAGAGGAAGAAGGATGACGGAACATGGGAGGAGAGAGGAGAGAGAGTTGCGACATGTGGTGGTTGAGGGAGTGGCGGTAGAGAGGAGGGGGAGGCGGCAGCCATTGCTGCCCCCCTTTGATGAAGAGGGGGAAAAAATGAGAGGTCTTTTAGGGTTTTGGAGGATAGTTTAAGAAATAAAATAAAAAAATAAAAAATAAAAATCAAATAAATCAGGGCTGTTAGATCTGGTAGGATGAACAGTTGTGATTAAAATATTGTGGGTTTGGGTCGAATCCGGGTTTAAAATGGGTAACCCGAATTTAAATATTAGCCACAAATTGTTGGAATTTAAGATTGAGCCACAAATTGGCTCAATTTGGGCTGAAAAAATGCAAAAATTACAAATAAGTGGCTAGAATTGAAATAATTTCAAAGAAATTGGCTAAAATTGAAATGAATTTCAACAAAATGAGATAAAATTGAATTAGTTGTCATCTAATTAATGATTATAATACACACACAAATAAAATGTATAATATTTTGAAATAATATTTTTTATTTAACGACAATACTTAGTATATGCTAAAATTATTATTATGTAAAAATATTTGAACGTATTAAGACTGTTTAAAAATATGATAAAGTAAAATATTATGCATTTCATGATATAAAAATAATTAGTATAATATAATAATGTTAAAATAACAAATATTACTGCTACGGTTTTAACAATATTACTGAATGAAAATAATAACAGTAATAATGATGATGATGATGATGATGATAATAATAATAATAATAATAATAACTAATAGTAACAAGAATGATAAAAGAAAATAACGGTAATTTAAAAATTGATAAAATAACTAACAATTAATATATTTTAAAACTTGAGAACTTTATTAAAAATTGTGCAGTTACTTCAATAAAATTAAAAATAACTCATTTATTTTAAAAGTTTGTAAAACTACCTATTTTGACCAAATAACGATCTAACATGCGTTATAGGTAGGTCAAAATTGGATATCAACACTCCCTACCCTTACCCCCACCCCCACCCCCACCCCAATCCCAAACTTTTTCTAAAGAAAAATTTTAAAAAGTCCAAATTAACCCCTAATGCCCAATCCTCAATTCTCACTCTCAAATTATTTTTAATGAAAAAAATTTTAAGAATAATTTTTTCTCTCCACCTCCTACCCCCAACACCCAATCTCAATTTTTTTAAAAGAAAATTAACTCCCCCATTTCCTTCCTACAAGTGAAAATTGAATTGTGGGTGTTAGTTAAGTTACAAAACTAAAAAAGGTGACAAGTTTGACCTTGACCGGTCAAACTTGTCATTAATTAAAAATTAAGTGGGATTAAGTTAATGAAGGGTTAAAGTGTATATTTTAAAAACTTTTGGAACCCATTTGTGACAAAAAAAACTTATAATTTTTTAAAAAAAAAAATTATTTTTTTTTAAAAAAATCCAGTTGCGACATTTCAGACACTCCGCGACACGTCCGCGTCGCGGAGGCATCGCGCGGAAACACTTAATGAACTGTTCTGGGTCCAAAAATGTATCATCATTTGTTTTCCAAATCCGTGGTTTGTTTTTGTCATTTGTTTGGTTGAAATAACATACATTGCTGTTTTGAAGCGTAGTCCAATGTTCGGGGAATTTTTCGGAGCCTGTAGCTAAAATTTTTAAAAATAATTTGCCCGAAACAGTGACCCTCCGCGAAGTCTCCGCGTCGCAGGGGTGTCGCGTACAAGCCATGACCTGAGACCCCAGGAAATAAAATATTTAAGTGTTGGTACGCGATATGTCCACGTTGCGCATTGGTCGCGCACCTGTGTAATTTGTTCCTCGATTTTTGCGTGACCCCACGACTATATAAAGCCCCTTCGTTATTTTTAGGGTTTTTTTTATGTCCCTCAGCCGTTTTTCGCCAATTTTCCTCTACTCTCTCAATTTTTTGCCTCTACTCTTCAAGTTTTCAAACTCCTACGCGATGCACACTCATCTAACCATCAAGTCAAGTAAGTATTTTCTTCTACATGTTAGATTTTGTTTTACTTTTTGTTCTTGGATGTGGTTATTGCATTATTTCAAGTATGGGTCTTGTTGTTTTTGTTAGTAACTTGGAGAAATATGTTAGATTTGTTGGTTGAGTTAGATTATTTCAAGAATTTGTGATGCTTGACATATAGAAGAATTTGTGAGTGCTTTGTTTGTTATTCTTTGTGCTTGGATTTGGTTATTGCATTATTTGAAGTATGGATGTTGTTTTTGTAGTAATTTGGAGAAATATGTTAGATTTGTTGGTTGATTTAGATTATTTCAAGAATTTGTGATGCTTGACATATAAAAAAATTTGTTAGGGCTTTGTTTTTTACTCTTTGTTCTTGGATTTGGTTATTGTATTATTTCAAGTATGGGTGTTGTTGTTTTTGTAGTAATTTGGAGAAATATGTTAGATTTGTTGGTTGATTTAGTTTAGTTCAAGAATTTGTGATGCTTGACATATAAAAGAATAATTTGTGATGGTTGACATATAAAAGAATTTGTGATGCTTGACATATAAAAGAATTTGTGATGCAATCAACAAGATTTTGATTTTGCTGAACTTGTTTTGTTGTAGGTACTAATGGCTTCTAGGGCAAGACGTATAGGGCAAACAAGTGGAGTTGGCGCCTCGAGCAGCAGACGGCGTACCAGGGATGTCCCAGTGGTACCCCGAGCCCCTGAGCACAGAGGCCAACAACCTCTTTTTGGGCTCCGGGCAGTCGATAGAGAGGGACAGAGGTGGTACCGGGCTCATAATGAGACCAAGTACTTCCCCGATGTTCCTATTGATGCGGACTCCTTGGCACGCGAGTTCCCCTACATCTATCAAAGGTGCATGGAGTACCACATGATGTTCCTCTTCAACGATCCCCTACCATGCAACCTCAGCATGGTTAGGGAATTCTACGCAAACATGAAGAAGGAAGCTTGCTCACAGGTGGTTATTATGCGAGGAGTGGAAGTAAACATAGGCCCCCTTGCCATAAATGGCATTCTGGGCACTCCAGATGTTTCTTCCGGGCTTTTCAATGATTTGCAAATGCATCCCCTGTACCGTCTCATTCGGTACACACTCGCGAGAGTAAACTCCACGGCAAGATGGATAAGGCATGCTATACAAGGATACCACCAAAGCTTCCCCTTTGCCCACATGAATCGGGAAGCTCGAGTGTGGGTCAAAATTGTGATGCATTCCTTCTTTCCGGGGCAACACTTTACTACCGTGACCCGAGACCAAACTTGCTTGGTATATGCCCTCATGTCGGGCATGGAGCTCAACTTTGGGGTTATTCTCAAGTCCGCCATGAGAAAGGCTAGAGACCATCGCAGGTATGCTTTCGGGGGCCTCATTACTGAATTGTGCACTCATGCAGGTGTCCCCACCGAAGAGCTGGACTAGTGGCCCCAGATCGGGGCCCCACCCTATAATGTCACCAATATTAAGGGGCCAGAGGAGGCTACGGGGCCAATCCTCACCACTGCTGAGCGCAACCATCGGGATGAGCTCATTATGGCACGCTAAGGGTGGCAGCGGAACCGGTAATTACCGGTTCCGGCCCGGTTCCGGTGCCGGTTCGGTGCCGGTCCGGTCCGGTTCCGGTACTTACCGGTAGGGTCCGGTAGTGGGGGGATCCGGTAGGGGAACCGGGACGGGACCCGTTAATTTTACCGGTAATTACCGGTTCCGGTTTACCGGTTCCGGTCCGGTACCGAACCGGTAATTCCGGTCAAAAATTTTTTTTTTTTAATTTTTTAATTTATTACCGTTGGTGTGGGGCCCACCAACGGTAATAAAAAATTTTTGCCCGTTTTTGGTCCGTTTTTGACCGTTAGAAATTGTTTTTTTTTATTTTTTTATTTTTTTTTTCCAAAATTCAATATTTTCTCAACTATAAATACCCCTAAATATTTCATAATTTTTCACTTCAATTCTCTCAATCCAATTCTCTCAATTCAATCCAATTCTCTCAATCAAATTCTCTCCACTTACTAATATTACAAATTTATAATTATATACATATTACATATTTACATACTACTCTTAAATATTATATATTATATATATTCATTATCTACTCTCTCAATCATTATTCCAAAATATTATTTAGTTTTGGTAATTGCATTTTGGAGCAAAATTTGGTGGATCAATTTGGAGCATATTCAAGCTTCAACTTTCATCAATTTCGGCTTCTACGTCTGTTTTTACACAGACGTTTGGTACCTTCGTTCCTAAATTCTACTTATTTGTTCTTCCAAATTTACTTATTTGATTACTTTTACTTGTTGAGTTGTTGTCTCCTTGAATTATTTTTTTTTACATTCATAAATTTGAATTTTTGCATATAATCGTTATTTGTTTAATTAAACTTTAATTAAATTTAAAATGGATTCCGGTGGAAAAGGAAAGGGAAAAAGTACATTTTTTGGTGGAATTAAAAAGGCTTTAACCGGTAAAAATTCAGGTGGTAGTTCGTCTACAAGACAAGCACCACTTAGATTAAATATCGAAGATTCTACTTACGTAGACAACACTTTTATTAATATTGACTCTAACACGGGATTAGACAATGATTTTCTTGAACAACATTTTGGGAATTTTAACGAAGATTTACCAGAAGATGATTTTGAAATAAATGAAAATGAAGATACTTTTGATGACGATGAAACTCAACCCCCATATAGTGCTACTACCCCACCCCCTCCCGCTCCCGCTCCCCCCGTGCCACCTACGTCATCTAATAGGCCTAAGACGGAACGTGCAAAAAAATCCGTTGTTTGGCAATTTTTAACGCAAAATGAAGATAAAACAAAAGCTATTTGTAACAAATGTAAACATGTTTTAAACCATAAAACTTCGGGAAAGGGGGGCGGGACGGGTCATTTGAAAAATCACCTTATGCATTGTTGTAAAATAGAATTTTTGCATGCACAGGCAGTTGCGGACGCCAAAAAATTTGGAACTCCCATTCCCGATGAATCGACGGGAGGTTCAAATATGGTGCAATCGCAACTAAATCCTAGTAATATTTCCGGTCCTAGTACACATAGAGCTTATAATAGACAACGTGACCTTGATGAACTTTCTAAAATGATTGTTGTTACTGGTTTGCCTTTCAGTTTTGCAGAAAATCCCGGTTTTGTGCATTATATTCAAATTGTGTATAACCCGTCTTTTAATGGATTTTCTAGAAATACTATAAAAAAAGCGGTTTTTGACTTTCAAGCACGCCATGTACAATATCTTAGGTGTTTATTTGCTTATAATAATTGTAGGATAGCAATAACTTCTGATATGGGACGTAGTGTAACCGGTATCGATTACTTTACAATTACGGCCCACTGGATAGATGATAACTGGAATTTGCAAAAAAGAATTTTAGGATATAAAATTTGTGAATTTCGAAAAACAGGTTCTTATATTGCCCAAACTATTCTTAATGTTTTACAATTTTTTGGTATAGGTAGAAAAATATTTAGTGTAACTTTAGATAACGCTAGTAATAATAAACGTGCTGTAGATTTTTTAAAACCTATTATTTGTCCAACTTATGAAGATGGTTTTCATATTAAATGTGCTGCACATATTTATAATTTAATTGTTAAAGATGGTATTTCTTTATTTGAACATGGATGTGCTAAAGTGGAAGCCGCATGCCACTTTATTTTTACATGTCAAGTAATGGCTAGGCGTAGGGAATTTAACCAGCGTTGCATTGAATGTAATTTACCTGTTAGAAAAATTCCTAAATCAGTAGCAACTAGGTGGAATTCATTTTATGAAATGTTAAAAGTTGCTTACGACTATAGGAGACCGCTTACAATGGTCTGGAATGCACATAATGCAGATCCCGACTTCCGTCTAGATGAAAATGATTGGATTAATATTAAAGATTTAGTTGATTTTTTAAAAGTTTTTTATTTAGCAACAAAACAAATTTCCGGCCTTTACTATCCTACTATTTCTTCTGTGTTGCCTAATATTTGTACTATTTGTAATAAATTAGCTTCGTTTAAATATAATCCAAGATTTAGTGAACCTGTTAGAAAAATGATTGAAAAATTTAGGAAATACTTTTTTCCAATCCCTCAAATTTATTTAACTGCTGCTTTATTTAATCCCGCCTATAAAGAATTTGGTGTATCTAAAATGGTAACTAGTATATTTACAGACTTAGAAATAGTATACGACGGAGAAAATCAATCACTTCATTTAGAAACAGTTCTAAGTAGCGTTAGACCTGAAGCTAGGAAATTATATGATTTAGAACAATATAATTCAATACAAAATGTACAACACCAACCACAACCTACTAGGGCTAGATTTGATGATGACATGGACGCAATGTTAGAATTACAACTTGGGTTAGAATCTAACACAAACAACGACTTTGATGAATATCTTAACCAGGCACCGGAAAGCATCAAGGACTCAGAGGGGAAGCCGCAGCTGTTGGCGTGGTGGAACACTCGTGGAAAAAATTTTCCAAGACTTCAACGGGTGGCTCGTGATGTGCTGGCAATTCAAGCTTCTTCAGTTGCTTCGGAAGGCGCTTTTAGCGCTGCTAGGTTCCAAGTAGGAGACCATAGGCATTCACTAGCTGGCGATAGCTTAGAAGTTTCAGTCTTATTTCGAGACTGGATAAATGCGGAGCGGAGGAATTTAGGGCGTCCGACATTGCCTTCTCAGTTTGAAGCCGATATCGATAATGTTATATCGGAATCAAGCGAAGACGGCATGGAATTTCTGGAAGAACAAGCTCAAGAGCCGATTCCAGAAAATGTGACAGCTGAAATGTTAGAAACTCTTAGACAAGAGTTTCAAAGTAGTTTAAGATATTAGTGATTAAATATATTTGTATTACAAATTTACAATAAATTATACCTAGTTGAAACAGAACCCTTCCTAGAAGGTGGCTGCGTAGATTGGGTTGATTTCTAATATCTTACCTTTCTACATTGTACAATTTAAATTTTAAAATTACATAATAAAATTAGAGGCTATTCGCCTTATTTCTTTTTTTATTTTTATTATTCTTTTTACTTAATCTTAATTTAAGTTTTGAGTTTTGACTACTAACTTCTTTTTAATATATTTGCCCCTTTATTTCTCAAATCTTTATTAACTTTAAAGTTTAAAATACAAGAAGAAACATTCAAACTTTAATCGTTTAAAATTAAACTTTATAACAAGTTAACAACTTTAAGTTTGAATTATAAATTATATAACTTATAGTGTTATACACTTATACTTATAAATAACTTATAACAATTTTGAATTCAAAATTTCAAACTTTCAAACTTCATTTTAAATTTTAACAATTTATATAATAATTTATGAATAATAATACTACCATTTTAACATTTTATTTTAACCTTTAATATTTTAAACTTGAATTTAAATTTTTAATTTTTTTTTTTTTAATATCCGGTTTCCCGGTAATACCGGTCCGGTCCGGTCCGGTCCGGTACCGGTTCGTACCGGGACCGGTAAGGTATGGATAATGTTTCCCGGTAATACCGGTCCCGGTTCCGGTCCGGTACCGGGAAATTATACCCTTGGCCTTATCGATCCCGGTCCCGGTACCGGTCAATGCCGGTCCGGTGGGACCGGTTCCGGTCCCGTCGCCAGTCTTGTGGCACGCATGTACGGGCTCGAGATGTTGAGGTATAGGACGGGCGGTCGCGCATCTACGGAGCAGGAGTTGGAAGAAGTTGCCACCCGCTACCCTCTCAACGCCCTGGCAAATATTGTGCTGGGCATCGGGCCTACCTTTGTGGAGCCCGTTGATGATGATATCCCCATGGACCCCGAGGCAAGACTGATGGGATCCGACAGTGATGAGGATGATATTGAGGAGGAGGTGCCATTTGCCACAGGAGGGGACCCAATCTTGCCTAGCCCTGATGAGTAGTTCAGTAATTGGTTGTATAATTCAAACATTGCTTGTATAATTTCAGACATTGCTTGTACACTAAATCTTATTTTTTAGATATATATCGTTGCTTTTATTAATTTCATTGCTATTAATCTTGGATACCAATTGCTATAGCTACTAACTACGTTGCAATAGTAGGTGTCGCGAACAATAGTATGCGTATTAGCATGTATCAATATTCTATAAATATTAGGCATCACGAAAAGTCCTCAAACTTGTATTATATAAATGTATATAAATTTGTATTAATATTGTATAAATAGTTATGTAATAAATCAATATTGTACAAAACTGTGTATTAGCATGTATCCTATTATATAAATATTGAGAAATGTTGGCCCTGTTTCCAGCGGGGGAAATGTTTCAGCGTTTTTTGTTCGACCCTGGAGATTTTTTTAGAGTTTTTTTGGTGAACCAGCATGTCTTAACATTTTGAAGGATGTGTAGGTAGTCGGTGAATTTTTCGGGGCCCGTAGCAAAAAATTCCAAAAATTTGGGACACAAAAACAATGACCCTCCGCGACCTGTCCGCATCGTGGAGGTGTCGCGCACCTGCCTATTTCCAGCGGGGGAAATGTTTCGTCATTTTTCGTTCGACCCGGGAGTTTTTTTGAGAGTTTTTTTTGGTGGACCAACATGTTCAATGTGTTGAAGGATGTGTAGGTGGTCGGTGAATTTTCCGGGGCCCGTAGCGAAAAATTCCAAAAATTTGGGACACGAAACCAGTGACCCTCCGCGACCTGTCCGCGTCGCAGAGGTGTCGCGCACCTGCCTATTCCAGCGGGGGAAATGTTTCGTCCTTTTTTGTTCGACCCGGGAGTTTTTTTGAGAGTTTTTTTTGGTGAACCAACATGTCTTAACATTTTGAAGGATGTGTAGGTGGTCGGTGAATTTTTCGAGACCCGTAGTGAAAAATCCCAAAATTTTGGGACACGAAAATAGTGATCCTCCGCAACATGTCCGCGTCGCGGAGGCGTCGCGTAGCAGCACATGTTCAACATTTGCTATGTGTTTACAGCAAATGCTGGGATTTGTCCCAGCAATTGCTGTGAATAATACAACAACTTAATAAGTTGCTGTGATATTTTACAGCAATTGCGACAACTAGTCCAACAAGTAGCCAACTTGCTATAACAAATTAAAACAAAATATTTAGTATCGAATTATTTGTTGTGTTGAATTGGACTATAACCACTAAATTCATCCATAACCATGTATCCACAGCAAATCTTAAGACTTTCCATCAACTAGGTCACTTTGTTGAGTTATTTGACATCAAATAATTCTATAAACGGAGAAATTCTTATAAATGGAGATATTTCGATTACAGAAAATATCCATCATCAACATTCCAAAAAAATTTGAAAAATAAGAAAATACATATGTTTATAAAACAATAATCCCTGATCAACATCTCCAAAAAGTGTAGAAAATAACAAACATAAAAAAATACATATGTTCATAATATCAACTACTGCTCCTCCATAGATGCTGCTTGCTGCTCCTCCATCCCAGATGTTGCTGGCTGCTTGCCCTTCATCACATCAATTTTTGCCCTTTTCCTTGCACTAATGATTGTTTTTGAAACTTGCTTTCGCCTCCTTTGCTCTCGAATAGGAGTATAAGGTGACACTAACCTTGATGACGGGATGACACCTCTTTTGGATAGGATGGTATTCAACGTTTCCTTAAATGACAGCATCATTTCCATCATTTTATCCATCTTCTCATTATGTGACACTATCATTTCCATCATCCTATTCATCCTGTCGTTGCAAGTTTCACAACCACAAGTACTACAAGCTGCTGGCTTAGAAGTCCCAGCACCCAAGTCACGGATTTACCAAGGGTGAATGAAACTCCAAAATCACATCCACCACCAAAAGGAGAAAATCCACCTATATCTTCTTCCCCGGCAGCATTTGCACCTGGCCCCGTAGCATCACCTACCCCTACCTCAGCAGCAGCATCAGCACCAGCAACCCCAACCCCAACACTAACACCAACATCAACAAGAGAATCCCTTTTGATGGTCGTTACCCCAACCAAATCTTTCACCAACCTCACAATCCTCGGATCCTCTTCTTTTTGCCTGAGTGGCATAAATCCCTTCCAAAAGTCCATCTCCTTCTCACTTTCAATCGGGATTAGCCACGGATAAACGTCCTACAAATTTAATAAAATTATATTAGCAACAAAATACTAAAGTACGAGAAGAAAAGAAATTTTTAAGAATTACAAAAATACTAACACTTACCTCATCCTCTGGTGGATCAAAGAGTTCGTGCGCCTCCACTTTTGCATTATTTGGCGTTGCCAACCATCGAAGAAGTCTCGGATAAGACACTTCCTCGTCGAACTCTTTGAATGTTTTCCGGATGTAAGGAATGGCCTCAAAAGCCCAAGGCTAAATAAATCAATGCCACGAAATGTTATTAATTAACATAATAAATCAATATAAAAAAAACAACAAAAATACAACACATACAACTTACCATAAAAGCCCATGGAAAACCATATAGATTGGACGACTTTGTGGTCGATGTCGCCGCCTTCTTCAAATATTGTACTGTCAGTTCATAGCTATCCCGACCCCAAGGATATGCACAAAATGCATCTCGGTCGGCCGCTAGCTTGAACCAAGAATCCTTCGCATTAGTCCCTCCATCTCTACCCAAAAGAATCACATGGACAAAGTAAACTAAACAGAGGGACTTCTTCACACTCCTCTTCACCTCACTTGACTGCAACAGGTCAAGCATCTCCTTCGATTTGCAATGCGTCTTCCCCATTGTATCACAAATTCTTTTATATGTCTTTTTAGTCTTTTTAGAAAAGGAGGGAGGAGGAGGTGGAACGTGACAGTTCAAGCCAGTCACAATGGCAAACTCTCTCAGGCCAAAACAAACTGGCATTCCACAAAAATTTACCCAAAAGTCATTCTGGCTACTAATCCACCGACAAATAAGCTGATACATCAGCTTCATTTGAAATCGGGGGATGTTTCCCTCACCTATGTCTAGGTATAACTTACCAAATACCGTAGACTTAAAGTAGCCTTCCAAGTCTTCCTTCACTAAAATACTTTTAAAATCCGAAAATGGTTTCCCAAGTTTAGATTTTATTCCTATATCCCCTCTCTCATGACGATTTAAAACCCAGGCATGTCAAATCCATATTCATCATACCTGAAAGCCGCAACTGTGGCAGCGTCTGAAGCAGGTGATGGAATCCCGACATCAGTTGAGGGTGTTTCTACAGCAGCTAATGTACTCTCGTCACCAACTATGTCACTTATTGCAGCATTAGAGGGGTTGTGTGCAGAAGCTGCTAGACTGTGTGCATGCAGCATCTGAGGAAGTGTGTGCAGCAGCTGCTGGGCTCTGTGCAGCATCTGAGAAAGTGTGACCAACATCTACTGGGCTGTGTGGAGCCGCCACTGGACTGTCTGCAGCATCTGCTTGACTGGCACCAACACCAGCCTCAGCACAGACTACTTCAATGAGACGATCCAGTTGTTATTGTGATTGATCATCGTCTTGCTCGTCTTCCGATATAATCAGCCTCCTAGAACATCTAATTTGAGCACTGTGGGGTCCAAGATTTTTTAGTTTTGGTCTTGCCATTTAGTATATATAGCCCTACCGAAAAATAATACCAATTTCAACAAGAAAGAAAGAAAGGAAGGAAGTCTTTTCATTACAGTTCAAATTTACCGAATAGGGGTTCCAAAAAAAAATTAAGCAATAAACAATAACACCCAATAAAAATCAACCAACAAATCGAACATATTTCTCAAAATTACTACGAAAACAATAACACCTATACTCGAAAAGTACAACAACAAATCAAACAACACCAAGTTGAAATAACCCATAAGCCAAAGTGCAAGCATAATTACTCACATAGAAGAAAACTTGCAGTAGAAGGATGGTGAGATGATTGAAAATTTGAAGAGTAGAGGGAAAATACTTACTTGAGTTGATGGTGAAATGAGTGTGCGTCGCGTAGGAGTTTGAAAACTTGAAGAGTGAGGGAAAAATTGAGATTGTAGTGGTAGAAGGGCGAAAATCGGGTGGGGTTTTGATAAAAAAGCCCTAAAAAATCGAAGGGGGCTTTATATAGTGGTGGGGCCACGGGAAAATCAAGGCCTGAAATACACTGGTCCGCGACAAGTCCGCGTCGCGGACCCATCGCGGAAATACACTTATACAAAAAATTTCCTCGGGCCTCAGGTAACCTAGTCCGCGACGCGGACATGTCGCGGAGGGTCACTGTTTTTCAGGCCTAAATTTTTGGGATTTTAAGCTACGGGCCCCGAAAAAATAACCAAACAATGCCAATAGCTTAAAAATATCAACACCACTTATTGCAAACAAAAAAAATTCAGTATTGAACGACGGATTATTGGGAATCGGCGATTGCTGGGGAATGTACAACATTTGTTGGGAAATGTACAGCAGCTGCTGTATTTTTCCCAGCAGCTGCTGGACCCGACCTTTGATTTTTCGTTAGTACCTATAGGAAGATGAGTATAAGGGGATGCTATCAGCCATATGTAGTGATAAGTTGAGTTTTGTTACTCCGACTTCAAATAAAATGCTAAATTCATGAGTGATCTTATACATTGCCTTCGCTTACCACAAGTAATAAACAATCTATTGGGCAATTGCATATGTAAGTGATGGTGACTAAGTAAATCACACTTATTTCTTGGTTGCATCAATACGTTTTGTAATACATTACTAGTTATCTTATACGTTGAGGTGGAATCAGCAGTGATCTTATACATTGAGATAGTGCTTACACAAACAAAAAGATGGCAGATCTAAATCACACTTATTGGTTGTTTCCATTAATTAGTCCATGTGCTCATCGTTACAGATGAATATAAGGAATTTAGTCCATTTCAACACTAGAAATAACTCGATGGTAAACATTTTGTCACAAGTTGTTGTAGCAAGTTGGCAAGTTGCTGGATTATTCTCAACAACTGCTGGGAAATATACAGCAGCTGCTGGGAAATGTTCAGCAGCTGCTAGGAAATGTACAGCAGCTGCTGTATTTTTCCCAGCAGCTGCTGGACCCGACCTTTGATTTTTCGTTAGTACCTATAGGAAGATGACTATAAGGGGATACTATCAGCATCTATTGAGCAATTGCATATGTAAGTAATGGTGACTAAGTAAATCAAACTTATTTCTTGGTTGCGTCGATACATTTTGTAATACATTACTAGTTATCTTATACGTTGAGGTGGAATCAGCAGTGACCTTATACATTGAGATAGTACTTACACAAACAAAAAGAATGGCAGATCTAAATCACACTTATTGGTTGTTTCCATTAATTAGTCCATGTGCTCATCGTTACAGATGAATATAAGAAATTTAGTCCAATTCAACACTAGAAATAACTCGATGGTAAACATTTTGTTACAAGTTGTTGTAGCAAGTTGGCAAGTTGCTGGATTATTCTCAGCAGCTGCTGGAAAATATACAGCAGCTGCTGGGGAATGTACAACATTTGTTGGGAATTGTACAACAGCTGCTGGGAAATATACAGCAGCTGCTGGACCCGACCTTTGATTTTTCGATAGTACCTATAGGAAGATGACTATAAGGTGATGGTATCAGCCATATGTAGTGATAAGTTGAGTTTTGTTACTCCGACTTCTAGGGGTGGGTTCGGTTTTTGCGGTTCGGTTTTTCCCTAAAACCAAAGACGGAACGGAAGGTCATTTGGCGGTTCGGTTCGGTTCGGTTTTGCCCCCAAAAAAAGTAAACCAATCGATTTTCGGTTCGGTTTTTTTCGGTTCAATCTTCGGTTTTTTTTCGGTTTTTCGGTTTTTGTAATTAAAAGGAATTCACAGTTATGTTCGTAATGTTTCCACCCTTTTCCACCCTTTTCCCAAGTGACATATCAAAGTATGACTGAACCTGGTCCAATATGAGAATTATTGGCATGTCGTGAGCTAAACAATTAAATAATACTGCAGCTAAACAAAATAGACAATATTAGTTAGATTCTTCCTTTATTTGTTTCCTGTAACATTTTTATCAATTAAAAAACTAGCAAGGTAAGTCAATTCACAGATTAGAATTAGAAAGTACAGTGACAACATGCAGCTTTAGAACATAAATTAGAACACACTTGATTCAACTCCTTGTCAAAGTTCTACAAATTAGACTAAAATTATCCAAGATATTACAAAAAGTCCTATCTATTGCTGGAAGATAGCATGAGCAGTCAGCAGATTTCTTCAGCAACAGCCAACAAGTACCTCTAGCCTCAAATGTAGCAGGTCTTTATATCATCAACAGGCAATTGATAGAATTACAATGCTCAATTTTCTCATATTGTCTACAAACAATATCTCCAAAACCATCTATTAGAAGTAACAAATGAAGGAAAGTGAATTTTGACAAGGAGAAACTGTTGCAGAATTTTGCCAAGCAGCAAGAATGACACTCTTTTAATAGATGTAGGTGAATGCAGAACATAGACTAATGGTTATTTTCACTCTATTCTTAGTGCTATTCATGTAGTCCAGCATCCCCTAGTCTTTTTTTTTACACATATTGCCATGTACAATAGAAAAATTGACAATGTGTCCTTTTAATCTTGAAAAAGAGGGAAATACAAGAAAGAATGCAGTATTTATCTTCATATAAACTTATAGTGAAGGAACTAAACATCATTGTACTATGTCTTGAACATTAAAAAGAATGACGAGATTCAGAGTAGAACACGTCTACTTCTCTCTATTTCCCTCAAGAAACCAGTGTGATTTTATCATATATGTTTAAGATACTTACCAACTGCAAGATCTACTTTATAGGAACACTTCACACACGATTATGAAGGGAGATTTCTCAGTTCTCTCAACAGCAGTGCTGCTGCGCCACTGCGGGAGTGGCGGCCGTCTGGCGGACAGGGCCACAGGGGAGTGCGTGCGGCGGGCTTGCGGGGTTTAGGGGTAGGGGCTAGCGGTGGCGGGCTGTGGGAGGGGGCGACTGGGTGGCGGAGTGGCGGGCTGCGGCGGATGGCGTCACGACGGTGGGAAATTTTGATTCTGATTTGGGGGAAATCAGAACTCAGAAGTGCCAAAATGGGGGAATATGGGATAATTTAGGATTTTAGGGTTTTTTTTGTTTTATATACTGGGTTCGGTTTTTTTTGGCGCGGTTCGATTTTTTAAGACTAAAACCGAAACCGAACCGCACAGAATCGGTTCGGTTCGGTTCTTCGTGTTCGGTTTCGGTTTTCTACGGTGCGGTTTTTTTTTGGTTTTTTTCGGTCGGTTTCGATTCGGTTTTCGGTTTTTGGTTTTACGGACCCACCCCTACCGACTTCAAATAAAATATACAATCAACTTAGGTAACTAATTGTACATGTAAGTGATGGTGACTATTGAGCAATCTATTGAGCAATTGCATATGTAAGTGTTAGTGACTAAGTAAATTGAGTATTACTTGGTTGCGCCAATATGTTTTATAATGTACAATCCATATATTTTTTATAATATATTGCATCAATATGGTGGTAGTAAACATTTTGTTACAAGTTGTTGTAGCAAGTTGGCAAGTTGCTGGATTATTCTCAGTAGCTGCTGGAAAATGTACAGCAGCTGCTGGGAATTGTACAACATTTGCTGGGATATGTTCAGCAGCTGCTGGAAAATGTACAACAGCTGTTGTATTGTTCCCAGCAGCTGCTGGACCCGACCTTTGATTTTTCGATAGTACCTATAGGAAGATGACTATAAGGTGATGGTATCAGCCATATGTAGTGATAAGTTGAGTTTTGTTACTCCGACTTCAAAGAAAATATACAATCAACTTAGGTAACTAATAGTACATGTAAGTGATGGTGACTATTGAGCAATTGCATATGTAAGTGCTAGCGACTAAGTTAATTGAGTATTACTTGGTTGCGCCAATATATTTTATAATGTACAATCCATATGTTTTATAATATATTGCGTTAATATGGCGGTAGTAAACATTTTGTTACAAGTTATTGTAGCAAGTTGGCAAGTTGCTCGATTATTCTCAGCAGCTGCTGAGAAATGCACAGCAGCTGCTGGGATTTTCGTAGCAGGTGCACGACACCTCCGCGACGCGGATAGGTCGCGAAGGCTCACTATTTTCGTGCCTCAATATTTTGGATTTTTTCGCTACGGATCCCGAAAAATTCACCGACCACCTACACATCCTTCAAAATGTTAAGACATGTTGGTTTAGCAAAAAAAAAAACTCTCAAAAAAAATCTCAGGTCGAACGAAAAACGACGAAACATTTCCCCCGCTGGAAATAGGCAGCTACGCGACACCTCCGCGACGCGGACAGGTCGTAGAGGTTCACTGTTTTCGTGCCCCAATATTTTGGGATTTTTCGGTACGGGTCCCGAAAAATTCACCGACCACCTACACATCCTTCAAAATGTTAAGACATGTTGGTTTAGCAAAAAAACTCTCAAAAAAAATTCCGGGTCGAACGAAAAACGACAAAACATTTCCTCCGCTGGAAATAGGCAGCTACGCGACAACTCCGCGACGCGGACAGGTCGCGGAGGCTCACTGTTTTCGTGCACCAATATTTTGGAATTTTTCGCTATGGGTCCCGAAAAATTCTCCGACCACCTACACATCCTTCAAAGTGTTAAGACATATTGGTTTAGCAAAAAAAACTCTCAAAAAAACTCTCGGGTCGAACGAAAAACGACGAAACATTTCCCCCGCTGGAAATAGGCAGCTGCCAATTGCATAAGTAATATACAATCTATTGAGCAATAATAAATTGAGTAAAAATATATTCAAATGACAATAACACTGATAATATTAAATAACAATAAATGTTAATTGTTCCATACTTAACATGCAGAATGAAAGACGTTTACAAACACCAAATAAAAGCGAGTGTTCTTATGAAACATTTCGCTCCGAGCAAGTAGTTCTCTTGTGCCCAACCCTTTTGCATATGGAACATCTGTTCTTCTTGCTTGGCAATGATTGTCCGATACTTGGACGCCGCTTCTTTGCCCTTCTTCCCACCTTTCCCGTCGCAACATGTGGAGGAAGTATTTCCCTTTCTAAAATCTCCCTAGGAACTTCCCAAAATTCTTCAGACGGCACGGGATTAATTTCCTCTACGTATGCAAAAATGTATGTCTCTACCTTATAATATTGAGAAGAATACTCATAAATACGCCTTCCATAATCTTCACCATATTGACACCGGAGCGCGGCCATCACATGCGGACAAGGAATTTTATCAAGATCAAACACTCTGCAAGTACAAGATTTGCAATGAAGATCAACAGTTGCCACTGCATCATGTCCGGAGACAACATATCTATAATTGGCAATTGGATGAACCAATAGCTTGTTCCCTATATTAATATTTTTGGAGATGACCTCCTCTATCGAAGGGACCAAGATGGTTGATGCATTGATGAACTCCATTCTTCTTTGGTGAAATTTTTCCCAAACTTCTTGATTATTTCATCAAATAGAGCAGGAATTGGAAATTCTCTTTCAACAACAAAAAGTGAATTAATCGACTCAGCTATGTTTGATGTCATAATACCAAACCTGTAAATGTTGCAGCAGATATTATAGAATTTAATAACTACCATTATTTTAAAAATAGAAAATTCTACAACAGATAATAAAGATGTTCCAGCAGTTGTTTCGACACAAACTTCATCAGCATCAGAAATGTAACAAATGCAGCAGTAAAATACACATACCTATTTCCAGGAAAAAATGCCATGCTCCATCTGTGAAATCCAATTTCTTCAAGATGTATGGCAGCCTGTGGAACAATATCTCTAATTTGATTGAAGTGGTCATTAAACTCACATTGTATGCTTGTGCAGCCTTGTAAAAATGATAAATGATTCTTCCATTATGAAAATGGGTTCGAATATTTTCACCAAGGTGCCACATGCAACAACCATAATGAGCAGAAGGGTAGACAATTGAAACCATTTGTTTAATGCTTGGATGTCTATCCGAAATTATGCACAATTCCGGAGTATCATCTACAAAACTTCTCATTTGCTCAAAAAAATACCGATAAGAGGCATCACATTCGGAGTCAACAACACAGAATGCAACAGGAAAAACATGTTTCTCAGCATCCTGTGCAATAGCAGACAACAAAATGCCACCATACTTGCCTTTTAAAAATGTTCCATCGACAGCTATGACTTTTCTCATATGCCTAAAACCAAGAATCCAAGCTCCTATGGCCACAAAAACAATACTTAAAATTTACCATTTTCATCGACCTCCAACGCCGTTTTGGTCCCCGGATTTACTGTGCTAAGCATATAGCGATATGCGTCAAGCACCGCATATCCATGCTCGTATGTTCTCCTTATCAAAGATTTTGCAATTTCACTTCCCTTCCAAAGTTTCCAATAACTTACCTTGCATCCCAATTCAACCCGAAGTAAAGTTTTCATATCTCTAGTAGACGGCCCTTTACCCTCGGGGAACTTATCTTTGAAGTATGCACCAATTACCTTGGCTGTAGTATGTGGATTGTGGCTCGTCAGATGTTGAGAACCACAAGTGTGAAACTTTTCATGCTTTCTAATGTAAAATCTGTCAGAACTTTTGAGCTTCACCGCTCTCAACCACCACTTGCACTCGGGATGTACACACTTGACGCAATACACATGACGCGAGTTTATCACTTTTTTTAATCTAAAATCTTTCTTCAAACAAGCCATTTTCAATGTAATATCTAAATCTTCCTTATTCTTAAATGTCATACCATTATGAAAACCTGTTTCATCATCTTGAACATGATTCGACTGTGTCGGTTGTATATTCGCTGGTGTGTTGCTCCCAACTTCTGGGGTCGGCGTCAGCTCACCTCCACTTGCTCTATCTGGAATGTCCATAGCCATCACACGACATTCATCATTCACAATTTCTAGATTTTGATGTGAATTTTGGTTCTCCACCGCCCTTTCAACCATGTATACCCGTAGAATGGGTCTTCCTTCATCTTCCAAATAAATCCGTAAACTCACTTGATTTTTTTATTCTAAAAGGAGCCACTCTCTGTTTTTCACCACAAGAATGCATGTAAGTGATGACGATATCTTCCGGCTCACAATTTAATTCACAACTAGAAATAATTTGATTTACAAAATCCTCATACGAGATATCTCGATTCACAATCATCATTATCGTCTCGACCATTTCTTTGCCTTTCCAACGCCAAATAAAACGATTGTTCGACTCAACCCATTCACCACGACAATCAACTCCTAATACTATTTTGTCTCCCATGGATAATATTCAAGGTACCTATATGAGTAACAGTTAAAAGCGCAACATGAGAAAAGTGTACAGAAATACAGCAATTGCTGTATTCAATTCAGCAGCTACTTCATCATATGAAAAATCACTTGCAGCAAATACGCACTAATTTAAGACTGCTGCAAAAAGTGGTGAACCACTCTGTTAGTGCAGCAGCTGCTGCACTCAGTCCAGCAGCTGCTGCGTCTTCCCCAAAATGGCTCAACAGTGAAGAAATGGCAACAATGGCGAAAACATCAACAAAAACACAAACCCCAAATAAATAGCACGACATACACTTTTATCAGTCATAATAATGATAAAAACTTACCTTTCAAGTACTTTCGAAGGCTACCCAAATAAATGCCCCCAAAAAATTGATTTCTTTTCACCCAAATTTGAAGCTCAAATCTTGTGTTGGGAAAATAGTAACAAGAAGAAGAAGAAGAAGAAGGAGAACAACAACAAGAAGAAGAAGAAGAACAACAACTACAACAACAAGAAAAGCAAAATAGAACCGATGAAATGGGGGGAAAAATGCGGGAACCAGGTGGGTAACGATTGGGGGGCGTTGGGGGTTGGGGGGTAATGAGGATATTTTTTTTTGGTGGGTTAAAGTGTATAAAAATAAACTTGGGGACCATTTTGAAAATAGTTTAACATCATTAACTCTTAATTATAATTTTGTCACCTACACTCAATAATTAAAACTTGTGTCACTTTTTTTTTAATTATGAAACTTGTTTGTCACTCTTAATTAAATTGCCCTTCCTACAAGGCCCCCCCCCTCCCCCCACCACCGCCAGCACACACTGTGTCATCACCTTCAATTTAAAAAAAAAGAAAATTTCACACACACAATTTCTTTTTAGTGCAAACTATTTTTTTTATTACGATTAAGGATCTATAAAACTATATGAATGCTCATATTTTACTTATTTTGATCATATTTGTATAAAATCTTAAAATAAATATTTATTTATTTAAAAAATATAAATAACTCATTAAATTAAAATAAATATTGGTTGAATCAGCTCTTTGACGGTGGTTCAAATTGACAAACGTTTGCATAATCACACAGAAAGGAGGGGCAAAGGTGGAAAAAACCCGACTTCAATACCCTTCACCGTGGAGTCCCTCTACGTTCTACTTCTTCGCTTTCTGCCGTCCGCCGTCCGCCGTCCGCCGTCACAACAAAAGAGTGCGAAATGGCTTGCCTGCAATATGGTAGGAACACTATCCGGCAACAGCTAAAGAATGTGAAAACTTCAACAACTATCTTCCGTAAGTGCGAAAGTGGAGAAGTACATTTACATCATCCACTACTTTACGCCGCCCAAGGTGTTCGATACAGAAAACTACAAGTCATTCTCACTACTGTAAGTAATTTTACTAATTCATTGATCCAATTGTTAATTTTTGCGGACCCTTTATCGGTTACTACAATTTGCACAGACAATGTATAAATGGCCTCCAGATTCTCTCTTTTCTTTTGGTTGATTCATTTTGAACTGAACCATTTCAGCAACTTTAACAATTCCTACTAGTCTTTTTGCAATGACGACCTGATACTTGTGCAATATTGCGTTTTGATAAGCAGAGCATAGACAA
Organism: Solanum rostratum; assembly: GCA_029948455.1. Taxonomy (NCBI): domain Eukaryota; kingdom Viridiplantae; phylum Streptophyta; class Magnoliopsida; order Solanales; family Solanaceae; genus Solanum; species Solanum rostratum. Next base: position 26,574,709 of record CM057051.1, read on the forward strand.
GCTTGGAAAAGCAGGGGAAACTGTGAGAGTAGCACCTGGATATTTCCGCAACCATCTTATGCCTAAATTGTTGGCTGTACCCAATATTGACAAGTACAGGCATCTCATGGAAGATCAGCGAAAGGTTTTCTTCCTTCCACTTGGACTGTCAGTGTTCAGTTCTAAATATTGATAATGTTCTGAATACAATTATGTAATTGCGAGAAATTTGATGTTGGTTCTTTTATTCTCCTGTCCTGAATAAAATTCTAGTATTTGATATGTCAATGTACCTTTGAGAGGAATTTAATATACCCTTTAATGAGCAGACAAAATTTCCCTGAATCTAGTAGCCTTGGAACTTGCTCCTGTTTATGTGCGTCATTTCTTTGAGTACAATTGCAATGCAGGTAAAGCTTTTCCACCATGCCATGTTATTATAACGTTAGCTAGTGTTGTAAAAGGCGCACTTAAGCCCTGCAACGAGGCTCTAAACATTTTGAGTGCTCCGCCGCGCACATAATGTGCTTCAGTGTCATTATGATGTCTCTAAGACATACTTTTCCTTTCCAATGAGGCGACACTAAACAATTGATATTTCACTTTATCATAATTTTGTCAATTTATTTGTCTATATATTTGTTATTCATGCTTATAATTATTAATCTTGGACTATACATATACATATATATTTGTATTTCTTCTCCATTTGCGTTTTTTCAGTAAAGTGCATGCTTTATTTGCTTTGCACTTAAGCCTCAATGACCCTAGAGCTTTTTTGCACTTTTCACTTTTGATAACACTGATATTAGCATAACCATACTAGTTTTTCTTCTCAAACAGATAAAATATGCAAATTCGTTTCCAGTAGGAATTTGAATGCCATTAGTTTTCACTCTTCCATTGTACTTATTGAGAAGGAGAAACTTCTGCAATACTTGTGCGTAGGTTTTTTCTAAAATACAATAGGGACAAGCATTTTCGGCTGCTCGTTCGGTATCTAGAAGAAAAGGTAGGCTTAAATAACAGGGATCAGGTCAAAATAACTATGCTATTGCCCTAATGATTTATGGCCTCTTGATCGTAAATGCACATTTTTTCAGCTTCACCTTCAGTTGGTGTTCCCTTAATCTTTTTTTTTTCTTTGATAAAGGTAACTTTGTATCCACATCAAAAGACTCATCAGAGAAGACTGATGAGGTGGGATTTACAATCCCCTGGGGGCATCATGGAAACCAAATAACCCCCCAAAAAATTCTTTACAGTTGTCCTATGAAGTCCACTGGACTTTCTACCTCCCCTACCGTCTCCTGTTTACACCGAAAATACAACAGACTCAAGTTCTACATTTTGATCTTCTAAATGCTGCTAGCTTGCCCGTCATAAGATCTTTCATTCTTTTCCTCCTAAAGCGTCCACCAGATGTAAGCTGGAATACATTTCCACCATTCCTCTTTTGATCTTATGCTTCTGCCCATTCCTTCCCATTGTTTCAGCATGTCCAAAGAAGTCCTGGGCATTACGCAGCTAAAACCAAGTATACATGAGAACATGTCCCACAGATTTACAGCTGTTTTGCAATGTAGAAATAAGTGGTTGTTGACCTCTGCCTCTTTTTCACACGTATAACACCTTGAGCAAATCTGTATACCTATTCTCTGTAACACTTCATGGGTTAAACAAGCTTTTTTGATCAGCAACCATGTGAAACATGACACCCTATGGGGGATATTGAACTTCCAGATTAGCTTCCAAGGCCACTCCATTTTCATAGACTTGTTAGAGTTCATATTCCAGTAACATGTTTTCAAACAAGAAGCTCCCCTTGTTGTGTAACTTTCATATTGGACTATCAGGTCTCTCTGAGACACTTGGGAATAAGTTCAAGACCTGCCAGTCATTCAGAGCCCTTCTGAGAATCAGGTCTCACCCCTGAGGGGTCCATATCTGTGCCACTGTGGTCAACTGTTGTAGACTCAGAATAAATAAGTCAGGGAATAAGGTTTTCATGTTCCTATCCCCTATCCATTCTTCATTCTAGAAACTAGTTTTACACCATCTCCAATTTTGAATGATATATTGGAGAAGAAAGGAAGCTATAGTCTTCTAATAGTTTTCCATACAGAACACCCAAAAACACCAATTACTTCCTCAGTGATCCAGTTACTTTGGAGACCATATTTTAGAGATGAATCTTCTCCATAATGCCGTGTCTTCATTACACAACCTCCACAGCCACTTCTTCACTAAACTAACATGCTGTACACTCAGCTTTTTGACTCCTATACCCCCTTGATGTTTGCTTAGAGTCACCTCATCACATTTAACTAGATTATACCAATTCTTCTCTCTGTTCCCCTGCCATAGGATGACTCTCCTTAGCTTGTTGATTTTCTTCTCTATGCTTATTGGAATTGGGAATAAACTCATCATATAAGCTGGGAGGGCATCCATTACTGATTTTATGAGAGTTAATTTGCCCCTCAGGGATAGGTATTGGCTCTACCATCTTGTCAACTTTCTCTCACTTTTTTCCAGCACTTCACTCCATACTTCCAACTCTTTATTTTTTGCACCAAGAGGCATCCCAAGATATTTAGTTGGTAGAGAGGCCATCCGGCAACCTAGTCTCTTAGCAAGTAGCTGCATATTGGTAACCTGGTAACTGGATATAGACAGCTCTTATGCCAATTAACATGAAGTCCTGAGATGCCCTAAAAAATGGTTAGAATGGTCCTCAAGTGCCTGATCTAAGTTACTTCAGCTCCATAGAATACCAATGAATCATCTGCATAAAACAGATGTGAGATTTCCATAGTATTTCCCTGTTAACACTTGCAGAAAAGCCTTTTATCCACCCACTTTCACTTGCTTTCCTGATGATAGAGTTAAGACCTTCCATTGCTAAGATAAATAGAAAAGGGGACATTGCGTGACCTTGCCTCAGACCCCTTTGTGATTGAAAGAAACCTTCTGGACTACCATTGATGATAAGAGAGAATTTCACAGTAGATATACATTGTTTGATCCAGTTGATCCATTTCTTCTCAAAGTCCATATCCTCAAAGTTTTTAGGAGGAATGACCAATTGACATGATTGTAAGCCTTCTCAATGTCAAGTTTGCATAGAACTCAAGGTATTGCTTCACTTTACTGTCCACAAGTTCATTGGTCAGCAATGTTGCATCCATTATCTGTTTACCTTTTCAAGAATGCCATTTGGTGTTCATTTACTAATTCTCCCATGACAGTCTTCAATAAATCTGTAAGGATTTTGGCTATGATTTTGTATACTCCTTGGTGTTCCCTTAACCTTTCGAAGATCTTCTGTAGATTCTTGATGTAGTCGATTCTTTCTTTTGAAAAGACTAACAAATTATGCACATAAGGCTCACATATGTAGTATAGAGGTCACTGGTAATTCGTGTCGTCGCGCTTTAATGTATTGCACTTTTATTTTTAGTCATACCATCGTAAGGAAAGGAAGTGGATTCTTTTCTTTCTTCCTCTGCATATTTTTTCCATTTTTATTTCACATAATAAACAAATATCTCAGTGTACGTACATTTTAAAAAGGCAGATAATTTGGGACAAATATGTTAGTTTTCTTGTGTTGAGTATGTGGTATATCATGACATGTTTACGTCCAACAATGCATTTTATTCAGTTGGCCCTTTGGCCTTCACATTTCTTCACATTGAAAGTGGTGCCATTTGTGAATAAAGTAAAATGACATCAGTTTGCTCTGTGATTTCTTTTTATCTACTGCTCACATTCTTGTGAAATGGTGTATTTAATTTCTTAGTGTTTCAAATATGCTGCCTCTCTACCAGATTTACCAACGTGAGGAAGTTGAAGAGGTTAAAATAGTTCCAACTACCGAGGAAGATAAGATGAAAGAATACCAGATGGCAGCAAACCGCCTGGATAGAACTATGTTGGTCAGTATCTTATTCTAAAGCTCTTTGGAATTTTGGAACAATCTCCATCAATGATTATCAGTAGTCTTATATCATGTTTCTCGTTAATTCATTGTTGACTTTTTACTATCTGTGATATCCCTGCTATTTCTTCTGAAAAATAATACAGAAGAGGAAAGTAAAAGCTATCTGATCATCTTTTAGCTCACAGAAACTAAGGTTATTGTAACAGTGACAGGATCTTGCTATGTTGATAGCGATTTCAATATTTGAGAGTCATCCCTTGGTTCTTTTTAACTGTCTCAGATACCTTTGGTAATTGGGCTATCATATTTGTTCTATGTCTTTTATCTGAACTGCAATTTTCTTTAGGTGCTAAGAAAGCTCGCGAAGAAACCGTTGGCGAAAGATGACAGTGGTAGGACTTTCATTCAGGAACCTATTGGAAAAGATGAAATTGCGGCCGAGGTAATACTTTGTTCCTGCCTTGTTGTCTTTATACTCTTTTGACATTCCTATTGATAACCTTTGCCCAAAAAGTGGCATGCTCGGGGAAAAGAAAATTTACAAAAGTTCATACTTGTGAATCTTGCTTTTCTTTAGTTGAAGCTACAAAGCAAGTTGATTTTTTAAAAATGGGCGGCACATCACCCATTGAACTTCGAACTATGCACCAGTGACCCTCAGGGATTTCTTGATTAACCCCCAAAAAATAAAAATAGATGGGTTTCTCTAGGATATTTACATAGCTCAATGGACAAAAGCTAGTTTATTTTTCATTGATTTTCAAACTCAGGTTGACAAGGATCTTATATTCAGTTGTACACTAAGAACCTTATTGATCTTCAACCAGAGTATGCCATTTCACCTGGTTTAAAGGGGATAACCAAGTAATATCCTCTAGGATTGACAGGGTTTTGATCTCTGAAGACTGGGATGACACTCCACTAGCATTGCAAGGTGGTTTATGTAACATGAACAAAAATTATTTCAAGTTTGAAAATTGGTTGCTTGGTTCTGAAGGATTCACTGATAGAATTAGAGAATGGTGAAATTCTTTCGACTTCACTGGAAGACCTCACTTCATACTGGCTTATAAGTTAAAAAGCTTTAATAACCAAGCTTAAGGAATGGAGTAGGAGAACATTGAGATTTGGGCTCTCAAATGAAGAAAGTGTTAGGAAAGATGACACAACTTTAAGTATTCTAACAAAAGAGGAGACGATTTAGAGGCATCAGTTACCATGGAATATGAATAATTGATTCTTTTATCGAGAAGATAACATTTTTTGTATAACTAATTGCTGCATAAAGACTACAACTATCCATACTTACAAGTAAATATATGAAGACGTACTAAGCTATAACCTACTTACAGAGATCCTAGAACATCAATTAAAAGGTTCTGACTTCCATATATTCATGTTTACACCAAAAATAGAAAAGGGCTTGGCACTTCATCTTCAGTTTCTAGATAGAGCTATGATTATCTTCAAAACCCCTTTGATTTCTCTCTTTTTAAACTGTCCACCAAATGCACTCAGGGATAATCTTCTATCTTTCTTTGTGTTTTGACTGAGTGCTATATTTGTTCCAGCACTCCAGCACTTCAAGTGTATCTCATGGCATCACCCACATGATCCCTTTCAAAATTAAGGAAAGTCCTCCAAAGTTTTCCAGTTAACTTGTAATGTAAAAAAAGATAGTTGATTGTCTCTGATTCTTCTCTGCGCATATAACATTTAAAGCATAGGTGGAACCCCCTTTTCTTAAGTCCTTCATGAGATAGGACCGCTTTCCTAGCCACGAGACAAGTGAAACAAGCCACTTTATGAGGAATTTTGACTTCAGATTAGTTTCAATGGCCAACAACTAATCTGGTTGTTTGAATGGTTGAATTCCTTGTAATTTGGCTAAAAATCTCCCTTGTTTACCCACTTGCCATGTAAGATTGTCTCTCTAAGAGGAGGGGCCTTTGAATAGATTGAGAGTTTTGTAGAATTCTGCCATATTATCTATCTCCCAATCATTACAATGTCTTCTGAAGCTTATATTCTAGCCATGAGCATCCCAGACTTCTCCTACAGTGGCATCTATCTCATTGTTGAGTCAGGCTGTGAAGATATTTGGGAAGAGTTGCTTTAGTGGATGTTGACCTAACTAGCTGTCCAACTAGAAAGATGTTTTCAATCCATTACCCACTTTATGACTGCACTTACTCATGAATTTTGCGCCCAAATTTCTGATAGATCTCCATAGACCCACACCATGAGGGGTAGTGATTGACTTGGTTGTCCATTCCCCATCCATTTCATACTTTTGAGTAATTACCCTCTTCTAGAATTGTTCATTTGAGGCAAACCTCCTTAACCATTTCATAAAAAAACTATGGTTTTTGAGTTATCAAGTTTTTGATTCCCATACGACCATACCTCTTGCTGATGATCACGGACTTCCATTTAACCAAATGTATCTTCCTAGTATCACACTTTATTTGGACGAACAACAACAACAACAACAACAACATACCCAGTGAAATTCCACAAGTGGGGTCTGGGGAGGGTAAGATGTACGCAGACCTTACCACTACCACATAGGTAGAGAGGCTGTTTCCTGGAAACCCTCGTCACAAAAACCCATCAGCAGAATAAGCTAGATATGTTAAACAGGCAAGAAAGAGAAGAACACATGATAATACGTAGATACAGGATAGTAAACATATAAAGGCAGATAAATAACATATGAAAGACAGACAATTACCACTCCTTCCTATCCACCCTATTAATATATTCATGAATTTGATATAATCCAAATCATTTTAAAATTTCTATGTAAGAAATTTTAAATGATTACAAATGCCCTCTGCTTCAAGTCTGGTCAAAATATTTTATCCTTTAAAGATAAGACTTGAAGTATTAATTAAATATTATAATATTATAATAATTGTTATTATAATATTATAAAGAAGCATTGACATAATATTTAACCTTATTACTCCCTCTAGTCCCTTTTATATGTCATCTTTTATGATAGCACTTGTATTAAGGGAAAAAGTGACATTACTATTTTGCCCTTATTTAATGTACATTAATTGCTTTTTTAGTTCTTTTAGTTGGTCAAATATATCTTTTCAAAGCTCATTAACTATCAAGGGTAAAATAGGAAGAACAATGCCATTTATGCATTAATTTTGTAAAATGACTTATATTAAGGACCATCTATTTATAGTAAGGAAAACATATAAAAGAGATCGGAGGGAGTATTATAATATTATAATAATATTTGTGTGTAGAAAAGAAAATTGTTCACAACTTTACCTTATTGGGAAGTTTGACCTCCTTTTTGTCCCCTTTTTTCCTTTTTTCTTTCCTTCTATTCCCCCCTTTTTTTCCTTTCTTCTTTCTTTCCTTTTTTACTTCTTTCTTTCCCTTTTTTCCATTTTCTCGTGGTCTTCAGACCACTTTTCTCTCTTTTTCTTTCCTTTTTTTTCTTTCTTCTTCCTTTCTTTTTTTTCCCTTTCTCCTTCTCTCTTTTTTTTCCTTTTTCTTTTTGGGTAGCATCCTATAAATAGGGGTGTGCTTCTTCATATTTTTCAATCAAATTTGAAATCCAACCCTTAGGTGTCTTTGTTGAGGTATGCCCTTTTTTATTTCTCTCTTTTTTTGTTCGTCCCTTTTTTTTTGTAGGTCAAGGGAGCAATATATTTGTTTTGAGGAGGTTATAATGCAAGAGTTTGATCTTAAGGTGTGAAGGGGGCCATCTTAAGGTGTGAAGGGACAATTTTTGGCCATTTTAAGGCATGAAAATTTGGAGATCCTTTTAAAGATAAACCCACAAAAAAGGCTAGCTTAAGGTGCAAAAAGACAAATTTTGTCAACCTTAAGGCATAGAAATTTAGAGATCCTTTTAAGGATAAGCCTGCAAAAAGGCGAACTTAAGGTGCAAAGGAACAAATTTTATCCATCTTAAGGCATGGAAATTTAGAGATTCTTCTAAGGATAAGCCCGCGAAAAGGCTAGGTTAAGGTGCAAAAGGACAAATTTTGTCCACCTTAAGACATGAAAATTTAGAAATCTTTTTAAGAATAAATCCGTGAAAACTTAAGGTGCAAAAGGATAATTTTTGTCCACCTTAAGGCATGACAATTTAGAGATACTCTAACGACATAAAAAGATGGATACTCGTTCTTATCCTAAGAAGGCTATTTAAGGGAATCCTCACGATGCAAAGACTCATATCCGGCTGAAGAGATGTAAATCTAAAGGTCGAGGCTTGAAGGCTTCAACTTTCAAATGCGACAACTTTAAAGAATTTTGATTTGAAGACTTATGGTGGATTTGAAACTTCAACTTTAAAAGCAAAAGAATTTAAAGACTTCAATAACAGATTTGAAGGATTTAAAGACTTCAATATGCATACTTGGTTGATTTGAACACTTTAACTTGCAAACTCGAAGAATTTGAGACTTCAACTTGCACTCTTGAAGAATTCAAAGACTTCACCTTGCATACTTGAAGGATTTGAAGACTGTGAAGTCTTTGAAGTTTTTGATTTGCATATTTGGAGGATTTGAAAATTTCAACTTGCAGATTTGAGCGAATTTGAAACTTCAAGTTGCAAACTTGACCAAATTTGAAGACCTCAAGCATGCTATTGAAGAAGCTCACATTCCATAGGGGTTTGCCCCTATAAGGAATTAGGTAGGAACATATAGTTTTTTGACACTCATGCAATTGAACTTAGAATATAATTCCAAGCACCTACGTACTTCAGTGAAGAGGATCAAGTCACAACGTAGTTTTGGGGGAGTAGTTTTTCAAGTCACAACGTAGTTTTGGGGGAGTAGTTTTTTATTTGTCCTAATTTTTGCTTAGGTCGCCCCTTTCGAGATTTTCAACCTAGCGGACGTTTTTTGGTGTCCTAACTTCTGCCTTGGCAACCTTTTTTGAGATTTTCAACCTAGCGGACATTTTTTTAAGGATGCCGTACATAATTTATACTCTTACGGGCTAGAAGTATCTTGACTTGAAGATTTTGCTCAAATTTGATAAGCTTTGAAACTTGAAGACTTTGCTCGAATTTGAGGAGCATCAAAACTTAAAAACTTAGCTCGAATTTGAGGAGCTTTGGAACTTGAGTCTTAGCTCAAATTTGATGAGATGCATTTTAGACTCGTGACTTAAGGAGCATTTTGACTTGAAGAGTTTGCTCGAATTTGAAGAGCTTCATGATTTAAAAATTTCACTCATAATTTGATGATGTTTCAATTTAGAGGTTTAACTCAAAATTAAAGAGCTTCACAATGTGAAGGTTAGCGCAAATTTGATGAGCTTTCTGACTTAGAGTTTAGCTCAAATTTGAAAAGCTTTGTGACATACAGTTTAGGCTTGTGCGGTTAGGATTATTATAACTTGCAGTTTAAGCTCATGCGATGAGGAGCATTTAACTTGCAGTTTATCCCAATGTTTTGGAAGGCGCTTGCCTCTGCGCCTAAGGCGAGAGGCGAGGCGAGGCGAGGCGATGGCTTGTCGCCTTTTATAGTCATAGCGAGGCGCAGCTATGAAAGGCGACATAAGGCGAGCAAAAGGCGATAGGTGCACAGGGGAGGCGAGGCGCATAGGTGTCGCCTTTTCGAATTATTTTTAAAAAAAGACCAGATTTAATGATTTAAAAAAATATTAGGGTTTAATATGAGGCGCGACTCTTTTATCTTCATTTTCTGCCTTCTGCGACGTGACTCTCTTCAGGAGTTCACCCGTCGTCCATCAAGCTCGCCTCTTCCAGTTCGTCCAGCGAGGTCGCCTCTTCTAGTTCGTTTACGTAAGCTTCTTCTGTTTTTCGTTTCTTCATCATCATCTTCTTCTTTCCTTCTTTTTTCTTTCTTCTCCAGTTCTGGAATCCAGACTTCTAGATCCAGAGGCATTTTCTTTCTTTTTTTTCTTCTTTAGTTCTTATCTTCTTCTTTCTTCTTCAGTTCTCCCCAGAATCCAGAATACTGCAGTTCCAATTTCTGCGGTTCTGCCCAGTGCCCAACTGCCTATATTTAATGTTGATCTTGAAGATCTTGATAATCTTGAAGAAGAATAGACTTCTAGTATTGTTTGTCAATCTAGATTTTTAGTATCTATTATTAGTTTTTGCCTTTTTGGATTGAAATATTTGCTAATATATGTTATTGCTATTGAGATTTTGGACATTTATATATGCAATTAAATATTTTAAGATTTAGGCATAAATTGGCGCTTCAATTCAAAAAGTTGAGCGCCCCGCCGCGAGGCGAGGCAGAGCCTTGTCGCCTTTCGCCATCCAAAAACTGGTTTATCCTCATTCATTAAGGAGCATCGAGACATACATAGACTCTTCAAAGTCGTTTTCAAACGCAGACTTGCCCCCACTTTTGGAGTTCTTCTATATCTTTATCTTCGTGAGGCCCATAGACAAGAGACCGCTGATCTCTTCTTATAGTCATGCTTAATTCCATGTCATGTGCACGAGTTGCCAACTCTTCAAATGTATTACGCTTTAATCCTCGCAAGATATAGTGAAGATCCCATATCATGCCTTGGATGCACATTTCAATGCTAGAAGTTTCACTAAGGCGATTTTTGCAGTTGAGGCTCAAATTTCTCCAGCGATTGATAAAGTTAACAACTAGCTCATCTTCACGTTGATGAGCCTTTGTAAGTTCGATCTTACTAACAACACATCTTGTGCTATAAAAACGATTGAGGAACTCTTGCTCTAACTATTTCCAACAATCTATAAAACTAGGTTCTAGATTTGTATACCAATCAAAGACGTTTCCTTCGAGAGATCGAACGAATTATTTGACGAGATAATCACCATATGTTCCAGCATCATTGCAAGTTTCAAGAAAGTGCTATATATGTTGTTTCGAATTTCCTTTGCCATCAAATTGTTGAAGCTTAGGAGGTTGATAGCCCTCAAGCATCTCCAAATTATCAATCCTCTGTGTGTATGACTTTGCATACATGAGGGAAAATTTAGATGAGGATTGAGATTTATCTTCAATAGTCTCCATGATTAAGTCCTTCAATTGATCAATAGGAATCCAATCTTCAGTGGAGAGATGTATCTCTTTGGTCTTAGTTTGCTTGATGCAAGACTCTCCTTTGTCTTGAATTCTAGGAAGCTTCATTGGTGCTTGATTTGATCTTCTCTCAACCATGTTATCCATCTTATTTGTCAGCTTGAAAAGCTTAGCATCTTGTTCTTGCACGCACTTTGTCAAGCCTTCAATTGCTTTAGTCAAGCTTGCTAGTTGCTCCTCCATAGATGAAGCATCAATTTCCATTGCTTGCATGACCATTGGTGATGTTAGAGAGTAGCATGAGTTCTTGTGTAAGTCGATCTTTAAAGGGCTTCTTACATCATGCAAGTCTTTCTTTGCGGTGGAGTTCTTGGATCTTGGAAGTTCAAGCGAAGCTAAAGCCCTTTCAATCCTTTCGGCAATACCACTTCCTCTATCTAAAACATTTGTGGAGGATCTTGCTCCTTTTGAAGTTGAAGATCCAGAAACATAAATTGACGTGGACGACATTTGAAGTGTTTGTTGTCCTAGCACAGTGGCCTTGCTCCTCATGACACCTCCAAAACTTCCAACTGTAACACCAAGAATTCCCTCTACTTCAGTAGAGAACTTGAAGTCAGCAGCCTTAGAAAAAGTTGATTGGGAGTTGGATCTTCTTGGAAGCCATTTGAATATTCTTTGATGCTTGAAAATTGAGATAAGAGGTAGAGATTGTCCCATTGGGTGTGCCAGAATTTGTAGACAATAAAATTCGCATTGAGAAAATAATAATCAAGAACGAAAATATCGCAACAATTGTAGCATTTGATTTCGATATGCGAGTGTTAAAATCTCTATGAATCCTCTGATTTGCCTTTTCAATTATAAATTCAAGGGCTCTTGAGCTTGATCTTGAATTTGAAATTTGTTCATGAACTTTGAATTTGTTCTTGAGTTTGATTTTGGATTTTGAATTTGTTCTTGAGTTTGATTTTGTATTCAAGGGCTTGCTTTTAAGCTTGTTCTTAAACTTGAATGCTTGAGTGTTTGAATTCTTGAACTTTAGAGAAATTTGCGGTGTTTGATCCACGAGCTTTCTCTAGCTTTTTGTTAGAATTCTTTATATTCTTTTGAATTATGAAAACCCCTATTTATAGTAGTAGAATAGAGAAATTATAATAGGAAACATTTCCCTTTAGCCAATCAGATTTAAGTGACATGGTATATTGAGCTTTAATGAAATGGGCTTGTCCAAGAGATTGTATAGGCTCGCTAAAGAGAGAGAAAGGAAAACTCGCGACCTGGACCAAGTGAAGTGCATCAAGGATGAGGAGGGTGTGGTTTTGGTGGATGACACTTCCATTAAACTAAGGTGGCAAGCTTCCTTTCATAAACTCTTAAATGAAAAAGGAGATAGAAGCATTGAGCTGGGGGAGTTGACCCACTCCGAAAGTTGTCGTGATTTCGGCTATTGTAGGCAGTTCAGAGTTGAGGAGGTTAGAAGGGCTATCAGTAGGATGAAGAGAGGGAGGGCGATCGGACCCGATGAGATTCTGGTAGATTTTTGGAAGTACATGGTCAAGGATGGCATAGAGTGGTTGACTAGTCTGTTTAATGCTACTCTGAAGACTGCCAAGATGCCTGATGAATGGAGGAGGCGTACAATGGTTCCATTGTACAAGAACAAAGGGGATATTCAAAACTGTAACAATTACAGGGGTATCAAGTTGTTAAGTCACACTATGAAGGTCTGGGAGAGAGTGGTGGAGATGAGGGTGAGAAGGGTAGTATCTATTTCGGAGAATCAATTTGGATTCATGCCGGGGCGGTCAACTATGGAAGCTATTCACCTTGTTCGGAGATTAGTGGAGAAATATAGGGAAAGAAAGAAAGACCTTCATATGGTGTTCATTGATCTTGAGAAGGCCTATGACAAAGTGCCAAGGGATGTCCTATGGAGGTGCCTAGAGGCAAAAGGTGTCCCAATGGCATATATCAGGGCGATTAAGGACATGTAGGATGGACACAAAACTCGGGCGGGAACGGTGGGAGGAGACTCAGAATATTTTCCTGTTGAGATGGGACTCCATGAAGGATCTGTGTTGAGCCATTTTTAGTTTGCCCTAGTGATGAATGAGCTGACACAATCTATTCAAGAGGAGGTCCCATGGTGTATGCTTTTTGCAGATGACATAGTATTGATAGATGAGACCCGAACTAAAGTAAATGATAGGTTGGAGGTGTGGAGACACGCCTTGGAGTTCAAAGGATTCAAATTGAGCAGGACCAAAACAGAATTCGTGGAGTGCAAATTCAGTGTTGTGAGGGACGAAGCAGACATTGATGTGAGGCTTGCCAATCAACCTATCCCCAAGAGGGAAAACTTTAGGTATCTGGGGTCCATAATCCAGAGTAGTGGCGATATCGACGATGATGTCACACATCGTATTGGGGCAGCTTGGTCTAAATGGAGGCTTGCCTCTGGAGTATTGTGTGATAAGAAGATACCACCTAAACTCAAAGGTAAGTTTTACAGAATGGTGGTAAGACCATCTTTGTTGTATGGGGTAGTGTGTTGGCCAATAAAAAATGCACATGTCCGAAAGATGCAGGTTGCAGAGATGAGGATGCTGAGATAAGATTAGGAATGAGACCATGCGGGAGAAGCTAGAGGTGGCCCCGGTGGCTGATAAGATGAGGGAAGCGAAACTGCGATGGTTTGGACATATGCAGAGAAGAGGTACTAATGCTTCTGTAAGGAGATGCGAGAGGTTGGACTTAGGAGGCGCTAGGAGAAGTAGAGATAGACCAAAGAAGTACTGGGGAGAGGTGATTAGACAGGATATGGCGAGATTTAATTTCACCGAGGACATGACCTTAGATAGGAAGGAGTGGAAGTCGCGTATTAGAGTAGAAGGCTAATAGGTTAACAGGGTTAGGTTGATGTCTAGGGAGGGGGGTAGTGTAGGGTGTTGTCTTTATCTGTATTATGTGTGTTAAATTTATAGTATTTACATAATATTATGTGCTTTTCAGTAGTAGTCGCTCTTCCTGTTCCTTTCTTTTTCTTTCATTTTTATCATATCTAGTTTATTCTGCCTATGGATTGCTGAGACGAGGGTTCTCAGGAAATAGCCTCTCTACTTCTATTAGGTAGTGGTAAGGTCTGCGTACATTCTGCTCTCTCCAGATCCCACTTGTGGGATTTCACTGGGTATGTTGTTGTTGTTGTTGTAATGAAATGGGCTTGTCATTTTGGCACATGGCATAATCGTATTGGCTTCTTTGTTTGACTTGGCATGCCACGTCATTTGACATGTGGAGCCAAGATGCGCCTCTAGGATGAAATAATATTGGGTTTATTAAATTGCGCTTATTTATTATAGCCCAAATCAATTAGCTTGGATTTTAATTAAATTTGTATTTATTAGACTTAAATAATTAACCCAATATTTATTATAGCCCAAATCAATTAGCTTGGATTTTAATTAAATTTGTATTTATTAGACTTAAATAATTAACCCAACTATATTAGTTCATAATATTTATTTGGGCTAATATATTCATGAATTTGATATAATTCGAATCATTTTAAAATTTATATTTAATAAATTTTAAATGATTACAATCACATATTGCTAGGAACCCTCAGGGGTTGGCCTGATGGCAATTGACTTGAGCCTTGGGGTTTGCTCCCTTTCTAGATCTCAAGTTCGAAACCCACTGGGTGCAAACAATTTCTGAGGGGCCATCGGATTGGGTAAAACCTGAATTAACCGTGGTGCACTTGCGGGATGCTCCTTGCCGAGGGCCTATGCACCCCCAGGATTAGCTGGGGCTCAAAGAGACTCGGACACCCGCTGCAAATAAAAAAAAGACATATTGCTAGGGATGTTATGGTTTAGGATAGGTATGATTTCCTTTTGGCAAGCTTTTCCACAAGAAATCACCATCTACTGGATGAAATCTACCAACTCTTATGACTTTGAGACACCTGACTTTGTTTAGTAACTTGATGATAACAACTTGACCAATATTGTTGTTGGTTTCTGTAAAAATACTATCTCCGACCTTGAAATGGCATCTGATAGGATATTGTGATATATGACTGACACTTCTCCTCCTCCTTCACCAAAAACAAAAAAAGGAGAGGAGAGAATTTGACATGTCTCCTCGTTGTGGGTTCCCCTCTCTTATGCAAAGCCCTTAGGACGGGAGCCTTATGTCCACTGTCTTTAATTTCCATCATTGATAGAAGTACAGAAATATACAAGTGAAGATATCTGAGTTGTTTTCAAAACCTCGTTATGTTTTATTTTATGTTTTTTGTTTTCTGCTACTCAGTTATATTAAGGTAATGCTCAAAACGAAATGCTAGTTTCATGCTGCCTAAATTTTTCTTCTTTATCAGGTGGCGAGACAGATGTCTGTTCATATTGAACCTGAACATTTAGTTCTGGATACACCTTTGCACGTGATGGGTGAGTTTGAAGTACCATTGCGGATGCCAAGGTCCATTCCTTTGCCAGAAGGTAAAGTCCAATGGGTTCTGCAAGTCAAAATTAGGGGCAAATGAAGAGCACTTCCAAGAACATCAATAATACAGAGTAGTTATGACATAAATCTAAATGATCATTTCTTTCGAATGTGATGATGGCCTAAATTTTATCCTTCATCTGTACTTTAAGCATTTTTCTTCTCCGTCTTTTGGCAGAAAACCAGCTATTTAGATTTCTGCACTAAGCTGCTGAATTTTTTTGGTAATATCACATAGTTGGGATTGTTTGCGCTCTCTCTTCGTGTATCTATTCTCTGCAGGATACAACTTTGATCAGTATAACTGTAGCTCATTTGTGGATTTGTTGGGAAAGTCGCACTTTGGCCTTTCGCCAAAAATAATTATATCGCTAGTTAAAAATATTGTTTTTTTAAGCAAATATACAACTTTCACCCCATAAATTACACTTTAAAATTTATTTATCAAAATACCAAAAAAAACACACTCTTTTTCATTTTCCAACACTATTATATCACACCACACACCATAATAATCACACTCAAAACACTCTCTCTCCTAAATTTGTAAATAAAGTTGGTATTTTATATGGTATTTTTCAATGAATTCGGTAGGGCATGTAATTTTTATCCCCAAACTTGTTATTTTTGAAAACTGCCCTTAAAAATATATAAAATCTACACTTGTTATACATATCAATATGTACATATGCATTTAAAAAAAATGCTTTTCCCAGCAATTATTTTGGTGGATGGCTATGTGGTGTAAAAGTTCCTTCAACTAACTAATTTAATTTTCAAAGCAATGCTAAAAGCATAGGAGTTGTCTGAGTTATCTTCTCATTACGTGATGTGATTTCTTGCAAATTTTGCTCTGCCGAAGTAGACCAGTAGTCTGAGTTATCTTCTCATCTTTGGAACACAATTATGTGTTAATAACCATAGTTGGAGTTTGGAATGTTTTTTCCCTGTGGATTTGAATTACATATAACAAAAGTGTGAAGATTAGTCCTTCTTTCAATGTAGTTTTTCCTGTGATAGGTGGTTGGTTACCAAATTTATTAGGTTATTTACCATCTTTTATTGTGTGTATAAGAATAATGCCAAATAGAATGTATTAGTAATGCTTGCATTTATTATATATATAAATAAACGATTTTTTATGTATTGTTTGGATTGATGTATTAAAAACATTGTCTAAAAAGACACCCTTCACAATTATGGTAAAAATTTGTAAATTTTTTGTCAAGGGGTAATGAGGTTTTCATTCCTACTAATGTACACATTAAAATCTTTTACATTATTAACATTTGAAAATTCATGGTATTAATAATGCACACTTTAACACAATGGAGTGCATGTAACATGAAAAAATATACCAACAAAACAAAGTATTACTATTACACAAAATTATGTTACTATTACACAAAATTACGTTACATGCATTATTTTTAGGGAATATTATGCGGACAAACAAATATATACTAGTTAATTAACTAACGTAGGTATAGTTTGAAATAATTATGACTCGCGATTAACATCTTTGTATGACAGTTTGAGTTTGTACAACGAATTATATAAATGTTGCTTGAATTATATAGCGAAATATACAACACTGCAGATTGTACAACAAATTATGCAAATGTTGTACGCGAATTGTATAACGAGCTATACAGATGCTATACAAAAATTACAAATTGTATAGCAAATTGTACAAATGCTATACAAAGTTACGAAATGTAAAGTAAATTATACAAATGTTGTGCGAATTGTATAGCGAAATATATAAATACTGCAAATTGTATAGTAAATTATACAAATGTTTTATGCTAGTCGTATAGCGAAATAAGTGAATTATATAGCGAATTATAGAAATATTGCATAAATTGTATACGTTAAATATGCAAACATTATTACAATTATAGTTATCAAATGTAATTACTCAAACTATAGCTATGAAGCATAATTAAGGTATTTGTAGGTGCCTATATATTACTAATATATTTTATCAAACCACCCCTTAGTAGCTTATCATAAATATTTATGTCATTATCTTGTAGATAATCTGCGCAAAAACTATAGACAAACTTTCAAAAAGAGGAAACATTTGAAATATAATGGGGCTAAAATAACTATAATATGTTCATTACAATTCGTAGCTAGAGGCGAGTGAAACCGAGAGCGAGAGGAGAGAGGCTAGCGATAAAGAGATATTTGTATATGTGCTAAATAATTATATATAAGTAATCAGTATCTATAAGTATCAACGAATGCAATAGTAATAACGAATACAATTTGTATCAATGAATAATTTGTATGAGCGAATACAATTATATCAATGTTATATCAAGTCAGCATTTATATATGTGTAATTGATTTTTATCATTCATCCCAATGTTGTATCAATTGTATTCATGAACAATTCGTATCGAAATACAGTTATACCATGTTCAACATTTATATTTATATAATTAATAATTATCTTTTGAAAAAGATTTGTATAGTTGACACTTATTATTTATAGTTGTATAAACGACTATTAATATTTGTATTTATATAATTAATTATTATAATTTATATTTGTATTGAGAGAGATGAGGCAGAAGATGCGAGACAGAGAGAAAGGGAGGAGGGCAAGAAAAGATGAGAGGAGAGGGAGAGATGACAAGTGAAAAGAGAGGTCAGCGAGATTGCAGACAAAGAGAGAGAAGAGAGGAGAGAGAAAATACTAACAAAACTCTAACTATAACTACAAGTTATAATTCTTTTAAATTATAGTAGTATATCGTAAATATCTATTACATATTTTCCTAATTGCATAATTTGTTCAAAACTATAACTATTATGCCATAGCCAACAAGATGGGTCTGACGATATGAATGCTTATTGAAGATGTCTCAATCATATACTGCAATGCACAACCAACATACACAATTATACAAATTAAAAAAAAAAAGTAAGAAGTCATTGGTAGAGTGTATTAGAAAAATAATACATGCATTAATTATAAGTGTATTAGTAGTATCATGTTCGATACTTGTTTTTCATGCTATGTATAACTAATACTTGCATTACTTACACACTCTATTGTATATTACGGAGTGTATTACTGATACCATCAATTTTTGTGTATTAGTAATGCATGCATTAGCATGGTTAATGACCAATTGCTCTTCAAAATATTTTTCTGCATCTTTTCCATCATATTTATGGAGGCCTGGAAGGTATATTTATAAATAAATATATTTTTTTAAATTATGCAATGTATACTATTTTTAATATGCATAAGCAATATCTTATCATAATTAATGTAAACATAACTAATACAAACATTACTAATACACTCTATTTAACATTATTTTTATACCCCTACCAAACCACCAAATGTGTTTTACCTTACAAGTATTAAGTTTTAGAAAATAAATTATTTGGCTTAGAAAACATATCCACTATATTTACAATTCATAAAGACACTTTAAAATAACTATAGTTCCTAGTTATATTTTGGATTTTATAGTAAAATTGCAAACAAGACTTGTTTCTTCGTCACCATCTCCAAAAGCAAAATTTATGGTAGCTCTGCAATCGTTGGATCTAGGTTTTGATCGTGACAACTTTCAATTTTTTGTTCTTTATTTTTTTGGTAATTAGTAATTTTATTGATCATCAAAGTAGCAATTACAAAGTTGAGCTAGCAAAACTGTACTGGTTATCACTAAATTTAGCATTTCTGCAAGACTCAAACAACTCTAAAAGTTACACCTACGTAGGAATAGTCTAATTGGAGTTGTAGCTAACACAATAAACACAAGCAATTCTACTAGTTATGATCTCCATTGGAGTCTCTTGAAAACTTAGATATATTATTATTAATGGATAGTGATTTGAATCTTTGTTGGATCTGTATATGTTCTTACACTCTTCCTTCTCTATCTTTGTATAACTTATTGATTGAATTATACTTCTGAAATTGAAATACAGTATACGAGATTTAAGTTTTTTGCTTCATTGATTGGTGGTGATTTGGATTTCTTTTGCATTATATTCTTCCTACTCTCACTCTATATTACTGGATGATTGAATCATATTTCTGAAACTGAGCTACGTTTATAAGATTGATGTCATGAAATATACAATGTATCATAAATTGAAATTAGTGACATACAATTAGTGATGGTTTCTATGTTATGACCCAAGCTTAGGGCCTAGGTACAACATGGCAAATGGGGAACCCGAAGGTGCCCAAACAAGCTTCATAGAATACATAAGCACATCCTTGGTTAAGAGGCAACCATCATCAAGTAACACTAAGGGGGATTAGGGACTTAGGACGTACTCAATAGGACAAGGGAACATGGGTTTAGCATCATACAATCGTAACTATTGAATCTAAGGGAGAGGGAACATAAGGCGCACTTTATGGGAAGTAGGGACTTAGGAATTTCTCCACCGCGCCAATCACATCATAAGTAACAACAAACATGGGATATGGACTAAGGGAAGGTCTCCATAAATACAAAGCGTCACGTGACTCATACATAACATATTATCCAACAATACCTCTAGTCAAAGAAGGAATGAGGGTCAAGACATGTCCCGGGATCACCCTCAAAAGTAAATAATAAAAGTAGCGATGTCTTGACATAAGTGCGGTAGATAGAAAATGAATATTGTCCTTGAAATAGAGGACTCACCACAAGAAAAATCTTCACAAATCGAACTAGCCCCGAGATGGTGGATGGGCAAGAGCTCTAGTCCTTACATGGTTCGGTTATTGATGTTGCCCAAGCTACACTGCCTTTTTGAGGCTAACGTGGTCGTTATCAAGATATAGAATCTAACCAAGGTTAGGGTCGAACCCAAGGGAATATGGTAGACTTAGAAGAATTCAATTGCAATTCAGGTTTATTAACGTACTTATCTCCCAAAAGGGGGGGGGGGTTTATAATAACTAGTGAAAAGTGATCCTAACTAACACAGTGTTAAACCAATATGAAGAGAAACGAGGGTATTGTATTCCCTATGATTCCCTAACTCAGTATTACCAGATAACTGAATTCTTTTCTAGTGTATACCATGTAGAACGGTAAGTTAAGTTCACCAAACCCTTTGGCCCAGGCGAGAGGTGAATTTCATTACGTGATTTGTTCCATCTCCGCAGTGTGACATTACTAACCCTTACCTATTGTCACAATACAACCTCCTCTTGGCCCAGTTCGGTTGATTAGACAAGAAATATTAATCAAATCCTGTTAATTAATCTCTTTTATGATTCATTACTATCTTGATTCAGTCAATAACACTAGGCGGGTTCTAATATTGGCCGCCATTAGAAAGCATTCAAAACGAAGAGAATTAATTAATACATGCATGCACACTTTTCAAGAATTACAAATTATCTAGTTTCACCTTGTTAGTTCTTCATGGTTCCCACAACCCTAGTTGTGGATTTAGCTATTCATGATTAGTATAAATGCAAGACTTATGAATTTGAATAACATAAAAATCCAACTCTTCAATGAGAATCACAAGATTGCAATTAGAAGATGAAATTAAAGTTTTCAAGTGTTTCTCAAACTCTCTATTGTTTTCCCCTTCGTTCCCTATTGTCTCTTTGCTCTTTCTCGCCGCTTCCCAAGAAAAATAACCTAAAAACCTATTTATAGTGTTTAAAATATAAATCCAAAACAAAATAGCACAACTGGGTCGGCAGGCTCCACGAGGTGCTCTATGGGCTGTATAGTGATTTACGACTCGTAGTTGGGATTTCGTGATCTGTTGCATAGATCCTGGACTTGGCTTCTACGACACCTCTCTATGGCCCGTAGAAGGTTTTATGGCCCGTAGGGGTTTCATCTGATGGAGTTTCAGAAAGTCTTCATCTTCTGATCCTTAGGGTACGAGACTAGGTTACGGCTTGTAAAGTCCTCTATGGTTCATCTGCATGTTCGTAGACCCAACTTCAGAAATACACCCCTCACTGGAATCGCACACGAAACTTTTTTTACGGCTCGTAGAATACACTATGACCCGTAGAGGGTCTTGTGGATCTTCAACTTCAGCAACTTCTGCACATTTTTCCTAAAAATAATGCCAACCCTGAAATCCTGCAAAACAAACACAAAAACACATCAAACCTGCTAACATCGCATTGAGAACACACAAAATTCTAAGTTTTAAGCATCAAAAGTGCTTTATTTTGACAACACATCAACACCCTCAAATTAAAATTGTTGCTTGTCCTCAAGTGACAGACTCAATCTATATAAGCAACACAGTAACGCACAAACCTCAATGAAATGGTATACATCTCATCAAACTTAAGCACAGATACCCACACTAATTTTCAAAACACAATCAAATAGCTATCCAACAAACCATAACAGATCAATCTATGCGACAATGCAACTTTGACAAGCAAGGTACTATCAACAAGCCACAATCACTGAATGTGTCTAATGTTAAGAATGCAATGCAAGTGCCCTCAGAGAAAGAAGTCCCATATCTCACTCACAATACTGTTTTCATGTATAACCTTGGGAATATGCAAAATTACTCACTCTCACAAAAGATATTCATATATCATGCTCAATACCATGTGTTTGCCCCTATACTTATGAGTAAGACCTTTGACCACTTGGACTAGGATCACTTTAGAACTTTACATGCTTGTAATGTAGGCTCTAGGGGTTTTGGTATGATGTTCTGGGAACATAGTGACTAAAGGCCCTCCTTGACACTGCGTTTTTCTACATTTTTGCCCTACCAACATTGTTACTTTTCATTCTATTCTCACTTTCTCCCATTTCAATCTTTTCTGGGTGCTTTCTTTTCATTTTCAACCTTTTGCCTTGTATTTATACTTCATTTTTCTTTGTAATTCATAACTAAGTTTTGACTTATTTTTCTTGCACCGATTACCATTTTTCAGGTATCATTAGTTTTCCCCCTCATTGTGTGTTTTACCTTACACCAACCACCCTCAACTTAGGCTTATGGCCCGAATTGAGGTGCACATTATATAACCTCGGAACAAAGGCCACTTTTGGTAGCCACCCTTAACTTAGGCTTTTTGCCTTAGTCAAGATGCGTAATGTTCAAGGAAGGACCAAGACCAATTTTGAGATTTTACATTTAATAAGGCTAGGTTATTTAGGTTTTTAGAAACAAAAGGTACATGTCAGGGTCAAACATTAGGATCAAGGGATATTTAACATATTTGGTCGGTTATTTAGGCTAAGTGGACTGTTATGAACAATGACCTAAGATCCTTTTCTAACCAGCTAACCTAAAGTCTAAGTCAGAGTAACAGGAAAAGTTCTGAATCGAAACATAACACATGAATTAACAAATTAAGCTCACACTCACAAGACACTGATTACACTATCAACACAGATTCTCAGATCATGTTTTTCATCTCAATTTCATTCTCACTTATCAGAACAAGCATTGTCAACACAATTAAATATGCATGGTTACTATCTAGACTAACTAATTAAAAATTTGGTGGGTATCATTTTCCACAAAAAAGCACAAAAACACATATATGCCACAAATATCAGTACTATATGCTACCAATACTATCTAAACATCCTAAACGTGCCGGTTCAACAGAAATTAAATGTCCATAGGGAAAATGAACACATGCAAGAAAACCCCCAGGATTAAAAAAATAGGATAGTTATAGGCGAAGGCTACTCAGACTTCACTGAGGCTTGTAACTACCCACACCCCATTGAAAAAGAGGTGCATTATCCTCAGTGCACACAAAAAGTAGAAAAAATGAAGTATCACGGTCAAAAGAAACATACCTGTGTGCCTAAGTGCCAATGTGGCTTAGTCTGAACACCCTCAACCTGTGTGGTGGCATCCTGAGTACTAGAGCATGTGCAGAGGGGCCAACACCCCTCACCTGCTCGAGATCAAGAGCCTATCGTATCTCCTCCTCCCGCCTCGATTGCCTCAAGACAAGCTCTAGCTCCTCCTGCTCCATCAGCCATCCATATAGTCGCACTGTATCTGGATCATCATCAGTGCGAGACCTCTTCTCGTGGGAAGGCTGTGTAAGCTCCTCAGGAGAAAATAAGTCCACTATCAGTACCGAGAGTGTAGTCTCTTGTAATGTCACCAGTGCTGCCAATGCTACTGTCATGTCGACTCAGAGTCGCTAGATCTCCATTTGTAGGGCCGTCATATCCGCTGGTTGGGCTGTGCTTAGACTATACAGGACCCTCAACACGAAGGCATCAATGCGGTCATCCACGACTAAAAGTTGGTCCTAAATAGTAGCGACCTTGTATGCCTGCATGCATCCCTCAGACTCTGTAATGGCATGACGGACCCAGGGCTTAATCTACTGAACTAACTGAGTTAACTGAGACTTAGTATGGGCCAATCTCTGTTCCATAGCCTGAATAGATGCTGCGGACATGTAAACCATTCCCACGGGTATGGTCTGTGACAAGTGGCCTGTGGTGCAAGAGTCGTGGTAGTGGGCCCCCTCTCCACATCCGTCTCAATTTGTGGGGGCCTCTCTTCTGTGGTAGCAATAGTAGTGGTGGTGGATGGAACCTTACGAGGTGGCTCTAGGGTGAACATCTCTGGCATGGGAGATGGCTGGTGCGGTGCTCGCTAGAGTGCCATCGGGTTCTCCTCAGCCTTAATCAAGGTGGCATCCAAAGTACGCTGAACCTCGATCAGTGAGTCCAGCTAGTGTAGGCTCTCCATCCCTGACTCTAGACAGAGTCTGTAGATCAAGCATGTAAAGGGGATGGAGGTACACCTCTTCAAGGCCGCTTCGTGGATCTTCTCTACGATGAGGCTGGCCCAATCTATCTTATAGCCAACCAAGATGCTGGCAACTAGAACTACACACTCTAGCGTCAAAGTGTTGTCTGTAAGCATCGACCGGATCCGTGATCTGACAACCGCCCATCGAAGGTTGGTGAGGAAACTGTGAGAAGCCTTCACAATAGGCTCCATATGAGTGGATACCCATGCAGGCTCCAGGCCCTGCTCAACAATCAAATCGGCCACCCATCTCATCAAGCCAGCTCTGCAGCTCTGGTCTCTCATCAGACCTAAGTCTCTGGTATGCCCTCAAACTCTGTTATGGATCTAGGGCTTGGGAATTCAGGACCAAATAGCATGCGATGGATGGTAGTCTCTGAGATGTCCACTTGTCGGCCCCTCACTCTGGTCTGCATTAGTCTGGGCTGAGCGAGGGGTTTCTTCCCCTTGGGAAGAGTGCTAAGGACTGTGGCTGCATATGAAGCATAGAACTCCCGTACCATGGTCCGGGTGTACCTCCCAAATGGTTTGGTCATCCACTGGAGCCCATATCATCTGATGGTGTCCTGGAGACCGAGGACACTATCTAATCCGGATGAGATGACCCGAGGCTCCTCATAAATGGAGCGGGATGGTTTTCCCTGCTCAATAATCTACACGCCCTCAATATAGATATCCCGTATGCTCGCTACATACCACCAACTGGTAAGAGCATCTAGAGGGGATGGTGATGTTCGTTGTGCGGTAGAGGACTCAGACTCTGATTCATCGCCATTCCTTGACTCCTCTCTGGACGGAGTCATTTGAATGGAGCTACTCTTGTCATTGTCTCCCTCGTCAGACTAGGGAGTGCAAACAACAATAGCCTGGGTCTAGGTCTGCCAAAGTCTGGTGGTAGCCCGTGTTTGTGGTCTCTCAACCTCCGGGTCCGGTTGGACGCTTATCTCCTCAAGTGATCCACTAATTGTGGGAGTCTGCGCCTCCCCCGAGTTCTCATATCTGAGTCTCCTATGCATGACTTTGATCTCCTAACATCTCGGCTTTGGGGCCATATTACCTGAAACATACATATTTATGCAACATGGTTAGCCCCACAGACCAAAAAACAAAATGCAAAACCTTATCAAACTTGATTACAAATGGGTCTACGAAAGCACCTTTATGGGCCATAGTCAAAACTACGTGCCGTAGAAGGCTCTCATAGAAACAGTGTCCACAATTTTTGTTTACTGGAATGGCATCTATAAGACCAGATACGACTCATAGACTGAGTCATAGATGATTCCAGTATCTGTATCCTTTGCAAGTAGGGATCCATGAGACATGTTTACAAGCCTTAGAATGGTTTACGACTCATAAGGTCTTGTCTGATGGGTTCTCAGAAACTTTAGGTTTTTGGAATTTCATACGAGGGGAAATTATGGCTTGTGAAAAGTTTCACGAGCCGTAAAAGACCCTCATAGACTAGAAAACTCAGTCACATGAGTTTCTAAGTTCATTAATACGGACCCCACCTGACTTTTTCAACCTACTCTATCAACATCGAAGCAATACTCACACACCCCACATGATTCATAACAAAACACCTAACTCCCCCACATGCTACTTTGCACATATACCCCATCGAAAATCATTTAACATGCTTACCCCACTCTACCGACCCTGTTTGAATGAATTAACATCAAAATTACAAACATATGCCATCACACACTGAATTTCAAACACATAATCAATTTATTCCAAACGGTGAGTGATCACATAGTTGTCAAACACATCACTCCCATAAAACAAGGCAACTACACCAAATTCCGGCCTAAACACATGTTCATACATAGGCAACCACACATTTCAATTTTCAAGTCTATCAATTTCCACGCATGGTTTTATGTCTCAATTAACCATACCCGACAATTTAAATTAAACCTAATCACACAATAATTGGTAAATAAAGGGTGTTTTAAAGACAAAAAACTTACTTATTTGACAGATCAAATCATAGGGATTGAAGGAGGTTATGAGATGATGAAACCTTAGGCTTGCCGAAAAAGGTTGTTGGAAAATGGTAGGGGTGTTGTCGTCGGTGATTGGAAAGAAGTGGGGTAAGGGTTGGCCGGATCTAATTCATAATTTATTTTGACCCCATTATTTATAGGTTGACCCGGTCAGTCAAAACTAATAGGCCCCCACTCTACAAAACCCCAATTACGGGCCATAGAGTGTTTCAGAACTCGTAAATTGTAGTTTCGTAAAAGGTCAAAACCCTGGGTTTTAGGATTGACCTTAGTTTTTAGGATTGGGTTTCACGGACCAATCTACGAGTCATGGATTAAAACATGACTCGTAGAGTTGGTCGTAGAACCCTTATCACTTAGTTAAAAGATCAGAAAATTTACATGGAGTCCACAAGCCCCATTCACGACCCATAGTTTTGTCTATGGACATTAAAGTTGGCTCGTGGACTGGAGTGCATAACTTTTCGCTCATTCAAAGTGTCTATGAGATGGTGTATGGGTCGTAGATTTATATACGACCTGTAGAACCAGTCGTAGAGGCACTTTTTGATGTCTTTTCTACTAAGGATAACTGACTTAGCCATGTAACTACACCTTCTTTATATAACACACGGTTACCCTATATGAAACCAACCCAATTTCCAAAATTACAATCAAAATGCGAGAAAGTAAACTACCAATAAGTCCAAAAATTAAAAACAAAACTACAACTACAACTATCACATCAAAAACCTTGGGTTGCCTCCCAAGTAGCGCCTAATTTATTGTCGCGGCACAACTTGGTTCCTCAAACTTCACAAAGTGTCCAAACCTTGTACTTCAGATCATCTGGCCTCTTCATTGACTGACAGATATCGAACATAGCTTCTTCATCATTCAATCTAAACTTGAGTTGGCCAGCTTCCATGTCCATTAATGCTCGACTAGTGGCTAAGAATGACCTTCCCAAGATGATTGGGATGTCAAAGTCAACTTTGCAATCTAGGATTACAAAGTCTGCGGGGATTATGAATTTCTCAAAGTATCCTTACAGGCTTCTTCACCTTGTGGTCAACCATCAACAATCGCATGCTCGTCGGAGTAGGGGCTCCTAATCCTAGCTTCTTGATGATTGCAAGGGGCATCAACTTTATGCCGGAATCGAGATTACATAATGCCCTTGTAGACTCCACTTCTCCAATGGTTCATGGTATGGTAAAAGTGCCAGGATCTTCTCGCTTTTAAACCAAGGACCTTGTAGCAATTGCACTGCAATGTTGAAGCTCTTAGGAGAGCTCCTGACTCACAGTGCGCTTCTTCGTAACCAGATCCTTCATGAACTTTGCATACCCTGACATCTTCTCCAATGCCTCTATGAAAGGGATGTTGATAGAAAGTTGTTTCAACATGGAGAGAAAGTGCTTGAACTTGCCCTCCTTCTCCTTCCTTTTGATTCTTTAAGGAAGGGAGGAGGAGGCCTAGGGATGGGCTTTAGCTTCTGTGGTGCCTTTGCAGCATCACTCACCCTATCCTTGCCATGATCATCTCCGGTATCTACATCCTTAACCTTAACTGTCTCCTCTCAAACATCATCCTCATCTACCGGTATGGGAGAATCAATGGTACTCTTTCCACCACGAGTAGTAATTTCCATGCACTACCCTTCACTCGTTGGATTCTGAACTGTGTTTCTAGGTAGTGTACCTCTCTGACGCTGATTTAGTTAAGTTGACACTTGACCAAAATGTTGCTCAAGCTATTTGATAGCCCTAAAATGAGACTCGATTTTCTAATTTATGCTAGAGATGTCAGATTTCATCCCACTTAGAGTCTCATCCTGTGTCTCAACTTTCTTTAATAGGTGGTAAAACATCTCCTCAACTCTGGAACTATTGGAACCGGTGTTGCGGTTGTATGGTGGAACATAATGATCATTTATGTACCCATCTCTGCTGCCCCAATCTGCATCTCTGTCTTGGACTCAATTCCTATCATAGTACCCTCCACAGTTGTCTCTGAAAACTCCATCTCAATTATAGTTTTAACCTTGGTTTCGTTGACCTTGGTGTCAATAGTCCTAATTGAACCCTTGGGCATTGGTCCAGAAACCCCCCTCTGATTAGTAATAAATTAAGTGTCCTCCTTATAGTAGAGATCATCATACATAGGTGCTCGCGGAGGCTGATGAACAACTATATTAACGTTTTCCTAATTTTGCTTCATCATCACCTCTATACCTATACGGATTCGGGCAAGCTCTTGCATAATCTCTTCATTTATTTTAGCTTGCTCCAAACCAATACTGAAAATACACAAACTTTTGGCAGATACTCTGCCTCTTTGCCTCAATGCACGAGTGATCCTTTACCACCCTTTCCATTCTTTCAGCAATCCTTGCAAATGGTTGATCTAAGAACATGCCCCCTATAATGGTATCAACACAAGCTTGACACTATTCTCATCTAGGGCATGATAGAAGATCTCCACCAAGGCATCATCAACAATTTTATGGTCCAGAATACTCCTCAAGGACTTTGTGAAACGCTCCCATGTAGTACAGATCGAATCACCAGTAAGTTGGTCAAAGTTATTAATTTGGTCTTTCAACTTGAGCTTCTGCGATCTTGGGAAGTACCTCTCTAAAAAGGCCTCTTCAACTCAGCGCAACTAGTGATCAAACTCTATGGGAGCTTGGATAGCCATATTGCTATATTGCCTGTTTGAGATAATGGGAAGACATGAAGTCCCACAGCATCCATAGACAGATTCTATGTTCCCATCACAATCTTGCAGACAAATGTAACACTGTGTAGATGGCTATGCGGATCCTATGATGGTAGGCCCGCTAACACCCATGGTTCTGCAGTACCTAAAGCAACCCACTTGAAACCATGAAGTTTGTGTCAGCCGGTAGTGGTGGTAACACAATAGCTCCAGTCACCTCCATAGCCATAGGGTTCAACCGATATTGATTCCACTAATAAGATTCGGTATTGAAGTTCGGTGACTGTGGATCAATGTTCTCAAGAGGAGGTGGGCTGTCATTGTTTTCATTCTCATTCTCATTCTGGTTCAGAGCTGCATTTGCCGCGTTATTTGCATTATCTTGGGCTATTCTTCTAAGTTCTCGGGATCTCTGGGTCAAATGGAGACAAGGGTATGCCTCAACTTTGCGTGTTGGGCATACACTACACCTATACCCTGAAAGAAAACAAAAACAACAAAAAAACGTAAAATGAGGGAAATAATGATTAATTCCCAAATTACTCAAATTAGACAAGTCTAGTCGTATTCCTCGGTGACGGCACCAAAATCTTGATGTCGCCTAAGCTACACGTCCTTTTTGAGGCTGAAGAAGTCATTGACAAGATATAGAATCTAACCAAGGTTAGGGTCAAACCTAAGGGAATATGGTAGACTTAGAAGAATTCAATTGCAATTCGGGTTTATAGCCAACTTGTTTCCCCTAGAGGGGGGGGGGGGGGGAGATTTATAATAACTAGTGAAAAGAAATCCTCACTAACACAATTGTTACACCAATATTAAGAGAAACTAGGGTATTGTGTTCCCCATGATTCCCTAACTCAGTATTACCACATAACTGAATTCTTTTCTATTGTGTAGCATGCAGAACGGTAAGTGAAGTTCACCAAACCCTTTGGACCAGGCGAGAAGCAAATTTCACTACGTGATTTGGTCCATCCTTGCAGTGTGACATTACTAACCCTTACCTATTGTCCCAGTACAATCTTCCCTTGGCCTACTTCGGTTGATTAGATGAGAAACATCAATCGAATCCTGTTAATAAATCTCTTTTCCTATTCATTACCTGTTTTCTCCAGTCATTAACACTAGGTAGGTTCTAATGTTGTCCACCGTTAGAAATCATTCAGAATGAAGAGAATTAATTAATACATGTATGCACACTTTTCAAGAATAATAAATTACTCGATTTTACCTTGTTAGTTTTTCATGGTTCCCACAACCCTAGTTGTGGATTTAGCTACTCATGATTAGTGTAAATGCAAGACTTATGAATTTAATTAACATAACTGGGTACTTACACAGTAGAATTAAGCACAAGAAAATCCAACTTTTCAATGAGAATCACAAGATTGCAATTAGATGATGAAATTAAAATTTTCAAGTATTGTCTCTGTGCTCTTTCTCACTGATTCCCAAGAAAAATAACCTAAAAATCTATTTTTAGTGTTTAAAATACGAATACAAAATAAAATAGGATAACTGGATTGGCAGGCTATGTGAGGTTCTCTACGAGCCATATAGTGATTTTCGGCTCATAGTCGGGCTTTTGTGATCTGTTGCTTGGATCCTGGACTTGGCTTCTACGACATCTCTCTATGACCCGTAGAAGATTCTACAGCCCATAGGGGATTTCATCTGATGGAGTTCCAGAAAGTCCTCATCTTCTGATCCTCAGGGTAAGAGACTAGGTCTACGGCTCGTATAGTCCTCTACGACTCGTTTGCATGTTCTTAGATCCAACTTCAGAAAGATACCCCTCACTAGAATTGCACACGAAACCTCCTTTACAGCTCGTAGAATACACTATGGTTCGTAATGTGTCTCGTGGATCTTCAACTTTATCAACTTCTTCACATTTTGCCCAAAAATAATGCCAACCCTGAAATCCTACAAAACAAACACAAAAACATATCAAACCTGCTAACTCGCATTAAGAACACATAAAATTCCAAGTTTTAAGCATAAAAAATGTTGTACTTTGGCCGCACATCAATTATGTAGGCAAAACGTATACATTAGTACTTTGAATGTACAAAGTCTACAGGGAACAATGCAATATGAAAGTCATAAGCCATAATATACAAGATGTATAAGTATAACAAAGGCAATAAATTCAATGCGAGATGAATGATCAATGCCTCAGTGAAAACATGCATAAGAGTACATAATTTCATAACATAACATATATATATGTAGTAGAAGACCTTAACCAACAATAAGAACATGCGATCTACTTTATGGAATCCCGATGTTGCCTCCACACCAGACAAGTAGTAGTCTATATGCCAAGGTAGGTATACATCACCTTATGGGATCTTACCCATTTTGGAAAGTGATTTCTATGTACCTTACTGGATATTATCCATTTTGGTGATTGAAACATGACCATGGAGCTATATGTGGATCTACTAGCTAATACATAATCCTACAGTGACACATAGTTATGAGATGAGGACCTTATATAAGGGCCCTTTAGGTCAAGCCCCCACTTTAAGGCTCATTCAGTGCTAAGTCTAATCCTATGGAATACATACGCATAATCATAATCATAACATGCATAAGATTGTAAATCATAATATCATGACAAAAGTAGCTCATTAAAACCATAACCCCTTCAAGTGAGCATTTTTCCTTTCACAAGTGGGTACATCATTATATCATAAAAAGGGGCTTCATAATCTTGTATAGTTTCAAAGGATTTTCATGTATTTATAACATACTAGTATTCATGAACTTGCATATCATAAGATAAAATCTTTCATCAAACTCTATCATGTAACTTTAGTTCAAATCATGGTAGGTTCATGCATGAAGACTTAAAATCATGAAAGAGTAATATGCATAAATAAGATAGATTGTGACCATTTGAAATCATTAAAAACAACCTACCATAGACATAAGAAAAGGGACCCTAGTTAGGGCATCATGAAACCATCTCTTAAATCATTTGTTTTCATAGTATTTCATAGTATTATAGCATGCATAGTCCTAAAGGCGTAAGATATCACACAATACTATTACTTAGAAAAAGTTCATGCAATTTCATGAAATATTCATAACTTAAATACCAAACAGAAAAGAGTGATTTGTTATAACTTTGTGGAGGGAAGGTCCCCACAAATCAAGCCCACATATCTTGACGTGATTTAGTGAAAGAAATATGGTTTGGAGATAAAGGAATCCGAGACCCTATTCCCTATGTTGCCTTAGAGGAACTTGAGGTCTTACACTTAGAATAATTTGAGAATAGGGGAAATGAATGAGTTTGATAAGTTTTATGCTTGAAAGGGGCTGATTTAGAGCCTAAACAATGTATCATTAGGTACTAAATATTGGAATATATTGAAAATGCCCCTTATAAAAATCAGTCAAACCAAACTATGAACCCTCAATTATGGGTCGTAGTTCTGACCATGGGCCATAGAAATGGGTCTCGTCTTGTTGAAATTTAAAACCTTCAGAAATCATCTCTAAAACCCCATCCATGAACCTATTTACGACCCATAAAATAGTCTATGAGTCATCTTGTTGTTCGTACTTCAAACTTTAAAAATTTATTTTTCATTAAGTTGGACTACCATTCCACGAGCACAACTTATGGCCCGTGAAACATCTTTTGTACAATGAAGGTTCCCAAACTTGGGCTACAGAAATTTGCACCTTAGATCCACAGACACATAGTACGGTCTGTAGTTCCTTATATGAATTGTAAACCTCGATTGTAAATCCCACCTATACTTGGTAGAATTTTCAATCCTGCACCAAAATTCACGAGCCTACACTGCGTCTGTGAAATGGACCACGAGCCATAAACTGGGCTAGTACATTGCCCTAAAATTTCCAGACTTCTTTCTACCTGTACTTTTCATACCTTCTAACATGTGGAGCTTACATTTTAGTGATGCGGTTATATGTGCAAATCATGTTATATAAATTGTATACACTATAATACAATGATATATATGTGTATATATCGACATCTTCATTGTAGTTAGTGTATTTTCTATGGTTGCCATCTTATTCAACTATATGTTAATCAGGTGCAGGATTGTATGCATTGATGTAATAAAATAAAGTGAACAAATATAACATATTTTGATTGTACCCATCAGGAATGTATATGTTTATATAGTCTTTAGAGAGAGAATACAAGTGCTAAGATTAGTCGCAATTATGATTGTGTTCACGGATGTCGTCGTACTAAACCAGTAGATACATGTTATAACCTAACAAATGCAATTTACTAACTAAAATAATAGCTATGAATGATAAATAAGAGAGCTTTAGTTATCTCTTATTATTAAGCTTTATATAGTTATTGTTTATGAATTTTTCTCTATTTTTTACCTTGTTCTACATAAAAGTTTAAACTCTTTCATTTATGTGTTTAGAAATTTCAAATTTTAAATCTTAGTCGTACCCTTTTTATTTTAGGAAATACTAAGTCCACACCATTTTGAAGTAAACTATTTACATCCATATATCCCCTTATATTTATGCCCTCCTAATTAATTACAATTAACACCCATCTAATTTGTCTACTATTAAAATTCGTGTGCTCCACCCTATATGATAGCGATGGAGTATCAATATACCGACGGAGTATCACATAGGATTAAACTCACTCCTATATGATACCGATATGGTTTCAATCTACCGATAGAGTATCACAAAGAATATATTTTTTACTAATTTAGAATTTAATGAATAAGATTGTGACTTTAATAATTTTACTTTTATCTTAATTTTTCCTTATTAAATTCTTACAAAACACCCACCACTATATGATATCGATAGATATCAATATACTGATAGAGTACCACAAAGAATTAAGCTTAGTCCTATATGATACCGATATAGTATCAATATACTGACGGAGTATCACAAAGAATATATTTTCTAATAACTTAAAATTTAATAAATAAGATTGAGACTTTACCAATTTTCTCTTAATTGCTTCCTATTTATTTCATAAAAAAGAGCCTAATCCTATATGATATCGATAGGGTAGCAATATGTCACGCCTCGAGAGGGTACACTAGGCATGACCAATACTCAAAGTCTATTGCTAGTCTCCAAATGAGCCACTTGACCTTATCACACATTCACTCAATCAACAACGAAAGACATCAACAATCAAAGAATAACTCAATAGGAATATAACAATCAAATCTCTATAGATAAAGGCCATAGGCCAACTAATCAAACTAATCCCATTATAAGACTAGTAAGAAAGAACCAACCAAAAACACTATCCAGTCGCAAGCTCAACAATCTAGTCTATGAAGCCTCTATCCATCATTCTAAGGGGTGCCAATGATAGGTTCATGGATACCTCAAATCAAATTAAAAGTGCTAAATTCAAAAGCAAGAAAGAGAAAGACACAAGTGGTATCCTCTGAATGTAGGGAAGGACTCACCAATTAACGGAATGCAAATCTAAACCTCAACAAAACGCTTGTTGACGATCTGTAGTATGTGTCTTTACGTCATAAAATAGTGCAGGCCCAAATAAACATCAATACGTGGAATTCCCAGGTATGTAAACTGGATGAATAAAACATCCGTCAAGATAGAATAATATCAACTCAGATACTCAAGTAAAGAAGTAAGAAACTCAATAAGGATATCAAAGTCTAAAGTAAGTATAAACTTTAGACAGAGACCAATCATATACAGTCCATTCTAATTCAAATCCAATCGGAGTACTATCACGACCTATATGAGAGTTTCTCTTATCTGACAATGACTACTTATGAGCTAGTGATCATATAACAAACCGATGTTGTTGCCACGTTATGTGTTGTCAAAATACAACGCTTTTGATGCTTAAAACTTGAAATTTTGTGTGTTGTCAATGCAATGTTAGTAGGTTTGATGTGTTTTTGTGTTTGTTTTGTAGGATTTTAGGGCTGACATTACTTTTAGGCAAAATGTGCAGAAGTTGAAGATCCACGAGACCCTTTACGGGCTGTATAGTATATAAGCCGTAAAGGAGGTTTCGTATGCAATTCCAGTGAAGGATGTATTTCTGAAGTTGAATCTATGAACATGTAGATAAGCTGTAGAAGACATTACAAGCCATAGATTTAGTCTCATACCCTGAGGATCAGAATATGAGGACCTTCTGAAATTCCATCAGACGAAACCTTTTATGGGCTGTAGAATTTTTTTATGAGTTATAGAGGGGTGTCATTGAAGGTAAGTCCATAATTGAAGAAATAGTTCACGAAAGCCCGACTACGAGTCGTAAACTATCATATGGGCCGTGGAGTACTTTATACAACTTGCCAATCAAGTTATCCTATTTTGTTTTGGTTTTGTATTTTAAACACTATAAAAAGGTTTTTAGGTTATTTTTCATAAGGAGGAGGAAAGGAGTCAGTAGAGAACGAAGAGAGAAACATTAGAGAGCTTGAGAAACACTTGTAAACTTTGATTTCATCTTCTAATTTCAATCTTGTGTGTGTCATTGAAGAGTTGGATTTCTTGTGCTTAATTTTACTATGTAAGTGCTCAATTATGTTATTCAAATTCATAAGTCTTGCATCTACACTGATCATGAGTATCTAAATTCACAACTAGGGTTGTGGAAACCACGAAGAACTAACAAGGTAAAACTGGATAATTTGTAATTATTGAAAAGTGTGCATCCATATATTAATTAATTCTCTTTGTTTTGAATGCATTCTAATGGTGGCCAATATTAGAACCCGCCTAGTGTTATTGACTGGACCAAGGTAGTAATGAATAGGAAAAAAGATTAATTAACAGGATTTCATCGATGTATCTTGTCTTATCAACCGAACTAGGCCAAAGGGAGGATGTACTGGGACAATAGGTAAGGGTTAGTAATGTCAAACTGCGTGGATGAACCAAATCACGTAGTAAAATTCACCTCTGTCTGGGCCAAAGGGTTGGTAAACTTAACTATTGTTCTACATGCTACACACTGGAAATGACGTCGGTTATTTGGTAATATTGAGTTAGGGAATCATGGGGAACACTATCCCTTCATATTAGTTTAACACTTGTCTTAGCTTAGAATTACTTTTACAAGTTACTATAAAACTCCCCTTTTAGGTGATAAGTTGGTTAATAAACCTGAATTGCAATTGAATTTTTCTAAGTCTACCATATTCCCTATGAGATTCGACCCTAACCTTGGTTAGGTTATATATCTTGACAATGACTACTTTATCCTAAAAAAAGAGGTGTAGCTTGCATGACATCAAGATTTTTGTGCCATTTCCAAGGAATATGGCTAGACTTGCCTAATTCAAGTAATTTGGGAATTAATCCTTTTTTCCGTCATTTAACATTTTTTGCTGTTTTTATTTTCTTTCAGGGTATAAGTGTAATGTATGCGAAACACATGACTCGAGGCATACCCTTGACTCTATTTGACCTAGAGATCCAGAGAAGACTTAGAAGAATGGCCCAAGATAATGCAAATAGTGCGGAAAATACAGCTCTAAATTGGAAAGAGAATGAGAATGCAAAGAATGACAACCCACCTCCTCTTGAGAACATTGCTCCACAACCACAGGACTTCAATGTTGAAGCTTAACAGTGGAACCAATATCGGCTGGACCCTATGGCTATGGAGGTGATGGGAGCTATTGTTGTACCACTACTATTGGATGGCACAAAGTTTGTGGTTTCAAGTATGTTGCTTCAAATGCTACAGAACTATGGGTTGTTCGCAGGGCTACCATCAGAGGATCTGCATAGTCATCTACACAATGTTGTATTTGTCTGTAAGAATATGATGGGAACACAGAATCTATCTATGGATGTTGTGGGACTTCATGTCTTCCCATTGTCTCTGACAGGCAATGCAGTATTATGGTTATCCAAGCTCCCGCAAAGTTCGATCACCAGTTGAGCTAAGTTGCAGAAGGCTTTTATGGAGAGGTAATTCCAGAGATCGAAGAAGCTCAAGTTGAAAGATCAAATTAACAAGTTTGAGCAACTTCTTGGTGACTTGATCAGTACTACATAATAGTGGTTCACAAAATGCTTGAGGAGTGTCCCAGACCATAAAATTGTTCATGATGCCTAGGTGGAGATCTTCTACCAAGCATTGGACGAGAATAGTCAAGCCAGTGCTGATACCATTATAGGGGCATATTCTTAGATCAACCATTCGCAAGAATTTCTTAAAAGATGGAAAGGGTGGTCAAGACCAATCATGCATGGGAGCAAAGAGACAGAGCATCTACCAAAAATTTGTTCACTGTTAGTATTGGTTCGGAGCAAGCTGAAATAATGAAAAGATTATGCAAGAGCTTGCCCAAATCCGTACAGGTATGGAGGTGATGATGAAGCAGAATGAGGAACGAGTTAACGTAGTTGTTTATCGACCTCCACGAGCACCCATGTATGATGACCCCTACTAAGAGGAGGACACTTGTTTCATTGCTGATCAGATGGGGGGTTTCTAGACCAACATCCAAGGGTCTAATTAGGACTCTGGTGCCAAGGTCAAGATAATCAAGGTCGAAAGTTTAATCAATATAGAGCTTTTAGAGACAACCACGAATGTTACTATGACAGGAATTGGGGTCAAGACAGAGATGCAGATTGGGCCGCAGAGACGGCTATAAAAATGGTCTTCAAGTGCCACTATACAATCGCGACACCGATGCTAGTAGTTCTAGGGTTGAGAAGATGTTTGACCGCCTGTTGAAGAATGGTGTGACATAGGATGAGACTTTGAGGGGATGAAATTTGACATCTCTAGCATAAATTAAAAAATTGAGTCTTATTCAGTTTCTATCAAATAGCTTAAGTAACAATTTGGTCAAGTCAACTTAACTCAACCAACATTAGAGAGGTACACTACCTAGCAATACAGTTTAGAACCCAAAGAATGAAGGGCAGTGCATGGCGGTTACTACTCGTGATGGCAAGAGTACCATTGATCCTCCCATGTCAGTAGATAAGGAAGATGTTCGAGAGGAGACAATTGAAGTTAAGGATGTGGATGCTGGAGATGATCATGGAAAGGATGGGGAGAGTGATGCTGCAGAGGCTCCACAAAAGCTAAAAGCCATTCCTACGCTTCCTCTTTCCTTCCTTCAGAGAGTTAACAAGAAGGAGGAGGAGAGAAAGTTCAAGAAATTTCTCTCCACATTGAAACAATTCTCCATTAACATCCCTCTCATTGAGGCATTGGTGAAGATGCCAGGGTATGCAAAGTTCATGAAGGACCTAGTTACGAAGAAACACACTGTGAGTCAGGAGCTCTCCCAAGAGCTTCAACATTGCAGTGCAATTGCTAAAAGTTCCTTGGTACAAAAATGAGAAGATCTGGTGCTTTTACCATGCTCTGCACCATTGGAGATTTGGAGTTTGCAAGGGCATTATGTGATCTTGGTGCCAACATAAATCTGATGCCCTTGCGGTCTTCAAGAAGCTAGGACTTGGAGCCCCTTCTTCGGCGAGTATGCGGTTGTTGATGGCTAATCGCACGGTGAAGAAGCCTGTGAAAATACTTTATGATGTGCTTTTTAAAGTTGAAAAATTCATATTCCCCGTGGACTTTGTGATCCTAGATTGCGAAGTTGACTTTGACATCCCAATCATCTTGGGAAGACCATTCCTAGTCATTGGTCGAGCATTAGTGCATATGGAAGTTGGTCAACTAAGGTCTAGATTGAACGATGAAGAAGTTGTCTTCAATATCTATCAGTCAATGAAGAGGCCAGGTGATCTGAAGAATGAGAGTTGGGCACTTGGTGAAGTCTGAGTAACTAAGTTATCCAAGTCGTGCCGCAATAATAAATTAGGCGCTACTTAGAAGGCAACCCAAGGTAGAGGCTAGTGCTTAGGTGTCTAGGTATGTCCTTTTTGACCCTAGTGTTTTACTTTGCATTTTTGTTTGCATTGAGAACGATGCACCTCTTTTTTGATGGGGTGTGGGTATTTATAGGCCTTAGTGAAGTCTGAGTAGCCTTGACCTGCAACTCCACCAAATTTTGATTCCTAGGGGTTTCTTGCCTGGGTTCATTTTTTCCCATGGATATTTAATTTCTGTTGAATCAACATGTTTATGATATGTAGGTAGTATTGGTTGCATATAGTACTAATATCTGTTGCATATATGTGTTTCTGTGCTTTTTGTTGTGAAAATGATAGTTACCAAATTTTTGAGTAGTTAGTCTAGATAGCAACCATGCATGATTGATTGTGTTGACAGTGCTTGTTTTGATAAGTAAGAATAAAATTGAGATGAAAACATGATTCGAGAGTCTGTGTTGATAGTGGTAATCAATGCCATGTAAGTGTGAGCTTAATTTGCTAATTCATATGTTGTGTTTCAATTCAGAACTTTCCGTGTTACTTTGGTTTAGAGTTTAGGTTAGTTGGTTAGGAAAAAATCTTAGGAAATTGTTCATAACAGTCATTTAGCCTAAAGTAACCAACCAAATATGTGAAATACCTTGATCCTAATATTTGAGCCTGACGTAGATCTTTTCTTTGTAAAGACCTAGGTGACCTAGCCTTATTAGATGTAAAATCTTGAAATTGGCCCTGATCCTTTCTTGAACATTGTGCACCTTTACTGAAGCAAGTATCCTAAGTTGAGGGTGGCTACCAAAATTGGCTGTGGTTCCGAGGCTGGATAATATGCACCTTAACTCAGGCTAAAATCCTAAATTGAGGGTGGTTGGTGTAAAGGTAAAACACAAAATGAGGGGGAAAGTTAGTGATACATGGAAAAGGAGAAAGAAATGTGTACTGATTGCAAGAAAAATGAATGGTGCCATAGTTATGAACTACAAAGAAAAATGATTGGTGCCATAGTTATAAACTACAAAGAAAAATGAAGTATAAATACAAGGGAAAAAGTTGAAAAATAAAAAGAAAGCACCCAGAAAAGCTTGAAATAGGAGAACGGGAGAATGAAATGAA
This sequence comes from Solanum rostratum, assembly GCA_029948455.1. Classification (NCBI taxonomy): domain Eukaryota; kingdom Viridiplantae; phylum Streptophyta; class Magnoliopsida; order Solanales; family Solanaceae; genus Solanum; species Solanum rostratum. The sequence continues at coordinate 26,614,620 of CM057051.1, forward strand.
AAGTAAGAGCGTTGGTAGAGCAAAAATGTAGAAAAATGTAGTGTCAAGGAGGGCCTTTAGTCACTATGTTCCCAAAACATCATACCAAAGCCCCTTAAGACTACGTTACAAGCCTGTAAAGTCCTAAAGTGATTCTAGTCCAAGTAGTCAAAGGTCTTAGTCATGGGTATAGGGGCAAGCATATGGTATTGGGCATGATATATGAATGTCTTTTGTGAGAGTGAGCGATTTTGCATAGTCCCAAGGTTATACATTAAAACATCATTGTGAGTGAGATATGAGATTCCTTTCTGTGAGGGCATTTCCATTGCATTATTGACATTTGACTCATTTAGTGATTGTGGCTTGTTGATAGTTACCTCGCTTGTCATACTTTCATTGTTGCATAGATTGGTCTATGTTGGTTTGCTGGATAGCTTGTTGATTGTGTTTAGAAAAGAGGTGTGGGTAATTGTGCTTAAGTTTGATGAGATGTATGCCATTATATTGAGGTCTGTGTGTTACTGTGCTACTTATATAGATTGAGTCCGTCACTTGAGGATAAGTAACAATTTTAAGTTGAGGGTGTTGATGCGCTGTCAAAATATTACACTTTTGATGCTCAAAACATGGAATTTTGTGTGTTCTCAATGCGATGTTAGTAGGTTTGATGTGTTTTTGTGTTTGTTTTGCAGGATTTCAGGGTTGACATTATTTTTGGGGAAAATGTGTTGAAGTTGCTGAAGTGGAAGATCTACGAGACCTTTTATGGGCCGTAGAGTATTCTACGAGCCATGAGGGAGGTTTCATGTGCAATTCCAATGAAAAGGGTATTTATGAAGTTGAGTATACTAATGTGCAGATAAGCCGTAGAAGACATTACGAGCTGTAGACTTAGTCTCGTACCCTGAGGATCAGAAAATGAGGACTTTTTGAAATTCCATCAGACGAAACCCCCTACGGTCCATAAAACCTTTTACCGGCCGTATAGCGGTATCGTAGAAGAGAAGTCCAGAATTGAAGCAACAGTTCACGAAAGCCCGACTACGAGCTGTAAACAGTCATACTGGCTGTAGCGTACTTTGTAAAGCCTGCTGACCCAGTTGACCTATTTCATTTTGGTTTTGTATTTTAAACACTATAAATAGGTTTAGGTTATTTTTAATAAGTAGGGAGGAAAGAAGTCAGTAGAGAACAAAGAGAGAAATACTAGAGGGCTTGAGAAACACATGTAAACTTTGATTTCATCTTCTAATTTCAATCTTGTGTGTCTCATTGAAGAGTTGGATTTTTTGTGCTTAATTTTATTGTGTAAGTGCTGAATTATGTTATTTAAATTCATAAGTCTTGCATTTACACTAATCATGAGTAGCTAAATCCACAACTAGGCTTGTGGGAACCATGAAGAACTAAAAAGTAAACCGGATAATTTGTAATTCTTGAAAAGTGTGCATGCATGTATTAATTAATTCTCTCCATTTTGAATGCTTTTTAATGGTGGCTAAAATTAGAACCCGCCTAGTGTTACTAACTAGACCAAGGTAGTAATGAAAAGGAAAAGAGATTAATTAATAGGATTCGATTGATGTTTCTCGACTAATCAACCGAACTGGGACAAGGGGAGGTTGTACTGGAACAATAGGTAAGGTTTAGTAATGTCACATTGTGGGGATGGACCAAATCTCGTAGTGAAAATTTTCTCGCAATTGGGCCAAGAAGTTTGGTGAACTTAACTTACCATTCTGCATGCTACACACTAGAAAAGAATTCAATTATCTGGTAATACTGAATTAGGGAATCATGGGGAACACAATACCCTAGTTCCTCTTCATATTGGTTTAACACTTCTTTAATTTAGAATTACTTTTACTACTTATTGAACCCCCCCCCTTTGGGGGATAAGTTGGTTAATAAACTCGTATTGCAATTGAATTTTTCTAAGTCTACCATATTCCCTGTGGGATTCAACCCTAACCTTGGTTAGGTTTTATATCTTGACAGCGACCACTTTAGCCTAAAAATGGAGGTGTAGCTTTGGTGACATCACCACGTTTGTTCAATACTTTGCCAGGGTAAAGAATGAATCAACAAATAATGGATTCAATAATCAACCAATTCTGTTATTTTTCGGGGACTTATCAAATGGGAAACATCCGAGTTAATGGTTTAGTCCTCTCCTACGTTTGGTGACCTAGTTATAGAGTTCATGTTGGACTCGCTCTCACTTAATTCGGTGCTTAAGACTAATACCAAGACTCAATGCTCAGAAAACAATCAATTCTACTCAATAAGTCTCTTATGGACTCTTTTATCTCATCAATTTTATCACAATCAAGTCTTTTAGCCTATCAACTATCCAATAAATTCCGAATCACATCTTTCAAAGTGGTTTAGACAATCATTTAGGAGGCCTTCAATTTATGCCAATCATTTGAGTTTAATTTATGAAGACTCATAGGACCATCCAGCTCCATCAACACTATCATCATGCTCACATCACAATCACAATCAACATTCATCATGTAGGATCTAGACTCATCCCCTATGTTCACTCATGCAAATGTTAATCAAATAATATCTATGGTTTATACTTAAAATAGGATTTCAAATTATTTGTTCAGGAAACAAGTTCATAAAAATATCTATTATGAAATATTAAGTAGAATATATATATTTTTTGAGAAAATTCTTTATATATTTCTTGAGAAATGTTTTCAAGAAAATCTTCAATTTCTTCACAATTAACCTATCACAATCATAGGGAAACATGGAAGAACAATTTCGTGCTTTAGGTTAGCCTTTCATATGTGGAATTAAGACATGCAATCAATCTTGCAAGAATTTGACTTGAATTCCTTGAACTCTAGCCCTTTCTCCTCTCTTTAGCCCGAAATCTTTAGTTTATTTAGCGTAGAAGGGGTGGCTAAAAGTTTGAAATTCCCCCAATTAAAATTTCAACGATAGGACAAATTTGATCTGTGATGGAGCAGGTCTGCGTCGTGGATTTTTTCCATCTTCATTCATTTTTTATTTAACACATAAATTGCACCGGTCGAATGGGTTCTATGTGTGAAGTGTGAGAATGACCCATTTTGGAGCATCTCTGCGATGCGGAGCTGCTGCACCTCTTGCTGCAAATCGCATTTTGCCCCAAAATATTATCTTTTGCTTCAGTTGGCCTAAAATTCAACCAAGACTACTTTTTCACTTAATGTTTTGTGTTGATCATGATTCTAGCATTGGATTTGCCGAAAAACCTTTGAACAATGTGTTATGCGGGCAAGCTCTTGTCTAGGGATATTTTGATAATTTTTCAAGTGTAATATTATCTCCCCGTTGAAATCATTCGTCCTCAAATGAAGAGTAACTAGAGATGGACTCGAGGCACGAATAACAAGCAAGACTCATTCAATCAACCAATAAAACTCTCTAGACACTGAACAATCAACTCAAGGATAGAAAATCAATTCAAATCAAGGGTAAGGACATTACCTACAACATTCTCATCATTTAGCACGAATTGATGCGGATATTTAGATTTCATATCTTCCTCAGCTTCCTATATGGCTTCCTCTATAAATTGATTTCTCTATAGAACTTTGACTGAGGCTATCTCTTGGTCCTCAATTTGTATACCTGACGATCAAGAATTTAGATTGAATCTCCTCATAGAATAGGCTATCTTTAAGGTCAATACTATCAATGGGGATATTAATGGAGTATCTCCCATTTCTTCAACATTGAGACATAGAAGACCGAATGGATCACATCTAACTTAGAAATCAAGTCCAATTCATAAGCAACATTCCCAATCCTCCACAATCTGATAAGGGCCGATATATCAGGGACTTAGCTTTTCCTTCTTCCCAAATCATATGACACCCTTCATGGATAACACCTTCAAATATACCAGTCACCCACTTCAAATTCTAAATCTCTCCTTCTCACATCAGTATAAGATTTCTAGTGATTTTATGAAGTCTTCAACCTCTCTCGAATAATCTTCGCCTTTTCCATAGATTGATAAACCAAAATCTAGACCAATCAATTAAACTTTACCAACTTTAAACCATCCAATGGATGATCTATATCACCTCCATACAAAGCTTCATAGGGATCCATCTTGTCACAACCCAGTCTCGATCATGATGGCGCCTGCTAGATCCCACCTATAGGCAAGCCAATTACCCATCCTTAGGGTACCTATCCTAGCATTTTAGTCCAAACCATAATCAATATGACAATATACATGACTGAAACCTACCCAGAACCTGGAAGTCAACTGTACAAAGCTACAATAGACATAAGGACATATATATATATATATATACACATAACATAACACTACTGTACAAGGCCAATATCTGGATACGTAATATGACCATTAACAGGAAGGAGACTGTAAAAAAACCAGATCTGCCGTGCTCACTGAAAGTCTCTTGAGCGCTCCTAAAGTTCCCAAATCAGCTATCACGACCCTTACCTAGAACTGCACCATGGGAAGATGTAGAATTAGGGGTGAGTACCAGCAAAAGGCATCCAGTAGGCATCATCGGCTGACCGAGTGAAATAATAAACATATTTAAAGCCCAAATATAAAGAAAATTGCAGCAGTATAGAAAAACAAACTCAAATCAAGGCATAGACATGTCTGGAAACCCTCAAACCACCACTGAGCCAACCAAGGAGATGAACAATGATAATTGAACCAACCCAAGTGATGATCATGATAACCTAAACAAACCCAAATGATGAACATCGATACCACTGACGAAAACTGCGTAAGCTCATACCACAACTAACCCCAACTGGGGCATAGTGTTGTACATGAGTGTAATGCTCTAATATTTATGCCTGTACACCAGCTGAGTCCCCATAAGTCCAAAAGGTACGCTCACACACAATACAAAATTGGTAGATCATCATAGAATCCCTCAGAAATATCACATATTTCCGTAGAACCATCATAAAGCCCAACTTTCCACATCATTAAAACATGGGTCAACTGTACATAGGTGTAAGGCACTAGTCTCTAAGCCCGAACATCCCCTGGGTCCCCATAAGCCCAAAGGGTACACCAACATATAATCAAGGTGTGAAAAGTGAGTGGATCTACAAGTAACGGTCGGCCCTCGGCTCCCAGCATCACAACAATAATTGGGTCTAGGGGACTCTAACCTTGGGTCTTCTTACCTAGCCTCTAGTCGGGCAGTCAGCTAGGGCGAAGTGGTCTAACCATAAACATAACGGTAGGACGTAGCCCCTGTGGGAGAAAGAACCCCCGCATAAACAGAGTGTCTCAGCTCAAAATATCCAGCACGGGGCCCCGCCCCTAAAATAGAATCAGTAGTCCTATACCCAAATCATCAAAAGGTGCTTGTTCCTAGGAATCGACATTCGAAGCCCGATGCTCAGGCATAACCACTAGAACTCAGAACACGGGGTGCGTAACTTGTGAACTTAGATACTCAAGCATGGACGCCAGTGCTTGAACAACAATAGGGAGTGTCATCTTAAGACTCTAGGTATCAATCAATCACTCACTCAACCAGTATATTCGGATCCAGAATTTCAAAGTCATGTCGTGCCTAGAATCAACGTAGGCAATGATATTCACAAATTAGGTATCCCACACAATCCACACTATCACCCTCCCGTGGATAGTGAAAACTCACCCCCAATCTCATGTAAGCAGAAACCAAACCTAGCCGCTAACAACAACACACAAGAGCATCGACCTCAATAATCAGGATTGAATCAGGCATAATAGGAAAACATCCTATACTCTAGCCAACCACAGATAATGGAAGTAAACATGTAGTAGTAACAGGGATATCATGAGTGTCTAGAACATATAGGCCCAATAAAAACATAACATGCCTGTAATCAAGTCACAATATGAGAAGAATCATCAAGTGGTCTCATAGTCATCAAATCGTATCTATACCATAATCAGGCCGCAACACGACATATAATCAATACAAAGTCTTCTGGTCATCATATCTCAGCAGCAATAGGCTATTCACATTCATACAGGTCCGAGTCAAGTCGGAACACAGGCCTATCCCAAGGCACTAACCCATATTTGGACCTTCCCAGGCCCCTTCTCTGTGTAAAGAAACTCATAGGGTAGCGTTAGTATAACCTAAGCTAAGGCCCAAGAGGCTAGATAAATGGAAGGATGTCACCTACCCAAAAATCATATCGAACCTTAGCTGCTATCAAGGATTTCACCCAAGGCAACGATGTGTCTGCCCACTGATATTGTCCCTTTCTTTAAACATGATGCTAGTTCCTAGGACTAACCCACATAGCTAGTGTTTCATCATAGATAACCCCGAGAAGTCATAGGATATAGCCTATACCTATCTACCAGGGTCACACTTCCATCTCTAACCCACCAGTGGCTCAGTAGCAACACCACTTGTATCATAGAATGCAAGGCTCCCTTAGGGGTGCACTATACCCATCCCCAGAAATGGTGTGTCTCTCTGGTCACTAACCAGTGGCCCTAGTTCATAATAGATAACAATAGTTTAAAGGACCATATAAACCATATAGCAACAAAAAGACATATTTCACTAGGATATTCTACCAAAAGTACTCAAAAAATATATAGATAACCGCATCTACATCATACATATACATTCCAACTAGATATAGATACTAGATTCAGTGCACAGGGTAGCATGTAATCATAGGTCAACCTCAATATCTAGTATATTTTGGTATTCCCAGACCATACACACATAAAAGCAAGAGTCAAGCTCAGTGTACATACCTGTCACATGTTCACAGCTCCAGCACACCCCTTTCTAGCCCTTTCATAGTCATATAACCTAAGAACTCAAGTAATATCGCGACCACAACCAACACAACCCTTAATATAACAACTACCATCCTATAACATTATTTATATACATTACACACATCACATCCAACCACATCAACATATACTCCACTACTCAATTTATAAATAACACACGTCTACATATTCCAACTTAAATAGAAAAACATTTCAACTCAGTCTAGGGTTTAGATAAAGCCTACCTACCTGGCATCTGACGTCTCTTACTCTGAGTCAATATATCTAAGTTTTTCCCTGTGAATCGCTTCCTATTGCTGCTCAGCTATCATAACATAAGTCATAAGATCATTACGACTAATTTAGTTGTAAAATCTCAAAAAACGGGTGAAATTACATCAACTATGACTAAAAATGGGGAAAATCAGGGCCTACTCATGAAATTCCACACTAATGCCTGTAAAAGTTATCCCTACATCACACCTGAGTCCATAGCTAGAAATTCGGCCCAAAATGGACCTAGAAGACCAAGAAAAGACCCAAAAAATGAAGTTAAGAACTTACTGGGAAAACATTCTTTTCAAATCTTTCTTGGTCAAAATTCTCAAAAACTGGATAAAATCAAGTAAACACCAACATACCACAACGTTCCTCTCTGAAATTAAAACAATTTAGGCTCAAATTTCACTTAATTTCGTTGAGAAATGACCAAGATATCTCAATGTAAAGTTTCCATTCATTTCCAGTATATCATCAACAAAAAAGTAGAGATTTATCTCAAAATAAGTGTCAATTACCTGATCTGACTCACCACAACGTTTCTTACAAAAATCCGAGTCGCGTAGCATTTTGAATCACTCAAATTGGATAAGAAATGCTCTCAAAATTGCCATGTAAAGTTGGAGAAATATATGTATATATACACATCTTCAAGAACATAACCATATATATATATTTATATAGAAGAGATGCTGCCATCTCATGCCATGTGGCAGCATCTGGCTGTGCCATATGGTGGCATCATAGGGTGCCAAGTCACCCCCTTACTCCTTAACGTTTCAATCTCTTTTTATCGTTCCGAGCTCGTTTGGACTCTAATTTTTGCAAACAAACTATGTAACCCTATGGATTGTGACATTCTGAATCATACAGTGTGATTGGAATTTCCAACGGAGCTTCATACGATAAAGTGAGGGTCCCACTTCTTTATCTGCAACTTATAATGGAAAGCTCTTGGGGTGTCAAATCACATCTGGACGTCCTCAATATCAAACAAAGGGTTTTCCTAGATCAACATCGATGTTCCAGAGCTAACCGTGCTATCAAAATTCTCATCTGGGGCATGGTTCTCAAGGGAATTGACTAGGTCAACTATTAACCATTTTTCTGGCGGCCAAATTTGCAATCAATGATATAATTGCACTGGACATGCTCCTAGCCTAATTCTACCACTCCAGAATTAATGGAATCATCAAAATTCCACTCTGAGATTATTTACCAGCACTTTACCCAGAAACTCATTTTATAAGTATAATTTCCTAGTTAACTTGAAAATCCATATAACTCTCAATAACCCAACCAAAAGCAATCCCAAAAGTGCCAACAAATCACCAATAGTCCGAGGTTATTATACACATGCTTCATTCAACCAATTGACTGCAAAATCATAGAAATTACCCCGAGGGTCATCATACATCTGGATACTTGTATGATAACTATTGTTATGACAGATAATGTTCATCCTAATAACCTTTTAAATCAAGGACACAATCTCTCAAAGTATCCTCCATTATCTGAATTGTGTGTGCTGCTCAGCCATCTATTTGGGGATGAAAGTCTATACTAAGATTCACCTTTGGACCCAGTCTTTTTTTGAAAAGATATCCAAAATTAGGATGTGAATTAAGCTCCTATATCTGACATGATAGACAAGGGGATCCTATGCAATATGACAATCTCAAGAATGTATAATCTGGCATAATCTTCTATAGTGTCTGTCATCTTGACTGCCAAGAGGTCAACTAATTTTGTCTTTCTATCCACAATCACCCATATTGAATCATGCTACTTTCGCGATCTCAACAAACATGTAATGAAGTCCATATTGATCATCTCCCACTTTCATTTTGGAATCTCAATGTTTTGAGCCAATCCGCATGGCATTTGGAGCTCAACTTCAACTTGTTGACAATTTAGGAACTTAGAGACAAATTTAGAAATATCCTTCTTCAGTTTGCTCCACCAATAGAGTTCCCTCAAGTCATGGTATATTTTGGAAGAACCAGGATCAATGGAATACCTGGAACTGTGGGCTTCAACCATAATTCTATTTCGAATAACATCAATATTTGGAATACACAATCTACTCTGGTATCTCAACACACAAAAAAGTTCAGGAATTAAAGAGAAAATAGTGAGATTACATTGGAGAGTATTGAGAACACTTGTACTTTGATTTCATCTTTAATCTTGTGATTCTCTTTGAAGTAGGATTTACCGTCCTGCATGCTACACACTAGAAGAGAATTCAGTTATCCGGTGGTACTAAGCTAGGGAATCATGGGAACAAAATACCCTAGTTTCTCTCCATATTGATTTCAATTTTGTGTTAGTTTTATTTCTACATTAATTATTGCAACCCCCCTCCTTTGTGGAAGTAAGTCGGTTAACTACTCAAATTGTAGTCATTGAATTCTCTTAAGTATACGTATTCCCTTGGGTTCGACCCTAACCTTAGTTAGGTTCCATTTCTTGGCAACGACCGCTTCATCCTTAAAAAAGAGGTGTAACTTGGGCGACATCAAGATTTTGGCGCCGTTGTCAGGGAATATGGCTAGACTTAGTTAATTTATAGTGATTTTTGCGTTAATACTTATTTTTCACAGTTTACATTTTTGGTTGTTTTTGTTTCCTTTGCACAGTGTAAGTGTAGTGTATGCCTGATATACGAAGTTGAGGCAGACCCTTGACTCCATTTGACCTAGAGATCCATATAACATTGAGAAGAATGACCCATGATAACTCTAATAACACGACCAATGTAATTCTGAACAGGAATGAGAATGAAAATGCTGATCATGAGAACCACCTCCTCTTAAGGACATTTCTCCACAACCACATAACATTAATGCAAGGCTTATCAGTGGAACCAATGTAGGCTAAATCCTATGGCTATGGAGGTAACTGGAGCTATTGTGTTTCCACATCTACCGACAGGCATAAAGTTCATAGTCTCGAGTGGGTTGCTTCAGATGCTGCAATATCATGGACTATTTATGGGCTTACCATCATAGGATCCTCATAGCCATCTACACAATGTTGTATTTATTTGCAAGAGTGTGATGGGAACACATAATCTATTTAATGGATGTTGCGAGACTTCATGTCTTCCCATTGTCTCTTACTAGAAATGCAACATTATGGCTATCTAAGCTTCCGCAAAAGTTTGATCACCAGTTGGGAAGAATTGTAAAAGGCCTTTTTGGAGAGGTACTTTCCTAGATCGAAAAAGCTCAAGTTTAAGGACCAGGTCAATAACTTTGAGCAGCTTTCTAGCGATTTGATTAGCACTACTTGGGAGTGGTTCACCAAATGCTTGAGGAGTGTCCCAGACCATATGATAGTTGCTGATGCCTTGATGGAGATCTTCTACCGTGCCCTTGATAAGAACATTCAGGCTTGTGCTGACACTATCATGTGGGGCATGTTCTTAGATCAGCCATTCGCAAGGATAGCAGAATGGATGGAGAGAGTAGTCAAGACTAATCGTGCATGGGAGAAGAGAGATAGGGCATCTCCCAAAATTTCGTGCGCTATCAGTGTTGGTCTGGAGTAAGCAAAGATCAACAAAGAAACTATGCAAGAGCTTTCCCGAATCTGTACAGGTATGGAGGTGATGATGAAGCAGAACCAGGAGCGAGTCAATGCAGTGGTTCATCAACCTCCACATGCACCATGTATGATGAGCCTTATTATAAGGAGGACACATGTTTTTTTTCTGATGAGACAGAGGCTTTCCAGACTAACGCCCAAGTTTCCAACTAGGACTATTGGTGCCAAGGTCAAGGAAACCAAGGTCGGAACTTCAAAAGAGATGGAGCTTTCAAGGATAATCACGGAGGATACTATGATAGGAATAGGGGTCTAGAGAGAGATGCATATTGGGGTCGCAGAGATGGCTTTAGAAATGGCCCCTATGTGCCACCACATAACCACGATGTAGGTGCAAGTTGTTCAAGGATTGAGGAGATGTTTCATCGCCTGTTGAAGAAAGTTGGGACATAGGATGAGATTCTAAGGGGTATGAAATCTCAGATTTCAAGAATTAATCAGAAAATTGAGTCTCATTCTATGGCTATCAAAAAATTGGAACAACAATTTGGTCAAGTGTTGACTGAACTAAATCAGCGTCAGAGGGATACACTGCCTAGCAACACAGTTTAGAATCCTAAGAATGAAGGGCAATGTATGGCGGTTACTACTCGTGGTGGCAAGAGCACCATTTATCCTCCCATGCTAGTTGATGAGGATGATGTTCGATAAGAGACAATTATGGCCAAGGATGTAAACACAAGAGTTCATCATGACATGGATGGGGTGAGTGAAGCTGCTGATGTGCCACAGATGATGAAGCCCATTCCTAGGCCTCTTCCTCTCTTCCCTCACTATTTAAAAAAGAGGGAAGAGGAAAGAAGTTCAATCACTTTTTCTCCATGCTGAAACAACTCTCCATCAACATCCCTCTCATTGAGGTATTGGAGAATATGCTAGGGTATGCAAAGTACATGAAGGACCTGGTTACTAAAAAGTGCACTGTGAGTCAGGAGCTCTCCCAAGAGCTTTAGTGTTGCAGTGCTATTGCTATAAGGTCGTTGGTACAAAAGAGAGAAGACCCTAGTGCTTTCACCATACTCTGCACCATTAGAGATGTGGAGTTCACAAGGGCACAATATGATCTAGGCGTCAGTATTAATCTGATGCCCCTTGCGGTTTATAAAAAGCTAGGATTGGGAGCTCCTACTCCAATGAATATGCGTTTATTGATGGCCGATCGCACGATGAAAAAACCTGTGGGGATATTATACGATGTGCTGGTCAAAGTTGAAAAGTTCATATTTCCTATAGACTTTGTGATCCTAGATTGAAAAGTCAACTTCGACATCCCAATCATCCTAGTAAAACCATTTCTAGCCACTGGGCGAGCACTAGTGGATATGGTTGCTTTGATTGAGTGCATTGGGGACAAGGCACATCTTTTTGGATGGGGTGTGGGTAGTTAGGGGCCTCAGTGAAGTCTGAGTAGCTGGGGTCCATAGATAACCCAATTTTTGATCCTGGGGTTTTCTTGCCTGTGTTTTTTTTCCCATGGTATTTACTTTCTGTTGAACCAGCACGTTTAGGATGTTTAGGTAATATTTGTAGCATATAGTACTAAAATTTATGGCATATAACATATTTTTGTGTTTTGTTTGTAAAATGATATCCACCAAAAAGTTTGATCAGTAGTTTAGCTAGTAACCATGCATGTTTAGGTGTGTTGACAATGTTTGTTATAATAAGTGAGGAAAAATTGAGAGAAAAAGCATGATCTGAGAGTCTTTTGTTAATAATGTAGTTAGTGCCATGTGAGTGTGAGCTTTAAATTACTAAATTCATGTGTTGTGTGCTAATCCAGAACTTGCCCTGTTACTCTAAGTTAGACTGTAGATTAATCAAATTAGGAAAGGTTCGTAGGCTATTGTTCTTAAAGCCCACTTAGCCTAAAATGACCAACCAAAATTGCAATATATCCCTTATTCCTGATGTTTGAGCCTAACATGTACCTATTCTTTGCAAGCACCTGATTAACCTAACCCTTGTTAGTTGTAAAATTATGAAATTGACCCTGGTCCTTCCTTGAACATTGTGCACCTTGACTGAGGCAAAAAACTGAAGTTAAGGGATGAAGGTAGTATGGTGGATGAAGGTAGTCCTTGGTCTCCATATGGTTAGATCATGTAGGAAAAAGTATGCGTTAGTACATTTGAATTTACTAAGTATGCAGGAATGCAAAACATGTGACTTATTAAACCTGCATTCAATCTTAGATGGCAAGGGCACATAATATAGAAAGAGATATATTACAAGAGATCTAGTATACAATATGCCATAAAACCAATGATGCATGAAGTGCAATAATGCTCATATGTAGTGGGGATGGGACCATAACCGACATGTCAAACTCATGTAAGCTATTACATGAATTTGCCTAATGTTGACCTCCCATTGGGTGACAAAAGATTAATTGCAAAAGTTAATCTACACCACACCTTAAGATTCAGTAATTCCGGTGTGATGGCCACCTTCGTTATAAGCGAGTCATCTAATTTCATTTCATTTCATATAATATGTAAACATTCCTTATGACCTGGTCATTTCGGTAATGGATACCAATATACCTATGTTGTCACATAGTTAAAGAAAAGGGAGAGGACCCTTAGGAATAACCTTGATGCCCCAATCCATCGGTGCTAAGTCAAATATCTCACGAGAAAACTTATATACATACATGCTTTTAAAAGAGGAAATAGTCGTTTCAGATCATTTCAATGCACATTTAGGTTTAAAATCCAAATATTCTTCATAATCATTCATACTTGGGCTAAAAAAGCCAAATCACAATTCAATCCATATTTTTCATGCATAGAAGTAGCTGATTCACATAACAATATGGTGTACGCACCCATTATGCTCAAAGAGCCAATATCAATAGAAATTTATGTGATCAGATTCTTGTCATAACCATAATCTTATCAAAATCATATATATAAATATTGTTGGGCTTAACTAGCTTCATAATCTTCATAAAATCGAATGCTCATGAATGCATTTGCTATAAATGATGTGAGATTAGCATGGGTAATGTAGATTCAATCTAAAATCAACAATAAAATATGATATTGAGGTAAATCCATAATTAAATCCACATTTAAATCATAATATAGATCACCCACACTTAGTTAAAACTTTAAAGGGACAATGCATAATCAAATCTCCATAATACTCAGGTAATTAAACATATGAGAGATTAAATCAACTTAAAATTGACAATAAAGCATAGCCCACACTTCAATTGAATTTAATAATAAATAATATTCAAAACTATATTTAATGTAAGTAAAGTCCCATGAAATTCAAGTGAAACGAGTTTGGGTCTTCTTGGTTGAAAGGGACCAACAATCTATCCTACATACTTTAGCTAATGGAGATGATTCAAGAAGAAATCTGATGATCAAAAAAGTTTTCCCATGGTTCCCAAGCTTAGTCTTCACAAGAGCCTTTGAGAGAGTTCTTAAGGAGAGTTCAATATAATTCTAAGTGTTGGAATGAATTTGAATGAGAGGAATAAAGTATAGGTCATTTGAATGTCTTTAGATAGCATATAAAGTCACAGTAAACCCTTAGGATAAACCATAATTACTAAAACATAGAGTAGAAAAAATTAAAGTCAGGGGTCACAAGGAGGGGTGTACGTTCCATGTGAAGGCATACGGATCGTATACACGATGCTTTATCCAAACTTAGAAAAATTCTTTTTGAAAAAGATCCAAAATGGTAATCCAATACTTAGAAAAATACCATACAAAGAGTTTCATGGTCCATACCAAGGCATACAGACCGTATGCCTCCTCCGTCCCACTCAACTTAGAAAAATTCTCCACGATAAAATTCTAAGACGGTGATCCAATACTTAAAAAACTTTCACTCCGACACCTATAAGGGTGACCTCACGGACCGTGTAAGGTCATAAGGTCAGTGAGATGGTCCGTGTGACATGCCTTGGCTTAAGAACTGTGGAGATTCTAGGCTAAGGCTACCACATGGTCCACCACACGGTTTATGAAGTCTCACACAACCCATGTCGGGTCCATGTGTGGTATGCCTTGGTCCCAAACTCCATGTTAAAGCCAACACACCCCGCATAAGGCCAAGGGTCACCCTAAGGAAGATCCACACGGTTAGTATAGCCTCACACGGACCATGAAGGCTTCCATGGAGCGTCACTTTGATCTAAAACTTTCCAGAATCAAATTTCCAAGCTCCATTGAGGTCGTACAAAGTCTGGGTCCTTACATTCTAGTACACACCACTACTTTTACATCTTCCAATAGTGCAGTTCATGCTATAGTCGGGAGCACTCATTTTGGGGGACCTAGGAGCACGTAACAGGATTCTTTTGGGTGAGCATCAGCAGATCAAGTTTCATCGAATTCTCCTTCCTTTTGATGGTCTTCATTTGATCTTAGACTTTGGCTATGTATAATTATTTTATATATTTGTAGGAGCACTCCTGGGTTGTATACTATATGTTTTTGGCTTGGCTATTTATGTATATCGGCATGTATTTTTTGTCTATTATAGTTCTGTGTAGTTGACTTCTAGGTTTTGGGTAGGTTTCAGCTAATTATTTTGTTATATTTATTTTGGCTATGAGTAGAGAGCTAGGACAGGTACCTCGGGGTTTGATAATTAGTTTTCCTATAGGTGATATCTAGCAGGCGCCATCATGATTAGGACCAGGTAATGACAAAGTATCAAAGCCTAAGGCTCACTAGTCACAGTTGTATAGAGCTACCGTCTAGTAGAGTCTTATAGATCGTTGAGGAGACAACCACAGCTTATCCCCAAGAGGCTATGGGGTGTTTAGGAACTTTTCTTTGTTGTCAATTCTTATTATGCATTTGGTCAGCGGTTTTTCAAATTTTGAGAATCTAACATCATTTTTTCCCATAGGTATGAGGGCGTAGAGGGCCATATCAGGGTCTGGGTTGGGGTAGGGCTACACCGTCATTCCCAGATAGAGAGAAGATCCTCCAACTCATGGAGCAGAGACCATAGGCCCTAACTCCACCGCAGACGAAGACACCAACTCCCCTAACCGCTTTTGTAGCTACATAAGAGGTGCAGGCAGTTCTTGGACAGATCTTGGCAGTGCTTGGAGCCCCTACAATAGGGTGTGGAGCCAACTCTAGCTCCTCTATTCCATGAACAAGCAGAGCCTATTATTTTGGAGGTCCCAGCTTCGTTAGAGGGAGCCATGTAGTTTTAAGACCAACGGTTACTTGGGTACTTTTTGAGACTAGATGATGTGCCACCAAAATAAAACACTTTTGATGCTTAAAACTTAGGGTTTTGCATGTTCTCAATGTGACTTTAGTTGTTTATATGTGTTCTTGTGTCTATGTTTGCAGGGTTACAAGTTTCCCAATAATTTTGGGGAAAGTTACAAAGTTGTTGTAGATTTGTTGTTATACGAGACATCTTACAGGCTGTAGACCATTCTACGAGCCATAAGGTGGTTTCATGAGGAATTCCACTGAGAGGCCAAGTTTCTGAAGTTACTTCTACGAACATGCAGACAAGCCGTAAATTAATATACGAGTCGTAGAAGAGGTTTCCTACCCTGAGGGTCAGAGAATGAAGACTTTTTGAAGTTCACCAGATGAAACCCCTTTTACGGGTTGTAAACCATTTTATGTGTCGTAAAGGGGTGTCTTAAAGGAGAAGTCTAGTTTTCCAGCAACAATGCATGAGACGCTGATTACGAGCCATGAACTTCAATACAGGCCGTTAAGTGCTATGGTAGAGTGTGCCGACCAATTCTCCTAAGTTGTTTAGGATTGGAATTTTATTTATTATAAATAGGTCTTTTCGGTTATTTTTCAAAATTTCTCAGTATTTTACATACCTTTAGCTTAGTTTTAGGTTACTGCTTAGAGAACTCAATATTCTTAGAAAGAAAATTGTGAGAGAGTCTTTGAAAACACTTGTTGTTTAATTCAATTTTCAAGCTTGTGATTTTCATTGAGATTGATTCGCTTGTTCTTAATTCAGTTGTGTAAGTGTTTATTTATGTCTTCTAAATTCATAATAACTTCATCTAGATAAAGGTTGAGTAGCTAAATCCACAACTAGGGTTGTGGGAACCATAAAGAACTAGCAACGTAAAATTGGATAATTCATGGTTCTTGGAAGGTGTATATGCATGTATTAATTAACTCTCTTCATTTTGCATGTTTTCTGATGGTGACAAACATTAGAACTTGCCTAATGTTACTGACTGGACCAAGTTAGTAATGAATAGGAAAATAGATTAATTAATAGGATTTGATTGATGTGTTCTTGTCTAATCAACAAAATTGAGCCAAGGGGAGGTTGTACTGGGACTTATAGGTAATGGTTAGTAAAGAACTCTATGGAGATCGGCCAAGTCGCATAGTGAAATTTGCCTCTCACCGTCGACAAAAGGGCTTGGTGAACTTAAATTATCGTCCTGCATGCTATACACTAGACAAGAATCAGGTTATCCAATGATACTGAGTTGGGGAATCATGGGGAACACAATATCCTAGTTGTTCTCCTTTATTGATCTTTCTCTTGTGATAGTTAGTTAGTTTATTTTTCTCATTGATTTTTGAAAGTCCCTCTTTTTGGGGAATTGGGTTGATTAACTACTCGGATTGCATGTTGGAAAATATTTCTTGAGTCTATGTAATCCCTGTGGCTTCGACCCTAACCTTTTAGGTTGGTTCTATTTCTTGACAGTGATCGCTTTATCCTCCAAAAAGGAAGTGTAACTTGGGTGATATCACTAGTCCCACCAATGTGTTCGGCAGCTACAACGGAGGATGCATAAGAGTTCCTGATAGCCGACATGGAGTGGTTATAGGCCTTATGATTGCTGAAGTCTCGAGGTGTTGAGTTTACTACTTATAAATTAGATGGCACAACCAGGCAATGGTGGCGGACTCGCTAAGATACCAGACCAGTGGATGCCATACTGTAGACTTGGGCAGAGTTTACAAAGCCATGCATGACTAGATTTGTGCCAAGGAGCTTCATATACCCAGTGACTTCAGGATGGTCCTATTCGGACATTATTGATCGTGCTCACTCCTTGAAGAATATTAGTCGCAAGTCCCAATGAGACAGTGAAAAGAAAATTAGATGTGAGGGAGAGTTCAGTGGATCCCAGAAAGGGTTCCGAGTGCCAAGGAATAGGCCTCTAAGGAGAGGTCAGTAGGGTCAGACTAGTCGGCCATTTCAGGAATCATTGCAGGCCTCTAAGGTTTACCATCAAGGATCGAGTACATCTAGCAGGGGTGGTTCCTCCTATTCCACCAGGCGTAGATAGAGGGAGAGTGGCTCTGCTTCTTTAGGGCTAGTTGGGTCATCATTTGCGGGTAGTCCGACATCAAGTGTTGTATCGAGTAGTTTTTAGTGGGGGACACCAAAGTATTGGATCAGAGAATCTCTAGAGCATAGGGAAGCATTTGTTGCCCTAGACACCACCAGGTGGTAGGGGTAGGGGTCAGAATCGTGGCCGCCAGAATGATCAGTGTTAGGACCAGATAGGTTCCATAGGGCTCGCTAAGGTCTGTAGAGTCAGGGACAGTAGTGATGTTTGAGGGGAGGTCCTTGGGGCCACTTTTATGCCTCACCATCATGGGCAAAAGATGTGGCTTCTGATAAAACCATCACAAGTATGATTACGCTATTCCAACCGATAGCCTTAGCCTTATTTGATCTAGGTTGCATATTCTCTCATGTGTCTGTGTATTATGTTTCTCTCCGTGGAATGACTCTCAAGCAACTTTCCTCCCGGGTTCGTGTATAGAGCCGAATGAGAGATTCACTTGTACTAGATTAGGTTTGCCGAGGTTATATAGTTACACTTTAGGGTTTTGACACTTGGGTTGATTTGATATTGCTTGATATGTTGGACTTTGACCTTATTTTAGGTATGGATTTGTTGGCCCCACATCATGTTGTGTTAGATTGGTATGCCAAGACTATCACCAGATGTCTCCAATGGTTTGGTAGGGGTTCGTAAGTTGGGTCTCAATGGGTATTACCTCATACATTCAGGCTTAGAGATTGATATATGCAATTTTCAGCTTATTTAGCTCATGTGTGTGATGTGATAGCTGAGACTCCTACTGTGGAAACATAGTGATTGAGTGTGAGTTCCCCAATGTCTTTCCAGTAGATTTTCTCAGGTTGCCGCTTAAGTGGAAGGTTGATTGCGATAGAGGTTGAGCCGTATACTAATCCCATATCAATTCCTTCGTACTGGATAGCTCCTGCAGAGCTTAAGGAGCTCAGTACAGAGCTTCAATGTTTACTAGGTCTAGGGTTCATACAACTGAGTATTTATCCTTGGGGAGCTCCTCTCTTGTTTGTGACAAAGAAAGATGGGGATCTTCAAAAGTGTATCGACCATCAGTAGCTTAATAAGGGGACAGTATAAAATTGTTATCCTCTGCCGCACTTTGATGATTTATTTGAACAATTGCAGGGGGCCTTAGTGTTTTCTAAGGTTTATTTGACATCGAGGTACCACCAGTTGAGGACCCGAGAAGAGGATATTCAAAAGACTACGTCCCTTACTCGTTAAAAGCATTACATGTTCCTGGTTACGCCTTTTGGGCTAACTAATTCTCCTGCAGCTTTTATGTACTTGATGACTCTGGTATTTCAGCTATATTTGGACTTTTTTGTTGTGGTTTTTATTAATGATATCCTTGTATATTGATTGAGTCGAGAGCAACGTTCCCAATACCTCCGTATTATGCAACAAACACTCTAGGATCATAGGTCATATGCTAAATTTTCTAAGTATGAGTTCTGGCTTGAGTCTATGACTTTCTTGGATCACATCGTAGAGAGGGTAGTAAACAAGATACAGCTATGGTCAAGGTAATTTGTGGATGGCCTAGGTCTACTTTAGTGTCAAAGATATAAGGTTTTGTCGAGTTAGCAGGGTATTACAAATGGGGTTTTAAGGGTTTTTCCACCATTGCCACTTGGTTGACTCGATTGACTCACCAGGGTGTACCAGTTGTGTGGTCCGATGAGTGTGGGGCAAATTGTTTGAGGCTGAAGTAGTTGCTGAGTACCGTTCTTCTTTTGGCCCTCCTTGTCGAGGGAGAGATATTCGTGGTATATTGTGATGCCTTTTATATTGGGCTAGGTTGTGTAATTATGCAGCAAGGTCGGGTTATTTATGGTTCTCGTTAGTTATGGGCTCACAAGCATAACTTTCCCACGCACAACTTAGAGTTGGCAGCGGTAGTGTTTCTCACTCAAGATTTGGAGGAACTATTTGTATGGCGTGCATTGTGATATTTATTACAGACACCGGAGCTTACAATACATTATAACTCAGCAGACCTAAATTCCTGCCAGATACGATGGATTGAGTTGTTGGCTAACTATGATATTTTTATTTTACAGTATCCGAGCAAGGCAATCTTAGTAGAGGATGCCTTGAATTGGAACACAGTGAGTATGGGCAGCCTAGAACACATAGCAGCTGAGGAGAGACTATTAGCTTTGGATATTCAATCCCTAGCTAACACGTTGGTTCGATTAAACATTGGAGACTCCTGCCAAGTATTGGCCTTTATTGGGGCTTAATCTTCATTGGTTGATTATATTCAGGCCCGATAGTTCGAGTATGAGTCATTAGTTTATCTCTAACATAGAGTGTTACACGGTATTAGGGGTCAAGCTATAGGTGATTCAGATGGAGTCCTCAAATTTGATGGCTGATTGTGCATTCCTAGAGTGGGCGATTTAATAAAGTCTCTTTTACAGGAGGCATATGATTCTCGATATTTTGTTCATTCAAGTATAGCTAAGATGTGCCTAGAGATGAGGCAACATTACTGGTGAAATGGCATGAGGAGAGATATTGTAGACTATGTATCACATTGCCTCAGTTGCCAGCAGGTTAAGGCCAAGCATTAGCGTCCTAGTGGGATACTTCAACACCTACCCATTTTCGAGTGAAAGTGGGAGCATGTGACTATGGACTTCAGTGTGGGGCTTCCCAATACTTTAAGAGGTTATAATAACATTTGCATGATAGTTGGTCAGTTAACTAAGTTGGCACACTTCCTTCCGATCCTTTGTACCTTCAGCGTCGAGCGGTTGGTACGTATTTACATACAAAAGATAGTCTGATTGCATGGGGCACTAATATCTATCGTATCTAACCGAGGGTCACAGTTTACCTCTAGCTTTTGGAGGGCTTTTCAATGAGTGTTAGGCACTTGAGTTGATTTGAGCAAGGGATTTCATCCCCAGAGTGATAGTCAGTCCGAGCACACTATACATGTTTTAGAAGATATGTTACGGGCTTGTGTGTTAGCGTTTAGGGGTTTGTGGGATTAGTTTCTACCATTAGCTGTGTTTTCTTATATTAATAGCTACCACACAAGCATTCATATGGCCTCGTTTGTGGAATTATATGGACAACAATGCCATACACCTATAAGGTGGTTTGAGTCTATAGAGCTGAGTGCGTACAATACAGATTTTGTGCAGGATGCCCTAGACAGGGTCCGGGTTATGCAGGATAGGCTGAGGATAGCACAAAGACCGCACTAGAGTTATACGGATGGTTGACGCTGATTCTTGTAGTTTATGGTTGGAGATCGGGTACTGAGAGTGTCGCCCCAGATAGGGTCATGTAGTTTGGGAGATTGGGTAAGTTGAGTCCTTGGTACATCGAGCCTTTTGAGATCTTGAGATGCGTTGGGCCAATTTCTTATGAGTTAGCCCTACCTCATGCTCACTCTAATATACACCCCGTGTTCTATGTTTCAATGTTGCGCCAGTACATTCCAAATGAGTCGCATGTGATGTAATATGATTCAGTTGAGTTGAATGACCGTCTGACATTTGTTGAGGAGCCAGTGGCCATTTTAGCCAGGGATACCAGACATTTGGGCTCCAGGGTCATACCAATAGTTAAGATGGCTTAGCGTCACCGTCCGGTCAAGGAGGCTACCTGGGAGAAGGAGGCATAGATCTGGGAGTAACACCTCATCCTCTTTGAGCCATCAGGTATGCCTTTACTTTGCTTTACTTTCGCTGATGAAAGTTTTATATGTGGTGAATGTAGTAATGACCCTGTAGGTCAATAATGTGTTTGTGTATTATTTCTGTTGTCTTGAGCTTCCATGTGGTAACCTCTAACCTTTTATAACCTATTGGGACTGTCGGGATAGTTATTGGGTGTTTTGGGTATGAATTGTGCATGTTTTCCAGTTAGCGAGAAGTTAAAGTTGCTTAAATGAAATTTTTTACAAAATCCTAGTAAACAACCTCAAAATGGAATTCTAACAATCTATCAGTTTTAGAATAACAGATTTGTGCTATGAAGGTGGTTGGTCCAAGGATGGAAGGTCCCAGTATGATATTGAGCTAAGTTTCAAGATGAGTTCAATCGAAAGCTAAAAATTGTGTTTCGATAAAAACCCAGATAAACATGCTTAGAATTGAAAACCAATGGTGCGGTCATCTCCAGAAAGTAAAAAATAGTCTAAAATGACCCTTCTTCAGTTGACAGGAGCATCTGGTTGCATTTTGATCCCCTTATTCTTTTAGCTAAAATTAGCTGGAAGGGAGTGTGACCCACGTTTTTCTATCGGATGCTTAGTTGGAAATTCCAAATGTGTTGTTGTATCCAGAATGTCAAAAATCCATGTGGTTATACTATTCCTTTGCGTAAAACCGACATTGGATGCCCCGAGAATGGCCTGGGGAAGTATTAGAAACTACTAGTGCAGCACCAACAATCTTTACCCTCCACGTTTGCGGAAGCTAGGATGGGTGAGGCTCTGCGTTCACAAAGTAGGGTCCGTGTTCATGGAGAAGAGCTGGCCCCTAAAACCTCCGCATTCGCGGGGCTCGATCTGCTTTCATGGAGAAGGCATGGGTGGCCTATATATTGGCCTTCACCTTTCATGAACAACAATAGTTTTAAACTTGCATCAGCTATAAAAGTAGCATTTGATGTCTATTTTTGACGATTCAAAGGTCCACATTATTTGGATTTTCAGAAGGAACGTCGTGGTGAAGTCGGAATCAGGACTCTATGCATATTTCGAGGTAAATTCATTGTTTTAGTTGAATACCTTTTCAGGAATTGTGAAAACATTACTAGTTGATATCATAGCCAATTCTTGATGGAATTTAGGTAAAACTTGAGTCTAAATTATTCTACATTCTGGGGGAAATACTGTGGTATGGTTGATGTTGGCTAAAATCATTTAGTTTTTGAGAACTTTGACTGAGAAAGTTTTGAAAAGAATGTTTCCCCTCTAATGTTTTTAACTTTGTTTTGCGCCTTTTCTTGGTCTTTTGAGGTCCGTTTTGGGACGACTTTTTGGCAGTAGACTCAGGTTGTCATAGGGAATGTTTTTGTGATTTTGTTTGGAATTTTGGGCATAAGCCCTATTTTTCTTGATTTAGGCACTTTGGGCCTAATTTCCCCCATTTTTCATGATAATACAACCAAACTGACCATGTTAATATTGTATATTATATTTTCACGCCTGAGCAGCATCGGGAGGCTATCAAAAAAGGCAAAGGTTGGCTGGAGTGATCCAGAGTTCGAGGCATCGAAAACCAAGTAGGCTAGACTTTTCCTAACCTTAGACAGGGTGAAACTATATGCATGTTGAACCGAGATATAGACAGGATGTTGTGCCCACTATGCGTAGTATGTGTTGCGATGGGATTGTTCTCTGGTGTTGGCTTTGAATTTTGTAGATACGATATATATTGGTATTATTTATTACAAGGATTCCCGATAAGGGTTGTATAGGGGCTGATACCGAGAGATAGATACATATTCTGACCTAAAACATCGTATGTGGGAGCATGCTGCTGATGTTATTGAGATATGAGAATTGTGAGACTGCTTGTTGCCTACTTGTTGCACTGTGACTTGATTTTTGGCATATTTACGATTTTGTTGAGCTCGACTGTCATTAAAGCTTATGATATCACTGTTTTTACTTTGTTTGCTCTTGTTACTTGTAATGGATTGGAATGTAGCATGTTGGTCTGTTAGACCCATTTTATAGTGATCATCTAGATATACATTCTTGTGTATTCGTTATTAGAGGGATGGTAATAGTTAGGATACCTATATTGTGAGCATTGTTTCCTACGTTGACACTGGGCACGATATGACTTCAGAGTTCCAGATTTGAATATATTGGTTAAGTGAGTGACTATTTGATACCTCGATTCCTAGATGATTCTCCTGGTCGATGGTGAGAACTGGTGACAATGTTTGAGATTTTGATACGGGTAATGCTCCTGGTGGTTTGTGTCTTGATGGTCGCGTTTGAGATGCCAGGTGGTGGGTGAAGATTCTAAGGATCGAGCACCGGCTTAGATTCGGTCAAGGACCCAGCTGATTCCATTTTAGGGGAGAGGCCTTGTCATTGACATTCTAAGATAGACACTATTGTTTTTCCCGGGGGGATTCTTTCTTCGATGGCGGATATGTCCCATTATTACGCATGTATACTTTTGATTGGGTGCCACATGTCAGCATAGGGCCGGAGACTCAATTTCCACGTGATTGTTCAGGCGAGTCCCCTTGATTAATTACCCGTGGATCCATAAACCTGCTCATATCCGATTGTGCATGGGTGTACCTTTAGGTCTTATGGAGGCTGAGGGGGCATTCAAGCATAGACACTAGGGCCTTACACAAACATACATTCGACCCTTGATCTGATGATGTGGAAAGCGAGGCTTTGTGATGGTTCTGTAGGGTTCAGTGTTGATCTGTTAGTCATATTGTGCGTGGCCTTATCTTCTGGGCTTATGGGGGTCTGAGTGGAATACTGGCATAGATATTAGGGCCTTGCACCCACATATGCTATGAGGTTTGATTAATTTAATGTTATGGACTTATATGTTAGTTGCTTATGAGCTTCATTATGTATATTATTTCACTCAGTTAACCGATGATGCCTACTAGGTGCCTTATTCTAGTACTCACCCCTACGTCTGCATTTTCCCATGGTGTAGGTCCAGCTTCTAGTCGGGGGCACTAATTTTTGGGATTCGGGAGCACATAGGACATTATTTTTGGGTGAGCATCGGTAGCTCTAGTTTCATCGTAGTCTCATTTCTTTTGATGGTCGTCTTTTGTTCTAAACCTTTGGCCTTGTAGAGTAGTATTATTTATTTTTAGGAGCACTCTTGGGTTGTATACTATATTTTTGGCTTGGCTATTTATGTATATTGGTATGTACCTTTTGTCTATTGTAGTTCTGTACAGTTGACTTCCAACATCTGGTTAGGTTTCAGTTAATTATTTTGTTATATAGATTTTGGCTATGAATAGAGAGCTAGGACAGGTACCTTGGGGTTGGATAATTGGCTCGCCTGTAAGTGGGATCTAGCAGGTGCTATCATGACCGAGATCAAGTTGTGATACTAAGCTCCATAGATAAAGAAAGTATAAACGATATGAAAATAAGATAGGAATAAAAATGACCAAGATAACACTTAATAAAGTAGAAGAGATAATGAGGAGAAGAGAAGAAATGTACTTGGGAGAATCAGGTCCACAATTTGTTAGTATGAAAGACAGGCTATGAAGTTAAATCAACAATAAACAGTGAAAGAAAGATAAAGAGTATAACAAACCCATTAACCTAGGGACTAGTCCAAACCAACCTAGAAGGTTACACCCTCAAACCCAAAAGAAGAAATCATGCCTACAATATCTATTTAGTCATTAGAAAATAGAATAACATTGGTAATGTAGGTATCAGAGAATAATAACCAATCGGCATCCCATACAACTGACAGTTCAATCAGCCTGTAGAATCCTGACTAACATCCTATACTACTAAGGTTCCAAGCTACAAACAATATACTGGTGATGGCAATGCATGTGAATGCAGTGCATGATACCCCTCTGCCATGCATAATCATAAGTGTTGTACGACTTACCCAGACCAGCTAGCAAGGAAAGACTCATGGTGTCCTTCATCTGATATAATCTCTCTCTCTGGCATGGAGTACCATGGAAGCTCAAGACACCCACACACACTGTATGGGCCTGCACCAGGTCTTATTATAATCATCATCTTTGTATGTGATACTGGAGGAATAGTAGTAGCAATAATTTAAGAAGGGCATCAATGCACCCGCTAGTCAAATCATAAAAAATGAGGTTATCCCAGATGCCTCCTACACTCTCATGTGGAAAGAACTATGTCTCAATGCCTCAAAGTAAGAAATATGAAAAATGCACATGATACAATTGGCACAAATCTCGATAAAAATAGCCAGTTAAAAATCCAGTAAATATACACCACATGAAACTAGTTTGAATCAATGTCATATAAGTACAATATAATACCATTTCCTAGTCTCTCTTCATGCATGATTGATGAACCAATGCATGATCGGGATCGTACAACAAAAAAATAATATGAATGAGCAACAATGCAGTGCATGCCACCCCAGTATCCAAACAAGTCACATAAAAACTAGGGAAGAAAAACTCTAAAACTACAGTCGAAGGCTGAGAAAACTAGCTTAAGGTCCAGCTGCTCCATATCAATGCCTCAAGCCTAACAACATACGAAAAGAAAACTTAGAGAGGCTGTTGAACTAAAATGAATACTCACTCATGCTCATAGACCCTTTCCTAAAATTCATGAACTCCGTTAACTTTTCTTCCCCTAGCTCAATTGGAAGGAAGCTATCAAGGAAAGCAACTTTGAATTCCTCCCATGGAATGGGCTCATTGTCCACCCTCTCTATCTTCCATTGATTATACCATATTTGAGCAAGGCCCTTGAGTTGGTAGGCTGCTAATTCTACTTTCTCCTCTGAACTCACCCCCATGATAGCCAAAACTTTATACATATATACTTCATCAATGAATTCTTAGGGTTTTTCCTCTACCTTTGAGGCATGGAATTTTGGGGGAATCATCCTTGTGAAGTCCCTTACCATTGAGGCCATTTGTAGGAGCATTAGGAGCTTGAGCTCCTTGATTGGCCACGACCCTCGCCAAAAGAGTGACCACTTTCCGGTACATGGTGTGGCTGACTCCCGCTCCTTCTCCCTAGGGATCTTGTAGGGAAAGAGGGGCTGGTTCACCCTCGGGGGTAGGAGCTCTTTGTGTCATGCCTCTTGGCAGCATAATCTAATAGAGCAAAAAGGATGCTCATTAGAGATAGGAAACCTTATGTCAAATCTAAAGCACAAAGTAGAGCATGAAGAAGTGAGCCATTTCCTAGAACGCCTCATAGCCTCTCATTCATAGTTGTGGTGAGCTATAACTATGAACAAGATTCTACTCGACTCGGTGTGTTGGATTTTTAGGACCATTTATGAACCTCGTGCTATGACTCTAAGGTTTGTCACACCCCAAACCAAGGGCCTAGATATGAAACGATGAATAAGAACCCGAAGAAATCCTAAACAAGCCTCTTTAGCATGCAAATCACATCGTTTGTTTTGTGGAAGCATAAAAGAGAAATAAACATATAGCACATAATTTCTAAGAGATATGGGACTTTGAACTCAAGCTATGGGGATGTTTTAGGGAAGATGATGTGCATGGATTCATATCAAAAGTAATTTCTAAGGGGCGGGTAGGTATGAATCACACTATGGGGGCAATGAGGGACTTGGGGCTTCCATCTTATCACCATCACCAATCATTTAACACAAAAAGGGATTATGGGACTAAGAGATGCCTTTCATAACACAAAATCGTAAGGAGTCAAGCTCATTCATACATAACCATCATAATATTCAACAACACCTCTAATTATGAATAGGACGGGGGCAAGACATCTCCCGGTATCACCCTCAATAGATAGTATCCAAAAGTAAATGAGTCTAAACAAAACATTAAAGTAAGTGGAATCTTATCCCCAGATATGGAGGACTCACCTAGTAGTCTTCATCCTAAAAAGTCTAGCCACGTAGAGGAGGAGGATAGTAAGGATCTCCAGTTCCTACATGGTAATTTATCCAAGAAAAAGGTATGCATTAGTACTTGAAATGTACTAAGTATGTGAGCTATAAATTCGTGAAGAACATAAATTATAAGTGATCAATACGTGACATCATAAATAATGGATATATACTCATTATGTCATGAGAGGCAATTGCCTAAAGAGACATGCATGAAAAATCATCAAATCACATGACATCATATACATAGTGGAAAGGGACCATAATCGACATATAAAACCAAGCGAGCTACTACACACTTCTTATTGCACAAGGAGCGGTCTACTTTGCCAAGGTAGATCTAACACTGTCATTACAACATGGCCTTTTTGAAAAATGCCACGAGCTTACAACATAACCTTTTTCGTGGTTTCATATCTTATATTTACCTTATGGCATATACTTTTCGGTAGGTTCAACAAATATCCATGTCTTACGGCATTGCCTTTTCGGTAGTTACAAGCCCATGTAAGGTATTAATATGATAAACCTATGGTGGCACATAGTTATGGGAGCATGGTAGACTACGAAGTTCGTCTCGGTGCTAGGTCACAATCCCAGGAATACTTGAAACATAATCATAGTTGTGGCATGCATAGTTTCAAAATATCTTAGTATCATTCTTGGAGTAGCTCATTCATCATAACTTATAACATCAAAGATAGGGATTTACATAATACTTGTCATTCAAATCACACTTATGAGGTCATACATTTCTTGTTAGCCCTGATGTTAATCTCAACATGCTTATCATACATATCTTTCCACAAAGAATTCATGACTTAAGAACTTGGCATGTATCTTTAGATCAATTCATGGTGGTTACATGTACACAAGCTTGAGATCATGCAATTCATAATTAAATGCCATGAAAGAGGTATAATAAAACCCTTGAGCATTATTCAAAATAACCCACCCATCAACATGAGAAAACATTATTAGGGTACCATCAAACCGTCATATAAAAATCATAGTTTCATATGATTTTACATGACATGATAATGTACTAGGATGACCATCATCAAATACTTTTTATTATCATCATAAGAATGAGTTCATAAACTCATCATGTTTTACCACAACTTGAGGAAATCAAAAAGGGGAAGAGCAATGTTTGATCTTGTGGAGGACAGGTCTCCACAATCAATACCTACATACCTTGTTAACTTAATGAAGAGACAATCCATTTAGGAGATGAAGAGACCAAAACCCTATCTTATTTCCTTCTTCTTGAAAGCTTGAAGACTTAAGAGTACTTTTGAGAGGACTTAGGACTTAGGGTAGCTTTATAATGAGGAGGAATGAGAGGGATTAGTGCTAAGAGGGCTGATAAAGGGTCCCTTAGAGGTCAAAATGACCTAATATTGGCATAAAGTGCTAAGAAATAACAAAACTACCCTTTTTAAAATTTTGCCACAAAGCACTACGAGACCTCATTTACGGGCCATAATCTATTCTACAATCTGTAGATAGGGGTTTCGTCTGATAGATTTTCAAAATTTCAGAGACCCTTCTTTGATTTACATTCCATGACATGATCTATGACTTGTATAAGATTTTATCAGCCATCTAATGAGTCATAGATTAAACCTTTGAAAGTTCCCAATTTCACCAAGTCTGCCCCAGGTTCTAGGAACCAACTTACGGGTGGTCCATAGATTTACAGCTCGTGAAACCCCCTCATAAAAGCTAACAATGCAAAATGTTCCAAAGATTATTTTTTTGCATTTTTCATACTCCTTATAGGTGGGGCCTTACATAGCAGATTCTAGATGCATTTTGACCCCCTCAGTTATTTTAGCTAAAATTAGTTCGAAAGAAGTGGGAGCCTCACTTTTTCGTGGGATGCTCTGTTGGAAATTTTAACTGCACTATTGGATCCAAAATACCGAAATCCATGTGATTGCACTATTTGTTTACATATAATGGATATCAGACGGCTCGAGAATGCCTTAGGGATGTTTTCGCAATTGCTGAGGCAACACCAGAAGAATAACCCTCCAAGTTAGCAGAAGTCAATGAGGAAGACATCCATGTTCACGGGGTCATGTCCATGTTAGTAAAGAAGGGGCAGCAATAGGCTTTTGGTTCGCGGAAAACAATGAGGCCATGGCCTTATATAAATACCCCTTCACTACTGACTTCGGAGAAAACCTTCAAATAAGCGTAAAAACTAATCCACAACTCCATTTTTGACAATTCAAAAGGCTACATGACTCAAATTCTTGCAAGGATTGCAGTGGTGGTGTCATATTTTGGTTTTGGCATGCGTTTCGAGGTTAATACACCATTTTAACTTGTTATGCTCTTGTAATTTTATATAAACTTTACGTATGATATCTCGAGCGATTCTCGACAAACTTAAGTAAAAATTGAGTCTAAATTGGCCTTATTTTTCACATTTTAAGCAATATTGATATAATTTCACCCATTTTTCAAAATCTTATCACCAATGTGACCATATTAAAATTGTGAATTTTATTTTGATAGCTGAGCAGCGTTCGGAAGAGATTAGGAAGACACAAGATTGGGTGGATTGACACAGGACTCAAGGAATCATCTGCCAGGTAGGCTAGGCTTTCTTAAACCTTAGACTAAGTTAAAATATATGCATTTTGAGCAAAAATGTTTAGAAAGGTCCTTGTTATGGGTTGAGCAGTGATATATGTGTTGTATGTCATTTGTTGTACTCTGTATGCATAGTATATGTTGTTTTCAGGTTAAACCCCTGTATTGCTAGTTGTATTAGTTGTAGTTTTGGTACTAGCTGGTATTATTAACTATAGGGAGGCCTAGTAAAGGATGTATATTGGATGATGCTATAGGATAGTATGTATTCTGACCTAATGCTTATTTGTATGAGTATCTAGCCGGATGCTACTAAGATATGTTGACTATGAGGCTGCTCGTTGATTATATATTGTAGTGTGACTTGGTTCTAGTGTAGATATGACTCCGTTGGGCTTAGTTGTTGTAGATACTTGTGAGATAACTATAGTTTCCATGCTTTACTCTCATTACCTATGGTTAGCTAGATTGTTGCATAATTGGCCCTATTAGGCCTGGTTTACACTGATCTAGGATATATACACTCTAGTATACTGCTGTTAGTTGTTGGGTACGGGTTCATCTAACCTAGGGCTGGGGTTATCTGTTGTTTTCTGGGGAGGTGACAGTTATTCTTATGTGAGTTTTACAACTTTGGTCTTGAGGCACGATATGACTTTAGAGGTTCAGATCTTGATAGATTGGTTGAGTGGATGATTGTTCCTATGCTTTGAATGCTGGATGATGCTCCTTGGGCTCTGAGACCTAGTGGCCACATCCAAGAGCCCAAGTCCTAGGTAATGCTCCTAGTGGTTTGAGTCCCGGTGGCCATGTCTATTAGTTTTGAATTTTTGAGTCCCATATGTTGATTCTGAGGACCAAGCATCTGTTTGTACTTTGGGTTGGGGAACCCATCGGTTATATTTTGTGTCTGAGGCTTTATCGATGATGTTAAGGGAATCCTTTCTCTTGCATGGGATGTATCCCACTGATGTAAATGTCTATTTAGATGCCAGGGTCGAGTGTTACGGCCTAACACGATACAATACATTAGGTCAAGGACCCTGTTGAGATATGGTACATCCAGTCAAGGACCCTGTTTCTTAACTATGGATCCACACATATTTACACATAGATTGTGTGTGGGTGTACCCTATGGTCTTATGGGGGCTTAGATGGCGGTCAGGCTTAGATATTAGGGCCTTACACCCATGAAAAACTTGACCTTGGATCATGTGATATTGAGAGTTGGGTTCTGTTGTGTTTCGGTCAGCAGGATTATGAGCGGGTGTATCTTCTGGATTTATGGTGGCCCAGTTGGCATACATGCATAGATGTTAGGGCCTTGCACCCCGCATATAGTGTTATATCTTACTTCAGTAATATTATGATATAGGCCTCCTCAGTCTTCGTTCGTCGGTATCGTTACACATCACTTTGGTTTTTTTGGTTGGGGTTTGGGGATTTTCCAGACATGCTTATTCCTTGATCTGAGTTTTGATTTGCTAGATTTGCTACGATTTTCAATATTTGAGCTTTCTATATGTATAGTATTTCCCTGAGTCGACCGATGATGCCTACTGGGTGCCTTTTTTGGTACACACCCCCTACATTTTTGTATCTTCCCACGATGCAAGGTTAGGTTCTAGCTGCGGACACTAATTTTTTTGCATTCTCGAGCATTCAAGAGACATTTGGTGAGCATTGATAGCTCTAACTAATCCATGATCTCCTTCCCTTTTTGATGGCCATCTTTCTTATCAAGACATTGGCCTTGTACAATGTAGTGACTTGTATTTGTAGGAGTACTCCTTGCTATGTATATTATGATTACTACTATATATGTATGGATGTGTGCTTGTAGATATTGTAGCTCTGAACAGTTGACTTCCAGGTTCTAAGTAGGTTATGCTTATTTATGTCGTTGTGTTTTGTATGTGTTGACTAGGGATCTAGGGCAGGTACCTTGGGGCTAGGTAAGTGTCTTGCCTATAGGTGGGATCTGAAAGGCGCCATCATGAATGCAACCAAGTCGTGATAGAGAATCTTTCCAATCCTTTCGTATTTTGGACACCTCCCGCACTACTGAACCCTTGTATACTAGACTTTATAATACAAGCTTCAAAAGAAATACCCATACATCTAATTAACGAAGAACAATAACTCTCAAAATAAAATGTCCCACTTAGGGAAAAAACCCAAAGCCATGTTTGCTTTCCAAAATACACTTACTTAGGCTGGCATAAAACCTCCTGACCAATAATGGCCCAACATCACTCATTACAATCCATCAACACTACAACTATGAAACACGCCAAATAGAGCTTCCATAGGGCAATCACAAGCTTTAAACTCCCTGAGTTCCCTAAATCCCAACTCACCACCCTCAATCACAGAAACAACCACCACTAACACGAAGAACCAACCACAACAAGAACAAGACACAATAAAGGAACCACACTCACAGCTACTACTTAGCAAGGCCACTTGGCCAGAACAGCTAGAGGAAGAAATCTCAGGATGGTCGAATGAACAAGTCATACACCTTGGTCGAAGAAAGACCACATCAAAGGAAGGAAGCAATCCATAATCACTACTCACCATCTAACTAAAATTACACTATCCATCACCCACAACCATCTGTAGCTATAGGTCCTAAATCTTATACCGAGGGAGAAACATGAAACTAAGGGAATCTATAAGCCTATAAGGTCCAACTACTTAACGAAAAGGCCACATCTACCAACATACCATCTTCTCTCAGAAACATCCTCACACCCAATCTATCAACAACAATAAGAGCAACCTTTAATACCAAAATCATATTGGAAAGATAGAAATAAAACCCCACCAAAGTACGCAAGCTATATTCAAAATCACAAAGACATTATGCTTACACTATAATAGACGTTGATCTAAATACAAAATCATCCACTACTACAAATATCCATTACTAAGTGAAGACATGCATACACAAACCTAATTAAGATTATCCCCAAAATTAGGATATATATATATATATATGTGTGTGTGTTACAGATCATGTATGCATCGATGGGAACAAAGACCCTAACACCTATATCTAACAACAAGAAGATCCTAAAAAAGAATTCACACAAACATGATCGATACCTGGAGTCTAGCGCTTTGTCTGTTTAGTAGAAGCATAGGAGGATCACACCCCAGCTCAGCCTAAATACCAGACTATTTCAACAACACTCTAAATACCATCTCTGGCCAATCTAGTTTCCCTATGCTAGGGCATTCTCTAGATTTGTGGCCCATCTTCCTACATATGTGATAAGGCTCAATAACTCTTTTTTAAAAGAGTGACACCCATATAGGTCACTCTTAGGAACAATGGTTAAGTTCACGGTGGTGATAATAACCCAGTACTGAGCACCCTGCAATAATGCAACCACAGTAGGTATGAAGTGTATCAGAACTCCTCAGGTCCTAACCAAGCTAGAACCACCCTACTGAGATATCTAGCGTGACCTATCATGAGAGTCCCTACCCCTAACAAGTTGAGAACAATCTGTAACACCCAATAGATAATCCAAATTGATTGAACAAGGGCCCCACGCCCCTGAACCTACTAAGCCTATCATTAGGACTGTTGAGAAGACCTAGCTACAACCTATGGAATTTTGTTGCCTGAAGGTCTATATTATAAACCTTGGGAAACCAAGCTCAAAATCTATGTGCTGCGAGCACTATGGCCTATCTTAGGACCTCCTAGCACTGCATCATGAGGCTGACAGGTCTAAGACGAATAAAACTTTCAGGATCTAGTAACCATCTCTGGAGGTATCAAACTATGCGTACTCCACAACCTTTGCATGACTCACAAGCTGAGGAAAAGTAGGTCGTGTTGCTATCAAATGCTCAATGCCTAATAGAATGGTAGAGTCAATCCACTGACAAATCCTTAGATCAAATACTTCTCTATAGTTAATAAGATGAGGGTACATGTATCCCACTTAAGGAATTAGACCAAATAATTTATAAAATACAACGAACCCTACTGAGGAACTTGTTATCTATCTCCCATTTTAAAACTACCTTCCATAGCACTAGTTGGACATGCATATGCCATAGATGAATCTGCCAGCAACCTCATGTTATCCATGAAAGAAAGAGTGAATTCCAAGAAAGAAGATTTAGAAATTATTCGAACCAAAGCACACAATAAGGATTCAAGAACATGAGTTTCCTATGAATTCTCCTATAGCCTCCTGAAGATGGGATACAAACATCTATGGTCCTATTTGCAGAACTCCACTAGGCATTGCTCTTATACCAATGATTCTGGTCAACCTAGAGCTTTGATACCGACTTGTCATGACCCAATTCCTCAAGACGTAATGGCACCTACCCAATCACTAGTATGTAAGACTATCCTATAGCCTGAAACTATAGGAAATGGGCTATCTAGTAGAAATTAACCATAATAACTTAAAATTTCCATAATAAGAATAAGAGATACAAAATTTTGAAGAAAATAATATACCAAATCCCATATCAAGACTCGACATCAGTTAGTATTCAAGCTTCTATTACACAAAACGAGAGTATAATGCTTCTTCAAATATAAGTAATAGTATAAAGTATCTCTAAATACAAATTTAAGATATGTCCAAATACAATGAGATAGAAGTCCGCAACTCTAAATATGAGGAGCTTACTATAATCTCTGAAATACTCAACCCGCTCTACATGAAAGGAAGATAACAATGGGAATTAGCACTACGATTTGCAAGGGGTAGAGTCTAGAATGAGTACCAAACAAAATGGTGCTCTGCAAGCATAAGCTTACTGAGCTCCAAAGATAAAGCAAGTATAAACAACAATTTGTTCATTGGTGTGCAGCATGCCACATTCATGAATATAAGGCTATGTGATGTTTAGGAAAATTTTGCTTCTTTTGTGATTTATATCATGCCTTCAAAGCTTCCATATCCTAATACTTGTCCTTTGACCTTTTTAGAAATGGCTCCACGACGTGCTCCCTTTCCTAGGGGAGGTTTTCTAATGAAGACCAAGTTCCCCTAACTCCTCAAGTGGACCAAGTCTCAAATAATGAGTTTAAAGCCATTATCACTATGTTGGCTCAAGTCGTTGCTTCTCCAAAGACTCCTACTTCAGCTTCAAGGAATAAAAGATTTTGATAGAATGAATTCCCGGAATTTCATGGTTCTACGGTGGTTGAGGATCCACCAGAGTTCATTGATGAAGTTTATAAGGTAGTGGAGATTATGGGAGTGTGTTTCCATGAAAAGGCCAAATTGGTGGCATATCAACTTAAGAGAGTTTCTCATGTTTGGTTCACTAAGTGGAAGTTCAAAAGAGCTAAAGAAGGGCCTACTGGTTTGGAGATATTTAAGGCTTCTTTCCTTGATCATTTTTTCCTGCTTGAACTAAGGGAAGCCAAAGTGATAGAATTCATGAAGTTGAAGCAAGGTGGCCTAAGTGTGGGGGAGTATTCCCTCATGTTTGCTAAGTATTCCAAAATTTCTCCTTCTTTGGTGTCCAAATCTAGGGCCTGCAAGATAAATTCAGATTGTGTGTGTCCACAATGGATATCTCTAAACTTATTACATATACCAAAAAAGGAGAGTGAGAAACTTCAATAGATGAGTACAAGGGAGTCCAAGAGGGCTCAGTATTATGGTGGATTTTCTTGTAATAAGCCCAGTGGTAGCCATTTTGAATAAGGCTAAGGGTCTTCCAAAGGTGATTCTAAAAGGTTTGACAAAGGGAAAGGGACCAATCCAAAGGCTCAAGCTGATGTTGTGAATGGTGGTGCAATTTCTCCTAGGAGTCCCAACTATGGGAGGAAACATGTTGGTGAATGCTTGAGAGATTACAGTGCATGCTTTTGTTGTGGAAAGAAGGGACACAAGATTGCCAAATGTCCTAATGTTGCTAATAAGGGTAAAGAAATGCGTCCACAAGATCAAGTAGTTCAAAGAGGGAAGTGCAACAAGGTGCCTAAGCTCAAGTTGGTGTTGCATGTGGTAACCAGTTCTATGCTTTGCATGCTACACCAAGAGATTGATGGGTGTCCCAATATAGTTACCGGTATGTTAAGAGTCTTTGATCATGATGTGCATGCTTTGCTAGACCCTAGTGCTAATATTTCTTTTGTTACTCCTTACTTGGCCATAAAGTTTGATGTGACTCCGGAAGTTTTGTTGGAGCCTTATTCTATCTATACTCCTATTGGTGAGTCAATCCTAGATAAGGAAGTCTATAAAAAATTGTCTTTTATCGGTCTTGCACAAAGTCTTTCCAGATGATGCCGTTGAGCTTGATATAACCAATTTTGATGCTATTCTTGGTATGGATTTGTTACATGTATCCTATGCTTCTATTGATTGTAAGACTTGTAAGGTCACATTTCAAGTTCCTAATGAGCTAATCCTAGAATGGAGGGGAACCAATTCAAAGGAAAGTTTGTCTCTCATATAAATCTATGAAAATAATTTCTAAAGGTTGTCTAAATCATGTTTTCCGAGTCATGGATATTGAGTGTCATGTTCCTAATCTTAATTAGATCCTTATAGTTAATAAGTTTCTCGATGTCTTTCTTTGTGACTTTTCCAGTATTCTTCCCATCAAAGAAAATGATTTTGGTATTGATCTCTTGCCCAACACCCAATTATTTCTATACCTCCATATCTAATGGCCCCGATGGAGTTGAAGAATTGAACGAACAATTACAGGACTTACTTGATAAGGGATCCAAAGTCCTAGTGTGTCACCATGGGGTGCTCACGCTGTTTGTAAGAAAGAAGGATGGTTCACTTCGGATGTGCGTGGATTATCGATAATTAAATAAGGTAATTATAAAAAACAAGTATCCCCTTTCAATGATCGATGACCTATTTGATCAACTAAAAGGTGCAAGCCATTTCTCTATGATAGATCTCTGGTTAGGATACCACCAAGTGAGGTAATGGAATATGACATTCCAAAGATGACATTTAGAACTTGGTATGGTCATTTTGAAATCTTGGTTATGTCATTTGGAATAACAAATGCCCCCGCCACTTTCATAGATTTGATGAATAGGACATTCAAACTGTATTTGGAGATGTTTGTGGTGGTATTCATAGAAGATATATTAGTTTATGCACGGAATGTAAAGTATCATAAAAATCATTTATGGATCGTGTTACAAGCATTGAGAGAAATACAAACTTTTTGCCAAGTTTAGTAGTGTGATTTTTGCCAAAAGGTGGCTTTTCTTGGTATCATTATTTTGGGAGACAACATTAGATTTGATCCAAAGAACACGGGAGTGGTAAAGAATTGTCCTAGACCATTGTCCCCATCTGATATTAGGAGCTTATTGCGTTTGCCCGAATACTATAGGAGGTTTGTTGAAGGATTTTCCTCCATAGCTTCTCCTTTGATGAGGTTGCCCCAAAAGAAGGTAAAATTCCATTGGTCTGACAAATATGAAAAGAGTTTCTAAACATAGAAGGATCGTCTTACATCGACTCATATTTTGACATTACTCGAAGGTTTTGATGGTTTTGTTATATATTGTGATGCCTCACATATAGGCATAGGTTATATTTTGATGCAACATGGAAAGGTCATTGCCTATTCTTCAAGACGATTAAAAGTGAATGAAATGAATTATCTGACACATGATCTTGTGTTGTTGGCCATTATGTTTACATTGAAAATTTGGTGACGTTACCTTTATAGGTACATTTTGATATATTCACCGACCACAAGAGTTTGCAACATTTGATAAACCAAATGGATTTAGATTGAGGATAAAGAAGGTGGTTAGCACTATTGAAGGATTATGACATGAATTTGACTTATAACCCTGGCAAGGCTAATGTCATTGCTGATGTATTAAGTAGAGTGTCTATGGATAGCATAACACATATTGAGAATAGAAAGAAAGAGTTTATCAAAGAATTTCTTTGTTTAGCTCCTTTGGCTATGAGGTTTAATAGCTTGAGCAATGGTGGTGTGTTGGTGCCAAATGGGGCAAAATCATCCTTAATGAAGGAAGTTAAAGAAAAACAAAACATGGCTCCTATTTTAGTTGAATTAAAGTAGTTGGTGATGGATAAGAAGGTAGAGGTCTTCTCACAAGGGGGAGATGGAGTGTTACATTACCAAAGGCAATTGTGTGTGCACAATATAGATAGCTTGAGGTAAAAGATACTTGCTGAAACTCATAACTCGAGGTACTCTATTCATCCAGGATCCACCAAGATGTATACGCATTTTGAGAGAAGTGTATTGTAGAATGACATGAAGAATGACATATCAAAGTGTGTGATGGGGTGTGTGAATTGTCAACAAGGGAAAGTGGAACACCAAAGATCCGGTGGTTTGACGCAAGATTTTGAGATACCAACATGGAAATGGGAGGAGGTAAATATGAATTTCATCATGAGTTTACCAAAGACTAGAAAACAATTAAACTCAATATGGGTTGTTGTGCTTAAAATGATAAAAATAGCCCATGTTTTGCAGGTGAAGGCTTCTTATGGCATTGAAGACTGAAATCCAAGAATTCGTAAGGTTACATAGGGTACCATTGACCATTATATCGGATAGAGGTGCTCAATTTACTTCTAATTTTTGGAAGTTATTCCAAAAAGACCTTGGTGCGAAGTTGAAGCTATGTACCACATTTCATCCTCAAATGGATGAACAAGCCAAAAGGAAAATACAAACTTTGGAAGATATGTTGAGGGCTTGTGTGCTTGATTGCAAAGGAAGTTGTGATGATCACTTACCTCTTATTGAATATGCATATAACAATATCTCACTCAAGTCATAAAATGGCACCGATTGAAGAATTATATGGTAGGTAGTGTGGATCACCGGTGAGATGGTATGATATTGGATAAATGTATTTTATTGGAAAAGATTTGGTACTTGATGCCATAGAGAAGGTTAAAATCATAAGGGAAAAGGTTGAAAGCTTTACAGAGTCATCAAAAGTCAGATGCCGATGTTAAGAGAAGAGAACTAGAATTTGATGAAGTTGATTAGGTGTATTTAAAGGTTTCATCAATGTAAGGAGTGATACATTTTGGAAAAAAGGGCAAATTGAGTCCTAGATATCTGGGACCTTATGAGGTAGTAAAGAGAATTGTAAAAGTAGCCTATGAACTAGATTTGCCTATAGAGTTAGTTATCTATGGTTCATCCGGTGTTTCACGTATCAATGCTAAGGAAATGCTTGGGTGATCCTAATTCTATTGTTCTATTCAAGGATGTGTCCATTAAGGATGATTTGACTTTTGAAGAAGTACCGGTTGAAAATTTAGATCGGCAAGTGAAGAGGTTGACAAATAAAGATGTTGCATCGTCAAAGTGTTATGGAGAAACAAATAAGTTGAAGGTTCTACTTGGGGCGCCGAGGCGGACATGATTAAATGATATCCTTACCTTTTTCCTTCTATTCAAGTATAAGGTACTTACTACGATCTATTCCTCCAAAGTTTGCACGAATACGTGCCTTTTGTTAAGTTGTATACATGCATGATCATGAAATTATTTTTGATTAATATTTTATGTATAAGTTTGATGATTTTATGAAAATGATGATTAAGTTGCATTTTTGCATATATGTTATGATGATGATTATGTTTCTAGTCTATTCAAGCATATTTCTATCTTATTCAAGGACGAATGATCCCAAAAGGAGATATTGTAACAACCTACATGTTATTAGCCTTGAAAATGGAAAGTTATGAAATTTTGGACTCACTTGGTCACATGAGCCAGTCTACGACTCATGAAAGCATGGAAGTTCATAGGTTGGTTTATGGACTTGAGTCTAGAAAGATGGAAATTTTGGGAGTTTCTGGAAGTTGTCTTTGATCAACAAGATGGACATTCAAAGGGACCATAGCCTGTGGTTTTCATCGTAGAAGCGACCCGTAAAGGATGAAATTTTTCTATATCTGGAAGGTAATCAACAAAGGGGTACATCACTAGTAAAATAGTCTATGGTCTGTAAGAAGGGTTTTGTGGTTCCAAAATGCAAATTTTAGTAGCCCAACTTTTCTTACTAGAAGTTCTACGGGCCAAGGCACGAGCCATAGGTTAAATAACAACCTATGAATGGGGTCTCGTGATCATGTAGGGTGAGTGGAGGCGAGCAAGGGCTGTGGGAGGGCACCATGGACAGGATCAGTGGGACTGGGAACCCAGTGGCTCGAATAGTTTAAAGGTTGTATGGGACCATATGCCACGCAAGATCGACTCAGGCACCATTATTAAAACATTTTTACATCTCATCTATAATAGGCGGCATGGCATCCCTAGTTCACTGGGTTTCTGAGCACAATAGCGACCGTACCAACCAAGCAGTAAACTATGTGACAAGATTTTTTGACTCTTTCAGACTTTTCACGCGGGCCTTGAGTGGCTCTCCCTGGCCTATAGCGCCCTTCAATTTACGCCTTCTCAAGTCTCATTCTTCTTGTACCAATTTATCTAGCTTGGTTTAATTTCCAAAGGCTATTGTAATCACAATAAGCACAATAAGGGCAATCATTAACTATTGTTGTAGTTCATAGTAGATATTGTATAACCTAGTGAGTCATCAGTTTCCCGACGAGCAGAGCTTGCTAGAGTTTCACCTTAGACCGCTCCTTGCTCCTTCCCCCCTCCCCCACCCCGAAGAGAGAAGAACAAGAAAAATGTTTAGCCAACCATCCTATTATTTAGACAAAAAGTGTATTTAAAAAAGTACAGTATCTTTGAGAGAATTTCCTAAGGATATTTCTCTTGGAGTCTAGTCTATAGAATGCTTAAGCTCTAAGGTTAGCTTGTCTTGAGCTTCCTAAGGTCTTGGCCTCCCTTTTATAGGAAAAGGTTGGCCTTGCAAACCAACTCTAAAATAAAAAACATTATTACACAATGCACACCATTTTAGGAATGGATGGGCTATACCATATTCTAAAAATATTAAACCTATCTAAAAATGGTAAATCTTATCAGGACATACTATCTTTATCTAATTTATTCAAATTGGGCCCCACCTAACATGTGAATGGATCTTACTAAAGAAAGCATAAAAACAATAGCATGATGTTAGCATATGATAACATGTGCAAGCTAGTGAGTCAACAACATGTAGGTGGCTGCAACTAGGTGCGTAAGCTATATGTAGACATCGGGTGAGCTGGAAGGTGAGCTACTTGTAGGCATCATGCAAGCAAGTGTGCAAGTTATTTGTAGGCAGCTTTCAAGTAGGTTAGTAAGCTGCTGGTGTGGATACTTGGTGATGAAGGATTGTGGATGACTCGGTGAAAAAGATTGTGGTAGGCTTTGTGGCAAAGGATTGTCGATGACTTGGTGACAAAGTTATGTGGTTCTCTTGGTGAGGAAGCTATCGTAAACTTGGTGGTAAAGTTTTGGGGTAAACTTGGCAAGAAAGCTTAAGTAATTTTGGTGGGTGATTTGGGTAATTTAAGTAAGTGGTAATTTTTGGTGGAGGTGGTAACTTTGGGGTGGTGAAACTTGCACATGTCATCAGGTAGCATCAAACTATGAAGAGGTTGAAGGAGTTGTGGGCGGGCGTGAGTATCCTTCTTCCATCCACCAATTGTCGCCATGTTTGTCCAGCTCTCTATTCTCAAGACCTTTTCTAAGTGATCGAGTAAAGAACATGTTCTTGCTCATTGGTCCCGCAACATTATGATTCCATTTTTGTGATTTCAGCCTTGTGCTCGTATGGTTCCGCTGGTGTTTTTAGAGTTTTGTACGACCTAGAAATGAACCTTTTTGAAAATATCTCTGGTTGAGACAGGAAGTTTGCCAAGATATTGTCCTTTCCTTTGAGGTTCTTTACTTGGAATTCGTAAGGAGAGAACCATTGTACCCATCGAAAGATCTGAGAGTTGGGAATGATCTTTAGGTTTAACTGGATCATCTTCATGAAGGCTTTTACATCCATCTCAATCAGAAATTCCTTATGGCTCAAAAAGAAAGTTGAACTTCTTTATGCCATTTTTAACAGCAAGAATTTCCTTGAAGGTTGAGTGGTAGTGTTGTTATGCATCTTTGAATCTCCCGCTTGCATATCCACATATTTTGTGACTTCCATCTTTTTCTTCTAGGAGGATAGCACTCCTGTATTCAATTCTCGCATCAGTATTTCAGATCTTAAAACCGTCCGAGGGAATGTTGAGGGTCTTAACTTCACTAGGTAACTTACTGTTTCGTACTTCGTCGGAACCCTAATTTGCTTCTTTGATCACTTTATCATATCAGGATTTTGTAAGGTGATTTATTCTCTCTGGTCATCTATAAAGATCTAAACTTCCCGAAAATCATCTCAGTGGCGAAAAAGAGTCACCCCGACAAAGTTCACACTAATTTCTGGCAAGGTAAAGATCTATGACAAAGTTCACTTTGATTT
Source organism: Solanum rostratum (assembly GCA_029948455.1). Classification (NCBI taxonomy): domain Eukaryota; kingdom Viridiplantae; phylum Streptophyta; class Magnoliopsida; order Solanales; family Solanaceae; genus Solanum; species Solanum rostratum. Next base: position 26,657,207 of record CM057051.1, read on the forward strand.
TCGGGGTTCTTCTTCTTCTTCTCTCTCTCTGTCTCTTCTTCTTCTTCTCTTCTTCTTCCTTTGCTTTTCTGGCTATCTTTTCTAGAGCTCATCTTCTTGATCTGAAATCCAGCGAAGCCACGTAGAGCGCTGCTCCGGCGTTCCTCTTCTAGGGATAGAAATGGTACAGGTATCCTAGTAGCCAAAGACCGTAGTGATTTTCTGGTTGAGGTTAGGAGGATTAATGATAGGATGATGATTATCAAACTCGTGGTTGGTATGCACGTAGTGAACATTGTTAGTTCTTACGCGCCCCAAGTAGGCCTAGATGAGGAAGTCAAAAGTCTCTATTGGGAAGATTTGGATGAGGTTGTGCAAGGCATACCGTAGACAGAAAAAATCTTCATGGGGGAGACTTTAATGGGCATATCGGGGCAACTAGTAGTGGGTTTTAGGATGTACATGGAGGCTTTGGTTTTGGGGAGAGGAATGGAGGGGGGACGTCTCTCTCGAATTTTGCCAAAGACTTTAAGTTAGTTATTGCTAACTCATGTTTCCCAAAGAGGAAAAACCACTTGATTACCTTTCGTAGTATGGTAGCTAGAACTTAGATAGATTACCTGCTTCTATGGAAGGGTGATAGAAGTCTGTGTAAGAATTGCAAGGTTATTCCGGGTGAAAATATTTCCACTCAACATAGACTTCTAGTGATGAATTTGGAGATCAAGAGAGAAAATAAGAAGGTTATTTATGCCCAACCAAGGATTAGATGGCGATGCCTTACTCCTGCCCTTTCCCGAGAGATAGAAGATAAGTTGAAAGACTTAGAGGCTTGGAGTAGTAGCAGGAATATGAACAATATGTTAGACACTACTGCTGGTTGCATTAGAAAGGTAGCCGCCGAGGTACTAGGGGTTTCGAGAGGGGCCTTTTGTGGACGTCAAGGCAACTGGTGGTGGAATAAGGATGTTCTGGACAAAGTGAAAGATAAGAAGGTTGCTTACACAATGTGGCTTGAATGTAAGGATGAAGATGGAAAGCAAATGCTTAAGGAGACATATAATACAGCTATGTCAGAAGAAAAGATAGTGGTGACGAGTGCTAAGATAGCAGCTTTTGAGCGCCTGTATGAGGAGCTATTTGATAAAGGCGGGGACAAGAGATTGTATAGGCTCGCTAAAGAGAGAGAAAGGAAAGGTCGTGACCTAGACCAACTGAAGTGCATCAAGGATGAGGAGGGTGTGGTGTTGGTGGATGACACTTCCATTAAACTAAGGTGGAAAGCTTACTTTCTTAAACTCTTAAATGAAAAAAGAGATAGAATCATTTAGATGAGTGAGTTGACACACTCTGAAAGTCATCATTATTTCGGTTACTCTAGGCGATTCAATGTTGAGGAGGTTAGGATGGCTATCAGTAGGATAAAGAGAGGGAGGGTGGTCAGACCCAATGAGATTTCGGTAGATTTTTGGAAGAACATGATCAAGGATTGTATAGATTCGATCACTAGACTGTTCAATATTATTATGAAGACTGCCAAGATGCCTGATGAATGAAGGAGAAGTATAATGGTTCCATTGTACAAGAACAAAGGGGATATTCAAAACTATAACAATTGAAGGGGTATCAAGTTGTTAAGTCACACTATGAAGATCTGGGAGAGAGTGGTGGAGATGAGGGTAAGAAGTGTAGTGTCTATTTTGGAGAATCAGTTTGGATTCATGCCGGGGCAATCGACTACTAAAGTAATTCACCTTGTTCGGAGATTAGTGGAGAAATAGGGAAAGAAAGAAGGACCTTCATATGATGCTCATTGATCTTGAGAAGGCCTATGAAAAAGTGTCAACGGATGTCCTATAGAGATGCCTAGAGGTAAAACGTTTCCCAATGGCAGATATCAGGGCAATTAAGTGCATGTACGATGGGGCCAAAACTAAAGTAAGAATGATGGGAGGAGACTCGAAATATTTTCCTGTTGAGATAGGACTCCATCACAGATTGAACCCATTCCTGTTTGCCCTAGTGATAGATAAGCTGACGTGATCTATCCAGGAGGAGGTTACGTGGTGTATGCCATTTGCAAGTGACATTGTATTGATTGATGAGACTTGGACTAAAGTTAATGATAGGTTGAAGGCTTTGAGACACGCCTTTGAGTCCAAAGGATTCAAACTTAGCAGGACAAAAACATAATACTTGGAGTGCAGATTCACTATTGCAAGGGATAATCCAGACATTGATGTGAGGCTTGGCGCTTAACCTATCCCCAAGAGGGAAAACTTTAAGTATTTGGGGTCCATCATCTAGAGTAGTGGCGATATCAATGATGACATCACATATCATATTGGGGCAGCATGGTCTAAATGGAGGCTTGCCTCTAGAGTATTGTGTGACAAGAAGATACTACCTAAACTCAAAGGTAAGTTTTTACAGAATGGTGGTTAGACCATCTTTGTTGTATGGGATAGAGTGTTGGCCAATAAAAAATGCACATGTTCAGAAGATGCATATCGCTGAGATGAGGGTGTTAAAAATGATGTGTGGGCACATAAGGAGGGATAGGATTAGGAATGAGACCATTTGGTAGAAGCTAGAGGTGGCCCTGGTGGTTGATAAGATGAGAGAAGCAAGACTGGGATGGTTTGGACATGTGTAGAGAAGAGGTACCAATACTCCTGTAAGGAGGTGCAGAAGGTCGGATTTAAGAGTCACTAGGAGGAATAGAGGTAAATCAAAGAAGTATTGGGGAGAGGTGATTAGACAGGATATGGCGAAAGTTGATTTCTCCGAGGACATGACCTTAGATCAAAAGGAGTGGAGGTCGAGAATTAGAGTAGAAGGTTAATAGGTTAACAGGTTAGGTTGATGTCTAGCCGTGGAGTATTACAAGTAGTAAGTTTTGTCGAGTCCGTATATCATGTGTTGTCTTTATCTATATTATATTTGTTAAACTTATCGCATTTACATAATATCATGTGTTTTTCATTAGTAGTCGCTCTTCCTATTCCTTTCCTTTTGGTCATATCTAGTTTATTCTGCTTATGGGTTATTGAGACGAGGGTTCCCAAGAAAAAAACCTCTCTATTTCTATAAGGTAGCAGTAAGGTCTGCGCACATTCTACCCTCCCTAGACCCCACTTGTGGGATTCCACTAGGCATGTTGTTATTGTTAGAGTACTTCATTGTCTTGGTCCTTTCCCAAGACTGGAGCATTCTTCTCCAACATCTTGGTGAGTTGAGTAATATGCGTAGAGATATTAGGGATAAAGTATCATATGTAATTAATCATACATAGGAACTGTTGGAGTTTCTTGGTCGTTATGTTGGTGTCGGGATGCTTGAGTAATTCCTATTAGATATGTAGCCCTGGGTGGTATGCTCCATGAGAAAAATGCATTCTTGAGAAGTCTATCTCATCCTTCATAAGAATCATTTTCTTCGTTGAGATCATGATCCCGTACTTCTTCACTAATTCATGGAATTAGCGAAGAAGGGCATGGTGTTCCTCCTTAGTATCACTGAATAGCAGGATATCTTTGATATAGACTAGTGATATATGGAGGATAGACTGGAAGATTCGGATCATGGCCTTTTGGAAAAGTGAGTGTACTAGTTTGAGCCCAAACAGCATGACCTTCCACTAGTAATGGTGGTCAGGTTTGTAAAAGTCGGTCTTAGGCTTATCCTCAGGGTGTATACCCAGTTTCCAGAAGCCTGACTTGAGATCAAATTTTGAGAAGTAGGTGGTTTAGATAATTATGAGAACAAGGTCAACTTGTTAGGAATCGAGAACTTGTCATCCAGTAGGATTTGATTGATAGGTTGAGAGTTGATGACTAGCCAGAGTTTTCCTCTCATATGTTTGGCTCGCTTGTTGACATAGAATGCCTCACAGGACCACTGTGAATCCGATTGTTTGATAAGTCTAAATACCAGTAATTCGTCACGTTCCTTCTTGGCAAGCTAGAGATGTTTTGGGTTCATGCCTGAGTGTCTCACCTTTGTTAGATTGATGTTCTCATTCTTCATGAATGGGAGACTGATAAATAACTCTTCATTCAACCACAACTTTTTAGCATGCTTCTTAATAAACACTTAATGGCAATCGGCACATGCTTCCTTGATGAGCTATTGCTCTACATCCTTGATCTGCTCTTCTTCCATGATAGGAAATAACCTTGTCATGGTCGTATATGGCTTAAATTTATCCTTAAAGGTTATGCCCTGTGTTTGTATCTTGAGTCGATTGTTGAACTTCTTATAGATATCAAACCCTATGATAAGCTCAATCCCTGGGACAATAGATCCAAGTATTTTGGTATGGAACTGTACTCCTTGGAAGAACTAAATAATGATTGTGTTCTTCATGATGGCTCCAGCAGTCAAGACTCCTTTATAACCAGTGTTAAAGTGTTTTAAGTGAGGGTTCCACTGCTCCTTGGGAAGGATTTTGGGGTTTAACATGGATGATACTGCTCTTGTGTCAATGAAAGAAATAATTTGGATTGATCTTGTCCAGTTTTATGGGTATATTGCCAATTGTACATTAAGTGTTTCAGTATGGGAGATGTTGCTAATGCCGTTGGCTCAAGAAATCTAGAACAAGGCAACTTCTAGTTGGGTATTTTCATCGATAGTAGGTTGCATCATGTCTTGTGATCCTTCTTGCTTGTTGTGGTCATCATCTTCCTTATGGCCATCGCTGCTATCAGCGGTTGCATCTACTAATAGCTGAGTGGCTCTCTGTGTCTTTCTTGAGTAGGGGTAATCTCTTGACAGATGCGTAGTTTTCCAGCAGATTTTTCATTTGTAGACCTTCTCTCTTTGCACCTTTGTTTCCATCTATTCCATCGAGTTCTATTTAATTCTTGGCATTTGGAGCATTGGTAAGGTTCACCAGGTTTGGTGGTTCGACTGCATGCGTCACTGGGATCAAGATTTGTGTTTCCATTGTTATGGTATGCACCATCTTTTGAACTATTGCTGGATGAATCACTAAGTTGTTACACTGCATCATAAAACTCATCTTTGCCCGATGATGAATCTTCTTTTTTGGTATCACTGTCTCGACGTGGAGGATTGGTTCCATCGGCAACCTTCTATTCCAGGCTACACACTTGTGGTATGACTTGATCCTGGGAGATTAAGTTATTGTTCAAGTTACCTTGGCTTGACACAAAGCCACTTCTCTTGGTGTAGCTCTTAATATGTGTCGTATATCTCCTTCTTTTGTGAGACCATATATTATATATATGGTCGTCTAACTCCATTTGAATTCTTCCATGAATCCTTTTCCTTTGGGGTTGCTTTCTTTCTGCTTCATCTTTCTTTTGGGAAGCAAGCACATCGTTTCTTTCCCAGACAAGTTTTGCAATATTGAACTCATTTCCATTCTTTGTGTCATGATAGACTAAAGCTGATAGTTGTGTTGTAGAATGGACCATGCAGAGTGGATTGTCTTAATTGAATGAGGAGTACTTCGGATCTAGCTGAACCGAGGTGCTCGAAGAGAGAGAAGTGGTCCCCTACTCTTGTTCAGAGTTGTATCTCAGCTGCAAGATCTGATCACTGAAGGAGTCTATTTCCTTTTGTTGCTGGCCAAAGAAATGGAAGAGGTTCGCCCCTGTCGGACACTTTTCAAGCGGAATAAAATGTAGTCTTTGTTGTAGTGCTTGAATAAGATGAGTGTTTCGGGCTGACGTGTCTACCATTTTGACATTGCTCCTAGGCTTGGTTTTAGCCTAAGCAATAGTGCTAATGGAGTGCTTTCCTTTGGGCAGTATCTGAGTTGTCCAACAGGTAGTCTTCTGATTGCCTGTGAAAGTTATCCTCCATGTGGCATTTTTTCTTGGTTTCTCCTAAGTGATGGATAACACATTGTGGCCTATCAAGATTTTAGCTTATGTTATCCTTTTCAAGTGTTTGGTGTGAGAAGAGGTTTACTTTGTGACTGGAACTTGTAGGGGATATCATGGACAATGGTGGTATAGGCTCTTTTGTGGTGATGTCAAGTTTGGATGGAGTGGTTGAGGCAGAAAGGTTTTGAGGTGTATATGACACTAGGAATTCATATTTGCCCAGATGACTCAGAGAACCAACAAACGGATCCCTTTCATCATATCTTTCATTGAATTCCCTTTAACTTCTTCTTCCTCTTTTTCTCCTTAGCGGATGGTCATCATCATCTGCGTCTTCTTCATGACATCCTTGGAAGTCACTATCATGGTTCCATGGAGTATGTCTTTTAAAGGGTCATTTAAACCAATTTGTAGAATATCCATGATGGTCAAACTGTTGTTTCCAATCTTGTTCAGTACGGGAAGAACTGAGCAATTAAGAAATAGTTTCTGGGTCCATATCATCAGAATGATTTATGGGTGCTTGGTGCATGTGGACAAGAAAAACTATATAGGTGGATTGATTGGACTCTATAGGATATAAGTTATCATAAACTGTTTTAGTGTATGGTTTATCATGTAAAAGAGGTTGAGGATGGTCTCTCAACTCCTCATACTTGGTGACCTGATCTTCAAGAATAAGCCTCAGAAGTCTATCCTTGGGTATCTATCATGATAACAAAGCACATCTGGTGGTCCATTTGGTTGCATCTATATGTTGCAACAAGGAATTGTTACCAACAGGGAACATGAGACCCATGCCATGGTTCTGTACTCTCCAAGTTGTCTAGTAGTGTGGAGTGCGTGGGTAGTTTCTCTAGCTTGTGGAGCTCCGAGTATCTGGACTTTGATCTTCAACGCCTCCATGAGGTACAGATCATGCAGAAAAATGATAAAGTTGAGATAGAACACAGTCCAAATGTTGAGGGTTATTTCAGGGGTTCCCAAATTCGCATGTTACTTGTTGTATCGGCTATCCAAGAGGGAAAGACACACCAGTATGGGCTAGCCTATTCTTCTGTTATACATGAAAGAAACTCTGATGGCACCAAAATGGTTATTGGTGAACACCAGGCATTTCCACTTGGTTGGAAAGTCCTCTGGCATCTGCAGTATGATGAAATGTTCTTCTTAGGTTGCAAGAATAGGGTGCATGTCAAGTTTTGAGGAAGCAACATATTCTTTTACTCCTTTGGGTTTCAGTTTGACTAGGGAGCTGATTTGCAACCAAGGGTTACAGGTGTTTTTAACAAAGGCAAAGTATGGGTTTAGTAGAGGTAAATATGTGGAGGATATTTTCTTTTCTAGGGGTAACACATCACTTCATAGGGATAATTGTATCTACAAAAGAGAGTTTTGCTCTAAGTAGGAGTCATCTCTAACTTGGCAAAGGATTTACAAACACTTGACTCTGAAGGTAAAGACACAGATTTACAAGTACTAGACATAGACGATAAAGGCTCTGAAATAAACATATTTTTGGTTTTTCTGGACTATAAAGACACACACACGTATCCGTTCTAAAAATCTATGGACATACTCGATATTTGTTCTAAGGTTATAAGGAGAAGTTTCAAACAACTTATGTAAAGACTGTACACAGATTTATGGCTAAAGACTCAGATTTTAAACACACGAACTGAAAGTAAAGAGTATGGACAGTTTTTACGGCTATGGACTCAAAGTAAACACAGAGACTTGAAGTAAACACACAACTGAAAGTAAACACTGAATAATTAAAGTTGGTAGTAAAATACGAGAGATAGATTTTTTAGGGACCTAAACTACGTCGTTTTTTCCCTTTTAATAACCTCACCAAAACTAACTCCTATAAGTTCTCTTCCTAATTCATTCAAAGCCATTCATCCTCAAAATGCTCTCAAAGGTTCTCAATTATTTCTCTCTCTAAGATAAGGATTCCATTAAAGCTAGAGTTTGAAGGTTGGCTTAAAGATTTCCAAAATTTTCTCTTTACTTCTTGGGATTCTCATCCAAGGTATGTAGGGGTTCATTCATGGATTAGTTTCTTCCATGAATCCCAATAAAGGAATCTTCTTTTTATCAAATTTTCATGATGATTACTATGACTCCAAATGCATGGATTATGATGCCCATATGATGATTATATCTAACTATGCATGAATTATGAAGAACTATATGATTTATATGATTTTCAACCAAAAGTATGTGATTTCAATGTAAGCATGATTAGGCGTAATGATTTGATATGGGTTCCTTTACTAAAGATCCAAATTGATTTTAGCTGCATGTTTCCTCAATGAACTTCATCCAATTACATAATTTTGATTCAATTGTTCATGGATCCACACATAGCCCTAGTCTCTTATGATAAAGCTACGAATTTTTATGATTATGATCACAAGTATGTAAAAGCATGTGTTATGACAATGATGATGTTATGACAATGATAATGATGATGCTATGATAAAGAGAGCGATGATGTTAAGGTGGGAATGTCTATCCACACTATGATGAAAAGTGAAGTGAATGGACTTTTCTTATGATATGAGATATTTTAATGAAAGATTATGATGACTATTTTACAAACTATGGAAGTATGATTATATTTAAAGCTTTGCATATGCATGATTTATGTATTATGTGGGGTATGACATAGCACTAAGAGGGCTTTGGTAGATTCCACAGTCCCAAAACTTCGTGCCACCATAAGAATGATGTCTATGTTTTTTTTCCTTAAAGGTGTGCTAATAGATCCATGTAGCTTTTAATGGACACTTATTATGCTAGGATAGAGCCTAAAGGGTGGGGACAAATGATTGGTTCTCACCGTGCTAGAATAGAGCCTATAGGGTGAAGATTGAGTCTACCTTAGCAAAGTAGACTCTTTGCTTGGTGTAGAGGGAACAATGTTCCATCTAATAGTCTGCATGGTCTTATATGTTGGTTATGATCTTATTCCCACATATGAATGTTAAGTATATGAATAATTTGATGATGCTTCTTCTCATGATTTTAACTTGTTTTGCTCATGTATATCGTGTCCTTGTCCTATTGATTACGGATATGCATATTGATGTTTTATTGTTTTGTCCTTTGATTCATTGAATACCTACATACTTAGTACATTCTATGTACTAACGTATACTTCTTTGCCTACATGATCTAACCATTTATAGACATATGATAAGGCAACACTTCAATTACTTTGCTAGATTGGATTCCAAGCTTGAAATTTGTTGGCGAGTTTCCATGCTTTGGGAATAAGCCCATTTACGATGTTTCTATATGTTGAGACTTTATCATTTTCTTTTTATGTATATCTTGAGGGTGAGCTAGTAAATTATGTTATACACCCTTTCAAGATCATAGGATGTAGAGGCATGTTTTGGACACTACGGATTGATGTATATTCCCATAACAGGAACTATGTTGCTACTAGTTTTATGCTTTTCCGCTTGTTTATTCTCTTATGTATGCTTATTTTACCTTATGAATGCTTATAATATGAACATGAGGCTCAAATGAGATGCCTTCGAGTCTCACATTCACCGTATCATGGCTAAGCCCTGGGTCTGGGTCGTGACACAAGGCTTCTCAATAGAATGCATCATAATCCAGGTTATTGTGTCTTCTATATGGAGAAAAATTGTCTTTAAATTAATCATTTAAGCTTTGCAGATGGCACAAACATTTTAACTTGTAGTAGAACCAGATCCCTTACTTTGATCATGGTGACTTTAGAAGCTTGTGAACAGCTTTCTGGGCAACTCATTAACAAAAAAAGAACCACTTTGTATTGACCACAAATGCCTTTAAATATACTTGCGATAGAGTAAAACGGGTCACTGGTTCCAATAATGAAAGGATCCTATAACTTATCTGGGGTTCCATCTCTTTATTGGTAGGTAAAAGGTTCAGTACTTCTCCAATTTGGTGGTGGACAAAATATTTGGTTGGCAAACTATGATTTTAAGCAATAGAGGGAGGGCAGTTTTGGTAAAACATGTCCTGCAATCCTTGTCTATTCATCTTCTGTCTGTTGTTTCTCCTCCCTCCACTATTCTCAAATGGATACAAGGTCTCATTGCTCAATTGTTTTTGGGTTGGAAGGACAATAAAAAGAAGTATCACTAGTCTTCTTAGATGATTCTAAGCTTTCCCTATGAGGAGGGTTGGATTGGTATCAGAATGCTTAAGAAAGCTTGCACTTCATTTCAATACAAGCAACTGTGGACTTTCAAAACAAAGAGCACTCTTTGGGGTGATTTCCTAAAGCCAGATATTGTCAATAATCTAATCCTAGTAGTAAGAAATGGGGGCACTGGTGACTCACTTTTTCGGAAGCATATGATGAAAAATGAGAACAAGATGGAACCTCCCATTCAATTGAAGATTAATTCTGGTATTACCTATTTTTGGTGGGATGATTTGTTAGGGGTGGGTTCTTTAGCCAATTTTCAAAGGAGTGAGTAGTAGACTCAACAATACTAAGGTGGCTCACTTCATTGTTGATGGCCAATAGAATGTTGCTATGATCATTCATGTGGCACCTCCCTAATATGTTCCTGCTATCTTGTCAATGCATATATAAATTCATCAAGAGGTGCCTAATCAGCCTTTATAGAAGTTAACAACTCATGGAGACTTCACTTGTTCATCTTCTTGGAATGAAATTAGGGAACACAGAGAAAAGACTATGATTAATTTAAATACTTGGCATAAGAACATCCTTTTGAAGTATTCTTTGCTTCTATGGATGGATTTTAGAGGCAAATTGTGAACCAAAGAAAAGCTCTACAGTTTTAGGGTAGATCCTATGGACTGCTGCTACTATTATAGGCCTGCGATGGATACCATTGATCACATACTCATCTCAGGACAATTTGCCAGCAATGTCTGGAGGTACTTTACAGATTCTTCTAGGATCAGTAAGGAGTATACCCCCTTGAAACACCACAACATAAGATGGTGGAAATCTAGTTATAAGAATGAGGCTCATGGATTACTTCTTCAACCTACTCTCATATTTATCTATTGGAATCTATGGAAGAATACATGTGCAAGGAAATATAGAGGCCAGAAATCTAGTACAAAAGGGTCAAATACATTGTCTTGAAAGATACATCCAACCTGATGAGGGTCACTTATCCTTATATCATTTGGCCTTCAAACTAGAAGGATCTAGTTCTTCATACTAAAAAGTGCACATATGAGATGAAAATCACCAAGGTTATTTGGATGAAGCCACCTGATCAGTGGGTTAAGGTCAACACATGTGGAAGTGCTCTTAATAATCCTAGCAAAATAGATGCAGGGGGCATCATTAAGGATAGTACTATAGGTTTATTCTTTTCTTATTCCATGCCTTTTTGTGAAGGAACCAACAACCTGGCAAAGGTGGAAGCTGCAGGCTATGGTGCTATTTAGTGTCTATAGCTTTGTTTTAGAAAACTAATACAGAAAGTTGATTCAGAATTGTTAACTACCTAGATCAACTGTCAGTCCAACCCCCCCAGGAACATTATTTATTCTTTAAGCAGGCACTAGCATTGCATCAGCCATATGAAAATTTTCAAATGAATACATACCATGAAGAGGCCGATTTCACTGCAGATGTTTTAGCCAAGAATAGTCATAAGTTCAATAGCCCTCAACATTACTTGAGCGTTCAGCATATTCCTAAAGAAACCAAAGCATGTTACTACCCGGACAAGATGGGCATGGAAAATTACAGAAGAAGGAAAAGTAAAAAGAATTAAGAAACCACCATAGTTGTTGGTCTACTTCTTCTCATGACTGCCCTAACACATGATTATCCTTTCCCTTTTAATCTTCCTCTTTGTTGTATAATTTATGTTAGAGCTTTTAAGAATAACTCATATGTTTTTTCTCCTTCTATTCATAAGGGGAAAGTCTCCCTTGTTTATTGCTTTCCTAGTTTTATTGTAATTAGAGAAGTCCTCTCATAGGCTTATATATACTAGATTTGCTTTTTCTTTTAGTATTGAGGTTGGCCGACTTATGAACCACCATAGGGCCGGAGGTAAGGTCTATGTTCCCCTCCATGTACTTTTACCTTTTTTGGTACTTAGAATAAGGCTTGGGTGTACAGCTCAATCCCTGGCCATCAAGGTGGATGGGGTCCTCTTGGCAAGTTATGTTCCCCATAAAAAAAAGATGTAGCCATGAGGATGAGGAGGAGAATAGTCACCTATCCCTATATTGTGCAATAATATAGGTGTAAAGTATGTGTTAGTACATTTGAATGTACTAAATATGCAGGCATGCAATACAATAATGTAAATATGATGCAATAAGAAGTAGTACATGAACAAGTAAATAATTAGAACAAGAGTAAAGAAAGGGAGCAGACATACCCACATGCCATGAAATAATTAGAACATGAGTAAAGAAAGGGAGCAGATATACCAACATGCCATGAATGGAGTGATGCATGAAACATAATAAGCCATACATATATGAGAGGTGCACTCCCCTCCTCGGTGAGCCTCAATCCCTCTCGGTGCTAAGTCAACATCCCAGGAAGTACATAATATAGGTATGAAATCATACTTGTCATAGTTCATCATTCATATTTGTCACATAATCATGACTTTATTCATAATGTCATAGCTCATAAATTCATATATAGGAGTGATGACTGGTGCCCTATTTTGTGCTATAATCTCACAAGAATTTTTGTTTTAGCAACAAGGTAGAGATTGGGGAACACTTGGGACACACATGTGCAAAAAGAGGTCAAAAAGGAGCTGACAAGGACAAATTTTACATTGAGCATCGCAAAGGGATGATTTTTGAATTTCCAAAGTACCCAGACCTAACCAAACGAGTGCCCAGCCAAAGGTAAGCCAACTAAAAAAGGGCAAGCTACATAAGTAATTTGGTGAGTCACAAACTTAATTTGCGACATCTATTAAGATCACATAACAAGTCACTAGTTTGGCCTAGAGAGACTAGTTAAAGGGAGAACTCAAGCTCCAAATGGTGCATCTCCAACCAGGTTGACGAGCTCGACTAAGCTTGCAAAAGTTCTACTTAAAGACTAGTCTAGAGAAGCAGTCTGCGAGCTGAAGGCATGCTATGCAAGTCATCAATTTAATTGACGAGTTCAACCAAAATTGCATATTTGATTTTCGAGAAAGATTCTCTATAGTTTTTAAAGTGTATAAAAGGCTCAGTGGTTGGCAAAGGAGAGAGTATAAAAAGAGAGAGTACTAGAAGAGAGAATATTCAGAGAGTTCCATCTTTAGTTTAGAATAGTACATTGTTCGAGAGTAGAGAAGTACACTTTCTTACTTAGAGAAGAAGAAAAATTCATAGAGAGAGTAAGAATTTTGTAAAGATTTTGTTTTGATTTCTTTAAATTTCTTGAGCTTGAAAACAGTTACAGAGGAAGGAAATCTATTTGCTAATTTACCCATACTCTATGTGATGATGAGTTGAAAATCACAATACTTCTAGCGGATGATGTAGACTATAATGCACGAATTTGTTATTGGGTGTTTAATCTTACTTGGGTTATAGATGAATTCTTTTGGGTTTTGTTATTTAGCCATGTTTTCATGTATGCATTGAGGTTGCAAACTCAGTTCTAGCTTAGGATACTGTTTTATGCCGGGAGGAGGGGGGAGGAGGGGCATGAGGTAAGATTAAGTGATGAATGTCCATTAATATTTTGATTATCTTTAAGCATCCATACCAATAACTACTTGTATGTCTATCTATCTCTCCGAGAAGTTATCTATCTCTCTTATTCTTTGCTATAATTGCTTAGTTGTAGTGATAATTTCCCCCATGATTTACTTTTAGATTATTGGTTGTTTCTATGTAATGCTTGCTCATGTTACAAAACATTAAAGCAACATTGCTACTTCTTGAATGGAATCCTAACTTGAATATTTCTCTGTGGTTCAACACTGACCCCAAGATGGGTAATATAGTTTTGATGATCGTGAACACTTGAAATTGTGAAAAGTTTGTGTTTATCAGATTGCGGGCCTGCACTCCAGCGATCAGTGAACGACACTCACCACTCAACCCGGCCCGGGCTAAGAAGTGAAGTAATGAATTCTGCGCGCAGCTTATTATAGAAATCATCAAAATGGCATCGTTTCCAGGGAAATGGCATTTGATTTCTTTGAATAAGTACTTTGGTGAATTAGTTTTAAGTAGTTTAACTTTGTTTATTGTCCTTTTTGTTGTTTTAGCTAATTATTAGGTGAAGACATAAGGGTAGTTGGAAGCATGGTTGTTGAAAATGATGGGAAGCACAATGACATTGCTAACCTTGATGATGATGCTGCAGATGTCAATGATAAATATGGTGGTAAATGTTGGTGTAATACTATTACCACCAGCTGAAGGAAATCTGGTGTTTCGCGTTATTGGAACGATTTTAGAGCTGTTGCAAATAAAAGGATTCTTTGGTCGGCAACGGAACAAGGACCCTTATGATCACATAACGAACTTCTTGGATATGTGCAGCTTGTTCACATTCAAGAATGTATCTCAAAAGTCTATTCGTCTTCAATTGTTACTATTCTCGTTGAGTGGTGAACCTTCAAAATAGTTGGCTAAACTTCAAAATCAACAACTTCTTGGGATTAGCTGAGAGGTACTATTTCTTTAGAGATTATTTCCCTCATCAAGGATGGTAAAGCTGAGGGATAACATCCAAAACTTCAAAAGAGTGGAGGGAGAACAGATTCATGGCACTTTGATTCGTTTCCAAAAACTCTTGTTGCAATGGCCAAACCATGGAGTGACAGACCATTTTCTTCTCAAATATTTCTATAAAACTCTAGATGTGGTTAACAACACCGTGGCTAATAATTTGGTTCGTGGTGATTTATTGAGGCAAACATTTGCCAGAGCAATTAAGTTGTTTGAAAATATGATAAAAATTCACAGAGCTTGGTATACAAGGGATGATATGGTTACACCTCTCACCTTAGGGCTAACAAAAGAGCAAACAGAGAAGAACGAAGAACGGGATGACAATATGGATAAGATGATAGCAAAGCTTGATCTCTTGATGAAGCATTTTACAGGGGTTCATAAAGCGGTTTATGCTATTGGAACAACTGAAAACATATCCCAAGAGGTTGAGATATATGATAAAGATGTTTAGTTCTTATGTCAAATGGGTACTTATCCCTTGAATTTTCAAAGGCAGAATGCAAATAAAGGTTGAAATCAAAGTGGTGAGCCAAAGAACCATGGTTTGAATTGGAGGTCGAGAGAGGCTGAAAGAGTGTGCTACATACCTCTATATGAGCATACAAAAGATGGAAAGCTGAAGATTGATCTGAAACACTAAAAGAATAAGGACATGTTGGCTCAAATTTTAAACAAGGTGGAAGATTCAGACAAGGTGCTCAGGGCGATAAAAGGTGGTTTCTCAATGTTGAATCAAGTGTTCACTTCACATTCGGCCACTATCAAATACCTTGAATCTCAGTTGGGTCAAATATCCTCTCAATTAAACGAAAGGCCAAAAAGAGGTCTTCAGAGTGATACCATTGCAAATCCAAGGAAGGACCATGCTCATGTCGATGTTTGAAAGATGCTTGGCTATGTCATGCCACGACGTTAATTAAGGTGCTTCATGGGAAGCAACCCAAATGTAATTTCTAATTTTTAGTGTTTTGGTGTTGTTTTTATTGTTTATAGATGCTGGGAGTTGATTAGGTAAGTTGAATGAAAAAAGGTAAAGGATGGACAAAATTGGTGAGATGGAATGTAAAAATGTGATTCGTCAACATGGTTGGCAATGGCACATGATATCGCTGGGCGATCATAGATTGTAATTGGTGATTTGCCAATCAAGTCCACAAAGTAAGTCAATCTCGTAAAGTCCCTCCTTCCCCTCAGCTAGGTTAAATTTTACAATGCTATTGAGCTTAACGATACACCAAATCAGTTGGCAATGTTAATGATCTTGCAAAATTTTCCTTAGCATAAAATAGAGAAGATTTTTATAGACATTATTCTCAAATCTTTTAAAAATTCCACTTCTCTCTCTACTTTCCTGCACTACCCCATATGTCCCTTTACTTTCTTAAAGTTGATTTTCAAGATTTTAGTGTGTGTTTTGGGAGTGTCCACATAGTTTGCACATCATCAACCTGATCTAAAGCTTTATTGAAAGGTGTGTCCTCTTGGTTTTCCATTTCCAACCCATATTAATATATTTTTCTGTGCAACTAGGATAAATGCCATGTGATTACTTGTTCTTGCTTAATTTTGAGTTTATGATGTTATATCTGTGCTTGCGAGCTAGAATGGAACATTAATAGGATACTCTAACTATGATGACTGTTGAGTTTTGGTTGATTCTTGTTGACTTGTCTGAAATTGATATGTTGGGTACTATTAATGAATGTTCGATTTTATGAAAATAGGTTGCTATCGTGTTTTAATGTGTTGGATCTTGTTAGGAGAGCATACGCTTAGTTTTGGGTATTGAGCTAATTTGAAAATGATGAAAATGTTTAGCTTTGATGTTTTAGGCTGATTATTGAATATTTATGGGTGAATTCTGGGTAACCAAGTGCTCATGATTGATATGTTTGCGCGATGATGGATTAGTGATGATTCTCTTAAGGGTTTATTGTCAATCAGACACTCGCACTTTGTTTTCCGATGAAATCTGAGTAATTGGGAAGCTTGGGGTAGTGGGTATGGTACATGTATGTTCATAGTTATATTGTCAAACTATGTTTCGGTACTCGTAGTTTTTTTTGTATTTAGAAATGAGTTGTGATATTTCCCAAGCTACACCTCTTATCAAAGGTATAAGCAGTCGTCGTCAAAATTTAGAACCTAACTAAGGTTAGGGTCGAACCCACAAGAAATATGGTCTAGACCTTGAGTAATTATGAGTAGTTCGGATGAATTAATCTGCTTATCTCCCAAAAAGGAGAGGATTGTAAATGCAATAATTAAACCTAAGTAGAAGCAAGTTATCAAGAGAAAGTGTTGTGAAATCAATGAGAGAAATAACAAGGGTATTGTGTTCCCCATGTATTCCTAACTCTGTATAGCTAGATAATCGTAATCTTTTCTAGTGTGTAGAATGCAAAACTAGTAAGTTATGTTTACCTAACCCTTTAATCCAGACGAGAGGTAAATTTCAGTACGTGATTTGATCCATCCTCATAGTGTTGCATTACTAACCCTTGCCTTTTGTTCCATTACAACCACCCCTTGATCCAGTTAGGTTGATTCGATGAGAGAGATCACATCGAATCCAATTAATTATCCCTTATCCCATTCATTACACCCTTGATCCAGTATGTAAGAATTTGGCAAGTTCTAACATTGGCCACCATTAAAAAATATTCTAAACAAAAATATAATTAATGCACACATGCACACTTTCCAAGAATTATGGATTATCTGGTTTTACTTTGTCAATTCTTCATGGTTCCCAAACCCTAGTTGTGGATTTAGCTATGCATTGTCATTGTAGATCAAAGAATCATGTTATGAAATAGCATAATTAAATACTTACAATGATGTATTGAAGAATAAGAAATCCAAAATCTATACAAGAAATAACAATGTCAAAATCTATACAAGAAATAACAATGTTATAGATCAAAAGTAGAAATAAAAATAATCGCAGGTAATGTTCTCCACGTTCTAACGATCCTCTCTATTATGTCTCTATTGTCTCCCCCTAAAAGGAACCTTAAGAACCTATTTATAATAAGTAAAATACAAATCCAAAACGGAATAGGGAAATAGGATTCAGCAACTGAGACAGACAAGGTTATAGGTTGTAGATGGAATCATGGCCCGTATCTGGGCTCCGTAATCCGCATTTCACAAAAAGTGTCTTCAACCTACAAAACCTTCCAACTGGCCGTCTTCTTACTTACGGCCCGTAAGGGGTCTCTTCTACTAAATGTCCAGAAAAATCTTCAATACTTAGATCCCTCAGGCATAATCATGTTCATGACCCCTCATCCAACTTATGACTCGAAGTGACCTTGTCTGAGATTAATTCAACATTAAGCATATTTTCTTATGTTTGACCTACAAACTCATATATGGGCCCTGAAGCATTCTGATTTTCTCTCAAAATACAACAAATTTGATGCTTAAAAACTTGGAATTTTGTGTGTTCTCAAAGCGATGTTAGTAGATTTGATATGTTTTTATGTTTGTTTTGCAGGATTATAGGGTTGGCACAATTTTTGGGCTAAGCGTGCAGATTTTACTGAAGTTGAGGTTTGACAAGACCTTTTACGGGCCATAGATCTAGTTTTGTAAAAAACACTACAGTGAAAGGTAATTAACAACAGTTAAGTCTATGAACATGTAGACGAGCCGTAGAAGATTTTATGAGACGGAGACTTGGTGTCATGCCCTGAGGATCAGAAAGTAGGGAGTTGCGGAAAACACATCAAACGAAACTCCTTATGGGTTGTACAACTTTATACGAGCCGTAGAAAGGTGTCATAGAAGTAAGCCCTAGAATTAAAGATGCAATCCAGGAAGCCCTGACTACAGGCCGTACAACATTATACGGCCCGTAGAAGTGCTTGTAGAGTCTGACAACCTAATTCTCCAAATCCTTTTTGGTTTTGAATTTTAAAGACTATAAATAAGTGTTTTAGGTTATTTTTCATATAGGACGTTAAAAAATAGTAGAAAATAGTAGAGAACTTGAGAGAAACACTTGTGAAACTTTATTTTGTGCTTTTAGTTCAATCATGTGATTATTGATGAAGACCTTGGATTTATTGTTCTTAATTCTCTTATTGTAAGTGCTCAATTACGCTATTAAAATTCATAATTCTTGTAACTACACTGATCATGAGTAGCTAAATCCACAACTGGGGTAGTGGGAACCATGAAGCACTAACAAGGTTAAGTCTGGATAATTCATAATTCTTGAAAAGTGTGCATGCATGTTTTAATTAATTCTCTTTGGTTTGAATGATTTTTAACAGTGGCCAATGTTAGAATTCACCTAGTGTTATTGACTGAATCAAGGTAGTAATGAACAGAAAAATAGATTAATTAACAGGATTCGATTGATGTTTCTCGTCTAATCAACCAAACTAGGCTAAGGGGAGTTTTACTGGAACATTAGGTGAGGGTTAGTAATGTCATACTGTGGTGATGGATCAAAATATGTAGTGCAATTTTCCTCTCACCTGAATCAAAGGGTTTGGTAAACTTAACTTATGTTTTGCACGCTACACACTTGAAAAAATTTCGACAATCTGGTAAAACTAAGTTAGGGATTCATGGGGAACACAATAACCTAGTTACTCTTCATAACTGATTTTACACTTGTCTTAGTCTAGAATTACTTTTCATAGTTGTTACAACTACCCTCCCCCCCACCCCCTTTTTTGGGGGGAGATAAGTTGGTTAATCCACTCGAATTGTTTTAAATTCTTCTAAGTCTGCCATATTCCTTATGGGATTGACCCTAACATCGGTTCGGTTATATATCTTGACAACGACTACTTTTGCCTTCAAAAAGGAGGTATAGCTTAGATGACGTCAAGATTTCGGCACCATTGTTAGGGAATACGACTAGACTTGTTTAATTTTAGTAGCTTGGGAATTAATCCTTATTTTCCTTATTTTGCATTTTTTTGTTGTTTCTATTCTATTTCACGGTGCAGGTGTAGTGTACGCCCAATAAGAAAAGTCAAGGCATTCCCTTGACTCGTTTAACCAAGAGATCCAGGGATGACTAAGAAGGATGGCCCAAGATGATGTAAACAACATGATGAATGCATCTTTTTATCAAAACCAGAATGAGAATGAGAATATGAATGACAACAACCCACCTCCTCTTGAGGACATTGATCAACAAGCATAGGACTTCAATGTCGAAGCTTATCAGTGGAATTAACATCGGTTGAATCCTATATCTATGAATGTGACTGGAGCCATTGTATTACCGCCACTACCAGATGACACAAAGTTTGTAGTCTTGAGTGGGTTGCTTTAGATGCTTTAGAATCGTTGGTTGTTCGCGGGTCTACCATCAGAGGATCCGTACAGTCATCTACACAATGTTGTGTTTATCTATAAGAGTGTAATGGGAACACAAAATTTGTCTATGGATGTTGTTAGGCTTCATGTCTTCTCATTATCTCTAAATGACAATATAGCGCTATGGCTATCTGAGCTCCCGCAGAGTTCGATCACCAGTTGGGATGAGTTGTTGAAGGCCTTTTTGGAGAGGTTCTTCTCGAGATCAAAAAAGCTCAACTTGAAGGACCACATCAATGACTTTGAGCAACTTTCTAGTGACTCAAACAGTACTCTATAGGAGTGGTTCACAAACTGTTTGAGAAGTGTCCCTGACAAAAACATTGTTGATGATGCCTTAGTAGAGATCTTCTACCATGCCTTATACGAGAATAGCCAAGCATGTGTTGATACCATCACGGGTAGCATGTTTTCAGATCAACCATTTGCAAGGATAGCTAAAAAGATGGAAAAGGTGGTCAAGCCAAATCATGCATGGGGGCCAAGAGACAAGTCCTCTACCAAGAGCTTATGTGCTGTCAGTATTAATTCAGAGCAAGCTAAAATAATTGCAGAGATAATGCAAGAGCTTGCCTTGGATTAGTACCAACATGGAGGTGATAATTGAGTAGAATCAGGAACAAGTTAATGTGGTTGTTCATCAACCTCCGCGAGCATCCATGTACGAGGAGCCTTACTATCAGGAGGACACTTGCTTCATTGCTGATCAAACAGGAGCTTTTCGGACCAATGCCCAAGGGTCCAATCAGGACTATTGGCGCTAAGGTCAAGGAAACTAAGGTCTGAACTATAACAAACATGGTGCTTTCAAGGACAACCGTGGAGGTTATTACACTAGGATTAGGGGCCAGGACAGAGATGCTGATTGGGGTCACAGAGATGGCTATAAAAATGCTCCTTACTTGCCACCACACAATCATGATACTCGTGTTGGTAGATCTAGAGTTGAGGAGATGTTTGACTGACTCTTAAAGAAGGATGAGATGCAAGATGAGACCTTGAGGGGAATAAAGTCTGACATCTCCAACATAAATTAGAAATTGAGTCTCATTCTGTTGCTATCAAATAGTTGGGGCAACAGTTTTGTCAAGTATCAACTCAACTCAACCAGCGTCAGAGAGGTACACTGCCAAGCAACACTGTTCAGAACCTAAAGAATGAAGGGTAGTGTATGACGGTTTCTACACATGGTGGTAAGAGTACCTTTGATCCTCCCATGTTGGCAGATAATGATGATGTTTGAGAGGAGACAGTTGAGGTCAAAGATACTGATAATGGAGATGATCGTACCAATGATGGGGTGAGTAATGCTACAGAGGTGCCACAGAAGCTGAAGCCTATTTCTAGACCTTATCCTTCCTTCCTTCAAAGAATCAAAAGAAAGAGGAGGAGGGTAAGTTTACGCATTTTCTCTCCATGCTAAAAAAACTCTCCATCAAAATTCCTCTCATTGAGGCATTGGAGAAGATGTTAGGGTATGCAAAGTTTATAAAGGACTTGGTTACAAAGAACCACAATATGAGTTAGAAGCTCTCTCAAGAGCTTCAATATTGTAGTGCAATTGCGACAAAGTCTTTAATGCTGAAGCGAGAAAATCCTGGCGCTTTCACCATACCCTTCACTATTAGAGATGTGGAGTTCACAAGGACATTATGTGATCTCAGTGCCAGCATAAATTTAATTCCCCTTGTGGTCTTTAAGAAGCTAGGTTTGGAAGCCCTTACTCCAACAAGCATGCGGTTGTTGATGGCTGACCACACTGTGAAGAAGCCTGTGGGGATACTTTATGATGTACTCGTTAAAGTTGGTAAATTCATATTCCTCGCATACTTTGTGATCCTAGAATGTGAAGTCAATTTGAAGTCCCAATCATCTTGGGAAGCCTTTCTTAGCCACTAGTCGAGCACTAGCGGATATGGAAGCTGGCTAACTCAGGTTCAGATTGAATGTCGAAAATGTTGTCTTCAACATCTGTCAGTTAATGAAGAGACCGAACGACCTGAAGAAGGATGTTTCGGCACTTTGTAAAGTCTTATTAACAATGTTTCCCAAGTCATGCCGCAATAATAAATCAGACGCTACTTGGGATACAACCCAAGATACTTGATGTAATTGTTGTAGTTGAGTTTTGTTTTTAGCTTTTAGACTTGTAGGTAGTTTAATTTTTTGAATTTTGGTTGTAATTTGTTGACATTGGTCTTGTTGCATATAGGGTAATAGTGTGTTCTGTGAAGAATTTGCAGGTACATGACTAAGTCAGCCATTATTGGCTAAAAAACCATCAAGAAGGGTTTCTATGATTGGTTCTACGAGCCATATGTAAAACTACGACCCATATATTGTCTCATAGAACAATTCCAGTTAGCAAAACGTTGTGCACTCTAGTCTACGAGCCAACTTTATGGCCCACAGATAAAACTACGGGCAATGAATGGGGCTCCTAGACCTAAAGTAAGTCCTTTTGTTTATTAGCTAATTGTGGAGGTTTCTACGACCAACTCTACAAGTCATACTCAATTCTATGGCTCGTAGACTGGTCCGTAAATTCCAGTCGCCAAAATTAGGGTTTGGTCATTCCACAAGACCATGATCTACAGGCGATAAAATCATTTACGACCTATAATAAGGGTTTCATAGAGTCCAAGCCCATTAATTTTGGCCGACCCAGTCAACTTATAAATAGAAGGGGTCAAATTATTATTTCCCAAAATTACACCAAGAACCCGGCAACTCCTTCCCTTGTTCCTCCAACCACTGACTACCAGCTACACCTATTTTCTAGTTAGTTTTTTTGGCTATCTCAGGCACCAGGGTTCCACCCTCTTCGATTCCTCCTTTATTTTTTACATCTTGGTTACTCAATTTGGTAAGTTCTCTGACTTTAAACCCTTTTAATACTGAATATGTGTGATTAAGTTGAAATTGTTTTGATGGATATGGTAATCTGAACAATATGAATATGAACCCGTGTGTTCCATTATTTGTGTTTAAAATTAAATTATGAGAAATATGTGACAATGCTTGAATAAGTGTAAAACACCAAAAAGTTGTGTGTGGCCTTGTCGATGTGCTTGAATGATGAAATATGCTGGATCATGTTGTCTCATATCGTTTGAATCAAATTGACTTTATACCTGAAAAATCGATGTGTGATGGCGTGTATGTAATTTGATGTTGATTCATTCAAACGAGGTCGGTTGGCTTGGGAAAAATGCAAAATGATATTTGATAGGGTATTAAAAGAATTGCATCTGGGGTGTGGGGTATTTGATTTGAACCGCGTAGGGGTGTGTTTTATATTTTGTCGATGCTAAAATAATTTTTAAAATTTTAACTTGGGATCTATGTTAATAGGTTTGGAAACTCAAGCTTCTAGATTTTTCACTCTACGAGGGTTTTCTATGGCCCGTGGAAATTACCACGAGCCGTAGTTTCCCTTCGTATGGAAATCCAGAAACTTGAAGTTTCTGAGAACCTATCAGATTGGACCTTCTACGATCCGTAGAATATTGTACGACTCGTAGACAGGTCTTGTAGATCCCTACCTGTAAAAATCTAAACACCGGAACACTTCTACGACTCAGTCTATGAATCGTAGATTCTACAAGTCGTATTAGGTCTCATAGAAGAATCTAGTAAGCAAAATTTATGAATACTTTTTCTACGAGAGCCTTCTACAGCTCTTAGATTTTACTACGGCCCGTAGAAGTGCCTTCATAGTCATCTGTGACCAAGTCTAAATTGATTTTAATATTTGTTCCTTTACTAGTGGTGCTAACCATGTTCGTTAAATGTGTATATTTCAGGTACTATAGCCCCAAATCCAAGACGAGATGAGATCCACGCTTTGCAGCGAAGGTTGAAAAATGAGCCCTCGGGGGATAAGGACACCTCCAAGGTTAGTGGTCCGATTAAGGATCTCGGCATACGACCTGAACCAGAGGTTGAGCGTCCATAAACATGGGCTGTTACTAGACATGGGTAGACCCAGACCCAGGCATCACCATCACCTTTGGATGCTCTATATAGCTAGTGGTGTGTTAAGGGCATGCAGGAGATCTAGAAAGAGCGCATACAGTAGAATAAGTGGGGCGAACTAGCCCACTCTATTTTTTAGGAGCCCTAGGAGCCCCAGATCATCACTTCCAGACTAGACAATGTCTCTGTCCTTTAGGACAATATCAGCAGACACGGGCTCTAGTGGTTGGCCAGAGCACCGAGAAAGTATTCCCTGACCATGGTTCGAGAGTTCTATACCTCTTAAGCCACCACGGTACTCAGCACTCTTCCCAAGGGTAAGAAACCCCTTTCTCAACAAAGACTGTAACACACTAGAGTGAGGGGCCAACAGGTGTATATCTCTGAGATTACTAACCACCTTATATAGTTCGTACTAGAGTTCCCAGCCCCCAAATCGACAGTAGAGTATGACCGCAGGTTGGGCAGACCAGGGATAAGGCCTTGATGAGAGACCAGAGCCACAGAGTCATCTTGATAAGATAGGTTCCTACACAAATTATAGAGCAGGGCCGGGTCCCTATATTGATAGCCACTTCATCTTAGCTCATTATGAAGTCCTCACTCAGCTTCCCTTCAAAATTCTAATGGGTTATTGTGAGATCACGAATCTAGCAGACTCTTGCAGATAATACCTTGATGCCGGACCGTGTTATTTTTGTTGCTAACATCTTAGCTAGCTATGAGACTGATTGGCCCAGCCTCTTTGCAGAGTAGATTAACGAGGCAACTATGAAGAGGTTTACGTACATCCCCTTTCTTTGCTTAATCTACAGAATCAATATAGAATTTGGGACTAGAGAGTCTACATCATCTAGACTCATTGATTAAGGTTCAGCGTACTTTGGATGCAAGTCAAATCAAGGCTAAGTATAATTAGATGGCCCTACAGTAAGCACCGTGCCAGCAAGTTTAGATGCCTTAGATGTTCGCAATAGAGCCAACTTCTGAAACTCCATCCACTACCACTATTACTTCTACCACCGAGGAGAGGCCACCACAGACTAAGACTGATATGGGGAGGGGGCCCATGACTGTGACTTCTACCTCACAGGCTGTTCATACACCAACAACACCTCTTGGTATGGTCTATGTGTCATTAGCGTCAATTCAGGCCATGGTGCAGAGACTGGCCTATACTGAGTCTCAATTGACTCAGTTACTTCAGCAGATCAGTCCCTTGGTCTGCTAAGCCATTTTAGCCTCCTAGGGACGCATGTAGGCATTCTCAATCGCAACTATCAAAGACAAACTCGTAGCCGTTGATGTCCATATAGATGCTTTTGAGACGTGGGTCCAGTAGTTTTGATAACCAAGCATGTTTGATTGATGACAGTCCTTCTTCTGATAAGTGAGGATGAAGTGAGATGAAAAACTGATAGGAATCGGGGCTAAGACAGAGATGTAGATTGTGGATGCAAATTTGGCTATAGAAATGGTCCTTATGTTCCACAAGACAACCGTGAAACCGGTGCTAGTAGTTCTAGAATTGAAGAGATATTTGACCGTCTTTTTAGAAAAGTTGAGACATAAGATGAGACTCTGAAGGGGATGAAATCTTACATCTCCAGTATAAATCAGAAAATTGAGTTTCATTTTGTTGCTATCAAATAACTTGAGCAGCAGTTTAGTCAAGTGTCGACTCAACTCAATCAACATTAGAGAGGTAGACTGCCTAGCGACACAGTTCAGAACCCAAAGAATGAAGGGCAGTATATTGCTGTTACTACATGTTGTGGCAAGAGTACCATTGATCCTCCTATGCCAGTAGATAAGGGGATGTTCAAGAGGAGATAGTTAAGGTCAAGGATACGGATACGAGAAATGATCGTGGCAAGGATGGGGTGAATGATGCTGCAGAGACACCATAGAAGCTGAAGCACGTTCCTAGACTTCCTCCTCCTTTCCCTTACAAAAATACAAAGAAGGAAGAGGAGGGCATGTTCTAGCACTTTCTCTCCATGTTGAAATAACTCTTTATCAACATCCCTCTCATAGAGGCGTTGGAGAATATTCCAGGGTATGCAAAGTACATAACGGACCTAGATATGAACAAGTGCACCGTGAGTCAAGAGCTCTCCCAAGAGCTTCAGCATTGTAGTGCAATTGCTACGAGGTCCTTGGTTAAAAAGAGAGAAGATCCTGATGCTTTTACCATACCCTATACCATTGGAGATGTGGAGTTCTCACAAGCATTTTGTGATCTCGGTGCCAACATAAATCTAATGCACTTTGCAATCTTCAAGAAGGTCGGATTGGAAACCCCTACTTCGACGAGCACATGGTTGTTGATGGTTGACTACATGGTGAAGAAGTCTATGGGGATACTTAATGATGTGCTTGTTAAAGTTGAGAAAATCATATCCCCGCAAAATTTCTAATCCTGGATTGCAAAGTCGATTCTAAGTCCTAACCATTATAGGGAGGCTATTCTTAGACACTGATCGAGCACTAGTTGATATGGAAGTTTATTAGCTCAGGTTTAGATAGAATGATGAAGAAGTTGCCTTCAATATCTACCAGTCAATGAAGAGGCTAGATGATTTGAAAAATGAGGTTTGGGCACTTGGTGAAGTTTGAGTAACCAAGTTGTCCAAGTCGTGCCGCGATAATAAATCAGGCAATGCTTAGGAAGTAACCCAAGGTGGACACTGGCACTTAGGCACCAAGGTATGTTCCTTTTAACCCCGGTATTTTATTTTGTCTTTTTTTGTGGATTGAGGAAAATTCACCTCTTTTTCGATGTGGTGTTGGTAGTTATAGGCCTCAGTGATGTCTGAGTAGCCTTGGCCTATAATTACCCCAAGTTTTTGAATTCCAGGGGTTTTCTTGCCTCTGTTGTTTTCCCCATGGACATTTAATTTCTGTTGAACCAGCATGCTTAGGATGTTTAGGTAGTATTGGTAGCATGTAGTACTGATATCTGTGGCATATATATGTGTTTTGTGTTTTTTTATAAAAAATGATACCCACCAAATTTTTGATCAGTTAGTCTAGATAGTAATCATGCATATTTAATTGTGTCAACAGTGCTTGTTCTGATAAGTGAGGATAAAATCGAGAAGAAAAACATGATCTAAGAGTTTATGTTGATAGTGTAATCAGTGCCATGTGAGTTTACTCTGATTTAGACTTTAGGTTAGTTGGTTAGGAAAAGATCTTAGGCCATTGTTCATAATAGTCCACGTAGCCTAAATAACTGACCAAATGTGTGAAGTATCCCATGATCCCGATGTTTGAGCCTGACATGTACCTTTTCTTTGTAAAAACCTAAGTGACCTAGCCTTATTAGATAAAATCTCGAGATTAGCCTGGTCCTTCGTTAAACATTGTGCACTTTGACTGAGGCAAAAATCCTAAGTTAAGGGTGGCTAACAAAAGTGGCACTGGTTCTGAGGTTGGATAATATGCACCTCAACTCAGGCCAACAGCCTAAGTTAAGGGCAGTTGGTGTAAGGATGAAACACAAAATGAGGGGGGGGGGGGGGGGGGGGAACTAGTGATACGTGGAAAGGGAGAAAAAATATGTACTGGGTACAAGACAAATGAGCGATGCCTTAGTTATGAACTACAAAGAATAATGAAGTATAAATACAAAGGAAAAATCTGGAAAAAAAAATGAAAAGAAAACACCCAGAAAAGATTGAAATGGGAGAAAAGGAGAATAGAATGAAAAGTAAGAGTGTTGATAGGGAAAAGATGTAATAGAATATAGTCTCAAGGAGGGCCTTTAATCACTATGTTCCCAAAGAATCACACCAAAGCCCCCTGAGCTTATGTTACAATACTGTGAAGTCCTAAAGTGATCCTCATCCAAGTGGTCAAAGGTCTTAGTCAGGAGTACAGGGGAAAGCATATGGTATTGACCATGATATATGAATGTTGTTTATGAGAGTGAGTGATTTTGCATAGTTATATGGTTATACATTAAAACATCATTGAGAGTGAGATATGGGACTTCTTTCTATGAGTGCACTTGCATTGCATTGTTAACAATAGGCTCATTCGGTGATTGTGGCTTGTTGATAGTAGCTCGCTTGTCAAAGTTGCATTGTCATATACATTGATCTGTGTTGGTTTGTTAGATAGCTATCTGATTGTGTTTGAAAAGTGACGTGGGTATCTGTGCCTAAGTTTGATGAGATGCATACCATTAGATTGAGGTCTGTGTGTTACTGTGCTGCTTATGTAGATTGAGTCCGTCACTTGAGGACAAGCAACAATTTTAAGTTGAGGGTGTTGATGTGCTGTCAAAATACAACACTTTTTTATACTTAAAACTTAGAATTTTGTGTGTTCTCAATGCGATGTTAGTCGGTTTGATGTATTTTTATGTTTGTTTTGCAGGATTTCAGGGCAAAATTGCATAAGTTGTTGAAGTTGAAGATTCACGAGACCTTTTACGGTACGTAGAGCATTCTATGAGCCATAAGAGAGGTTTCATGTACAATTCCAGTGAAGGGTGTATTTCTGAAGTTGAGTCTATGAACATGTAGACGAGCTGTAGAGGACTTTATGAGCCGTAGATTCATTCTCGTACCTGAGGATCAAAAGAGGACTTTCTTAAATTCCATTAGATGAAACCATGCAGAACCTTCTACGGGTTGAAGAAGCCAAGTCCAGAATTGAAGAGGCATATCACGAAAGATCGACTAGGAGCCGTAAATCACTATACGACCCGTAGAGCACCTCGTAGATCCTGCCTGTCCTATTTTTGTTTTGGAGTTGTATTTTAAAAACTATAAACAGGTTTTAAGGTTATTTTTCCAAAGAGCGAGCATAGAGAGAGTAGGGAATGAATGAAAAACATTAGAGGGTTTGAGAAACACTTGTAAGCTTTAATTTCATCTTCTAATTTCAATCTTGTGATTCTCATTGAAGAGTTGGATTTCCTGTGCTTAATTCTTTCGTGTAAGTGCTCAATTATGTTATTCAAATTCATAAATCTTGCATTTACACTGATCATGAGTAGCTAAATCCACAACTAGGGTTGTGGGAACCATGAAGAACTAACAAGGTAAAACTGGATAATTCATAATTCTTGAAGAGTGTGAATACATGTATTAATTAATTCTCTTCATATTGAGTGCTTTCTAATGGTGACCAACATT
This sequence comes from Solanum rostratum, assembly GCA_029948455.1. Taxonomy (NCBI): domain Eukaryota; kingdom Viridiplantae; phylum Streptophyta; class Magnoliopsida; order Solanales; family Solanaceae; genus Solanum; species Solanum rostratum. The sequence goes on from CM057051.1 coordinate 26,686,239, forward strand.
TGAACTCGCCTAATGTTACTGACTGGACCAAGTTAGTAATGAATTGGAAAAGAGATTAATTAACAGGATTTGATCGTTGTTTCTTGTATAACCAATTGAACTAGGACAAAGGGAGGTTGTATTGGGATAATAGGTAAGGGTTAGTAATGTCACATTGTAGGGATGGACCAAATCTTGTAGTGAAATTCTCCGATCACCTGGGCCAAACGATTTGGTGAACATAACTTATCGTTCTGCATGCTACACACTAGACAAACATTTGGTTATCTGGTAGTACTGTGTTAGGGAATCATGGGGAACAAAATACCCTAGTTTCTCTTCATATTGGTTTAATACTTGTGTTAGTTAAGATTTCTTTTCAGTAGTTATTATAAAAACAAACCTAGGGGAGATAAGTTGCTTAATATACCCGAATTGCAATTGAATTCTTCTAAGCCTACCATATTCCTTTGGGTTCGACCCTAACCTTGGTTAGATTTTATATCTTGAAAACGACCGGTTTAACCTCAAAAAGGAGGTGTAGCTTGGACGATATCAAAGTTTCAACTTTGGAGCCCAAAATCTCTTCTTCTATTTTCAAGACTTTAAAGTATGATGTAAGTATGATTTTCATGTTTTGACTTCAAATAGATGGAGTTATGATATGTTTCGAATTCAAACATTGATTTAAGCATGAATCAAGCCTCATACTATTGATTTATATGGTTTTCATGAGTTCTGAGCTTACATGACCTTATGAACTATGAATTCATGCATGGGTAATCTTAATTATGATTCAAATGTTTATTTTTTCATGGATTGTGCACGTTTCCATCTTATTATCATGTTTTAAGTATGAATTTCATGTACCCATGCTTTACTCTTACTTCTCATACAAGATCATGCATGCAAAAGGCTTCTACATGAGGTCTTGGTTATGAAAATGGTTTCAATTATGGTTATTGACATGATTTTTGTACAATTATGATTATGACATGATTTTGATCAGTATGGTGACTATGATTTTTCTTTAAGAACATAAGGGTATGCATACACCATTAATTACAAATTATGAATAAGTTATTCCTATGCATGTAAGCATGTTTTGAATTACGATTTTGCTTTTTATCCCAAGTATGCATGATAATTATGAAATCACCTATGATTATCTTATAAAAAATATGATCCTATACATGAATATAACCTAGCATCGAATGCTATTGGACCCACTATGTGGGGTTGGGTTGCTCTTGGACCCACTATGTAGGTGTAATACCTCCCAACGCGACTCGAAAAGTTCCTATAGTGTATTTCTTGATATATTAAAATCTATTTGTTATTGTATAAATCTGACATCATATTCTTTTTCGGGAGGCAAAATTATGTAAGAAAAGGGTCGCCTTTAATTTTTAGGTTCCCCGTATTGAAAAATAACTCTTTGCATGAAATTGTGCAAACCAGAAGAGTGTGCCACAAGTCTGCATCATCCAGCTGTTCTCCCATAGTAAAAAAAAAGTGTCCTAAACCTATTCCTCGGCCAAATAGGAGAAGAACTGAAGTTCACAAAAAATTACACAATCAGGGAACCAAGGCACTCGCGTCCCTAGTCCCTCTGTGTAAAATTTCTCGAACTTTTTCTTTTATATTGGTACATACCCCAACACCTTTATATACATAAATACTCAAAAATTATCCTATTTCTAGACCTAAATCTCCCTCTAAAAACTCTCAAATCCTCCCGAAACCTCTCTAAAAATTTTCCATCAAGTTCTTCCAATTTCTTGGGATTCAAGCTTCCTCAATTGAAAACAAGGTTCCCTAGTTTTAAGGTTTAAAAGTATGTGGGCTTCTTCATTCATGGGTTCTTCCACCCATGGAGTCCCAAAACCTAATTTACTAAATCCTTCAAGTTTCAATGTTGATTTCTCATGGGTTCTTTCTAATTACCCTATTAAGCATGAGTTATGTCAAGATTCTTTATCTATTGGATGAAATTACATGAGTTGATTTTAAGGGTTTTCTATTATGACATTATTTTATGATTATCAAAGCTTTGAAAGTTATGATACCATGAGTTATTATGAAATCGATGATTTTATGAGATGGATTACATGTTTCTACATCTAAGTTTGAAAGATGATACATATGATTATTGTGCTTGTTTAAGAATGACTGAAGTTGATGATTTTCGTTACATTGATGCATAGTCCTCTTTAGATACATGATTTAAAGTTTAGATGAATGAACCCACCTAATTATCATATCATGTTTTCTAGGGGAGTATGATCTCCAAAGATGAAGGTTCAAGTACAAGTTATGAACGCTAAAATTAAGATGCTTTGAATCCCTCTTATGAAAGTTAAAGTTAAAAAGGGTGAAAGGACAATTGTCATCAAAAGATAGATCTCTTGTGACAAGGGCAAGCCTTACATGTTTGATCTATGTTAGGATGAGCTACTCTTTATATAAGATGATGATGAAACAATGTTTTTAAGTTTATGAATGACTATAATTATGTTATGTAATAACCTTGTAGGTCAATTATGTGTTTCTGTGTTATTTCTACTGTTCTGAGCTTCTGTATAGTAACTTGTGACCTATCATGACTTGTTGAGGCTGTTGGGATGGTAATAAGGTGCTTTGGTTAAGAAGTGTGCAAGTTTGCAAGTAGCGAGAAGTTGAAACTGCTAAAATGAGATTTCTCTCAAAACCTTAGTACATGGCCTCAGAATTGAATTCCGATGCTTCCGTTAGTTCCGGAATGGCTGATTTGTGTTAGGAGGGTGGTTTGTCTGAGGATGGAGAGTTCTGATATGATTTTGAATCGCAAGTTGCAAAATGAGTTCAATCGGAATCTAAAAAGTATGTTTCTGTTAAAACACAGATAGACGTGCTAAGAATAGAATACTGATGGTGTGTTTAAATATAGAATGTCAAAAACAACCTAAAATGACCCTTCGCCAGTTGTCAGGATCATCCAGTTGCATTTTAACTTCCTCAGTTCTTTTAGCCAATTTAACCGAAAAGAAGTGGGGTACTTATTTTTTTCATAGGAGGCTCTGCTGGGAATTCTGACCACTCCGTTAGATTTGTAATGTTGAAATCAGTATGGTTATGTTGTGCATTTGTGGACACGGAAATAGGATACCTCGGGAATGACCTAGATAAGTATAGATTTGAGCTGGTGCAGCACCAGCAACACTTGCACTCTACATTCGCAGAGGCCAATGCCACGTTAGTGGAGGCCAGCCTTGGCATAGCTCTTCGTTCGGGGAGAGCCTCCCATGTTCGTTGAGAAGGGGCAGTGACCCATGCCTCCGCATTCATAAAGCTCCATCCGCATTCGTGGAGAAGGCCTGTGTGATCTTTAAAAGTGCATCAACGCTTCACAAACAACATGTTCCCCAAACATCAATAGCTCATAAAAAGATCATTTTGTGTCTGATTTTGATGATTCAAAGGTCTACATGACTTGTAATTCGGCAAGAAACACTATAGCAAAGTTGGATTCAAACTTTGACACATTTTTCGAGGTAATTTCCCTACTTTAGCTGCATATTTTCTCGGAAAGTGTTAAAACTTCTCATGTTGATATCGTAGCCGATTCTTAGCGAAATTAAATGAAATTTTAGTCTAAATTATTCTACATTCTGAGGGGAACGTTGTGTATGCTGGGTGTTGGCCGAAAATGTCTGGTTTTCAAAATTTTGACCAAGAAAGTTTTGAAGGAATGTTTCCTGATAAGGTTTATAACTCAAGTTTTGGGCATTTTTCGGTCTTCGGGTGGGGCCGGGATGTCATGGTGGACTTCTTGGGATTTTTTTCGCGATTTTAGGCGTGGGCCTTATTTTCCCGTTTTAGACCCTTTTGCGTAATTTTTGCTTGATTTTCAAGATAATACAACCAATTTGACCATGCCGATATCATGGATTCTATTTTCACAGCTGGCCAGCTTTTGGAGGCTTCCAAGAAGGGAAAAGCTCAACTAGAGTGATCAGTGTTCGGGTTATCAGCAGCCAAGTAGGCTAGTCTTCTCCCTACCCTTAGATTAGGTTATATGCATGTTGAGCTAAGAGTATTCTACATGTTAATTGTATCATGGATATGTGATATGTGTTACAGTAGATTGGTACCCCCATGTTATTTTCTGTGGATGCTTTAAATTTGATATATCGGTCTATTACAGATATAGAGGATCCTAATAAAGGTTGTATAAGGGATGAGACAGTTTCTTTTTTTACCTATACAGTTGTTTGTGAGGGCATGCTACCAATATTACTAAGACATATTGATTGTGAGACTACCTGTTGAATTCTTTCCATATTGTGACTTATTTTGAGTTAGATGTGTACTTGTTGGTCTTGGTTGTTGATGTCGCCCAAGCTACACCTCCTTTTTGAGACTAAAGCGGTCGTTGTCAAGAAATAGAACCTAACCAAGGTTAGGGTTGAATCCACAGGGAATATGGTAGACTTAGAAGAATTCAATGACGCAATTTGGGTAATTAAGTTTTGACTATGATTCTAGGTCCTACTCCATTTGAATCTTCGCGACTAATTATTAAGTTCCCTTTCATGCTCTCTACATAAAAGATATTTTTTTATTAGAACAATAAATGAAATAAGTTAAAAACTAATTCTACTAAATAAAATACTATAATTCAATTAAAGTACCTAATATATTCTTCAACCTCATCACAATTGCCCAGCAGATATGCATGTGCCTGACTGAGTGACTTGTTATCTAAAATAAATGGATCAGTTTTCTTAGCTCCTAAAGGACAACCTCTCTTAGGGAACAAACTAAAAGATATTGTATCACCTAACCACATTCATCATTATTTTGAGCTCTTTTGTTAAATTTGGTATGTACACCCCCATGCATATATCTAGAGCATAAAGTTATAATCTCTTTCATATTATGTGTCTCTGCTATACATCCTTCTGCATGACGTCTATTGTGGAAATATGATTTCAATGTACAATTTTCTCTTTCAAGAAATTACATCCATTGGTTTTGAACAGGACCTCCTAATCTCACTTCATTCGCTAAATGAATAGTAAAATGAATCATTATATCAAAAAAGGTAGGAGGAAAACTTCTCTCCAACTGATCTATTGTTTCTATAATCTCTACTTTTAAGCAATCAAGTTCCTCTAATGTGGTCACGTTTTGACATAAGCGAAGGAAGAAGGAACTTAGACGAATCCAAGCAATTGCAACATGATCAGGAAGGATGCTTTTAATTGGTATTGGAAGCAAGTAATGTAACATGAAATGAACATTATGGGTTTTATAACCAGACAATTTTCTTTCATCCAGCTGCACACACCTCGATATATTAGAGGTACAACCATCAGGTAGCTTTGCTGTCTTCAAAATCCACAAAAAACTGATTTCTCTCCATTTTTCATTGAGAAACATACTCTTGCAAATTTTGTTTTCTTACGATCCGTAGTAGTAGGATGAAGATTCTTTCTAATTCCCATCTCTTGCAAATCATAACAAGCTTTTACATGATCCTTTGTTTTGTTAGGAATATCCAAAAGAGTTCCAAGTATGCTGTCAGCTATGTTTTTCTCTATGTGCATTACATCAAGGTTGTGGGGTAACCAATTGTGCTACCAATAAGGTAATTAAAAAAAGATTGACCTTTTCTTCCTTGGACCATCATTTGATCTCTTCCTCTTCTTCCCAAACATATTTTCAAAATTTTGTAATCTATTAAGCACATAAGTTCCCTTTAATAAAAAGATGGAGGAGACCTAAATTCAGTTTTTCCATTGAAAGATCTTTTATTAGATCTCCATGGATGATCCATGGGTAGAAAAACACGATGGTCCATATAGAACATTTTTCGACTATGTTTAAGATAGATAGAATTAGTGCCATAGTTACAACAAGGACAGGCCAACTTTCCTTTTGTACTCCAACCAGATAACATCGCATATGCAGGAAAGCCATTGATTGTCCACATAAGAGTTTCTCGCATTTGAAAAGTTTGATTTCTTGGAGCATCATATGTTTCAACTCCACAATCCCACAATAATTTTAACTCATCTATCATTGATTTTAAGTAAATATCAATGTCATTTCTAGGTGATCGTGGCCCAGGTATAATTAATGAAAGCATACAATATTCAGATTTTGTGATCAACCAAGGCGATAGATTATACACCATCAACTTAACTAGCGAATTTTTATGAGATATACTCATTGTACGAAATGGATTGAATCCATCACTTGCCAAGCCAAGTCTCACATTGCAAAAATCCAGTGAAAAATCTGGATGCACGCTATCAAAGTCTTTCCATGCTAGGCCATCAGCAAGATGCCTTAACTTTCCATCTTTACAACGTTCCTCATCATGCCACCTTATGGATCTGCAGTCTTTGAGCACATAAATAGCCTTTTTAGTCTAAGAATTAATGGAAAGTATCTCACAATCTTTGCAGAAACTCGATGAGACTTTTTAGGAGGCTCAAGCTCACCCTCTATTTCAGAATATTTGATATATTGCGAAGCTCCGCAGGTATGAAAAAATTCATCAACCTAATGATCATTCCTAAACAACATACAATCATTAGGACACGAATCAATTTTCTCATAATCAAGACCAAGATTCTTAATCATAGACTTGGCTTTATTGTACGATGGAGGAATGTTCAACTCGAGCATTGCCTCTTTTAATAACACTAAAAGAGAAGTAAATGATTCATTGCTCCATCCGTGTAGAGACTTCAACAAATATAAACGAGTGTGAATGATAACCTAGAGAATCCTTTACAACCAGGATATAGTTCTTGTCTTGCCTCTTCAACTAAGTTATAGAATTTTTCGGCATCTCCATTAGGACCTTCATAAACTCTTTCACCCTGTGCAACATCTCTAAATTGATCATTCAACAATCCATTAATATCATCACGAGAGTCATCTATATCATCATCAACATTCCACTTGCTTTCCCATTCCCCCTGATTAATTCATCTAGTATAACCTTGAACAAATCCATAGCATATTAGATGATCATACAATATATATCTTCAACTCCAACAAATATTACAACACTTTGCACATGGACACTGAATTTCTTCACCTTGAGGATCCCCATACCAGTAAGCAAAATCTAAGAAAGATTGAGCATCATCAATATACTCTTTGCTATACCTCGCCAAATTCATCCAATCCTTGGATGGGATATTTGGATTCCTAAAGATAAATATTGATATTAAATCTTTCAATAAAAAATCATCAATATATTATTAATTTATAAATAACTTCTAAATGTCACGAGTAAGTTATAGAAATCATGCGCTGAAAATGATAAGAATTTCTCACCTAGTCATGGAACTTATGTTAAGACAAATCACTCTTAAAATCCTCCACAGTTGTTTTAGAATGTTGACTATACTTCTAAGAAATAACAAGTAAAATTAATAGGATTACCCAAACTAAGAGATAAAGCAAAAAAATGATATTTAACTAGTTAAAAGTTAATGTTTTATGAGCGAATTGAAATACTCGTCATTCTTTTAGTTTTCATAGTTTACATGGGAAACCAATCAATATACATAATTTAGTTAAATGAATGCTCAAAATTTTATCAAATCCCTTTAATTGTCTAGTTCATGCTACTTTCTTTACCTAATTTACTTCAAGTGTTACCTAATTACAAAAACTTAACAAGCTTAGACAAATAGAATTTTTAACAAAAGAAACAAAGTTTTCATTTATAACATTTTTTAAAAAAAACAACAATTATAGGACATTCAACATAATCAAGAAAAACAAAACAAAATTGTCTCTCTAACTCTATCTTACCAGAATAGAGAGGTTATTTTGAAAAATGATGACAAGTAATAACCATTAAGGAGATTTTATACATTTAGTTGATACTACTATGAGTGAAAAATTTATACATTTAGTTCATCACATTTATACATCCTAGTCTATATGAATATATATAGTAGTAATTGTCATAAAGCTAGTGAGATTTGTGTTCTAATTATAGTACTTTTGTCCATCATAATTTTACAGGTAAGATAAGATTTTATTAAATGAGGACAAGAAAGCCAAGGGGACAAGATTTTCTCAATAAATAAATGACTTCACAAAGAAGGATAAAGAGATAATAGCAAAGAAGAGGTCGTTATTCTGCTTAACAATCAGATAGTAATCCATGAATTGTTCCATGTATATCTCTTGTTCAAAACAGGGCATATTATTAGCATGAGTATAGTAACCTGAGTATGGACCTTAATAGAGTAGAAGTGACACCAATTCCCGAGATATAGCAATAGAGAAACCATTGGCTGAATGTTGAGAGAGGCAACCACCCTTTCAAAGAAAAATCCTCAACTCTTTGTAGCCTCCTTCATTCCCTTCTGAGATTTTTGCTTTTTGTTTCTCAACTCTCGAAAATATTTTCCTTCATACTAAACATAACCTAAATATTAAAAAATAAAATCCATGTTGAACAGAGAAAGATTGAGGCTCAGATTTGTGTTAAGCTCAGGCAACAAGAGTCCAACCATGCCGTGGTTGCCAAAACCACCAGAAAAGCTTGGAGCATACCCTGCCAAGATACAGGTTGGATAATCTCATATGTCTGATTAATTAGCTCAAAAGGGAATTAAAAATGGACAAAAATCATCATTGCCTCTTTAAGCTCACAGATTATACTCACCCTCACAACTTTCACCACCCCTACAAGCAACACTTGATGCTCTCCGGAAGAAGTATTAGAGAAAAGAGAATACACAGTATGATCATAGCATGAAAAGGAACCCTTTGAAGTAATATGCAACAACAATCCAAACAAGCTGTTATTTATATACTCCCTCCGTTTAAAACTGATAAAAGAGTTGTTCGAATTCTTATACTGATAGAAAAATCATTGGTTGAATGTTGAGAGAGGCAACCACCCCTTCAATGAAAAATCCTCAACTCTTTGTGTCCTCATTCATTCCCTTCTAAGCTTTTTGCTTTCTGTTTCTCAACTCTCAAAAATATTTTCCTTCATACTAAACACAACCTAAATATTAAAAAATAAAAACCATGCTGAATAGAGAAAGATTTAGGCTCAGATTTCTGTTAAGCTCAGGCAACAAGAGTCCAACTATGCCATGGTTGCAAAAACCACCAAAAAACCTGGAAGCATTCCCTTCCAAGATATAGGTTGGATAATTGATTAATTAGCTCAGAAGGGAGTTAAAAATGGACAAAAATCATCATTGCCTCTTTAAGGTAACTGATTATACTCACCCTCACAACCTTCACTACTTCTACTAGCAACACTCAATGCTCTCTAGCAGAAGCATTAGGGCAAAGAGAATGCAAAGTATGATCATAGCATGAAAGGGAATAAAACCCTTATGTAACAACAATCCAAACAAGTTGTTATTTATATAATCCCTCAATTTAAAACTGTAAAAAGAGTTGTTCGGATTCTTACAGCAATAGATAAATCATTGGCTGAATGTTGAGAGAGGCAACCGCCCTTTCAATGAAAAATCCTCAACTCTCTGTAGCCTTATTCTTTCACTTTTGAGATTTTTGACTTTTGTTTATCAACTCCCAAAAACATTTTCCTTCATACCAAACACACCCTAAAATATAACAAATTAAGTCAAGCTGAATAGAGAAAAATGGATAAGAAAAGATTCAGACGTCTAGAAGGCCGAAAATAGCAAAATGGATAGAGTAAGTTGACACAAATCATATCAAAACCGCAAGAAAATCAGAACCCATGAGCACAATGTGTAACCCAAGGCAACGAACCAAGCTGGTGCAATAAAATCAAACTTTTATTGATTGAAATTTATACCAGATAATCTCTATTAAAAAAACCCTTTCAATGTGATTACCCTTGGGAAAAATGAGAAAATTATTAGGGTTTTTCATATTCAGTGGTGAACAACCATGAAGGAGCTCAAAAACATCAATTGTAAAAATCAAATTTTCGTATCTCAAACGATTCAAAAATTTTGAGAATTATTTTGAAATCAGTCTTCAATTTACTTTACATTAAAACATTAAAATCATTGAAGAAATACCTGTTCAAATTTGGGTCAAAGAGAGTTCTTGAAACCTTGAGAGGATTCAATCGATGAGATTGAGATGAACAAAACTCGATGCTTACGAACAATCGATTCAATTGATGCTTACGAACAAAAATTAGTCGATGATGTTTGAGATGATTCAATCAATGTTATTTCAGAGGTTGAGATGAACAAAAATTTATTAAGACTGATCAGTCAATAGATGTTGAGAGGATTCAGTCATGCAAAGATTTGCTCTCTTTGAGAGGATTCAGGTTGAGGGTATCATGCGAAGATTTGATGGTCACATTTTTCTTTTTTAATTTTTTATTTTAAGAATTAATTCTTTTGATTGAACTGTGTATTTTGGTCTCTTTGAAAAGGAGGGGAAATAAAATAAGTTGGAGGGAATGTGAAAATTATAAGGCAATACTTATAAAGTGTTGTTTTTAAAATTATAAAAATAACACACTATAAAAGTGTAGCCATGTGTGTAATAATGTGTTGCCAATTATATGATAATACGAAAACACTTATATAGTGTAGCCTATACCATTAATGAGAACGCTTTACAAGTATTGCCTTTATTATTGTGACCAAAGGCCAAAAACTAAGGCTACGTTTTAAAAGCGTGCCCAAAAACGTTTAAGGCAACACTTTATAAGTGTTGTCTAGATTTAGTGTAGTCTTAGGACTAAATTGTTGTGTGTGTTTAAACCAATATAGAGAGAAACTGGGGTATTGTGTTCCTGTTGATCCCCTAACCTAGTATCACCGGATAACCTAATCCTTTTCTAGTGTGTAGCATGCAGAACGGTAAGTTAAGTTCACCAAACCCTTTGTCCCAGGCGAGGGGAAAATTTCACTACATGACTTGGTTCATCCCCGTAGTATGACATTACTAATCGTTACCTATTGTATTAGTACAACCTTCCCTTGGCCCAGTTCGGTTGATTATACAAAACACATCAATTGAATCTTGTTAATTAATCTTTTTGCCTATTCATTATTACCTTGATCCAGTCAGGAACACTAGGCAGGTTCTAATATCGGACCCTATTAGAAGACATGCAAAACAAAAAGAATCAGTTATATATGCATACACACTTTTCAAGAATTATAAATTATCTAGTTTTACCTTGTTAGTTCTTCATGGTTCCCACAACCCTAGTTATGGATCTAGCTACTCGTGATTTGTATAGATGCAAGACTTATGAATTTGGATAACATAATAGAGCACTTACACAATTGAATTTAGTACAAGAAAATCCAAGATTCAATGAGAATCACAAGATTGTAATTAGAAGATCAAATCAAAGTGTACAAGTGTTTCTCAAACTTTCTAATGTTTTTCTCTACTTTGACTTACTGTTTTTCATTGCTAACTCCTTGAACTCTATAAGAAAAATAACCTAAAAACATATTTATAATGGTTAAAATACAAGCCTTAAACTAAATAGGATAAATGGGTCGGCATGCCTCGCGATATGAACTACGAGCCGTATTGTGATTTACGGCCCATAATCGAGATTATGTACTTTGTTACTACAAATCTAGACTTTACTTCTATTATACCCCTCTACGGCCCATAAACGATTCTAGGGCCTGCAGGGGGTTTCGTCTGATGAAACTTTAAAAATTCCTTCTTCTCTTATCCTCAGGGTACGAGACTTGATCTATGACTCGTAAAGTGCTCCACGACTCGTCTGCATGTTTGTACACCAAACTTCAAAAATCCACCCCTCACTGGAATTGTACACGAAACCTCCTTCACAGCCCGTAGAACACTCTATGGCCCGTAAAGGGTGTCGTAAATCCTCAAAAATAGCAATTTCTGCACATTCTGCCCAAACATTATGCCAACCCTGAAATCCTGAAAAAAACAAACACAAAAACACATAAAACTCACTAACATCGCACTGAGAACACACAAAATTTCAAGTTTTACGCATTAAAAGTGTTGTTTGTTAATAGCACATCAGTTGTTATAGAAACTTATGATATCACTGTTGTTATCAATTTACACCTTCTCTACCTATGATTGGATGAATTACAACATGTTAGACCCACTCTTGTATTGATCATTGTGGTATATGCTTACCCACTCTTGTATTGATCATTGTGGTATATGCTTTGTGTAATGTGGTTAGCTGTTGGGTTCCTCATTTTGTGTATCTGGGATAGAGTTTTGGTTGTGGTAATCAGAGGGATGGTGATAATTAGAGATATCTATACCGTGAGCATCATTACCTACATTGAACTTGGGCATGATATGACTTTGGAATTCTGGATCCAGATATACTAGTTGAGTGAGTGAGTGTTTGACATCTCATCCTAGATGAGGCTTCCTGCCATCGTTTTGAGCTGTGATGGTAACGTTTGAGTGTCCGTGGCCTAGAAGTCCTGCCCCACAATCTAAGTCTAGTGGCCACGACTGTAATGTGCAATTCCAGTGAAGGGTGCATTTCTAAAGTTACGTTTATGAACATGCAGACGAGTCGTAGACGCAATCTCGTACCTTAAGGACCAGAGATTGAGAACTTTTAAAATTCCATCAGACGAAACCCCCTACGGGCCGTAGAATCTTTTACGGGATATAGAGGAGTGTCATAGAAGCCAAGTCCAAAATTGAATCAATAAAGTAAGAAAGCCCAACTATGAGCCGTAAATCACTATAAGGCCTGTAGAGCACCTCGTGGAACCTACCGACCTAACTATCCTATTTTTTTGGATTTGTATTTTAAACATTATAAATAGGTTTTTAGGTTATTTTTCTTAAAGAGTTAGCACAAGAGGAGCGAGCGATAGTAGAGAAAAAATATTGGAGAGTTTGAGAAACACTTGTAAACTTTAATTTCATCTTCAAGTTACAATCTTGTGATTCTCATTGAAGAGTTGGATTTTCTTGTTCTTAATTCAATTGTCTAAGTGCTCATCAAAATTCATAAGTCTTGCATTTACACAAATCATGATTATATAAATCAACAACTAAGGTTGTGGGAACCATGAAGAACTAACAAGGTAAAACCGGATAATTCGTAATTTTTGAAAAGTGTGCATGCATGTATTAATTAATTCTCTTCATTTTGAATGCTTTCTAATGGTTGTCAACATTAGAACCCGCCTAGTGTTATTGGTTGGACCAAGATAGTAATGAATAGGAAAAGAGTTTGACTAATAGGATTCGATTGATGTTTCTCATCTAATCAACCGAACTAGGCCAAGGGGAGGTTGTAGCCAAGATTATACCTAAAATTCAAACAACATCCTTTTACTATCATGAACATCCTTCAATTATCTTTAAAATGGTAAGATTTATCCTTTTGTTAGTGTTGGTCAATAAACTAACATCTATAAACCATGAATTCCATGTTTTGTTTTTCGTCCTTTACTTAGTTGCACTTTGGTAATTTTAGTTATATTAGTCAACTTTATGGTGCATATGGTAGCTAGCAAGTGTTCTTTTATAGTTTTTATTTGAGTGATGTTGGATAAACATGTGGTGCCTCTTATTTCTTTTATGTGTTTGTACTTTCACTCGTTCTCCTTGGTCCATATTATTACTTAAATTCTTCAATAATTTTTTTAAAAAAATTATTTTTACTAAACGTTATAATTTCTAACACTTTCTTTTTCTAAACTTATGTGTCACTGTTCGTTCTCCAAGTGTCAATTTAACTTATCTTTAAAACTCAATTAGATTAGATATATGTACAATAAATATTATAAGTTATAATTCTGTTCATATTATTACATAGTAAAATGTCAATTAAAAAATCATATAAGTTATATCTCTAAAAGCAAAAAATATCACTTGAATAAGCACATTTTTCCATGTTATTTCTAAGCATATAACTTTTACTCTAAAAAATAAATTGATACTTATTGAATCTGCAAAGAAAATAGACTAAATCTTATAATTTAGATTCCCTCATTTTCTTGGAAATGGATTAATAATCATACAGAGCTAAGAAATATTCTTCTCTCTCATCTATTATGGAAGCACTCTTGCTGCTACAATGAAGTGGATGATAAAACCTTCTTCCTTGCCCATTGACTTTAATTAGAATTACCTATCAATCAACTAAGAGACAGGGATGAGAGAAAACAAGATAGAGGTCTATAGGCTTAGCAGTAAATTATTGATAGAAACTAACGGAAGGATGAATCATGGCATTTTTGGAATAACTGAGTTATTGAGGGATGTTTTCTGTTCACTATAATAACATAAGGATTCTGTTAAACTTTTGGGTATAATTGAAATGTATTTTTGGCCTCAAACTCGGTTTAGTCATGTGATTACTTCTGCCCAGTTTGATAATTATAGATCTGGAAGGTGAAGGTATGAAATTTAGCACTTCTTGATCGTGTTTGGAGTACTTTTTGGGGGTGTGGACATGCCTGCTTCATCTTCATTTTTAAATTAATACCTGCCAATGTTTACTATGGAGGTTCTTATCCAGGTGCGTTCTGAGATGTTATGAATGTATAGGTGGGTGACTCAGATTTCGAAAGCAGTTGCTCTTAGCTGTTTTATTTGGTGCCAGATTTCTTGCTATAATTTCAGTGAGTCCAGAGTTCAATATTTATTGGAGGTTCCTTGGGACTGATATATTTTGAAGGTATCTCAGTTGGGTAATCTTTTTCCAATCCAGACATGCTGCTACTACAAAATCAGGTCCTTTTATGTAATAATTTCCTACCATAAAATACGGTGCTATGAGAATCTCAGGCTCATGACTTTGCTCCCATTATGGCCATATCCTGTCAGCTTCTAGGAAAAGGAGGTTACTCTCTTTGGTCTCTTTATGAACCTCTGGTTCATTAGGTTGTGCAAACTTTTCAGTATCTATAACGGGTCCAAGACTCTAGTTCACTATTTCAACCTTGAATTCAAGTTTTGGGAGTTTCAAGTGTTTGCTTTGGTGGGAAGGTTCAGTTGTGATTATCTGCTCGATGATCATACATAACAACTTGATCTCGTTTGGATTCCCTAGTTCAATCATGGATGTGTTTCTGACTCCGACCTCTTTCGGTACTTTAATAGACCATATTGAGTCCCTTGGCTGTAGAAATTGACTTTTATGAGCTACTGTTATTTTGTTTTGTTACTTCTGCTCTTCCATTCCAAGTAAAGAGTTGTTCTGGGCTGCACAGACATACGATTGTTCTCGGATAAGGGTGGTGCCTGTGCTCTCTGTGGTCTCGTTACATCTGATTATTTCGTAGGTAGGACAGGGATTGCCCCAAATTTTGGATTTATTAGCTAAGGCTTGTTTTAAGTGCTTGCAGTCTCAGGAGCTTGCTTGTTAAGATGACTCCCTTGTTTGTGGTTACATGGAAGCTTGGGCTGTTATTGTTTCAGACTTATTAATTTCTTTTGTCCTAAATGTATAGTTGCTTGGACTGTGAAGGAGGAATAATGTTCAACTGAGCTACTCTATTCCATGGGGTGATGCTATTTTGATCTCCTCCCTTGTCTGTGGGTTTTCTAGACGTATTTTGCTGTGGAACTGGGATTGTATCTTTGTTTATATATACCGTGTGATAATCTAATGAATGAGTCTGAGAACTGTTTACCTTGTGTTGGTTTTAGGTTATGTTATAGTTTGCTAAGTTGCTCGGACTCTTCACTTTTGATGCCACACTCGTGTCGACACGACATGGGTGTGGGCGTGGGATCCGTGTCAGATTTGGTCAACCAATTTCGGGTAATTTGACCAAAATCGACGGAGAAAATTGTGACGGTTTTAATGATTTCTATATCAATACATAAGCTAAGATAAAATTGAAGAAAATGGAATATCTTTTATGTATAAATTTCTATGTCACATCTTTTCCTTTAATCTCCTTCCAGGATTCTCTTCATGTTCTCCACATAATATTTCATAATTTAGGTTTTATCACTCTATTTTTAGATATCTTGATTATTTTTAGGTGAATCCCCGCACCCGTATTCATACATGGATCCATATCCCTGAATCTTAAAAATTAGACCATGAAGGATCCGACCTCTAGATCCGCACCCGAGTCCGAGCAACTTAGATAGTTTGTTAGCCCGGTGTTGGATTCTATGTGCAAATGAGCATATGTTTGCACAAATTATGTTAGTATACTGGGGTTATCAACTAGGTTGCTACATCCGTTTCATCTTTGCACATCTTTGCTTGTGACCTCTTGTTGCATGTTTTTCCAGGTCACATGAAATCCATGTGGAGTTTCAGGGGCTCCAGCTAGTAACAATTTGTTGTCCCAGATGGAATTTTTGGATATTCTTCACCTTCGGCTATCTTTATCAGTTATTCTGACTTGTTTTGAACATTTAGTCAAGTTCTTCCCCTGGAAACAGATGTGGGAAGCCTTAGGTAGAATAGTAGGAGTATTTAGATACTTGGTGGATAGCTAAAGGAGGTCGGTTAAATTAACTATGCATCTAGATTTTTGACCTTCAGTTCAGGTAAGGTACTCATTTTGCTGCTAGTCTTTTTTTTTTTTTTTTTGGTTGAGCATTACTGGAGTTGCTTGCAATTGTTATGGCGGTGAAAATTTGATTTCATTTGACATGTTTGGAAACTTTTTGTGGTTCTTTCCCTGGAAACAGGTGTGGGTAAAGTTGGAGGTAGAATATTAGATACTTGGAAAATAGAGGTTGTCATCTTCAATTCAGATTGGATACTTGTTTTCTGCCATTCCTGTGTCTTCTCTGAGTATTAGGGGAGTTCCTTGCAATTGTTATGTTGTTGAAAGTTGGACTTTGATTAAATAGAATTAAGTGTGCGAACTGTTTCAGAAGTGAGTTTCTTGGTGCGTTATTCATTCTTGAGCACTTAGTTTTGCTGCCTTCAAAATTAGATGGGCTCGCCTAACCTGGCTGTAGGTGTTATCAAGCACCATTGTGCAACAATTGTTGGGTCTAAGATTCAATGGTGAAAATGTCTGTTTATTGCCGTCAGATCTTCTTTTCCTTGATTTCCTTGGTGATTTCTGGTTTGTACATATCTTTCTTGGTGCATTCTTGCCATGGTTGGGAAGCTTGGTTTACACAAAATTTGATGCTGTTTCTGCAGTTGCAGCATGTTTTCTTCTTTCTCCTTGCAAGTTGCTGGCAATAGTGTTTGTCTTTACTTTATTGTGTTTGCTTCTGGCTTAGCTGCATCTCAACTACTAAGGTGGGGAGGGACAAGCCTTCGCTCTTCTCAAGAGAAGTTGTTCAGTGCTTTTTGGTTTAGGTTATGATGTACTCTGAGTAGATCCTTACAACGATACTAAGGTGTTAATCTAGTAGGAGGGGCCAGGGAGGGGTGGGGGACTGTGGATTCAGCCTCTGACAAGTTGTAAATTCAGTTGCATCGGAGAATATTGGTTTAAGCAGGAGTCTTTTGGTAGCTGTGGTGGTTTGGATATCACTATACTTTTGTGGTGATTCGTTCCAATTTGTTTTGAGGTAATGCATTCGCGATATGGATAAATTTTTGGTGATTAGCATTTTTGCCAGGATCCGTCTATTTCCCTATGCCTTATGTTCATAGGAAATAAAACGCAGTCTTGGGCTCTTGCTGATTCTGCATTTGTGGTGATTAAATGTCTAGTGAGTCTTATCATGGTATCTTATTCAGATGTTCTGGAAATGCTGTTATGTTTGAGAATTTTTCTCTGCTTTTCTGCCCGTAGTACATCTATTTGGTCTTTTTTGTCTGGTCTCTTATGTGTGATGCTGCGGTCAACTTTGTTCTGTGTCATTTGGTGATGTTCTCCTGCATTGCAGATTGTAGAATTTTGGATTCTTTTTACCTCTATTAATCTGTAACATATGTGCTTACTCTCTGGCTTGTCTAGTTTTGGCAAATGTTCTTGGAGTTTTTGCCACTTGACTAAGTGGGGCTATTTTCAGTCTTATTACAGTAGAGATATTGCTGAATATGGTTCTCGGAGGATTTTGAGGAATTTAGGGGTGCAATTTCAGGTTTCATGTGATACCATTTTTCCTAGTTGATCATATGTTGATGTTGCTTTCCTTTGTTCTGAATTTGCGAATTATTTTTCTGGTTTTGATCTTGGGCAGTTTGTGTTTTGTGGTTGATACTGTTCTGGGCTATTATCTTGTTAGAATTGGACTTTAATGAGATCGGTGCTAGTTTTGCACTGGGTACAAGTTCTGGTAATTTGTATTCCATGAAGAAATTCAGTTTTGCATGTTACTTTATTGCCTTTATTATTAGTCTTCGACTGTGAATATGTCCTAAATTTTGTTAGAAGGAAATTATCCCCTTTGATCTGAGAGTTTCTTGGTAATTCCATGGTCTTCTATGTTTGTCCTAGGTTTATTGTAGAGCTGCTTTTTGTTTTCTTTTGTTTCTCAATAGTCATAGTGATGGCATACTTGGTGCAATATTTTTGTGGAGGACCCTTGTAACTCCACCTGTTAAGTCAGCCGGTCCCAAGCCCGGAAAAAGGAGGAGGGCAAGTATCTTTGGGTAGTCATTGATTTCCTTCTCCTCTCCGATCTGTGCATTTCTTGCTAATTTAAGTAGTTGAGGTCTTCTATATTTTCCCTAAGATCATATGTGGAGCATTATTTTATTTTCATCTCATTCAATAATCACAAAAGTGGGTAGGGGTTCAGCTTTACCTATGTAGATCTTGTGGGCCTCAAATCAGTCGGTTTGAAGCCTTGAAAAAGGAGGGGGCAAAGTGTTAAAGGAATGCTGCTTCTCCCGTGCACTTAAAATTGGTGATGAGTTTTACTACTGGCTTTAATGGGATGGTGTGCGTCATTCTCAACAAGATATGTGTGCACTTATTTTGAGAGACTAATTTCATGTGCAAATGGTGAGTTTTGGTGCTAGCTTTAAGGACGGTGCGCATCATTCTCAACAAGATATGTGTTCACTTATTTTGAGAGACTAATTTCATGTGCAAATTGTGCAGACCTAAAATACTAGAAACTGAACTACATGGTTATGAGAACAATGCTTTTGCTGGGTTAGTTAGTGCACATTGTATTAGAGGTGTCAGTGGATAAAATCTTTTGAAGGCGACAAAAACACAGTAGCAGCTTTTATTGCCGCTTTGCTGATGTTTTGTGTCAATCTTACAAAAAGAATGGGCGGTCTCACTTTGGGTCAGCAGAAGTTTATGGTCTGGTATGTTTTCAATGTTCTTTTTGCTTGAGTTCAAATGTAAATCTTTGTGTGCTTTATTGTTTGCTGCTCAATTTGGTTTGTCCATGATGGTCACCTGATCTACGTGATAAATTTTTTATGAGTAAGTGTTGGAAAGTACTATGGATAGCTGCTGCCTCTTCTTATCCTAATAGGAATCATCTGAAACAACTCAGGTTAGTTTAATAACCAGAAAAGAGAACTACATTTGAAACAACTTAGAACTTAGAAGTGCTGGAAAGTACCAAGTATACTGAGAACTGAAGTGAACAAGTATTAAGTATACTTAGAACTGGAGTGAACAAGTATAAATGAAATATTGACTTTTGATACTTGGGACTGAACATATCCGTATTTACTTAATATGAATCAGAATGATGTTGACAAATGATTAATGAATATAGTTGCTCATCAGACCACTTAATTTTCTATGATGAGTGTATATCAGTTGTTGTTTAGAGGAGTAGAAATGATTGTTGTGTACCAGCTTAATATATATTATCTTCACTTTATTTGTAGATGGGTATATTCATATGCAATTATTCCATTGATATGAATCACTTCATCCTATCTAACAATGTCGTAGCCATTGCGTCTTCTGGTGGTATGAGACGTCAGTTCTTGATTAATTGTCTTTCTTGATTAAGTTTTGGTTCAGTAAAGTGCTAAAAACTAGTTTCCTTCTAAGGGAAGTAGTAAGCAGCAAAATGTGATTTAACAAATCAGTATATAAAGCATTTTAACACAAGCATTTTACAGGATGTACAATATTAGGTGCAGTTTTATTTGCCATAGGATCAATAGATAATACAAGGAAAAAGGAAATAATGAAATGTGTGCGTACCGTATCGATTCACATATGAAACTGTTGTAGCTTACTTAATATAATTAAACACCATAGAAAGCATCCCATGCTCTTTTGGCCAAACATTGCATTAAAGCAAACTAAACACTACCTGACATGTGTACAAAATAAGGTTTCAAAATTGACCAAGGATGTTGAATTGTTGTTGCGGAGTTGTACATGCACTAAACATTAAAAAATATGCAAAAACGAGATGTGTATAAAACAAAATGAACATATAAGTAACTTAAAAAAAATAATTCTAAATTACAGAAACGATTACAAGAATTCATAAAAATAATAATCTCCTTACCTTGTGTTTATTTGCCCCAGAATCAAAAGAAGACATGACTCCCTCGTAAAACCTATAAAGAGAAACTTTAAGATGAGACATTGTAGCTAGATTCTTCCTTCTTGTTCAAGATAAAGTAAAATTAAATTGGTAGATAGAATGAATGAAGAATACAAGTTGTGCGGACAATATTAAACTCATGAGTATATGATGAAACTCCGGGAAAGAATGATAGAACATATACTCAAGAACATGACAAGAATAACAGAAACTAGTTTGGATTTATACCAGATAAATCTACAAAGAGGTTACATTCCTGCTAACTCTTTGATGTGTTGTCAAATTACGGCAGATTCTCTCTCATCTGTATGGACTTTTCATGTTACATTTTGTGGATATTTTAAGGTGGGATACCAAAAAGAGGGCAAAATCAACAAAGGCATCAAAAAAATGAACAAAGTGCTTGAAATATCCCTTCAGTGGGCTGCCGCAAAACCAGACTGCTCACCCTGCAGAATGGGTTTGTCAGCCACAAAAAGAGCTAAAGGACTTTAAAGACCAAATTGCGATGATTATTTTTGGTCCCATTGCTATTCTGCAGACCACATTTAGTTCCGCGATCATGAATAACATGTCATGAAGCCCAATTGTAGACCATATTCTGGTTTTGCAGAGCAACATCAAGATTAGACTTTAGGACAGAAGTTCCTCATTTGAAGATGGAGTCCACTCTACGAATAACGACCTTGTTTTGGACCGTAGACCAGTTCTGCAGTCGTAAATTGGGCACACAATGGCGTTTTTGTAATATCGTTTGACTATTTTTGGAGACACTCAAATGAGCTCAACTAGAAATTGGAAGAACTTAAGTGTATCCCAAAATCGAAATGCAATTAGTGTCTTAGTAGTTGGTTTTGAAGAGCTAGATAAATTCGCTTAATCAATTCCGTAATGTCCATATATACCTCTTGTTTTCCTTTGCTTGCGTGGCCATCTAATACCTCAAAAGATTCTAGACTGAATAGGTACAAGAGCTTCTAAGAGTACACTACAAGAAAATAGCCTAGTGACATAGCTCCCACTATCATGAAGGAAGAGTACAAGCTATTGGAGATCTCCTTCATCTAGGAAGCATGACTGACCCTACAACTCAACTATACAAAAAATATACAGCAATAACAATATTAGTACAAACAATACGTATGATAGGCATCATCGATCAACCTGAAGCCCACCATATATTATAACTAAACATCAAGAGTAAGCTTGAAATAGGGACATTCAGCACCAAAATTGCAACTACATATTGTAATAATATAGGTCAAAGCCTAACTCCTCTATTCTTTATAGTAGAAATTCTTGGCAACCCATAACCGCTATCTTGGTCTATTCATTCGGCCTGTTTGATACTTCTTCCCCTCTACCCGCACTAGCCCGCCATGGTGGGATCTATCCCTCTATGGCAGCCTCGCCACAACAGGATTCCACCTACTAGGATGGCCTACTCATAAATAGAACTTAGGCTTTTTCTAACATTCCCCTTAAACTTTCGGCGTGCTGTATGTTGACCATATCAGACTCTAAGTCATCGGGATTCTACTTAACAAAACCACAACTACTCCTATTGACCCCGCACGACCTCATTCCTGATTATACAAATAAAATAATATAGGTGACTATCGCGCCCCATTTTTCCTCGCGGAGAAACGGGAACCTGGACGACGTCGTGGCGATGACTCTTTTGGGATTTAAAATAAAGGAGAGTCGCCACCTAATGAATTAAGGTGCATTAGGACACCATTCTAGCCTAAGGGTCAAAGGTCAACCAGAGAGGGGGTTCGGGCTCAAATTACCTCGAAAGGAAGGTGTTAAGCACCCTTCGAGGTCCGCAAATGCGGGTCCCGACCGTGTCTCGTATTTTATGTGGGGGTTGCAAATAACAAGCAAGGTCTTTATTTATAAAATATCCTAAATAAACCTAAGTGATAAAAATTAAACAGATAAATTAATTAAACAATAAATGAACAAGGAAAATTAAAAATAAACCAAGTGAATTAATTATTTACTCGGATCAGTTACTCGGCTTTTATTTCGGAGTTTAGCTTCACTTGGCTCATTGAAGCCTAAGGACAAAACCAAGGTTTGTCCTATTAAGCTCGAGTTTATTCATCATATCCGAGTCCTATCTACCCCTACCCCCTCCTAAGTTCGTTTTATTAATTAACTTAAAGGCGAACTATCAAAAGATGAGGAATCTAGCGTTCCCTTAAAATGCCTAGCGTCCCTCCTGATGTCCAAGAGGCATTGGACTCTTATTTTGGTAAGGTTCTAAATACTCAGGTTTCCTATAGGACCACGCGTCATAGAAAAATCAATACAAATATTTAGCACATAGGGTTTCATACAAGCCTCAAAATGCATAGAGAATTAGAGATTTTAAGAAAAAAGCTAAGCGTATGCCAAGAAAAAAAAATAGAAGAGAAAAATCCTATAGGCATGACTCTACCGATTTGAGAAAATATTGCAAAGATACTTTATCAAAAAAAAATCCTATAGACATAATTACTAATAACATGAAAACAGAAAATATCATAAAGATAATAGATTAAAAACCCTATAGGCATGTTTACTAATGATATGAAGGATTAAAAATATAAGCACATGAAAACTTTTAGATGACTTATTTTGTAGGCATGATTATTCTATAACATGTGAAAATATAGACAAGTTAATCCTATTGGCATGGCTTCTAACATATTACTACCCTATAAACATAATTCCTTTTGTAAAATATTAAATCCTATGAAAATTGCAACATCTTAAAAGCATGATTATTTAAACACAAAAGAGAAGAAATTTACAAATTTTGTAATCATAATTGTTTTTTACTTAACCAAATGTCCTAAACATGATTCCCAAACCTATGATGCATTTAACCCTAAAACATGATTTTTATTATAAAAGCCTATGGGCATTATTTCTAACCACATAATATACGGAAAAAGAAAATCATTAGTAACGTAGAAGCATGATTTCTAGCATCTTGAAAAGGGAGGGTTGTTTATTTTAAACCTATAGGCATGATTTCTAACGTGCGAGAATGGTAACTACTAACGAGCATGATTTTTAACATGATAAGCATATTTTTAGCAATAGTATTATTACATGATATCTATGACTTTTATCTTATACAAATCTATTTTATTTTGAGAAAACCCGAAAATGGATTGTTAAACGCGTCATTCGCACCTTTTCCGAATCCTAAGTTGAAATTTGCCTACGTGAATAAGTAAAGAAAGTCATTCCCTTCCCCGTTTATTATATCCCCGATCCCACTACATTTATTACAAGTTTCGCAAAAACTAATGCAACATAATAGAATAATAGTAAAAATAAATAAATAGATAAATAAATGAAGAAAAGCTTCACGGCCTATCCTCCTCCTGTCCCGACGACTCTTCACATCCCAAATGGGCTGAAAGATCCTGCTAACACAGACAAAACTACAAAGCCATCATGAGGTTTGGACATAACAAAAAAAAGAATGCATACCGATAGGAATTGAAATTTCAAATCACCCTTCACTCTTGATACATCAAGTTCACAAGAATCTCAAGGATTCCGAGCAATGCTTGTATCAAGAGGAATTTGTATCGCATTGAACCAACAGTAGAGAGGCCGAATTCGAAAGTGCAACCCGAAGGAATGCTTAAAATGAATATTCAAAAGAGTAGACCCTTTTTTTTTTCTTAAAATGAAAGAGGAGAATAGTTGTAAGCCACCTATGAAGTGAAATTTCTGTCAAAAGAAAACAATTAATCTCCCTAAAATGAATCAAAGGACCTATTTATATAGTGAAAATGGGGAGATCCGTTTGGCAAGAAAAAGGGGTAAGAGAATAATTTTATCCCCCTAGTTTGCCATATATAATTAATGAGATTACCAAAAAAGATCCTGCATAATAACAAATATACACAATATATATAAAATATGCGGAAAAGGAAAATCTCATCATAGTTATCCGTCTAAAACTAAATAAGGAACACAGGATCAACACATAACAATAATTACCATAATGGCAGCGAATTAATTAAAGGTATCATAAATTTAAAATGTTGTAATTGATATAAATTGGGCGTAAAATATCAGCAAATCAACAAACACTCTAAGTCATGCAGAAATCAAAGTTTACCATAGCTGGAGAGAACAAAATTAATAGACCCATTAATTAAGGATTTTAGTCAGATTGTCAATGTAATTCCAAAAGATTCGGTTAAAAAATTACCATATAATAAAGAATCAGTCACTAACTCAAGAGGCAGTAATACATTCTTCCCACATAATGCAAGGTAAAGAGAATTAATGTAAATAATATCATACACACTTTGACTCGATAACTTGGCTAATTAAACATGATTCTTTCCTTAAATCAAACATCCTATACCATATGCGAAGGATAGAGGCAGAGTTTTTCCTTAAACAAGTGAGAATCAAATTGGTGAGTGGATTGACTCAAATTTCTCATAAAACACATTGTGATTACAAACAAACCAAATCATATTGCCGTCACCGTAGAAACTAGGAATCTGCCAAGCTATAAAAATAAAGTTTGCCATAAGAACAAAAATCTAGTCATCAATCGAGTTAATCTAGCATTTCACTCAACAGGTAAGGTCGGATCATGGTCTAATTATACTTAATTAATTGTTCCAATTTAAACAAAGGCATTGTCATGAGAAAATTAGCAAATTATAATCCAAGAATTATCAAGAACAATGAGGTATGCAGACATGTAAAAATTATAACAAAATTTGAATGGTCAAGATAAATCATACCCTAGTTACGAGGCAACAATAGTGAGCAAGTAGAAACTTTAATCTCAAAGGAAAACTTACCGCATATGATGGTTTGGACAAGAATAACAATCATGCCCTAATTCATGAGCAAGGCGTGTGACTTAAAGATTTTACAACCCATCTGCAGAGTTTGAGCAATAAGAGTAGCAGCAGCAGCAACATCGGAGGAGATCGTGCCATAAACGGGCTCGAAAGCCCCGTCTTTAACCCAACCAAGACTTCTGGAGTCTTTGGTCACTGGGTTTCCAGCTTGGTGAGATAACAAGGAATTAGAAGTAGAAAGGGATCATTGCATGGAGTTTTCCGCAAGGAGATGAGGTCACATGGCGGAAGAGAAACTGATGGCGGCGAGGTTGCCTGATGGTTTCCGGTGGATTTAGCCGGATTTGAGGGCTGCCGGTGAGGGGAGGAGACTGAGGCAGCGAGGGAGAGAGATTGGTGGTTCGGGGCTGCCGCGTCGGGGTGGAGAGGAAGGGGAGAAGCCGGCGGGAGCAGCGGCTTTGGAGAGAGGGAGCAGCGGCGGTGGGCGGCGGTTGTTGCGGGGCTGTTTGGTGATGGAGGGAGAGAGAGAGGTGATAGGTGGAGGAAACAGGGGTGGCGCCGCTGTGGTGGAGTCGCGGCGGCAAGGGAGAAGGGGAAGGAGGAGTGGCGGCTAGGGTTTTGGTGGGTTGAGGAGATGAGAAAGAATGGAGAAGAGAAAAGAGGGGCGTGGGGGAGATGAGGAGGAGAGACGGAGAAGAGGGAGTAGCGGCGGCTCTAGGTGGAGGCGGCAGCTGCCATGGCTGCCTCCTTTGAGTGTGGGAGAGGAGAATGAGGGGATTTAGGGTTTTTGGGGTATTTGGAAAAAGAAAAGCGGGTTTGGGTCGGTTCGGGTCGGATAAATGGGTACCCGAATTTTAGTAATAGCCAAAAATTGTACACTTAGCCGCAAATTGGTAATTCTAATTTAAAAACTAGCCACAAGATTGTAAAATATTAACAATTGGGCCAGAAATTGGTAATTCAGATTTAAAAACTAGCCATAATTTAAAATTGAGCCATAAATTGGCTCAATTTGGTTTTAAAAATGCAAAGCTTATAAATAAGTGACCATAATTGAAATGAGTTCATGGGATTTTAAGGATTTAGCTTAGATTAACATAAAATTTTATTTAAAACCACGAATCGAACCAATGTATAAATTCTTATGAAAGCGTGCTTGAAAGTTGTTTTGGATATGATTCAGAAGACGTTTATAAATAAATACTATACGCGTCTAACATTAAAACAACGATTGTTTGTTGTTTATTTTTTTGTGGACAAGTGACAAATATATAAAATCATTTTAATTTCGCAAATTTTCTTTTAATAAATAAAACGTAAAGTACGTTAAGGGTCGGTCAAAATCGGGTGTCAACAGCTGCCCCTTCTTTGCTCGGGAATGAAGGATGAATTGTTGAGCAAAGAAAGTTGACGGAGTAGCCGATTTTGTCCGACCGATGGAATTTTATCGGAGAAAGAGGGTACGAAAACTAAAATACTTGATGTGTTTAGAATGGTAGAAGAAGAGTAAGAGCGAAGCATAGTACGGAATGTGAAAAAATGTCAGGGGTTTATTGCGAGAGACATGCATCCGAACCGAATGCTATGTAGAACTCCATAAAATTCAAAATCTGTAACCTTTAAAACACTAGGTAAAATGATTAGAACATGTGTATTAAATAGTGCAATAAATTCATAAACATGATGCAAGTTCCCATTTAGACCATGAGATTTGCCATAAAACGGTAAGGATGACGTTTTAGGCTATGATGTCTTGGGCCATGCTAATTGTAAATTATATCCTCAGGTCATGAGATGATGTCCGTAGGCCATGAAGGATGATGCCTTTGGACGATGATACCTTCGGATTATGATAAACATAAATTAAATCCCCAGGCCATGAAATGATGTCCTTAGGCTATGAAAATGATGCCTTTGGACTATGACGCCTTAAGGGTATGCCATTTTCATGCGATTTTTCAGGCCAATGTAAAGTTTTCAAAAGGAAGCCATGCAATTTCAGTAGGCAAAACGTAGTGCCAGAAGGCCGTATAAAAGAAATTTTCTTATTTAAATATAAATGTGATTTCAGTAGGCCATGCAAAGTTTTCAAAGAAGGCCGCGTAGTAGGCCAAAAGTGATGTTTTACTATGCCATGCAATTTTCAATGCGTTCTTGGTAGGCCAAATATGAATTTCATTCGCTAAAAATGTCATTTTATGCGAAAAAATACAATTTCACGTAACTTAGTAGGCCAATGCGAATTTCACATAATTTGGTAGGCCAATGCAAATTTCAATAAGCTTGGTAGGCCAATGCAAAGTGCAATTTGCAACAATTTTAGTAGGCTAATGTCAAAATGCAAAGTTCAAGAATATTAGTAGGCCAATGCGAAAGTACAATTTTCAATAGTTTCAGTAGGCCAATGCAAAATGCGAAGTTCAGTAGGCCGATGTAAAAGTGTAATTTCATGTAAAATTTAGTAGGCCCATGCAATTTTCGCGGAATTTTAGTAGGCCAATGTAATTTTCAGTAATTTTAGTAGGCCAATGCAAAAATGCAATGCTCGGTATGCCAATGTAAAATGTAATTTCGTATAATTTTAGTAGGCCAAATGTGAAATGCAAAGTTCAGTAATTTTAGTAGGCCAATGCAACAATGTAATTTCATGTGGTTTCAGTAGGCCAATGTAAAAATGCAAAGTTCACGTGAGTTTAGTAGGCCAATGCAAAAATGCAACTTTCATGTGAATCTAGTAGGCCAATGCAAAAGTGCAATTTTCGCTAATTTTTGTAGGCCAATGCAAAATGCAATGTTCAGTAGATTATAAAAGCTTTCAAAGAGGGCGGTGTAATTTCATGTAAAATTTTTTTTTTTTTAATGCGATTCTTGTAGGCCAAGTGCAATTTCAGTAAGTAGACTGATATAAAAAGGAATAAGATAACTTGACCTTCGCCCGTTGTGAGGAATTGTCGATAGCTTTGCATGATACGAAGAGATTATTCCAAGCATGTGTACCAGTCTACATTCAAAGAAAAATCATTAGTTTGAAAAAAGGGGAGGTTGATCTGTAGCCCACACGTCTTCTATTGATATCTCGCCTTTCGTCTTGATGTCCTCGTTGTCGGTTTTCAGTTTGAAATTTTTTGAGAGCTGCCCAAAAATTTTTGCCCCAGTTTGTAGAAAATAATCGAAGGAATTTTTGAGATCCTCTCAAAAATTCTGCCCCAGTTGTCTTGTCTACTTATGCTCTCTTTCCAAAAGAATTTTTGAGGTCCTCTCAAAATTCTGCCCCAGTCTGCGGTCAAGTGGGGAAATAAGATTTTTATTATGGTAAGACCGAGCTCCACAGGAGCGCCTACGTATCCCTCTTAAACGGGAATCAGGTCTGACGTAGTTTCAAGTACAAGGATGAAAGAGAATCAAATAGAACATTTGAAATAGAAAAAGGCCAGATTTCCTGGGTTATCATGCTCACTGATGATTGGGCAGTGGATTGTTGGAGGTATTTGGCGTAGGATCCTTCAAATGTATGACCTTAGTATCGATCAAGTTTTGAACCTTATCCTTCAATGCGCGACATACATCAGTTGTGTGTCCCTTCATTCCTGAGTGGTATGCGCAAACTTTATTTGGATCATACCACTTGGATTGAGTGTCTTGATTCAAAGCAGGGATAGGCGTGATATAGCCAGCCTCTTTCAATCTCTCGTAGAGTTGGGCTATGGGTTCAGCTAGAGGAGTGTAGCTTTTAGTAGGTTTTCTTTCAAAGTTGGGACGGTTTCTGTAATTTGGTCGTTGAGGAAATGGAGGTGGAGGTGTTTGGAAGTATCCTGGTTGGGTATGATAAACGGGGTATGCAGGTTGTTGATATGGAGTGGGAGGAGTTTGATAAGGAGTAGAAGGTGGATAAAAGGGGGGAGGTGTGATGTATGAAGACGGAGGATAGTGGGGAAGTGGTGGAGCCCAGATTTGGTGTCTGGTAGGAGCTTTATGTGCCATCATGACCGAACCCACCTCTTTTTTCTTTCGAATTTCAGGCATACCTCCGGACTGCAAAGCTTTGTTGGTAGCTTGTAAAGCCTCTAAGTTGATGATTGTGCCATTTTTTATGCCCTCTTCAATTCTTTCCCCCAATTTGATGATGTCTGCGAAGCTCTTTTCTGCCACAAGCATCATTCTATCATAATATTGAGGCTCTTGGGCGCGAATGAAATAATCTTTCATCTGAGATTCCTCCATAGGGGGTTTAGCTCTAGCAGCTTCAGACCTCCATCTTATAGCGTAATCTCGAAATGACTCACTTGGCTTCTTCTTCAGGTTTTGAATATAGAACCAATCTGGTGCATTTTCAATGTTGAACCCAAACCTATTCATGAAATCCGAGGCCAAATCCTCCCATCTTGCCCACTTTCGCGAGTCTTGTTCTATATACCATGTCAGGGCTTCCCCTGTGAGGCTTCTGATGAACAACTTCATTCTAATCTTTTCATTCTTTCCCACTCCTACCAGTTTATCACAATACATGCGCAGATGAGCCCTAGGATCCCCAATACCATTGTACAGTTCAAATTTTGGAGGTTTGTATCCTTCTGGTAACTCGACATCTGGGTGCATGCACAGATCTTCATAACTCAGGCCAATTACCTTTTTACTTTCTTCTACATGTTGCATGCGATTGCTCAGACTATCCAATCTCTCAGTCAGGGATTTAATCAACATATCCTTTTGAGAGGATTCTGATTCATGGTAATTGTGGATAAAAGGGGATGTATCGACATATATAGGATTATGGGTGTGAGTTCCAGGGGCATGTGCTTTTAAGATGTTGACAGTGGACTTGGGAGGAATATCTTGAATGTAGGTGGGATTTTGCGGGTACCATGTAGGTTCATGAGTGCTTAGTTGATGTGGGTTTGGATGATTGCTTAAAGAGGGTACATAAGTGGGGTTAGACTGGATTTGAGAGGTTGGTTGAATTGGTGGAGGGTGACTTGAGAGGGTGGTTTGAGTTGTAGTAACTGGGTCATCCATGTGTTCTCCGAAAGGAGTGCCGAGAGAAATGGATAGTCTGGCCAAGTTGCGCATGCTGGCCATTTCATCCTCTAACTCTTGAATTTTCCTTTCCAACCTTAGAGTTAGATCATCCGGTTGGGCTCCCCTTTCAGAAGACTCCACTCTTTCAATAGCATTATTATCAGTCATTTTGTCTTTTCTTTGATGACTCAAACTTGGAGGAGTAGGCGGAGGACCTTTCGATCGTGTATGGTAGGCCAGTGTGCGCACACAGATCAACCTAGGGAGGGGAAAACAAAACAACAAAACCAGCAAAGCCTTGTTAGAGGTTAGGGTAATAATAATGGTAAATATGTAATTTAACAAATAATCATCCTAAAATGCAAGGGACCTCATTGAGCCAGAGGTAGGCCTAATACGACAAGCAAGTGATTCTTAATAATTAATTCAAGCCCTTGATTTGTTAATTGGAGTTTAGTGTTTAGAAAATACAGAATAATAATTAAAAAAAATAATTATTTTGTTAATAACAACTATTACAGTCTTTGAATGGTAGAATATATATGAAATCTAACAAATGGAAATGAATCTTTAAACTATATAAACCTAAGGAATAAATCTTAAGCTCCCTTTTAACAATATTTTAGGCTTGAATTGATTATCGTGATCACATAGACACATAGTATGCATCACTTCGTCTCGGAGGGTGATTGGACCCTCTAGACTTAATAGGGCGGCTACTATTACGTAGATTGACCCCCTTAGGGTCAAACTACCTAGGGCTTATGCATGCATGATCTTAATTTTTTTTTTTTGGGGTGGATAGCTCTATCCTAAGTTTTCTAAAGAGTGGGTTTAGACATGGACTGGGTATTCTTATGCGAGAAGCACGTGGTCCAACGGTAGTAAGACTATCCGCCATTCACCACGCAAGCGCTTACTCTCTAAATTTTGGTTTGAAAAGAGTAGGGAGAAGTGCAAAGGCACGACATCACCTTAAAGAGAAAATAAGAGGGTCCCAAGTGGGGGAGTTTTATGAACGGAATGCCAGTTTAAATTTAAATGTAAACAATTAGCAAATAGCAGTGTTATATGAATTAAAGCAGTAAATAAGAAAAGGGAAAGGGAAAGGGACTAAAGGGAAAGGGGAAGGGAGTTAAAGGATAAGGAAGGAAAAGTTAGAGGGGGTAGGGAAAAAAGGACAAAGAAAATAAGTCAGTAATATAATAAAAGCAAAATAAAGAAAGCATAAAAACCCACATAAAGAGACACGTAATGGTAAGAGCCTAAGTCCCCAGTGGAGTCGCCATTCTGTCGCGCCCCATTTTTCCTCGCGGAGAAACGGGAACCTGGACGACGTCGTGGCGATGACTCTTTTGGGATTTAAAATAAAGGAGAGTCGCCACCTAATGAATTAAGGTGCATTAGGAAACCATTCTAGCCTAAGGGTCAAAGGTCAACCAGAGAGGGGGTTCGGGCTCAAATTACCTCGAAAGGAAGGTGTTAAGCACCCTTCGAGGTCCGCAAATGCGGGTCCCGACCGTGTCTCGTATTTTATGTGGGGGTTGCAAATAACAAGCAAGGTCTTTATTTATAAAATATCCTAAATAAACCTAAGTGATAAAAATTAAACAGATAAATTAATTAAACAATAAATGAACAAGGAAAATTAAAAATAAACCAAGTGAATTAATTATTTACTCGGATCAGTTACTCGGCTTTTATTTCGGAGTTTAGCTTCACTTGGCTCATTGAAGCCTAAGGACAAAACCAAGGTTTGTCCTATTAAGCTCGAGTTTATTCATCATATCCGAGTCCTATCTACCCCTACCCCCTCCTAAGTTCGTTTTATTAATTAACTTAAAGGCGAACTATCAAAAGATGAGGAATCTAGCGTTCCCTTAAAATGCCTAGCGTCCCTCCTGATGTCCAAGAGGCATTGGACTCTTATTTTGGTAAGGTTCTAAATACTCAGGTTTCCTATAGGACCACGCGTCATAGAAAATCAATACAAATATTTAGCACATAGGGTTTCATACAAGCCTCAAAATGCATAGAGAATTAGAGATTTTAAGAAAAAAGCTAAGCGTATGCCAAGAAAAAAAATAGAAGAGAAAAATCCTATAGGCATGACTCTACCGATATGAGAAAATATTGCAAAGATACTTTATCAAAAAAAATCCTATAGACATAATTACTAATAACATGAAAACAGAAAATATCATAAAGATAATAGATTAAAAACCCTATAGGCATGTTTACTAATGATATGAAGGATTAAAAATATAAGCACATGAAAACTTTTAGATGACTTATTTTGTAGGCATGATTATTCTATAACATGTGAAAATATAGACAAGTTAATCCTATTGGCATGGCTTCTAACATATTACTACCCTATAAACATAATTCCTTTTGTAAAATATTAAATCCTATGAAAATTGCAACATCTTAAAAGCATGATTATTTAAACACAAAAGAGAAGAAATTTACAAATTTTGTAATCATAATTGTTTTTTACTTAACCAAATGTCCTAAACATGATTCCCAAACCTATGATGCATTTAACCCTAAAACATGATTTTTATTATAAAAGCCTATGGGCATTATTTCTAACCACATAATATACGGAAAAAGAAAATCATTAGTAACGTAGAAGCATGATTTCTAGCATCTTGAAAAGGGAGGGTTGTTTATTTTAAACCTATAGGCATGATTTCTAACGTGCGAGAATGGTAACTACTAACGAGCATGATTTTTAACATGATAAGCATATTTTTAGCAATAGTATTATTACATGATATCTATGACTTTTATCTTATACAAATCTATTTTATTTTGAGAAAACCCGAAAATGGATTGTTAAACGCGTCATTCGCACCTTTTCCGAATCCTAAGTTGAAATTTGCCTACGTGAATAAGTAAAGAAAGTCATTCCCTTCCCCGTTTATTATATCCCCGATCCCACTACATTTATTACAAGTTTCGCAAAAACTAATGCAACATAATAGAATAATAGTAAAAATAAATAAATAGATAAATAAATGAAGAAAAGCTTCACGGCCTATCCTCCTCCTGTCCCGACGACTCTTCACATCCCAAATGGGCTGAAAGATCCTGCTAACACAGACAAAACTACAAAGCCATCATGAGGTTTGGACATAACAAAAAAAAGAATGCATACCGATAGGAATTGAAATTTCAAATCACCCTTCACTCTTGATACATCAAGTTCACAAGAATCTCAAGGATTCCGAGCAATGCTTGTATCAAGAGGAATTTGTATCGCATTGAACCAACAGTAGAGAGGCCGAATTCGAAAGTGCAACCCGAAGGAATGCTTAAAATGAATATTCAAAAGAGTAGACCCTTTTTTTTTCT
This sequence comes from Solanum rostratum, assembly GCA_029948455.1. Classification (NCBI taxonomy): domain Eukaryota; kingdom Viridiplantae; phylum Streptophyta; class Magnoliopsida; order Solanales; family Solanaceae; genus Solanum; species Solanum rostratum. Next base: position 26,719,829 of record CM057051.1, read on the forward strand.
TAAAATGAAAGAGGAGAATAGTTGTAAGTCACCTATGAAGTGAAATTTCTGTCAAAAGAAAACAATTATATCTCCCTAAAATGAATCAAAGGACCTATTTATATAGTGAAAATGGGGAGATCCGTTTGGCAAGAAAAAGGGGTAAGAGAATAATTTTATCCCCCTAGTTTGCCATATATAATTAATGAGATTACCAAAAAAGATCCTGCATAATAACAAATATACACAATATATATAAAATATGCGGAAAAGGAAAATCTCATCATAGTTATCCGTCTAAAACTAAATAAGGAACACAGGATCAACACATAACAATAATTACCATAATGGCAGCGAATTAATTAAAGGTATCATAAATTTAAAATGTTGTAATTGATATAAATTGGGCGTAAAATATCAGCAAATCAACAAACACTCTAAGTCATGCAGAAATCAAAGTTTACCATAGCTGGAGAGAACAAAATTAATAGACCCATTAATAAAAGATTTTAGTCAGATTGTCAATGTAATTCCAAAAGATTCGGTTAAAAAATTACCATATAATAAAGAATCAGTCACTAACTCAAGAGGCAGTAATACATTCTTCCCACACAATGCAAGGTAAAGAGAATTAATGTAAATAATATCATACACACTTTGACTCGATAACTTGGCTAATTAAACATGATTCTTTCCTTAAATCAAACATCCTATACCATATGCGAAGGATAGAGGCAGAGTTTTTCCTTAAACAAGTGAGAATCAAATTGGTGAGTGGATTGACTCAAATTTCTCATAAAACACATTGTGATTACAAACAAACCAAATCATATTGCCGTCACCGTAGAAACTAGGAATCTGCCAAGCTATAAAAATAAAGTTTGCCATAAGAACAAAAATCTAGTCATCAATCGAGTTAATCTAGCATTTCACTCAACAGGTAAGGTCGGATCATGGTCTAATTATACTTAATTAATTGTTCCAATTTAAACAAAGGCATTGTCATGAGAAAATTAGCAAATTATAATCCAAGATTATCAAGAACAATGAGGTATGCAGACATGTAAAAATTATAACAAAATTTGAATGGTCAAGATAAATCATACCCTAGTTACGAGGCAACAATAGTGAGCAAGTAGAAACTTTAATCTCAAAGGAAAACTTACCGCATATGATGGTTTGGACAAGAATAACAATCATGCCCTAATTCATGAGCAAGGCGTGTGACTTAAAGATTTTACAACCCATCTGCAGAGTTTGAGCAATAAGAGTAGCAGCAGCAGCAACATCGGAGGAGATCGTGCCATAAACGGGCTCGAAAGCCCCGTCTTTAACCCAACCAAGACTTCTGGAGTCTTTGGTCACTGGGTTTCCAGCTTGGTGAGATAACAAGGAATTAGATGTAGAAAGGGATCGTTGCATGGAGTTTTCCGCAAGGAGATGAGGTCACATGGCGGAAGAGAAACTGATGGCGGCGAGGTTGCCTGATGGTTTCCGGTGGATTTAGCCGGATTTGAGGGCTGCCGGTGAGGGGAGGAGACTGAGACAGCGAGGGAGAGAGATTGGTGGTTCGGGGCTGCCGCGTCGGGGTGGAGAGGAAGGGGAGAAGCCGGCAGGAGCAGCGGCTTTGGAGAGAGGGAGCAGCGGCGGTGGGCGGCGGTTGTTGCGGGGCTGTTTGGTGATGGAGGGAGAGAGAGAGGTGATAGGTGGAGGAAACAGGGGTGGCGCCGCTGTGGTGGAGTCGCGGCGGCAAGGGAGAAGGGGAAGGAGGAGTGGCGGCTAGGGTTTTGGTGGGTTGAGGAGATGAGAAAGAATGGAGAAGAGAAAAGAGGGGCGTGGGGGAGATGAGGAGGAGAGACGGAGAAGAGGGAGTAGCGGCGGCTCTAGGTGGAGGCGGCAGCCGCCATGGCTGCCTCCTTTGAGTGTGGGAGAGGAGAATGAGGGGATTTAGGGTTTTTGGGGTATTTGGAAAAAGAAAAGCGGGTTTGGGTCGGTTCGGGTCGGATAAATGGGTACCCGAATTTTAGTAATAGCCAAAAATTGTACACTTAGCCGCAAATTGGTAATTCTAATTTAAAAACTAGCCACAAGATTGTAAAATATTAACAATTGGGCCAGAAATTGGTAATTCAGATTTAAAACTAGCCATAATTTAAAATTGAGCCATAAATTGGCTCAATTTGGTTTTAAAAATGCAAAGCTTATAAATAAGTGACCATAATTGAAATGAGTTCATGGGATTTTAAGGATTTAGCTTAGATTAACATAAAATTTTATTTAAAACCACGAATCGAACCAATGTATAAATTCTTATGAAAGCGTGCTTGAAAGTTGTTTTGGATATGATTCAGAAGATGTTTATAAATAAATACTATACGCGTCTAACATTAAAACAACGATTGTTTGTTGTTTATTTTTTTGTGGACAAGTGACAAATATATAAAATCATTTTAATTTCGCAAATTTTCTTTTAATAAATAAAACGTAAAGTACGTTAAGGGTCGGTCAAAATCGGGTGTCAACAGTGACAACATAATGGAGAATTTAGTATACAACTGTCAAATTCACAAATCGAAAATGGACATTCCTCTTCTCACCCTCATCTCAACCAATCTCTCCCAAATCTTCATAGTATTCTTTAGTAATTCTTCATAGTGTTCTTTGGTAATTTGATACCCCTGTAATTGTTACATTTTTTAATATCACCCTTGTTCTTGTACAAATGGGACCATTGTACTCCACCTCCATCATCGGGTATATCTATTATCTTAAAAATAGCATTAAATAACCTAGTCGACCATATCCATACTTTGTATTTGCTCTTCCAAAATATCACTAAAATCTAATCAAGGCCGGTCGCTCTACCCCTGTACATCCCGCCAATAGAATGTTTAACCTCTTCAACCTCAAAACGTTTGCAATACCCAAAGTCTCAAAGTCTTTTGGAGTGCGCCAATTCACCCAACACAATATCTTCGTCCCTTTTTTGTTTAAGATTTTGTAGTACGCTTACCATCTTTGCTTAATGGGGATCTTTTCCACCAACATATTTCCTTTCCTCATCCTTAAAGAACTTCACTTGATCTAAGTCATGAGCCTTTTTATTTCTTGCCTTCACAAACCTATAAAATTTCTTATTCCCACCCTTTCCCCCTAGATGAATTATAGGAATTTGAAAGTTGTTGTCTTAATGCCGTAACTGCTAAATTAGCATTGTCTTTGTTATGTTATAAACTTGTTTAAGCTCATACTTCTCTTACTCATCCATGCACTCCACCAAATTTGTATACGCAACCTTGTTTGCTTCTATTTTTTCTTGGACTTCTTAGTTCTATCGCGAATCTTGTGGATGCCAACCAATTTACCTTTCCATACCCCTAACACAAACTACCTATCTTTTTCCACCCGTTTTTCAAATCGCTGCTACTACTCAAAACTATTAAAATCTGAAAGAACAGGCAACTATAATAGGAAACCAGAGAAAGCAAAAAAAGTAAAAGATGAAGCCCAGTGAACTATATACTATCAATACAGAAATCAATAAAAATAGTGAAGCAATAGTTTGGACTATACTATAGTCCCGAAAAAACAAGCATATGCATAGGAGCTACACTAAAGTAGAAAAACCTGCAATTATGGAGATACCTAAAAACGAAATCACCAACTACTAGTTAACAATTTTACAACTCCCTAATAGAAGATTACGGCAAGAAAGCAAGATATGTAGAAAACAAAGGCATTCCCAGTCAACTTAGAAAGATGGTAGAACTATAATAGAAACACAATCTAATTTTCAAGCCCTAAAAATCTTGCCTGACATGTAAAGATGGAAGAGGCAAAACCTAGAGTACTGGCTGCTGCTTGAAAAATGAAATTCGGGAAGATGCAACTTGGTTCATCTTTGTCTGAGCTGTGCTGGCCTCGAAGTCGAAGACTTTGCGTTCCGATAGTTATTGCAAAATCTGTCGCTAACAATTGTAAATAGATAGTTTCATAGACCAAATCAAGAAAGCTCTAGAATTCATCCACTCCTGTAGTCACAACGAAGATTGGCGCCTTTGCAAAGTGGCAAGAGATTAGATCAGAGGTGTCGAAGATGAGATTAGTGCAAGAGAGAAGTTGTCGGAGAAAGGTGTCGTCAGAAATTAGATCGAAGCCGTTGGATATGAGATCAATGCGAGAGAGAAGTCACCAAGAAAAGATATCACTGGAAATTAGACCAAAGATGCCAGAGATGAGATTGGCACGCGAGAGATTTCATCGAATAGTCTTGGAGTATTAATCTAGTCTTGCAAGAGATTTCCTTGGAAGACTACAGTGAAATAAAAAACTTGCAAATGACTCGAAGAAAATTTAAATAATGTTAAAATAAGTATTAGATCACATGATCATTAATGTAATTTCACAACTTTGATTAGTTATATTATTATTATTATTACTGTTGTTATCGTCGTTGTTGTTATTATTATTAAATTTTACAAATTTAAAAAAGATACATTATAAAGTACAAAACTCACAATCATTCTCTTTCATGCTTAATTAGAAATATGATGATTGAATTATTTTTTGAAAAATAACATCAGGACTTGATTTCTCGAGTCATGATGACATCTATTTAATATTTTCTACAAATTTTCCTCGAATCATTTGCAAGTTTTTAATTTCACTGTAGTCTTCCAAGAAAATCTCTCAAAAGACTATATTAATACTTCAAGACTATTCCGACGCAATCTATCGTGTGTCGATCTCATCTCTGGTGACTTTGATCTAATTTCCAGCGACATTTTCCCTTAGCGACTTCTCTCTCGCACTGATCTCATCTCTGACTATGATCTAACTTTTGACGACACATTTCTCTGGCAATTTCTCTCTCACATGGATCTCATCTCCAACACCTTTCATCTAATCTCTGGCCACTTCGTAAAGGCGCCAATCTTTGTTGCAAGACTACAGGAGCAGACGGACTCTAGGGCTTTATTGGTTTAGTCTATGAAACGGCCTCTCCACAGTTGTTAGGGACAGATTTCACAGTATAGGAATGCACAGTCTTTGGCTTTGGGGCCAGTGTAGCTCAGCCAAAGGTGAACCAAGTTGTGTCTTCCCAAATTCCATTTTGCAAGCAGTATCCAGTACTCCAAGTTCTGGCTCTTCCCTCTTTACATGTCAGGCAAGATTTTTAGGGATTGAAAATTGTATTGTGTTTCTATTATAGTTCTGACATCTTTCTAAGTTGATTGGGAATGCCTTTGTTTTCTAGCTATCTTGCTTTATTGTCGTAATCTTCTACTAGGAAGTACGAAATTCTTATTTAGTAGTTGCTGATTTCCTTTTTTAATTATCTCCATAATCACAGGTTTTTCTACTTTAGTGTAGCTGCTGTGCATATTTTTGTTTTTTCCGGACTGTAGTATAGTCCAAATTGCTTCACTATTTTGATTGATTTCTTTACTGATAGTATAGTTCACTAAGGCTCATCTTCTACCTTTTTTTTTTGCTTGCTCTGATTTCCTATTATAGTTGCATGTTGCCTGGTCTTTCAGATTGTAAACCTATCTTAATAGTTTTATGTATTTTTTGGAGTAGTTGACATCTTTCTAGTGGTGTTGGTGAATGATAGTGGACTAGGGTCCTGTCCTCAATTGAGGCTGCAGGCAAGGGATAGTAGTGATAAAGGGGTTGTAGGTCCTTATAAGTTGAGAGTAAGGTCACGGAATATAGGATTGCTGGTAAAAGAAGTCCACAGAGTTAGAGAAGATTCTTAGAAGGCGGAAGATTAATGTAGCGTGTATCCAGAAAACTCAATAGGTAGATACCAAGGCATAGGTTGTGGATAAATGTAAGAAATGGTACTCAGGTGGTTCAAGAGATAGAAATGGTGTAGGTATTTTAGTAAACGGTGACCTTAGAGAGTGAATAGTAGAGGTTAGAAGGATTAGTGATAGGTCGATAATGATTAAATTAATCATTGGTGGGCTTGTTTTGAACATTATTAGTTGCTGCATATACTGTGTGGTGTCTCTACAGTGATCTCTCAAAATACAAATTTCTCATTAACTGGATAGTCTACAGGCTTGGAAAGCAATCATGCTTATAAACTTGAAAGCAATATCCGAGCACCTATCCAATTATTAAATAACGTATCCTTTGAAGCTATATTCAAAATGAAAAATATTTTAGTATGTTTTCAATAAGGGATTTCACAGTTAAGGAACATTGTAAAAAAATACAGGAAAAATATCCAAATGAAATTTCCCCGCAAAATGATACTTCACCCTCACCTTGAGAAAAATGCATATCACCAGTACTGAGGTTTGCTTCTTCTACGAAATGCTGGAAGGTATATTTTTTATCCTTTGCATTTTAAATGTCACATTTTTCCTCCATTTTCACGTCTAGCTATTGTTCTTGCAGTCTCATTGGAAATTCTGCCCACTCAGGAGTTCCATCTTAACTCTACGTATAATTGCAAGTTGTCAAAAAAAGATTGATGTGCTTGTAGTGAAGTTTGTTTGTTAATTCTCTTTCTCTCTTCATTTTGTTTAACATACTGTTATGAATCACTCATATTCTGTTTATTGTTATAGAATAATAAAGTTGTCAGTTCCTGAAACAGTTGCAAGTCATCATACCTTGCAAGCCTTCACATAATTTGAGAGATTGAGGACCATTTCTTCAAGCTTTCTTCCCCTCTCGTTCCATATATTGAGTAGTGCTTTTGAAGGCATTGTTCCAATTCCAGGATGAACTAAACCAGGAAATCTTACACCTGTTTGTGAGATTTCAATAGATCTTACTAGGATTTGATATGTATGTTTGCCTTGGATATGGTGAAAGAAGGTTTATCTGTGATCCACATTAAAAGTGCAAAAATAAAACTAGAAAAATCATAGAGTTGCAAACTTAGTCCCCTTTTTGTTTAAGATTTTGTAGTACGCTTATCATCTTTGCTTGGTGGGGATCTCTTCCACCAACATGTTTCCTTTTCTCATCCTTAAAGAACTTCACTTAATCTAAGTCATGAGCTTTTTTATTTCTTGCCTTCACAAGCCTATAAAATTTCTTATTCCCACATTTTTCCCCCTAGATGATTTATAGGCATTTGAAAGTTGTTGTCTTAATTGCCGTAACCGCTAAATTAGTGGTCTTTGTTATGTTATAAACTTGCTTAAGCTCATACTTTTCTTACTCATCCATGCACTCCACCAAATTTGTATACACAACCTTCTTTGCTTCTATTTTTTTTTTGGATTTCTTAGTTCTGTCGCGAATCTTGTGGATACCCACCAATTTACCTTTCCAAACCCCTAACACCAACTACCTATCTTATTCCACACGTTTTTCACATCTCTGCTACTATTCCAAGCCTCCATACCACTCAACTTCTTCCCAATCTCCCATGAAAGAGAAAGAGTCAAGCCACCTCATTTAATCCTTGGTGGGTCTTATGGGATCTTCTTCCTCCTATCCCTCTTAATTTCCAATTACATCACCGAAATCTTATGTTGGACAGTAAGATTCTCACTCAAAATAACCTTGCCATCTTTACAAAGGCCTCTATCGCCCTTCCTAAGGCATAAGTAATCTATCTCAGACACCATGCTTTGAAAGGTGACCAAGTGGTTCTTTCTCTTTGGAACGCACGATGTAGAAATCACCAAATCAAAAGCTTTAGCAAAATCCAGAAGCAAAGTTCCACGTCCATTCCTCTCCCCAAAACCAAAACCTTAATAAACATCATCAAGGCCACTTGAAGGATCCTCGATATGGCCATTAAAATCTTTTTTTTATTTGCACCGGGTGTCCGAATCTCTTTGAGCCCTGACTAATCTGGGGGATGCTTAGGCCCTCGACAAGGAGTTTCCCGCGAGTGCACCACGGTTAATTCAGGTTTTACCTAGTTCAATGTCCCTCGGAAATTGTTTGCACCCAGTGGGTTTCGAACTTGAGAGGGAGCAAACTCCAAAGTTCAAGTCAATTGCCATCAGGCCAACCCCTTAAAATCTCCCCTAATGAAAATCTTATCAACCTTCTTTATACCTCTTACAAACTTATTTAAATTCTCATAGAAGAGTCTAAGGAGCATAAGAGCTAATAATGTTCAAAATAAGCTCACCAATGACTAACTTAATCGTCATCAACCTATTGTTAATCCTTCTAACCTCCACTACTTACTCCCTGAGGTCACCGTCTACTAAAATACCTACACCATTTCTATCTTTGAGTCACCTGAGTACCATTTCTTAAACCTATCTACATCCCGTCCCTTGGTATCTATCCATGGAGATTTTTGGATGTACACTATATTAATCATCTTCCTTTTGAGAATCTTCACTAACTTTGTCGACCTTTTTATCAGCAATCTCTACATTCTACGACCCTACTCACAACTTATAAGGACATGTAACCCTTATATCACTACTATCCCTTGCTTCCAGCCTCAATTGAGGACCTGACCCTAGTCCACTATTATTCACCAAAGCCACTAGAAAGATGTCAACTACTCCAAAAAATACTTAAAACTATTAAAATCTGAAAGACCAGGCAACATGCAACTATAATAGAAAATCAGAGAAAGCAAAAAAAAGTAAAAGATGAAGCCTAGTGGACTATATACTATCAATAGAGAAATCAATAAAAAAAGTGAAACAATAGTTTGGACTATACTATAGTCCCGAAAAAATAAGCATATGCACAGGAGCTATATTAAAGTAGAAAAACCGTGCAATTATGGAGATACTTAAAAATGAAATCAGCAACTACTAGTTAAGAATTTTACAACTTCCTAATAGCAGCTTACGGCAAGAAGCATGATTGTTATAAAACAAAGGCATTCTCAATCAACTTAGAAAGATGGTGGAACTATAACAGAAACACAATGTAATTTTCAAGCCCTAAAAATTTTGCTTGACATGTAAAGAGAGAAGAGGCAGAACCTGGAGTACTGGCTACTGCTTGAAAAATGAAATTTGGGAAGATGCAACTTGGTTCATCTTCGTCTGAGCTATGCTGGCCTCGGAGTCGAGGACTTTCTGTTCCCATAGTTACTTCAAAATCTGTCGCTAACAACTGCAAATAGATAGTTTCATGGACCAAATCAAGAAAGCTCTAGAATTTATCCACTCCTGTAGTCACAACGAAGATTAGCGCCTTTGCAAAGTGGCAAGAGATTAGGTAAGAGGTGCTGGAGATGAGATCAGTGCAAGAGAGAAGTCGTCGGAGAAAGGTGTCGGCAGAAATTAGATTGAAGCTGCTGGATATAAGATCAATGCGATAGAGAAGTCACCAAGAAAATATGTCACTGGAAATTAGACCACAGATGCCAGAGATGAGATCGGCACGCGAGAGATTTTATCGGAATAGTCTTGGAGTAATAATCTAGTCTTGCAAGAGATTTCCTTGGAAGACTACAGTGAAATCAAAAACTTGCAAATAATTTGAAGAAAATTTAAATAATGTTAACAATAAGTATTAGAGCACATGATCATTAATTTAATTTCACAACTTTAATTAGTTATATTATTATTATTACTGTTATTATCGTCGTCGTCGTAATCGTCGTCGTCGTCGTCGTTGTTGTTATTATTAAATTTTACAAATTTTAAAAAGATACATTATAAAGTACAAAACTCACAGTTATTCTCTATCATGCTTAATTAGAAATATGATGATTGAATTATTTTTTGAAAAATAACATCATGACTCGATTTCTTGAGTCATGATGACATCTATTTAATATTTTCTACAAGTTTTCCTCGAATCATTTGCAAGTTTTTAATTTCACTGTAGTCTTCCAAGGAAATCTCTCGAAAGACTAGATTAATACTTCAAGATTCTGACGAAATCTCTCGTGTGCCGATCTCATCTCTGGCAACTTTGATCTAATTTCCAGCGACATCTTTCCTTGGCAACTTCTCTCTCGCACTGATCTCATCTCCGGCTATGATCTAATTTTTGATGACACCTTTCTTTTGCAATTTCTCTCTCACATGGATCTCATCTCCAACACCTTTGATCTAATCTCTGGCCGCTTCAAAAAGGCGTCAATATTTGTTGTAGGACTACAGGAGCGGACGAACTCTAGGGATTTATTGGTTTAATCTATGAAACGGCCTCTTCACAGTCTTTTGCTTTGGGGCCAGTGCAGCTCAACCGAAGATGAACTAAGTTGTGTCTTCCCAAATTCCATTTTTCAAGCAGTATCCAGTACTCCAGATTCTGCCTCTTCCCTTTTTACATGTCAAGCAAGATTTTTAGGGCTTGAAATTTGTATTGTGTTTCTGTTATAGTTCTACCATCTTTCTAAGTTGATTAGGAATGCCTTTATTTTCTATCTGTCTTGCTTTCTTGCCGTAATCCTCTACTAGGAAGTTCTAAAATTCTTAAACAGTAGTTGCTGGTTTCCTTTTTAAGTATCTCCATAATCACAAGTTTTTTTTACTTAGTGTAGCTCCTGTGCATATTCTTGTTTTTTCAGGACTATAGTATAGTCCAAACTATTGCTTCACTATTTTGATTGATTTCTTTATTGATAGTATAGTTCACTAGGGCACATCTTCTACTCTTTTTTTTGCTTGCTCTGATTTCCTATTATAGTTGCATTTTGCCAGGTCTTTGAGATTATAAACTTATTTTAATAGTAATTAAGTATCTTTTTGGAGTAGTTGACATCATTCTAGTGGCGTTGTTGAATGATAGTGGACTATGGTCCTGTCCTCAATTGAGGCTGGAGGCAAGGGATAGTAGTAGTAAAGGGGTTGTAGGTCCTTATAAGTTGAGATTAAGGTCACGGAATATAGCATTGCTGGCAAAAGAAGTCCACAAAGTTAGAGAAGATTCTCAAAAGGGGGAAGATTAATGTAGCGTGTATCCAGAAAACTCGATGGGTAGATAGCAAGGCATGGGGTATGGATAGGTTAAGAAATGGTACTTGGGTGGCTCAAGAGACAGAAATGATATAGGTATTTTAGTAGACGGTGACCTTAGGGAGTGAGTAGTGGAGGTTAGAAGGATTAGTGATAGGTTGATAATAATTAAGTTAATCATTGGTGGACTTGTTGTGAACATTATTAGCAGTTGCATATACTATGAGGTGTCTCTAAAGTGATCTCTCGAAAGGCAAATTTCCCATTAACTGAATAGCCTACAGGCATGGAAAGCGATCATGCTTATAAACATGAAAGCACTATCCAAGCACCTATCCAATTATTAAATAATGTATCCTTTAAAACTACATTCAAAATGAAAAATATTTTAGTATGTTTTCAATAAGGGATTCTACAGCTAAGGAACACTGTAAGAGAATGCAGGAAAAATATTCGAACTTCATAGCCAAAACTGCAAGACGTCAACTGCTAATCTGTTAAATCCATCTGCTCGACAGAGTGGACATTCCCTTTCTCCTTGGTTGCTAATGGTTTCTTTGAGAAGATGGTTAAACACTATAATAAACAGAGATAAAATTTCAACTTCAACTAAATTAGTCTGATCAAAAACTCCTTGAGTGCTAAATTTAAACAAAATTCACTCCAAAATTAGATAAAAAAATCACATGCAAGCACCAAAACATACTTCAAAAAGAACTATTAGTGTTAATAAAAAACTCAATGAGACATTGCATCAGTTGCTAGGTTAGTAGCAACGTTTTCGAGTAGTGTTCGATCGATTATGTAATAATCAATATTCGATTGATTGGTCTGAGGTTATCCACAAAAAAAAATTGTCTAAGTCACTTCGTTTCTTTTGTCCAAGACACTGTTTCTTTTTGTCCAAGTCACTTCTTTTTTTGTCCAAGTTGCTTTTATTTTTTTCTAACTCACTTCCTTTTTTCTGTGTGAGTTTCGAAAATATTCCTATTCATAGGTTCTGGATCTACATCTATGACTTGAAAAGTCCATATGATCAACTCTGCAATCAATTGTTAGAATCAATAGGTCTTCAAATTGTTCATCTGAAAAAATCGAAACCCTTCTTATTGGACGATCATGATACTTCCCAAAAATCGAAACTCTTGATCAATGGACAATCAATTCTTCGAAAATATATTATATTACCTTCATTGATAATGGCCAAAAATATCAGGCGTATGTTATTCTTGCAATTCCTGAATGGTTTGAAGATTTTCAGGAATGGAATATAGAAATGCGCCTCTACTATATCATCAATTATTTGATCTACAGCTAAATCTACTTAGTCATCACCACCACCAACAACATACCTAGTGGAATCTCACAAGTGGGGTCTGGGGAGGGTAGAATGTACGCAGACCTTACCACTACCTCATAGAGATAGAGAGGTTGTTTCCTGGGAACCCTCGTCACAAAAACCATTAGCAGAATAAGCTAGATATGGAAAACAAGAAAGGACGAGAAGGAGAAAATGAACAGCAAGAGCGATTAATAACGAAAAGCACATGATAGCAAATAAATACGAGACAATTATCATATATAAGGCTGATAAAGACAACACCAGACAACTCCTACTACCCTACTATACCCCATACCCAGACAACAACCTGCTAACCTATTAGCCTGCTACTCTAATTCGTGACCTCCACTCCTTCCTATCTAAGGTTATGTCCTCAGTGAGATCACCATCAGCAAAAAACTGTGTGAGTTCTTGCTCTTGGTATGGTTCATTCTCATATACGTCTTCTATCACCTCACCTCTCCCATATCATACGAATCTCTTGCCTTTGGATGCACAACAACACTCCAACCTTTATTGATAATGTCATCCATATAGTATATATGTTGTGCTTGAGATGCTTCGATGCTCTTGGTATGGCTCATGCTCTTCACGTTCACCAGCGTGATTCAATTTACCAAAATTAACACAATTAAGGTTCCAACGATCCTTTTTATTCCCTCTACCTTGAGTAGTATCAGCCATTTACATTTGAAAAGAACAACCTTGAATCATCCATTATAGTTAATCTCAATAATATCTTCTAACTAACCATAATATGGTAACTCCGCTTGCCTTAAATTTCCATCAGAACTACTAGCAATACATGATGTTTTAGAGGTTAAGAAAACTCTACTATTCTGTGTTTTCAACCCTTCTTCTCAAGCCAAAGTTCTAAATTCAGACCCATTAATGTTATATGCAGTGAAGCTTTTTGCATTTACAGATGGACCTCGTGCTAAAAACTTTAGATCAGTAGAGATTGTATCTATTGTGTGTGGATTCATAATCTTAATAAAAAAAAGGCTTAGTAAAATTAACTCATCAAATCAAATATAAATAATAACAAATAATTGTTTACTCACCCGCTTTTGGAACCAATCAACAAATTCTTTATTGACTCTCCTCTCTATCTTTGTAGGTGAAGGTATTCTTCCTCTTGAACTCCTCTTTATGTGTTGTCTAAATTCTCTATATGAAATAATTAAATTAATGTTAAGGAGCATGACTATCCTACTTCAAACATTACAACAACAAAGAACACAAAGTTTATAAGCGTTACTCACTCCACAAATGGTGTGACTTTCCCGGAGCTTGTAGTTTCTGCATAGGAGTTAAAGTGTACTTTCCCGGAGATTGTAGTTTCTGCAAATGAGTTAAAGTGTACTTTCCCGGAGCTGATGCAGGCTTACCTAATTGAGGAAAGATAGTCAACATTCCAGAAGGCTGAATGTAGTTTAGGTCATCACAGACACACCTAGGTCTATTGAACCTTGTCTTAATATCCTCATTATATCGAGAACAAAAGGTAATACATGATCTGGCAATACATTACGAATTGCCAATGGTAGAAATCGCTCTAAAATTATATGAATATCATGACTTTTCAACCCCCAATTTTTTGTTTTTACCAAATCAGCACAGCTGGATATGTTACTAGAGCAGCCATCTGGTACTTTAATATTCTTAAAAGTTTTTTACCAAATCAACACAACAACATTATATGATCCATTATCCTTCAGCCAAAGATCACGCCTTATGCCCATTTCTCTTAGATCCTTTCGGGCATTATCATTATGTTTTAATTTTGATTTATCATGGAGCAACATCTATATAATATTGTTAGATATATTCTTTTCAATATGCATAAAATCTAGGTTATGATGCAACAAGTTAGACTCCCAATAAAGAAGTTCAAAGAATATACTTCTCTTGTTCCATTGTTTAGATCTTTTCCTTTGGCCAACCAACTCTGCTCCTCTCCCTTCCTCAATTTGTCTCAAAATATCAGATCTTGATAGTTTTATTGGTGAATTCCCCTCCTCTGTACTTCCATTGAAGCGTGCTTGATTGAATCTGAATCTGTGATTTCTTCTAAGGAAACATCGATGACCCATAAAACACCACCTTTTACTATGACGAAGACGACAAGGTTCTGAATCAAAGTTACAAGTTGGGCAAGCAAAACCAGTATGTGTATTCCTGCCAGATATGGTACCTAATCCAGGAAAGTCACTGATTGTCCACATAAGAGCTACTCGCATTCTAAAAGTTTCATTCAATGATGAGTCAAACGTTTCAATACCATCATTCCATAAATCACACAATTCCTTCATAAGCGGCTGCAAGTACACATCTATATTATTTCCAGATATCTGCTTTCCTGGAATGATCATTGATAAGATGAAAGAGGTGTGCTTCATACACATCCAAGGAGGGAAGGTTGTATGGAATCAAGAAGACTGGCTAAATACAGTAGGTAGTATTCATTGTTCCAAAGGGATTGAAACCATCGATAGCAAGGCCCAGCCGAACGTTTCAAGGATCGGAAGCAAATTCAGGATGAGTTTGATCAAATGTCTTCTATGCCTCACCATCCCTTGGATACCTCATCAACCCATCTCAGTTATTGTCAAAGCATGCCATCTCATATGCTCAATAGTCTTGCAACACATAAATAACCTTTTTAACCTTGGTGTCAATGGAAAGTGACGTAAAACCTTTGCAGGTTGCTTGGTTTTCTTGTTAGGATTCCATTTAGATGTATCACAATGCTTACATGCTTCCAATTTAGAATCACCTTTGCAGGCATTACAACTCTATCTTCAGAAGACTCTAATACTTTTTTCTCACCATGAATATTCCGAATGACATAATTTTGAGGGAATGACTTGCTAATCAAATGATCTTCCACTTCCTCTCTAGTTTTCCACTAGCCAAAACAACACACAGGACATGGGCATCTGATTGTATCTTCCACAGCCGCATTCTTAAATGCTAAATCAAGATTTATCCAATCCATGATTTATCCACTGAGGTCTGATTAAGGTTTGCGGCTTTCGAATCCATGATTTATCCATTGATAAGTAATAAATAAATTAACATGGATAGTTTAGAGTATACCTCCAAAAGAAATCCCCAAAGTGCAGGAGTACCTTTAAATTTGATTGTACTCGCAATCTACTCCAAAAATTTCAAATTGCTCTTTCAAACCAAATGAATTCCACAAGAATTTCAAATTGCTCTTTTAAATTTTGATTGTACTTGCAATCTAATCTCCAAGAAGTATCTTTGAAGAATCCCCACAAAGGACTTCTGTTATACCTATCTGTTTATTCATTTATAGTGGAGGATGGAATAAATAATAGAGAAAGGAACTTGAAACCAAGAAAGAAAGGGTTTGGATAGTTCTATGGTTGTGCATTGTAAATGTGGAGAAAGAATTTGTGCCTGAATCTGCTGAACCGTGGATGCTTATAAATATTTTAGTTTATATAAATAAAAGCTTTAAACTATTTTATGAAAATTATTGCAATTATTGATAATGTGAATTCTCCACTCTTATGATAAAGAAAATCTTACCAAAAAGGACCTGAATACTTTTTATGTACAACTTTGAAATTGGAAAAAAGGTTTAGGAACTAAGATTGTATTTTTTTTTAATTTTTTTTTTTGGGGGGGGGGAAGGGGTGGGGGGGGGGCGCTAATTTCCTATTTCCTCTATTCGTCTATTTTAGGAAAATCTCAGTGCTTATTGATTTTAAGCTAACAAGCTATATCAATACACAAAAATATGCAACTAAAAAATTAGATGATATCATTAAGTAATACATTTAAAGCTGCGTGTAAAATTTCAAAAATCAAATTATTGAATCAAATCAAATTTTTGATAATTAAACATTTGGTAGATATTTTGGGCGTAAATTCTTAGAAATACGATGTTAAAATTTGTGTTTGGTATGAGACCTTAGTACCATTTGGTATTTGGTATTTTTTTTACTACCGAATTATTGAGTTATTTATTTAATGAAGATCATATATCAACATATATTTCATTACTTGTTAGTATAAATCCAGAATTAAACATAAACAATTCAAATGTGTATATCTTTTAGTTGAGGCAATTTAACTATTTTGATGTTTTCTTACTTGTGATCTTCTTTATATCGTGCCTCCACATAGAAAATAGAAATAATTGGACTAAGTACTAACTTTGTAATACAATTGGATACAACTTCGGTATGATATTATCGAATTTCATATTGAACCAAATTTTGATTTATTGATTATCGAATTATCGAATTAAAATTTAAAAATTAGATATTTGGTGTCTACTTTTAACTACAAATTACCAACTTGCCAAACTAAAAATTTTACAATCCCAAACCAAATAGCATATGCCCACCCCTAAATACATTTGATTCATAAGATATAAACTAAAAGAAAGTATTAGTAAGTTTAGTGTTATAAAAGGTCCAGACGTGAGGCAAGGCATTTTACGCGGCATGGTATGAGGAGGCGTAAGCCCTGAGACACGGAGCGTAAGTCATATGACACTATGGGGCATATATGTCGCATATATCTTTAATTTAAACTTTTATTGCTAGAGTAAAACCTTCAATAATTGTCTCGCCCCGGGAGGGTACCCTTCGCGTGGTCAACACTCAGGGACTATTGCTAGCCCCCTAGCAAATCACTTGGCATCATCACATTCATTCAATCATAACTAATATCGGAAGACATCAATGATCAAGAAATACTTAATAGAAGGCGATAATGATTTGATAGACAAAGGCCAAAGGCCAAACAATATAGTAATTAAACTGAGTAAGACTAGTATGAAAGAAACTAGCCAAAACATAATCCAATCACAACTCAACTGTCTAGTTTATGAAGCCTCTATCCATCGACAAAGTGGTGTCAATGACAAACACATGACTACCTAAGAATAGAATAAAATAAGTCTAAACTCAAAGCTAGAAAAGAACATGATATCCTTCGAAAGTAGGGGGCTCACCAATTAGTTGAATGCAAACAGGTCCTCAACGGGGCGCCTGTTGATGACCATTAATACCTACCTCTACATCATGAAAAGATGCAGAACAAAATGGATGTTAGTACGTGGAATTTATGAGTATGTAAAATGGCAGAATCAAACATGTAAAGGTAGAATAACATCAACTCAAAAAAAGCTCAACTCAAAAAGTAGGGAACTCAATTAACAAGTCAAGATTCTAAAGTAAGAATACAGTTTAGACAATGACTACTCATATACTATCTAATCCAATCCACTCAGAGTACTATTAAGACCTATATGAGAGTTTCTCTAACTGACAACCATCACTCATGAGCCAGTGATGATACAACGAAGCAATGTCATTGCCAGGATATAGGACATCCCATCAGTGGATCAAAAATCAGTAACATCAAGTCCTCTTTTTGGGACAATAGGAAACATCCGATTTTATGATTCAATCCTCACCTACGCTGCTACATAGTTATTGAGTTCAAGTTGAACTTACTCTTACTCAATTCGGTGCTCAATACTCCTCCCAAGACTCAACATGCTCATAAGACATCAACCCTATGTTTAACTCATTCATCTAGTCTCATTGAACATTTATCAACTCAATTCATCACATCAACTATCAACTCTTTCGTTACATTCTTTTAAGGTTCAGCTCTTGACTCATAGAGGCTCTATCATGCATCATTCTAACTCATAGCATTCAAAAAAATAAAAGTAGTGTTAAAATATTCAGGGATTTCATAGACTCTTTAGGCTCAAATTATACTCATGCATACCCATTTAAGTGAAATATGTAAAAAATAATAAGAATTCATGTTGGGGTTCATGTAGCAAAGCAAAATCACCTAATTGAAGCATTTACTTCATAAAAATAGTAATTCATGCAAGATCATATAGGCTAGAATACATTAGGATTTTAGAGAAACCTTCAAGAAACATTAATGGGAGATTCAATTCATTCAAAACTCCTTCAACTCAGGTTATGGGGAATATGGAAGAACATTATCCATGATTTGATAAATCTTCATACCTGGAAGTTTTGAATCTTGAAACTACTTGGGGGAATTCAGAAGATTATCTTTAAACCATAGTTTTTTTCTCTCTTGAAACCTTGCCCTAAGTCGGAGAGGGTGCTTTTAGCATAAAAAGGTTGAACTAATATATTTAGGGATTTATTTAGGCGTAAAAACGTTTAGTTTAGGCTTTGAAAGGGTGGGAAAAGACCAATATAACTTTTCCTAAAAAGCTTTCCAAGTCGTCCACAGGCCCACCTACGGCCCGTAGAAACCAATCCTTAAATTTTTTGGCAAATTTCGGGGTCTCTAGATCAATTCTATGAGCCCAATCTATGGCCTGTAGAAGCATCAACGGCCCATAGATGGGTCTATCAAATATGGGACCAAAAAATGGAATCTCTGAAGTTTTTCCACGAGTTGACAGTACGTGTCGTGACTCAAACCATGACCCTTGAGTAGGTTTCGTAGTTCAACTCTGCTCTGGCAGTCTTCAGTAAAACGACCATAATATTTGACTACAAACTCCAAATAAGGTGAAATCAGTTGCACTGGAAAGCTAATTCAAAGACTTTCATTTAGTGTTATAGGCCACTTAACTCTTTGTGTGCTAAGAGTCATGGTCATTTAAAGTTGACCCTTGTATAATCTAACACTAGAAACTCAATTTATAGGAAAGTTTTGAACTTGGCTAAGTACTAGAGTTCTCTTATGACCCTAATTCACTTCCCGCATAAGAATGAGGCTTGAAACATAGGTGCACGTAAGAATAGAGCTATAGGGTGTCATAATAATTCTGCAAATAAATTTATGACTAATCTTTTCTTTAATAATTTTATAATGAATAAAAAAAATTTCTGACATGTATTAATTTGTTAGATCATAGCTTGTAGCTGAAAAATATTGCTAGGATAGTGTTGTTCTACTTTGTTTTCAAATTTTTATTACTAGAGTAAAACCTTCAATGGTTTTGTAAATAATTTGATGGCCAGCCTTTTAAAAAAAAAAACTTACAACTGACAAGAATTCTGTCTGATAAGTATTAATTTGTTAGATCATATTTTGCTGACAAAAAATGTTGTTATGATAGTGTTGTCCGCTTTACTTTTCAAGCTAAATTTCCCCTTGAATTTTCCTTCATATATCAAAGTTTCTAAAAGAAGTGTTCTTCTTTGTTTGAAAACATATACTGAGTCATGTCTTGCACGATTGTAACCAGCTGGCAGGTCTACTCATGAATAGGTGGTCATATGAAGGAGAAGTAGATGATAACTCTTTTAAAGAACTTCCATCACAAGTAGATAAAATGGAATGATCGTCGTTTCATCCAAAAATTTTAAAATGTTCATACATTTCAAAATGATTAACAATCGTGTGATATGTTTTCACCGTATCATTAAAAGGTACTGTTTTGGATGGACCTTTTGGTGCAACGGCCAGCTGGGTGTGATTTTTAATACGGGCTTATTGATTCTGTTGAGGCATGAATAACGCTTTTTTTTGTCAATAGGATACATATTTGTTGGCCCTGTTTGTTGTCTCTGTTTGGTTAGACAACCTGCTCAAGGTGTGTGGAGCAGCTATGGGTTTACTAAGTGAGAATTGGTCATTGAAGGTGTACTACAGATCAACGTTAAGAAATTTACATGAAATACAGGGCATAATATGGAGCAAGAAAGAGAATGTGTTTGCAAAATCAAGAAGAAAAGGGAAAAATACAAACTTTTGCAAAATTTAACAAGAGTTATTATTATTAACGGATAAGTCATCGACAGCCCCTTAAAGTTGTCCACTTTTTTCATTTAAACACCTCTACAAGGCCTAGTACCTATTGAACACTCTAATATTAACAAATATATATTTATTGAACACAAAATAACATCTAACTTAAAAAATAATGTGTATAGTTCACATGCTATGTCTTGAAAAAAGTCACGAATTAAATGAATTTACATTTTAATTTAAGTGGTTATGTTTATTCGGAGTGACCAAAATAGAGTTGGACGAACTCAAAAATCTTCTTTCTTCTTACAAATTCAATCAGTAGATGCAGTTTTCTTTTATATATAAAAAAATTAAAAATAAAGAAGAAACAAAAAAAAAGTGAAGGGTTTGAGAAGTGAAAATTAGGAGAAACAGATCGAAAAAAAAAGTTGCAGAAGTTTGCTTCTTGACCAAATAAAATGGGGAAAAAGACGATGATGGTAGAGAAGGGTTATTTCCCTTTCTTCTGTTCATTCAAAAATTACTTTTGAATAATTTTTTTTAGTTACTCCACATAATGCCAAGTGTCAATTAAAAAAAAGATGCAAGTTTTTTTAATTAAAAAAATTAATAAATGATATTATTTGGATTACGCACACACTCAATTTGTGTGAAATACACATTTTTTGCCACATCAGCGTTTTGTGCTTAATAGGTACATATTTTGAACATTTTAGGTGTTCAATAGGTACTAGGCCTAGTTGAGGTGTCTACGTGAAAAAAGTGGACAACTTTAAGGGACCGCCGATGACTTAAGCCTATTATTAAAGTGCTTTAACTTGACATTACCACACAAGAAATGAACTTATAGCTATAAAATGCATTGTAGCTAAATAAGAAATATTCCGTAGCTAAATGCTTTAGCTACAATATTTTGTTTCGTAGCTTTCGTAGCAAGATGTAGCGTGGCTAATAGTTAGCTACGGACTTTATATGATCCATGGCTAAGGATTTTTACTTATAGCTACAAAATAAAAATTAATTGTAGCTTCAATGAAAATAAATTTTTGTCATGAAAAATATACTTATAGCAAATTATTTTATCCTTGTGCCACGATAAATAAAATTTGTTTGTAACACCCCAACTTTTTTTAACTAAGATTGAGTCATCTTTCATATGATGTACGATTTTAATTGATAATTCTTAATTGAGAATAGATGTTAAATTTAATTCCTTAGAGTGGGAATATAATTTAGATGATAAAAGGATCTTTTACATCAAGTCAAGTCCAAAGAATTTCTACCGACTAAGTTTTCGTATGAGTTGATAGAAGGGTCAACTTCAAATGACCATATCTCCTAAAGTATAATGAGTTAGGTGATCCACAATATATCAAACTAAAGATATTTGAATTCTCTTTCCAACGTATCTTATTTCGCCTTAATCAGAGCTCGAAATAGAAAGTTATGACCATTTTATTGGAGACCTGCAGAGTTGTCTGAAGAGCCGCGACAGCTCCGCATCGCGAACATATCGTGAACCCTTTCTGGATAAGCTAAGCAACGTCCCTTTATTGTATTTTGAGGGTACTTTTATCCTAAAGACTTTGGTGGTCTATTTAAGGTGCCAAAACACATAAAACGACAGTTTTCGTAAGTAAAAACCCTCTCCTTCACTCCTAAACACAAATGCTCAAGAATCATCAAGAAAGTCATCAAGTTAAGGATTAACTTTCAAGATTCATCACCAAGGTGAGTTATTCTTCATAAGCTTTAAGCTACCCAACCTAAATTTCTTTATCTATTTATGAATCCCTAATGGAATCTTAAATTATAACCTAGGATTTCAAGAAAGCGAATTCAAGAATCCCAAGAAAGGATTCCTTGATTCTTTTTTCCATGAATTAGGGTTCCTCATCAAGAACTCTAAAGATTCTAAGTCAAGAATTCAAGAATAAAAAAGAAGCTCTTCAAACAATGTCTTTTCAAGTTCTTCCACTATAAAAGAACTACCGGAATCGAGGATTTTCTCCAAGCAAATGAGTATTCATCAAATTTTGATTGTAATATCAACTTTCCAGGTATGTAAGGCTAAACTAAAAGCATGTGATTTTTATCTCATGTGCCCCATAGAGGCCATAGATGAGTTGATGGTTGAAAAGTCTATATGCATGAATACTTGAGGGTTTTCATTGAAAAGTTGATTTGACATGTTTTCTATGTTAATGATCATCATACTATGTATTTTATTGAAGTTAACATTTTTCATGAGATTTTGCATAACCTTACATGATTATTTGAAAAGCATGCATAATAAACTTAGGGGGATTAGTCTAGAGCCTTGACGATGATAATGTCTGAGATGTTGTGATTGTGTTTCAAATTGATGAGAGTTTTAATGATGATGTTGATGAGAATGATGTTTCATGATGTCTTAAAACTTGAAACTAAATACTAAAAAGGGTGTTTCGAGTCCATGATGTTGATTTTGATATTGATATTGATGAGATGAGGTGATGTTGATGTTGAGATATTGTGTCCCTACGGGACTGATGTTGATGTTGAGGAATTATATTATGTCCCTATGGGATTGATGATGATGTATTATGTCTCTATAGGACTGATGTGGTTGATATTTTATGAGCATATAGAGTTCTGGGAGGAATATTGAGCACCAAAATGGGTGAGAGTGAGTCCCACTTGAACCCATTAACTACGTGGCTCACGTAGGAAGAGAGGATGGAATCGCAATGCTGATGGCTCCTTTCTTGTCCCAATAGAGGACTAAGGTTTTTCTTGTGGTTCCACTGAGGTTGATGTCCTTTACCTCGGGCAGGGTATTGGATGTATGTGGCAACGACATCACTTCATTATATCATTATTGGCTCAGAGGTGATGGTTGTCGGTTAGAGAAACTCTCAGTTAGGTTCCATTTTGATAGAACTCTGATGTTGATGTGATGGTATGAGTCTTGATGGATGTTGATGTTTTATTGTGTACTCTTTATCCTTGTCCTAAATGGGCATGAGTCCTTCGAGTTGAGTTGAGTCGAGTTTCCTTGAGTTGAGTTGAGTCGAGTTTCCTTGAAATGAGTTGAGTTGAGTTGAGTCGAGTCGAGTTGAGTTGAGTTTCCTTGAGGTGAGTCTAATGTATTAATGATGCATTGATGAGATGTTGATGGGTCATTTGTCTACTCTTTATTCTTACTTTAGATAGACAATTGACATTCTGATGGAGTATGATGTTGTGTTGATGTTATTCCTATATTATTCAACTTGTTTCTGTTTCACTCAACTATTTTACATACCAAAACATTCCACGTACTGATGTCCTCTTCTGGGACTGCATGGTTTTATGATGTAGAGGCAGGTATTAGAGATCATCGACAAATGATTCGTTGAGGATCTATTCGCATTCAGCTGATAGACCTTCTTGTTTTCGGAGGATTTCAATATTATTATCATCTAACTTGAGTAGTACTTTATTTTCCTTGAGTTGGGTAACCATGGCCTGTCATGGTACCATCTAGATGTTTGAGTTAGAGGCTTCATAGACACTGAGTAGAGGATGTTATGTATTGTTTTTTTTCAACTACTCTTTGTTGGAAATTAACATTTTATATAAAGACTTGATTACTTTATTTACATTAAAATCTTTTCCTTGAGGATGTTTCTTCCGCTGTTGAGTATGTGGTGATGTTGAGGCCAAGTGGTTCGCTCGAGGACTAGCAATAGCCTTTGAGTGCCGACCACGCCAAGGGTACCCTCCCGAGGCGTGACAAACTTGGTATCAGAGCATAGAGTTCAAGTGTCCTAGGGAGTCTATGAAGCCGTGTCTAGTAGAGTCCTTATTATTGGTGTGAAGCGTGCCACATCCATAATATGGAGGCTATAGGACATTAGGAAAAGTTTCCCTTCTTTCAGATTCGAAATCGTGCGATAGAGCTATTTCCTAAGAAATCTATGATGATTAGTGTGTTGCTCTAACCCTTTCGACTATACCTCGTCCACTAGGCGATAGAGGCAGTAATGTTCAAACTCTTACAGATGAGATCCTCTGAGACAAAGTAATAAGAATGGTAGAGAGACTGCACCAAGCTCGAGAGAAGCTGATTGGTATGCGAAGTTGATTGACTAGAAAGAGTGCACTATTTCTCATATGAATCGTGCATTTGAGTTAACTCTAGATGTACCCAGACCCTCTTTTTCCAAAAATTGCTTCCGACGTGACCCATAAGAGAGGAACTTATGCCTCTAAAGAGTTTAATGTTACCACCTAAGAGTGAGATGTAAGGTCTGATAAACCCTGAGTAGTATCGGATCATCCCAGAGTTAGAAGGATAATGATGGAAAGAATAGCAAGAGTGATGGATGATTGAGGCTTGTGTTTAGAGTTATGTATTCATTAGGTAAGTAATGATGTGCTGAGTCGATTGCCATAAGTTTGATGAAAGAGTCGTGAGTACCCTATGAATTTCATAATGAGGTATGGAGGAAGAGTTATTGTCAGAATGTGGTAGAGCATGCTCAAACTAGAAGGAAGTTATGTTGATGTGTTATAGTATTCATACTAATGAGGGTGAAGTGTAGATGTTGAATAGAGGAAAAGAGTGCTTTCAATGTGATAGATCTAAATTAGGCTTATGATTTTTAATTGTGAGTTCATGAAACTCATCGAGTTATGAGCTTAGTCAGATAAGAAGATATGATTGAATAGGTGAGTGATACTGAGTTATGAGAAAGGGATGTGTTGATTGAATACTCACTATGAGATATTAGTGGGATTATCAATAGATGATGACGAGTTTCTATGATAGACTAATTCTTATGCAATTATATTAATGGGAGCACAGAAGTTGAGCGCTAGCAGGCAAAAGAGGAGGTTACAATGTGAGAGTTGTGGGAAGTGTTATGTACGCCATAAGAATAGAAAATATAGAGAGATTTCCATAGAGACTGGAAGGGGCTAAGAGTGATAGCGTTAAAAAGAGTCTAAGTGGCTAGTTATATGTATGCGACTATAGCATAACAGAAGAGTTTAAGATATTCTTGTGGATAGTGATTCCTTGACCATGTGGAGGTATATGCTTATAGCCTAGTAGAGAAAATCGATTTACAAACTTAGAGTAATGACCTTGAGAGCTGAGGGAGAGTTGATGTAATGCCCGATAAAATTATCAAAATACCTCTAGAGGAGAGATGTGCGCATAACATGTCTTTCGATGCTCGGATCGCAAATCTGAGGCCGGATTTGTGATCAACACAAAACATTGAGTAGGATAATGGTCTCGGTCGATTTTTAGAGCGACCGGACCAAAAGATAATTTTTCAATCCGAACACCGAAACAGTGTCGGTGTGCAACAAAGGCGCGTCGCGCACGCGTAGCGGAGTGACACTTGTATTTTTTTTAAATTTTTTGACGGGAATGGAAAAACTCGTTAAGAAAATACTTGCAGGAAATGTACTGTTCTCGACCAATCCGCATCGCGGACTAAGTCACTTCGAGGCTAGAAATTTAAAAAAACAATTGTGGGGCATTCTGGTCAATTTCTAACATCTTATAAACTCCCTATACGACTAATATAAGTCATTTTAACATGAAAAGGGTCTAAAAACCCATTCTAAGTCCTTTTCTAACAATTGAACAAGACTAGGACTTGAGAGAAAAGGTTAAGAGCTTGAGGTGGAAGAATTCAAGAGAGAATGAGAGTTCTTAATTCTGATGATGATGTGATGTCATTTCCTTTTAAGGTTATAGATGAGGAGGAGGAGTTAGCTAGAGAAATTGTGAGGAGTCTAATAGATAGGTAAAACCATATTAGTATCTCCCGAGGTAATAGTTCATGCGATCGAGGGTGTAAGCTGCTATGGTAGGCTTAAATGTTTGGATGCTATTATGCGAGTGTAATAGAGTGATGACGACAAGCAATATTCTCTGAGTATAGGTTACTATGGAGTGAGAGTTCTTGATTCTGATGTCACCTTATGCATGCACTGACCTTTGGCTTGTTATGCCACTGTTGATGGTAGGATGTAGAGTATCAAGTCATAGAGGTATAATCATGCTTATTCTGCATGGAGAGGTAGTAGTTTGGGGGTTTCGTCAAAGGGGGAGATGATGAGTTCCTCCACATCCAAATAGTGATGTTGATGATAGTAGACTAAGAGTGAGGGTAGATGAGAAGGAGTGAATGTATCCTCATTGTGATATCGGAGTTAAACTTGTGTCATGAAGGGATAGAGATAGGGATGAGGAAAGAGATGAGATCGTATGATGCGCAATAGATAGGTAAGAGTATGTTGATGTGACTTTGAGTGAGAGTTCATTGAATGGTGGAGGTAGAAGTGACAAGTAGGCTTGAAAAATTCTGAGACATAGTTAAAGTGGTTGTTATTGTGCGAGTATGAATGATAGACTATTGAAGACTTCATAATAAGTGTTTCGAGTATAGAGCTGAGTATTGAGGATTAGCTTTGTATGAATATGATCATCTTAAGAATATCACCTTGAGGCTTAGAACTAGACTTGAATGGAAGAAGAAGAGGTGGTTAGGTGGAGGTTTGAATAAGAACTATGAGTTTGCATTGATGGGGTAGAGTGCCATGAAAAGGAGCACAATTAAGGTGGGGACTTGAGTATGCGAGTGTCCTCAGGGTCTTGTTTATACAATGGTCTTATTCTCGATTAGAGTTGATGTCTTCCTTCATGAGTTCGAAAGAGTGATTGTCGAGGTGTTCAAAATATTCAAATTGATTGAGTTTCGATGTTCCATTTGTGCTTGATGAAGAGAATGTAAGATGCAATTTCCTTACTCCTGATTTAAATTGAGTTGTCTATTTCTTAGTTGATATGTCAATTCCTTTGTATGAATAGAGATGGTTTGAGGTTGATGAGGAGTCAAGAGTTTGATTGATTGAGTGAGTTTTGAGAAGAGTTCTGATTCTTATTCGTGCCTTCATATCTACCTTTACTCATCATTCAAGGACGAATGATCCCAAGGGGGAGATAATGTAACACCCCAAGTTTTTTTAAACTAAGATTGAGTCATCCTCCATATGATAGGATCAATTCCTAAGTATTTAAAGTACATTAGATGTGATATAGAGTTATAAAGGATCTTTTACATCAAGTCAAGTCTAAAGAATTTTTACCGACTACGTTTTTGTATGAGTTGATAGAAGGGTCAACTTCAAATGATCATATCTCCTAAGGTATAATGTTCTAGGTGACCCATAATATATCAAATTAAAGATATTTGAGTTAGATTTCCAACGCATCTTATTTCGCGTTAAACAGAGTTCGGAGTAGAAAGTTATGACCATTTTACTAGAGACCTGCAGAGCTGTCTGAAGGTCCACGACGGCGCCGCGACGCGGACCTATCGCGAACCCTTTCTGGATAAGCTAAGCGATGTCCCTTTATGTTATTTTGGGGGTACCTTTATCCTAAAACCTTTGGGGGTCTAGGATTGATCTGAAACACTAAAAGAATAAGGACATGTTGGCTCAAATTTTGAACAAGGTGGAAGATTCAGACAAGGTGTTCAGGGAGATAAAAGGTGGTTTCTCAATGTTGAATCAAGTGTTCACATCATATTCGGCCGCTATCAAATATCTTGAATCTCAGTTGGGTCAAATATCCTCTCAATTAAACGAAAGGCCACAAGGAGGTCTTCAGTGTGATACCATTGCAAATCCAAGGAAGGACCATGCTCATGTCAATGTTTGAAAGATGCTTGGCTATGTCATGCCACGACGTTAATTAAGGTGTTTCATGGGAAGCAACCCAAATGTAATTTCTAATTTTTAGTGTTTTGGTGTTGTTTTTATTGTTTATAGGTGCTGGGAGTTGATTAGGTAAGTTGAATGAAAAGAGGTGAAGGATGGACAAAATTGGTGAGATGGAATGTAAAAGTGTGATTCGTCAACATGGTTGGCAATGGCACATGATATCGCTGGGCGATCATAGATTGTAATTGGTGATTTGCCAATCAAGTCCGCAAAGTAAGTCAATCTCGTAAAGTCCCTCCTTCCCCTCAACCTAGGTTAAATTTTACAATGCTATTGAGCTTAACGATTCACCAAATCAGTTGGCAATGTTAATGATCTTGCAAAATTTTCCTTAGCATAAAATAGAGAAGATTTTTATAGACATTATTCTCAAATCTTTTAAAAATTCCACTTCTCTCTGTACTTTCCTGCACTGCCCCATATGTCCCTTTACTTTCTTAAAGTTGATTTTCAAGATTTTAGTGTGTGTTTTGGGAGTGTCCACATAGTTTGCACATCATCAACCTGATCTAAAGCTTTATTGAAAGGTGTGTCCTCTTGGTTTTCCATTTCCAACCCATATTAATATATTTTTGTGTGCAACTAGGATAAATGCCATGTGATTACTTGTTCTTGCTTAATTTTGAGTTTATGATGTTATATCTGTGCTTGCGAGCTACAATGGAACCTTAATAGGATACTCTAACTATGATGACTGTTGAGTTTTGGTTGATTCTTGTTGACTTGTCTGAAATTGATATGTTGGGTACTATTAATGAATGTTTGATTTTATGAAAATAGGTTGCTATCGTGTTTTAATATGTTGGATCTTGTTAGGAGAGCATACACTTAGTTTTGCGTATTGAGCTAATTTAAAAATGATAAAAATGTTTAGCTTTGATGTTTTAGGCTGATTATTGAATATTTGTGGGTGAATTCTGGGTAACCAAGTGCTCATGATTGATATGTTTGCGTGATGATGGATTAGTGATGATTCTCTTAAGGGTTTATTGTCAATCAGACACTCGCACTTTGTTTTCCAATGAAATCTGAGTAATTGGGAAGCTTGGGGTACTGGGTATGGTACATGTATGTTCAGAGTTATATTTTCAAATTGTGTTTTGGTACTCGTAGTTTTTTTGTATTTAGAAATGAGTTGTGATGTTTCCCAAGCTACACCTCTTATCAAAGGTATAAGCAGTCGTCATCAAAATTTAGAACCTAACCAAGGTTAGGGTCGAACCCACAAGAAATATGGTCTAGACCTTGAGTAATTATGAGTAGTTCGGATGAATTAATCTGCTTATCTCCCAAAAAGGAGAGGATTGTAAATGCAACAATTAAACCTAAGTAGAAGCAAGTTATCAAGAGAAAGTGTTGTGAAATCAATGAGAGAAATAACAAAGGTATTGTGTTCCCCATGTATTCCTAACTCTGTATAGCTAGATAATCGTAAGCTTTTCTAGTGTGTAGAATGCAAAACTAGTAAGTTATGTTTACCTAACCCTTTAATCCAGACGAGAGGTAAATTTCACTACGTGATTTGATCCATCCCCATAGTGTTGCATTACTAACCCTTGCCTTTTGTTCCATTACAACCACCCCTTGATCCAATTAGGTTGATTCGATGAGAGAGATCACATAGAATCCAATTAATTATCCCTTATCCCATTCATTACACCCTTGATCCAGTATGTAAGAATTAGGCAAGTTCTAACATTGGCCACCATTAAAAAACATTCTATACAAAAATATAATTAATGCACACATGCACACTTTCCAAGAATTATGGATTATCTAGTTTTACTTTGTCAATTCTTCATGGTTCCCAAACCCT
Source organism: Solanum rostratum (assembly GCA_029948455.1). Classification (NCBI taxonomy): domain Eukaryota; kingdom Viridiplantae; phylum Streptophyta; class Magnoliopsida; order Solanales; family Solanaceae; genus Solanum; species Solanum rostratum. The sequence continues at coordinate 26,749,344 of CM057051.1, forward strand.
AGTTGTGGATTTAGCTATGCATTGTCGTTATAAATCAAAGAATCATGTTATGAAATAGCATAATTAAATATTTACAATGATGTATTGAAGAATAAGAAATCCAAAATCTATACAAGAAATAACAATGTTATAGATCAAAAGTAGAAACAAAAATAATCACAGGTAGTGTTCTCCACGTTCTAACGATCCTCTCTATTATGTCTCTATTGTCTCCCCCTAAAAGGAAGCTTAAGAACCTATTTATAATAAGTAAAATACAAATCCAAAACGGAATAGGGAAATAGGATTCAGCAACTGAGACAGACAAGGTTATAGGTTGTAGATGGAATCATGGCCCGTATCTGGGCTCCGTAATCCGCATTTCACAAAAACTGTCTTCAACCTACGAAACCTTCCAACTGGCCGTCTTCTTACTTACGGCCCGTAAGGGGTCTCTTCTACTACATGTCCAGAAAAATCTTCAATACTTAGATCCCTCAGGCATAATCATGTCCATGACCCCTCATCCAACTTATGATTCGAAGTGACCTTGTCTGAGATTAATTCAACATTAAGCATATTTTCTTATGTTTGACCTACAAACTCATATATGGGCCCTGAAGCATTCTGATTTTCTCTCAAAATACAACAAATTTGATGCTTAAAAACTTGGAATTTTGTGTGTTCTCAAAGTGATGTTAGTAGATTTGATGTGTTTTTATGTTTGTTTTCCAGGATTATAGGGTTGGCACAATTTTTGGGCTAAGTGTGCAGATTTTACTGAAGTTGAGGTTTGACGAGACCTTTTATGGGCCATAGATCTAGTTTTGTAAAAAACACTACAGTGAAAGGTAATTATCTGCAGTTAAGTCGATGAACATGTAGACGAGCCTTAGAAGATTATATGAGCCGAAGACTTGGTGTCATGCCCTGAGGATCAGAAAGTAGGGAGTTGCGGAAAACACATCAAACGAAACTCCCTATGGGCTATACAACTTTATACGAGACGTAGAAAGGTGTCATAGAAGTAAGCCCTAGAATTAAAGATGCAATCCAGGAAGCCCTGACTATAGGCCGTACAACATTATACGGCCCGTAGAAGTGCTTGTAGATTCTGACAACCTAATTCTCCAAATCCTTTTTGGTTTTGAATTTTAAAGACTATAAATAAGTTTTTTAGGTTATTTTTCATATAGAACATTACAAAATAGTAGAAAATAGTAGAGAACTTGAGAGAAACACTTGTGAAACTTTATTTTGTGCTTTTAGTTCAATCATGTGATTATTGATGAAGACCTTGGATTTATTGTTCTTAATTCTCTTATTGTAAGTGCTCAATTACGCTATTAAAATTCATAATTCTTGTAACTACACTGATCATGAGTAGCTAAATCCACAACTGGGGTTGTGGGAATCATGAAGCACTAACAAGGTTAAATCTGGATAATTCATAATTCTTGAAAAGTGTGCATGCATGTTTTAATTAATTCTCTTTGGTTTGAATGCTTTTTAACAGTGGCCAATGTTAGAATTCACCTAGTGTTATTGACTGGATCAAGGTAGTAATGAACACGAAAATAGATTAATTAACATGATTCGATTGATGTTTCTCGTCTAATCAACCAAACTAGGCCAAGGGGAGGTTTTACTGGAACATTAGGTGAGGGTTAGTAATGTCATACTGTGGTGATGGATCAAATTATGTAGTGCAATTTTCCTCTCACCTGAATCAAAGGGTTTGGTAAACTTAACTTATGGTTTTGCATGCTACACACTTGAAAAAAATTCGACAATCCGGTAAAACTAAGTTAGGGATTCATGGGGAACACAATAACCTAGTTACTCTTCATAACTAATTTTACACTTGTCTTAGTCTATAATTACTTTTCATAGTTGTTACAACCACCCTCCCCCCCCCACCCCCTTTTTGGGGGGAGATAAGTTGGTTAATCCACTCGAATTGCTTTAAATTCTTCTAAGTCTGCCATATTCCTTATGGGATTGACCCTAACATCGGTTCGGTTATATATCTTGACAACGACTACTTTTGCCTTCAAAAAGGAGGTATAGCTTAGATGATGTCAAGATTTCGGCACCATTGTTAGGGAATATGACTAGACTTATTTAATTTTAGTAGCTTGGGAATTAATCCTTATTTTCCTCATTTTGCATTTTTTTGTTGTTTCTATTCTATTTCACGGTGCAGGTGTAGTGTACGCCCAATAAGAAAAGTCAAGGCATTCCCTTGACTCGTTTAACCAAGAGATCCAGGGATGACTAAGAAGGATGGCCCAAGATGATGTAAACAACATGATGAATGCATCTTTGTATCAAAACCAGAATGAGAATGAGAATATGAATGACAACAACCCACCTCCTCTTGAGGACATTGATCAACAACCATAGGACTTCAATGTCGAAGCTTATCAGTGGAATTAACATCGGTTGAATCCTATATCTATGAATGTGACTGGAGCCATTGTATTACCGCCACTACCAGATGACACAAAGTTTATAGTCTCGAGTGGGTTGCTTTAGATGCGTTAGAATCGTCGGTTGTTTGCGGGTCTACCATCAGAGGATCCGTACGGTCATCTACACAATGTTGTATTTATCTATAAGAGTGTAATGGGAACACAAAATTTGTCTATGGATGTTGTTAGGCTTCGTGTCTTCTCATTATCTCTAAATGACAATATAGCGCTATGGCTATCTGAGCTCCCGCAGAGTTCGATCACCAGTTGGGATGAGTTGTTGAAGGCCTTTTTGGAGAGGTTCTTCTCGAGATTAAAAAAGCTCAACTTGAAGGATCACATCAATGACTTTGAGCAACTTTCTAGTGACTCAATCAGTACTCTATAGGAGTGGTTCACAAACTGTTTGAGAAGTGTCCCTGACAAAAGCATTGTTGATGATGCCTTAGTGGAGATCTTCTACCATGCCTTATACGAGAATAGCCAAGCATGTGTTGATACCATCACGGGGGGCATGTTTTTAGATCAACCATTTGCAAGGGTAGCTAAAAAGATGGAAAAGGTGGTCAAGCCAAATCATGCATGGGGGCCAAAAGACAAGTCCTCTACCAAGAGCTTATGTGCTGTCAGTATTAATTCAGAGCAAGCTAAAATAATTGTAGAGATAATGCAAGAGCTTGCCTTGGATTAGTACCAACATGGAGGTGATAATTGAGTAGAATCAGGAACAAGTTAATGTGGTTGTTCATCAACCTTCGCGAGCATCCATGTACAAGGAGCCTTACTATCAGGAGGACACTTGCTTCATTGGTGATCAAACAGGAGCTTTCTGGACCAATGCCCAAGGGTCCAATCAGGACTATTGGCGCTAAGGTCAAGGAAACTAAGGTCTGAACTATAACAAACATGGTGCTTTCAGGGACAACCGTGGAGGTTATTACGCTAGGATTAGGGGCCAGGACAGAGATGCTGATTGGGGTCACAAAGATGGCTATAAAAATGCTCCTTACTTGCCACAACACAATCATGATACTGGTGTTGGTAGTTCTAGAGTTGAGGAGATGTTTGACTGACTCTTAAAGAAGGATGAGATGCAAGATGAGACCTTGAGGGGAATAAAGTCTGACAACTCCAACATAAATTAGAAAATTGAGTCTCATTTTGTTGCTATCAAATAGTTGGGGCAAAAGTTTTGTCAAGTATCAACTCAACTCAACCAGCGTCAGAGAGGTACACTGCCAAGCAACACAGTTCAGAACCCAAAGAATGAAGGGTAGTGTATGACGGTTTCTACACATGGTGGTAAGAGTACCTTTGATCCTCCCATGTTGGCAGATAATGATGATGTTTGAGAGGAGACAGTTGAGGTCAAAGATACTGATAACGGAGATGATCGTGCCAATGATGGGGTGAGTAATGCTACAGAGGTGCCACAGAAGATGAAGCCTATTTCTAGACCTTATCCTTCCTTCCTTCAAAGAATCAAAAGAAAGAGGAGGAGGGTAAGTTTACGCATTTTCTCTCCATGCTAAAAACACTCTCCATCAAAATCCCTCTCATTGAGGAATTGGAGAAGATGCTAGGGTATGCAAAGTTTATAAAGGACTTGGTTACAAAGAACCACAATATGAGTTAGGAGCTCTCTCAAGAGCTTCAATATTATAGTGCAATTGCGACAAGGTCTTTAATGCTGAAGCGAGAAAATCCTGGCGCTTTCACCATACTCTTCACTATTAGAGATGTGGAGTTCGCAAGGACATTATGTGATCTCAGTGCCAGCATAAATTTAATTCCCCTTGTGGTCTTTAAGAAGCTAGGTTTGGGAGCCCTTACTCCAACAAGCATGCGGTTGTTGATGCCTGACCACACGGTGAAGAAGCCTGTGGGGATACTTTATGATGTACTCGTCAAAGTTGGTAAATTCATATTCCTCGCATACTTTGTGATCCTAGAATGTGAAGTCAATTTGAAGTCCCAATCATCTTGGGAAGGCCTTTCTTAGCCACTAGTCGAGCACTAGCGGATATGGAAGCTGGCCAACTCAGGTTCAGATTGAATGTCGAAAAAGTTATCTTCAACATCCGTCAGTTAATGAAGAGACCGAACGACCTGAAGAAGGATGTTTGGGCACTTTGTAAAGTCTTATTAACAATGTTTCCCAAGTCATGCCGCGATAATAAATTAGACGCTACTTGGGAGACAACCCAAGATACTTGATGTAATTGTTGTAGTTGAGTTTTGTTTTTAGCTTTTGGACTTGTAGGTAGTTTAATTTTTTGAATTTTGGTTGTAATTTGTTGATATTGGTCTTGTTGCATGTAGGGTAATAGTGTGTTCTGTGAAGAATTTGCAGGTACATGACTAAGTCAGCCATTATTGGCTAAAAAGCCATCAAGAAGGGTTTCTATGATTGGTTCTACGAGCCATATGTAAACCTACGACCCATATATTATCTCATAGAACAATTCCAGTTAGCAAAACGTTGTGCACTCTAGTCTACGAGCCAACTTTATGGCCCATAGATAAAACTACGGGGAATGAATGGGGCTCCTAGACCCAAAGTAAGTCCTTTTGTTTATTAGCTAATTGTGGAGGTTTCTACGACCAACTCTACAAGTCATACTCAATTCTATGGCTCGTAGACTGGTCCGTAAAATCCAGTCGCCATAATTAGGGTTTGGTCATTCCACAAAACCATGATCTACAGGCTGTAAAATCTTTTACGGCCTATAATAAGGGTTTCATAGAGTCCAAGCCCATTAATTTTGGCCGACCCAGTCAATTTATAAATAGAAGGGGTCAAATAATTCTTTCCCAAAATTACACCAAGAACCTGACAACTCCTTCCCTTATTCCTCCAACCACTGACTACCAGCTACACCCATTTTCTAGTTGATTTTTTTGGCTATCTCAGGCACCAGGGTTCCACCCTCTTCGATTCCTCCTTTATTTTTTACATCTTGGTTACTTAATTTGGTAAGTTCTCTAACTTTAAACCCTTTTAATACTGAATATGTGTGATTAAGTTGAAATTGTTTTGATGGATATGGTAATCTGAACAATATGAATATGAACCCGTGTGTTCCATTATTTGTGTTTAAAATTAAATTATGAGCAATATGTGACAATGCTTGAATAAGTGTAAAACACCAAAAAGTTGTGTGTGGCCTTGTCGATGTGCTTGAATGATGAAATATGCTGGATCATGTTGTCTCATATCATTTGAATCAAATTGACTTTATGCCTGAAAAATCGATGTGTGATGGTGTGTATGTAATTTGATGTTGATTCATTCAAACGAGGTCGGTTGGCTTGGGAAAAATGCAAAATGATATTTGATAGGGTATTAAAAGAATTGCATATGGGGTGTGGGGTGTTTGATTTGAACCACGTAGGGGTGTGTTTTATATTTTGTCGATGCTAAAATAATTTTTAAAATTTTAACTTGGGATCTATGTTAATAGGTTTGGAAACTCAAGCTTCTAGATTTTTCACTCTACGAGGGTTTTCTATGGCTCGTGGAAATTACCACGAGCCGTAGTTTCCCTTCGTATGGAAATTCAGAAACTTAAAGTTTCTGAGAACCTATCAGATTGGACCTTCTACGATCCATAGAATATTGTACGACTCATAGACAGGTCTTGTAGATCCCTGCCTGTAAAAATCTAAACACCGAACACTTCTACGACTCAGTCTATGACTCATAGATTCTACAAGTCGTATTAGGTCTCGTAGAAGAATCTAGTAAGCAAAATTTATGAATACTTTTTCTACGAGAGCCTTCTACAGCTCTTAGATTTTACTAAGGCCCGTAGAAGTGCCTTCATAGTCATCTGTGACCAAGTCTAAATTGATTTTGTTCCTTTACTAGTGGTGCTAACCATGTTCGTTAAATGTGTATATTTTAGGTACTATAGCCCCAAATCCAAGACGAGATGAGATCCACACTGTGCAGCGAAGGTTGAAAAATGAGCCCTCGGGGGATAAGGACACCTCCAAGGTTAGTGGTCCGATTAAGGATCTCGGCATACGACCTGAACCAGAGGTTGAGCGTCCATAAACATGGGCTGTTACTAGGCATGTGTAGACCCAGACCCAGGCTATGGTTGTTTGCTCTCCCCAGTCTTAAGAGGAAGGAAACAACGGTAGAAGCTCTGTCCAAATGACTCCTTCTAGAGAGAAGTCAGAGTCAGAATTAGAGTCTGGCGACGAGTTAGAGACGAAGTCCTCTGCGGCACCACCTCAGGCATCACCATCACCTTTGGATGCTCTATATAGCTAGTGGTGTGTTGAGGGCATGCAGGAGATCTAGAAAGAGCGCATACAGTAGAATAAGTGGGGCGAACTAGCCCACTCTATTTTTTAGGAGCCCCAGATCATCACTTCCAGACTAGACAATGTCTCTGTCCTTTAGGACAATATCAGCAGACACGGGCTCTAGTGGTTGGCCAGAGCACCGAGAAAGTACTCCCTGACCATGGTTCGAGAGTTCTATACCTCTTAAGCCACCACGGTACTCAGCACTCTTCCTAAGGGTAAGAAACCCCTTTCTCAACAAAGACTGTCACACACTAGAGTGAGGGGCCGACAGGTGTATATCTCTGAGATTACTAACCACCTTATATAGTTCGTACTAGAGTTCCCAGCCCCCAAATCGACAGTAGAGTATGACCGCAGGTTGGCAGACCAGGGATAAGGCCCTGATGAGAGACCAGAGCTACAGAGTCATCTTGATAAGATGGGTTCCTACACAAATTACAGAGCAGGGCCGGGACCCTATATTGATAGTCACTTCATCTTAGCCCATTATGAAGTCCTCACTCAGCTTCCCTTTAAAATTCTAATGGGTTGTTGTGAGATCACGAATCTAGCAGACTCTTACAGATAATACCTTGACGCCGGATCGGGTTATTTTTGTTGCTAACATCTTAGCTAGCTATGAGACTAATTGGTCCAACCTCTTTGCAGAGTAGATTAACAAGGCAACTATGAAGAGGTTTACCTACATCCCCTTTCTTTGCTTGATCTGCAGACTCTGTATAGAATTTGGGACTAGAGAGTCTACATCATCTAGACTCATTGATTAAGGTTCAGCGTACTTTGGATGCAAGTCAAATCAAGGCTAAGTATAATTAGATGGCCCTACAGTAAGCACCGCGCCAGCAAGTTTAGATGCCTTAGATGTTCACGACAGAGCCACCTTCTGAAACTCCAACCACTACCACTATTGCTTCTACCACCGAGGAGAGGCCACCACAGACTGAGACTGATTTGGAGAGGAGGCCCATGACTGTGACTTCTACCTCACAGGCTGTTCGTACACCAACAACACCTCTTGGTATGGTCTATGTGTCATTAGCGTCAATTCAGGCCATGGTGCAGAGACTGGCCTATACTGAGTCTCAATTGACTCAGTTACTTCAGCAGATCAGTCCCTTGGTCTGCTAAGCCATTTTAGACTCCTAGGGACGCATGTAGGCATTCTCAATCGCAACTATCAAAGACAAACTCATAGCCGTTGATGGCCATATAGATGCTTTTGAGACGTGGGTCCAGTAGTTTTGATAACCAAGCATATTTGATTGATGACAGTCCTTCTTCTGATAAGTGAGGATGAAGTGAGATGAAAAACTGATAGGAATCGGGGCTAAGACAGAGATGTAGATTGTGGATGCAAATATGGCTACATAAATGGTCCTTATGTTCCACAAGACAACCGTGAAACGGGTGCTAGTAGTTCTAGAGTTGAGGAGATATTTGACCGTCTTTTTAAAAAAGTTGAGACATAAGATAAGACTCTGAAGGGGATGAAATCTTACATCTCCAGCATAAATCAGAAAATTAAGTTTCATTTTGTTGCTATCAAATAACTTGAGCAGCAGTTTAGTCAAGTGTCGACTCAACTCAATCAGCATTAGAGAGATAGACTGCCTAGCAACACAGTTCAGAACCCAAAGAATGAAGGGCAGTATATTGCGGTTACTACATGTTGTGGCAAGAGTACCATTGATCCTCCCATGCTAGTAGATAAGGGGATGTTCAAGAGGAGATAGTTAAGGTCAAGGATACATATACGAGAGATGATCGTGGCAAGGATTGGGTGAATGATGCTGCAGAGACACCACAGAAGCTGAAGCCCGTTCCTAGACTTCCTCCTCCTTTCCCTTAGAGAAATACAAAGAAGGAAGAGGAGGGCATGTTCTAGCACTTTCTCTCCATGTTGAAATAACTCTTTATCAACATCCCTCTCATAGAGGCATTGGAGAATATTCCAGGGTATGCAAAGTACATAACGGACCTGGCTATGAACAAGTGCACCGTGAGTCAAGAGCTCTGCCAAGAGCTTCAACATTGTAGTGCAATTGCTATGAGGTCCTTGGTTAAAAAGAGAGAAGATCCTGATCCTTTTGCCATACCCTGTACCATTGGAGATGTGGAGTTCTCACAAGCATTTTGTGATCTCGGTGCCAACATAAATCTAATGCACTTTGCAATCTTTAAGAAGGTCGGATTGGAAACCCCTACTTCGACGAGCACGTGGTTGTTGATGGTTGACTGCATGGTGAAGAAGTCTATGGGGATACTTAATGATGTGCTTGTTAAAGTTGAGAAAATCATATCCCCGCTAAATTTCTATCCTGGATTGCGAAGTCAATTCTAAGTCCCAACCATCATGGGAAGGCTATTCCTAGACACTGATCGAGCACTAGTTGTTATGGAAGTTTGTTACCTCAGGTTTAGATACAATGATGAAGAAGTTGCCTTCAATATCTACCAGTCAATAAAGAGGCTAAATGATTTGAAAAATGAGGTTTGGGCACTTGGTGAAGTTTGAGTAACCAAGTTGTCCAAGTCGTGCCGCGATAATAAATCAGGCAATGCTTAGGAAGTAACCCAAGGTGGACACTGGCACTTAGGCACCAAGGTATGTTCCTTTTAACCCGGGTATTTTATTTTGTCTTTTTTTGTGGATTAAGGAAAATTCACCTCTTTTTCGACGTGGTGTTGGTAGTTATAGGCCTCAGTGATGTCTGAGTAGCCTTGGCCTATAACTACCCCAAGTTTTTGAATTCCAGGGGTTTTCTTGCCTGTGTTTTTTTCCTATGGACATTTAATTTCTGTTGAACCAGCATGCTTAGGATGTTTAGGTAGTATTTGTAGCATGTAGTACTGATATCTGTGGCATATATATGTGTTTTGTGTTTTTTTATAAAAAATGATACCCACCAAATTTTCGATCAGTTAGTCTAGATAGTAATCATGCATGTTTAATTGTGGACAGTGCTTGTTCTGATAAGTGAGGATAAAATCGAGAAGAAAAGCACGATCTAAGAGTTTATGTTGATAGTGTAATCAGTGCCATGTAAGTTTACTCTGATTTAGACTTTAGATTAGTTGGTTAGGAAAGGATCTTAGGCCATTGTTCATAATAGTCCACATAGCCTAAATAACTGACCAAATGTGTGAAGTATCCCATGATCCTGATGTTTGAGCCTGACATGTACCTTTTCTTTGTAAAAAACCTAAGTGACCTAGCCTTATTAGATAAAATCTTGAGATTAGCCTGGTCCTTCCTTAAACATTGTGCACCTTGACTGAGGCAAAAATCCTAAGTTGAGGGTGGCTAACAAAAGTGGCACTGGTTCTGAGGTTGGATAATATGCACCTCAACTCAGGCCAACAGCCTAAGTTAAGGGCAGTTGGTGTAAGGATGAAACACAAAATGGGGGGGGGGGGGGGGAAACTAGTGATACGTGGAAAGGGAGAAATAATATGTACTGGGTACAAGACAAATGAGTGATGCCTTAGTTATGAACTACAAAGAATAATGAAGTATAAATACAAGGGAAAAATCTGAAAAAAATGAAAAGAAAACACCCAGAAAAGCTTGAAATAGGAGAAAAAGAGAATGGAATGAAAAGTAAGAGTGTTGATAGGGCAAAGGTGTAGAAGAATGCAGTCTCAAGGAGGGACTTTAGTCACTATGTTCCCAAAGAATCACACCAAAGCCCCCTGAGCTTATGTTACAATACTGTGAAGTCCTAAAGTGATCTTAATCCAAGTGGTCAAAGGTCTTAGTCAGGAGTACAGGGGAAAGCATATGGTATTGACCATGATATATGAATGTTGTTTATGAGAGTGAGTGATTTTGCATAGTTATATGGTTATACATTAAAACATCATTGAGAGTGACATATGGGACTTCTTTCTATGAGTGCACTTGCATTGCATTGTTAACATTAGGCTCATTCGGTGATTGTGGCTTGTTGATAGTAACTCGCTTGTCAAAGTTGCATTGTCATATATATTGATCTATGTTGGTTTGTTAGATAGCTATCTATTGTGTTTTGAAAAGTAGCGTGGGTATCTATGCCTAAGTTTGATGAGATGTATACCATTAGATTGAGGTCTGTGTGTTACTGTGCTGCTTATGTAGATTGAGTCCGTCACTTGAGGACAAGCAACAATTTTAAGTTGAGGGTGTTGATGTGCTGTCAAAATACAACACTTTTTTATACTTAAAACTTAGAATTTTGTGTGTTCTCAATGCGATGTTAGTAGGTTTGATGTATTTTTATGTTTGTTTTGCAGGATTTCAAGACAAAATATGCATAAGTTGTTGAAGTTGAAGATTCACGAGACCTTTTACGGTCCGTAGAGCATTCTATGAGCCATAAGAGAGGTTTCATGTACAATTCCAGTGAAGGGTGTATTTCTGAAGTTGAGTCTATGAACATGTAGACGAGCTGTAGAGGACTTTATGAGCCGTAGATTCATTCTCGTACCCTGAGGATCAAAAGAGGAGAACTTTCTTAAATTCCATTACATGAAACCATGCAGAACCTTCTACGGGTTGAAGAAGCCAAGTCCAGAATTGAAGCGGCATATCACGAAAGACCGACTAGGAGCCGTAAATCACTATACGACCCGTAGAGCACCTCGTAGATCCTACCTGTCCTATTTTTGTTTTGGAGTTGTATTTTAAAAATTATAAACAGGTTTAAGGTTATTTTTCCAAAGAGCGAGCATAGAGAGAGTAGGAAATGAATGAAAAACATTAGAGGGTTTGAGAAACACTTGTAAGCTTTAATTTCATCTTCTAATTTCAATCTTGTGATTCTCATTGAAGAGTTGGATTTCTTGTGCTTAATTATTTTGTGTAAGTGCTCAATTATGTTATTCAAATTCATAAATCTTGCATTTACACTGACCATGAGTAGCTAAATCCACAACTAGGGTTGTGGGAACCATGAAGAACTAACAAGGTAAAACTGGATAATTCATAATTCTTGAAGAGTGTGAATACATGTAATTATTAGTTCTCTTCATATTGAGTGCTTTCTAATGGTGACCAACATTTGAACTCGCCTAATGTTACTGACTGGACCAAGTTAGTAATGAATTGGAAAAGAGATTAATTAACAGGATTTGATCGTTGTTTCTTGTATAACCAATTGAACTAGGACAAAGGGAGGTTGTATTGGGATAATAGGTAAGGGTTAGTAATGTCACATTCCAGGGATGAACCAAATCTTGTAGTGAAATTCTCCGATCACCTGGGCCAAACGATTCGGTGAACTTAATTTATCGTTCTGCATGCTACACACTAGACAAACATTTGGTTATCTGGTAGTACTGTGTTAGGGAATCATGGGGAACAAAATACCCTAGTTTCTCTTCATATTGGTTTAATACTTGTGTTAGTTAAGATTTCTTTTCAGTAGTTATTATAAAAACAAACCTAGGGGAGATAAGTTGCTTAATATACCCGAATTGCAATTGAATTCTTCTAAGCCTACCATATTCCTTTGGGTTCGACCCTAACCTTGGTTAGATTTTATATCTTGAAAACGACCGCTTTAACCTCAAAAAGGAGGTGTAGCTTGGGCGACATCAAAGTTTCAACTTTGGAGCCCAAAATCGCTTCTTCTATTTTCAAGACATTAAAGTATGATGTAAGTATGATTTTCATGTTTTGACTTCAAATAGATGGAGTTATGATATGTTTCGAATTCAAACATTGATTTAAGCATGAATCAAGCCTCATACTATTGATTTATATGGTTTTCATGAGTTCTGAACTTACATGACCTTATGAACTATGAATTCATGCATGGGTAATCTTAATTATGATTCAAATGTTTATTTTTTCATGGATTATGCATGTTTCCATCTTATTATCATGTTTTAAGTATGAATTTCATGTACCCATGCTTTACTCTTACTTCTCATACAAGATCATGCATGCAAAAGGCTTCTACATGAGGTCTTAGTTATGAAAATGGTTTCAATTATGGTTATTGACGTGATTTTTGTACAATTATGATTATGACATGATTTTGATCAGTATGGTGACTATGATTTTTCTTTAAGAACATAAGGGTATGCATACACCATTAATTACAAGTTATGAATAAGTTATTCCTATGCATGTAAGCATGTTTTGAATTACAATTTTGCTTTTTATCAGTAAGCATGTTTTGAATTACAATTTTGCTTTTTATCCCAAGTATGCATGATAATTATGAAATCACCTATGACTATCTTATAAAAAATATGATCCTATGCATGAATATAACCTAGCATCGAATGCTATTGGACCCACTATGTGGGGTTGGGTTGCTCTTGGACCCACTATGTAGGTGTAATACCTCCCAACGCAACTCGAAAAGTTCCTATAGTGTATTTCTTGATATATTAAAATCTATTTGTTATTGTATAAATTTGACATCATATTCTTTTTCAAAAGGCAAAATTATGTAAGAAAAGGGTCGCCTTTAATTTTTAGGTCCCCCGTATTGAAAAATAACTCTTCGCATGAAATTGTGCAAACCAGAAGAGTGTGCCACAAGTCTGCATCATCCAGCTGTTCTCCCATAGTAAAAAAAAGGTGTCCTAAACCTATTCCTCGGCCAAATAGGAGAAGAACTGAAGTTTACAAAAAATTACACAGTCAGGGAACCAAGGCGCTCGCGTCCCTAGTCCCTCTGTGTGTAAAATTTCTCAAACTTTTTCTTTTATATTGGTACATACCTCAACACCTTTATACACATAAATACTCAAAAATTATCCTATTTCTAGACCTAAATCTCCCTCTAAACACTCTCAAATCCTCCCGAAACCTCTCTAAAAATTCTCCATCAAGTTTTTTCAATTTCTTGGGATTCAAGCTTCCTCAATTGAAAACAAGGTTCCCTAGTTTAAAGGTTTAAAGGTATGTGGGCTTCTTCATCCATGGGTTCTTCCACCCATGGAGTCCCAAAACCTAATTTACTAAATCCTTCAAGTTTCAATGTTGATTTCTCGTGGGTTCTTTCTAATTACCCTATTAAGCATGAGTTATGTCAAGATTCTTTATCTATTGGATGAAATTACATGAGTTGATTTTAAGGGTTTTCTATTATGACATTATTTTATGATTATCAAGCTTTGAAAGTTATGATACCATGAGTTATTATGAAATCGATGATTTTATGAGATGGATTACATGTTTCTACATCTAAGTTTGAAAGATGATACATATGATTATTGTGCTTGTTTAAGAATGACTGAAGTTGATGATTTTCATTACATTGATGCATAGTCCTCTTTAGTTACATGATTTAAAGTTTAGATGAATGAACTCACCTAATTATCATATCAAGTTTTCTAGGGGAGTATGATCTCCAAAGATAAAGGTTCAAGTACAAGTTATGAACGCTAAAATTAAGATGCTTTGAATCCCTCTTATGAAAGTTAAAGTTAAAAAGGGTGAAAGGACAATTGTCATCAAAAGATAGATCTCTTGTGACAAGGGCAAGCCTTACATGTTTGATCTATGTTAGGATGCTACTCTTTATATAAGATGATGATGAAACAATGTTTTTAAGTTTATGAATGACTATAATTATGTTATGTAATAACCTTGTAGGTCAATTATGTGTTTCTGTGTTATTTCTACTGTTCTGAGCTTCTGTATAGTAACTTGTGACCTATCATGACTTGTTGAGGCTGTTGGGATTGTTATAAGGTGCTTTGGTTAAGAAGTGTGCAAGTTTGCAAGTAGCGAGAAGTTGAAACTGCTAAAATGAGATTTCTCTCAAAACCTTAGTACATGGCCTCAGAATTGAATTCTGATGGTTCCATTAGTTCCGGAATGGCTGATTTGTGTTAGGAGGGTGGTTTGTCTGAGGATGGAGAGTTCTGATATGATTTTGAATCGAAAGTTGCAAAATGAGTTCAATCGGAAGCTAAAAAGTATGTTTCTGTTAAAACACAGATAGATGTGCTAAGAATAGAATACTGATGGTGTGTTTAAATATAGAATGTCAAAAACAACCTAAAATGACCCTTCGCCAGTTGTCAGGATCATCCAGTTGCATTTTGACTTAGTCAGTTCTTTTAGCCAATTTAACCGAAAAGAAGTGGGGTACTTATTTTTTTCGTAGGAGGCTCTGCTGGGAATTCTGACCACTCCGTTAGATCTGTAATGTTGAAATCAGTATGGTTATGTTTTTCATTTGTGGACACGGAAATAGGATACCTCGGGAATGACCTAGAGAAGTATAGATTTGAGCTGGTGCAGCACCAGCAACACTTGCACTCTGCATTCGCAGAGGCCAATGCCACGTTAGTGGAGGCCAGCCTTGGCATAGCTCTTCGTTCGTGGAGAGCCTCCCATGTTCGTTGAGAAGGGGCAGTGACCCATGCCTCCGCATTCATAAAGCTCCATCCGCATTCGTGGAGAAGGCCTGTGTGATCTTTAAAAGTGCATCAGCACTTCGCAAACAACATGTTCCCCAAACATCAACAGCTCATAAAAAGATCATTTTGTGTCTGATTTTGATGATTCAAAGGTCTACATGACTTGTAATTAGGCAAGAAACACTATAGCAAAGTTGGATTCAAGCTTTGACACATTTTTCGAGGTAATTTCCCTACTTTAGCTGCATATTTTCTGGGAAAGTGTTAAAACTTCTCATGTTGATATCGTAGCCGATTCTTAGCGAAATTGAATGAAATTTTAGTCTAAATTATTCTACATTCTGAGGGGAAACGTTGTGTATGCTGGGTGTTGGCCGAAAATGTCTGGTTTTCAAAATTTTGACCAAGAAAGTTTTGAAAGAATGTTTCTTGATAAGGTTTATAACTCAAGTTTTGGGCATTTTTTCGGTCTTCGGGTGGGGCCGGGATGTCATGGGGGACTTCTTGGGATTTTTTTCGCGATTTTAGGCGTGGGCCTTATTTTCCCGTTTTAGACCCTTTTGCGTAATTTTTGCTTGATTTTCAAGATAATACAACCAATTTGACCATACCGATATCGTGGATTCTATTTTCACAGCTGACCAGCTTTTGGAAACTTCCAAGAAGGGAAAAGCTCAACTAGAGTGATCAGTGTTCGGGTTATCAACAGCCAAGTAGGCTAGTCTTCTCCCTACCCTTAGATTAGGTTATATGCATGTTGAGCTAAGAGTATTCTACATGTTAATTGTATCCTGGATATGTGATATGTGTTACAGTAGATTGATACCCCTATGTTATTTTCTGTGGATGCTTTAAATTTGATATATCGGTCTATTACAGATATAGAGGATCCTAATAAAGGCTGTATAAGGGATGAGACAGATTCTTTTTTTACCTATACAGTTGTTTGTGAGGGCATGCTACCAATATTACTAAGACATATTGATTGTGAGACTACCTGTTGAATTATTTCCATATTGTGACTTATTTTGAGTTAGATGTGTACCTGTTGGTCTTGGTTGTTGATGTCGCCCAAGCTAGACCTCTTTTTTGAGACTAAAGCGGTCGTTGTCAAGAAATAGAACATAACCAAGGTTAGGATCGAATCCACAGGGAATATGGTAGACTTAGAAGAATTCAATGACGCAATTTGGGTTATTAAGTTTTGACTATGATTCTAGGCCCTACTCCATTTGAATCTTCGCGACTAATTATTAAGTTCCCTTTCATGCTCTCTACATAAAAGATATTTTTTTATTAGAACGATAAATGAAATAAGTTAAAAACTAATTCTACTATACAAAATACTATAATTAATTAAAGTACCTAATATATTCTTCAACCTCATCACAATTGCCCAACAGATATGCATGTGCCTGACTTAGTGACTTGTTATCTAAAATAAATGGATCAGTTTTCTTAGCTCCTAAAGGACAACCTCTATTAGGGAACAAACTAAAAGTTATTGTATCACCTAACCACATTCATCATTATTTTGAGCTCTTTTGTTAAATTTGGTATGTACACCCCATGCATATATCTAGAGCATAAAGTTATAATCTCTTTCATATTATGTGTCTACTATACATCCTTCTGCATGACGTCTATTGTGGAAATATGATTTCAATGTACAATTTTCTCTTTCAAGAAATTACATTCATTGGTTTTGAACAGGACCTCCTAATCTCACTTCATTCACTAAATGAATAGTAAAATGAATCATTATATCAAAAATGTAGGAGGAAAACTTCTCTCCAACTGATTTATTGTTTCTATAATCTCTACTTTTAAGCAATCAAGTTCCTCTAATGTGGTCACGTTTTGACATAAGCGACGGAAGAAGGAACTTAGACGAATCCAAGCAATTGCAACATGATCAGGAAGGATGCTTTTAATTGGTATTGGAAGCAAGTAATGTAACATGAAATGAAAATCATGGGTCTTATAACCAGACAATTTTCTTTCATCCAACTGCACACACCTCGATATATTAGAGGTACAACCATCAAGTAGCTTTGCTGTCTTCAAAACTCCACAAAAAACTGATTTCTCTCCATTTGTTGTTGAGAAACATGCTCTTGCAAATTTTGTTTTCTTACGATCCGTAGTAGTAGGATGAAGATTCTTTCTAATTCCCATCTCTTGCAAATCATAACAAGCTTTTACATGATCCTTTGTTTTGTTAGGAATATCCAAAAGAGTTCCAAGTATGCTGTCAGCTATGTTTTTCTCTATGTGCATTACATCAAGGTTGTGGCGTAACCAGTTGTGCTACCAATAAGGTAATTAAAAAAAGATTGACCTTTTCTTCCATGGACCATCATTTGATCTCTTCCTCTTCTTCCCAAACATATTTTCAAAATTTTGTAATCTATTAAGCACATAAGTTCCCTTTAATAAAAAGATGGAGGAGACCTAAATTCAGTTTTTCCATTGAAAGATCTTTTATTAGATCTCCATGGATGATCCATGGGTAGAAAAATACGATGGTCCATATAGAACATTTTTCGACTATGTTTAAGATAGATAGAATTAGTTCCATAGTTACAACAAGGACAGGCCAACTTTCCTTTTGTACTCCAACCAGATAACATGGCATATGCAGGAAAGCCATTGATTGTCCACATAAGAGTTTCTCGCATTTGAAAAGTTTGATTTCTTGGAGCATCATATGTTTCAACTCCACAATCCCACAATAATTTTAACTCATCTATCATTGGTTTTAAGTAAATATCAATGTCATTTCTAGGTGATCGTGGCCCAGGTATAATTAATGAAAGCATACAATATTCAGATTTTGTGATCAACCAAGGCGATAGATTATACACCATCAACTTAACTAGCGAATTTCTATGAGATATACTCATTGTACGAAATGGATTGAACCCATCACTTGCCAAGCCAAGTCTCACATTGCAAAAATCCAGTGAAAAATCTGGATGCACGCTATCAAAGTCTTTCCATGCTAGGCCATCAGCAAGATGCCTTAACTTTCCATCTTTACAACGTTCCTCATCATGCCACCTTAATGGATCTGCAGTCTTTGAGCACATAAATAGCCTTTTTAGTCTAAGAATTAATGGAAAGTGTCTCACAATCTTTGCAGAAACTCGATGACACTTTTTAGGAGGCTCAAGCTCACCCTCTATTTCAGAATATTTGATATATTGCGAAGCTCCGCAGGTATGAAAAAACTCATCATCCTAATGATCATTCCTAAACAACATACAATCATTAGGACACGCATCAATTTTCTCATAATCAAGACCAAGATTCTTAATCATAGACTTGGCTTTATTGTACGATGGAGGAATGTTCAACTCGAGCATTGCCTCTTTTAATAACACTAAAAGAGAAGTAAATGATTCATTGCTCCATCCGTGTAGAGACTTCAACAAATATAAACGGGTTGTGAATGATAACCTAGAGAATCCTTTACAACCAGGATATAGTTCTTGTCTTGCCTCTTCAACTAAGTTATAGAATTTTTCGGCATCTCCATTAGGACCTTCATAAACTCTTTCACCCTGTGCAACATCTCTAAATTGATCATTCAACAATCCATTAATATCATCACGGGAGTCATCTATATCATCATCAACATTCCACTTGCTTTCCCATTCCCCCTGATTAATTCATCTAGTATAACCTTGAACAAATCCATAGCATATTAGATGATCATACACTATATCTCTTCGAGTCCAACAAATATTACAACACTTTGCACATGGACACTGAATTTCTTCACCTTGAGGATCCCCATACCAGTAAGCAAAATCTAAGAAAGATTGAGCATCATCAATATACTCTTTGCTATACCTCGCCAAATTCATCCAATCCTTGGATGGGATATTTGGATTCCTAAAGATAAATATTGATATTAAATCTTTCAATAAAAAATCATCAAGATATTATTAATTAACAAATAACTTCTAAATGTCACGAGTAAGTTATAGAAATCATGCGCTGAAAATGATAAGAATTTCTCACCTAGTCATGGAACTTATGTTAAGACAAATCACTCTTAAAATCCTCCACAGTTGTTTTAGAATGTTGATTATACTTCTAAGAAATAACAAGTAAAATTAATAGGATTACCCAAACTAAGAGATAAAGCAAAAAAATGATATTTAACTAGTTAAAAGTTAATGTTTTATGAGCGAATTGAAATACTCGTCATTCTTTTAGTTTTCATAGTTTACAAGGGAAACCAATCAATATACATAATTTAGTTAAATGAATGCTCAAAATTTTATCAAATCCCTTTAATTGTCTAGTTCATGCTACTTTCTTTACCTAATTTACTTCAAGTGTTACCTAATTACAAAAACTTAACAAGCTTAGACAAATAGAATTTTTAACAAAAGAAACAAAGTTTTCATTTGTAACATTTTTTAAAAAAAACAACAATTATAGGACATTCAACATAATCAAGAAAAACAAAACAAAATTGTCTCTCTAACTATCTTACCAGAATAGAGAGGTTATTTTGAAAAATGATGACAAGTAATAACCATTAAGGAGATTTTATACATTTAGTTGATACTACTATGAGTGAAAAATTTATACATTTAGTTCATCACATTTATACATCCTAGTCTATATGAATATATATAGTAGTAATTGTCATAAAGCTAGTGAGATTTGTGTTCTAATTATAGTACTTTTGTCCATCATAATTTTACAGGTAAGATAAGATTTTATTAAATGAGGACAAGAAAGCCAAGGGGACAAGATTTTCTCAATAAATAAATGACTTCACAAAGAAGGATAAAGAGATAATAGCAAAGAAGAGGTCGTTATTCTGCTTAACAATCAGATAGTAATCCATGAATTGTTCCATGTATATCTCTTGTTCAAAACAGGGCATATTATTAGCATGAGTATAGTAACCTGAGTATGGACCTTAATAGAGTAGAAGTGACACCAATTCCCGAGATATAGCAATAGAGAAACCATTGGCTGAATGTTGAGAGAGGCAACCACCCTTTCAAAGAAAAATCCTCAACTCTTTGTAGCCTCCTTCATTCCCTTCTGAGATTTTTGCTTTTTGTTTCTCAACTCTCGAAAATATTTTCCTTCTTACTAAACATAACCTAAATATTAAAAAATAAAATCCATGTTGAACAGAGAAAGATTGAGGCTCAGATTTGTGTTAAGCTCAGGCAACAAGAGTCCAACCATGCCGTGGTTGCCAAAACCACCAGAAAAGCTTGGAGCATACCCTGCCAAGATACAGGTTGGATAATCTCATATGTCTGATTAATTAGCTCAAAAGGGAATTAAAAATGGACAAAAATCATCATTGCCTCTTTAAGCTCACAGATTATACTCACCCTCACAACTTTCACCACCCCTACAAGCAACACTTGATGCTCTCCGGAAGAAGTATTAGAGAAAAGAGAATACACAGTATGATCATAGCATGAAAAGGAACCCTTTGAAGTAATATGCAACAACAATCCAAACAAGCTGTTATTTATATACTCCCTCCGTTTAAAACTGATAAAAGAGTTGTTCGAATTCTTATACTGATAGAAAAATCATTGGTTGAACGTTGAGAGAGGCAACCACCCCTTCAATGAAAAATCCTCAACTCTTTGTGTCCTCATTCATTCCCTTCTAAGCTTTTTGCTTTCTGTTTCTCAACTCTCAAAAATATTTTCCTTCATACTAAACACAACCTAAATATTAAAAAATAAAAACCATGCTGAATAGAGAAAGATTTAGGCTCAGATTTCTGTTAAGCTCAGGCAACAAGAGTCCAACTATGCCATGGTTGCAAAAACCACCAAAAAACCTGGAAGCATGCCCTTCCAAGATATAGGTTGGATAATTGATTAATTAGCTCAGAAGGGAGTTAAAAATGGACAAAAATCATCATTGCCTCTTTAAGGTAACTGATTATACTCACCCTCACAACCTTCACTACTTCTACTAGCAACACTCAATGCTCTCTAGCAGAAGCATTAGGGAAAAGAGAATGCAAAGTATGATCATAGCATGAAAGGGAATAAAACCCTTATGTAACAACAATCCAAACAAGTTGTTATTTATATAATCCCTCAATTTAAAACTGTAAAAAGAGTTGTTCGGATTCTTACAGCAATAGATAAATCATTGGCTGAATGTTGAGAGAGGCAACCGCCCTTTCAATGAAAAATCCTCAACTCTCTGTAGCCTTATTCTTTCACTTTTGAGATTTTTGACTTTTGTTTATCAACTCCCAAAAACATTTTCCTTCATACCAAACACACCCTAAAATATAACAAATTAAGTCAAGCTGAATAGAGAAAAATGGATAAGAAAAGATTCAGACGTCTAGAAGGCCGAAAATAGCAAAATGGATAGAGTAAGTTGACACAAATCATATCAAAACCGCAAGAAAATCAGAACCCATGAGCACAATGTGTAACCCAAGGCAACGAACCAAGCTGGTGCAATAAAATCAAACTTTTATTGATTGAAATTTATACCAGATAATCTCTATTAATAAAACCCTTTCAATGTGATTACCCTTGGGAAAAATGAGAAAATTATTAGGGTTTTTCATATTCAGTGGTGAACAACCATGAAGGAGCTCAAAAACATCAATTGTAAAAATCAAATTTTCGTATCTCAAACGATTCAAAAATTTTGAGAATTATTTTGAAATCAGTCTTCAATTTACTTTACATTAAAACATTAAAATCATTGAAGAAATACCTGTTCAAATTTGGGTCAAAGAGAGTTCTTGAAACCTTGAGAGGATTCAATCGATGAGATTGAGATGAACAAAACTCGATGCTTACGAACAATCGATTCAATTGATGCTTACGAACAAAAATTAGTCGATGATGTTTGAGATGATTCAATCAATGTTATTTCAGAGGTTGAGATGAACAAAAATTTATTAAGACTGATCAGTCAATAGATGTTGAGAGGATTCAGTCATGCAAAGATTTGCTCTCTTTGAGAGGATTCAGGTTGAGGGTATCATGCGAAGATTTGATGGTCACATTTTTCTTTTTTAATTTTTTATTTTAAGAATTAATTCTTTTGATTGAACTGTGTATTTTGGTCTCTTTGAAAAGGAGGGGAAATAAAATAAGTTGGAGGGAATGTGAAAATTATAAGGCAATACTTATAAAGTGTTGTTTTTAAAATTATAAAAATAACACACTATAAAAGTGTAGCCATGTGTGTAATAATGTGTTGCCAATTATATGATAATACGAAAACACTTATATAGTGTAGCCTATACCATTAATGAGAACGCTTTACAAGTATTGCCTTTATTATTGTGACCAAAGGCCAAAAACTAAGGCTACGTTTTAAAAGCGTGCCCAAAAACGTTTAAGGCAACACTTTATAAGTGTTGTCTAGATTTAGTGTAGTCTTAGGACTAAATTGTTGTGTGTGTTTAAACCAATATAGAGAGAAACTGGGGTATTGTGTTCCTGTTGATCCCCTAACCTAGTATCACCGGATAACCTAATCCTTTTCTAGTGTGTAGCATGCAGAACGGTAAGTTAAGTTCACCAAACCCTTTGTCCCAGGCGAGGGGAAAATTTCACTACATGACTTGGTTCATCCCCGTAGTATGACATTACTAATCGTTACCTATTGTATTAGTACAACCTTCCCTTGGCCCAGTTCGGTTGATTATACAAAACACATCAATTGAATCTTGTTAATTAATCTTTTTGCCTATTCATTATTACCTTGATCCAGTCAGGAACACTAGGCAGGTTCTAATATCGGACCCTATTAGAAGACATGCAAAACAAAAAGAATCAGTTATATATGCATACACACTTTTCAAGAATTATAAATTATCTAGTTTTACCTTGTTAGTTCTTCATGGTTCCCACAACCCTAGTTATGGATCTAGCTACTCGTGATTTGTATAGATGCAAGACTTATGAATTTGGATAACATAATAGAGCACTTACACAATTGAATTTAGTACAAGAAAATCCAAGATTCAATGAGAATCACAAGATTGTAATTAGAAGATCAAATCAAAGTGTACAAGTGTTTCTCAAACTTTCTAATGTTTTTCTCTACTTTGACTTACTGTTTTTCATTGCTAACTCCTTGAACTCTATAAGAAAAATAACCTAAAAACATATTTATAATGGTTAAAATACAAGCCTTAAACTAAATAGGATAAATGGGTCGGCATGCCTCGCGATATGAACTACGAGCCGTATTGTGATTTACGGCCCATAATCGAGATTATGTACTTTGTTACTACAAATCTAGACTTTACTTCTATTATACCCCTCTACGGCCCATAAACGATTCTAGGGCCTGTAGAGGGTTTCGTCTGATGAAACTTTAAAAATTCCTTCTTCTCTTATCCTCAGGGTACGAGACTTGATCTATGACTCGTAAAGTGCTCCACGACTCGTCTGCATGTTTGTACACCAAACTTCAAAAATCCACCCCTCACTGGAATTGTACACGAAACCTCCTTCACAGCCCGTAGAACACTCTATGGCCCGTAAAGGGTGTCGTAAATCCTCAAAAATAGCAATTTCTGCACATTCTGCCCAAACATTATGCCAACCCTGAAATCCTGAAAAAAACAAACACAAAAACACATAAAACTCACTAACATCGCACTGAGAACACACAAAATTTCAAGTTTTACGCATTAAAAGTGTTGTTTGTTAATAGCACATCAGTTGTTATAGAAACTTATGATATCACTGTTGTTATCAATTTACACCTTCTCTACCTATGATTGGATGAATTACAACATGTTAGACCCACTCTTGTATTGATCATTGTGGTATATGCTTACCCACTCTTGTATTGATCATTGTGGTATATGCTTTGTGTAATGTGGTTAGCTGTTGGGTTCCTCATTTTGTGTATCTGGGATAGAGTTTTGGTTGTGGTAATCAGAGGGATAGTGATAACTAGAGATATCTATACCGTGAGCATCATTACCTACATTGAACTTGGGCATGATATGACTTTGGAATTCTGGATCCAGATATACTAGTTGAGTGAGTGAGTGTTTGACATCTCATCCTAGATGAGGCTTCCTGCCATCGTTTTGAGCTGTGATGGTAACGTTTGAGTGTCCGTGGCCTAGAAGTCCTGCCCCACAATCTAAGTCTAGTGGCCACGACTGTAATGTGCAATTCCAGTGAAGGGTGCATTTCTAAAGTTACGTTTATGAACATGCAGACGAGTCGTAGACGCAATCTCGTACCTTAAGGAGCAGAGATTGAGAACTTTTAAAATTCCATCAGACGAAACCCCCTACGGGCCGTAGAATCTTTTACGGGATATAGAGGAGTGTCATAGAAGCCAAGTCCAAAATTGAATCAATAAAGTAAGAAAGCCCAACTATGAGCCGTAAATCACTATAAGGCCTGTAGAGCACCTCGTGGAACCTACCGACCTAACTATCCTATTTTTTTGGATTTGTATTTTAAACATTATAAATAGGTTTTTAGGTTATTTTTCTTAAAGAGTTAGCACAAGAGGAGCGAGCGATAGTAGAGAAAAAATATTGGAGAGTTTGAGAAACACTTGTAAACTTTAATTTCATCTTCAAGTTACAATCTTGTGATTCTCATTGAAGAGTTGGATTTTCTTGTTCTTAATTCAATTGTCTAAGTGCTCATCAAAATTCATAAGTCTTGCATTTACACAAATCATGATTATATAAATCAACAACTAAGGTTGTGGGAACCATGAAGAACTAACAAGGTAAAACCGGATAATTCGTAATTTTTGAAAAGTGTGCATGCATGTATTAATTAATTCTCTTCATTTTGAATGCTTTCTAATGGTTGTCACCATTAGAACCCGCCTAGTGTTATTGGTTGGACCAAGGTAGTAATGAATAGGAAAAGAGATTGACTAATAGGATTCGATTGATGTTTCTCATCTAATCAACCGAACTAGGCCAAGGGGAGATTGTAGCCAAGATTATACCTAAAATTCAAACAACATCCTTTTACTATCATGAACATCCTTCAATTATCTTTAAAATGGTAAGATTTATCCTTTTGTTAGTGTTGGTCAATAAACTAACATCTATAAACCATGAATTCCATGTTTTGTTTTTCGTCCTTTACTTAGTTGCACTTTGGTAATTTTAGTTATATTAGTCAACTTTATGGTGCATATGGTAGCTAGCAAGTGTTCTTTTATAGTTTTTATTTGAGTGATGTTGGATAAACATGTGGTGCCTCTTATTTCTTTTATGTGTTTGTACTTTCACTCGTTCTCCTTGGTCCATATTATTACTTAAATTCTTCAATAATTTTTTTAAAAAAATTATTTTTACTAAACGTTATAATTTCTAACACTTTCTTTTTCTAAACTTATGTGTCACTGTTCGTTCTCCAAGTGTCAATTTAACTTATCTTTAAAACTCAATTAGATTAGATATATGTACAATAAATATTATAAGTTATAATTCTTTTCATATTATTACATAGTAAAATGTCAATTAAAAAATCATATAAGTTATATCTCTAAAAGCAAAAAATATCACTTGAATAAGCACATTTTTTTCCATGTTATTTCTAAGCATATAACTTTTATTCTAAAAAATAAATTGATACTTATTGAATCTGCAAAGAAAATAGACTAAAGTTCATATTTTAGATTCCCTCATTTTCTTGGAAATGGATTAATAATCATACAGAGCTAAGAAATATTCTTCTCTCTCATCTATTATGGAAGCACTCTTGCTGCTACAATGAAGTGGATGATAAAACCTCCTTCCTAGCCCATTGACTTTAATTAGAATTACCTATCAATCAACTAAGAGACAGGGATGAGAGAAAACAAGATAGAGGTCTATAGGCTTAGCAGTTAATTATTGATAGAAACTAACGGAAGGATGAATCATGCCGTTTTTGGAATAACTGAGTTATTGAGGGATGTTTTCTGTTCACAATAATAACATAAGGATTCTGTTAAACTTTTGGGTATAATTGAAATGTGTTTTTGGCCTCAAACTCGGTTTAATCATGTGATTACTTCTGCTCAGTTTGATAATTAATTATAGATCTGGAAGGTGAAGGTATGAAATTTAGCACTTCATGATCGTGTTTGGAGTACTTTTTGGGGGTGTGGACATGCCTGCTTCATCTTCATTTTTAAATTAATACCTGCCAATGTTTACTATGGAGGTTCTTATCCAGGTGCGTTCTGAGATGTTATGAATGTATAGGTGGGTGACTCAGATTTCGAAAGCAGTTGCTTTTAGCTGTTTTATTTGGTGCCAGATTTCTTACTATAATTTCAGTGAGTCCAGAGTTCAATATTTATTGGAGGTTCCTTGGGACTGATATATTTTGAAGGTATCTCAGTTGGGTAATCTTTTTCCAATCCAGACATGCTGCTACTACAAAATCAGGTCCTTTTATGTAATAATTTCCTACCATAAAATACGGTGCTATGAGAATCTCAGGCTCATGACTTTGCTCCCATTATGGCCATATCCTGTCAGCTTCTAGGAAAAGGAGGTAACTCTCTTTGGTCTCTTTATGAACCTCTGGTTCATTAGGTTGTGCAAACTTTTCAGTATCTATAACGGGTTCAAGACTCTAGTTCGCTATTTCAACCTTGAATTCAAGTTTTGGGAGTTTCAAGTGTTTGCTTTGGTGGGAAGGTTCAGTTGTGATTATCTGCTCGATGATCATACGTAACAACTTGATCTCGTTTGGATTCCCTAGTTCAATCATGGATGTGTTTCTGACTCCGACCTCTTTCGGTACTTTAATAGACCATATTGAGTCCCTTGGCTGTAGAAATTGACTTTGATGAGCTACTGTTATTTTGTTTTGTTACTTCTGCTCTTCCATTCCAAGTAAAGAGTTTTTCTAGGCTGCACAGACATACGATTGTTCTCGGATAAGGGTGGTGCCTGTGCTCTTTGTGGTTTCGTTACATCCGATTATTTCGTAGGTAGGACAGGGATTGCCCCAAATTTTGGATTTATTAGCTGAGGCTTGTTTTAAGTGCTTGCAGTCTCAGGAGCTTGCTTGTTAAGATGACTCCCTTGTTTGTGGTTACATGGAAGCTTGGGCTGTTATTGTTTCAGACTTATTAATTTCTTTTGTCCTAAATGTATAGTTGCCTGGACTGTGAAGGAGGAATAATGTTCAACTGAGCTACTCTATTCCATGGTGTGATGCTATTTTGACCTCCTCCCTTGTCTGTGGATTTTCTAGACGTATTTTGCTGTGGAACTGGGATTGTATCTTTGTTTATATATACTGTGTGATAATCTAATGAATGAGTTTGAGAACTGTTTACCTTGTGTTGGTTTTAGGTTATGTTATAGTTTGCTAAGTTGCTCGGACTCTTCACTTTTGGTGCCACACCCGTGTCGACACGACATGGGTGTGGGTGTGGGATCCGTGTCTGATTTGGTCAACCAATTTCGGGTAATTTGACCAAAATCGACGGAGAAAATTGTGACGGTTTTAATGATTTCTATATCAATACATAAGCTAAGATAAAATTGAAGAAAATGGAATATCTTTTATGTATAAATTTCTATGTCACATCTTTTCCTTTAATCTCCTTCCAGGATTCTCTTCATGTTCTCCACATAATATTTCATAATTTAGGTTTTATCACTCTATTTTTAGATATCTTGATTATTTTTAGGTGAATCCCCGCACCCGTATTCATACATGGATCCATATCCCTGAATCTTAAAAATTAGACCATGAAGGATCCGACCTCTAGATCCGCACCCAAGTCCGAGCAACTTAGATAGTTTGTTAGCCCGGTGTTGGATTCTATGTGCAAATGAGCATATGTTTGCACAAATTATGTTAGTATACTGGGGTTATCAACTAGGTTGCTACATCCGTTTCATCTTTGCACATCTTTGCTTGTGACCTCTTGTTGCATGTTTTTTCAGGTCACATGAAATCCATGTGGAGTTTCAGGGGTCCAGATGGAATTTTTGGATATTCTTCACCTTCGGCTATCTTTGTCAGTTATTCTGACTTGTTTTGAACATTTAGTCAAGCTTTCCTTGGAAACAGATGTGGGAAGCCTTAGGTAGAATAGTAGGAGTATTTAGATACTTGGTGGATAGCCAAAGGAGGTCGGTTAAATTAACTGTGCATCTAGATTTTTGACCTTCAGTTCAGGTTAGGTACTCATTTTGCTGCTAGTCTTTTTTTTTTTTTTTGGTTGAGCATTACTGGAGTTGCTTGCAATTGTTATGGCGTTGAAAATTTGATTTCATTTGACATGTTTGGAAACTTTTTATGGTTCTTTCCCTGGAAACAGGTGTGGGTAAAGTTGGAGGTAGAATATTAGATACTTGGAAAATAGAGGTTTTCATCTTCAATTCAAATTGGATACTTGTTTTCTGCCATTCCTGTGTCTTCTCTGAGTATTAGGGGAGTTCCTTGCAATTGTTATGCTGTTGAAAGTTGGACTTTGATTAAATAGAATTAAGTGTGCGAACTGTTTCAGAAGTGAGTTTCTTGGTGCGTTATTCATTCTTGAGCACTTAGTTTTGCTGCCTTCAAAATTAGATGGGCTCGCCTAACCTGGCTGTAGGTGTTATCAAGCACCATTGTGCAACAATTGTTGGGTCTAAGATTTAATGGTGAAAATGTCTGTTTATTGCCGTCAGATCTTCTTTTCCTTGATTTCCTTGGTGATTTCTGGTTTGTACATATCTTTCTTGGTGCATTCTTGCCATGGTTGGGAAGCTTGGTTTACACAAAATTTGATGTTGTTTCTGCAGTTGCAGCATGTTTTCTTCTTTCTCCTTGCAAGTTGCTGGCAATAGTGTTTGTCTTTACTTTATTGTGTTTGCTTCTGGCTTAGCTGCATCTCAACTACTAAGGTGGGGAGAGACAAGCCTTCGCTCTTCTCAAGAGAAGTTGTTCAGTGCTTTTTGGTTTAGGTTATGATGTACTCTGAGTAGATCCTTACAACGATACTAAGGTGTTAATCTAGTAGGAGGGGCCAGGGAGGGGTGGGGGACTGTGGATTCAGCCTCTGACAAGTTGTAAATTCAGTTGCATCGGAGAATATTGGTTTAAGCAGGAGTCTTTTGGTAGCTATGGTGGTTTGGATATCACTATACTTCTGTGGTGATTCGTTCCAATTTGTTTTGAGGTAATGCATTCGCGATATGGATAAATTTTTGGTGATTAGCATTTTTGCCAGGATCTGTCTATTTCCCTATGCCTTATGTTCATAGGAAATAAAACGCAGTCTTGGGCTCTTGCTGATTCTGCATTTGTGGTGATTAAATGTCTAGTGAGTCTTATCATGTTATCTTATTCAGATGTTCTGGAAATGCTGTTATGTTTGAGAATTTTTCTCTGCTTTTCTGTCCGTAGTACATCTATTTGGTCTTTTTTGTCTGGTCTCTTATATGTGATGTTGCGGTCAACTTTGTTCTGTGTCATTTGGTGATGTTCTCCTGCATTGCAGATTGTAGAATTTTGGATTCTTTTTACCTCTATTAATCTGTAACATATGTGCTTACTCTCTGGCTTGTCTAGTTTTGGCAAATGTTCTTGGAGTTTTTGCCACTTGACTAAGTGGGGCTATTTTCAGTCTTATTACAGTAGAGATATTGCTGAATATGGTTCTCGGAGGATTTTGAGGAATTTAGGGGTGCAATTTCAGGTTTCATGTGATACCATTTTTCCTAGTTGATCATATGTTGATGTTGCTTTCCTTTGTTCTGAATTTGCGTATTATTTTTCTGGTTTTGATCTTGGGCAGTTTGTGTTATGTGGTTGGTACTGTTCTGGGCTGTTATCTTGTTAGAATTGGACTTTAATGAGATCGGTGCTAGTTTTGCACTGGGTACAAGTTCTGGTAATTTGTATTCCATGAAGAAATTCAGTTTTGCATGTTACTTTATTGCCTTTATTATTAGTCTTCGACTGTGAATATGTCCTAAATTTTGTTAGAAGGAAATTATCCCCTTTGATCTGAGAGTTTCTTGGTAATTCCATGGTCTTCTATGTTTGTCCTAGGTTTATTGTAGAGCTGCATTTTGTTTTCTTTTGTTTCTCAATGGTCATAGTGATGGCATACTTGGTGCAATATTTTTGTGGAGGACCCTTGTAACTCCACCTGTTAAGTCAGCCGGTCCCAAGCCCGGAAAAAGGAGGAGGGCAAGTATCTTTGGGTAGTCATTGATTTCCTTCTCCTCTCCGATCTTTGCGTTTCTTGCTAATTTAAGTAGCTGAGGTCTTCTATATTTTCCCTAAGATCATATGTGGAGCATTATTTTATTTTCATCTCATTCAATAATCACAAAAGTGGGTAGGGGTGCAGCTTTACCTATGTAGGTCTTGTGGGCCTCAAATCAGTCGGTTTGAAGCCTTGAAAAAGGAGGGGGAAAAGTGTTAAAGGAATGCTGCTTCTCCCGTGCACTTAAAGTTGGTGGTGAGTTTTACTACTGGCTTTAAGGGGATGGTGTGTGTCATTCTCAACAAGATATATGTGCACTTATTTTGAGAGGCTAATTTCATGTGCAAATGGTGAGTTTTGGTGCTAGCTTTAAGGACGGTGCGCATCATTCTCAACAAGATATGTGTTCACTTATTTTGAGAGACTAATTTCATGTGCAAATTGTGCAGACCTAAAATACTAGAAACTGAACTACATGGTTATGAGAACAATGCTTTTGCTGGGTTAGTTAGTGCACATTGTATTAGAGGTGTCAGTGGATAAAATCTTTTGAAGGCGACAAAAACACAGTAGCAGCTTTTATTGCCGCTTTGCTGATGTTTTGTGTCAATCTTACAAAAAGAATGGGCGGTCTCACTTTGGGTCAGCAGAAGTTTATGGTCTGGTATGTTTTCAATGTTCTTTTTGCTTGAGTTCAAATGTAAATCTTTGTGTGCTTTATTGTTTGCTGCTCAATTTGGTTTGTCCATGATGGTCACCTGATCTACGTGATAAATTTTTTATGAGTAAGTGTTGGAAAGTACTATGGATAGCTGCGGCCTCTTCTTATCCTAATAGGAATCATCTGAAACAACTCAGGTTAGTTTTATAACCAGAAAAGAGAACTACATTTGAAACAACTTAGAACTTAGAAGTGCTGGAAAGTACTAAGTATACTGAGAACTGACGTGAACAAGTATTAAGTATACTTAGAACTGGAGTGAACAAGTATAAATGAAATATTGACTTTTGATACTTGGGACTGAACATATCCGTATTTACTTAATATGAATCAGAATGATGTTGACAAATGATTAATGAATATAGTTGCTCATCAGACCACTTAATTTTCTATGTTGAGTGTATATCAGTTGTTGTTTAGAGGAGTAGACATGACTGTTGATACCAGCTTAATATATATTATCTTCACTTTATTTGTAGACGGGTATATTCATATATATATTGATGGTTTAAGCCTCTCCTACGTTTGGCGACGTAGTTAATGAGTTTGAGTGGGACTCACTTTTACTCATTTCGGTGCTCGATTCTCCTCCCGACTCAATGCTCATAAACCTCAACCTCAACCAGTCTCATAGGGACTTACTCCCCGTCAATGACTGCTAGTCTCATAGGGACTCACTCCCTGTCCACGAGTGATATTTCACTGGGGACTTTGGCCCTTTCATCAATCATCTCATAGGGACTTTAACCCTATCATCAACATCTTATAGGGACTTTAACCCTATCATCAAACATCTCATCAATGACTCAAGATTGTATAACAATCATTAGGAAACAAGTGAATAGACACATCGGTAGAGTTCATTTATAGAGACTCATAAAACAATCAAAATTTCATCAATCATCATCACAATCAACAATCTCAACTCAAGGATCTAGACTCAAGTCTCAAGTGCATTATGCATGTTTTTCAAATTAGTCATCAAGGTTTATGCAAATTCTCATTAAAATATCCAATTTAAGAAAACAATTAGTATGATGATCATCAACATAGAAAACATGTAATTTCAAATATAATTTTCAAGAAAATTCATCAAAGAAATCATGCATGTAGGCACTTCAATCATCACTCATCTATGACCTCTATGGGGCACATGAGAGAACAATCTCATGTTTTAGTTTAGCCTTACATACCTGGAAAGTTGATATTACAATAGAAATTTGATGAATTACTAGCCTTCTTGGAGCAAATCCTCGATCTTGGTAGTTCTTTTAGAGTGGAAGAACTTAGAAAGACATTGCTTGAAGGGCTCATCTTTGGTTCTTGGATTCTTGACTTGGAATCTTTAGAGTTCTTGATGAAGAACCCTAATTCTTGAAGAAGAAGAAGAATCAATGAATCCTCTCTTAGGATTCTTGAATTCGTCTTCTTGAAACCCTAGGTTATGATTTGAGATTCTATTAGGGATTCATGAATAAATGAAGAAACTCCGATTAGGTGGATTGAAATTCATGAGGAATAGCTTACCTTGATAATGAATCTTGGAAGCTATCCTTAACTTGATGATTTTCTTGATGATTCTTGAGCATTTATGTTTAGGAGTAAAGGAGAGGGTTTTTAATTATGAAAACTGACGTTTTATGCGTTTTGGGACCTTCAATAGACCCCCAAAGGTTTTAGGATAAAAGTACCCTCAAATAAAATAAAAGGACATCGTTTAGCTTATCCAGAGAGGGTCCGCGATGCGGAACTGTCGCGGATCTCAGACAGCTCTGCAGGTCTTCAGTAAAATGGTCATAACGCTCTACTCTGAATTCGGATTAAGACGAAATAAGCTGCTTTAGAAAGCTAATTCCAAGATCTTTAATTTGATATATTATGGGTCACCTAACTCATTATACTTTAGGAGATATGGTCATTTGAAGTTGATCCTTCTATCAACTCACACAAAAACTTAGTCGATAGAAATTCTTTGGACTCGACTTGGTGTGAAAGATCATTTATGAACTCCAATTTTATTCCCACTCTAAGAAATTAACTTTAACATCTATGCTTAATTAAGAATCATCAATTAAATCCCTTATCATATGAAGAATGACTCGGTCTTAGCTTAAAAAAAAATTGGGGTGTTACAAAACGACATAAAAATAATAATCTCATCACCTTGTGTTTGTTTGCCCCAGAATCAAAAGAAGACATGACTCCCTCGTAAAACCTATAAAGAGAAACTTTAAGATGAGAAATTGTAGCTAGATTCTCCCTTCTTAAAATTAAAATTGGTAGATAGAATGAATGAAGAATACAAGTTGTGCGGACATTATTAAACTCATAGAGTATATGATGAAACTCCGGGGAAGAATGATGGAACATGACAGGAATAACAGAAACTAGTTTGAATTTATACCAGATAGATCTACAACAGAGGTTACATTCCTGCTAATTCTTTGATGTGCCGTCAAACTATGGTAGATTCTCTCGTCTATATAGACTTTTCATGTTACATTTTGTGGATATTTTAAGGTGGGATACCAAAAAGAGGGCAAAATCAACAAAGGCATCAAAAAAATGAACGAAGTGCTGCAAATATCCTTCAGTGGACTGCCGCAAAACCAGACTGCTCACCATAGAATGGGTCTGTCAGCCACAAAAAGAGTTGAAGGACTTTGAAGACCAGATTGTGATGATCATTTTTGGTCCCATTGCTATTGTGCAGACAACATTCAGTTCCACGATCACGAATAACATGTCATGAATTCCAATTGTAGACCATATTCTGGTTCTGTGGAGCAACACCAAGATTAGACTTTAGGACAGAAGTTCCTAATTTGAAGATGAAGTCCACTCTACGAATACTGACCTTGTTTCTGGATTGCAGACCAGTTCTGCAGTCGCAAATTGGGCACACAATGACATTTTTTGTAATATCGTTTGACTATTTTTGGAGACACTCAAATGAGTTCAACTAGAAATTGGAAGAACTTAAGTGTAGCCCAAAATTGAAATGCAATTAGTGTCTTAGTAGTTGGTTTTGAAGAGTTAGATAAATTCGCTAAATAGTCTAGAGGACTTAATTATTTGTAATGGATCGTTCTTGATGATAATCAATTCCGTAATTTCCATATATACCTCTTGTTTTCCTTTGCTTGCGTGGCCATTGATCATTTTACACGCTTTCTAGATAGATTTTATCTTTTTTAGTTTTAAACAAAATCAAATATTTGAAAATCATTTGGTTAACTTAATTGGTGACAATTCCATAACTAACTTGATTGCCCTAGTATATTGTTCCACATGGGATTCGACCCCAATTCTTAGTTTGATAAATTTTATTGCAATGATCATGAACACTTCGACGCAATGGTAAGTAGAAGTGTCTAATTGACATTGAGCCAAGTACAGGGGTCTCTAGGTCATTCCGTCTTTTATTATATAAATAGTTTTTTGGGGGGTGTATTGATTTTTATCGAGAATTTTTCTAGCAATAATATTTTTATGCCCATTCAAAAGCAAAGACATTGTAAACTTCACCTTTACCCTTCTCAGATTGGAAAAATTGCAAGAAAAAACCATTTAAGAGCATTTATTATATTTTTGTGATGTGCCATATTATATTTACAAACTTAACTTTTTATTTACTAAAGTGTACATGTCAACGAAGATTATTTTACCTTTTATAATTTTAATATCCATTTATTTTTTTCTCAGGAATTGGTGGCTTGTGTTGAAATTTTTTTTCATCACACTTTTTCTGACTTTTTTTTACTTTTGAAAGTAACATCCATCAAATCTCTCTTTTGTTTTTTCAGAAGCCAATACACATTAGCTTCTCTAACACACAATTCTTTTTTTTTCCTTCTCTTTGTGTTCATTGTAGCTATTGTTGAAAGACCATTAAAGTTGTTTTTTCCTTGTCTTTGTTGTTGTGTGGTAGCCATTGTTGGAAACATCTTAATACCAATTTTTGCTTTATTTTTTCTTTTTCTTTTTGTGCCTTATAGTTTAACCATGTCCAAAACTACTCCTCAAAAAATACCAACTCGTAAAAGCCCTAGATTAATCAGGAGCTCATTTTCTTGGATTCGACCCCCTATGCGTTGTTCAAGACCAAGTTGTGACCTCCGTGCTTTTACTCCATCTCCGGCAAAGAATAAACCTGTCGTGGTGGATACCGATAGTTGCAAGAGTAGATCACCGATGAACCATCCATCTAAATCTATGAAAGGGAAGGAGAAGGCATCTAATCTCCCCCATGAAAGTGACTTTGAAGATGATTTACCCATTTTGAAAAAACTTCGTCTCAATAAAGAGGGTAAAAACAACGTTGTTAAATCCAAGATATTTTTTATTTCTTTTTTTTTTTTTTAATTTTTGGTAAGCATATGCTATTTCCTTTTTATGATTTCTATTCCAGATTTTTGGTGATTTTTCTGGTACTGTATTAAGATATTTGGTTTTTTTGGTAGGCATCTGCTATGTTATTTTTTATTTCCTCTTTTTAAATTTTTGATAGCATGATTTGGTTATTTTTAGTTTAAAATCGTTTTAAAAGTTGTTATGGCAGAGAAGAAACAAATTAAGATATTTGGTTACAAAATTGATATAAAATTTTCTTTTTTAATGGATTCTTTTGTTTGTTTTTCTGATCTTTAAGAGAAAATTTACAGTCAAAATTATTGGTGTTGGACTTGGTTTAC
This sequence comes from Solanum rostratum, assembly GCA_029948455.1. Classification (NCBI taxonomy): domain Eukaryota; kingdom Viridiplantae; phylum Streptophyta; class Magnoliopsida; order Solanales; family Solanaceae; genus Solanum; species Solanum rostratum. Next base: position 26,785,082 of record CM057051.1, read on the forward strand.
ATAGCAGTTTTATTTGCGATACAACAATGGTTTGTTTTTCGGTATTCTTCTTGTTAATATTTGGTAGTACAAACGGGTTAATATCGCATAATTGGCATATGTTAGAATGACATAATAACTGGCTCAAAAGAAAGTATAAGATAATTTATACTAAGTGATATAAACCATTAAGATAATTATAAAATTTACAATATGTGATCAACATTAAAAAAAACACAAACTATATATTAACTAGCTAAAAAGAAATACCAACGGTCTATTCACCAATCAAAATAACTTACAAAATGTAAGCTCATTATGTCATAAAGATAGAAAAGTTTAAAAAAAAGGTACTACATGTTCAACAGTAAACTGATGTCAAGAAAATTATAAATATATGCCATCATGTCTATTTCTTTCTCTCCCGAACATATTTTGAAGGTGTCACTTTGTCACTAACTTGAACATATCCCCTTGAAGTCGTTGGAGCACCAAGTCTACAAAGCACCTTCCTAGTAACTTCGCTTTCATTTTCGCTTTCTCTTAAGCAATAATATCAACCATACCTTGGAACCCACTTGTCGTATCGAAAATGACACTTTCGACTTTGTAATCAACATACCTACTTGAGTTGGTTATTACATTTTTGTAAGTCGTTACTGTTTGTAAAATATAACGCCAAATCAAACCGAATTTGACACCAAAATATAACTAAAAAATACATACTACATATAACAACTTTACCACATAGCCATCAAATCAGTCAACCAATTTTTCTATGAAACACTCACAAAAAATTTGACAAGATATATATTGTTATCAACATTTTTTCATCAACGTTGCTAGTAATTCCATAAAAAAAAATTAGCATTGCCACCAAACAATCATAAAATTAGTAATATATATATTGGTTTCAACAATTTTACCATCACTATTACCAATGAAATAATAAAATAAAAAGTTTGCCACCAAATATTCACCAAAAAAGTAAACAACAAATATATATTGTTATCATCAATTATACCAACATTATTATCAGTCAAAAAACAAACATTGCCACCAATCATTCACAAAAAAATTAACAAGACATAAAATGGTTTCAATAATTTCACAATACAATTACCAATCAAATAAAAAATATCAAAGTTTGACACCAAATATTCAAAAAAAAAAAATACATATATATATTATTTTCATCAATTATACCAACTCTATTACTACTTAAAAAATCAACATTGCCATAAAAAATCAACTAAGAAAAAATATATATTTTTTAAACAATTTTATTAACACTATTACCAATCAAATATAAAAATCAAAATTGGCCACCAAATATTTTTTTTAAAAAAATACAAATATAACAACATGTATGTTGTTATCAACAACTATAGCAATAGTCAAAAAACCAACATTGTTATAAAAAAATCAACCAAAGTACTGTCAATATATATATTGATATCAACATCTATACCAACACTATTACCAGTCGAATCAGCAATATTGTCATCACAAATCAACCAAAATAGCGTCAACATATATATTGTTATAAAAAATTTTACTAACAATATTTCAAGTAAAAAAAACAACATTGGTACAAAATTCATAAAAAGGTGCATTGTCGGTTAATTGTGCAGAATTAACCAACTAATTCACCTATTATAGAACAAATTTAATAGCACAAATTCAAAGAAAAAAAGGGTCAACAAACAATATCACAAAAACACAGACAACTAGTTAGCATATTTTAGATTAAAAAAATACAAACAAAAAGTTAAAAAAATTATTGTGGGTATTCACCCAAAAAATATCACCAACAAATATCACTAACACCACCAATATCACCAACATAACCAAAAAACACCAACATTATCACCAATAAATATCACAAAAAATTACCAATACCACCAACATAACCAAAAAAACACCAACAATATCACCAATATTCAGCCAATAGTATTCTCAATATCAGGAAAAAAATCAGAAAATGAGAAAAAGTATGCAGCATGTCAAATAAACCAACAAATTTACCAACATAAAACTGTAATGCTCCAGTTGTTGCAAAAATTGATATCTTGTGATTTAAAAAAACTAAAAAACTTACTTCGAATCTTCACGTGCTAAGGAATCTTATCACCGATGAAGTAATCTAGAGGATCCCCAAGAGCACGGTCAATAGATTCCATCTTCTTCTTCCAATCGATGTCATTCCGTTTTAGGAAGATGGAAACAAAAAACACTTTCAAGATTGAGATCCCCAAGAGCACGATTGATAGATTCCATCTTCTTCTTCCAATCGATGTCATTCTATTTGAGGAAGACGAAAATAGAAAAAAACTTTTAAGCTTGAGGGACCATAGATACAAAGGAGAAAATGATGATGGAAAATGGAAGTCATCTTTCCTTCTTGGAGTATTAAAAAAGATTTAACCAAAAAAAATGAAAAAAAGAATGATATGGTAGCCAACTTAAGGAAAATAAAAAGTAAATAGTGTGTTGTCAAATCAAACTTTGTTCCTCTTTCCCAATAATGTTTCCCTCTTATTTTGATATGTTAATTTTTTTTATTTAGGATTTGTTTCGCACATGCACACTTTTGTTAAAAAAACTATTGACATTTGGTGGTAAATATTTTATGTTGACACATTCATGTAATATAGGCTCTAAAAATGAGTAGGGATATTTTTTTCCCTTTCAAATTTGCGTACAAAACTTTTTGAAGTTTCCACCACTGCAACAAGAGTTCATGGTTGAAGTCAAAGTTGTACCTATCCCCATCCTGGCATCTCACCTAATAGAGTTGAAGATCTAGTTGGTGACAAATAATGGATCTCCTAAATATTCTCCATTCCAATCTTCAGTTTCGGGCTGCAAAATATTTTGGGGAAGTGAAGAAAAATTTCTTCGTCTCAATTGGAAATTGATGAGTACTATTTTGGATTTATTGATTGAAAAATACTGTAATAATTTTTATTTGCATATCATATAATTTAATTTTTTAATAAAATATAAATATTTAAATATTCGTTTTTAGCAAAAAGTAATACTTTTTTATTGCAATGAAAATTTTATAATATTTTATTTATATAATGTTAATTCCATGTATACATTTATATATTGAAAACAAATAGTTTTAATCATCACTGTTCAGATCTAGAGAACACATCTTAATATTTAAATATGTATTCTAATCTAGACATCTTGAGCTTAATGCACATCTTAATATTCAAATGCTTATTTAGATTTAAACCTTTTTTCTTTTAATGGAAATAAATGAAGCCTAATTATCACATGCTTCTTGTCAAAAGTATTTCACCATCATTCCTAAATCTCATAACTATTCCAGCATTTGTATTGATACGGACATTATATTTCTTGCTTCATGACTCGACAAAATCATACACTTTCATTATCCAAATAAAATAATTCTGGGTCCAGATATCATTATTGTGGTGATTTATAGCAAGTGATTTCTCAAACTCTGTTAATTGTACTCATAATTAGATCAAAAGTCATAATCAAATTCTACAACCTTTTTTCCCTATTTTTTTTAATAGCTAATGCAATGGACTTTCTCATGAACAACAACTAGTTTTATGAGTGCTCGACAACGCAGAAATCTAGAATAAATCATAAAGTTACTTCCATCTTCTCAAATTAAGTGCAAAATTTCAACTTTGGGTGGTGTCAAACATGCACTTTGATTTTGAACAACATGATTCATCTTAACTACATCATAATCTTTCCTTTTCATATCAAAGCCAAAATAAAACGCAGAAATAGTCTCCCTTTCCCACTACAATTAGGAGGAGGCACTGTGTTACGACCCAACCCATTGGGCCGTGTGGTCACCTACCCTAATACCTAAATAGAACAATCCCTAATCTCCAACTAATTAAATCATACAAAAAAAATGAAAGAAATAGAAAGTAATTACTGAAAACATCTTTAAATTTACCAAGGACAAGGTTAAAACTCTAACTTAAATTTTTGAAAACACACCCCAAAAGATTCTAGACTAAATAGGTACAAGAGCTTCTAAGAGTACATTGCAAAATAGCCTAGTGACATAGCTCCCACCATCATGAAGGAAGAGTACAAGCTATTGGAGATCTCCTTCATCTAGGAAACATGACTGACCCTACAACTGGACTATACAAAAAAGTTATAGCAATAACAGTATTAGTATAAAAAACGCGTATGATAGGCATCATCCATCAACCCAAAGCCCACAATATAATATAACTAAACATCAAGAGTAAGCTTGAAATAGGGACATTCAGCACCAAAATTGCAACTACATGTTGTAATATAAGTTAAAGCCTAAACTCTTCATTCCATAAAATAGAAATTCTCGGCAACCCATAACCGCTAACTCGGTCTATTCATTCGGCCCTTTAGGTAATTGTTATTGACAATGTCTAGCATAGAATATTCGGTAACTCACTTTAAAGAAGGTCATATTAAGATAGTTTGAGACTTCTTCCCCTCTGCCTGCACTAGCTTGCCATGGTGGGATCTATCCCTCTATGGCAGCCTCGCCACAACAGGATTCCACCTGCCAGGATAGCCTACTCATAAATAGAACTTAAGATTTTTCTAACATTCCCCTTAAACTTTCGGCATGCTGGACGTTGACCATATCAGACTCTAATTCATCGGGATTCTACTTAACAAAACCACAACTACTCCTATTGACCCCGCACAACCTCATTCCTAATTATTTGAATGTAACCAACTGCCATCATGTAGGGAGACAAGTAATACACAATGATATCACAAATAAAATAATATAGGCAACAACATCATGGAGAATTTAGTATACAACTGTCAAATTCACAGACCGGAAATGGACATTCCTCTTCTCACCCTCATCTCTACCAATCTCTCCCAAATCTTCATAGTGTTCTTTAGTAATTCTTCATAGTGTTTTTTAGTAATTTGATACCCCAGTAATTGTTACAGTTTTTAATATCGCTCTTGTTCTTGTACAAATGGGACCATTATACTCCACCTCCATCATCGGGCAATTCTATTATCTTAAAAATAGCATTAAATAACCTAGTCAACCATATCCATAATTTGTATTTGCTCTTCCAAAATATCACTAGAATCTCATCAAGTCCGGTCGATCTACCCCTGCACATCCCGCCAATAGAATGTTTAACCTCTTCAACCTTAAAACGTCTACAATACCCAAAGTCTCAAAGTCTTTTGGAGTGCACAAATTCACCCAACACAATATCTTCATCCCTTTTTTGTCTAAGATTTTGTAGTACGCTTACCATCTTTGCTTAATGGGGATCTCTTCCACCAACATATTTCCTTTCCTCATCCTTAAAGAACTTCACTTGATCTAAGTCATGAGCCTTTTGTTTTCTTGCCTTCACAAGCCTATAAAATTTCTTATTCCCACCTTTTCCCCTAGATAATATATAGGCATTTGAAAGTTGTTGTCTTAATTGCCGTAACTGCTAAATTAGCTTTGTCTTTGGTATCTTATAAACTTGCTTAAGCTCCCACTTCTCTTACTCATCCATGCACTCCACCAAATTTGTATACGCAACCTTCTTTGCTTCTATTTTTTCTTGGACTTTTTGGTTATGTCGCGAATCTTGTGGATGCCCACCAATTTACCTTTCAATACCCCTACCATCTCTGTAGCTGCCTCGTTAAAGCAACTATCTATCTTATTCTACGTGTTTTTCACATCCCTGCTACTACTCCAAGCCTCCCTACCACTCAACTTCTTCCCAATCTCCCATGAAAGAGAAAGAGTCAAGCCACCTCATTTAATCCTCGGTAGGTCTTATAAGATCTTCTTCCTCTCATCCCTCTAAATTTCCAATTACATCACCAAAATCTTATGTTGGATAGTAAGATTCTCACTCAAAATAACCTTGCAATCTTTACAAAGGCCTTTATCTCCCTTCCTAAGGCAAAAGTAATCTATCTTAGATACCATGCTTTGAAAGGTGACCAAATGGTTCTTTCTCTTTGGAAAGAACAATTTAGAAATCACCAAATCAAAAGCTTTAGCAAAATCCGGAAGCAAAGTTCCACGTCCATTCCTCTCCCTAAAACCAAAACCTCAATAAACATCATCAAGGCCACTAGAAGGATCCTCGATATGGCCATTAAAATCTTTTTTTTGTTTGCACCGGGTGTCGAAGTCTCTTTGAGCCTCGACTAATCTGTGGAATGCATAGGCCCTCGACAAGGAGTTTCCCGCAAGTGCACCACGGTTAATATAGGTTTTATCCAGTCCGATGGCCCTCAGAAATTATTTGCACCCAGTGGGTTTCGAACTTGAGAAGGAGCAAACCTCAAAGCTCAAGTCAATTGCCACCAGGCCAACCCCTTAAAATCTCCCCTAATGAAAATCTTCTCAACCTTCTTTATACCTCTTACAAACTTATTTAAATTCTCCCAGAAGAGCTTTTTGGCCTGCTCATCCAAGCCACCTAAGGAGCATAAGAGCTAATAATGTTCAAAATAAGCTCACCAATGACTAACTTAATCGTCATCAACCTATTATAAATCCTTCTAACCTCAACTCTTACTCCCTAAGGTCACCGTCTACTAAAATACCTATACCATATCTATCATTGAGTCACTTGAGTACCATTTCTTAAACCTATCCACATCCCGTCCCTTGGTATCTACCCATGGAGATTTTTGGATGCACACTATATTAAACTTCCTTCTTTTGAGAATCTTCACCAACCCTGTCGACCTTTCTGTCAGCAATCTCTATATTCTACGACCCTACTCTCAACTTATAAGGACCTGTAACCCCTATATCACTACTATCCCTTGCTTCCAGCCTCAATTGAGGACGTGACCCTAGTCCACTATTATTCAGCAAAGCCACTAGAAAGATGTCAACTACTCCAAAAAATACTTAAAACTATTAAAATAGGTTTATAATCTGAAAGACCAGGCAACATGCAACTATAATAGGAAATCAGAGAAAGCAAAACAAAGTAAAAGATGAAGCCCACTGAACTATATACTATCAATAGAGAAAACAATGAAAATAGTGAAGCAATAGTTTGGACTATACTATAGTCCCGAAAAAACAAGCATATGCACAGGAGCTACACTAAAGTAGAAAACCCTGCAACTATGGAGATACTTGAAAACGAAATCAGCAACTACTAGTTAAGAATTTTACAACTTCCTAATAGAAGATTTCGGCAAGATAGGTAGTAAACAAAGGCAGTTCCAACCAACTTAGAAAGAAGGTGGAACTATAACAGAAACACAATGTAATTTTCAAGCCCTAAAAATCTTGCCTGACATGTAAAGAGGGAAGAGGCAAAACCTGGAGTGCTGGCTACTGCTTGAAAAATGAAATTTGGGAAGGTGCAACTTGGTTCATCTTCGTCTGAGTTGTGCTGGCTTCAGAGTCAAAGACTTTGCGTTCCCATAATTACTGCAAAATTTGTCGCTAATAACTGTAAGTAGATAGTTTCATAGACCAAATCAAGAAAGCTCTAGAATTCATCCAATCTTGTAGTCACAATGAAAATTGACGCCTTTGCAAAGTGGCAAGAGATTAGATCAGAGATGCCGGAGATGAGATCAGTGCAAGAGAGAAGTCATCGGAGAAAGGTGTCGTCAGAAACTAGATCGAAGCCACTGGATATGAGATCGATGCGAGAGAGAAATCACCAAGAAAAGATGTCACTAGAAATTAGACCAAAGATGCCAGGGATGAGATCAGCACGCGACAGATTTCATCGGAATAGTCTTGGAGTATTAATCTAGTCTTGCAAGAGATTTCCTTGGAAGACTACAGTGAAATCAAAAACATGCAAATGATTCGAAGAAAATTCAAATAATGTTAAAATAAGTATTAGAGCACATGATCATTAATGTAATTTCACAATTTTGATTAGTTATATTATAATTATTACTGTTATTGTCGTCGTCATCGTAATCGTCATTGTTGTTATTATTATTAAATTTTACAAATTTTAAAAAATACATTATAAAGTACAAAACTCAGTCATTCTCTATCATGCCTTAATTAGAAATATTATGATTGAATTATTATTTGAAAAATAACATGAGGACTCGATTTCTCGAGTCATGATGACATCTATTTAATATTTTCTACAATTTTCCTCGAATCATTTGCAAGTTTTTAAATTCACTGTTGCCTTTCAAGGAAATCTCTCAAAAGACTAGATTAATACTTCAAGACTATTCCGACGCAATCTATCATGTGTCGATCTCATCTCTGGTGACTTTGATCTAATTTCCAGCGACATCTTTCCTTGGCGACTTCTTTCTCGCACTGATCTCATCTCTGACTATGATCTAACTTTTGACGACACATTTCTCTGGCAATTTCTCTCTCACATGGATCTCATCTCCAACACCTTTCATCTAATCTCTGGCCACTTCGTAAAGGCGTCAATCTTTGTTGCAAGACTACAGGAGCGGACTAGGGCTTTATTGGTTTAGTCTATGAAACGGCCTCTCCACAATTGTTAGGGACAGATTTCACAGTATAGGAATGCACAGTCTTTGGCTTTGGGGCCAGTGTAGCTCAGCCGAAGGTGAACCAAGTTGTGTCTTCCCAAATTACATTTTTCAAGCAGTATCCAGTACTCCAAGTTCTGGGTCTTCCCTCTTTACATGTCAGGCAAGATTTTTAGAGATTGAAAATTGTATTGTGTTTCTATTATAGTTGTGGCATCTTTTTAAGTTGATTGGGAATGCCTTTGTTTTCTAGCTATCTTGCTTTATTGTCGTAATCTTCTACTAGGAAGTACGAAATTCTTAACTAGTAGTTGCTGATTTCCTTTTTTAATTATCTCCATAATCACACGTTTTTCTACTTTAGTGTAGCTGCTGTGCATATTTTTGTTTTTTCCGGACTGTAGTATAGTCCAAATTGCTTCACTATTTTGATTGATTTCCTTACTGATAGTATAGTTCACTAAGGCTCATCTTCTACCTTTTTTTTTGCTTGCTCTGATTTCCTATAATAGTTGCATGTTGCCTGGTCTTTCGGATTGTAAACCTATCTTAATAGTTTTAAGCATTTTTTGGAGTAGTTGACATCTTTCTAGTGGTATTGGTGAATGATACTGGACTAGGGTCCTGTCTTCAATTGAGGCTGGAGGCAAGGGATAGTAGTGATAAAGGGGTTGTAGGTCCTTATAAGTTGAGAGTAAGGTCACGGAATATAGGATTGCTGGTAAAAAAAGTCCACAGAGTTAGAGAAGATTCTTAAAAGGAGGAAGATTAATGTAGCGTGTATCCAGAAAACTCAATGGGTAGATACCAAGGCATAGGTTGTGGATAGGTTTAAAAAATGGTACTCAGGTGGTTCAAGAGATAGAAATGGTGTAGGTATTTTAGTAGACGGTGACCTTAAAGAGTGAATAGTGGAGGTTCGAAGGATTAGTGATAGGTCGATGATGATTAAGTTAATCATTTGTGGGCTTGCTTTGAACATTATTAGTAGTTGCATATACTGTGTGGTGTCTCTATAGTGATCTCTCAAAATGCAAATTTTCCATTAACTGGATAGTCTACAGGCTTGGAAACCAATCATGCTTATAAACTTGAAAGCAATATCCGAGCACCTATCCAATTATTACATAACGTATCCTTTGAAGCTATATTCAAAATGAAAAATATTTTAGTATGTTTTCAATAAGGGATTTCACAGTTAAGGAACATTGTAAGAAAATACAGGAAAAATATCCAAAATGAAATTTCCCCGTAAAATGATACTTCACCCTCACCTTGAGAAAAATGCATATCACCAGTACTGAGGTTTGCTTCTTCTACGAAATGCTGGAAGGTATATTTTTTATCCTTTGCATTTTAAATGTCACAATTTTCCTCCATTTTAACGTCTAGCTATTGTTCTTGCAGTCTCATTGGAAATTCTGCCCACTCAGGAGTTCCATCTTGAATTTACGTATAATCGCAAGTTGTCAAAAAAAGATTGATGTGCTTGGTAGTGAAGTTTGTTTGTTAATTCTCTTTCTCTCTTCATTTTGTTTAACATACTTTATGAATCACTCATATTCTGTTTATTGTTATAGAATAATAAAGTTGTCAGTTCCTGAAACAGTTGCAAGTCATCATACCTTGCCAAGAATGTTTGTTGGAGGTAGGCTAGCCAATGGCCTAGAGAGCAAGACTTCACATAATTTGAGAGATTGAGGACCAGTTTCTTCAAGCTTTCTTCCCCTCTCCTTCCATATATTGAAAAAATATTTTAGTATGTTCTCGATAAGGGATTTTACAGCTAAGGAACATTGTAAGAGAATACAGGAAAAATATCCGAACTTCAAAGCCAAAATTGCAAGACGCCAACGGCTAATCTGTCAAATACATCTGCTCGGCAGAGTGGACATTCCCTTTCTCCTTGGTTGCTAATGGTTGCTTTGAGAAGATGGTTAAACACTATAATTAACTTGGTTCGACTTAACTTACAATTATTTTATGAAATTGAAAGTCAAAATCTCTAAAAGAAAATCTTTATTCTATCAAAGTTCAACCTTTTAAAATTAATCAAGCATATTCATCCAATGATAGAAAATATAAACTTAGAGAAGTCCAATCAAAAAATGAATTAACTAAAATCTTCATTGGGAAAAACAAAGATAAAATTTCAACTTCAACTAAATTAGTCAGATCAAGAATTCATTGAATGCTAAATTTTAACAAAATTCACTCCAAATTAGATCAAACAATCACACGCAAGCACCAAAACATACTTCAAAAAGAACTGATAGTGTTAGTGTTAATAAAAAACTCAGTTAGACATTGCATTTGTTGCTAGGTTAGTAGCAACATTTGCCTCTACTATATCATCCGACATTGCTTCACGTTCACCAGTGTGAATCAATTTATAAAAATTAACACAATTAAGATTCCAACGATCCTTTTTATACGCTCTATCTTGATTAGTATCAGCCCATTTACATTTGAAAAGAACAGCCTTGAATCATCCATTATCGTTAATCTCAATAATATCTTCTAACTTCCCATAATATGGTAACTCTGCTTGCCTTAAATTTCCATCAGAACTACTAGCAATACATGATGTTTTAGAGGTTAAGAAAACTCCACCATTCTGTGTTTTCAAGGCTTCTTCTCGAGCCAAAGTTCGAAATTTAGACCCATTTATGTTATATGCAGTGAAGCTTCTTGCATTTACAGATGAACCGCATGCTAAAAACTTTAGATCAGTAGACATTATATCTTTTATGTCTGAATTCATAATCTAAATTAAAAAAAAGTCTATCTAAATAAAAAAAAAGGCTTAGTCAAATTAACTCATCAAATCAAATATAAATAATAACAAATAATTGTTTGCTCACCCGCTTTTGGAACCAATCAACAAATTCTTTATTAACTCTCCACTCTATCTGTGTAGGTGAAGGTCTTTACGTGTTGTCTAAATTCTCGATATGAAATAATTAAATTAATGTTAAGGAGCATGACTATCCCACTTCAAACATTACAACAACAAAGAACACAAAGTTTATAAGAGTTACTCACTCCACAAATGGTGTGACTTTCCCGGAGCTTGTAGTTTCTGCATAGGAGTTAAAGTGTACTTTCCCGGAGCTGATGCGGGTTTACCTAATTGAGGAAAGATAGTAGACATTCCAGAAGGCTGAATGTAGTTTAGGTCATCATGGACACGCCTAGGTCTATTGAACCTTGTCTCAATATCCTTAGTATATAGAGAACAAAAGGTAAGAGTCTCTTCAGCTATGTGACCCTCAGCTATACAACCTTCTGATTGTGATTTATTCTGTACGAAGGGCTTCAAATGACCTAATTCCCTGGAAAAATAAAAGGCAGTAAGTTTATAAACTATTTAAACATAATATACATTTCTTTAAATTAGAAATAATAATGTTTCCGAAACCAAACATCTTTAAAGTAGAAATGTTAATATTTTACCTCTCCACTGGATACATGTTTCGGTAAAGCACTGGACCTCCAAGTTTTGCTTCCGCTACTAGATGAACAGATAAATGAAATAGCATCTCTAAGTGACAAAGTGTGATTATAATCCGCTCCTGGAGAATATCAAGTCCGAAATGTTCAAGGTTTTGCTAGACAGGGCTCTAAAAAATGAGCAAAATTCCACCAAAATAGTAACTACATGATCTGGCAATACATTATGAATTGCCAATGGTAGAAATTGCTCTAAAATTATATGACTATTATGACTTTTCAACCCCAGATTTTTTTTTCTTGTAGCAAATCAACACAGTTGGAAATGTTACTAGAGGAGAAATTGCTCTAATTAAGTTTGCGGATGGGTTTCTACGGACCATAAAGTTTCTACATGTAGATTGACCCATGGACGACTTTGACAACATTTTTTAGAAGGGTTATTTTGGTCTTTTTCCACCCTTTCAAAGCTTTGACTTGACGTTTTTATACCTAAGTCCCTAAACATATCTATTCAACTCTTTTATGCTAAAACACATTCTTCAATTAGAGCAAGGTTTCAAGGGGAGAAAAAGCTAGGATTTCAAGAGAATCTTGTGAGTTCTTCCAAGCTATTCCAAGGCTCAAAAGTTCTAGATATGTAAGGCTAACTCGAACATGGATTGTGTTCTTCCATTTGCCCCATAATCCGAATTGATGGAGTTGTGAACAAATTGAGTCTTCCATGAATGTTCCTTGAAAGCTTTTCTTAAATTTTAATATATTCCTATATAATCTTGCAAGAATTACAGTTTTAATGAATTAAACACTTGAAATAGATGATCTTATTTTTCTACATGAACTCTAGAAAGTCTTTATGAGTCAAGAGCTAAATCTTAAAAGAATGTTTCTAACTAAAGAGTTGATAGTTGATGTGATGAATTGCGTTGACAAATTCCCAATGAGACTAATTGAATGAGTTAATCAAAGGGTTGATATATTATGAGCATGTTGAGTCATGGGAGGAGTATTGAGTCATGGGAGGAGCATTGAGTAAGAGTAAATCCAACTCAAACTCAATAACTATGTAGCCAGCGTAGTAGAGGATTTAATCGTAAAATTGGATGTTTTCCTATTGTCTCAAAAAGAGACTTGATGTTATCATTATGGATCCACTGAAGGGATATTCTTTACCCTGACAAGGTATTGGATGGTTGTGGCAACGACATCGCTTCGTTGTATAATCACCAGTTCATAAGTGATGGTTGTCGATTAGAGAAAATCTCATATAGGTCTTGATAGTACTCTAAGGGGATTGGATTAGATGGTATATGAGTGATCATTGACTAAACCATACTCTTACTTAAGACTCTTGACATGCTGATTGAGTTTCCTACTTCTTGAGTTGAGTTATTTAAGTTGATATTATTCTGCCATTTACATACTCATACATTCCACGTACTGACATCCATTTGGGCCTGCATCTTTTCATGATGCAGATATAGGTACCAACGGTCATCAACAGGCACCCCATTGAGGACCCATTTGCATTCAGCCGATCGGTGAGTCCTCCCTTGCTTTCGGAGGATATCATGTTTCTATTCTAGCTTTGAGTTTAGACTTATTTTATTCTATTTTGAGATAGTCATGGATCTAGTATTGGCACCACTTTGTTGATGGATAGAGGCTTCATAGACTAGACTGTCGAGTTGTGATTAGATTAGGTTTGTGACTAGTTTGTTTCATACTAGTCTTACTCAGTTGATTGATAGATTGTTTGGCCTTTGGCCTTTGATTATCAAATTATTATTGCTTTCCATTAAGTTTTCTTGATCGTTGATGTCTTCCGCTATTAGATTGTGATTTCTATGAATGTGATGAGGCCAAGTGGTTCGCTTGGGGGCTAGCAATAGTCTCTGAGTGCCGGTCACGCCAAGGGTACCCTCTTGGGGCGTGACAAAAGTAATATTAAAATTGGTAGATAGAATGAATGAAGAATAAAAAGGTATTCAAAGTTGTGCGGACAATATTAAACTCATAAGTTATATGATGAAATTCCAGGAAAGAGTGATAGAACATATACTCAAGAACATGACAAGAATAGCAAAAACTAGTTTGGATTTATACCAGATAGGTCTACAACAGAGGTTACATTCCCGCTAACTCTTTGATGTGCCATCAAATTACAATAGATTCTATATCGGCTACATAGACTTTTCATGTTACATTTTGTGGATATTTTAAGGTGGGATACCAAAAAGAGGGCAAAATCAACAAAGGCATCAAAAAAATGAACGAAGTGCTTCAAATATCCCTCCAATGGATTGCTGCAAAACCGGACTGCTCACCGTAGAATGGGTCTGTCAGCCACAAAAAGAGTTAAAGGACTTTGAAGACCGAATTGGCGATGATCATTTTTGGTCCCATCGCTATTCTGCAGACCACATTCAGTTCTGCGATCATAAATAACAGGTCATGAAGCACATTTGTAGACCGAATTCTTGTTCGGCAGAGCAACATCAAGATTAGATTAGGACAAAAGTTCCTAATTTGAAGATGGAGTCCGCTTTACGAATACTGACCTTGTTTCTGGACCGCAGACCAGTTCTGCAATCGCAAATTGGGCATACAATGGCATTTTTGTAATATTGTTTGACTATTTTTGGATACACTCAAATGAGTTCAACTAGAAATTGGAAGAACTCAAGTGTACCCAAATTGAAATGCAATTAGTGTCTTAGCAGTTGGTTTTGAAGAGCTAGATAAATTCGCTAAATAGTCCATGAGTACTCAATTATTTGTAATGGGTCGTTCTTAATGATAATCAATTCCTTAATTTCCATATATACCTCTTGTTTTCCTTTGCTTGCATGACCATTGACCATTTTACTCGCTTTCTAGATAGATTTTTTCTTTGTTAGTTTTAAACAAAATCAAATATTTGAAAATGATTTGGTTAGCTTAATTGGTGATAATTCCATAACTAACTTGATCGACCTAGTATATTGTTCCACGTGGGATTCGACCCCGATTCTTGTTTGGTAAATTTTATTGCAATTATCATGAACACTTCGACAAAATGGTAAGTAGAAGCGTCTAATTGACATTGAGCCAAGTACAGGGGTCTCCAGGTCATTCCGTCTTTTCTTATATGAATATTGTTTTTGGGGTGTATTGATTTTTATTTTATCGAGAATTCTTCTAGAAATAATATCTTTAGACCCGTTCAAAGCAAAGACACTGAAGACTTCACCTTTACCCCTTTCAGATTCGTGTAAACTTTTTGAAGGTTCCACCACTACAAGAAGAGTTCATGGTTGAAGTCAAAGTTGTACCTATATCACCATCTTGGCATCTCACCTAATGGAGTTGAAGATCTAGTTGGTGACAAAAATAATGGAACTCCTAAAATTCTCCATTCCAATCTTCAGTTTCAGCTGAAAGAAAAATTTTGGGGAAGTGAAGAAAAATTTCTTCGTCTCAATTGGAAATTGATGAGAAGATGAGTACTACTTTGAATTTATCGTTTAAAAAATATTACAATGATTTTTATTTGCGTATCATATAATTTAATTTTTTTAATAAAATATAAATATTTAAATATTAGTTTTTAGCAAAAAGTAATACCTTTTTATTGCAATAAAATTTTTATAATATTTTATTTATATAATGTTAATTCCGTATGCACATTTATATATTGAAAACAAATACTTTTAATCATCAATGTTCAGATCTAGGAAACACATCTTAATATTCAGATGTGTATTCTAATCTAGACATCTTGATCTTAATGCACATCTTAACATTCAGATTCTTATTTAGATTCAGACATTTTAATCATAATGGAAATAAATGAAACCTAATTATCACATGCTTCTTGTCAAAAGTATCTCACCATCATTCCTAAATCTCATAACTATTCCAGCATCTGTATCGATAGGGACATTATATTTCTTGCTTCATGACTCGACAAAATTGTACCCTTTCATTACTCAAATAAAATAATTCTAGGTCCAAATATCATTATTGTAGTGATTTATAGCAAGTGATTTCCCAAACTGTATTAGTTGTACTCATTTTCATAGGTGGTGCAATAGCTAAATAGTCTGGTAATTGTAATTTCATAATATTTTATTCACTTAGATCAAACATCATAATCAAATTCTACGCCCTTTTCCCCCCTTTTTTATAGCCAATGCAATGGACTTTCTCATGAACAACAACTAGTTTTATGAGTGCTCCACAATGCAAATATCTAGAATAAAATCATAAAGTTACTTCCATCTTCTCAAATTAAGTGCAAAAATTTTAACTTTGGGTGGTGTCAAATATGCACTTCGATTTTGAACAACAAAATCCATCTTAACAACATCATAATCTTTGCTTTTCATATCAAAGCCAAAATAAAACACAGAAAAAGTCTCCCTTTCCAACTACAATTAGGAGGAGGCACTGTCTTATGGCCCAACCCATCGGGCCACTTAGTTACCTACCCTAATACCTAGATAGGAGAATCCTTAATCTCCAATTAATTAAATCATGCGAAAAATGAAAGAAATAGAAAATAATTACTGAAGAGATCTTTAAATTTACCCAACACGAGGTTAGAACTCTAATTTAAATTTTTGAAAAGACTTCTAACACCCAAAAGATTCTAGACTGAACAGGTACAAGAGCTTCTAAGAGCACAATGCAAAATAACATAGTGACATAGTACCCACCATCAAGAAGGAAGAGTAAAAGCTACTGAAGATTTCCTTCATCTAGGAAACATGACTGACCTTGCAACTAGACTATACAAAAAAGATCTAGCAAATAATAGTATTAGAACAAACAACAAGAGTTGATAGGCATTATCAATCAACCCGAAGCCCACCATATAATATGAGTAAACATCAAGAGTAAGATTGCAATAGGGACATTCAGCACCAAAATTGCAACTACATATTGTAATATAGGTCAAAGCCTAACCCCTCTATTCCTCATCATAGAAATTCATAGCAACCATAACCACTAACTCGGTCTATTCATTCTGCCCTTTAGTTAATTGTTGTCGACAATGTTTGGCGTAGAATATTTGGTAACCCTAGTTAATTGTTGTCGACAATGTTTGGCGTAGAATATTTGGTAACTCACTTTAAAGAAGGCTACATTAAGATGGTTTGAGACTTCTTCCCCTCTACTCGCACTGGCCTGCCATAGTGGGACCTATCCCACTATGGCAGCCTCACCACAACAGGATTCCACCCACCAGGATGGCCTACTCATAAATAGAACTTAGGTTTTTCCTAACATTCCCCTTAAACTTTCGGCGTGCTGGACGCTAACCATATCAAACTCTTAGTCATCAGGATTCTACTTAACAAAGCCTCAACTACTCTCCTATGGATCCCGCAAAACTTCATTCCTCATTATATGAATGTGACTGACAACCATCATGTAGGGAGACAAGTAATACACAATAACATAACAAATACAATAATATAGGTAACAACACCATAAAGGAGAGTTTAGTATACAACTGTCAACTTTACAGATCGAAAATGGATATTGCTCTTCTCACCCTCATCTCTACCAATCTCTCCCAAATCTTCATAGTGTTCTTTAGTAATTCTTCATAGTGTTCTTTAGTAATTTAATACCCCTGTAATTGTTATATTTTTTAATATCGCCCTTGTTCTTGTATAATGGGACCATTGTACTCCACCTCTATCATCAGACATTTCTATTATCTTAAAATTAGCATTAAATAACCTAGTCTACCATACCCATACTTACTACGTATGTGCTCTTCCAAAATACCACTAGAATCTCATCAAGTCCGGTCGCTCTACCCCTGCACATCCTGCTAATAGAATGTCTAACCTCTTCAACCTCAAAACTACAATACCCAAAGTCTCAAATTCTTTTGGAGTGTGCTAATTCACCCAACATAATATCTTCGTCCCTTTTTTGTGTAAGATTTTGTAGAAGTACACTTACCATCTTTGCTTAATAGAGATCTCTTCCACCTACACCTTTCCATTCCTCATACTTAAATTACTTAACTTAATCTAAGTCATGAGCCTTTTTATTCCTTGTCTTCACAAGCCTATACAATTTCTTATTCCCACTTTTTCCCCCTAGATAATATATAGGCATTTGGAAGTAGTTGTCTTAGTAACCGTAACTGCTAAATTAGCTTCGCTCTTTCCTATCTTATAAACATGCTTAAGCTCCCACTGCTCTTACCCATCCATGCACTCCACCAAATTTGTATACGCAACCTTCTTTACTTCCATTTTTCTTGGACTTCTTAGATCCATCGCAAATCTTGTGGATGCCTACCAATTTACCTTTTAGTACCCCTAGCACCTCTGTAGCTGCTTTGCTAAAGCAACTACTTGTCTTATTCCACATGTTGTTCACATCCCTGCAGCTACTCCAACCCTCCATACCACTAATCTTCTCCCCAATCTCCCATGAAAGAGAAAGACTCAAGCCACCTTATTTAATTCTTGGTCGGTCTTATAAGATCATCTTTCTCCTATCCCTCTTAATTTCCAAGTACATCACCAAAATCTTATGTTGGATAGTAAGATTCTCACTCAAAATAACCTTGCAATCTTAAGCCATAAGTAATCTATCTTAGATACCATGCTTTGAAAGGTGACCAAGTGGTTCTTTCTCTTTGGAAAGCACGAGTTAGAAATTACTAACTCAAAAGCTTTAGCAAAATCAAGAAGCAAAGTTTCACATACATTCCTCTCCTAAAAACCAAAACCTCTATGAACATCATCAAGGCCACTAGAAGGACCCCTGATATTTTCTCCTAATGAAAATCTTCTCAATCTTCTTTATACCTCTTACAAACTTATTTAAATTCTCCTAGAAGAGCTTTTTGGCCTACTTATCCAGGCCCCCCTAAGGAGCAAAGAGCTAATAATGTTCAACATAATTCCACCAATGACTAACTTAATTGTCATCAACCTATTATTAATCCTTCTAACCTCCACTACTTACTCCCTAAGGTCACCATCTACTAAAACACCCACACCATTTCTATTTTTGAGCTACCCAAGTACCATTTCTTAAACCTATCCACATCCCATGCCTTGGTATCAACCCCTTTGAGTTTTTTGGATGCACACTATATTAATCTTCCTCCTTTTGAGAATCTTCACCAACCTGGTCAACCTTTCTAACTACAATCTCTAGCTTATTCCGCGACCCTACTCTCAACTTGTAAGGACCTATGACCCCTATATCACTACTATCCCTTGCTTATAGTCTCAATTGAGGACCTGACCCTAGTCCACTATCATTCACTAAAGCCTCTAGAAAGATGTCAACTACTCCAAAATTACTTAAAACTATTTAAATAGGTTTATAATTTGAAAGACCAGGCAACATGCAACTATAATAGGAAATCAGAGAAAGCAAAAAAGAAAAGTAGAAGATGAAGCCCTAGTGAACTATACTATCAATAAAGAAATCAATAAAAATAGTGAAACAATAGTTTGAACTATACTATAGTCCAGAAAAAAAATAAGTATATGCACAGGAGCTACACTAAAGTAGAAAAACCTGCAATTATGGAGATACTTAAAAACGAAATCAGCAATTACTAGTTAAGAATTTCACAACTTCCTAGGAGATGATTATGACAAGAAAGAAAGATAGGCAGAAAACGAAGGCATTTCCAATCAACTTAGAAAGATGGCAGAACTATAACAGAAACACAATGTAATTTTCAAGCCATTAAATCTTGCCAGACATGTAAAGAGGGAAGAGGCTGAACATGGAGTACTGGCTACTGCTTGAAAAATGAAATTTGGGAAGACGCAACTTGGTTCATCTTTGGTTCAGCTGTACTGGCCCCGAAGTCGAAGACTGTGTGTTCCCATAGGTACTGCAAAATTTGTCGCTAACAACTGTGAATAGATCGTTTCATAGACCAAACCAAGAAATATCTAGAGTTCGTGCACTACCATAGTCATGCAACGAAGATTGGCGCCTTTGCGGGGTGGTCAGAGATTAGATCAAAGGTCCCGGAGATGAGATCAGTGCAAGAGAGAAGTCGGAGAAAGGTGCCGTCAGAAATTAGATCAAAGTCGTTGGATATGAGATCGCTGCTAGAGAGAAGTCTCCAAGAAAAGATTTAGCAGGAAATAAGACAAAAGTCACCAGAGATGAGATCGGCACACAAGAGATTTCATCGAAATATTCTTGGAGTATTAATCTAGTCTTTCGGAAAAGTCTTTCAGAAAAGACTAGATTAATACTCCAAGACTATTCTGATGAAATCTCTCGTGTGCCAATCTCGTCTCTTGTGAATTTGATCTAATTTCCAGCGACATCTTTCCTTGGCGACTTCTTTCTCGCACCAACGGCTACGATCTAATTTTCAGCGACACCTTTCTCCGTCAACTACTCGCTAACATAGATCTAATCTCCCGCACCTTTGATCTAATCTCTGGCCACTTCATAAAGGCGTCAATCTCTATTGCAGGACTATAAGAGCAGACAAACTCTAGGGATTTCTTGGTTTGGTCTATGAAACAACCTCTTTACAGTTGTTAGGATAGCTTAGGGAACACACAGTCTTTGGCTCTGGGGTCAGTGCAGCTCAGCAAAGATGAACCAAGTTGCGTCTTCCCAAATTCCATTTTTCAAGCAATATCCAGTACTCCAGATTCGGCCTCTTCCCTCTTATCATATCAAGCAAGATTTTTAGGGCTTGAAAATTGTATTATGTTTCTGTTATAGTTCTGCCATCTTTCTAGATTAATACTCCAAGAATATTCCGATGAAATCTCTCGTGTGCCGATCTCATCTCTTGTGACTTTGATCTAATTTCCAGCGACATCTTTCCTTGGAGACTTCTTTCTTGCACCAATCTCATATCCGATGGCTACGATCTAATTTTCAGTGACACCTTTCTCTGGCAACTTCTCACTAACATGGATCTAATCTCGGGCACCTTTGATCTAATCTCTGGCCACTTCATAAAGGCACCAATCTCTGTTGCAGGACTATAGGAGCAAACAAACTCTAGGGATTTCTTGGTTTGGTCTATGAAACAACCTCTTTACAGTTGTTAGGGACAGATTTCACAGTAGCTATGGGAACACCACAGTCTTTGGCTCTGGGGGTCAATGCAGCTTAGCCAAAGATGAACCAAGTTGTGTCTTCCCAAATTCCATTTTTCAAGCAATATCTAGTACTCCAGATTCTGCCTCTTCCCTCTTTACATTTCAAGCAAGATTATTAGGGCTTGAAAATTGTATTGTGTTTCCGTTATAGTTCTACCATCTTTCTAAGTTGATTGGGAACGTCGTAATCTTCTACTAGGAAGTTCTAAAATTCTTAACCATTAGTTGCTGCTTTCCTTTTTAAGTATCTCCATAATCACAGGTTTTTTTTTACTTATTGTAGCTCCTGATTCTTGTTTTTTTCTGGACTATAGTATAGTCCAAACTATTGCTTCACTATTTTGATTGATTTCTTTATTGATAGTATAGTTCACTAGGGTTCGTCTTCTACTTTTTTTTTTTGCTTGCTTTGATTTCCTATTATAGTTGCATTTTACCAGCTCTTTGAGATTATAAACCTATTTTAATAGTAATTAAGTATTTTTTTTGGAGTAGTTGACATCATTCTAGTGGCGTTGTTGAATGATAGTGGACTAGGGTCATGTCCTAAATCGAGGCTGGAGACAAGGGATAGTAGTAGTAAAGGGGTTGTGGGTCCTTATAAGTTGAGAGTAAGGTCACAGAATATAGGATTGCTGGCAAAAAAGTCCACAGAGTTAGAGAAGATTCTCAAAAGGGGGAAGATTAATGTAGCGTGTATCCAAAAAACTCGATGGGTAGATAGCAAGGCATGGGGTGTGGATAGGTTTAAGAAATGGTACTTGGGTGGCTCAAGAGACAGAAATGATATAGGTATTTTAGTAGACGGTGACCTTAGGGAGTGAGTAGTGGAGGTTAGAAGGATTAGTGATAGGTTGATAATGATTAAGTTAATCATTGGTGGACTTTTTGTGAACATTATTAGCAGTTGCATATACTATGAGGTGTCTCTAAAGTGATCTCTCGAAAGGCAAATTTCCCATTAACTGAATAGCCTACAGGCATGGAAAGCGATCATGCTTATAAACATGAAAGCACTATCCAAGCACCTATCCAATTATTAAATAATGTATCCTTTAAAACTACATTCAAAATGAAAAATATTTTAGTATGTTTTCAATAAGGGATTCTACAGCTAAGGAACATTGTAAGAGAATACAGGAAAAATATTCGAACTTCATAGCCAAAACTGCAAGACGTCAACTGCTAATCTGTTAAATCCATCTGCTCGGCAGAGTGGACATTCCTTTTCTCCTTGGTTGCTAATGGTTGCTTTGAGAAGATAGTTAAACACTATAATAAACAGAGATAAAATTTCAACTTCAACTAAATTAGTCTGATCAAAAACTCCTTGAGTGCTAAATTTAAACAAAATTCACTCCAAAATTAGATCAAAAAATCACATGCAAGCACCAAAACATACTTCAAAAAGAACTATTAGTGTTAATAAAAAAACTCAATGAGACATTGCATCAGTTGCTAGGTTAGTAGCAACGTTTTCGAGTAGTGTTCGATCGATTATGTAATAATCGATATTCGATTGATTGGTCTGAGGTTATCCACAAAAAAAAATTGTCTAAGTCACTTCGTTTCTTTTTGTCCAAGACATTGTTTCTTTTTGTCCAAGTCACTTCTTTTTTTGTCCAAGTTGCTTTTATTTTTTTCTAACTCACTTCCTTTTTTCTGTGTGGGTTTCGAAAATATTCCTATTCATAGGTTCGGGATCTACATCTATGACTTAAAAAGTCCGTATGATCAACTCTGCAATCAGTTGTTAGAATCAATAGGTCTTCAAATTGTTCATTTGAAAAAATCGAAACCCTTCTTATTGGACGATCATGATACTTCCCAAAGATCGAAACTCTTGATCAATGGACAATCAATTCTTCGAAAATATATTATATTACCTTCATTGATAATGGCCAAAAATATCAGGCATATGTTATTCTTGCAATTCCTGAATGGTTTGAAGATTTTCAGGAATGGAATATAGAAATGCGCCTCTACTATATCATCAATTATTTGATCTACAGCTAAATCTACATAGTCATCACCACCACCAACAACAACATACCTAGTGGAATCTCACAAGTGGGGTCTGGGGAGGGTAGAATGTACGCAGACCTTACCACTACCTCAAAGAGATAGAGAAGTTGTTTCCTGGGAACCCTGGTCACAAAAACCATTAGCAGAATAAGCTAGATATGGAAAACAAGAAAGGAAGAGAAGGAGAAAATGAACAGCAAAAGCGATTAATAACGAAAAGCACATGATAGCAAATAAATACGAGACAATTATCATATATAAGGCTGATAAAGACAACACCAGACAACTCCTACTACCCTACTATACCCCATAGCCAGACAACAACCTGCTAACCTATTAGCCTGCTACTCTAATTCGTGACCTCCACTCCTTCCTATCTAAAGTTATGTCCTCGGTGAGATCGCCATCAGCAAAAAACTGTGTGAGTTCTTGCGCTTGGTATGGTTCATTCTCATATACGTCTTCTATCACCTCACCTCTCCCATATCATACGAATCTCTTGCCTTTGGATGCACAACAACACTCCAACCTTTATTGATAATGTCATCCATATAGTATATATGTTGTGCTTGAGATGCTTCGATGCTCTTGGTATGGCTCATGCTCTTCACGTTCACCAGCGTGATTCAATTTACCAAAATTAACACAATTAAGGTTCCAACGATCCTTTTTATTCCCTCTACCTTGAGTAGTATCAGCCCATTTACATTTGAAACGAACAACCTTGAATCATCCATTATAGTTAATCTCAATAATATCTTCTAACTAACCATAATATGGTAACTCCGCTTGCCTTAAATTTCCATCAGAACTACTAGCAATACATGATGTTTTAGAGGTTAAGAAAACTCTACTATTCTGTGTTTTCAACCCTTCTTCTCAAGCCAAAGTTCTAAATTCAGACCCATTAATGTTATATGCAGTGAAGCTTTTTGCATTTACAGATGGACCTCGTGCTAAAAACTTTAGACCAGTAGAGATTGTATTTATTGTGTGTGGATTCATAATCTTAATAAAAAAAAGGCTTAGTAAAATTAACTCGTCAAATCAAATATAAATAATAACAAATAATTGTTTACTCACCCGCTTTTGGAACTAATCAACAAATTCTTTATTGACTCTCCTCTCTATCTTTGTAGGTGAAGGTATTCTTCCTCTTGAACTCCTCTTTATGTGTTGTCTAAATTCTCTATATGAAATAATTAAATTAATGTTAAGGAGCATGACTATCCTACTTCAAACATTACAACAACAAAGAACACAAAGTTTATAAGCGTTACTCACTCCACAAATGGTGTGACTTTCCCGGAGCTTGTAGTTTCTGCATAGGAGTTAAAGTGTACTTTCCCGGAACTTGTAGTTTCTGCAAATGAGTTAAAGTGTACTTTCCCGGAGCTGATGCAGGCTTACCTAATTGAGGAAAGATAGTCAACATTCCAGAAGGCTGAATGTAGTTTAGGTCATCACAGACACACCTAGGTCTATTGAACCTTGTCTCAATATCCTCAGTATATCGAGAACAAAAGGTAATACATGATCTAGCAATACATTACGAATTGCCAATGGTAGAAATCGCTCTAAAATTATATGACTATCATGACTTTTCAACCCCCATTTTTTTTGTTTTTACCAAATCAACACAGCTGGAAATGTTACTAGAGCAGCCATCTGGTACTTTAATATTCTTCAAAGTTTTGCTTCCGCTACTAGATGAACAGATGAATGAACCATTACTGTTAAAAATGATGGAGGAAATAGCATCTCTAAGTAACAAAGTGTGATTATAATCCGCTCCTTGATAACATTTAAGGTTCTGCTAGAAAGGGCTCTAAAAAACGAACAAAATTCCACCAAAACAGTAACTACATGATCTGGCAATACATTACAAATTGCCAATGGTAGAAATCGCTCTAAAATTATATGACTATCATGACTTTTCAACCCCCAATTTTTTGTTTTTACCAAATCAACACAGCTGGATATGTTACTAGAGCAGCCATCTGGTACTTTAATATTCTTCAAAGTTTTTTACCAAATCAACACAACAACATTATATGATCCATTATCCTTCAGCCAAAGATCACGCCTTATGCCCATTTCTCTTAGATCCTTTCGGGCATTATCATTATCTTTTAATTTTGATTTATCATGGAGCAACATCTATATAATATTGTTACATATATTCTTTTCAATATGCATAAAATCTATGTTATGATGCAACAAGTTAGGCTCCCAATAAAGAAGTTCAAAGAATATACTTCTCTTGTTCCATTGTTTAGATCTTTTCCTTTGGCCAACCAACTCTGCTCCTCTCCCTTCCTCAATTTGTCTCAAAATATCAGATCTTGATAGTTTTATTGGTGGATTCCCCTCCTCTGTACTTCCATTGAAGCGTGCTTGATTGAATCTGAACCTGTGATTTCTTCTAAGGAAACGTCGATGACCCATAAAACACCACCTTTTACTATGACGAAGACGACAAGGTTCTAAATCAAAGTTACAAGTTGGGCAAGCAAAACCATTATGTGTATTCTTGCCAGATATGGTACCTAATCCAGGAAAGTCACTAATTGTCCACATAAGAGCTACTCGCATTCTAAAAGTTCCATTCAATGATGAGTCAAACGTTCCAATACCATCATTCCATAAATCACACAATTCCTTCATAAGCGACTGCAAGTACACATCTATATTATTTCCAGGCATTTGCTTTCCTGGAATGATCATTGATAAGATGAAAGATGTGTGCTTCATGCACATCCAAGGAGGAAGGTTGTATGGAATCAAGAAGACTGGCCAAATACTGTAGGTAGTACTCATTGTTCCAAAGAAATTGAAACCATCGCTAGCAAGGCCCAGCCGAACGTTTCAAGGATCGGAAGCAAATTCAGGATGAGTTCGATCAAATGTGTTCTATGCCTCACCATCCCTTGGATACCTCATCAACCCATCTAAGTTATTGTCCAAAGCATGCCATCTCATATGCTTAACAGTCTTGCAACAC
Organism: Solanum rostratum; assembly: GCA_029948455.1. Classification (NCBI taxonomy): domain Eukaryota; kingdom Viridiplantae; phylum Streptophyta; class Magnoliopsida; order Solanales; family Solanaceae; genus Solanum; species Solanum rostratum. The sequence goes on from CM057051.1 coordinate 26,811,146, forward strand.
ATAATTAACCTTTTCAACCTTGGTGTCAATGGAAAGTGACGTAAAACCTTTGCAGGTTGCTTGGTTTTCTTGTTAGGATTCCATTTAGATGTATCACAATGCTTACATGCTTCCAATTTAGAATCACCTTCCTAGAATAGCATACAATGATTTGGACAAGCTGGTATCTTGGTGTAGTTGAGGCCAAATTTGCTAATTGTTTTTTGGCCTCATAAAAAGGAGGTAACTTCGCATCTTCAAATGCATCTCTCAATAAATCTAGTATCATGGTCATTGCCTTGTCACTTAATCGACAATAGACCTTTATATGATACAATTTTATCAAAAATTCTAGCTTTGTGTACTTGCTCCCTTCATACAGTGTTTCATACCCATCTTTGAGAAAGTCAGGAAAGTCATCAGTATCATCCCTATGCCCCTCATTTGATATTTCAGTTAAATCTAGTGGTTGAGATGTCCCTACATCAGCTGCTTGCTGCCTATACTGCCCAAATGCATCACTAATCATTGTTTCTATTAGATTTTCTGGATGAAACATCTCTTGCATTACAACTCTATCTCCAGAAGACTCTAAAACTTTTTTCTCACCATGAATATTCCAAATGACATAATTTTGAGGGAATGACTTGCAAATCAAATGATCTTCCACTTCCTCTCTAGTTTTCCACTAGCCAAAACAACACACAGGACATGGGCATCTGATTGTATCTTCCACAGCCGCATTCTTAAATGCAAAATCAAGATTTATCCAATCCATGATTTATCCACTGAGGTCTGATTGAGGTCTGTGGCTTTTGAATCCATGATTTATCCATTGATAAGTAATAAATAAATTAACATGGATAGTTTATATTATACCTCCAAAAGAAATCCCCAAAGTGCACGAGTACCTTTAAATTTGATTGTGCTTGCAATCTACTCTTTCAAACAAAATGAATTCCACAAGAATTTCAAACTGCTCTTTCAAACCAAATGAATTCCACAAGAATTTCAAATTGCTCTTTTAAATTTGATTGTACTCGCAATCTACTCCAAGAATTTCAAATTGCTCTTTCAAACCAAATGAATTACACACGAATTTCAAATTGCTCTTTTAAATTTGATTGTACTTGCAATCTACTCCAAGAAGAATCTTTGAAGAATCCCCACAAAAGACTTCTGGTATACCTATCTGTTTATTCGTTCATAGTGGAGGATGGAATAAACAATAGGGAAAGGGTTTGGATAGTTCTATGGTTGTGCATTGTATATGTGGAGAAAGAATTGGTGCCTAAATCTGCTAAACCGTGGAAGCTTATAATTATTTTAGTTTATATAAATAAAAGCTTTAAACTATTTTATGAAAATTATTGTAATTATTGATAATGTGAATTTTTCACTCTTATGATAAAGAAAATTTTTCACTCTTATGATACTTTTTATGTACAAGTTTGAAATTGGAAAAAAGGTTTAGGAATTAAAAATGTATCTTTTTGAGGTGCTAATTTCCTTTTTCCTCTATTCATCTATTTTAGGAAAATTTCAGTGCTTACTGATTTTAAGCTAACAAGCTATATTAATGTACAAAAATATGCAACTAAAAATTAAATGATATCATTAAGTAATACATTTAAGGCTGCGTGTAAAATTTCAAAAATCAAATTATTGAATGGAATCAAAATTTTTGATAATTAAATATTTGGTATGATATTTGGGAGTAAATTTTTAGAAATACGATATTGAAGTTTGTGTTTGGTATGAGACTTTAGTACCATATGGTATTTGGTATTTTTTGTTAATACCGAATTATTGAGTTATTTATTTAACGAAGATCATATATCAACATATATTTCATTACTTGTTAGTATAAATCCAGATTAAACATAAACAATTCAAATGCGTATATTTTTTAGTTGAGTCACTTTAACTATTTTAATGTCTTCTTACTTGTGATCTTCTTTATATTGTGCCTCCACATAGAAAATAGAAATAATTGGAGCAAGTCCTAACTTGTAATACAAGTGGATACATCCCAATACGGTATTACCGAATGTCATATTAAACCAAATTTTGATTTATTGATTATCGAATTATCGAATCAAAATTTTAAAATTAGATATTTGGTATCTACTTTTAACTATAAGTTACCAACTTGCCAAACTAAAAATTTTATAATCCCAAACCAAATAGCATATGCCCACCCCTAAATACACTTGATTCATAAGATAAAAACTAAAAGAAAGTATTAGTAAGTTTAGTGTTATAAAAGGTGCAGACGTAAGGCAAGGCATTTTACGCAGCATGGTATGAGGAGGCGTAAGCCCTGAGACAAGGAGCATAAGTCACATGACACTATGGGGCATATATATCGCATATATCTTTAATTTAAACTTTTATTGCTAGAGTAAAACCTTCAATAATTGTCTCGCCCCGATAGGGTACCTTTGGTGTGGCCGGCACTCAGGGACTATTGTTAGCCCCCAAGCAAATCACTTGGCCTCATCACACTCATTCAATCATAACTAACATCGGAAGACATCAATGATAAAGAAATACTTAATGGAAGGCGATAATGATTTGATAGACAAAGGCCAAAGGCCAAACAATATAGCAATTAAACTGAGTAAGACTAGTACGAAAGAAACTAGCCAAAACATAATCCAATCACAACTCAATTGTCTAGTCTATGAAGCCTCTATCCATCGACAAAATGGTGCCAATGAAAGACACGTGACTACCTCAAAATAGAATAAAATAAGTCTAAAATCAAAGCTGGAAAAGAACATGATATCCTCCAAAAGTAGGGGAGGGCTCATCTATCAGTTGAATGCAAACAGGTCCTCAACGGGGTGTTTGTTGATGACCGCTAGTATCTACCTCTACATCATTAAAAGGTTCAGGCCCAAATGGATATTAGTACGTGGAATGTATGAGTATGTAAAATGGCAGAATGAAACATGTAAAGGTAGAATAACATCAACTCAAAAAAAGCTCAACTCAAAAAGTAGGGAACTCAATCAACAAGTCAAGATTCTAAAGTAAGAATACAGTTTAGACAATGGCCACTCATATACTATCTTATCCAATCTACTCATAGTACTATCAAGACCTATATGAGAGTTTCTCTAACCGACAACCATTACTTATGAGCCAGTGATGATACAACAAAACAATGTCATTGCCAGGGCATAGGACATCCCATCAGTGGATCCAAATCAGTAACATCAAGTCCTCTTTTTGGGACAATAGGAAACATCCGATTTTATGATTCAATCCTCACCTACATTGGTTACATAGTTATTAAGTTCTAGTTGGACTTACTCTTACTCAATTCGGTGCTCAATACTCCTCTCAAGATTCAACATGCTCATAAGACATCAACCCTATGATTAACTCGTTCATCTAGTCTCATTAGACATTTATCGATTCAATTTATCTCATCAACTATCAACTCTTTCGTTACATTCTTTTAAGGTTCAGCTCTTGACTCATAAAAACTCTATCATGCATCATTCTAACTCATAGCATTCAAAAAAGCAAAAGTAGAGTTAAAGCATTTAGTGATTCCATAGACTCTTTAGGCTCAAATTATACTCATGCATACCCATTTAAGTGAAATATGTAAAAATAATAAGAATTCATGTCAGGGTTCATGTAGAAAAGCAAAATCACCTAACTGATGCATTTAATTCATAAAGCTAGTAATTCATGCAAGATCATATAGGCCAGAATACATTAGGATTTTAGAGAAACCTTCGAGAAATATTCATGGGAGACTCAATTCATTCAAAACTCCATCAACTCGGGTTATGGGGCACATGGAAGAATATTATGCATGCTTTGGTTAGTCTTCATACCTGGAAGTTTTGAATCTTGAAACAACTTGGGGGAATTCACAAGATTATCATTAAACCATAGCCTTTTTCTCTCTTGAAACCTTGCTCTAAGTTGGAGAGGGTGTTATTAGCATAAAAAGGTTGAATTGATATGTTTAAGGATTTATTTAGGTGTAAAAACATTCAGTTTAGACTTTGAAAGGGTGGGAAAAGACCAAAATAATTTTTCTTAAAAAGCTTTAAAGTCGTCCACAGGGCCCACCTATGGCCCGTAGAAACCAATTCGTAAAGTTTTTGGCAAATTTTAGGGGTCTCTAGATTGATTCCATGATCTCAATCTATGGCCTGTAGAAACATCAACGACCCCTAGATGGGTCTATCAAATATGGGACCAAAAAATGGATTTTCTGAAGTTTTTCCAGGAGTTGACAGTACGTGCCGTAACTCAAACCACAACCTGTGAGTAGGTTTCGTAATTTAACTCTGCTCTGGTAGTCTTGAGTAAAACGACCATAATATTTGACTCCAAACTCCAAATAAGGTGAAATCAGTTGCATTAGAAAGCTCATTCAAAGACATTTCATTTAGTGTTATAGGCCACTTAATTCTTTGTGTGCTAAGAGTCATGGTCATTTAGAGTTGACCCTTGTATAATCTAACACTAGAAACTCAATTTATAGGAAAGTTTTGAACTCGACTAAGTAGTAGAGTTCTCTTATGACCCTAATTTACTTTCCGCATATAAGAATGAGTCTTGAAACATAGGTACACGTAAGAATAGAGCTATAAGGTGTCACAATAATTCTACAAATAACTTTATGACTAATCTTTTCTTCAATAATTTTATAATGAATAAGAATTTTTTTCTGACATGTCTTAATTTGTTAGATCATAGCTTGTAGCTGAAAAATATTGCTGGGGTAGTGTTGTTCTACTTTGTTTTCAAATTTTTATTACTAAAGTAAAACCTTCAATGGTTTATAAATAACTTGATGGCCAGCCTTTTTTAAAAAAGAACTTACAACCGACAAGAATTCTTTCTGATAAGTATTAATTTGTTAGATCATAGCTTGCTAACAAAAAATGTTGTTAGGATAGTGTTGTCCGCTTCACTCTTCAAGCTAAATTTCCCCTTGGATTTTCCTTCATATATCAAAGTTTCTAAAAGAAGTGTTCTACTTTGTTAAAAAAATATGCTGAGTCATGTCTTGCACGATTGTAACCAGCTGGCTGGTCTACTCATAAATGGGTCATATGAAGAAGAAGTAGATGATAACTCTTTTAAAGAACTTCTATCACAAGTAGATAAATGGAATGATCGTCGTTTCATCCAAGAATTTTAAAATGATCATACATTTCAAAATGATTAACAATCGTGTAATATGTTTTCACCGTATCATTACAAGGTGCTATTTTGGATGGACTTTTTGGTGCAATGGCCAGCTGGGTGTGATTTTTAATACAGGCTTGTTGATTGTGTTGAGGCATGAATAACACTTTTTTTTGTGTGTGTCGATAGGATACATAGTTGCTAGCCCTGTTTGTTGTCTCAATTTGGTTAGACAACCCGCTCAAGGTGTGTGGAGCAGCTATGGGTTTACTAGGTGAGAATTGGGCATTGAAGGTGTACTACACATCAGCGTTAAGAAATTTACATGAAATACATGGCATAATATGGAGCAAGAAAGAGAACGTGTTTGCGAAATCAAGCAGAAAAGGGAAAAATACAAACTTTTGCAAAATTTAACAAGAGTTATTATTATTAACGGTTAAGTCATCGATGGCCCCTTAAAGTTGTTCACATTTTTTATTTAGATACCTCAACAAGGCCTAGTACCTATTGAACACTCTAATATTAACAAATATATATTTATTGAACATAAAATAACATCTAACTTAAAAAACAATGTTTGTATAGTTCACAAGCTATGTCTTGAAAAAAGTCATGAATAAAACTATACCACAATAAATAAAATTTATTGTTATCTTTACTCTAGTAACCACGAGGTATAGCATTGTAACAAAAGATTCAATTTATTTGCCACAAAAATATAGACTTGGTGGCTAGTTTTATAATTAATCTCATGGCAAAAGTACTCATATTTAGTTATGAATTAAAAATATTCATAGCTATAACTGAATGTATTTGCCACAAATATTCTCATATTGTAGCTAAAAAATTATACCTTTAGCCATGAAATATATATCATTGTAGCTTAATTTAAAAGAAATTGCTATGGAAAATTAATTTTTTTTTAGCTATGTCATTTGTACGTGGCAATTATAGGAACTTATGTATAACTACAAAATCAAAATTTCATAACTAAAATTCCACACCTCATTGTCACAAGATATAAGTTGTAGCTAAAGCGATTGATTTTTTTTGGAAGACCATATCTTCCAATATTTGATTGAAAACAAGTGCTTGTGAGTTGTAAAAATATAAAGTCTTTAATAAGTATAAACATTTAATTTTGCTGTAAATCTCAAATAGCCAATTTTTATAAAAGTTATATAAAAAAATACACACAACTCAAAGATAATACATAACATATATATATATATATATAAGACTTTATTTATCCGATTCTCATTAGATTTCATGTTTATATATATATATATATATATATATATATATATATATATATATATATATATATATATATATATATATATATATATATATATATATATATATATATATATAAGACTTTATTTATCCGATTCTCATTAGATTTCATGTTTATTTCTTGTTAATCCCTCTATATTTATTTCTTGTCAATCCTATTGAAATAACATCGAACTAAATATGAACAAAGAAAAATCTAATATACCCACACAAAATCAATTAGAAAAGTGTATAGTTACCCATGAAAGTGATATCAAGTGAAAAAGAAACGAAACATCAGATGAAATGACATGAAGTCAAAAAAAAAAAAAGGATGAACAAACTTGCAAGCAAGATGACAAACAAAAGTTGAAATTGGTATAAATATTAAAGGCCAAATACATAAACAAACACTTAAACTTGTCCTCATTTTTCACTTAGACACCTAAACTAAGACAAGTTCCTAATAGACACCTCAACTGCTCAGATTTGATCCCATTAAACACTTTTATCCTACTTGGCACTTTCCGGTACTATTTTTTTAATTTTTCAGCCAAAAATAAATAGTTGCGGTCCAAAAAAATTTTTTTTTTCATAAAAGTAGATTCTAAATATTCTCAGTTAACCATGTGCAAAAATTTTTTATTTAAAATTGTAATAATTTTTTTTCGCATATGGTTAACGGAGAATTTTGAGAATCTACTTTTATGAAAAAAATTTTTTTTTTGGATAACTGAGAATTTTGAGAACCTACTTTTATGGAAAAAAAAAATTTTTTTGGACCACAACTATTTATTTTTAGCTGAAAAATTAAAAAAATAGTACCGGAAAGTGCCAAGTAGGATAAAAGTGTTTAATGGGATCAAATCTGAGCAGTTGAGGTGCCTATTAGGAACTTGTCTTAGTTTAGGTGTCTAAGTGAAAAATGAGGACAAGTTTAGATGTCTATGTATGTATTTGGCCAATATTAAACTAGAAAAAAAGTAAAATTTTAGAGTTAAGTGCCAGTCTTGTAAGATTTTTAACTTATTAAAATAGGAAAAGAAAGATGTTATTTAGGTATAAAATAACGAGAGAGAAATCTTTTGGAGGGAAATTGTTTTCTTTCATTTTGATTTTTGTGTTATAAAGAATTTATTAGCTTTCAAAAATTGATAACACTAATTAATTTTTGACAAAATTAAAGGAGTTTTTTAGTGAATTAATCAATTTTCCTCTTAATCCATTGAACAAAAAAAATTATTTTTATTTAACTAAATTATATTTAAATCTTAAAATCACAATTTAAATGAATTTGAATTAACTAAAAACTTTATCATATTAATTGGTTATCTATAGCTAAGAAAACTTTGTTGGCAATTCAATGTTAAATATAATTGATGATACAACAACACAATATATCTAGTGGAATCACATCACGTAAAATTTGGGAAGGATAGTGCGTACATGCATACATAGACATTACCACTATCATGTAGTATTTGAATTTCACAAATAGACATGTAGTATTGAATCAATCTAATCGAATGACTAACACATCTAATTACACAAAATTAGTATTGTTACAAAAAAATTCATATCATGGTAAAAAATATTTATGAGCTAAATTTTTTATCACAATAATAAATTTATGATTAAATTGTTTGATCACAATAAATAGTTATAGGTATTATTTAGTCAAACATCAGTTAAATTTATAATAAATTATATTTTTGTATCAATTTTTGTCAATTGATAAATTATTTAATTAATTTTCTCAGTCTGAAATTTGAACAACAAAAAATTATATATATTACTCCCTCATTCACTTTTACTTGGCCATTTTGAAAATTTTTACATTTATTAAAATATTGATTGACATGAGTATTTTATCAGATATTCATATTAATTAATGTTCTCGTCGTAAAAAATAATTTAAAAATAACTGTAATTTTTTTTAAAATAAATTATTGACATCCACTGTTTGTTGTAGAACTTGTTTTCTTTCCTCTTTGTGTTGCGATATCCTTCTTCTCTCATGTTTATAATATGTTCTCGTGAAAATAATACGATTATTAAGTTAATTATTGTCCAAAGTTTTAATAGTCGGAAAAATATTTATTTATTTACAATATTTTATTTTAAATTATATTTTATGGATAAAAGGTAACTATTGCTCCAACTAGCTCCAGTAAGATCATGGCAAAACTTAATAATTAACTATAAATTTTACTATAGTAAAAAATTATGACTATACCTTTTAATATGACACAACTTTTATAACTTAAGAAACATATTTATTCAGCTATAATATAAAAAAAAAATTATCGTAGCTACAAGGTTATTATTACTATGATAAATGATAACAATTAATAATTAATCATGAAATTTTATTCTAGCAAAATACATGTGGTTATTTCATTTAATTATTGTCATTATTTTTTATAACTTAAAATAAAATTATTTATTTAACTACAATTTTTTCTTCAAATAATATTTTATAGCTAAAAGGTTGTTATTGCTATGATTAGTTTAAATTCGTGTTAAAAATTAATAATAAGCTACGAAATTTAATTATAGCAAAAAAGTCTATGGCTATTTCATTTAATTGTTGTCACAATTTTCTTTGACTTAAAGCAAATGTATTTATTTAGCTACAATATTTTGTTTCAAATAATTTATTATAGTTAAAAAGTTATTATTGCTACAATCACTTTTATTTGTTGCAAAAAATCTATCATTAGCTACAGAATTTTATTGTAGCAGTAAAATTGTGGCAAGTTAGATAACTATTGCCACGATTGTTAGCAATTATAGTAAAAATAAGGATTTAGCTTTGTCAATTTAATTTTCGTGGCTAACAAATTTGATGAATTTTTAGTTAGTCACAAAATTTAAATTTTTGGGACTATTACTAAATAATAGCTATAATTTTCAAATTCATAGCTTAGATTACATAGCTATAAATACATTTTCTTGTAGTGTACAATTTAAATATCCAATATAAATTGCAACAAGCTATAAGACTCCTATAAATACTAGACTAGGATATTTGACTAGAAGTCCTAATATGCCCCCTCAATCTGGTGAGATGACATTACATTAGATTGTCACATTAAGATGAGGGTAAGCCCTTTTTAAAGACGTCAGCTGATTACAAGCAAGAGGCACAAACTGAACAACCAAATCCCCTTCAGCTACTTTGTCATGAACATAATGAAAATCAACATCAAATATACGTGAAGCAGTCATGGAATAGATAAGGAGATATGTATGTCATGCCCTGGGAGGGTATCTTTAGCGCGGTCGGCACTTAAACAATCACCTGCGAAGGCGATGAGTAAGAAAGCCTGCACTAGATATCAGTAAACCAGCAATGCCAAGTCCAATTCTACTCGGGATGGGCCCCCAAAACTCATCCGAACTCAGAATTTCAATAACAAAATCTGTATCCATACAAGAAACAACAATCTGGACTCAACGGAATCATCAGAAATTAGTATCATGGCCTCCTCGCTACAATTACCGATGCAAGTCAAATAAATTAGTTTAAAACTCAAAATATCAATGTTGCCCTCGGCAACTCCAAAAATTATTTTGAGACCATTTCTAGTGTTAGTTTCACCACCCAAAACTAGTGGAATTATCCAAATTCAAATTCGAGCTTCCAAATTCCAAATGTTGACCAAACTCAAACTTTGGTCTTGGAAATGACTAAAATCACAACTTTGGACCTAAAAATCTCATTTTAACTACAACTTTAGTTCCGCAACTTCATATAGTTAAGTCTCGATATTCCAGAGCTAATGGAATCAATGGATCCCCGATCCGACCTCTAAAACTCAGAATGACACAAAAAACTCACTTTTTCAATAACTTAGTTTTCAAAAAGGCCAAAGAAACTTACGAAAGGGTAAAACAGAAATTTTTACAGATAATGCCAAAAATGACCAACTAGGTCATTACATCTGTGATAATGATAAATAGTGTTCCATGATCATAGAGCATAGGAAAAATGACCTCCTTGATCGAAGAAGGTTGCATACGCGGTTGCGAAGGTCTACTTAGTCGGACCTCCGCGATTGCTGACATATCTTCGCCTTCGATGGTTGCAAGAACCTGACCTTCGCGATTACAACCCATGGTCCGATTCACGAAGGTTACAGGGCCGTGACCTCTGTGATGGCGAAGGTGAGGGTTACTAGAACTATAAAACCAACTGAAAAGCCGAGTTTTCAAGTTTTGAAGTTCCCGACGAGTACTCAAAATTCATCTGAGGCCCTAGAAGCACAAAAAAATTATGCTACCTACCAAAATTGACGTTCCAATTTAATGGCGCAGTCAAATTTTCATATAAGGTTGTTTTGACTGAATCTAGGGCCCACTCTCGTGGCCAATTTTTAAAACATTTCTACTAAAGGACTCAAAATGAGCCCTGAAGCCTCAGGAACCAAACGAAGGGTCATACTAGATCAAATTCGACATTCCATAAGTAATCACATGGTTAGATTTTTCGTTCGGGCATGTTATCCAAGAATATTGACCAAATTCAATCATTGGCCAATTTAGAAGGTTAAAATGCAAAACTCGACACAAACTCACATCGAAACCCTTGATTCCCGAGCCAATCATGCTTCTAGCCTAATTTGGCCATTTCAGAGCTAATGAAAATGTCAAAAAAAAATTCTAAGACCATTTACCTATGGTTTGCACAATAATCAAATTTCTAAGGTATATGGCCTTCCAAAACATATAAACTACACAACTTCCTAAGGAACAAGACCAAGAAACCGTGCTACCAGTGCCAATAGGTCATAATTATCCTGGGGTCACTATAGGAACACTTTAATGATGGAAAATAACATATTAAGGACAAAATGACCAAAAGGTCATAATAACATCCACTACTAAAAGAACTTTCATTCGCGGAAGTAAGGAGAAAAGCATGTCTAGGGCTCAAATAAGTTGGCGAACTGCTCCTGCATCTCCTGCTTGGTCTCCAAGGTAGCCTCCTCAATTGGAAGGTGTCACCACTGGACCTTAATAACTCGAATGGACCAGGAGTGAAGCTAGAGAACATCCCTAGCTAATATAGCTAACGGCTTCTCAATATAAGTTAGGCTACCATCCAACTCAACATTGTCACACTAAAGCACATGAGACTCATCTGGAATGTAGCGGAGCAACATAGAAACATGAAAAACCGAGTAGATAGTTGAAACTGCTGGAGGTAGGGCTAACTTATATACAACCTCACCCACATGCCAATATCTCACAGGACCCAATATACTAGGGGGCTAAGCTTGCCCCACCTACCGAACCTCATCCCACTCTTCAAGGGCGATACCCATAGGAATACCCGATCAACAACGCTGAAGGATAGCACCGAAGATCCACGTAACACTGATGGCCGCTCTGTGTTGTGCTCAATCTATCCTAGTTCACCTAAACTCTAGCTAAGGCATCCTGAAGCAAGTTTGTATTATGTGACCTAAGCTTAGAGGACTTAAACCAGCCAACCAGAGTGCAACAATGCCTACTATATAGGGCCTCAAACGGGGCCATCTGAATACTCGAGTGGTAGTTGTTGTTGTATGCAAACTCTACTAAGGGAAAAAAGTAATCCCACTAATCCACAAACTCTAATACATAGGCCTGTAACATATCCTCTAGGACTTGAATAGTACGCTCTGGTTGACCATCTATCTAGGGTTGAAATGCGGTACTGATGTCTACTCAGGTGCTTAACTCCCTCTAAAAAGCTCTCTAAAAGCTAGATGTAAATTGTGGCCTATAGAAATTGCACCCCATGTAAATAGACCACTTCCTGAATTTAGACATGGACGAGCCGCTTCGCGCTGTAAGTAGACTACACTGGGATGAAATGGGTAGATTTGGTCAAAGATCCATGATGACTCATATGCTAATATGTCTTTTATTACTCCTTACCTCGCCATAAAATTTGATGTATCTCAAAAAGTTTTAATAGTGCCTTACTCGGTATATACTCCTATTGGTGAGTCAATCCTAGCCAAAAAGCCTATAGGAATTGTCCCATTGGTCGTGCATAAAGACTTCCCATGTGATCTAGTTGATCTTGATATGACCAATTTTGATGTTATTCTGGATATGGATTGGTTGCATGCTTCTTATGCTTCTATTGATTGTAGAACCCATAAAGTCACATTCCAAGTTCCTAATGAGCCTATCCTTAAATGGGAAGGAACCAATTCGGTGTTCAAAAAAAGTTTGTTTCTTATATGTAAGTCATGAAAATTATTTCCAAAGGTTGTCTATATCATGTTGTCCGAGTTATGGATGCTGAGTCCTATGTCCCTACTCTTGATTCAATTCCTATAGTTAATGAATTTCTCTATATGTTCCTCAATGATTTGCTTGGTATTCCTCCCATAAGGGAAATTGATTTTGGTATTGATGTATTTTCCGACACCCAACCTATTTCTATACCTCCATGTCGAATGTCCCTAGCGGAGTTGAATGAATTAGAGAAAAAGAAAATAGTTGCTTGATGAATGGTTCATAAGACCTAGTGTGTCACTATGGGGTGCTCCCGTGTTCTTTTTAAGGAAGAAGGATAGTCCACTTCAGATGTGTATGGATTATCGGCAATTGAATAAGGTAACCATCTAAAACAAGTATCTACTTTCGAGGATCTATTCAATCAACTATAAGGTACAAGCTACTTTTCCATGATCAATCTCCAGTCCAAATATCACCAATTGAGGGTGAAGGAGCATGACATTCCAAAAACGGCATTTAGAACTCGGTATGGTCATTTTGAATTCTTGGTTATGTCTTTTGGACTAACAAATGCTCTTGCTGCTTTCATGAATTTGATGAATAGGATATTCAAACAGTATTTTGATATGTTTGTGGTAATATTCATAGATGACATAGTGGTTTACTCATGGGATATAAAGGATCACGAGGATCATTTGAAGATTGTGTTGTAAACATTGAGGGATAGTCAACTCTTTGCCAAGTTTAGCAAGTGTGAGTTTTGGCTTGGCGAGGTGGCTTTTCTTGGCCACATTATTTTGGGTGATGGTATTAGAGTTGATCTAAAGAAGATAGAGGTAGTGAAGAATTGACCTAGACCATTGTCTTCATATGATTTAAAGAGCTTTTTGGGTTTGATAAGATATTATAGAAGGTTTGTTGAAGGATTTTCCTCTATTACTTCTCCTTTGATTAGGTTGACCAAAAAGAAGGTAAAATTCCAATGTTCCGATGAATGTAAAAAGAGTTTCCAATTATTGAAGGATCTCTGACTTTGGCTCCTATTTTGACATTGTCTGAAGTTTCGAATGATTTTGATGTGTATTGTGATGCCTCACATATAGGCCTAGGTTGTATCGTAATGCAATATGGAAAGGTCGTTGCTTACACTTCAAGGCAATTGAAAGAGCATGAAAGGAATCATCTGACACATGATCTTCAGTTGTTGGCCATTGTGTCTACATTGACGATTTAGCGATATTATCTTTATAAGGTACATATTTGATATATTCATTGACAATAAGAGTTTACAACATGTGTTTAACCAAAGGGATTTGAACCTAAGGCAAAGAAGGTTGTTGGAACTTTTGAAGGACTATGATATGAGTGTGATATATCACCCTGACAAGGCTAATGTTGTGGCCGATGCATTGAGTAGAGTGTCTATGGGTAGCATGGTAAATGTTGAGAATAGGAAGAAAAAGTTGGCAAGAGAATTGCATTGTTTGGCATATTTGGGTGTGAGGTCGAATAACTTGAACAATGGTGGTGTATTGGTGCCAAATGGGGAAGAATCATCCTTAATAGAGAAAGTTAAAGCAAAAAAAGACACGGATCCTACTTTGGTTGAATTGAAGAAATTGGTAGTTGATAAGAAGATAGAAGTCTTCTCACAAGGGGGAGATAGAGTGCTACGTTACCAAGGGCGATGATATATGCCCAATGTTATATGGTTTAAGGAAAAGGATACTTGATGAAGCTCATAATTCTAATTACTACATTCATCTGGGATCCACTAAGATGTATAAAGATTTTAGAGAAGTGTATTGGTGGAATGACATGAAGAAAGATATAGCAAAGTGTGTGACGAAGTGTGCAAATTGTCAACAAGTGAAGGTGGAACACGAAAGACCTGGTGGTTTGATGCAATATATTGAGATACCAACTTGAAAATGGGAGGAAACGAATATGGATTTCATCACGGGTTTACCAAAGACTAGAAACCAATTTGACTCAATATGGGTGGTTGTGGATAGAATAGAAAAATCAACCCACTTTTTGCCGGTAAAGACTTCTTATGGTGCCGAAGATTATGCTAAAGTCTACATTCAAGAATTGGTAAAGTTGCATGCGGTACCATTGTCCATTATAAAGGATAGAGGTGCTCAATTCACTTCTCGTTTTTGCAAGTCATTCCAAAAGGGCCTTGGTACAAAAGTGAAATTAAGTACCGCATTTCATCCTCAAATGGATTGACAAGCCAAAAGGACAATACAAACATTGGAAGATATGTTGAGGGCTTGTGCGCTCGATTTCTAGGGAAGTTGGGATGATCACTTACCACTCATCGAATTTTTTTATAATAATAGTTCTCACTCAAGTATTGAAATAACACCGTTTGAAGCATTGTATGCTAGGTGTTGCTTCCCTAGCACACACAAGTATACGTTTCAACCCAAGTCATATAATGGCTCTTTTCAGAAGCCAGATCTCGAACCCGAAAGACTTGTCGATTAATTATTTACTAAATTATATTAATTGTAGTTATTTATTTAAGTGGTGAACAATTAACTAAAAGAGATATTTTTACACAATCAATGACTGAATCGATCTAAGATTATGGTTTAGTTAATAATCATATTTAGCCTCAATTTCATTAAATTATTTGATTATCTAGTTGCCGATTCATAGGGTTTCAATTACCTAATCAGGGTTGCATGCCTCTGCCGCCTACCTTTATTGACTGTCTAACTACATCGTTGAGCAGGGATAGACACATCAATAAAAATGCTTTAACGTTATCTTCCTGTATTTTAAACCAAGCGAGGTGTAAGGGTAGTTGTCACGAGCCTCCCTTACATGAATCAATCTAGTTTCCTAGTCGAACAAGCTCCCTATATTACTGTGTTCTATTCATTCCGACATCTCTCGATTCCAGAATGAACAACTAATTTACCTCCTAGTTGGCCGGGCTAGGAAGTATAGATAAAAGCAATATAGGAACAACTAATATGATAAACAAATATTTTGAATTAATAATGACTAAACAATCATCTTATTAGGTACTATAATCTTAGAACGAGAAGTTTAACTCCACATAGACAGGAAGAAATTACCATAAATCATTCAAAAATAAATGTAAAAATAAATAATAGTGGAGAAGAAAAAATGAAACCAAAATTCTCCGGCCTCCACGGCGGCTCCTACTTCTCTCTAGATCAAAAGTTCTGTAAAACCTAATTTTATGAAATATTTATAGGTGCAGAAAAAAATCCTAAAATAAAATAATTGAGTCCAAAATAAATTGGGAAACCCAAATTTGAACAAAATCGGATTGCTTCTCATGCACGTGAAGGTTGTACGCCGCCTTCTACTGGTTTACTGCCCACGTGGCAGCTTCCTTTGAAATTGCAATTGAATTGCAATTTCTTCAAGCCTTTATAAGTATATAATAACATTTATTATTATATCCAATTTAATCCATGAAGCTGCTTGCTTCAATTTTCTTCTGTAATCATTCTTTTTTAATTCGTTTAAGCTCCAAATCTCTTCATTTTCGCGCCAATTTAATCCTACAAATAAAATACGTAATTTAGCACAATCCATAAAATTTGTGCTCAAAATAGATAAATAAAATTATTAAATACGAGGTAAATATTGACTGAATATATATATATATATATATATATATATGGCCTCACATCAGTAGGCGGTGTGGACCACCAGTGGGATGGTTTGAGGTTAGAGAGGTGTCCTTGATTGGACCAAATTTGGTACTTGATGCTATAAGGAAAGTGAAGTCATAAGGGAAAGGATAAGGGTCCCCTAAAGTTTTCAAAAGTCTTATGTTGATGTTAGAAGAAGGGATCTTGAATTTGAAGAAGGTGATTGGGTTTATTTAAAGGTTTCTCCATGAAGGAATGATGCATTTTGGAAAAAAAAAAAAGGCAAATTGAGTCCTAGATATGTGGGACCTTATGAGATAGTGAAAATAATTGAGAAGGTAGCCTATGAGCTGGATTTGCCTATAGAATTAGCTATGGTTCATCTGGTGTTTCACATGTCGATTCTAAGGAAGTGCTTGGGTGATCTTAATTTCATTGTTCCATTGAAGGACGTGTATAGTGAGGAGAATTTGAGTTATGAGGAAGTACTTGTCAAGATTTTGGACCGACAAGCAAAGAAGTTAAGGCCAGATTTGTGATCAACACGCAAAATTGAGTGGAAAAATAGTCTCGGTCGATTTTTAGAACGACTTGATCAAAGGATAATTTTTTGATCCGAAGCACAAAACAGTGTTGGCGCGTGATAGGAGTGCGTCGCCCTCCCATTGCAGACCAACACTTATATTCTTTTGAAAATTTTCGACGGGATTTAGGAAACTTGTTCAAAAACTTTTTCTGAAAAATGCACAGTGCGCGACCAGTGCGTGTTGCGGACTGGGTCTTTTTCGAGTTGAAAATTTCTAATTCTTATAAGGGACATTCCGATCAATTCCCAACCCATTCTAAATCTACAACATGATCTATTAAGATCGTTTCGGCACAAAAAGGATCTAAAAACCCCCATTTTAAGTCCTATTCTCATATTCTACCAAGGCTAGGGCTTGAGGAAAGAGGAGAAGAGCTTGATTGTGATAATTCGAGAAGAAATCTTTGACATGTTTGATTGATAACTGCGTCCCAGGTATGTAAGGCTAAAATAAAAGTATAGGATTGTTCTTTGATGTTTCCCATAGATGGTCATAGATGAGTTGATGATTTGGAGAGTCTATGTGCATGAATACTTAATGGTTTTTCTTAAAATTCTATTTGAAATTATATATTTTCTCTGTTGATGATCATCATACTATTTGTTTTCTTGAATTGAACATTTTTCATGAGAATTTACATAACCCTACATGACTAATTTGAAAAGCATGCATAATAAACTTGAGAATTGAGTCTAGAGCTTTGAGTTGAGATTGTTGATTGTGATGAGAGAATGATAATGAGTTGATAGAAATTGATTGTCTTATGAGTCTCTATAATGAACTCTACCGATGTGTCTATTCAATTGCTTCCTAATGATTGTTCTAAATCTTGAGTCATTGATGAGATTGATTGATGAAAGGGTTAAAACCCTATGAGATACCGATCTTTGACGGGGTTAAAGTCCCTATGAGATTTGTTGAGATGGAGGTTTTATGAGCATTGAGTCATGGGAGGAGTATCAGGCATCGAAAGAGTGAGAGTTAGTCCAACTCGAGCTCATCAAACTACATCTCCAAATGTAGGTGAGGCATAGAACCATCACATATATTATGGTTCCCTCGAGAGTAACGGTCCGTGAAAGCAATAGAGGACCTATTGAATTTGACTCCGTATTGGGTGAGCTGATATGGTTTTTGAGAGTTCCCTACCTAGAATGTTTGGAACCATTGTGGAAACATTGGCGTGATTGTTGTCATTCACTGGCTCATAAATGATTGTTGTCGAATAAGAGAAACTCCCATAAATTTCCTACCTTGAGTACTCCAAGTCCAGATGAGATGAGAGGGGGTGAACTCCTCTGAGATGAGATAAGAGAAGGTGAGCTCCTTTAAGATGAGTCTGAGATGATTGATGAGTTTGAGTTGTTGATGTGTCACTTGTCTACTCTTTATTCTTACATAGATGGACATTTGACGATTTGATGTTATTTGATGATTACTTTAAATTAATGTTGTTTCCATATTATTCTACCTCTGTTTCACTCAGCTATTTTACATACCAGTACATTCTAAGTACTGATGTCCCCTCTAGATTACATTGTTTTATGATGCAAAGGCACGTACGGAAGATCGTCAATAGGTGCTCTGTTAAAGATCTGAGACTCACAGCTGACTTGGTGAGCCTTCCTTATTCCAGAGGACCCACTATGATTATTTCATCTTGCTTTAGAGTTAGACTTTGGACTATTTCTTTTAATTTGATTTGGGTAGCTATGGGTCTGTCATTGGCACCACATGAGTAGTAATAGAGGCTTCATAGACGATTGTTGAGTGTTGATGTTGAGATTGTGAGGTAGTTCTTTCTACTAGCCTTCATTATTATATATTTATTTTGAGCCTTTAGATGAGATGCGCGCACTTACTTACTTATACTTTCTGCTATTCAGTAGAGTTATTTGATTGAATGATGTGATGAGGCTAAGTGGTTCGCTTAGGGACTAGCAATAGTCTCTGAGTGCTAGCCACGCCAAGGGTACCTCCCCCTAGCAATAGTCTCTGAGTGCTAGCCACGCCAAGGGTACCTCCCGGGGCGTGACAAACTTGGTATCAGAGCACAAAAGTGTCTTAAGGAGTCTATAAAGCCGTGTCTAGTAGAGTTTTTTTCATGGGTGTGTTGTCGTCCACATTTTATAGGCAGGAGGCTATAGGACACTAGGAATTGTTAAACTTTTCTTCTCATTCCACTTTGTGCAATAGAGTTAAGCTCTATGAAAACTCTCTTCTAATTCGTGCTCCACGCATGGAGAATTGATATCATGCCTCCTAGAAGAGTTGTTAGAGGAAGGGGACATCCTGCCAGGCAAGATGCTAACCCACCTGAGCTCAAATACATGTGAAGACTGTGGACCAGGCTTTCCCTGTTGAACAGCCCTCTCAAGATGAGGTCTCTAATGCTGAGCTACGTTGGGCTATTCAAGCTCTAGCCTAGGCTGTCGCAGCACCTGCTGTGAGAGAAGGAGTGGGTAGACCGGATTCTCATGACACCTCTAGAGTCCGAGAATTTCTGAGGATGAATCCGCCTGAATTCTTGGGGTTTGCATACACTGAAGATCCTGAGAACTATGTGGAGGAGCTTGAGAAGGTGTTCCAAGTGATACACATAACTGATGTTGATAGAGTTGAACTGGTTGCTTAGCAACTTAAGGGTGTGGCCAGACTGTGGTTCGATTAGTGGAAGAAGAGTAGGAGGGATGATGCTCCATGTTTGACTTGGGCAGTGTTCGAGGAAGCTTTCTTGGGACACTTCTTCCCAAGAGAGAAAAGAGAAGATAAGGTGAGAGAGTTCCTAAATCTAAAACAAGGCTCTATGACCGTGCAAGAGTATGGGTTGAAGTTCACGCAACTATCTCGCTATGCTCTGAACATAGTTGCTGACATGAGGGGAAGGACGGGGATGTATGTTGATAGGTTGAATAGAGGACCCAAGAGAGACGAGAGAGGATCCATACTCGTAGGTGATATGAACATTAGAAGATTGATGACATTTGTGCAACAAGCTAATGAGGAGAGACAACATGACAAGGAAGAGTTCAAGCGTAAGAAAGCTAAGACATCCAGCCATAAGGTTGGAAGGAAAGGCTATAGCAACTGATTTCTAGCACCATCATCTGCTAGTACACCTGTGCCTAGAAGTAGGTATGATCAAAGGTTTCAGAATATTGGAACCAATGGATCCCAATCATAAGCTAGTGTGGCTCAAGGTTCGCAGGGTAAGCCACCATGTGATAAGTATGTAAAAGTGCACTTGGGGAGATGTCGTGACGGGAATGATGTGTGCTATGGATGTGGCATAGAAGGACACTACACGAAGGATTGTCCAAAGAGGGCTGACCAAGCTCAATCTACTATACCAGCCCCACCTGTTAGAGAAAACCAGAGGCCACTACGTCAAGCACAGGCGGAGCGACAAACCGCTTATATTCCATGAGTAGTCGCCAAGATCAGGAGAACTCCTCAGATGTTGTGACAGGTATGATTCGAGTCTTTACTTTTGATTGTTATGTTTTGATGGATCCAGGTGCCACACTGTCATTTGTAACTCCTTATGTGGCCAGTAAATTTGATAGAACTCCTGAGAGTCTTCTTGAACCCTTTGATATTTCTACTCCGGTGAGTGAGTCTATTCGAGCTGAGAGAATCTATAGAGCTTGTGTAGTGTCGATCTATCATAGGGTTACTCTTGTTGATTTGATTGAGTTAGAGATAGTTAATTTTGATTTGATTCTTGGCATGGATTAGCTTCACGCCTGTTATGCCTCTATTGATTGTAGATCCCGAACCGTTAAGTTCCAATTTCAGAATGAACCGGTTCTAGAGTGGAAGGGTGATTCTGTTGCACCTAGACGAAAGTTTATCTCATATCTTAGAGCCAGAAAGTTAATTTCCAAAGGTTGTATCTATCACCTCGTACAAGTTAAATCTGATGATGTTGAGTCTTCTTGAACCCTTTGATGTTTCTACTCCGATGGGTGAGTCTATTCGAGCTGAGAAAATCTATAGAGCTTGTATAGTGTCCATCTATCATTGGGATACTCTTGTTGATTTGATTGAGTTAGAGATGGTTGATTTTGATTTGATTTATGGCATGGATTAGCTTCATGCTTGTTATCCCTTCATTGATTGTAAATCCTGAACTGTTAAGTTCTAATTTTTGAATGAATCGGTTCTAGAGTTGAAGGGTGATTCTGTTGCACCTAGAGGAAAGTTTATCTCATATCTTAGAGCCAAAAAGTTAATTTCCAAAGGTTGTATCTGTCACCTCGTGCAAGTTAAATTTGATGATGTTGAGTCCCAAACTCTTGAGTCAATCCCGATTGTTAATGAGATACTAAAAGTATTTCCTGATGATCTGCCTAGAGTCCCTCCTGATAGGGAGATTGACTTTGGGATTGATGTTTTTTCCGATACCCACCTATTTCAATTCCACCTTAAAGAATGACCCCCGCTGAGTTGAAAGAGCAATTAAAAGATTTGCTAGAGAAGGCCTTTATTAGGCCAAGTATTTCACCTTGGGGTGCTCCTGTCTTATTCGTGCAAAAGAAAGATGGGTCCCTCAAAATGTGTATTGACTATAGGCAACTGAACAAGGTCACGATAAAGAACAAATATCCTCTCCCAAGGATAGATGATTTGTTTGACCAACTTCAGGGCGCCTCTTGTTTCCCCAAGATAGACATTAGATCTTGCTACCACCAGTTGAAGGTGAGGGAATGTGACATTCTAAAGACAACCTTTAGGACTAAATATGACCATTTTGAGTTCTTGGTCATGTCCTTTGGGTTGATGAATACACTTGCCGCCTTTATGGACTTGATGAATAGAGTATTCAGACAATATGTTGATATGTTTGTGATTGTTTTCATCGATGACATATTGGTATATTTGAGAAGTGAGGAGGAGCATGCTAATTTTCTCAGAGTTTTCCTCCAAACCCTTAAAGACCATGAGTTGTATGCAAATTCTCAAAGTGTGAGTTCTGGCTTAAGTCAACGGCTTTTCTAGGCCATGTTATTTCCGGTGATGGTATTCGAGTGGATGCCCAAAAGATTGAAGCTGTTAAGAACTGGCCCTGACCGACCACTCCAACTAACATAAGAAGTTTCTTGAGGTTGGCAGGCTACTACCGCAGGTTTGTTGAGGGATTCTTCCCTATCCGCACCATTGACTAAACTGGCTCGTAAAAAGGTCAAGTTTCAGTGTTCTAAGGAATGTGAGAAGAATTCCCAAGAGTTGAAGACAAGGCTGACTACTGCACCAGTCTTAACCTTACCCGATGGGACAAATGACTTTGTAATTCACTACGATGCTTCAAGTGTTGGGTTGGGATGTGTACTGATGCAGAGAGGGAAAGTGATAGCCTATGCTTCTAGGAAACTCGAGGTTCATGAGAGGAACTATCCAACCCATGATTTCGAGTTGGCAACAGTGATGTTTGCACTTAAGATCTGGCGCCACTACTTGTATGGAGTGCATGTGGATGTATTCACTAACCACAAGAGCTTGCAATATGTCTTTAGTCAGAAAGAGCTCAACCTGCGATAGAGGAGGTGGTTGGAGTTGTTCAAGGATTATGACATGAGCATTCACTACCACTCAGGTAAAGCTAACATTGTTGCTGACACTCTTAGCAGGTTGTCAATGGGTAGCACAACCCATGTGGAGGAAGGAAAGAAGGAATTAGCCAAGGAAGTGCATCGATTGGCTCGATTAGGAGTTCAACTTGAGGAGAATGATGAAGGAGGAGTTAATGTTCAATTTTGAACTGCTTCATCCTTAGTGGCAGAGGTGAAAGAAAAACATGGCCAAGATCCTGTCATACTCCAATTGAATGAGGCTGTCCACAAACAAAAAGTAACGGTCTTCTCCAAAGAGGGAAATGAAGTGCTGAGATACCAAAGTAGGTTGTGTATTCGAGATGTTGATGGTATTTGAGGTAGAATCATGGTGGAAGCCCATAGCACTAGATATTCCATTCATCTTGGCTCTACCAAGATGTACCACGACTTGAGTGAAAGGCCCCGGATCTTGATGTCACTTTGAGGTCCACAGACTTGGCCAGAAATCTGCCAAGCATCACCCTACGAAAGGGCCTACACGTCCCATGTGGAGTCACACGGTCCGTGTGGCCTCCGTTGAGTGACACCTGAGAGGTGTGGGGGTAAATGGGCCTCCATATGGTCTGTGTAAAGCCACACGATCCGTGTGGCCTTCCGTTTAAATATGCAGTGTGGAGGATTGCCTGTACACAAACAGGGTCACGAATCGTGTGACCATAGACAGTCCGTGTATCGGTCCATAAGGTGATACTTAGTCTGAAAAATCTTGCCTCCGAAAATTTTAAGTCCAGGGCCATGGTACAATATATGGTCCGTGTGACACTACACGGACCGTATACCATCCCGGATGCCCCAAACGGACCAAGTTTAGGTCCGTTTCATTAATAGCATTTTTAAAAAATTTGGTTATTCCCAACAAAAATTTGGTCATTTCCCACCCCTTCTAAGCTCCCTATATAAGCTTAACTTCACCAAATTTCAGCATTTCTCTCATTTTCTCTCCTGTCCCTAAGAATCTAAGAATCCAATCCTTCAAGCTCTCCAACATTCTCTCTAGGATCATTCAAGCTAAGGCCCTCAATTTGAAGTCCATTCTTCTTAGTGTTGTCTTCAACCAAATATGTGGGTTTGATTATTGGTTCCTTTCAACTAAGAAGACCCAAGTTCTTCTCAAACTATTTTATAAACTTGTCTACTTAAAATGTAAAATTTTACTACTTGGTCTTGGTAACTTGAACCATGCATGTGCTATATGTACTCCGAATTTTGGGTTATGTTAAGATTTATTATAATGAACTACTGGGATTATGAAACTATAACATGCAAGTCCTTTAAAGATATTACCATGCATGGGTGATCTATATTACATTTTCATATAAATTTTATTAAGGATTTCTTAGTCTTTACATTATATTGTTAATTTTGGTTATACTCTACATTACCCATGCTATCCCTACATTATGCATTGCATCACATTCATGACATTGGTATATGGAAAATCTTGGAAATGTGGGATTAAGTCCAATTTCATTTTTTAAAGGAATTACGATATTATGTTTGGTAAGACATGGGATATGACAAGAAGGTGATCACCTGTATGTCTATGATTATGGCTCTTGGAGCATCTTGGGTGTTTACACCATCTTGTATCTTGGCTCTTTGAGCATCTTAGGTGCTTGCACCATCTTATACTTGTAGATGAGCTATTCCTTGCATTGTCATCTTGAATATGATCTTGTAATTTGGCATTGAGCCTAAATTTGCCTTGAATGTTTTGAAACTTGCAATTGACTCTCTTGGAAGCATACGTATACATATATAAGTATTCTTGTGGGATGTGTAAGACTTAGCACCGATGGATTGGGGGCGTTACGGATATCCCCAAGGTCCCTCTCCCTTTCCTTGAACTATGTGCTAACATAGGGACGGATGTTATTCGTCTACTTGTTTAAGATATGACATGTCTTGATATGATACTTGTAAATCCTTCCGAAATGGGGGTCCCATGAGGAAGGTGACCATCCATCGAAATGGGGTTGCCCGTAAGGTGTGATGTAGATTACCTTTGGCAAGTAATCTTCTCCCTACCGGTGAGAGGTCCCAATCGGTCCAATTTATGTAATAGATCGCATAGATTTGGTTTGTCGGTTATAGTCCATCCCCGCTATATGTATATAGGAGCATTATCGCATTTGCATGCATCACACATCCCATGGCATCTTGTATATTAAATTCCTTTGCTTATATGATCCTTGTATATTATGTGCCTTTGTCATCTAACATCGATATGCAGGTTCGGTAAGTCATATCATTGCATACCCGCATACTTAGTACATTCAAACGTACTAACACATACTCTATACCTACGTGATTTTACCATGTAGGGACTGAGCAATTTCAGTACCAGTCGCCGGACGAATAGTCCTCCTTGAAGATATTTTTGCAGTGAGCCCCATCTTCTGAGGGCGAGCTTTGTTCTTGTGCTTCTTATGTATATTATTTTATTGAGGGTGAGCTCGGAACTTGTCCTGGCCCCCGTTACTTACCTAGAGGCATGTGTTGGGTGCTTTGTACGAACCTTGTCATTTTGCTCAATGTATAAGAATTCCTCCTTTTGGGACTTAAATTTCCGTTATTTAATTTTCTTATCTTTAAAATATTAAGGCTTGTTTGGGGACTCTCGGGTCCCCACTCACCGTTTCACATCAAGGCCCCGACCTCGGGTCATCACAAAAGGTGGTATCAGAGCCCTAGGTTTATAATGATCGTCGGAGCCAACATGCCGTGTTGAGTAGAGTCCTATTCATGGGTGTGAAGTGCACCATACCTATGAGTGGGAAGCTATGAAGACGTATTAGGAAATTCCTCCCTTCTTCATGTCTTGTATCGTGTTGTGACTGGTTTATGAATTTCCCTACTTATTGGTGTCGTTAATTTTTTCAGTAAATGCTTCGAGGATGAGCTCCACTACCTAGGCCGGCTTCGGCTGCTGAAGATCAGGCCTCTCGCGAGCCTATGGAGGAACCTATCTCTAACGGTGAATTCCGTACTACTTCCGCCATGCTTGCACAGGTGGTGACTACTCAGGCAAGGCAAGCCAATTTGCCACGGGACCCTACACCCGCTTCCATTGTAAGAGACTTCACCCGGATGAATCCTTCCGAATTCTACGGGTCAAGGGCTGATGAAGATGCTCAGGAGTTCATTGATGAACTCTAAACAATATTGAAAATTATAGATGTCTCTTCTGAGGAAAAAGCTGGATTGGCTGCTTACCAGCTGAAGGATGTAGCTCAGGTATGGTATACATAGTGGGCTATGGAAAGGGTCTGTGGTGGTGATTTCAAATGGGGAGAGTTCAAATCTGCCTTTCTCGACCACTTCTTTCCACTTGAGCTGAGGGAGGACAAAATGACCGAGTTTATTAACCTTAAGTAGGGGAATATGAGTGTGAGGGACTATGCGCTCAAGTTTACCAAGCTTTTCAAATATGCTCTGTCCCTAGTGGCTGATCCCCGTGCACGGATGCACAAATTTGTTTCGGGTATTTCTGACTCGTTGGCGAAAGAATGTTGAACTGCTATGCTGATTGGGGAAATGGACATTTCCAGACTCACGGTGTACGCTGAGCAGATTGAAGGGGAGAAACTCAAGGAGAAAAGGGCACACGATCCCAAGAGAGCCCGTTTTGATGGTAGGTTCTCCGGTGCTAGGAATGTTGGGTTTGGTCGCTTCCAGCAGGGCCAAAGTTTGAGAGCCCGGGTGGCTAATGCTCGGGCACCCCCTCTCGGGGTACAGACGGCTACAGACCAGGATATATCTAGTGTGATAGGTATGGGAATCCCCACACAGGTGCCAGCCGAAGGGATTTGGGGCTTTACTTCAGATATGGAAGTAAGGACCATAAAGTTGCAGATTGCCCAAGGAATGTGCGCGAAGGCCAAGTTCAGGTAGCCAAAGGCGGGCAGGGTCAGCAAAGAGGTCCTCAGGGTGTTGCCCCGAGGAACAACATGTTCTATGCATTCCATGCTTGCCAGGATGTCGAGGAGGCTCTCGATGTCATGACTAGTATGTTAAAAGTCATTGATTTTGATGCTTATGTTTTGCTTGACCCAGGTGCAAACTTGTCTTTTGTGACTCCGCTTTTGGCTGTTAAGTTCGGTTTGAAACCCCAGATTTTAAGAGAGTCTTTCTCGGTCAACACTCCCGTGGGTGAATCTATTGTTGCTCATAGAGTCTATCACGGGTGCCCTTTTGCCGTGTTGCATAAAATCTTCCCATGTGATCTTGTGGAAACTTGAGATGTTTGCTTTTGATGTGATTCTTGGGATGGATTAGTTGCATGCATCTTATGCTTCCATAGATTGTAAGACCTGGAAAGTCCACTTCCAACCTCCCGGTGAGCCAGTTCTTGAATGGAAGGGTAGTGATTCCTCTGTTAAAGGTAGGTTTATTTCCCACCTCAAGGCGCGAAAAATGATTTCTAAGGGGTGCATCTACCATATGGTGAGGGTCAGGGATATAGATTCCGAGGTGCCTACTCTCAAGTCAGTCCCTATGGTGAATGAATTTTCGGATGTGTTCCCCGTGGACTTACCAGGCATTCCTCCGGATATAGAAATAGACTTCGGCATAGATCTTCTTCCAGATACTCAGCATATTTCAATCCCTTCGTATCGGGGGGCCCCTGCAGAATTGAAAGAACTAAAGGAGCAGTTGAAGGACCTAGTAGAGAAGAGTTTATTCGGTCTAGTACATCACTGTGGGGTGCTCTTATGTTGTTTGTAAGGAAGAAGGACGGGTCTCTCCGTATGTGTATTGATTACAGGTAGATGAACAGGGTAACCGTAAAAAACAAGTACCTGCTGCCGAGGATTGATGATTTGTTTGACTAGCTTCAAGGTGCCACTCACTTCTAAAAAATTGATCTCCGTTCCGGGTATAATCAGTTGAAGGTTAGGGAGTGTGATATCCCCAAAATGGATTTTCGGACAAGGCATGGGCATTTCAAATTTGTGGTGATGTCATTTGGTCTAACTAATGCTCCGGCCGCATTTATGGACTTGATGAACAGAGAGTTTAAACCTTTCCTGGAAAGCTTTGTGGTGGTCTTTATTGACGATATCCTCGTTTACTTTCGAAGTCAACAAGAGCACAAGAATCATTTGGGGATGACCCTCCAAACTCTAGGGAAAAGAAATTGTATGCCAAGTTTAGCAAGTGTGAGTTCTGGTTGGGCGAAGTGGCTTTCCTCAGGCATGTGGTGTCCTGAGATGGTATCAAGGTTGATCGGAAGAAAACAGAGGCTGTGAAAAATTGGCCTAGACCGTTGACTCCTTCAGATATCCACAATTTTCTCAACTTAGCTGGGTACTACAGAAGGTTCATGGAAGGTTTCTCATCTACTGCATCTCCATTGACCAAGTTGACCCAGAAGCAGACTAAGTTTATATGGTCGGATGAATGCGAGAGAAGTTTCCAAACCTTGAAAGATCCGCTTACGTCAGCTCCCGTCTTGACCTTGCCAAATGGCTCAGAAGGGTTTGTAGTGTATTGCGATGCCTCGCGGATCAGATTAGGTTGTGTGCTTATGCAGAATGGTAGGTGATCGCGTATGCATCAAGATAGTTGAAGGTGCATGAACGAAACTATCCCACCCACGACCTTGAATTGGCAGCGGTGGGTTTTGCTTTGAAATTTTGGGGGCATCATTTGTACGGGGTCCATGTTGATATATTCACCGATCACAAGAGTTTGCAATATGTTTTCACCCAGAGGGATCTTAACCTCAGACAAAGGAGGTGGTTGGAGTTTCTAAAAGATTACGACATGAGTGTGTTGTATCATCCAGGCAAGGCCAATGTTGTAGCTAACGCTCTTAGCAGGTTGTCTATTGGGAGTGTGGTGCATGTTGAAAATGGGAAAAAGGAGTTGGCAAAAGATGTTCACCGGTTGGCTAGGTTGGGTGTCAGGTTGACTGATTTTAGCAAGGGTGGTATTCGGGTTCAGAATGGGGCAGAATCTTCTGTGGTGAATGAGGTGAAAACTAAGCAAGATCTAGATCCGTCGTTATGTGAGTTGAAGAAGTTGGTGGCTACAAAGAAGATTGAGGCTTTCTCCTAAGGGGGAGATGGTGTACTTCGATACCAAGACCAGCTTTGTGTTCCCGACTTGGATGACCTTAGGAAGGTGATTATGAGTGAGGCTCATAACTCCCGTTACTCCATTCACCCGGGGTATACTAAGATGTAACGGGATCTGAGAGGTGTATTGGTGGTAGGGTATGAAGAGGGATACTTCCAAGTTCGTGTTCGAATGCCGGAGTTGTCAGCAAGTGAAGGTTGAAGACCAAAGGCTTGGTGGTTTGGGCCAAGACATTGAAATTCCCACATGGAAGTGGGAGGATGTGAATATGGACTTTGTGGTTAGATTGCCTCGGACCCGAAGGCAATTCGACTCCATTTGGGTTGTTGTGGATCGGATGACGAAATCGGCTCACTTTCTACCGGTCAAGACTACCTACAGTGTTGAGGATTACGCGAGGTTGTATATTCAAGAGTTAATAAGGTTGTATGGCGTACCTAAATCCATCATATCAGATCGTGGTGCTCAATTCACTTCCCACTTTTGGAAATCTTTTATGAAGGGCCTTGGGACCAAAATTAAGTTGAGTTTCGCTTTCCATCCTCAAACCGATGGCCAAGCGGAGAAGACTATTCAAACCTTGGAGGATATGTTGAGGGCATGTGTGTTGGAGTTTAAAGGGAATTGGGATGATCATCTTCCTCTCATCGAGTTTGCTTATAATAATAGCTTCCATGCTAGCATTGGCATGGCGCCGTTTGAATCCTTGTATAGGAGGAGGTGTAGATACCCGGTGGGTGTGGTTTGAATTGGGTGAGATTGCTTTAGTTGGCCCAGATTTGGTGTTGGATGCTATGGAGAAGGTAAAAATGATTAGGGAGAGATTGAAGGCGACCCAAAGTCGTCAAAAGTCCTATTCGGATAGTAGGAGAAGGGACCTCAAATTTTATGTTGGGAATTGGGTTTATGTGAAAGTCTCTCCTATGAAGGGCATAATGTGTTTCGGCAAAAATGGCAAGCTAGGCCCTCGGTGTGTTGGTCCTTACGAAATTGTCGAGCGGATTGGAGGTGTGGCTTACAAGTTGGAGTTACCTTCGGATTTGGGTTCCATTCATCCGGTCTTCCATATGTCCATATTGAGAAAATTAGTGGGTGATCCTAGCACCATTGTGCCTTTGGAGGGGATTGAGGTTGAGGAAAACTTGACTTATGAGGAGGTGCCGGTGGCAATCTTGGATAGGCAAGTAAAACGGCTTTGCAACAAAGATGTGGCTTCGGTAAAGGTACATTGGAGAAATCAACTGGTGGAAAGTGCTACTTGGGAGGCGGAGCTGGACATGATGAAACGATACCCTCATCTTTTCCAATCTACTAAAGCCTAAGGTACTAGGAATCTTCCTTATCAATTGTCTCATTTTCTTGCCCTCTTGAGTCTCATAACATGACATGCATATGTGTACACTAAAAGACTTTCCTTTCTTTACAAATGAGTTGAATACAATTTTGATATGAGCTTGGTCTTGAACTAAAATTTGATTTGTGGCATAAAAAGCTTTTTGTACAAATCTTGTAAGCTGAGTGAGTTGTGCATTGTGTCGAGTGTCGGAACTATCTGGCCTAAACTCTAACTTTTCAAGCCTTGTTCTTGCACATTCAGGGATGAATGTTCCCAAGGGGGAGATGATGAAAGGCCCCGGATCTTGACGTCACTTTGAGGTCCATTGACTTGCCCAGAAATCAGCTAGGCATCACCCCACAGAAGGGCCTACATGGCCCGAGTGGAGTCATACGGTCTGTGTGGACTCCCATGGAGTGACACCTGGGAGGTGTGGGGGTAAACGGGCCTCCACACAGTCCATGTGGCCTTCCGTTTAAATATGCAGTGTGGAGGATTGCCTATACAAGGACAGGGTTACGAACCGTATGACCATAGACTGTCCGTGTACCGGTCTGTGAGGTGATACTTAGTCCGGAAAATCTTGCCTCCAAAAATTTTAAGTCCAGGGCCACGATATAGTAAATGGTCCGTGTGACACTACACGGACCGTATACCATCCCGTATGCCCCAGACGGACCGATTTCAGGTCCATTTCATTAATGGCATTTTTGAAATATTGGTTATTCCCAACAAAAACTTGGTCATTTCCCACCCCTCCTAAGCTCCCTATATAAGCTTAACTTCACCAAATTTCAGCATTTCTCTCATTTTCTCTCCTCTCTCTAAGAATCTAAGAATCCACTCCTTCAAGCTCTCCAACATTCTATCTAGGATCATTCAAGCTAGGGCCCTCAATTTGAAGTCCATTCCTCTTGGTGTTGTCTTCAACCAGGTATGTGGGTTTGATTCTTGGTTCCTTTCAACCAAGAAGATCCAAGTTCTTCTCAAACCATTTTATAAACTTGTCTATTTAAAATGTGAAATTTTACTACTTGGTCTTGGTAACTTGAACCATGCATGTGCTATATGCTACTTCGAATTTTGAGTTATGTTAAGATTTATTATGATGAACTACTGGGATCATGAAACTATGAACATGCAAGTCCTTTAAAGATATTACCATGCATGGGTGATCTATATTACATTTTCATATGAATTTTATTAAAGATTTCTTAGTCTTTACATTGTATTGTTAATTTTGGTTATACTCTACATTACCCATGCCATCCCTACATTATGCATTGCATCACATTCATGACATTGGTACATGGAAAATCTTGGAAATGTGAGATTAAGTCCAATTTCGTTTTTGAAAGGAATTATGATATGATGTTTGGTAAGACATGGGATATGACAAGAAGGTGATCACTGGTATCTCTATGATTATGGATCTTGGAGCATCTTGGGTGTTTACACCATCTTGTATCTTGGCTCTTTGAGCATCTTGGGTGCTTGCACCATCTTGTACTTGTAGATGAGCTATTCCTTGCATTGGCATCTTGAATATGATCTTGTAATTTGGCGTTGAGCCTAAATGTGCCTTGAATGTTTTGAACCTTGCACTTGACTCTCTTGAAAGCATATGTATACATATATAGTATTCTTGTGGGATATGTAAGACTTAGCACCAATGGATTGGGGGCGTTAGGGATATCCCCAAGGTCCCTCTTTCTTGTTTTGAACTATGTGCCAGCATAGGGACGAATGTTATTCGTCTACTTGTTTATGATATAACATGTCTTGATATAATACTTGTAAATCCTTTTGAAATGGGGTTCCTGTAAGGAAGTGACCATCCATCTAAATCGGGTTTCCCGTAGGTGTGATGTAGATTACCTTTGGCAAGTAATCTTCTCCCTACCGGTGGGAGGTCCCAATTAGTCCAATTCATGTAATAGCTCGCATGGATTTGGTTTTTCGGTTATAGTCCATCCTCGCTATATGTATATAGGAGCATTATCGCATTTGCACGCATCACGCATCCCATGGCATCTTGTATATTAAATCCCTTTGCTTATATGATCCTTGTATATTATGTGCCCTTGTCATCTAACATCGATATATAGGTTCGGTAAGTCATATCATTGCATGCCCACATACTTAATACATTCAAACGTACTAACGCATACTCTAACGCATACTCTACACCTGCATGCCTGCTTTGTTCTTGTGCTTCTTAAGTATATTATTTTGTTGAGGGTTAGCCTGGAACTTGTCCTGGCCCCCGTTCCTTACCTAGAGGCATGTGGTGGGTGCTTTGTACGAACCTTGTCATTTTGCTCTGTATATAAGAATTCCTCCTTTTGGGACTTAAATTTTCGTTATTTAATATGCTTATCTTTAAAATTTTGAGGCTTGTTTGGGGACTCTTGGGTCCCACTCGCCGTGTCACATTAAGGCCTCGACCCCGGGTCATGACATTGAGAGGAGTCTATTGGTGGAGTGGAATGAAGAGGGATATATCTAAGTTCGTTTCAAAATTCCCAAATTGCCAACAAGTGAAGGTTGAGCATCAAAAGCCATGTGGATTGGCTCAAAACTTTGAGATTCTGGAGTGGAAGTGGGAGATGATAATATGGACTTTATTATTGGTTTACCAAGGTCCCGAAAGCAACATGATTCGATATGGGTGTTTGCGGATAGGATGACTAAATCGGCTCACTTCTTGGCAGCTAAAACAACAAACATTGCGGAGAAGTACACCAAGTTATACATCCAGGAGATTGTGAGGTTACATGGGATTCCCATGTCCATCATCTCGGACAGAGGAGCTCAATTTACCTCCCAATTTCGGAGATCGTTCCAAAAAGGATTAGGTACTAAGGTGAATCTGAGCACAACCTTTCATCCCCTGACAGATGGTCAGGCGGAACGTGCAATTCAAACATTAGAGGATATGTTGAGAGCTTGTGTTCTTGATTTCAAAGGGAACTGGGATAATCACCTACCATTGATTGAATTTACATATAACAATAGTTATCATGCAATCATTCAAATAGCTCCCTACGAAGTCTTGTATGGGAGGAGATGTAGATCAGTAATTGGGTGGCTTGAGGTTGGAGAAGCGGAGTTGATTGGGCTTGATCTTGTCTACCAATCGATGGAAAAGGTCAAGGTCATTAGAAAGAGGTTAAAGACCGCCCAGAGTCATAAAAAATCTTATACCGACGTGAGGAGGAGAGACTTAGAGTTCGTGGTAGATGATTGGGTGTATCTAAAAGTGTCGCCTATGAAGGGTGTTTAAAGACTTGGGAAGAAGGGGAAGTTGAGTCCACGTTATGTTGGACCATATCAAATTGTAAAGAGTATTAGGAAGGTTGCTTATGAGTTAGAGTTTCCTTCTGAGTTAGATGGAGTGCATCTGGTATTCCATGTGTCGTTGTTGAAGAAATGCTTGGGAGATCCTGCCTTGGTGATCCCTATTGATAGCATTGGAGTGAATGATAGCCTATCTTATGAAAAGGCTCCGGTTTCAAATCCTTGATCATCAGATTCGTAAGTTGAGGAACAAAGAGATAGCCTCAGTCAAAGTCTTGTGGAGAAATCAATTCATTGAGAAAGCCACATGAGAAGCTGAGGAAGAGATGAAGGCAAAATATCAACACCTATTTGTGTAAGATGATGAGAGTATTGAAGGTAAATTCTTAACCTTCACTAAAATTGATGTATCTATTCTTGATTCGAGAGCTTAATCAATTGAGTTGAGTGTTGAAATAAGTTTTGAGTCTATTCGTGCCTTGATATCCACCTATACTCATCATTCAATGACGAATGATCCTAATGAGGAGATGATGTAATGTTCGATAAAATTACCAAAATATCCCTAGAGGGAGGGTATGTGCGTAACGCATCTTCCGATGCTCGTATGGTAAATCCAAGGCCAGATTTATGATCAGCACGCAAAATTGAGTAGGAAAATGGTCTCGGTCAACTTTTAGAGACCCGATCAAAAGATAATTTTTTATCCGAAGCACAAAATAGTGTTGGTGCGCGATAGGCGCACGTCACACTCCCATCGCGGACCAGCACTTATATTCTTTTGAAAATGTTTTATGGGATTTGAAAAATGCATTCAAAAACTTTTTTTGAAAAATGTAGAGTGCGTGACCAGTCCGCGTCGCGGACCGGATCTTTTTCGAGTTGAAAATTTCTAATTCTTATGAGGGGCATACCGATCAATTCCCAGCCCCTCTTAAATCCTATACACGATCTACTAAGATTATTTTGATGTAAAAAGGGTCTAAAACCCCCCATTCTAAGTCCTATTCCCATATTCTACCAAGGCTGGGGCTTGAAGAAAGAGGAGAAGAGCTTGAGTTTGAGAATTCAAGAAGAAATCTTTGACGTGCTTGATTGATAACTGTATCCTAGGTATGTAAGGCTAAACTAAAAGAATGAGATTGTTCTCTTATGTGCCCCAAAGATGGTCATAGATGAGTTGATGATTTGGAGAGTCTACATGCATGAATCCTTAATGGGTTTTCTTAAAGTTCTATTTGAAATTATATGTTTTCTCTGTTGATACTCATCATACTATTTGTTTTCTTGAATTGAACATTTTTAATGAGAATTTGCATAATTCTCCATGACTAATTTGAAAACCATGCATAATGAACTTGAGAATTGAGTCTAGAGCTTTGCGTTGAGATTGTTGATTGCGATGAGAGAATGATGATTAGTTGATAGAAATTGATTATCTGATGAGTTTTTATATATGAACTCTACCGTTGTGTCTATTCAATTGCTTCCTAATGATTATCCTAAATCTTGAGTCATTATTGATGAGATTGATTGATGAAAGGGTTAAAACCCTATGAGATACCGATTGTTGACGGGGTTAAAGTCCCTATGAGATTGGTTGAGATGGAGGTTTTATGAGCATTGAGTCATGAGAGAAGTATCGAGCACCAAAAAAGTGAGAGTCAGTCCTACTCGAACTCATCAAACTTTGTTCCCAAATGTAGGTGAGGCATAGAATCATCACATATATTATGGTTCCCTTGAGAGTAACGGTCCCTAAAAGAAATAGAGGACCTATTGAGTTTGACTCCATATTGGGTGAGCTGATATGGTTTTTGAGTGTTCCCTACGTAGCAAGTTTGGAACCACTGTGGCAACATCAACGTGATTGTTGTACATTCACTGGCTCATAAGTGATTGTTGTCTGATAAGAGAAACTCCCATAAATTTCCTACCTTGAGTACTCCGAGTCAAGATGAGATGAAATAAGATAAGAGGGGGTGAGCTCCTCTGACATAAGATGAGATGAGATGAGAGGTGGAGAGCTCCTTTGAGATGAGTCTGAGATGATTGATGAGTTTGAGTTGTTGATGTGTCACTTATTTGCTCTTTATTCTTGCATAGATAGACATTTGATGTTATTTGATGATTACTTTGAGTTGATGTTGTTTCCATATTATTCTACCTCCGTTTCACTTAGCTATTTTACATATCGGTACATTCCAAGTATTGATGTCCCCTAGGGATTGCATCGTTTTATGATTAAGGCAGTTACTAGAGATCGTCAACAGGTGCTCCATTGAAGATCTGAGACTCACAGTTGACTTACTGAGCCTCCCCTATTTCAGAGGACCCACTATGATCATTTCATCTTGCTTTAGAGTTAGACTTTGGATTATTTCTTTTATTTTGATTTAGGTAGCCATGGATCTGTCATTGGCACCACATGAGTAGTAACAGAGGCTTTATAGAAGATGGTTGAGCGTTGATGTTGAGATTGTGAGCTAGTTCTTTCTACTAGCCTTCATTATTATATACATATTTTTAGCCTTTAGATGAGATGTACCCACTTACTTATACTTTCTTCAGTAGAGATAATTGATTGAATGATGTGATAAGGCTAAGTGATTCTCTTACGGACTAGCAATAGTCTCTGAGTGCCGGTTACGCCAAGAGTACCATCCCAAGGCATGATAGTTATTATACCAAATTATGTATGAACTATGAAGAATTACATGATTATAATGATTTTCAAGTGAAAGTATATAATTTCCAGTACACATGATTAGGGCTTGATGAATTGATGTGGTTTCCCTTACTAATGCTCCAAATTGATTTTAATTGTATGTTTCCTATGAATTTCATTCAATTACATTATTATGACTAAACTATTCATGGGCCCACACTTAACCCTATAAAGCTATGTATTTCTATGACAATGATCTCAAGTATGTAAAGACATGTTTTAAATGACAATGATGATGATGTTATAATAACAACGATGCTATAATAGGGAGGGTGATTAAGACCCTAATGTTGATGATGATGTTATATGGGAATGTCTACCCACACTCTATGAAAGCTTAAGTAGATAAACTATTCTTGTAACGTGAGATTTTTCATGAAAGACTATGATGACTATTTTACAAGCTATGGAAGTATGATTTAATTAAGTATGAATTATGTTGAAAAGTTATGTGTAAGCATGATTTATGGATTCCATGATATGACTTAGCACCAAATGAGATTGGGAGTGGGGACTCAATTTAAGGGGTCCCTAAAGTAAAGACTACCTTTCTCATAACTACATGCCACCATAGGGGATGACGATTATGTGCCTATACGGTATTATGTTAGTGGATCCACAAATATAGAGCATATACTGAAATGGGAAGGTTCTTGTATGGTTCATGTTAAAGCACTTATCAAAATGAGAAGGATCCATACAATAAGGTATAGTCTACCCTGGCAAAGTAGGCTACTCTTTTACTCGGTGTTGAGGCAACATCGGGATTCCATGTAATAGTCCGCATGGTCTTATATGTTAGTTGTGGTCTTATTCTCACGTATGCATGATATGATTATGAAAGGATTTTGATTATGTTTCTTCACATGATTTTGAAACTTACATTGTTCACGCATATTGTGTCCTTATCTATTTGAATATGATCACGTATATTGGTATTATATTGTAATGTCCTTTGATTCATGGGATACCTTTAGTACATTCTATGTACTAACACATACTTTCTTGCCTACATGATCTAACCATGTAGGGACAGGCGACAAGGTGATTATTACATTTCATGGCTAGCTTGGGAGTTGAGTTTGAAAGATTTTTGGTGAGTTCCCATGCTTCAGGAACAAGCCCCTTTATGATGCTTTTCCATTTAGACTTTGTTGATTTTATTTGATATATGTCTTGAGGGTGAGGTAGTAAGCTATGTTCTAGACCTTGCCAAGATCTTATGATGTAGAGGCATGTTTTGGACACTATGAAGTGATGAAATTTCCCATAAGGTAACTATGATATTTTCTAATATGAGGCATTCCACTTACTTATTCTCTTATGTATGCTTGCTTTACCTTATAAATACTTATGATATGAACACGAGGCTTGGATGGGGAGCCTTCGGGTGTTACATTCATCGTGTCACGGCTAGGCCCTGGGTTTGGGTTGTGACACTATGTCTCCAACAATACTTTTAAAGCATAGATATGGCGGGAGGCTTAGACATGTCCAAAGCTCACCCTCAAATGTAATATAAAGTGAAATAAGTGTCATAGTCATAAACAAAAAGCTAGATGAAAAGGGTCTATTGTCCTTGAAACTAGAGGACTCACTAATAAAGTAAAGTCCTCAATCCAAATTCAACTGTGAGTGTAAGGAGGACGAGGATCACCGGGCCTTACATGGTGACATCTTATAGGAAAATAATGCATTGGTACTATGAAATGTACTAAGTATGTGGAATGTAATAGGAAATCATATGCCATAATAAGCAAGATACATAATCATAACAAGGATAATAAGCTCAATATGTAATGAATGTTCAATGCCTTATTAAAATAATGCTTGGAAGACACATAAACTTCATAACGGATCATGTACCTAACTATGTGAGAGGAGACCTTAACCGATACTAAGACCGTGTGAGCTATAACTATGTGAGAAGAGACCTTAACCAACACTAAGACCATGCGAGCTACTACATGGAATTCTGATGTTACCTCCACACTGGAGGAGTAGTCTACTTACCAAGGTAGACTATACCCCACTTTGTGGGTGTCATGAACATGATGCTATATGTGGATCCACTAGGTAATACATAATTCTATGGTGGCATATAGTTATGAGGCAAAGGCTTTATGTAAGGACCCTTGGGGATAGTCCCTTACCTCAGTCCTCATTCGGTGCTAAGTCTAGTCCAATGGAATACATAAACATAATCATAAATTCATAAGCTTGTCAATGTAAATATATAATGATAGGAATAGCTCATTTACTTCATAATATCTTTAAGTGAGAGTTGTTCTTTCACAAGAGGGTGTATCATACATAAGTCATAAAAAAGACTTCATAAATCATTTCACAACTTTCATGAACTTTCATAACATGTAGTAAAACCCTTCAACATTCATAACATACTTCATGATAGAACTTCTACTTGAAACTTGATGGGTCAATGCATATGATCTTTTAAAACATGAGTCCAAGAGTAACATGCATAAACATAAAGGAACTTATCAATTTGAACCAATCTCAAACAATCCACCATGATCATTGCAAAAACCTAGATAGGGAAATCATGAAATTCATATTAATAATCATCATAAATCATTGCTTGTCATGAAATTGTATAAATATGTTTCATGTAACTATAAATGCAACATAAAATCCATGTTTAAAGTCTTTTCATAAAACTTCATAAGATTCACAAACTTTGAGCAAAGTGGAATAAGAAGAATTCTTGAGCTTTGTGGGTGGGAGGTACCCACAAATCAAACTCACATACCTTGACTATGATTTTATGAGAAAAATCTAGAACGGAAGTGAGAAATCTGAACGCCTAGCTTGAGCCCTTTACCTGGCCCCTTGGAGGAACTTGAGAGTGGGAGGTCTTACACATAGGTAAATTTTGGGAATGAGTTGAAATAAGAGGAGTTTGAGTAGTATCATGCTAAAAAAAGAGTCATTTGGGAGTCAAAATGACGTATTTTTAGACATAGGGCATGCAAAAGGTCAAAAATGCCCTTTATTAAAATTGTCAAGAGCCAGACTATGAGACCCATCTACAGGTCGTAAATTGAAATATGGGTCATAAATGCTACATTTCATTTTGTTACATTTTGGACCTTCTAAAATCATCTCTGAATTTCCATCTAGAAGTCCATTTTATGACTCACAAATAGTTCTACGGGTCGTAGAACCCATTCATAAAATGGCCTAACACTTAGAAAAATTTCTTGCTTAAGGGATCCATTTGTGATCCTATTTATGGCTCGCAAACAAGAATACGACTTGATTTATTATTCGTACATCACACTTTAGAAACTCAAATCTTGATCAACCTTGGCCATCCTTCCATGGACACATTGTATGGTCCATAGTTCCATTTACGAACAGTAATTACCCCTCGTAGACCTCACCTATTCTTGGCAAAATTTCCACCTTACTGGTCCTAAACCATGAGCCTTGTCTATGACATATGGTTTGAACAATGGGCCATATATATGGCTCTTACATTGCCCTGTACAAATTTTCCAAATTTCATTTCCTCTGGAAGTTTCATACCTTCCAACTTGTGGATCTTTATAGGTAACATATTTATGCGCACAGAGTTTCGAACGAACTCGGGTACCCCATCGGGGATTCAAACCTTGTTGCATCAACTGATGCTGGACTATCGTTTTTTCACATTCGCAGGTTGATAGCCGCATTCACGAAGGTATCTTCATTTGGCCAACACATTCGCAAGCCTTGTGCATATTCGTAGAGAGGAGGGTAGCCTTGCCTCTCCTTTCACTAAGATCCAGCAAGATTGCAATGCTCTGGCCTATTGGCTTCTGCATTTGTGGTGTGTGATTGTGTTTGGTCCCTTTTAATTAAAGACCAGTCCACACCATCTCGATCCCACTTCTTCAAAACCCAATATTTGGAGCTATAGACCTCCCTTTGAGGTGATTCAAAGTGTTGGTGTTATCTGGATAGTGGCTACGTGGTAGGGTGTTTAGCAAAGCCTATAGATCATTGTTTTGAGGTAAATATTTTCCCCAAAGGGGCTATCCTTTTCTTGAAATTCTCCTTTAATTGAATTTTAATTACATGAGTCAATCTCCCCCGTTTTTGAGCATAAAATTGTGCCTCATTTTGGGGTACAAGCTCAATATTGCATTTATTACCTTTTTATGAATTCAATTTCAAAGTTCCCATAATCCCGTTTTATATAAGAATTTGTGTCTATCTTTGAAAAATTTAATATTGGTGCCAAAATATTCGTATTGATGTGGTGATTGACTTTTTGATAGCATGGCAACATTTGAAGGTGATTCAAGTATGGATAACTATCGTGGAGTAGATTTGGAGTACACGTAATTGGCTTTGAGGTAGGCAGCAGTCTCTATCCTTGACTAGGATCTTCTTGATAATACTTAGTATAAATTTCATATTAATTTGGGCTATATCTTGCTAGTAACACTTTTCCTTCCATCCTTTCATGCTTTTATGAGTTTTGAGCGAGCATTAGACTAATATAGTCCCTCGAAGACCTTAGCAATAGGCTTGGACTTGTAACCTATCATGATTTAGAGCGTATTATCCTTTTTAAGAGTTATTCGGAGGCCTTAGATTAGATTGAGCCTTAGATTCTTTGATTTGAACCTTTTTCCCTTGTAGTTAGATGTGGCTCTTGATGTTTCTAATAGTAGGCTTTGAGCCAGTGCCTGAGACTTTAGTGGTTGACTGTACCCATAGGTTTGACTTTGTTTGTCTTAATAGTTTGTTGGTGATTATAGATTTGGTTTAGGCGATGAAGCGAATCAAGAGGTATTTCCTCCTCCCTACTTACTTTTAGCTACCTAATATTCCTTAGCTTTATGCTTAGCTGCATGAGGGTGATATTTTATTGGATTATGGTTATTCTATATTGTAGGCCCGAGGCCTTGTTTGAGGAGCAACTGGATCCCTGGTTACTCTCTCAGCTTTCATATTTATAGAGATACTGGTTTGATTTCCTAGCCTTGTAGTCCTTGTTTAGATACTGAGATGTCATGTATTGCATTGGTTGCTCATTCATATTGATTTTGAGGTACAATCTTGTTTCATGCATTGGCTCATCATATATGCATAAAGAGAAAGACAGAGACAAAAAGGTTGCTATTGTGGAATTGGTTGAAAACTAGTTTAATGGGATTCGTACCACCTGGGCCACATGATTTCTTAGTTTCGATATTTTTGAGGCATTGAGAATGTGCTCTTTTTAACTTGAGATTATGGATGCATCCGAGAGGACCTCGAGATTTTATGATTTGATTAGCCGGCACATTGACGCCCTTTCTATATTTCTATGGCTACTATTATTCCTCTAGTATCACTGATGGAGATGATGACGAAGACCTTGTTCAGGATCAAGCAGTGTATATGAGTTTCTCGTTCCCCAGTGGGACTTTCTCACCAAAAGTACCATTATATCAAATTGAGGTGATGCACCGGTCCTACCTTCTTGGCTGGGTTGGGGTAGGTTGTATACACTAGTGGTTATGCCCTATGGTGAGGTTTCATGCATTGCATTCATATACATTGTCCTTACCAATATATCATTTGTTGTTTGGTCCCCCGACAGTATAGGATGCTAGTAAGGATTTCATTTGTTGATTGCACTACTGATAGTATGGGTTGCTGGTTGGTTATTGATTGTTCATATTTTTGTTTGCCTATGTTGCGCTGTTAGTTAGTGATTACTCCTTCCTTGGTTAAATATAATACATTTCTAGGTTGAGTTGGATTAGTTTCTGGGTGGCTGAGTTGTTTATAGGCTTTTAATGTTTTTCTATCATTTGTCCCTTATCGAATATACTCTTTACCCTTTCCTCTTTGTTAGTAGATGGTAGAACTGCTTCTCCCACATACGCTTTTTGCATCACCTTCTTCACCTCGTTTATCTTGATTATTATGTATTCTTTATCTGTGGAATTCAATCAGCCTATTCTTGCTAGGTAACATTTGTTTGGTATAGATGATACACTTTTTCCTCCAGTTGATCCTAGCACGAGTCTCCGCTGTTGATTTTCTTTCATGCAGAGCTATTGTGGATTTCGGAGATTGAGGTGAGCTTCAGGCATCCGGAGTTGTCAATTTCCATTCTATTATTGGTTAGGCTAGTCTTTATTTTGTATGCAAAGATAGATTGTATTGTTATTATATTTGTAAAAACTTTGCATTTTTATTTTGTATATCAAAAGCTAGATTGTTGATTGATGTCAGGTCTTGAGGTGGGATCTAGTGTGTTATTGTTGTTGATATCCTATTTCTTCTCTTCATGGTTGGCTTTTTGCTTTGTTTTGCTAGCTTCCCCGAAATATTCCATTGCTTATGATTTGGGGATATTGATTAGGATTACCTACCGGTGGATTGGGGTAGGTCCATCACGGCCCGAGGGATTGGGTTGTGACATTATTTAAATTTTAAACATCAAATTAAACAATTAAAGTTTACGATATTGTTTTTACACTGCATTCGAAATTTCTATAAGAAAATACATTAAACTTATTAGTGTCACATGTATTGACAAATTTTCTATAATTAGATGAAGTAAAAATTTATAAAAATCTAGACATAGATATGTGACTTTTGATCCTTCCTAATTTTTACACTTTTTTAGCATTAAATATTTTTGTTGCCGCCTTAAAGTTGATTTTTCCAGCTTTATTTTCTTTTTAGAAGGCTTTACTTGAGAAAATTGAAAATTACAAAAATCGTCATGTTTTGAATAATATTTTTATTTTGACTTGTGAAGAAAAGAAAACATTACAGAAATGTATTCTTTGAATTTTCATTGAATCATTTGCAAGTTTTTAATTTTGCTATATTCTTCCAACAAAATCTCTTAGAAGACTAGATTAATACTCTGAGACTGTTCCAACAATATCTCTTGTTGTCGATCTCATCTTTGGCGACTTTGATCTAATTTTCCATGACTTCTTTCCTCCTTGACTTCTCTTTCACCCCAATCTCATCTCCGATAATTTCAATCTAATCTCCCAATGATGTCTTTCCCTGAAAACTCTCTCTCACGTTGATCTCATCTGTAACACCTTCCATCTAATCTCCAACAACTTTGCAAAGGTGTCGATTTTCATTGTAGGGTTTCGAGAGTTTCATCGTTGCTAGCGACACAATTTGCCATAGCAACTGGAACGCATAGACTCCGACTCTAGCTAAGCAGAAAAAGAACCAAGTTTCATCTTCCCACATTCTATTTTCTAGGCAGTAGCCTACACACCAGGTTCTACATTTTCCCTTTTTACATGTAAGCCAAGATTTTTAGGGCCTAGAATTTGTATTGTTTTTGTTATTGCTCTGTCATTTTTCTCAATCGATTGGGAAAATCTTTGTTTTTTGCCGATTTTGCTTTCTTGCCATGATCTTCTACTAGGAATTTCTTAAATTCTTGAACAAGTAGTTGCCAATTTCCTTTTTAAGTATCTCATAATAGATGGATCTGCTATTTTAGTGTATTTCTTGTGCTTATTCTTATTTTTTTTTCTAACTATAGTATAGTCTAGACTACCACTTCACAATTTTGATTGATTTCTTGATTGATAGTATAGTTCAGCTACGGGCTTCATCTTCTACTTTCTTTCTGCTTTCTGTGATTTCCTAATATAGTTGCTTATTGCCTGGTCTTTCAAATTACAAACCAATTTTAATAGTCTTAAATATTTTCTGGAGTAGTTGATATCTTCCTAGTGCCTTGTGATTGTGAACTAGGATCATGTCCTCAATCGAGGCTAGGGGTAAGAGATAGTAGTGGCGTAGCAGTTATGGGTCCTTCTAAGCTAAGAGTATTGTCATGACCCAGAACATAGGCCTAGTTGTAACATGGAAAATGAGGAACCCGAAGGTCATTCACCCAAGCCTCTTAGCATACATTAAGCATACAAGATAACCAATAGAAGAATAACATAAGCAGAAGCAATACTAACACAACTCATAGTATAGGAGTACATGACATAAGAGAATACAAACTAAATATCTGAATCAATACATAATTCCAATGAATACCTCTAACTCATAACCATCGACAGGAGCTCAGACAGGACCTGGCTCACCCTCAACATAAAGAAAGATAGTCTCAACTACAAAGCATGACATGAAAATAAGGATAGGAGGTTTTGTCCCGAAGCATGAGGACTCACCTAATTTGGATCGTCTAATAACCTGGATCTAGCCACGGGGATGGGTGTGAGGATGATCTGCACCTACATTGTGATACAATTTATGCATAAAGTATGTGTTAGTATGTTTGGATATACTAAGTATGCGGGCACGGAATGTAAAGTAAACATAGTAAAACATGCATATTGGTGTTACATGAAAGCCATAATGTATGAACAAATACAAACACATGAAAGTAAACTTGTTTACATCACTATTAATCCTTACAAACCATATTGTACTCATTAGCTCATAGTCCATACAAGCTTTCATACATAAGAGTCACTCCTTGCTTCATTGTGTAAAGGGAGGGTTGTGCCCACCCTCATCAATTCACTGTGTAAAGGGAGGGTTGTGTCTATCCTCATCAATACATATAATAGCTAACAACAAGACTGTGTATAAGAAAGGTTGTACCTATCCTCATATATATATTCAAACAAT
This sequence comes from Solanum rostratum, assembly GCA_029948455.1. Taxonomy (NCBI): domain Eukaryota; kingdom Viridiplantae; phylum Streptophyta; class Magnoliopsida; order Solanales; family Solanaceae; genus Solanum; species Solanum rostratum. The sequence goes on from CM057051.1 coordinate 26,855,737, forward strand.
GTAAAGGAAGGGTTATGCCCTTCTTCATCACTACATATTAACTTATACAGGATAGTATAAAGGGAAGGTTGTACCTATCCTCATCAATACACATATGTAGTGTAAAGAGGGTTGTGCCTATCCTTATCAATACACACATGAGTCACCTCATAATAGTGCAAAGATAAGGTTGTGTGTATCCTCATTAATACACCATAATTCACATGCTAGTGTAAAGGAAAGGATGCTCCTATGCTCATCATTACATGATAATTCATACATGATAGTATTTACATACTCATAGTTGAAGTCATATCACCTCCATAATGATGTAATTCATGTTCACGTTGACGTCATGCTCCAATTACCATCAAATCACACTAAATTGGTACTCAACCTCAAGTTATACTCATGATCATAGGTTCATGTTCATGTTTTCAAACTTAAATCATGCTCACATTCATCATTTCAAACTAAGGGTGTCAAAATGATCTCAAATATAGCGACACACCCAACCGTCCTAAAATTTTATGGGTTAGGCTCAAGATAATTTGAATTAGGTTCAATCACAACCCAAACCTTAACCCATTTTGAAAGAATTTTCCATTGAGGCCAATTTAATCTCCAATTTCAACTGCTTCTAAGGCTCTTCACTTGAATTGATTTAATGTGTGTTTTTTGTGTATTTTATATTTTCTGTGATTTATATATCTATTTGTAAATTATATTTTTATTTTTATTTTTTTGAGTTAAAATTCGAATTATGATAATAAAAAATAAATAATAATAATATGTTAAAGTTATTGAGCTTAAGTGGGTCGAGTTGGATGGATCATGACCTAACCTGAATTTTAGTCCATTTGAGCCAAACCTATTTGAGCACAAAGTGAATTTGGATGGGTTATAACCCAACTCAATTTTTATCTCAACCCATTTTAACATTCTCAATTTCAATCAACCCACCCATTTGATACCCTTATTTCAAACCAATTCACAATCAAATTCTCGTGTAGAAGCTTTGTCTAATGCATGATCATATGGTGTGAATTGAGGGATTAACATGGGTACAAGAAATTCATGCTCAAAACATGATAATTTGATAGAATCATACATAATCCATACATAGAAGAGCATTTGAGTCATAATATAGGTTACCATGCATGAATTCATAGTTCAGCAAGTCATGTAAGTTCAGATTTCATCATAACTATATGATCCAATCGGATGATGCTTATTCCATGTTCAAATCGTCATCTGAATACAACTCACATCATAATTCCAACAATTTGAAATCAAATCATGAAAACCATTCTTGAATCATGCTTTAAAGAACCACTTGTGCACTTTTCGAAACATGATAGCTAAGACTCAAATAGATTACTTACTCCTTGGGAAGGGTGATAGAGGACTTTGTAAAGATTGCAAGGTTATTTCGAGTGAGAATCTTACTATCCAACATAAGCTTTTGGTGATAGACTTGGAAATTAGGAGGGAGAGGAGGAAGAAGACCTTATAAGACCGATCAAGGATTAAATAAGGTGACTTGACTCCTACTCTTTCACGAGAGATGGGGGAGAAGTTGAGTGGTATAGGGTCCTCAAGTAGTAAGGATATTAAAAATATGGTGAATAAGACAACTAGTTGCATTAGGGAAGCAGCTACAGAGGTGCTAAGTGTATTGAAAGGTAAATTTGATGTCTATTTAGAAGATTGGCAGAACGAAGAAGTTCAAGACAAAAATGAAAGCAAAGAAGGTTGCGAATAAAAATTTGGTGAAATCCATGGAGAGGAAGAGAAATGGATGGTTAAGGAAGTTTATAAGATGAAAAAGACAAAAGGTAAGTTAGTAATTGTCACGCCTAGGAGGACACCCTTGGTGTGGCTGGCACTAGAAAACCATTGCTGGCTCCTAAGCGAACTACTTGGCCATATCACATTCATTCAATCACAATCTAACAGCGGTACACATCAATAATCAAAATCAATTCAATATTGTGAAAATAATTTTGAAAAGTATAAGTCTTAAAAATAAGAACATCAACTCTAACCCATCATTGTCTATAAAGCCTCTATCTCTAAGCATCTAGATGGTTCCAACGACAAGTTCATGGCTACCTCGAATAAATATAAAAGTACTAAACTCAAAACAAGAAAGACATAAGTGGTATCCTTCGAATGAAGGAGAGGACTCACCAATCAGTTGATAGAGATAAGATCGTCAACGAAATGCTTGTTGATGATCTCTAATATCTATCTCTGCATCATGAAAAGATGCAGGTCCAAATGGACGTCAGTACACGTGATGTACGAGTATGTAAAATATCTAGAAAGGAAATAACACAATCATAGATACTCAACTCAACCATCAACTCAGCTCAAAAGACTCAACTCATAAAGATGATAAACTAAATCAAAATGTCATAAATCAAGAAAAATATGGTTTAGACAAAGAGCAATCACATCACATCTAATCTAATCAAATCAGAGTACTATTATGTCTTATTGGGAGTTTCACTTATCCAACAATCAATGATCGTGTGATAATCTCATTAATGTTGCCATAATTGTTCAATACTTTGCCAAGGTAAAAAATGAATTGACCCATCATGAATCCAATCAATTAAGTCCTCCATTGTTTCAGATACCTATCAAGAGGAAACATTTAACTTAACAGTTTCAATCCTCTCCTACGTTTGGCGACGTAGTTATTTAGTTCGACTTAGACTTACTTTCACTCAATTCGGTGCTCGATACTCTTCCCAAGACTCAATGCTTGTAAACAATCAATCCAATTGATTAGTCTCATGGGAACTTATCAATTCATCAATTTTATCATAATCAAGCCTTTCGACCTATCAACCATCCAATCACATCTTTCAAGGGATATTTAGACAATCGATAAGAGGAATATCAATTTAGACAAATCATTTGAGTTCAATTAATGAAGATTCATAGGACCATCCAGTTTTATCAACATAGTCATTGTGCTCACATCACTTTCACAATCACAATCATAATGTCAAGGCTTTAGACTCAATCCCTAGGTTTATTAATGCCATCTCTTATTAAATAATATCTAGAGTTTATGAATTAACTCATGTAAAAATATTTTTTTAGTAAATCAAGTTCATGATAATCATCAAGTATGTAAAAATATATACAATATATAATTTACAAGAAAACCTTCAAAGAAAACATGCATGGAGATTCAATACTTTCACAATTTCTCTATTACCATCAATGGTGGAACATGGAAGAAAAATCTCATGCTTTAGTTTAGCCTTACATACCCCGAAGAGAAAAATCTCTTGAAGAAACCTTTGGTTTGCACTTGAATATGAAGAATCTTAGCCTTTTTTTGGGGAGAACTTTGAATATAGTCTTGTAATGTTTTTAGGATTTATAGGTTAATGAGAGGTTATTAGGCTATATGATAGGCTTAGGGAAGTTAACTAGGGGTAAAAGGTCCAAAATAACCTATTGGGAAAGTCAGTAATCATCAAAATTGAAAATAATGACTTTTTGATAAGTTCTATCAGACAAAACTGTGGTCTAGGGGTTCCATGGCTGAACCATTTGGGGATACGCCAAATGGAGACCTCTGATTGCGCTTTTTTTTTTAATAGTTTCTCAGCCTTTTCGAAACATATCAGAGGTCAAATTTGGTGGATCGCGAGTTCGACAATCCAAACACATTTTAGTAAAATAGTCATATCGTTTTACTCTGAACTCTAATTATGACAAAATTAGATGCATTGAAAAGATAATTCACAGATCTTTAATATGATATATAATGGGTAACCTAACTCCTTATGTTCTGAGAGATATAGCCATTTGAAGTTACCCTTCTGTGAACTCATACAAAACTTAGCCGATTGAAATGTTTTGAACTTGTCTTGACTTTGGGTGTCCCTTATGACCTCAAACAACATCCAACACACTTCAAATACTTAGGAAAGGATCTTAACATACATTCTCAACCTTGAAGTTATTGGATCACCCAATTTCATAGAATTTCATATCAAAACTCAATCGATAAGGAAGGTTTTAACTCAACTTTGTGTTAAAGGATTTTTGTGACCTTTTGTTAATCTCAATCTATTATCCCACTATTCAATTTGCTTTAGTAATCATACACATAAAAGTAAAGCTCGAATCTTAGCTTAGAAATTTTTAAGGTGTTACATCAATTACATCTGCTAAGATAGCAACTTTCAAACCCTTATATGTAAAGCTAGGGGATAAAGGTGTGAATACGATAATGTATAGTCCCACGAAGAAAAAGACTTGTGACTTGGATCGAGTGAAGTGCATTAAGGATGAGGAAAGAAAGGATTGGTGGAAAAGATCTCCATTAATTAAAACAATTGCAAGCATACTTCTACAAACTCTTAAATGAAAAAGGGATAAAAGTATTGTGTTGGGTGAATTGGTGCACTTGGAAAACTTTGAGACTTTAGGTATTGTAGGTGTTTTAATATTGAAAAAGGTAAATATGTTGTTATTAGGATGCGCAGAGGTAAAGTAATCGAATTTGATGAGATTCTTATTGAATTTTGAAAGAGCACAGACAAGAAAGGTATGGAGTGCTATTTTTAAATAAAATAAATGCCCAATAAATGGTGGTAGAGTATCGTCTCATTATACAAGAACAAGGGTGATATCCAAAACTATTATAATTGCAAGGGTATTAATTTACTAATATGAAGATCTCGGAGAGACCGATAGAGATAAGGGTGAGAAGGGAAGCGTTCATTTTCAAGAATTAATTTGGATTCATGTTAGGATAATTGACTACTAAAGTCATCTAGCTTGTGTGGATATTGGTAGAGAAATATAGGGAAGGAAAGAAGAACCTACACATGGTATTCATTGATCTTGAAAAGGCCTATGAAAAAGTCTCGAGGGTTGTTGTAGGGAGTTGTTTGGACGCTAAAGATGTCTTGATGGTGTATATTAGGGATATAAAGGATATGTATGATGGAACTAAGACTCAAATTAAAGTAATGGGAAGAGACTTGGAACAACTTCTAGTATAGATAGGACTACACTAGGGATCAACTCTTACCCCTTTCCTATTTGCCTTGGTAATGGATAAATTGAGATGGCCTATCCAAAATGAGGTTCCATGGTGTATGTTATTTGTGGATGACATAGTATTGATTGATGAGACACAAACAAGGTTAATGATAGCTTGGAGATTAGATACAAACTCTAGAGTCCAAAGGTTTTAGGTTGAGTAAGATCAAAATGGAATACTCAAAGTGTAAATTAATTGATGCTTTGAATGAAACAAATGTGGAAGTAAGGATTTCCATATAGACTATTCCTAACAATTCTTTTAAGCATCTTGGCTCCACAATCCAGGATAGTAGGGGCATCAATGATGATGTTACATATCGCATTAGGGTGGCTCGGACGAAATGAAGTCTTGATTTTATAGTCTTGTATGATAAAAAGATACTACCAAAATTAAAAGGTAAGTTTTTTAGAATGATGGTTAGACTGTCCGGGTTGTATAAGGTGAAGCGCTTTCTAGTTAAGAACTCACATATCTAGAAGATGCATGTGGTGAAGATGAGGATGTTGATATAGATATATGGGTATACTAGAAGTAATAAAATTAAGAATTTGGTTATTCAGGAGATGGTGGGAGTGGCCTTCGTAGTAGAAAAGATGAACAAAGTGAGATTCATATGGTTTGGACATGTGAAGAGAAGGTGCAGTGATGTCCTAGTGAGGAGGTGTGACAAGTTGATTGTAGAAAGTATGTGCAGAATAATTAGATAAAATATGTTGTAATTTCATATTATCGAGGACATGACTCGAGATAGGAAAGAGTTGAGGTCACATATAAGGGTAAAAGATTAGTAGGGGCCCGAGTGTTGTTTTGCTTTATGAACACTTAGGCTTGTTAGTGCATGAAATAATACGAGTTGTGTTCTTGTAGTTTTTATCATATGTTTTTTATTCTATTTTGATTATCACACTATTGTGTTGTTATTGTTGTTTCTTTCTTGTAGACCTTACAATGCTTTTCGTATTAATTGTTATGATTTATTTAATTTTTTTTCTTCTTCTTTTAATTGAAAACACTTGAGCCAAGAGTCTTTCAAAAACAGTTTCTCTATCTTCATAAGGTAGCAGTAAGGTGTGCCTACATTCTACCACCCCTTAGTGGGATGGCCTATAACTTGTAGCTATAAGTAGATGCATCAAAAAGGAGTTATAACATTCAAATAACCAACTAGTTTGGCTTGAAGAGTAGTTGTTGATTCATAGTTTCTTGGTAGCACAACTTTTAGGTTCATCTTGTAATCTTCTTGTTGATTAGTGGATACTTATACGTTTCTTGTTTTATTAATATGATGTTATCTTAAATTTTGCAGGATCAAGTCAAGAGTTTTGGGAAATGAAGAATAGGAGCATTGGCCATCGCGACCCTCGTCTTATGCCTCAAACTTTTGTCAGGAGCTACATTGATCCAACACGACATGTAATGCTCCTTTTCTTTGAAAGACTTTAAATTATTTTGCTTAAAAGTTGTTTGAGTCTTTTGTTGTGTGATATTGCCATCTCTCCTACTTTTATATTGTTAAACTTATTTTTATTTATTATTTAATTTCTCATATTTTTATGAGTCTAAAAATAACTGGCTAATAGATTTATTTTAATTTTTTAGAAGAAAATAAGTAAAAAAGGTAAACAAATAAGCAAGAAAAAAGACAATAAAGAAACAAGAGTTGGCTATTGATGTCATTTTGACATAGCAGAAATTGACTGTGTTGTTGTTAGTTATTGAATAAGGAAAAAAGTTTTATTTAAACTAATTGTCATCCTCATGAAAATACTAAAGATTTAATGAACCGGTAAATGTAATTATGTGTTATAAAATAATACTAGTTTTAGTTAAAGAGTTGTTTAGGCATATGGCCATCTAAAAAATCTTAGATTGTCTATAATTTTTTATGAAGTATTCCAAACATTGATTGCTTGTTAAAAGATTAATCAATGGGTAAAGCTTTTGGAAATGGATGGTTTTTAAAAAAAAGAAATATTTATATGTACAAGAAATTCCATAACATATGTCAATATAAATACTGCATCACCGTGGAGATTACCCACAAGGTGTTACCACGAAATTGCTTTCTCTCTCTCTTAGATTTACTAAAAACTGTCTTGATTCTTGAATTGTTCTTCGAAATCACCAAGTGTGTTGTAATCGATCCTAACACAGAGGCCTTTAACTTGATAAGTTGTGGGACACCTAACACTTTATATTCTAGGAGATATGGTCATTTGAAGTTGACCCTACTATGAACTTATACGAAAACTTATAGCAAGAAAAAAGACAATAAAGAAACAAGAGTTGGCTATTGATGTCATTTTGACATAGCAGAAATTGACTGTGTTGTTGTTAGTTATTGAATAAGGAAAAAAGATTTATTTAAACTAATTGTCATCCTCATGAAAATACTAAAGATTTAATGAACTGGTAAATGTAATTATGTGTTATAAAATAATACTAGTTTTAGTTGAAGAGTTGTTTAGGCATATGGCCATCTAAAAAATCTTAGATTGTCTATAATTTTTTATGAAGTATTCCAAACATTGATTGCTTGTTAAAAGTTTAATCAATGGGTAAAGCTTTTGGAAATGGATGGTTTTTTAAAAAAAGAAATATTTATATGTTCAAGAAATTCCATAACATATGTCAATATAAATACTGCATCACCGTGGAGATTACCCACAAGGTGTTACCACGAAATTGCTTTCTCTCTCTTAGGTTTACTAAAAACTGTCTTGATTCTTGAATTGTTCTTCGAAATCACCAAGTGTTGTTGTAATCGATCCTAACACAGAGGCCTTTAACTTGATAAGTTGTGGGACACCTAACACTTTATATTCTAGGAGATATGGTCATTTGAAGTTGACCCTACTATGAACTTATACGAAAACTTAGTTGATAGAAATTATTCAGAATAGATTTGATGTAAGAGATCCCTTTTGATCTTAAACCATATCTATAACGCTTTAAGTAATTAAGATTTGATCCTAACATAATAGATATAATTAGGAGTCATTGGGTCTCCGAATGCTTATAAAATCTTATATCGAAACTCAATCAGTAAGGAAACTTTTAACTTAACTTTGGACTAGAGGGTTCTTGTGACCTTAACACATCTCCAAATCTATTTTTACACTAAATAATTGAATTTAAAACCTATGTTCAATTAGTAATCACTTGTTAAAACCTTATATGCATATGAGGATGACTCGATCTTAGCTAGAAAAATTTGAGGGTGTTACAGCGGCTTTGGAACATCACTGCTCTATTACATCACTAGTCTAAACCTAGACTAAATCCAAACATGCTCCAATATACCACAATCTTAGCTAAATAAAATATCATCAAAGCATAGATAATATGAAACATATAATATAAGTCCCTTCTGTCCCCACATATCAACTAAAACAGGAATTCTAGCACACATGGCATAAATACCTAACTCCTCGTCTAATATTCATTCAAATCCACCTACATTTAAAAGAAAGAAAGTTGTAGAGTACTTGTAGACCAAATAAGCACGCTCTAACCTATTCTATCGGAGCTTTTCCCTTCTGGATAGCGTCTAACATTGCCAAGCTACCAAAAATAGAGCCATAACACTATAATGATCGTTGTGACACTAAAATTACAAGAAAAAAAATGGATCAATTTCAGAGTCAAAAATGGGAAAAGTGAAACTCACATCCAAAATTCAGAATCAACACTGAAAATTGATCTTAACTAGCTTCCCAAGCTCATGTTTCAAAATGAGACATAGTTCAGGGCCCGAAGGCACCTCAATGACATCAAACATGAAAGACCCCAAATTTAGCTCAAAATAACAAACTATGAAAACAATTATTTATAAAAAAAAATACTAGAAACGAAGCCCCCACAATAAAAATCAAGCACAACACGATGCACTCCATGAAAAGCCCCGTATTCTTGACTCTTGAATCACCTAATTCGGACCCCATCTTGACCGAGAAATCACTTCCCAAAGTTTCTTGAAAATTCATTCGAAAATAGCATAGGACAACAATAAAATGTCAAATTACCTCAAACGGAGCTTCCAAATCAAAAGCCTCAGAACCCGAGTTGAACATGCTTTTAGCCTAATTTGGTTGTTCCCAAGCTGATGGAACTGTCAGAATTTTATTCTGAGGCCATTTACCTATATTTTAGTCCAAAATCAACTTTTCAAGTTATAAAGGACTTCGAACACGAAAAACTGCAAAACATCCAAACGAACGACTAGGCAATCGAGCTATCAGTGCCTACAAGTCATAAATGACTTGGGGTCGTTGTAAGAATGCACTAAACGATAAAAATGGTACAATGCATGGAAAATTACCTGGAGGGTCATTACAAAAAAAATGAAAACAAAATGAAATTAGAAAAGATGAAAAATTAATAATGATGTTGGTATTTTTTAAATTTCTTCTTATTTTTATTTTATTATTTAAGTTTTTTATATTTTTATGAGTCTAAAAATAACTGGCCAATATAGTTATTTTAATTTTTGAGAAGAAAAGGAAAATAAGTCAAAGATAAACAAATAAGAAAGAAAAAAGACAATAAAGAAACAAGAGTTGGCCATTGATGTCATTCTTACATAGCAGAATTGACTGTGTTGCTGTTAGTTATCGAATAAGGAAAAAAAGATTTATTTAAACTTATTGTCATCCTCATGAAAATACTAAAGAATTAATCAACTGGTAAATATAATTATGTGTTATAAAATAATACTAGTTTTAGTTGAAGAGTTGTTTAGGTATATGGACATCTAAAAAAACATAGATTGTCTATAAGTTTTTATGAAGTATTCCAAAAATTGGTTACTTGTTAAAAGTTTAATAAAAGGATAAAACTTTTAGAAATGGATGGTTTTTTTTCGTAAAAGAAATATTTATATGATCAAGAAATTCCATAACATATGTCAATGTAGTTGAAATTTTTACTTATCACTGCAATATATATCATGTCCTCCACAGCCAAAGGTACAAAGAAAATCAAAGACAAAACAATATGCAATGATTTTTACCAGTAAAAGCATTCTTGAAAGTGAAATTTAGGAAATTCTTAGCACTTCCCTGAAGTATGATCAAGACTTCTTTATCATGAGGATTGAGGATTATATATCGAGACTTGTGTGAAAATGAAAGTTGCTCCAAAGCTTGACTTTTCCATCTTGTATTGACCTCGATGCATTTGAACTAATTAATTGCATACAATCAAGTCAACTAAATGCCACTCTTAACTTGAGTTCATTTGTTTGGAAAAAAAAGGGATGTAAAAGACTCATATAGCCGGAACCAACTATTTTGGGTTGAAGCATAGTTAATTGATTCATTATTTTTTGCTAGCAAAAATTTTGGGTTCATATGATGTAACAAGATATTTATGTTGCATATCTCCATTCATATGATGCTATCTTAAATCTTTCTGGAACAAGAAGCAGAGTTTGGAGAAATGGGGAATAGCAGCATTGACTATCTTGACCCTCGTCTTATGCAACAAGCTTTTGTCAAGAGCTACTCTGATCCAAGACAAAATGTAATGCTTCTTTTCTTTGAAAGATTCCTAATTTTATTCTTACAAGTTGTTTGAGTCTTTTCTGTTATAAGATCTTCATCTCTCCTATTACTGTTTAACTTACCTTTTGTTAAGAAAAAAGTAGGAAAACATGGTTTTTCACATGATTCAATAGTTTGAATGAAGTATGAAAACTAGTTTGATAGTTTTCATAAATTGTGGATCTTTCATGTCTATGGAAAAAAATATAATTTAAAAAATTCAAAATACATGTTCAAGTAAAATTTCAATTTTAAATCGATCTGCTCTCCAATCGTTGATCTAAAGAGGACCGTTAGTAGGACTTTGTCCATATGATATGGGACCCCAATTTGAAGCTCTGGTCACAAATTTGTGTGTGTTTATGAAATCTCTGCACAATTTCAAACATGATGCCAAATTCTCCAAAAAGTAGAACTTTCTATTCCAAGTTATGATTTTAATTTTTTTAAAAAATATAAAACATGACCTGTAATTTATATTTTACAAAATAAAATAATCATAATCTTAAATTTTAGACAAATGCTCAACGTGGAGAGATGTTCATACTGTGTTTGAGAATTGTATCAACGAATAGCTATTTACGATCAGCGTTAATTTATTAGACTAATGGATCTAAGTTTGATACCTTGACAAAAGTATTTTTCTGATAAACTAAATCAATCTTTATGATATCCTTTCAATATATGATGTATATATCATGTGAACGTATAGTAAATAACTAAAGTCGCCGTATTATTTATTAGAATATAAGTTAATAAAAATATTTTTATAAAAATAATCATTTGGCAAATGAAAACAAAACTTATATCTAAAAAAATATGGCCCTATTTTTTATCCTTGAGGATTGAAGAGTATTTCTTAAAGGAATGAATCAATCTTCTATGATATCTCAATAAGTATATGATTATACCATATGGTTATCATAGTATACTTCAAGTGCTATAATTTGGTATACTATAAGTTAGAATAAATTATTTTTTAATAATTGATATAGGAAAAAAAGAACAAAAACAAATAAGAAAAAATGTGTGTGAAATTAGATTATGAAACAAAAATAGGATATTTAAATACCAATACGAAAGCAAAATGAAATTAGAAAAGAAGAAAAAATAAAAATGATATTTTGCTTAACTACTTCTTGTTGTCATCTTGTTATTTTTTTTTTTAATATTGCTATTGATCTAAGAATAATTGGCTAATATATTTATTTTGATATTTGAAAAGAAAAGAAAAGAAGATGAAAAGATAAACAAATAAGAAAGAATAAAGACAATAAAGAAAGAAAAGTTGGCCGTTTTGCTCTTTATTAGTATACATGTTCTTCTTCTAAAGAGTTATCAACTAGAACGGTCGTCTCGAACATAAGGCAACTAAAGCAATCGATTGGAGCCTCTATTTTTTTTCCTCAAAGATGTATATATATGTCATATGGTTAAAAGAATTTCATGTATTCATAATTTAAAAAAATGAATAGAAAATATAATATAAAGATCATTTTAATAATTGAGATATGAAATAGTGTTTAAATAGTTGTAGCATCATTTCTTATGTAGCTGTCTATTTTGTTGCCTCATTTATATTATGACGGTTATCATAAACCAATATTATTATTCTTATATTTACTTTTTGAAGGGAAAGGAACATATATACATATTTTGAGGAAAATAATAATTCACATATTTGTTAATAAGAGTCTTAAAAAATGTTTATTCTTTCAATTCATTTTTTTAAATTTCCCTTTCACTATTTTTATTATCTCTTTATTGAATATTCTTAAGTCTTTCAAACAGTCAAACTTTCTACATTATAGTAAATCTATTGTTATGTGTTTATAAAAAGATCAAAAAAAATCTTTTTGTATCTTCTTCAAATTAATTTCAATCAGTATAATTAATCTCGAGTTATTGAAGAGGAGAATCTCTTTCGAGAGGCGAAGAATAGCTATCTTTCAGAAAGAAGCACACTACTTTAATATCGCTATATTGACTTATTCAGCACAACACTATTTTAATATCATAATATAAACTTTTCAAATTTTTGAGTTAGTATATATGTTTTTCATTAAAAATTTATATTGTTTATATTATAACCTCATAAATTCCGCGTATATCCTACTTCTGGACGTCATTTGTAGGACTACACTTAGTATGTTATAATCATTCAACTTATATATGAGGCCCGTCTATGAAATTTTGCTTTAGACCCCCAAACTTGTTGAGAAGATGACCCTATAAACTAGTAAATGTAGTTTTGTAGAATGCACACTAGTTTTAGTTGTAGAGTTGTTTAGACATTTGGGCATCTAAAAACTTAAATTGCCTGTAGATTTTTATATAGTTTTGTTGTTGATTACTTGTTAAAAGCTTAGTCAATGAATGAACATCCTTTTTGCAATGATGTGTTTTCTCTCTCTATATATATCAAGAAAATACAAAACATCTCGGTATAATCATTTATCACTGCAATGAATATATCGTGCCCCTCACTCCAAAACTAAAAAGAAAAAAAGAAAATAATATCAAAGAGATAACAGTATGCAGTGAGTGTTTAGGTTTTATTTGTGAACCTATGAAAATAATTTTTCATCCCTGAAAGTGAAATTTAGAAAATTCTTTACATTTCCCCAAAGTATGATCAACACTTCATTATCACGAGGATTGAGGGTTATTTTCATAATTATTCTAGATCGATTACTTATGAGAAAATGAAATATTCCAATAAGTTGCTCTAAAGCATGACTTTCTTCCTTATATGGGAAAGGAGGTAAAAGCACAACTTTTGGCTTCACCCAATAATTTTCTCTATGATTTGGGGATATTTATATTGCATGTGTTCATTCATATGATGGTATCTTAAAACTTGCAGGACCAAGGACAGTATCCCAATAGGAGCATTGGTCGTCCTAACCCTCGATTTATGTCTCAAGATTTTGTCAGGAACTACTCTGATGCTGGCTTCCCAAGGCAACGTGTAATGCTCCTTTTTCTTTGAAAAATTATGATCTTTTTCTTAGAAATTAGGGGGGGAAATGCAGTATGCTGTTGTTTATGTCATTTGTTATGTATGATTGTCATCTATCCTATTGTTTAGTTACTTTTAATAAAGCTAACTTACCATTTCAGTTGCAAATAGGAGAACAAGCACACGGGCAACCTAGTGATGTGTGGTGCATACGTCATCCGCCCTCTGTCCATGTTGATGGACATGGATTATATAATGCTATGATTCAGTTTGGTGAAATTAATTGGGTACGAATATTTTATTATGACAATTTCTCCTTGGTTAAGTTTAGAAGTGTGGAGGAAGCACAACGTACTATACAGGGCTTGCAAGGCGACCTTTTCAATGATCCCAGAATCACAATTGAATATTCAAGCAATGAAGTTTCACTGGATGGATATTTCATGGAGTATCTTCCTCCAACTATAAGCCCAACAACTGATTATGTTCCCAATGAAAATTCATTCCAACTAGCCCGGATGGGCATGCCTGACGATAATCCTGATAACTATAAATGGCGCGGCATAATCACAAAGTGTGGAAAATTTATATGTCATGCTCGCTGCAGTGGCACTCCTTTTGGGCAAAGGATGGAAACTAAATTGTAAGTATAGTTTTTATATTCCTCGCTTGTTGCTTCTCATAGGAGAGATCTTTCTGACATGTTTCTTTTTGCAGTCCTGACATAGTCAATGTCTCCCACAAAATGGAATTAGACAAGTTAATTGAACATTATGTCGATGCTGCTGTTCGGTTCAGTGTCGTTTTCTTCTTGCCTGATACTGAATCTGATGCTGCTTTATATATGGAGTTTATGAGCCACTTGAGTTCAAATGATCGTGCTTGGGTTGCAGAATTTGATGGAAGGACCTTGTTCTTGGTGCCACCTTCTGGCTTTCTCAAAAATGTTCTGAAAGTTGATGGTCCAGAACTTATTTATGGTGTGATTTTAAAGTATGCACCACAATACATTGGATGCTCCGGGATAACATCCTGAACTTATTGCAAGTCTAAGTAATTTTCAGCCATCAAGTAGTATGGCAAGAACTGTAGGAGCGTTTGCATCGGATTGCTAGCCTTCTTTTTATCGAGAAGAAGTGAAATAGGCAGTATTTCAATAGTGACTTGATAATCAGATACTTGAGATTTAATCTCCTTTAATTTATTTGTTGAAGGACCTTTAAGCTTGCATCTTCTATCGACGGTGATCATATATCATATATATATAAAAGAGGATGTGAAGCCTGCCTACCTCGCAAGCCTACAAATTAGGAATATATTTACCTATTTTTATAAAATTTTGACAATTAATTGCTCCCCTTCAAACTAAACGCCGCATCCCCAAAAGAAAACCTTCGCTTGCATCTCTACGCTCTCCTTCCTAATCTCTCTATTGTTCACGTCTTCAGTTTTCCTAATTGCCCTCCATATCTTCCTCTTATATATTTTCATGATTCATATCCATGGCTATTATTATTTAAGATAGAGCAAAGCAATCTTTTACCTGGAACAGAAGATTTTCTTTCTTCCATTCTCTTGCATTCTCATTTATAGGGACAGAGTCAATTGAAGGAGCCAACAATCCTTTGTTACGTTAAGAAATCCACTATATGAAGTTTTATGACAATGCTAAATGCTACAATTTTGTTTTTAGTGCTCAGGGATTTCTTTTACTTGCATGTGACTACATCAAGTTGTTTTGGATTGTTGTTGAACAAAATACAACACTTCTAACTTGATTGCATGAGAAGAGACTTTTCAAAACACTATTTGTCTTAGTCTTGGTGAATAGAGTTATCTGATACATATTGCTGGTGGTAAGTATTCCGTGAAATTAGTTGAAGTGCAAGAAAATCCTAACCACTACGGTCGTAAGAAAAAAAGATCATACATGTATGATGAATTTAGAATATTTACGGTTGTAATTTTTTTTACAGGGAATGGATACATAGTTAGGTAATGGTATTTAGGATCAAAAGGTCCATTTATATATCTTGATTTAGTGGTACTTTAATGCACTCATTGTGTTCATTTTATGGAAAAAGAGAGAATCTTACGCCCCACAATTGTTTGGACCAATCTTTTTTATCCCTAATTTGTTTTTGAACTTCACAATAATAAAATTGTAGCTTTTATTTTAAATTAAAAAAAAAAGTTTGTCATTCGTTCATTTTAGTTAATTCTGTCTTTTTTTTAAAATTCCAAATCTAATTTAGTAATCCCCAAAATACATAAAAATGTCTCTTTCTATCTAAGCTGCTTCTTTTTTCTATCAAATAGTATTATTTGGTTGTATTTGAAAAGGATGAAAATAGTTTGTCCTTTCACGTACATTCTTTGAAGATTCATTTGGTACTTAATGAAAACAAACAATTTAAAGAGTATCATTTTATAAGGGTGATGTTCAACTGGTACCATGAAAACAAATTAAGGTGTCCAGATATAAATTAAATTAAAACGTAATGATTTTTTATGTTTTGATTGTACCAATCGAACGAACAATAAGCAAAAATGTCATTTCCCTATTGAATTAGTGTCATTGATAGTGGATGAATTTGTATTAGAGGATTTGCTAAGACATCATTTAATTCACTTGACCATACATTATTTCATCATACTGAAATGTGTATATGTTATTTCATCAAACTCAAGAAGATGAGTTACTTTTTAGTTACAATAACTTTATCAACTATATACACAACAAATTCAATAAGATATAAGTTAATAGAAGTAGATCATCACCGCACGAAGCGAGACAATTTGAAACAGGGATATGCAAGATTTATGCAATTTGAGGAAGTGGTAAAAGTTTATATAACTATATGTTTAGAATTGTTTATCGGACGATTTGAAACAGGGATTTGGGGGAAATTGAATGAGACAAATTATCAGCCAATCCATGCATCATTTATTGCAACTCTTCACATCAGAAATTCAAGTTTCAACTTTTAATAAATATGTATTCAAGATTGATGGCAAGCAAATATAACAAAACTAAGAATAAGGATAATCTGAGGTTTGAAATGAACCAAGGTACTAACTCTTTAGACTTGCATTTTCTAGCCACGATGGTTTTATATTAAAATAGCACCCCAAAAATAGAAGGAGAATGAGTTTGTTTCTGTCGAGAGAAGAGGAATGCCTTAGTTCATACTACCTAAAAAGATAAACTAAGGGTTCGATTCCCAAAGTTGTAATTCCCTCTCCCATTTTTCCTTTTCTACTCTAATGTTTTTTTTAAGAAAATAGAAAAACAATTTTTTGTTACTGCAAGATATTATCACGCTCCAAAATGGGTCATGAGTGGCACCCACACTTAACCTCCTAGGTGGGACAATATAAAGCTCAACTTTTATTAGTTGTTCAACTTATGAAATATGTTAATAATGAGGAAGTTCAAACTTATAAAAGTAAGAAATAATAAAAAAACTACTAAAGTCTATTACACAGTGTTTCTCAAAACCTGAAAGTCATCACATCAAGGACATCTAATCTTGATTATCAAGTCTAAGAGTATCAAACACCAAAATAGATTAAACAAATAGTTTATGTCCGAAAGTTAAGGACACTATTCTATTACTGAGAGAATCCAACATGAGCTACGAGGATAACTTACCCTAAAATATGATGTATCGGAGACCGACAAGAGAAGATCGAGGGTGAGTAGAAGTCAATAGAACACTCGTTGCACTCTACAAAAGCAAAACAAAAAAAATACAAGTAGGGGTCAGTATAAGACAATATGTACTGAGTAGGCATTATCGGAGATGTAGGTATCTAGTTGGGTGGTTTGAAGTAGAGAAAGTATCCTTGATAGGATCCAAATTGTTGTTTGAGGCCATGGAGAAGGTGAGACTTATCAGGGAAAGGTTAAAGGTTGTCCAAAGTCATCAAAAGTCATATTCATACGTAAAGAGAAGGGAACTATTGAATTTGATGTTAATGATTGGGTGTCATGCCCCAAAGAGAGGGGAGGCGCGACTGGCACCTGATACCGTTATTGGTCGGGTAAGCCACTAAACATGCTAGTGAACTAACTAGGGACCAGAAGAAAATCGGAAAGCATAACGTCTGAAAGACTAAGCCTGGAAATTTTAGGTCATGACCTGGTCAACAATAAATCAAGTACATCAAGATAGATAAACCCAAACGATAAAGTATTAGCTAGCCGACAAGGCTGCCACCAAAGAGGTACAGGCACACACCATATATACATGTCAATCTTATGATTGGAGGCTGAAAGACACAAAAGGACCAACCCATAATAACATGTCCACAATAGCCTCTAAGAGAGTCACTAACACTGCCGGGACAGGACCCCGGCTATGCCCAACTATACAACAAAAAGTAAGCATCCTGTGAAAGCTCCAGGAAGAGGTGGAGCTTACCAACTCACAGCTGAACGGGGCTCCTAGTGGAGGCGTAAATCAGAACCTCTACCTGAACCTGCACGCACGATATAAAATGCAACATCCCCAAGCAAAAGGACATCAGTACGAATAAACATGTACAGGTTTGTAAGGCAGGAAGTAAAATCATAGATAACCATAGTAAAAAGGTTAATATAAATACCACCTGTAACCAAATCTCAAGTAACCTTAGTGTCCAATAAGCAACCTCCTAGTGATCAAATATGCATGGTATGCTCGAGTATCACATGTCGTGAATACATATATATAGATACAAATGCATGATATACCCAACCAAATGCTAGCACTGGTGGTCCTTTCCAGTATCTAACCGACATCATATCTTCCAACCTGTGGCCATCCATACCATATACATATATATATATATTTGGGAAAATAGGCCCCATACCTTCGATTATAGCTCGAAGTCCATGCATAACGTGCAATGTTTGGTATGAATGTTGAATGCACATAGTAGACCATAGAAAAAACTTAGCCAATCTTGGTTCATTGATACACTTATTCTCATAGCATCATAATAATTGTCATTTAGCCAATCTTGGCTCATTGGTACACTTATTCTCGTATCATCATAATCATCATCGTAGCATATACACATGACTCATAGGATCTTTCATATCTTTTTAACAAGTTTGGGAACTTAACCCAACATTTAGAGTGAAGCTTTAACTTTGAAAATATTTATAAAGGTGCTTTACATAATGATTATATTTGGTCCCATGTCAATTAGTAAAAGAATGTATTTAAACAGGATCAAGTGCCTTAGTAGTTTAGACAGGAGCATTTCACTTGAGAATATTGGAAACAAACGCGTTACTTGTTAAATTCTTCAATTATATTTTTGTATGGAAGAAGGACTGATTTTGAATACTACATTCCCTTTGCATTCTACATTTATTTTAATGGCACTACACCAAGAAGAGAAACGCCTCGAACATATGAATATGTAGCCGAAAAACCGACAAAATGATATATAGAAATTGAATGTCCAATTTAAGCAAATGAATGGAACTTCAACCTAATACCATCGTGAATATAACTCAAATTCAATCCCAATGCCTTTCACAGAAGGTCTTTCTAGCAATAGAATAGTAAGATATCACATTTGACGTTTTGGGAAACTTCCCGGATTTCATGCTAAAAGGAGGGATGGAGCTTAGCCTTAACATACCTCTCCAACGAATGTCCAATTGCCAAACGTTTCTTCATGAAAGTTGTTCCTTACGTCCTAAGCTTCACAATGACTATATATACACAGCTTAAAGACACCTATAAACAGTCAAAATTTCAGCATTAATGACCAGATTCGGCAAGGAGCATTTACGCGAGGAAATGTCCATAAAACTTCGTAAAAATGATCGTAAAAGAGCTCCAAAATTATTACCTCAACACACCAGCTGCAAACCAACAATAACCAGAAAGAACACCATTTTTTTACACTCCAAAAACAGCTCCAAATACAGCTAACATGAGGGGAAAATAATTGCAAAGCATATGGCACACATTTCTAAGCATGGGGACGAATTTTAACGGTAAAAACGCGAAAAACTTACCTAAATTACTTAGAGAACTTTTGGGAGCTTTCTCTTTAATTTCATAATTGTTTGGGATGAAAATGGTGCATTTTTGAGCTTTAAAATGTCAAAATAGCCAACATTAAGTTGAGTCAACCCGACCCGACCCATGACCCGGTTTCCAGCTCGGGCAGTCTCGGTAAAAAGATCATAACTCTTTATATTGAGGTCGGTTTGATGTGCGGTTTTGTGCGTTGTAAACTAGACTCATAGATATCCAATTTCATAAGTAATGGACCTTATAACTCCTTATATTTTGGGAGATATGGCCTGATACATTTGACCCAAATTTAAGAAGGATTTCTTAAAGAAACCTACGGTAACTTTTGCCAACCTTTATCTTGTAACTTTCTTGATTCCAAAACTTAATGTATGACCTTTGTGCTATTAAAATAAATTTTAAATATTCATTATTAGAAAATTATAAATTTTTAGTCCCATCTGAAAAGTGAAACCTAATTTAAACCTTCCGAAAAGGGCGAGGTGCCACTCGGGTCATTTCTTTAATCTCGAATGTGCATTTAGGATATTCCTTTTGGTTAAAACTTTAGGTCCTTGATATTACCACTTATTTGCAGCCTCATTATCCTTAGGTGCTAGCAAAAATCATATGTGCCTTATATAACGTCACACTATTTAAATAATGGAAGACGAGAAACACGGGGTCTCACATTAAGTCTACTTGAAGATTTCATCTATGAAGGGCATGATGCATTTTGGCAAAAAAGAAAATCTTAATCATCGGTATGTGGGAGCCTTATAAGATTTTGAGGTATATTAGCAAGGTAGCTTATGAACTAAATTTACCCATAGAGTTGGCATTGGTACATCTAGTGTTCATATGTCCTTTTAAGAAAATATATTATTGATCCTAGTTTTATAGTGCCATTAGAAAGTGTGGGTATTAGATAGAGTTTGGCTTGTAAGGAGGTTTTGGTTGAAATCCTAGATCGGCAAGTTCGAAGGTTGAGAAACAAAGAAATAACATTCGTCAATGTCTTATGGAGGAATCAAGAAGTGGAAAGTGTTATATGAAAGCAAAAGCAGACACTATGGAGCATTATCCTTATCTCTTTCCTTCCATTTCAACATAAGATACTTAGTCATTCATGATCTAATTCGTCAAACTCCTAAGTTTTAGCTTTTCCATATCGTATCATATACATGCATGATCATCAAACTGATTTTTTAGTGATATTTTATATGAAAACTTGAAAAATTCATGAACCTGGCGTTTAAGGCATTGTTACATTCATGCTAGATTGTTAGATATGCATTCTGCTCTACTCAAACTAGCTTTCATCTCATTCGAGGATAAATGTTCTCAAAAAGGAGATATTCTAATACCTTGAAAGTTGAAAAGTTAGAACAAGAAAAATTTTATAGGAAATTGCACACTACCAGGTTCTACGAGGCCCAACCATGGTCCGAAGATAGAACCACAAGAAATATAAAGCTATTGTGAAAAGGTATTGGACTTTAAAAAAATTGGAAAAAATTTGAGGAAACTACGAGTTACTTGTACGAAACATAAAGCTATCCACGACCTATAGATAGTGGTCGTGGATAGAGGCAATGGTGGAAAAGAAAATTGGGTCTTAGAACTTAGTCTACAATTCAACAGGATGAGCCTATAAAAGGAAATATGGGTCATTGTTGGGGCTCATGGAATGCCCTAACACTTAGAAATTTTTTTGGTATCAAGACAGTTCACAAAAGGGTCTTTACGACCCTAGAAGTTTGTATGAGCCGTAGAAATGGCTCATAGATAAGTTCCTAAACACGTGCAAATTCGGCTTAGAAAGTTTCTACAAGGAGAGTTTATAGCCCGTTGAAAGATTTAAGGTCCGTAAGAAAGCTTTCATGGTTGAGATACTACATCATGAAAAGTTTGTTTGATTTCCACATACGGATGTTATACTCTGTACAAGAAACTATGGACCATAGATGAGTTTCATAGACCTTGTCCAGTATACATTAATTAAGGATATTTTGGTCCTTTCATACCCTTTTAACTCCTAAACCACATTATTTTGCCCCTATAACTACCCAATAACCATCCCTACCCTCACAAATTCATCTCATTCTCATCCAATCATCAAAAATCAAGGATTCTTTCAAGTTCTTCCCTCCCAAGTCTCCATAGAAGACCAAGCTAAGATTTCAAGGATCCAATCCTCAAAATTCTAGATTTCACTAAGGTTTTTACTTGAGGTATGTGGATATTCATTCATGGGTACCTTTCGCGCATGAAACCCAAAAGATTTTTCAACCTTTCAATCAATATTAACTATGTAATCTTAATGAGTATTGATGAAACCTCTTTCAATTTCATGAATTAAGTTTTATTTAATGATTTTGATTTGATTATACATAAATTTCCATTAATTTCATGATTGTGATGATTTACAAGAGATTTCTCTACAAGGTTTTCTAAGGTTCATAGATGTCAATAAGGATTCCTTTAATTATGATTTCAGTTAATGATATTAATTATAATCATCCATGATTTCAGTAATTTTACATGTTTTAAGAATAATTAAGATGACCTCATCCAAGTCACTCTAGTCTACTATGAACTGTGTTTTTTAATCAATGATACCCACCCAGGCCAATTTATTCAAAGCATAAAAAAGAGTTCAACAAAGGTTTACAATGAGCCCAATACAATCTAGTTTATATCCATAGGCCCATCACATATTAACTAATATGTCCTAACCCAATCAAAAGTAAAATAGTTTATTTCTTATTCTTATCCTATCCTTTGCTCTTCTCAAATAGATATCTTTAGAAGCTTCGGAGAATTTGACTATCCAGCTTCTCTAGCTCTGGATCATCAATCTTCCCACCAATGGTGTGTAGATTGTTAATGTTTTCTTCATCCTTCATAGGTATTCCTTCTTTTTTATTTCTTCTACTCCTTCCTATATTCGTTTTAATTTCCTCTTCTTGTAGAATGGTGTTCCAGGGGTAGTGGGTATTCCTTCTACTATAAACTATGCTCATGAATAAAAAAAGGACTTCACCCAAGTTTCATAAAACTGCTTAATTATGATTTATGAAAGTACTTAAAGAATGAATGAGTGTTGGCGAAAAGATTTCGTCACATACTTATGGATTCTAAATGTGATAAAGAAAATTCTCACATATGATGAATCACTAAGGGTTCTAATGAGTTACTCTATATGTATGATGTTTCAATAAATCAAGTTATGATTGATTCTTTTGGGATTTGATTTAGCACCAAAAGGCTTGAGGTGGGTTTCGATCTGAAAGATGTAAGTTTATCTTCGTAAGAGAATCCTAGTAGTAATCTCTAGTATGAAAATACGTGCTATCATAGGTTTGCCTTATAGGCTTAGCCAGTGGATCCACATATAGATTATGATATTGAATGAATGTACCATCATAGAATCTGCCTTGACAAAGTAGCCTCTGTGTTTTTCGATGTGAGAGTTGTATTGGATTCCATATTATAGCTTGCATGCTCTAATTGTCAGTTAAAGGTGATATCCCACAAAATGATTAGGTTTGTTTTCAAGTTTTATTATGATTTAATGTATTGACTATGTGTGCTACTTAATTATGCCTTCATATTATGTTTTAATTAAGTTCTACCACATGCTCATTGATTTTGGTCTTGCATATCAGGTCTTATATTCCATGTTATTTATAATTACTTTATGCATATTACTCACATATTTAGTACATTTAAAGTACTATATTTTGATCTATGTCGCTATTTGATACTATTTCTTTCTATGTTGAGGGTGGGCTAGGAACATGTCCTAAGCCCCCGTCCATAGTTAGTAGATGCATGTTAGATGTATGAAGCCTATGTTGTCTTCTATTTCATATTAAACATGTTTCTTTTCCTTTTGAGACTATCAAATTGAGACTTATCTTCCTTAATTTTTTTTATTATTGATAGATTCTTGAATGTCTTATGCATGCTTAATGATATGCTAAGATGGCTTGGTTGGGGTCCTTCGGAGTTTTGATTGTCGTACCATGCCTAGAACCTAGCTTAGATCGCAACAAACTATACTTGATGTATTCCATACTACTAATTGCATACTTTTTTTTTGCTTATATCGTTTTATAATATAAGTACATATGCTCCTTATCCAACTCATGGTCAAGCTAAACGTGACTTGATTAGAATCTCAAAAGACTCCAACCAAGCATCTTAACAAACATGGCAAACATAAGATAAATAAAACATCTTTAAGAAAATCATGAATATATGATAAAACTCAAAATAAAAGTCTAGATAAAAGGAAGACGAAGCTCAACAATCGAGTAAATGATGATACATCTAATGAATGCCTAACATACCTCTACTAGTTTAGATGGGACCATCTAGCTTACCCTAAACTCACACCGATAAAATATCAAGAAACTATAAAACTCATATTGGTTTTCCTTGAAGCATGAGGACTCACAAATTAAATGATCTTTGACAACTCACACTAGCTACAAATAGGATGTAAATGATCCTCACAACATTATAATATAATGTAGGTAAAAAACGTATGTGTTAGTACATGGAAGGTACTGAGTATGTGAGCAATTCAAGAAAAATAATAAATCATGATACCAAAAAATAATAATAAATCATGCTATGCAGTGAACACATTAAATAAAATATGCTAAACCACCTTTTAAAGCATGCTAGTGAAAATATAAACTTGGCCAATGCATCTTAAAATCATATTTGGAATCTTTGAAGAAACCATATACTATAAAAACTTACTCATTTACGAGATACCAAAACCCAACCTAGTAAAATTCATAAGTCTTCATAGTGTGAGAATCATACACCTTTGTGAGATTCCCTTAATCAACATAAACCATGTGAGATATAACATGAAGTTCGACGTTTTCCTCACACACCAGAAGGACAGGGTCCATACTTTCCAAGATAAGAACTATAATTTCCTAAGTGAATCCACTAAGCTACTTAAGGATTCAAGTCTCTACTATCGGATGACCCTTCCTAAGGAACCAAGTCTCTACTAATGGGTAATTCTTTCTCCTACATTGGCACATAGTTATGGAATAAGAAGATGTTTATTACTAACAATCTCATGCCTCTACTAACGGGTGAGAGCCTCTATCCCAAGGTCTACTTGATGCTAAGTAAACTCTCAACAAGAATAAGTGAATCATAAATTATTAATCATACCACGTCAAAAGATAATATCTAATTGGTAATTACCGAATCCAAATTCATAAAATCATAATCATAGAATAACTCCTTTCATAGTGATTCATGTAATGTTCCTTTCATCATTACGAATTCATAATTAATTAAGAAAATCATTCACCATTATTCATTTATTTTCTTTGTTGAGAATCATCATCTAAGACTTAGTTCATCATCTATACGAAACATGCATAAAATCCTTCATAGTTCATGGTTATAATCCATAGTGACAATAGGGAAAATCGCATGGTTTATAAGTAACTGACTTAAAATCATGTAAACTTGATGAAATCATGCATAATTATAAAAAAATAAAATCAATTGAGATCATAATTGAAAGAACACATTATAAATTTCATGAACCCCTACATAAAACTTGAGAGGGATTGCATGTAAAACCTTGAAATCGTCCATTAAATATCAATTCATGCATTAGAACCCATAGTCATGAAATAAAGCATACTTTGTGAAATTTTCAATAATAAATTATTAAAATCATTAACTTTGATATTGAAAATTGATGCAAAAATGATGAGAATTCTTTGGGTCATGGATGAAAGGAGTAAATGAATGAATACCTACAAATTTTGATAAACCAAACCCTAAATGTAATGTGAATTGAGAGATTTGAACTTGAAACCCCTTGGAAACCCTTAGTCTTGGAAAAGAAGATAGCCTTGAAAGAGAATTACAGAGAGAGAATTTTTCTAAATGGATGAGTTGTGAAAGAATGGGAGAAATTAGAAGGGTTTGGGTAGTTGTAGGTCTTAGGAATACTCTCAAAACAACGTAACTTTTATGTTAAAAACATGAGAATTGTCCAAAAAAAAATCCTAGAAAAAAAGTGATAGTAGGTTCTACGAACACTTTTTATGGTCCTAGAGCTTTTGATGAACTGTAGAAACCTTTCGTGGAAAATGAGATAGAAATCTGGGACTCAGAAGTTTTTCCATGAGTCGAGTCTATGGTCCTTTGAAGACATAATGGATCGTAGTTCCTTGTCATAAAACACAATATACTAAAACTCTATTTTTTCCTAAAGGCTCAATTCTATGAACCCCTTTACGGCCCGTAGAAGTTTATATGGCCCATATATGGATTTGTAAACAGCAATCGTCCAAACCCTGAGGTGTCACTTTCACAAATCAATCTATAACATTTTAAATCTTTTCATAATCTGTCATGTTAGCTCGTAAAGAATTTACTGAGGCTTATTATTTTCCAAACTTCCAGGTCTCATCTATGACCCCATCTACAAACAATAGAAGCATCTACGACTTGTAAATGGGTCTCATAGACCCTACCTAGGTATTGTTTCTGAAATTCTTTCTCCTTATTCTGACCTTCCAACTTTAGGAGTATTACAGTGTCTCGAGCAACTATTAGAGTGGTGAGTCCTCATTCCCCGAGGATGCGTTATCCTTCCATTTTCAGTTTATGTTTTAGACATCAATATACTTTAAGTTAGTTAGGGCTATCCTAGTAACTCATCTATATTTTAGTATAGGCTTTCAGACTTTTTTGGATATCCATTTCATGTTGTCATCTCTGACCTTCTTTTATATCATGACGCTGTTTAGACTATCTACACTTTGCTTTCGTTTGTTTATGATTCTCTTTACTTAAGTGTGCTTATGTCATGTCATGCGTTTAGCTTGGGCCCTTCAGGATTTTAAATACTGTGTTATGACTAAAGCGTAGCTTTGAGTTGTGACACATACACTTTTATCCTTTGATTTTATATGAGTCTTGAGAGTTTGTTTTGTCATTACTTTTGTTATCTAGTTTACTGCGTGGTTGTTAAATATGCAATGTTAGTCTAATCACAATATTACATTAGAGCATGGTTCAAAAAGAAAGGCTTAAAAGAATTAAATAATAAATTAGGCTTTGTTATTCCTAGACATATACGATAATGAGTCTAAATTGTTAATTTCAAATAGTGATTGGACTAAAAATTAAAAGGGCAAGCTTGGATCTATTGTATGCAGCCTTATCTTGCATTTGTACACAAGAATCTATTGTATACAACCTTATCTTGCATTTGTAAACTTAATTTGGTTGAAGGTCAAATTTGCAAACAAATTATTTAAAGATTAAAAATAGAATAAAAGAATAATTTTTTTCTAAATAAAAGAATAATTTTATTCCAGAATAATATAAGTGGGAGTTGGGGCAGTTGCTTACTTCAATTATGATTTTACAATATTACCCCTAATAAATAATTCTCCCAATTTCTTCAACTATGATTGTTAAGTAAATACTAAAATTAAAATAAAACAAATTTCTCTATAAACTGGATAAATAAAATTAAATAACTATTTTAATACTTTTTGTGATTATATTGTGTTAGAAAGGAAGTGCTACAAATGTAAATATATAAAAAAATTAAATTGCTTAATCATTAAATTTAAAATTTAATCAATATTAATAATATTTATTAAATATTTATTTTACATTTAATGAAAAAATTTAATAATATTTAATTATATTATTAAAAAATTAATTTATGAATAAATATTGGACATGTACAACATGAAATCTTGGTAAGTAGGAAAAAAATAATTGGAGGACCAAAAAGAGCTTATTTTTATAACTTGAAATAAACCGTGAAATCCAATATAAAATGGGATAAACTACCCATTCGAACTCTAGTGGTGTCTATAAATACCATCACGTTTCATTCGAACTCCAGTACAATGTGCGTCGAATCGTCAATTCGCTATTTCCATCTATAGCTTGGAACGCTTCATGTGTAATCTTGGATTTATATGGAAGGGTGATTGACTATTTCTTGGAAGAATGATTGGCCCAAACCTAATAATTTTGATCTTCTCTCATCTCTGGAACTATGCATTCTTGCATTTGTTGAATTGATTGATGAGGTTTGTCTCTTCTCTTAGTGATTATTTTCTCGAGTCTTGTGAATGAGAAATTGATTTGTGATGCCGTCAAAATGTTTGGAATGCTATTTTATAATGAGTTTAGTTGAACTTGTCTTGGAAGGCTTTATGTGCGTGGATGTTTCTTCTTCCTATGGAAAATTCTTGTGTTTTTGATTTGATTGATGAGATTGTCTCTTTTCTTAAGCATCATAATTTTTCTCATAATTTTCTTGATGTTTATTTTCTTGACTTGATGATTATTTTTGTGTGATTTACTTTCTTGAGGACCATAAGTGAATAGAGAAGGACGGTTACAGTGTAATTGTTGCCTGTTCTCTTATGCATCAAATTTTTTTATCAGCTTCTATCATCTCTAATGAGGAGGGGAATTTTTTCATCCTCTATTCAAATTATCTCTACTGGTGATTGTTTCAATTCCCTATCTTTTATCTGATCTCAAAATTATTATTTTTTTTCTTTGTATAATTTTAGCCAAAAATAAAATTATTTGCAGGCTACTTACAGAGAGAATTCCTCTTCTACTTCTGTTATCATCTCACTGTTCTACTCACATGTCTAGTTCCTTAATTTCTCTTTGTCTAGTGCAATCATTTTTGCAGATGGTTCATAGCTTATTTAGTATACTGGGATTATTAGAGGCTTGCTTTAGATGTTCATCTCCCGGATAATTCAAAACCTTGCTTACATTGAATCCTTTTTAGTCTAGAAATCTTCTTTGGACTGTTGTTATTTACAAGTATGAGCATCTGTTATTTTGGACCAGATGCTTAAGCTCTTGGATCACAACTGAGGTTTTGTTCTAGATTGCAAAATGGATGTGTTTGTCCTTTTTCTTTGCCTTTATTTTTTTCAATAATTTAATTTGATTCATGAGTAGAGCGTACGATTTAATTTGATTCATGAGTAGAGCGTACGATGAATATTTGAGTATGGGGAATGGTAATTTGCATCCAGTAGCGCAAGCCCTCAACATTACAATTATGCAAATCTGGTCTCCTGAAAGAAAACACAAGGACTCTTTCTTTCTTTATGTCATCTTTTATATGTTTGATGATTTCGTGGGTTGGATGGGTAATTGAGCTGTACGAAAATTTGTGACGATGCAAGTCTTGTTTTGATAGGGCCTTGTGGTACCTTCGTTTTTGTCAACTTGCTGATGTTGGGGTTTTCAGTAGAATTCTATTTCAACTTTTTGTTTCTTACCTGACACTGAAATTGTTCTCCTGTTTCCCTTTTCCAGCTATATCTTTGCAGCGTAGCGACTGTTCGCTTTAATGAGTGGGCCACTTCTTGCTTGCTGGTCTACATTGGTGAACATATTATCACTTAATTTTTAAAGATGTGATTAGGGTGTTTTTGGTATAGCTCTTTCTCTTCCTCAGCAGTGTTTGCTTCTTCATCCAGGTTACTTGTTGATAGACATTACATTAACCAGATCTTTTTGTTACTGATTGAGGCCAATAAGTTTATGTAGAAGTCATGCCTTGGTATGGGTTAGGGTTGTCAATGCCGAGTTTGGTTTTGCATGGAAAACATGAGGGCGGATCAGTCAAGTTCCTCCCTTATTGCTCGATCCAGAATTTATTGGGATACTCTTACGGCTAGACATGGTTGTGGTTCTCTCATTTTTTCCGTAGGTTTAGTTTATTATGTGGTTACTGATTATTATTATGTTCACATGTTTGTGTCTTGTTCTGCATGTCTTGATCATTTCTCAAAATTGAGATGGGGTTTCTCCGAACGATTGCTGAGCCTTACCGCTCGTGCTTGCTGTCACAGGAACTTGTGGTTTTAAGCTTTACCATTTTTGTTTTCATGCTTGCTGTCACGGGACTTGTGGTTTTAAGCTTTACCATTTTTGTTTTCCTTTAGGTGTGTAGTTTGGTATGTCTTCCTTCTTGGGGGCTGTGATGTCATTTTCCTGATGTTGGTTACTCATTTGCAGTTGGGTGTTCCATGTGTCAAAGTTTTTTGCGTCAAAATCATCCCTCAATTGTTTGGAATGCTTTATGTGCAATAAGTTTGCTTTTGTATAATGAGGTTGGTTGAACTTGTCTTGTATCCTTTGCACATAGATTGTTTCATCTATTTCTTGGAACGCTGTATGTGCGTAGATGTTTCTTCTTCCTATAGAAAATTGGTACCATGCATTCTTATGTTTTTTTTATTTGATTGATGAGGTTGTCTCTTCTCTTACGCATCATAATTTGTCATAATTTTCTTGATGTTTATTTTCTTGACTTGATGTGGTTATTTTCTTCAGGACCATAGGTGATTAGTGAATATAGGACGGTGACAGTATATTTATTGCTCATCCTATTATGCATTATATGTTTTTCATCAGCTCTATCATTTCTAATGAGGAGGGGAATTTTTTCATCCTCAATTCAAATTATCTCTTTTGGTTATTGTTTCACTTCCCTATCTTTTATCTGATCTCAAAATTATTTTCTTTTTTTTCTTTGTATAATTTTAGCCAAAAATAAAATTATTTGCAAGATACTTGCAGGGAGGATTCCTCTCTACCTCTGTTATCATCGTTGTTCTATTCACATGTCTAGTTCCTTAATTTCTCTTTGTTGGGGCTTCTTAGTTCCTTAATTTCTCTTTGTCTAGTGCAATCATTTTTACAGATGGTTTTTAGCTTATTTAGTATACAGGGATTAGAGGCTTGTTTTAGATGTTCATCCCCTGGATAATCCAAAACTTTTGCTTACATTAAGTCCTTTTAAGTCTAGAAATCTTCTTTGGACTGTTGTTATTTACAAGTATGAGCATCTGTTATTTTTGACCAGATGCTTAAGCTCTTAGATCACAACTGAGGTTTTGTTCTAGATTGCAAAATGGATGTGTTTGTCCTTCTTCTTTGCCTTTATTTTTTTCAATAATTTGATTTGATTCAAGAGTAGAGCATACGATGAATATTTGAGTATGGGGAATGGTAATTTGCATCCAGTTGCGCAAGCCCTCGACATTACAATTATGCAAATCTAGTCTCCTGAGAGGAAACACAAGGACTCTTTCTTTCTTTCTCTCATCTTTTATATGTTTGATGATTTCGTGGGTTGGATGGGGTAATTGAGCTGTACGAAAATTTGTGACGATGCAAGTCCTGTTTTGATAGGGCCTTGTGGTACCTTCATTTTTGTCTACTTGCTGATGTTGGGATTTTCAGTAGAATTCTATTTCAACTTCTTGTTTCTTACCTGAAACTGAAATTGTTCTCTTCTTTCCTTTTTCCAGCTATATCTTTGCAGTGTAGCGACTGTTCGCTTTGATGAGTGGACCACTTCTTGTTTGGTGGTCTACATTGGTGAACATATTATCACTTAAATTTAAAAGATGTGATTAGGGTGTTTTTGGTATAGCTCTTTCGCTTCCTCAGCAGTGTTTGCTTATTCATTCAAGTTACTTGTTGATGGACATTACATTAACAAGATCTTTTTGTTACTGATTGAGGCCAATAAGTTTATGTAGGAGTCATGCCTTGGTATGGGTTAGGGTTGTCAATGCCGAGTTTGGTTTTGCATGGAAAACTTGAGGGTGGATTAGTCAAGTTCCTCACTTAATGCTCGATCCAGAATTTATTGGGATACTCTTTCATCTTTGGGTATTCCATCATGTGTTTTTCAGGTGTTGGAACTTGGAAGTTCCATGTGTTATTTTTGGGAGTTTTTTGGGTCAAAACCATCCCTCAATTATATCCCAAATTTAAACAACATCCTTTTATTATCATAGTAAACAAAAGACATCCTTCAATTATCTATAAAATGGTAAGATTCTTCCTTTTGTTGGTAGTTGGTCAATAAAGTAACGGCTTGAAACCATGAATTCCATGTTTTGTTCTTTTTGTCCTTCTCCTGGCCGATATTTGGTAATTGGTAATTTCAGTTATATTAGTCAATTTACGGTGCATATGGTAGCAGTTGTTCCTTTGAAATTCCCATTTTTGAATAAATTATAGATAAACATGTGGTGCCTCCTAATTCTTTTAGTATGTACTTTCACTTTTTCTCCTTAGACCATATTATTATTTAAATTCTTCAATGATTCTTTTTGTTGAATCTTCACAAAAATAGACTAAAGTTCATACTTCAAATTCCCCCATTTTCTTGGAAATGAAGGAAAAACTGGACGTCTTTCAAATAATATTTTTGTATTTATGCGATTAATAATCATATAGAGCTGAGAAATATTTTACTTGAAATTTTTCTTTGTTCTCATCTATTATGGAAGCACTCTTGCTATTACAATGATGTTGATGATAAAAACATCCATCCTAGCCCGTCCACTTTAATTAGAATTACCTAACCGTCAACTAAGAGAGAGGGATGAGAGCAAACAAAATAGAGGCCCGTAGGCTTAACAGTTATTTCTTGATAGAAACCAACAAAAGGATGAATTTTGCCAGTTTTGGAATAATTGAAGAATGTTTCCTGTAAACTATAATGACATAAGGATGTAGTTTAAGTTTGCGTATAATTGAAGGATGTTTTTGGCTACAAATTCCGTTTAGTCATGTGATTATTTCTGTTTAGTTTGTAATTATAGATCTGGTTGTTGAAGGTATAAAATTTAGCACTTCTTTATCGCATGTGGAGTTTGGGTCTGCAGTTACATTTTGTTCATACGTTCCTGGGGGAAAGTTGTGCATTCTGGAAATTTGAGCAATCCATGGGGCATCAGTTTGGACATGCTGCTTCATCATCTTCTTTTTTCAATTAATACCTGCTAATGTTTCTATTGCTCTCTCCTATGGTCCTATGGAGGTTCTTATCCAGGTATGCTCTAAGATGTTATGAATGCACGGGTGGGGTGACTCGGATTTTGAATGCAGTTGCTCTTAGCTGTTTTATTTGGTGCCAAATTTCTTTTTATAATTTCAGTGGTTCCGAGATTGATATATAACTCAATTGGGCACTATTAAAATTCTTCTTCACATCCATATGTGTGTTGTTTTACTTTCCTCCGGAAGTTCTTCATATTCATATGAGCTATCAATTGAAGTCAGACGCGATAATTACAATAAGTCTCCTACTTTTGGTCATCTGTTGTTTGTCATGGCTTGATTCTTGTTGAATAAAGTGCTTCTGGGTCTAATAAAGTTGGTTACTCTAGTTTGTCTTTGGTTTGTAATGACACTGTTCTTTTGAGGTGCTTCTAGTTCTCCATTATGGTGCAGATCTGCAAAATCAGGTGATTCTCTCTCTGGTCTTTTTATATAATAATTTCCTAGATGGCATAATATAGGATGCTCTGAGAATCTCAGACTCGTAGCACTGCTCCCATTATGGCCATATCTGGTCAGCTTCTAGAAAGAGCAGGTTTCTCTTTTTGGTCTCTTTATGTCTGATGATTTTCAGGCTCATTAGGTTGTGCGAACTTCAGTATCTATAACTAGACCAAATCTCTAGTGTTCTATTTCTAGCTTGAATACAGGTTTTGGGCATTTTCAAGTGTTTGCTTTGGCAGGTTGGTTCAGTTGTGATCATCTGCTTAATGATCATATGTAGCAACTTGAACTCATTTGGACTCCCTTGTTCAATCATTGATGTGTTTCTGACTCCGACCTCTTTGAGTACTTTAATAGACCATACCGAGTCCCTTTAGCTGTAGAAGTTGACTTTTACGAGCTGCTGCTGTTATTTTTGTTTAGATACTTCTGCTCTTTGATTCCAAGTAAAGCGTTGTCTGGGCTTTGCGCAGACATATTATTGTTCTAGGATAGGGCTGATGCCTGTGCTCTCTAAGGTCTCATTACATCTGAATTTTTCATGGTTTACATCTGATTATTTCAAAGGTAGGACAGGGATTTCCTGGAATTTTGGATTTATTGAGGCTTGGTTTAAGTGCTTACAGTCTCTTCTGTGTATAGTTGCCGAGAGGAATAATGTTCAACTGAGCTATACTCTTTTCTGTGGGGTGAATGCTATTTTGACTTCTCTCTTGTCTGTGGGTTTTCTGGACGTATTTTGTTGTGGAACAAGGATTGTATCTTTGTTTATTTTTACACTCTTTGATAATCTAATTAATGAGTCTGAAAATTGTTTACTTTAATTGAATTCAATGCCTTAGGGGGTATTCCATTATATGAAAAGGTCTCTGACTTAGAAGTATTTAGATCTGCGTCTTATTGTCGACTTCAGCGCGCTAATCGTTCAAGTCAATACCATTCTTCTTGAATCACCGGTAAAGATTCAGACCCTTTTTCGGCTTCTTCATCGATCCATTTACGCTTTCTGGCGATAATCTCACCAGCGAAAAACATCACCCCGATCTTTTCGGCAATCCACGTAGAGCGCTGTGACGTCAATTTTTGACGACCAGAGTTTTGACGAGAAACCAGCAGTGAAGAAGTTTCCAGCGACATTTGGTCCAGTTTTCGGCGACCATAATTTCAGGTTAGATTCTAGCGTGAAATTTTTGGCAACACTTTTAGGTCAGAATCCCAAGATACTTGACCCACACGAAAATCAGCCCAGGTTCAAGCGTTGCTCTCCTTCTTATACTTCTTGTGTTTGTGTAATACATAATTTTGTGGGTTACTTGTTCACCATTAAGGTTCTGATTTTTTTTTGCTCAGTGTCCTAGATTCTGTTTTACATATTGTTTGTTCAGTTGTTACTTGTTGTTTCTGTTGTTGTTGGTGCTTACTGTTGTTTGTTTGGTGTAGAAGTTATTTGTTAGAGAGTCTTTTAGGTTGCTCTTTGTTTACTTTGAGTGTTCTATATAGTGGTTGTTCGAATAGTATACCTTATATCTAGTATTTTATATTATTGAGTTGCTTTGTGTGTGGCCTTTATATTCCTAATTAACATAGTGGGTACCTTTTACTTGTTTTTCATATTGTGTTTAGTAAGTAGTAGAATCGTATTTCCCTGTGTAGTGTGTTGGGTTGCATAGCTTATTACTCCTTAAGTTTAGTGGCGTTAGGATCGAATGATAGACTAGGGTCATGTCATCGGTTGAGTTTGGGGTCGGGGGTAAAGGGCAGGGGTGGGGAGAGGGTCACGGGCTTATGTAAGCTAAGGATAGTATTGTGGAATATAGGATCATTAACAGGAAATCCATAGAGCTAGTAAAATATCTTAGAAGAGGCATATTAACATAGCATGTGTTCAGGAGACCAGGTGGGTAGGTACCAAAGCTCAGGACGTGGATGGGTTTATGTTGTGGTACTGAGGTGGTTCTAGGGATAGAAATAGTGTAGTATCCTAGCAGCCGAGAACCTTAGGGATTATGTGGGGTTAGGAGGGTTAATGATAAGATGATGCTCATCAAACTCATGGTTGGTAGGCATGTAGTGAACGTTGTTAGTGCTTATGCGCCCCAAGTAGGCCTAAATGAGGAAGTCAAAAGACTCTTTTGGGAAGATTTGGATGAGGTTGTGCCAGGCATACCGAAGACAAAAAATATCTTCATGGGAGGCGACTTTAATAGGCATATCGGAGCAACCTGTAGCAGGTTTGAAGATGTTCATGGA
The DNA here is from genome assembly GCA_029948455.1 of Solanum rostratum. Taxonomy (NCBI): domain Eukaryota; kingdom Viridiplantae; phylum Streptophyta; class Magnoliopsida; order Solanales; family Solanaceae; genus Solanum; species Solanum rostratum. The sequence continues at coordinate 26,890,945 of CM057051.1, forward strand.
GGCTTTAGTTTTGGGGAGAGGAATGGAGGGGGGACGTCTCTCTTGGATTTTGCCAAAGCCTTTGAGTTAATTATTGCTAACTCATGTTTCCCAAAGAGGGAACACCACTTGGTCACCTTCCATAGTACGGTAGCTAAGACTCAGATAAATTACTTGCTTCTACAGAAAGGCGATAGAAGTCTATGTAAGAATTGCAAGGTTATTCCGAGTGAAAATATTTCCACTCAACATAGACCTCTAGTGATGGATTTAGAGATAAAGAGAGAAAAGAAGAAAGTTATTTATGCCCAACCGAGGATTAGATGGGGATGCCTTACTCCTGCCCTTTCCCAAGAGCTGGAAGATAAGTTGAGAGACTTAGAGGCTTGGAGTAGTGGCGGAAATATGAACGATATGTGGGACACTACTGCTGGTTGCATTAGAAAGTACCGAGGTACTAGGGGTTTCGAGAGGAGCCTTTTGTGGACGATGGGGCAACTGGTGGTGGAATGAGGAGGTTCAGGATAAAGTGAAAGATAAGAAGGTTGCTTACATAACGTGGTTGGAGTGTAGGGATGAAGATGAAAAGCAAAGGCTTAAAGAGGCATATAAAACGGCTAAGTCAGAAGCAAGGATTGTGGTGACGAGTGCTAAGACAACAACTTTTAAGCGCCTATATGAGGAGCTAAGTGATAAAGGCGGGGACAAGAGATTGTATAGGCTCGCTAAACAGAGAGAAAGGAAAGCTCGCAATCTGGACCAAGTGAAGTGCATCAAGGATGAGGAGGGTGTGGTGTTAGTGATTGACACTTCCATTAAACTAAGGTGACAAGCTTACTTTCATAAACTCTTAAATGAAAAAGAAGATAGAATCATTGAGTTGGAGGAGTTGACACACTCCGATATTTGTCGTGATTTCGGTTATTGTAGGCTGTTCAGAGTTGAGGAGGTTAGAAAGGCTATTAGTAGGATGAAAAGAGGGCAGGCAGTCGGCCCCGATGAGATTCCGGTAGACTTTTGGAAGAACATGGTCAAGGATGGCATAGAGTAGTTGACTAGACTGTTTAATGTTATTATGAAGACTGCCAAGATGCCTGATGAATGGGGGAGGAGTACAATGGTTCTATTGTACAAGAACAAAGGGGATATTCAAAACTATAACAATTACGGGGGTATCAAGTCGTTAAGTCATACTATGAAGGTTTGGGAGAGAGTGGTGGAGATGAGGGTGAGAAAGGTAGTGTCTATTTCGAAGAATCAATTTGGATTCATGCCGGTGCAGTCGACTACTGAAGCTATTCACCTTGTTCGGAGATTAGTGGACAAATATAGGGAAAGAAAGAAAGAGCTTCATATGGTGTTCATTGATCTCGAGAAGACCTATGACAAAGTGCCAAGGGATGTCCTATAAAGGTGCCTTGAGGTGAAAGGTGTCCCAATGGCATATATCAGGGCGATTAAGGACATGTACGATGGAGCCAAAACTCGGGTAAGAATGTAAAAAGAGACTCAGAATATTTTCCTGTTGAGATGAGACTCCACCAAGGATCTGTGTTAAGCCCTTTCCTGTTTGCCCTAGTGATGGATGAGCTGGCGCGATCTATCCAGGAGGAGGTTCCATGGTGTATGCTATTTGCAGATGACATAGTATTGATTGATGAGATTCGAGCGAAAGTTAATGATAGGTTGGAGGCGTGGAGACATGCCTTGGAGTCCAAAGGATTCAAACTGAGCAGCACCAAAACAGAATACTTAGAGTGCAAATTCAGTGATGGAAAAGATGGAGTAGACATGGATGTGAGACTTGCCACTCAACCTATCCCCAAGAGGGAAAACTTTAAGTATCCAGGGTCCATCATCCAGAGTAGTGGCGATATCGATGATGATGACAAACATCGTATTGCGGTACCATGGTCTAAATGGAGACTTGCCTCTGGAGTATTATGTGACAAGAAGATATCACCTAAACTCAAAGGTAATTTTTATGGAATGGTGGTTAGACCATCTTTGTTGTATGGGGTGGAGTGTTGACCGATAAAAATGCACATGTCCAGAAGATGCAGGTCGCAGAGATAGGGATGCTGAGATGGATGAGTGGGCACATAAGGAGGGATAAGATTAGGAATAAGACCATTCGGAAGAAGCTAGAGGTGGCCCTGGTGGCTGATAAGATGAGGGAAGCGAGACTATGAGTGTTTGGACATGTGCAGAGAAGAGGTATCAATGTTCTTGTAAGGAGGTGCGAGAGGTTGGATTTAAAACGTACTAGGAGAAGTAGAGGTAGACCGAAGAAGTACTGGGGAGAGGTGATTAGACAGGATATGGCAAGACTTGATTTCACCGAGGACATAGCCTTAGATAGGAAGGAGTGGAGGTCGCGATTTAGAGTAGAAGGTTAATAGGTTAGCAGGGTAAGGTTGATGTCTAGCCGTGCGATATTGTAGAGTGTTGTCTTTATCTGTATTATATGTGTTAAATTTATCGTATTTACATAATATTATGTGCTTTTTATTAGTTGTCTCTCTTCCTATTTCTTTCTTTTTCTTTCATTTTTGTCATATCTACTTTATTCCGCCTATGGTTGTTGAAACGAGGGTTCCCAGGAAATAACCTCTCTACTTTTATGAGGTAGTGGTAAGGTCTACGTACATTATACCCTCCCCAGACCCCACTTGTGGGATTCCACTGAGTATGTTGTTGTTGTTGTAAAATTGTTTGCTTTGTTGTTTGTTTCAGGTTATGCTAGTGTTAGTTATGTGTGCACATTGAACTACAGAATATTATCGCTGCTCTGCTAATGTTTTCTGTGTCAATCTTACCAAAACAATGGGCGGTCTCGCTTTGGATCAACAAAAGTTGAAGGTCTGCTATGTTGGACGTTCGATGTCATATTTTGGATTTTTAACCCTTCCATTCCTTGAGTTCAAGTGTAAATCTTTGCTCCTTCATCATTTGCTTATTAGTTCTGTTTCTTCTTGATGATCTGTTTGCTAAATTTCTAACGTGAACTATTTCTTAACTATGGTTAGTACAATGAACTGCTTATCCTAATACGTGAATGTCTCGAGTAATTTTTTTGTCAATTCTAATAACCAGAAAGGAAAACTATATTTAAATTAACCTTCGTTTTTAACACAATATCTCGTGTAAATGGGTCCAAATTCGATGAGAAGAATTCATCTAGCAAAGCCATTGCAATAGACTTTCAACGAGTAACTTGCATGCCATAGGGATTTATGTAATCCCTCTGCCATATAAAACTGACGTGTTGTGGATATTCTAACTTAGGATAAGAGTTCCACATCTATAAAACATAGGAGTGATGGTTGGTATATAAATAAGTAGGACTTAGTGATATATTGTAAATTAATTTTAAGATAGTAAATACTGATGTGTATAAGATATGATTTGAATTAATTACGGAATTTATTATCATTAATGATGTTTTCTATCTAAAAACTATTGAAAACTAATGTGAATGAATCGAGCAAAAGAAATTTTAAAAATATGAAACAATATTTAAAAATCGACTGTGTATTAATTTTGAATGAGAGAGAATAGTTATTTTTGAATGGAGAGAGAAATAGAGTGGAGAAAATACAAAAAGATAAGTTTATTTTAAGTCATTTCAATGATATGAGCCAACTTTGTTCAATTTAACTTCGTATTTGATTTGTAAGAAAACTATTGCTATATGTGATAAACAAAAAAGACAATTAGCTTTGAGGATACATTAGTCTTTTTCAACTCTTGATTATATACGATAGACATCTTTAGGTGATTCTAATAAACACCTTAGCATGTACTTTTACCTTTTATTTTCTCTTTTAAACACTTTATCTTTAAGTGATTCTAATAAACACCTTAGCATGTACTTTCACCTTTTAGTTTCTCTTTTAAACACCTCAGCCTTATTTCATTTTTTCCTTTAAACACTCCAGTCCCATATTTTGACCACCTTCAATTTCTCCTTTACCATCTCATCGATTAATTTCACCAGAGAACTTTTTTTTTTCTTCAGACCAAAGGCATTCATTCCAGGTAAATTTTAATTTTATCTTTTTAATTTTTTTTTGTCATCTTTGTTTTCCTCAAAATTGAAGTTCGTTTGTTCATTTTCATTTTGTTTTGCTCAAAATTGAACTGCATTTGGTCAATTTCATCTAGTGTGTTAATATCTCATTCTTTTTTCCATTTGGGTTTGTTGTTGATGTTCAATTTGTTTTGTGCCTTGGAAGCCCCCAATAATCCATTATGTTCTTTCTATTTTGTCTTGAATTTTGATTATTCCTATTTTGAATATGCTTTTTCCTCTCGCGTGTAGCAACTGTGTGTTAATATTTGGTCTTTTTTTATTTCAATTTGTTCAAAATTATAGAATGATCTGTGAATGGATAAACTTAGAGGAAAAATTAAAGTTGAAAGCTTATGATTGTTTCCCTTTCTTTGAGAATTCTCAGTTAATGAAGTTGCCTGATTTTATTGTAACCTGCTGTGTTTTTTTAGTTCTATCTTGAATTTTGATTATTCATATTTCGAATTTGTCTTTTTCTCTCGCATGTAGTAATTAATTTCGTTAGGTTTCATCAAGGTGTGCTAATATTTAGTTTTTTTTAATTACAATTTGTTCAAAATTGTAGAATGATCTGTGGATGGCTAAACTTAGAGGTAAAAATTAAAGTTGAGAGCTTATGATTGTTTCCCTTTCTTTGAGAATTTTTGATCTGTTCAATATCAAAGTTTTCTATACTGCCAAAGCACAAAAACACTATAGAGGACTTTGGCTAATTATCCAACCATTTGATAATGTTTTCTATTTCGGATTGACTGTTTTTGCCCATGACCCCCTTCTTTAAAATTCACCATTGGACCAACTGCATAAATTTCTGGAACTAAAAGAGCAAAGCAAATAATTCTAGCTTTGCGAATGTGTTGATCATAATACGATTCATTTCTTTAGGTATAATTTTCTTTGACCACAGGTTGTTGTTGGTATTCTCTTTCATATCCTCTTCCTGCTGGTGACTGACCTACCATTTGATAATGTTTTCTATTTCGGATTAACTGTTTCGATCGTGAACCCCTTCAAATTTGCCATTGGACCAACTGAACAAATTTGTGGAACTAAAAGAGACCGAAGAGCAAATGATTCTAGCTTCATGAATGTGTTGACCATAATACGCTTCATTTCATCCGGTATAGTTTTCTTTGATCACATATCATTGTTGGTAATCTCTTTCACATCTTCCTCCTGTTGATGACTAACCTCGTCCTTTCTATTTAGAAAGTGGTACCTTTGTTAGCCCTACTTTTATCATAGGTCCTCCAACTTTTATTTTTACAGACCGTAGAATTCACTCATTTTCATTAAATTCAAGGAAGAAAGTCCTGCCAAATTGCCTTTATAAAAGAACAGTTAAAAAAAAATTGATTAGCAATTTCGTTCTCAACTTGGAAAAAGAAACAACTTCTAACAGTAATTGCATCTTATTTGAAAGGCATGTTATGTACTTAAACAATGACGATAATGAAGATTTACCGGTCATATTATGTAATGATAATGACATCACCGATGATGATTTTCTTTGGAAAATGAGACAATATTGTTATGCATTTGTTGTCTAATAAAGAAGAAGTAATATTAGCATGTAACCGTTCAAATTGAAGCCTAAAATAACACTATAAAATGAGATTATGGTTCTTAGATGCACAGTGCCCTGTTTTAATCTTATTTGATCTTTTGCAAACTAGGACTAAGATCTTTACCATAATCTTCAGAAGAGCATATCCCATTCCAAGTTCTTGAAGCAGTTACTGAGCCTTAAGACTAGAAATAAATCTCACATCAACAAAACATGGGAGAGATGCTGGGTATATAAAAAAGCAAGCCTTAGACTCTAATAACGCGTTTTAAACCCGTCCGAGCCTAGGGTCAAAGTAGACAATATCACTAGTGAATTGAGATGTGATAGTTATATATTGTTGGTAATGGTGAAATCTTGTCCTTAAAGAATTTAAGGAATACAAAGATGGCAGATTTCCTTGAAATTGTTGTGTTTTCTGGTCATTTGACAAACTTTGTTGTGATTTGAGCAGGAGCCCTTTTAGTTTCATGGATGATCACTTGATTTTATTTGATTTTATCAAAGTCAAAAATTATTTTTCAGTAACAAAAGGTTAAAAGTTAATTTTCTTAACTATAATAAAAAGTCATTTAATCTTGTCTGAAGTGTTAAGTACCACATAACATCACTAAACAACAACAACAACAATATACCCAGTGGAATCTCAGTGAGGTCGAGGGAGTGTAAAATATATGCAAACCTTACCACTACCTCATAGAGATAGAGAAGTTGTTTCAGGAAGACCCTCGTCTCAAAAATATCAGGCCTCAAAAGCAATAGAAACTAGATAAGAAAGAAAAACGACTAAAGTGGAAAGCAAATGACAATATATAGATACAATAAAGTAATTAATATAAGATGGACAATAACAACACAATATATAAAGACATGACTAATCCTACTAACCTACTATAACACAGGGCCAGACATAATCCTACTCCTACCAGCCTATTAACCTTCTATCCTAATACGCGACTTCCACTCCTTTCTAACTAAGATCGTGTCTTCGGTTATATGAAGTTGCGTCATATCCTATCTAATCACCCTCCAATACTTTTTCGGTCTAAATATACCCTTCTGTGTAATTCCAAAATGGAACCTCTCGCACCCCCTAATAGGAGCATTAACACTTCTTCTCTGCACATGCCCAAACCATCGTAGTCTCGCTTCCCTTATCTTGTGTGCAACAGATGCCACCCCTAACTTCTCCCAAATGGTCTCATTTCTAATCTTATCATCCTTGGTATGTCCACACATCGATCTCAATATCTTCATCTCCGCAACCTGCAGCTTCTAGATATGTGAGTTTTTCACTGGCCAACACTCCACCCCATATAGCAACAACGACCTAACCACCATTTTGTAAAATTTGCCTTTAAGCTTATGTGATATCTTCTTATCATATAATACTCCAGAGGCAAGCCTCCACTTCATCCATGCTACCCAAATATGATGTGTGACATCATCATCAATGTCACCACTACCTTGGATGATAGACCCAAGATATTTAAAACTCTCTCTTGGGAATAGATTGAGTTGCAAGCTTCACTTCAATGTCTATTTCATCTCTTGCAACATTTAATTTGAACTCCAAGTATTCTGTTTTGGTCAGTATTTAAATAAAATTGAATGGACCATTTTGTTACAAACTGAATAATTAAAGCGATGGTCATTAGGGTTGTATATCGGTCGGTTCGATTCAATTTTGAAGTTTATCGGTTCGACTTATCGATTATCGATGTGTAGATATGCCAAACTGTTATAGAATCATTAAGATGTTGACTTGTTGAGTATTAATTATTGATCGTTATCGGTTCGATTATTGGTTTAACCGTTTAGATTTGACAAAAAAATCTTTATTGAAAATTACTTAGAAACAAGGTGACAAATCAAATGAACCATTACATATGAGTTGACAAATTGCATTTTTCTCAGAAGCAAACACTATCACATTGTAGAATAATTGAAAGTTTGAGATAGTAAAAGGAATAAGTGTAAATCTATCAAGAACTTTATATATCAAATAGTACAAATATAATTATTTAATCTATTATCGGGAGGGTAGAATGTACGCAGACCTTACCACTACCTCATAGAAGTAGAGAGACTGTTTCCTGGGAACCCTCGTCTCAAAAACCCATAAGCAGAATAAACTAGATATGACAAAAAACATATTTCAATATGTAAATACGATAAAATTAACACACATATGACAGATATAAAACACGTCTTCTCCTGCTACCTTACTATACCTCTACCTAACCCTACCAACCCATTCGTTGCTACTCTAATTCGCGACATTTTCGTTAAAAGAAAACGTTGATGAAAAGCCTTTAGTTTTTGAGTTTCATTATAAATGACGGCTAAATCTAACTTCCAAAAAAGTTAACACAAAGATGTCTTTTTGGGGGGTAAAAATTATATGAAAATGATGAATTTTGAGTTTGTTTGGATGCATTTATAACTTATGATTTATAAGTTAAAAGTCATAAATTAAATTTTTTGAGTTATAACTTTTGACTTATTTTTATTGTTTTGGTTTACAAACTAAGTTTTATTTTATTATAATGCTACCATACTACTAAAAAATTATTTTGACTTAAAAACACGCAAAATAAGTCAATCTGGAATAGAGTGTCTCCATTCTAGAATGACTGATTTTAACTCTATATATAGTTTTGTTATTATATTATCATTATTATCGTTCTTATCCATTCAATTGTCTAGTTGATAGAATCTCATTGTACTTTTGTTTCCCTGTAAGGTGTGTAGGGTATTAGGGAAAATGTTTCTAGTTGTCTGTTGGTTATCCTACAATGAGGGGCTAGATTTGTTAATTCATTCTCCGGTTTAATGTGAAATATTGAATAATGAAGTGGATACTCAGTTTCTTGTTAATTTAAGTAGTCAAGGTCTTCTATGTTTGCCCTAAGATCACTTTTGGAGTATCGTTCAATTTTCATCTCTCTTAATAATCACAAAGTGGTTACGGATGCTAGCTTTTCTGGCATTGCTCTTGTAGGCCTCAAATCAATCGGTTTCAAGCCTTGAATAAGAAGGGGCCGAAGTGCTAACTATAGGATTTTAAGAGCAATGCGAAACTAGTTTTCCCAGGGTTGTGCTTAGTTGTGTGTGCATATTGAACTACATAATATTATCGCTGCTTTGCTGATGTTTTCTGTGTCGCTTTGGATCAACAAAAAGTTGAAGGTCTGCTATGTTGGATGTTCGATGTCATATTCTGGGTTTTAACCCTTCCATTTCCTTGAGTTCAAGTGTAAATCTTTGTGCTTTCATCGTTTTGCTTATTGGTTTTTGTAACGCCTGGTTAAAATTATCAAAATACACCTGAAAATTGGATGAGCGCATAACGCGTATTTCCATGCTCATATGGTAAATCCGAGGCCGGATTTGCGATCAAGCACGAAATATTGAGAGGGAAAATCGTCACGATCGATTTTTAGAGCGACCCGATCAAAAAATAATTTTTCAATTCGAAAACAAAAAATAATGTCGCTGAGCGATAGAGGGGCACTGCACCTCTGTAGCAGACTTACACTTAGTTGTTTGCAATTTTTTTTAACGGGATTGAAAAACTCGTTCTGAAAATTTTCGAAGAAAAATACACTTGTACGCGACCAGTCCGCATCGCAGATTGGGTTATTCCGAAGCTGAAATTTTCTAAAATTTGTGAGGGGTATTTCGGACAATTCCCAACCCCTCCTAAACTCAATACACGACCAAAACAGGTCATTTTAAGTATAAAAAGGGTTATAAACCCTATTCGAAGTCTTTGAAAACCTTTAACAAAAGAGACCTAAGGCTAAAGAGAAGAGAGAAGAGCCAGGATTCGATGAGTTCAAGCCGTATTCGTGCCAAGCTGATCGTCTACCTTCATCCCGGGTATGTAAGGCTAAACGAAAAGCATGAGATTGTTCTCTCATGTGCCCCATAGATGGTCGTAGAAGAGTTGAAGGTCTAAAGAGTTTACATACATGATTCTTGGTGATTTTTCTTGAAAATTATATTAATTATATGTATTTTCCTATGTTGATGATCATCATAAACTTGTTTTCTTGAATTGAATACTTTTCATGAGATATTTTATAACCCTACATGATTATTGTTTAAAGCATGCATGATTGAACCTAGAGATTGAGTCTAGAGCCTTGGTTTGAGTATGTTGAGTGAAGTCTTGATGTGAGTATGAGGTTGAGTTAATTGAGCTTGATGATCCTATGAGTCTTCATAATTGAGTTTTTGAGTTCTGACTAAATGACTTCTTCTATTGATGATCTGTGTCCTTAAGTTCTTAAATGAGATTGAGTTGACTGAGATGAAATAGAGGACCCTTGAGTTTGAGTTAATGAGATAATAAGAGTCTCTACGAGACTGATTTGAGATAATTGAGTTGAGATGAGGAGTCTTATGAGCATTGATACATGGGAGGAGTATCGAGCACCGTAAGAGTAAGAGTTAGTCCAACTTGCACTCGTCAAACTACATGGCCAAGCGTAGGAGAAGATTAGAACCATCACATTACATTGTGGGTTCCCTGTTGAGAGAGTCCCTGAAACAATAGAGGACTTGTTCATTGTTGTCTCCATTTTGGATTATCCATTATGGTTTCACGTTTTTCCCTACCTAGAATGTATGGAATGATCGTGGCAACACCAGCGGGATGTTGTACAATCACTGGCCCATAAGTGATTGTTGTTGAATAAGAGAAATTCTCAAAAGTTCCCACCTTATGTAGTCTAAGTCGAGTCGAGTTGATTTGAGTTCCATTGAGTTGAACTGATTGACGAGGTTGATTGGTTGATAGGTCACTTGTCTAATCTTTACTCCTTCTTTAGATAGACATGTGATATTCTGATTTGGTAATTATTCTGAGTTGATGTTATTTCCATATTATTCTACCTGTTTCTATTTCATTCAGCTATTTTACATACCGTACATTTCACGTACTGATGTCACTCGGCGCTGCATCATTTCATGATGTAGATACAGGAGTTAGAGATCGTCAACAGGCACACCGTTGAGGATCCAAGACATTCAGCTGATTGTTGAGCCTCCCCTACTCCAGTGGATTCACTACCTTTATTTCATCTTGCTTTAGAGTTAGACTAGACTAGCTTTATTTTGATTGAGGTAGCCATGAGTTTGTCATTGACACCACTTGATAGTGATAGAGGCTTCAGAAACTAGAGTCAAATGTTTATGTTGACACTTGTTGAGCTAGTTTCTTTCTGCTAGCCTTTTTATTTATAATATTATTTTGAGAACTAGATGAGATGTGTCCATTTACTTTTCTTCTGTCTTCCGCTGATCAGTATGGTTTTCTTATTGAATGGATGTGATGAGGCCAAGTGGTTCGCTTGGGGACTAGAAATAGTCTCTAGGTGCCGTCCACGTCTTGAGTACCCTTCCGGGACGTGATAAGCTTGGTAACAGAGCACAAGTTCAAGTGTCTTAGGGAGTCTATGAAGCCGTGTCTAGTAGAGTCTTGTTTATGGGTATTTTGTCGACCACACTTTATAAGTAGGGTGCTATAGGCCATTAGGAATTGTTACACTTCTCTCTTATTCCAAATTTGTGCGATAAACACTAAGAAACCTCTCTTCCGATTCATGCATTACACATTTTCAAAATTGTGACCATGTTTCCAAGAAGAGTTGATGGAGCCCAGCTAGACGGAATGCTAATCAACCCGAGCCACAAGATTAGGATGAACCCATAGGCCCAGTTGTTCTTGCTGTGCAGACACCACAGGTTGACATTAGCAATGCTGAGCTTTGCCAGGCCCTCCAGACTTTGACCAAGCTGTGACAGCACTGGTTGATAGACAAGGAGGAGGCAGGCGGGGTGTTTCAAATACATTCGAAAATCGTGAGTTCTTGAGGGTGAACCTACCTGAGTTTAAGAGGTCGAGGAGGAATAGGAACAAGAGTCACTTCCAGGCAGAGCCTTATAACTTTAGAGCTCAGAGATCTAAGCCCTAAACTAGTGTGGCCTAAGGATCCCAAGGCATGACATGTTGTGGCACGTGTGGCAAGTTTCACTTGGGAGAATATCACAGAGGGAGTATCGGATGTTACAAGTGTGGCCGAAGGGTTCACCTTCCAAGGAAATGTCCAATATGGTCCTATGAGGCCCAAACTCCTACACCAGCATTATCAGTTAGAGAAGATCAGAAAAGTTCTCCAAATGTCTCCCCAGATATTGTTATAAGTATGATTCGAGCCTTTACTTACGTTCGATGTTCTCCGTAAGAGAGAAACTTATGTCTCTAGATGATTTAGTGTTACCACCTAAGAGTGCGATGTGATGTCTTATACCACCCTACTGGGACAATAGGTAAGGGTTAGTAATGTCACACTGCGGGGATGGACAAAATCACGTAGTGAAATTCGCCTCTTGCTTGGGCCAAAGAGTTTGGTGAACTTAACTTATTGTTTGGCATGCTACACACTAGGAAAGAATTTGATTATCCGGTGATACTGAGTTAGGGAATCATCAAGAACATAATACCCTAGTTTCTCTTCATATTGGTTAAACACTTTTCTTATTTTAAGATTGTTGTTCATGAGTTGTTAAAAACCCCCGCCCCCTCTTTAGGGAAATAAGCTGGTTAATAAACCCAAATTGCAACATTGAATTCTTCTTTGTCTACCCTAACCTTGAATAGGTTTTATATCTTGACAATGACTGCTTTAGCCTAATAAGAGAGGTGTAGCTTGGGCGACATCAAGTTTTTGGCGCCGTTGCCAAGGAATAAGGCTAGACTTGTCTAATTTTAGTAATTTGGGAATTAATCCTTATTTTCCTCATTTTACATTTTTTGTTGTTTTTGTTTTCTTTCAGGGTATAAGTGTAGTGTATGCCCAACACACGAAGTCAATACATATCCTTGAGAATGAGAAGAATGGCCCAAGATGATACCAACAACACAATAAATATAGCTCTGAACCAGAATGAGAATGAGAATGCCAACGATGAAAACCACCTCCTCTTGAGGACATTGCTTCAAAGCCACAGGACTTCAATGTCAAAGTTTATCAGTGGAATCAATATCATATGAACCATATGGCTATAGAGGTGACTGGAGTTATTGTGTTACCACCACTACCAGCTGACACAAAGTTCGTGGTTTCATGTGGGTTGCTTCAGATACTGTAGAACTATGGGTTGTTCGCGGGCCTACCATCAGAGGATACTCATATCTCTCTACACAACGTTGCATTTGTCTACAAGAGTGTGATGGGAACACATAATTTATCTATAGATGTTATAGGACTTTGTATCTTCCCATTATCTTTGACAGGCAATGCAACACTATGGCTATCTGAGCTTTCGCAGAGTTCGATAACCAGTTGGGCTGAGTTGCAAAAGACCTTTTTGAGAGGTACTTCTTGAGATCAAAGAAGCTCAAGTTGAAAGACCAGATCAACAACTTTGAGCAACTTCCTAATGACTCGATCAGTACTACATGAGAGTGGTTCACTAAATGCATGAGGAGTGTCCAGGACCACAAAATTATTGATGATGCCTCGGTGGAGATCTTCTATCGTTCCATGGATGAGAATAGTCAAGCCTATGGGGATACCATTATGGGGATATGTTCTTAGATCAACCATCTGCAAGGATCGCAGAAAGGATAGAGAGAGTGGTCAAGACCAATCGTGCATGGGGGCAAAGAGACAGATCATCAACCAAATGTTTGGCTGCTGTCAGTATTGGTTCAGAGCAGGCCAAATTAAATGAAGAGATTATGCAAGAGCTTTCTAAAATTCGTATAGGTATAGTTGTGATGGTGAAGCAGAACCAAGAATGAGTCAATACAGTTGTTCATCACCCTCCGCGAGCACCCATGTATAGTAATCTCTACTATGAGGAGGATACTTGCTTTATTGTTGATCAAACGGGGGGCCTCCAGACCATTGCCCAAGGCTCCAATCAGGACTATTGGCACCAAGGTCAAGTGAACCCAAGGTCAGAAATTTAATCGAGATGGAGCTTGCAGAGACAATCGCGAAGGGTACTATGGCAGGAATCAGGGCTAAGACAGAGATGCAGATTAGGGCCGCAAAGATGGATACAACAATGGTCCTTTTATGCCACAACACAACCACGACACCAGTGCTAGTAGTTCCAGAGTTGAGGAGATGTTTCACTACCTGTTGATGAAAGCTGAGATGCAGGATAAGACTCTGAGGGGGATGAAATATAAGATCTTTAGTATAAATCAGAAAACTGAGTCTAATTTTGTTGCTATCAAACAACTTGAGCAATAGTTTGGTCAAGTGTCAACTCAACTCAATCAGCATCAGAGGGGTATAGTGCCTAGTAACACTTTTCAGAACCCAAAGAATGAAGGGCAGTGCATGGCGGTTACTGCACGTGGTGGAAAGAGTACCATTGATCCTCCCATGCTAGTTGATAAGGATGATGTTCGAGAGGAGATAGTTGATATCAATGATGCGGATACCAGAGATGATCGTGGTAAGGATAGGGTGAGTGATGTTGTAGAGGTGCCACAAAAGCTAAATCCCATTCCTAGGGCTCATTCTCCCTTCCTCAAAGAATTAAGAAGGAGGAAGAGGGCAAGTTCAAACACTTTCTGTCCATGGTCAAACAACTCCCCATCAATATCTCTCTTATTAAGGCGTTGGAGAAGATGTTAGGGTATGCAAAGTACATTGGTTATGAAGAAGCCCACTATGAGTCAGGAGCTCTCCCAAGAGCTTCAATATTGCAGTGTAATTGCTACGACGTCCTTGGTTCAAAAGCGAGAAGATCCCGGCGCTTTTACCATATCCTGCACCATTGGAGATGTGGAATTTGAAGGGCATTATATGATTTCGGTGCCAGTATTAATCTAATGCTCCTTGCAGTCTTCAAGAAGCTAGGACTTGGATCCCCTACTACGACGAGCATGAGGTTGTTTAAGGCTAACCGCACGGTGAAGTAGCCTGTGGAGATACTTTATGATGCGCTTTTAAAGTAGAGAAGTTCATATTCCCTGCAGACTTTGTGATCCCAAATTGTAGAGTCCACTTCGACGTCCCAATCATCTTGGGAAGTCCATTCCTAGCCACTGGTCGGGCACTAGTGGATATGGAAGCTGGCCAACTCAGATTTAGACTGAACGATGACAAAGTTGTCTTTAATATTTGTCAGTCAATGACCAGGCCAGATGATCTGTAGAACGAGGTTTGAGAAGATAAGTTGGTTAATAAACCCAAATTGCAAAATTGAATTCTTCTAAGTCTACCATACTCCCTCGGGTTTGACCCTTACCTTGGTTAGGTTGTTTATTGTGACAACAACCGCTTTGGCCTAAAAAAAGAGGTGTAGCTTCAGTAACATCACATACGTGTACAGTTAAGGTTTGGTTTGGATTGCGGTTATGGGATTGATATGTGGGGTGACTGCTTTTATTTGCATTTCAGCTTTATATTGTATATTATTTCACCTGGTCGGTCTATGAAGCCTACTAGGTTCCCTTTTCTGGTACTCGCCCCTACTTCTGCATCTTCTCATGGTGGAGGTCCAGGTTCTAGTCAAGAGAACTAATTTCAGGGGATTTAGGAGCATAGGAGATTATTTTTGGGTGAGCATTGGCAGCTCTGGGTTCGTCGCAGTCTCCTTCTTTTATGGCCATCTTTTGTCTTTAGACTTTGGCCTTGTACTATAGTATCATGTATTTGTAGGAGCACTCCTAACTTATGTGTGTGTGTGTGTATATATATATATATATATTTGGCTTGACTATTATGTGTAACGATTTAAATTTCTGCTATTGTAGCTCTGTACAGTTGACTTCCAGGTTCTAGGTAGGTTTCGGTTCTTATTATAATTCTATCATGTTGATTTGGACTTGACTAGAGGCTAGGATAGGTACCTTAGGGTTAGGGTTAGGGTACGGGCTTGGCTGTAGGTGGGACCTAGCAGGTTCCATCTTGACTGGATCGAGTCGTGACAAATTGGAATTAAAACCTAAGGTTCACTGGTGTTAGTTGTACAGAGCTATCATCTAGTAGAAACTTGTTGATGGGTACGGAGACATTTATGGCCTATCTCTAGGAGGATATGGGGTGCTTAGGAACTTTCCTATGTTATTGATTCATTTTGTGCATTTCATCAATGGTTCCTCAAGTTCAGAGAATGTAACTTCATCCGTGTTACAAAGGTATGGCACTGAAGGCGTATCTTCAGGGCCGACAAGGGGTCGGGGTAGGGTTGTTCCATCAGTCCGAGTTAAGGAGAACTCCCCTAAGCCCGAGTGTAGATACTGGATGCCCTAGCTCTACTGTAGCCGGAGGTACTAACTCCCCCAGCTGCTGCTTCTGCGACACTAGGGGTGCAGGCAGTACTTGGACAGATCAATGTAGCGCTTGGAGCCAGACATAGGGTGCAGCACCAACTCAAGCTCAGACGCCAGTTGAGCCTATCATTCTAGAGGCCCTAGCTCAGCCGAAGGGGGCAGTGTAGTTTCAGGATTAACGATTACTTGGATATTTTTTAAAGATGGCCCCCCAAGGTTTTCAGGAGTTTTGAGGAGGATGCTCGGGAGTTTCCGGTAGCCTACATGGAGCAGTTGTAGGCTTTGTGATTTTTGGAGTCCCAAGGGCTTGAGTCTACTACATATCATCTTGATGGCACCACCAAGTAGTGGTGACGGACTTTTCGGGATACCAGGCCAGCAGATGTCGCACCTATGACTTTGATAGAGTTCATAGAGTCTTTTATGACTAGATTTGTGCCCAAGAGATTTAGAGACCATTGCTGGGATCATATTGTGTGACTTGAGCAGAGCGGATGACTGTCTCCCAACATGAGGTCAGATTTTAGTAGCTCTCCCGATATGCTACAACTATTTTTTCCTTTCGAGGAGGAGAGGATTCATTATTTTGTGTGAGCTTTGAGGCTTCAGCTGAGGAAGGGCACCCATGTACTAGTGACTTCACGCCACTCATTTTTGGAAAATGTAGATCATGTTCGCTCCCTGGAGCAGATCAATCACGAGGCTCTAAAGGGCAGCAACAAGTGAGCTAGATGTGAAGGAGAGCTCAATGGCACCCAAACAGGGTTTTGAGCACTTAGGGATAGGTCTCAAAGGAGAGGTCAGCAAGGTTAGACTAGCCGTCCATACCAGGCATCGTTACAGGCTTCTAAAGGTGGCCATATGAGCCTGGATACTTCCACCAAGGATGGCTCCTCATATCCTACTGGGCGCAGACAATGGGATCGTGATTCGGGTTCCTCAGGAGCAGTTGGGTCAGTCTTCGCGGGTAGTTAGGGTTCTAGGGCAGCTGGATCGGGACAATACAATCATGATCAAAGAGACAGGGTAGTACTGAGTTCTTTTGGGTGTGGGGCACTAGATCATTGGCTGAAAGACTTTTCGGAGCACAGGGCAGCACTTGCCTCTACACAGCCAATAGATTAGGCCCTACACGAGGTAGTAGGGGAAGGGGTCAAGATCGTGGCCACCGAGATGATTAGTACAAGGGTTAGTAGGGTTATCTGCTGGGTTCTATAGGGCCCGTCAGGGGTAGTAAAGGCGGGGGTAGTGGTGATGTTTGAGGGGGAGGCTGTGAGGGACACTTTTATGTTGCACCAGCATGGGCTGAGTCCGAGGCTTCTGGCGAGGCCATTACCGGTTTGATTTATATGTACCAACAGGCAGCTTCAGCCTTCTTTAATAAAGATTCTACATTTTCCTATATATTTGTGTATTATGTTCCTCGCTTAGGTGGGACTCCTGAGCCTCTTTCCTCCTGCATTCGGGTATCGACCCTAGTATGGGATTCTCTTGTGGTAATCAGGTCTGTAGAGGTTGTATGGTAACTCTTTAGGTCTTTTACACCTAGGTTTATTTGATACTTCTTGACATACTTAAGTTTGACCTTATTCTAGGTGTGGATTGGTTTATCCCCACACCATGATGTATTAGATTTTTATGCCAAGACTGTTACCTTGATGATACTGGTGGTGTCTCCCATGGTTTCGTAGGGATTTGTAAGTCGAATTGTGGCAGGTATTATATCTTATATTCAGGCTCAAAGATTTATTTCTATAGGGTGTTCAACATACTTAGCCTATGTGCATGATGTGACAGTTGAGACTCCTACAATGGAGTCCATGCCGGTTGCATGTGAGTTCCCTTATGTGTCTCCAGCAGACTTGCCTGGGTTGCCGCCTAAGCAGAAGATTGATCTTGTGATAGAGGTGGAGCCAGGCACTAAGCCCATCCGTTCCTCCTTATCAGATGGCTTGTACATAGCTTAAGGAGCTCAGTACTCAACTTCAGAGTTTGCTAGATCTGGGGTTCATTCGGCTGAGTGTTTCTCCCTAGGGAGCTCCTGCACTGTTCATGACACAGAAAGATGGGACTCTCAAGATGTGTATTGATTATCGGCAGCTGAACAAGGTGATAGTGAAAAGCCATTATCCTCTGGTACATATTGATGATTTATTTGACCAGTTATAGGGGGCCTCAATGTTTTCGAAGGTTGATCTACGATTGGGGTATCACTAGTTAAGGATCCAAGGAGAGGATATTTAGTAGACTGCCTTATGAACCTGTTATGGGCTTTATGGGTTTCTAGTCATACCATTTGGGCTAACTAATGTTCGTGCATCATTTATGAATTTGATGAAGACAAAGATGGAGGGAGCTACCAAGGAGATAGAGGGAAAGACTGTGACATTGTTCGATTGAAGAAGTTACCTAGGAGATGGAGGCAAAGATGCGGGAGCAGTACCCTGGCCATTTTGAGCCATCAGGTATGTCTTCTACTTTACTTTAGCGGATGAAAGTCTTATAAGTGGGGGAATGTTGTAAAGACCCTGTTGGTCAATTCTTTGTTTCTGTGTTATTTCTATTGTTCTGAGGTTCTGTATAGTAACATCAAACCTATCATGACCTGCTGGGGTTGTTGGGATGGTTATAAGGTGCTTTGGTTGAGAAGTGTGCAAGTTTAAAAGTAGCAAGAAGTTGAAACTACTAAAATGAGATTTCTATCAAAACCCTAGTAAATGGCCTCGAAATGGGATTCAGATGGTTTTATTAGTTCCAAAATGTTTAATTTGTGCTAGGAGGGTGGTTGGTTCGAGGCTGGATAGTTTCAATTTGATTTTGAGCCAAAAGTTGCAAATTGAGTTCAATCGGAAGCTAAAAAGTGTGTTTCTAATAAAACCCAGCTGAAGCGCTCAGAAAAGAAAACTGAAGGTGTGGTCAGCTCCAGAATTACTTGCAAAAACAAACTAAAATGACCCTTTGCCAATTGTCGGGGTCATCTGGTTATATTTTGACCTTCTCGATTTTTTAGACAATTTAACCAGAAAGAAGTGGGGTACTCTTTTTTTTATAGGAGGCTCTGTTAGGAATTTTAACTGCTCCATTAGATCAATAACATTGAAATCAGTATGGTTACACCATTCATTGGCAAAAAACAGACATCGGGTGCCTCGGGAATGGCCTAGAGAAGTTTGGATTTGAGCTAGTGCAGCACCAACAACACTTGCACTCCACGTTCGTAGAGTCCAGTCTTGGAATAGCTCCGCATTTGCAGAGAGCCTCCTGCGTTCGTAAAGAAGGAGCAGTGACCTATGCCTCCGTATCCCCCGAGAATGCCTATGTGGTTTATAAATGTGCATCAGCATTTCATAAACAACATGTTTCCCAAACTTCAACAGCTCATAAAAAGATCATTTTAAGTTCAATGTTGACGATTCAAAGGTCCACATGACTCAAAACTTGCAAGGAACATTGCGGTGAAGTTGGATTCAAGTTTTGACACATATTTTGAGGTAGTTTCCCTATTTTTGCTGTGTATTTTCTTGACAAACGTGAAAATATCTCATGTTGATATGGTAGTTGATTGTTAGCAGAATTGAATGAAATTTTAGTCTATCTCGTGAAAATTTTAGCAAAATTGTGATATACTAGGTGTTGGGTGAAAATGTCCGGTTTTCGAACATTTTGACCAAGAAAGTTTTGAAATGAGTGATTCTTGGTAAGTTTTTAACTCTGTTTTTGCACATTTTCTCGGTATTATGAGGCCCATTCTAGGTCGATTTTTTGGTTGTAGGCTTGGGATGTCATGGGTTTCATTCTCGGTATTATTGTTCGAGATTTTAGTCGTGATCCCTATTTTCCCATTTTAGACGTTTTTTGCCTGATTTTCAAGATAACGCAGCCAATTTGACCGCGTTGATATCATGGATTCTATTTTCACAGCTGAGCAGTTTCGAGAGGCTTCTAGGAGAGGAAAAGCTCAACTTGAGTGATCTGGTGTTTCGGGCATAAACACCTAGCTAGGCTAGGCTTCTCACTAACCTTAGATTTAGTGTAATTATATGCATGTTGAAGTAAGATGTATGCGACATATTAATGTATCCTGCATGTGTGATATGTGTTATGGTAGACTAGTACCCCGTGTTATTTACTATAGATGCTTTAAATTAGATATATTAGGGTATTACTGATACATAGAAGCCTAATAAAGGTTGTACATAGACTGATACCGTGAGACAAGTATGTTTTTCGCCTATATTGTTGTCTATGAGGGCATGTTACCAATATTAATGAGAATGTTGATTGTGAGACTACTTGCTGAATTCTTACTGTACTGCGACTTGTTCTGAGCTAGGTGTGCACCTTATGGGTGATGTGCTACCAAAATACAACATTTGTTACGCTTAAAACTTTGAATTTTGTGTGTTCTCCAAGCGATGTTAGTGGGTTTGATATGTTTTTATGTTTATTTTGCAGGATTACATTCGGCATAATTTTGGGCAAAGTTCGCGTAATTGAAGTTTTTTAGGATGTACGGGCTACTCTATGGGCCGTAGTAAATTCAACGAGCCATAGAGAGGTTTTGTGAGTAAGATCTAGTGAAAGGACAAGCTTCAGATGTTGCATCAATGAATTTTCAGACGAGTCGTAAATTGGTCTCGTGCCTAGAGGATCAAATTTTGAAGAGTTTCAGAAATTCTATCAAACGAAACCCTCCACGATTCCTAAGTCTGAAGATGGCCCGTAAGAAGGTCTCGTGGAATTAAAGTCGGTGTTTGGAAGTTGTAGAGTACAAAGCCTAAGTACCAGCCATGGTTCATTATATGGTCCGTAACCCAGTCCGTAGAAGCTACCGAATCCAGTTTTTCAATTTCGTTTTGAATTTATATTTTACTTATTATGAATAGGATTTTTACGTCTTTTTAGCAGAGAGACGCATGAGATGACAGGAAAACACTTTTGAGACTTCATTTTTTGTGATTACTACAGTAGAAACATTACATTGTGATTTCTCATGGAAAACTTTGGATTTCTTATTCTTAATTTCATCATCATTGTAAGTGTTTAATTGTGCTATTCCATAACATGATTCTTTCATCTACAATGACTATGCATAGCTAAATCCACAACTAGGTTGTAGGAACCATGAAGAACTAACAAGGTAAAACCAAATAATGTATTACTTAATTCTCTTTGTTATAAGTGCTTATTAATGGTTGTCAATGTTAGAACCCACCTAATTCTTACTGACTGGATCAAGATAGTAATGAATAGAGAGAGAGATTAGTGAACAAGGTTCGATGTGATACCTCTCGTCTAATCAACCAAACGGGATCAAGGGGTGGTTGTATTGGAACAAAAGGTAAGGGTTAGTAATGCCACACTGTGGGGATGGATCAAATCATGTAGTGAAATTCACCTCTCACCCGGATCAAAGGGTTTGGTAAACTTAACTTACCAGTTCTGCATACTAGACAGTAGAAAAGATTACGAGTATTTGGTGATACTAAGTTAGGAGTTCATAGGGAATACAATGCCCTAGTTACTTCTATCACTGGTTTCACAACACTTTCTTCTAGTTTAGGTTTATTTGCTGCAATTACATCCTTTTCGGGAGATAAGTAGGTTAATTCATTTGACTTGCTCGTAATTACTCTAGATCTAGACCATATTCCTCATGGGATTGACCCTAATCTCTGTTAGGTTATATATTTTGATAATGACCACTTACCTTTAACAAAATGGTGTAGTTTTTGCTACACTAAAAATTTTGGCGTCGTTGTCGGGGAATACGGCTTTTAGACTAGTTTAATTTTAGTTATTTGGGAATTAATCCTTATTCTTCTTATTTTCGTTTCTTGTTGTTTTTGTTTTGTTTCAGCGTACTGGTGTAGTGTATGCACAACACTTATAGTCGAGGCAATCCCTTGACTCTATTTGACCCTGAGACCCAAAAGACACTCAGAAGATGTCCTAAAACAATGATAACATTGCTGAAAATGATTTCATGAACGCAGCACTAAACACAAATAATGATAATTACCCACCACCAGTTGAGGATATGAATCCACTACCATAGGATCTTCAAGCTACAATTAACACATGGAATCAATACAGTCTTGACCCTATGGCGATGGATGTCGCCAGTGCTATTGTGTTACCTCCTTTATCAGATGACACAAAATTTGTCGTTTCGAGTGGTTTACTTCAAAGGTTGTAGAATAGAGGGTTGTTCGCGAGCTTACCATCAGTGGATCTTCATAACCATCACACAACGTTGTCTTCATCTGCAAGAGTGTGATGGGGAGTCAAAATCTGTCAATGGATGTCATTGGGCTCCGTGTCCTTACACTATCTGTAATAGGCAAAGTGACACTATGGTTATCCAAGCTCCCATAGAGTTCAATCACCAGTTGGGCGGAAATGCAGGAGGTCTTTTTGGAGAGGTTCTTTTCTAGGTCAAAGAAGTTGAAGTTGAAGGATCATATCAACAACGCCTAGCAGTTACCTTGTGATTCGATTAGCACTACATGGGAGAGGTTCACAATGTGCCTAAGGAGTGTCCCTGACCACAAGATTGTTGATGATACCTTGGTGGAAATCTTTTACCGCGCCTTAGATGAAAATTGCCAAGTTGTGCTGACACTATAATGGAAGGCTCATTTTTGGATTATCCATTTTTTATTATAGCTAGGCAGTTGGAGAAAGTGGTCATGACGAACCGTACATGGGGATGAGAGATAATTCGACAACTAAGAGCTCTTTTTCAGTTAGTACTAATCTTGAGCAGGAAAAAATAAAATGAGGAGACGATCCAAGAGCTCGATCGGATTAAAAGTAATGTCGAGTTGTTGATGAAGCAAAGTCAAGAGCGTGTGAATGTAGTAAATCATCAGCCTCTACGAGCACCTATGTATGAGGAGCCCTACTATGAGGAGGACATTTTCTTTGTCATCGATCAGATGGGGGTTTCCAGACCAACGCCCAAGGGTTCAATAAGGACTATTAGCGCCATGGTTAAGGAAACCAAGGTCAGAACTTTGCTAGAATGGCTCTTTCAGAAATAACAACCGAATTGGCTACTTTTACAAGAATAGGGGCCCTGACAGAGATGCTGATTGGGGATGCAGAGATGGCTACAGAAATGGTTTGTATCTACCACCACACAATCGTGACTCTAGAGCTGGTAGTTTGTAAATTGAGGAGATGTTCGAGAGACTGTAGAAGAAGGTTGATGCCCAGGATGAGACCTTGAAAGGTATGAAATCTGACATCTCAAGCATTAATCAGAAAATTGAGTCTCATTCTGTTGTTATCAAGGAGCTGGAGCAATAGTTTAGTCAAATGTTGACTCAGTTAAACTAGTGTAAAAAGGGTACATTGCCCCAGTAAAACAGTGTAGAATCTAAAGAATGAGGGGCGGTGCCTGTCAGTGACGACACATGGCAGAAAGTAGACCATTGATCCATCGATGCCAGTTGATGATGATGAGGTTCATAAGGAGATGGTTGATAGCAAGGATGCAGAAAACAGAGATTCTAACGCCAAAGATGGGGCGAGTGGTGAGGTAGCGACGCAACAAAAGTTGAAATCCATACCTAGACCTCCCCTTCCTTTTCTTTAGAGACTCAAAAAGAAGGAGAAGGAAGGTAAGTTTTAGCACTTCATCTCCATGTTGAAGCAGCTTTCCATCAACATCCCTCTCATTGATTCATTGGAGCATATGCCTAAATATGTGAAGTTCACGAAGGACTTGGTGACAAAAAAAGGACTGTGAGCCAAGAGCTCTCTCAAGAGCTTCATCATTATAGTGCGATAGAAATAAGGTCATTGGTGCAAAAGAGAGAAGATCCCACAGCATTCACCTTACCTTGCACCATTAGAGATGTCAAATTTGCAAAGGCATTATATGAGGAGCCAGCATCAATTTGACGACTTTTGCAATATTCAAGAAGATAGGCTTGGGAGCCCCTACTTCAACAAATATGTGGTTGTTGATGGTAACAAGATGGCGAAGAAGCTTGGGGGATATTGTATGATGTTCTTATCAAAGTGGAAAAATTCATATTCCCCGTAGATTTCATGATCCTGAATTGCGAAGTTGACTTCAAAGTCCCAATCATCTTGGGAAGGCCTTTCCCAGCCACTAGGCAAGCACTAGTGGATATGGAATCATGCCAACTCAAGTTTTGACTGAATGATGAAGAAGTCCTCTTCAATATCTGTCAGTCTATAAAGAGGCGCGATGATATAAAGATGGATGTTTAGGAACTTGGTGAAGTCTGAGTAACCAAGTCTTCCAAGTCATGCCACGACAATAAATCAGGTGATACTTGGGAGGCAACCCTAGATATCTGATACAACATTTATGTTTTTGTTTTATTTTTAGCTTTCTAGACTTATAGGTAGTTTGATTTATTTTTGGTTGTAATTTTGGATTCAAGGACTGGTGGCTTATAGGGTAACAGTTGTTTTATAAAAGACGTGTAGGAATAAGACTAAGTCAGCAAATCAGTGCTGAAAAGTAAGAGAAGATGATTCTACGGCCAGTTCTACAAGTCATGGTTCATATCATAACTTGTCCACTGACCCGTAGACTCACTTCCAATAAGCAAAGTTTTGTGCACTCCAGTTCATGAGTCAACTTTATGACCCATAGATAAAACTATGAGTCGTAAATGGGGCTCGTGGACCACAAGTAAGATTCCTAAAACTTGCTAAGTGTTAGAGGCATCTATGATCCAACATACGGGTTGTATGTCTATGTACAACTCGTAAATGGATCTGTAGTGCCAATCTTCTTGAACTGGGGTTCAGGAAAACCACGAAACCACAACCTATGGGCCGTAGTTTCTCTTAGGCCCGTAATCAGGATTTCGTGAGACCTGCACCCAATTTTTTATCCAACCCAGTCAATTGTTTAAAAGAGGGGTAAAATCATTTACCCCTCATTCTCGCCTTATTTTCCCAAAATACCCTAATCTTTTCTTCTCCCCTAAGTCTCCGACTATCATCCCACCCACCTCTATATTATCCGACTAATTTTTGGCCACTCTCTAGCACACCTAAAGTTCCCTTTTCTCAATAATCTCTTGCAATTTCTTGACTTCTTGATCAAATTCTCGTATGTTCTTGGCTTGATTTTCTATATGTTACTAGAAATTGTATCAATAGGTTGAAATATTGTTAGTAATGGTATTCCGAGGTGTATGATTTTAATAATGGGTACTGCCTATTCATGAGATATATCATATGTTGGAACTAGTTGAACTATGTATAAGTCGGAACAATGTATTAACTGCAATTGGCCACGAAGTATTTGTATGCCATTGTTTGA
The DNA here is from genome assembly GCA_029948455.1 of Solanum rostratum. Classification (NCBI taxonomy): domain Eukaryota; kingdom Viridiplantae; phylum Streptophyta; class Magnoliopsida; order Solanales; family Solanaceae; genus Solanum; species Solanum rostratum. Next base: position 26,916,191 of record CM057051.1, read on the forward strand.
AACCACATAGTCATTTATCATCGGAATAAGATTGAACTAATTGATTAAAAATTGACATGTGATTACGTGTGTTGAATGATAGCACGTACATTAGTTGTCCAATGGTGAACATAATGTTATGTGAATGTGGAATTGATACTTGACGAGGCAGTTTTATAATTTACACACATGAGGTGTTGGGTAACTTTGTGAAAATGTGTTGAGTGTGTAAATTTTTGCTTCTATGTTGTTTAAATTGACACATCCTGTTAGATGTGATTATGGCATGTATAGAAATTAATGGAACCCATTAGGATGAACTTAGAAAATCAAGGTTGCAGTATTTTTACAGCATGAGAGTAAAAAGTATGTCCCAGGGATTAATCCATGGACAATAGTTGCCCCTCGTTAGTAAGTCCAACAACATGGGTTTTTTGGGATCTCAATTAGATGAAACCATTTACGGGCCACAGTCTAGACTATGGCTCGTAACTTGGTTTCGTAGGCTCCATGCCTGCATATTTTAGTTCGGGAATTGCACCTACTACTCAGTCTTTGGCCCATAGTTAATTTTACGAGTCGTACCTGGTCTCATAGGTACATTTCTAGTCACTTGTTTTATTGTACCTTGCCACATATCATGGCCTTCTACGGTCCGTAGTTTCACACCCAAAGAGAAGGGAGGCGCGACTGGCACCCGATACCGTTATTGGTCGAGTAAGCTACCAAACCTGCTAGTTAACTAAACTAGGGACCAGAAGAAAATCGGGTAGCATAACGTCTGAGAGACTAAGCCTAAACACTTTAGATCGTGACCTGGTCAACATCAAATCATGTACATCAAGATAAGTAAACCAAAATGATATAGTACTAGCTAGCCGACAAGGCTGCAACAACAGAGGTACAACTTATCTTGGCTCATTGGTACACTTATTCTCAAAACATCATAATCGTTGTCATAGCATATACACATGACTCGCGGGATCTTATATGTCTTTTTTAATAAGTTGGAGAACTTAACCCAACATTTAGGATGAAGTCTTAACTTTTAAAATGTAAAGGTGTTTTACATAATGCTTATACTTGGTCCAATGTCAATTAGTAAAGGAAAGTATTTAAACAGAATCAAGTACTTTAGTATTTTAAATAGGAGCATTTCACTGGAGAATATTGTAAACCAACGTGTTACTTGTTAAATGCTTTGATTATATTTTTGCATGGAAGTAGGACTGATTATGAATACTACATTCTCTTCGCATTCTACATTTATTTTAATGGCACTACACCAAGAAGAGAAACACCTTGAACATATGAATAGGTAGCCGGGAAAACCAACAAAATGATATATAGATATTGAATGTCCAGTTTAAGCGAACAAATGGAATTTCAACCTAATACAATCATAAAAATAACTCAATTGTAATCCCAGTTCCTTTCACAGAAGGTCTTTCAAGCAACAGAATAGAAAGATATCGCATTTGACATTTTGGGAAACTTCTAGGATTTCGTGCTAAAAGGAGGAACAGATCTTAGCCTTAACATACCTCTACAACGATCGCCCAATTGCTCAAAGTTCCTTCACAAAAGTTGTCCCTTACGTCCTAAGATTAACAACCATTGTATATACACAACTTATAACCACCTATAAACAGTCCATATATTAACATTAATCGGCAGATTTGCCATATAACATTTACGTGAGTAGACATTCATAAAACTTCATAACAATGATCATAAAAGAGCCCCAAGATTATTACCTGTACACATCAGCTACAAACCTAGAATAACTAGCAAGAACACCATTTTTTTCCAGCCGAAAAATAGCTCCAAACACAGCTAAAAGGAGAAGAAAACAATTGCAAAGTGTACGACATGCATTTCTAGGCACGACGACGAATTTTAACGGTATAAATGTGAAAAACTTACTCAAATCCCTTTGGCACCTTGAGGGAACCTTTCCTTCAGTTGATAGGCTATTAGGAGATGAAATGACACTGGTTTGAACTTTAAAAAGCTCAAATTAGCCGACATTAAGGTGGGTCGACCCGACCCGACCCATGACCCGTTTTCCTGCTCAAGCAATCTCGGTAAAACTCTCATAACTTGTTATTCTGAGGTCAGTTTGATGCGAGGTTTTGTGCGTTGCAAACTAGACTCATAGATCTTCAATTGGATAGCTCGTGGACCTTCTAACTCCATATATTTTGGGAGATATGTCCTGTTACATTTGACCCAAATTTAAGAAGGATTTCTTAAAGAAACTTATGCTAACCTTGGCCAACCTTTATCTTGCAACTTTCTTGATTCCAAAACATAATGTATGACCTTTGTGCTATTAAAATGACCTTTAAAAATCCATTATTAGCAAATTATAAACGTTTAGTCCCAAGTAAAAAGTGAAACCTAATTTAAATCTTCCAAAAAGGACGAGGTGCCACTTGGGCCATTTCTTTAACCCCGAATATGTATTTAGGGGATTCCTTTGACTTGAAACATTAAGTACTTGATATTAACTATTATTGTCAACCTTATTCTCCCTAGGTTCTAGCAAAAATCACATGTGCCTTATATAACACCACACTATTTAAATAATGGAAGACGAAAAACATGGGGTCTCACAATCTCCCCCCCTTAAGAACATTCGTCCCCGAATGTTTCAAGATAGCCCATTGGTTGCATTACCATCAACTAAAATGTTATTATTTTTCTTTTGGATACATCTATTACCCTTGCAAACCATAAATCAACTTCCAAAAACTCCAATTACTAAGCTTTGTATAGTTATCTCGTGACAAAACAAATAAGTTACACCTCCAAATCCTTTAAAGCTTAAGTTACTAAAAAAACTGATAACTGTCAGTTTTGGAACACGATCCACCGTAAGTTATAAATAGCTGGGGATGATTCCTCATCAATTCTTCTTTGGATTCCTAAGTTATTTCCTCAATATTTTTGTTTCGCCATAATACTTTCACGAAGACCACTTTTCATTTCGAAGCTTTCTTATTTGTCGATCTAAAACAATCACTGGTACCTCATCATAAGTTAAGTCTTCAACAATGGGGGTATCCTTAATGCGAGTAATATACGAAGGATCTCTAATATACTTCTGCAACATAGATATATGAGACACTGGATGGACTACTCCCAATTATGAAGGAAATTAAGCTCCTATGTTACCTTGCTAATATTTTGAATAACCCTATACAACCCAATATACCTAGGACTGAGCTTTTGTGTCTTTCAAAACCACATGATTCCCTTCATAGGTGATACCTTCAAGAAGACCCAATCTTCTACATCAAACTCTAAGTCTCGTCGTCGGACATCTGTATAAGACTTCTGCCGATTATGGGTCGTTTGTAGTAAGTATCTAATAAGTCTCACTTTGTCCATTGCTTGCTGAACTAGAATAGGGCCTAGCAAATTTGCCTCCTCAACCTTAAACCAACCGATCGGCGACCTACATCTTCGCCCTTATAGTGCTTCATAAGGCACCATTTGATTACTAGCTTGGAAGCTATTATTATAAGCAAACTCAATAAGAGGTAGGTGATCATCCCAGTTTCTTTTAAAGTCCAGCACACAGGCACGTAACATATCCTTAACGGTTTTGATGGTACGCTCTGCTTGCCCATCAGTTCGTGGATGAAAAGCGGTACTGAGATTCACTTGAGTGCCTAGACCCTTCTGAAAAGACTTCCAAAAATGTACAGTAAATTGAGTCCCTTGATCAAATATAATAGATAATGGAACTCCACGAAGGTGAACAATCTCTTGAATGTAAAGCTTAGCATAATCCTCCGTTGAATACGCCATTCTTACTGGCAAGAATTGAGCAAATTTTGTCAACCTATAAGTGATTATCCAAATAGAGTCATATCTACATGGAGTATGAGGCAAACCAGTGATGAAGTCCATATTTATCATTTCCATTTCCATAGCAAAAGCTTAATAAACTGAGCTAGGCCTCCAGTTTTCTGATGTTCTACTTTAACTTGCTGGAAATTGGGACATTGGGCTACCATGCCTACAATATCCTTTTTCATTCCATTCCACCAATAGATTTGTCGAAGCACCTGATACATTTTTGTTGCTCCAGGGTGGGCTGAATATCTAGAATAATGGGCCTTAGAATGAATCTTGGCACGGAGTCCTCCGATACCTGGCACACATAAGCAGCCTTGGTACCTAAGACTCCATCTCTAGTTAGCTCAAATGAAGGATGTTTTTGTTGTGAAATGCTCTCCCTTAGTGTTCTAAGCTCAGAATCCTCGCGCTATCGCTCTTTTACTTTAGTAACAATGGAAGATTCTATTGTATTTTGAACAATCACACCTCCACCTTTTGCATCTGCTAATCATACCTGCAAACTAACTAGCTGACGTAAATCTTTTGTTATTTCAATCTTATCAACGTCAACATGACTTAGACTTCCCGTGGACTTTCAGCTAAGTGCATCAGTAACAACATTAGCTTTACCGGGATGGTATAAAATGTCAATATCATAGTTTTTTAGTAATTCTAGCCACCTCTTTTGTCATAAGTTCAACTCTTTCTATTTGAATAAATATTGGAGGCTCTGGTAGTCGAGAAAAACATCATTATGAACTCCGTATAGATAATGCCACCAAATCTTTAGGGCAAAAACAACAGGGATGAACTCAAGATCATGGGTAGGATAGTTGTTTTCATGTTTTAGTAACTTTCTGGAAGCATATGCAATAACTCTACCATGCTGCTTAAGCACACAACCTAGGTTGATTCTCGAGGCGTCACAATATACATTGTAGCCTTTGATTCCATCCAAAAGAGCCAGAATAGGTGCGGTGGTAAGCCTTTTTTAGCTCTTAAAAACTCTGTTCACGTGATTCAGTCTACTGAAACTTAGTTGTTTTATGCGTCAACCTCGTTAGTGGTGTAGAGGTAGTGGAGAATCCCTCAACAAACCTCCTATAATATCCTGCCAAGCCCAAAAGGATATGGACCTCTATCGGATTCAATGGTTTTTGCCAGGCCATTACTGCTTCAACCTTTTGGCCATCAACCTTGATAAAACATGGCCACGAAAAGTTATAGAACTTAACCAAAATTCACATTTGGAGGATTCAGCATATCACTTGTTGTCCTGGAGAGTCTGTAAGATGACTCGCAAGTGGTCTGCGTGCTCAGCTTCTGACTAATCCTAAATATTGCCTTTGGAATATCAACATCCCTGACCCATAGCTAGTAGTAACTGGGTCACAAGTCGATCTTTGAAAAACCATCAATCCACAGAAAAGGATACTTATTCTTGATAGTGACTTTATTTAGGTATCTGTAATCGATAAACATCCATAAGAGCCATCTTTCTTTCAAGATAAGAGCACTAGAGAACCCCATAGAGATGTGCTTGGCCTTATAAAGTCTTCATCAATCAATCCCTTCAGTTGTTCCTCCAAGTCTCTTAGCTCTACAGGAGGCATTCTATAAGGAGGAATGGGTATAGGTTGCATATGAGGAAGAAAAATCTATAGCGATATTGATATTCCTTTCTGAGGGATTCCCGAAAGCTTATCGGGGAATATTATCATGAATTCATTCACAGTAGGGACTGACTGAAGGGATAGTTATTAATAAAATAATCTTGTCTTCCCATTATGGTAACACGCACTTGAACCCCTTTCTACATTGCCTAGTATGAAGCTTACTGCATTGTGTACATGGGGGAATAGTTTATCTCATTTGTGCATAACGCTCCTGTTGACGGCTATCAAGCTAATCTAAATTTTACCTTGGTTTTGACTGAATATAATAATCAAATCTCTAGCCCCGCAGCTGTGGTGGGAAACTACCTACTGACGAAGGTGGGAATCGGTCAAATGGGGGCCTAAATTAACTCTGTGGCTCCCTATAAGACCTCATAGTATGAGCCCTCTTTTTCTTATCCCTATCTCTATGGGTATCCGAATCTGATGAGAAAGGTCCGATGTAGTCTGAGCAACAGTTTGAATATGAGAAATATCTACACCATCTTGTAAAGAGGCTATCTTGTAGTCTTCGATCAAATAATCCCCCAAACTATCCACATAACGATGAACTCCAGTACTCATGGTACGCACAATATTTGGTTCATACCCAGCCAAAGTGTTACGATTCATTCTATTGGCAGGTCCGATCGATTCATAGCCTCTCGAGCACAACCTATATTCATGCAAGGATTGGGGATTGAATGACTGCTTTATCTATATCGACAGAGGCCCCACCTAAAGTTCTGACCCTTGCTTCAAGCTCTGCTCTAGGAGAATGGCCCCACCCGATGTAATCGACGTCACATCTCGACCTATTCGTGCTACGGAGCGAACACCTACTTTGAGAGCCTCTAGTTATCTCTCATAAATATTAACTATCCTAGTTAGTAGCTGAATTAGCCTCCTTCATCCCCTGGTCCCCAGTCTCTAATGGGGCTTGGGGCACTAGATCTCCTTGGGCCCCAACAGGTGCTGGTAAATCTAGTACTGTGGGCATTTGAGACTCCCTATGTGCCCCAATGGGGAATATATCTGCCTCACCTCGCAAGACACGATTGGTACCTTCTCTCGGATCCATACTTATCTCATGTTGTATCATCTATTGAGCGTAGGCAGTCCATTAAATAAGAACAACGTACCACGATATAGATTTAATATGTTCCTATAGCTTTGATCTAGAGCACGATCTATTAAGTGAGAGAAATGTAACCATCCCTAAACGCTTCGTAGCCTCTTGATTATAAGTGTGGTGCACAACACACCCATAAGAAAGACTTTACTAGACATAGCATTGTGGAGTCCCTGGGACACGACCTGCTCTGATACCATGTTTGCCACGCCCCAAAGAGAGGGTAGGTGCGACTAGCACCCGATACCGTTATTGGCTGCGTAAGGCACCAAACCTGCTAGTTAACTAAACTAGGGACCAGAAAAAAATCAGGCATCATAACATCTGAGACACTAAGCCTGGGCACTTAATCTGTGACCTGGTCAACATCAAATCATGTACATCAAGATAAGTGAACCAAAACGATATAGTACTAGCTAGCCGACAAGGCTGCAACAACAGAGGTACAGGCATACACTATACATACATGCCAAACGGATGACTAAAGACTGAAAGGCATAAAAGAACCAACCCACAATAACATGTCCACAATAGCCTCTAAGAGAAGCACTAACTGCCGGGACAGGGCCCTGACTATACCCAACTGTACTACAAAAAGTACATCCTATGAAAGCTCCAGGAAGAGGTGGAGCTTAACAACTCACAGCTGAATAGGACTCCTAGTGGAGGGGTAAATCAGAACCCCTACCTGAATCTGCACACACGAAATAAAATGCAAAGGGACGACAGTCAGAATAAACATGTACTGGTATGTAAAGCAGGAAGTAAATCCATAGATAATTGTAGTAAAAAAGTTAATAGAAATACCACTTGTAACCAAAACTCAAGTAGCTTTAATGACCAATAAACAACCTCCTAGTGATCAAATATGCATGGTATGCTCTAGTATCGCATTTTGTGATACATATATATAGATGCAAATGCATGACATACCTAACCAAACGCTAGCAATGGTGGTCCTTTCCGGTAGCTAACCGGCATCATATCTGCCAACCTATGGCCATTTGTACCATATATATATATATATATATATATATATATATATATATATATAAAATCATTTGGGCAAATAGGCCCCATACCTTCGATTATAGCTTGAAGTCCATGCATAACGTGCAATGTATGATATGAATGTTGAATGCACATGGAAGGCCATAGCAAGAACTTAGCCAATCTTGGCTCATTGGTACACTTATTCTAAAAGCATCATAATCATGTTCATTTAGCCAATCTTGGCTCATTGGTACACTTATTCTCAAAACATCATAGTGGTTGTCATAGCATATACACATGACTCACGGGATCTTATATGTCTTTTTTAACAAGTTTGAGAACTTAACCCAACATTTAGGGTGAAGCCTTAACTTTCAAAATGTAAAGGTGTTTTACATAATGCTTATACTTGGTCCATGTCAATTAGTAAAAGAAAGTATTTAAATAGGATCAAGTGCTTTAGTACTTTAAATAGGAGCATTTCACTGGAGAATATTGGAAACCAATGTGTTACTTGTTAAATGCTTCAATTATAGTTTTGTATGGAAGTAGGACTAATTATGAATACTACATTCCCGTCGCATCCTACATTTATCTTAATGGAACTACACCAAGAAGAGAAACACCTTGAACATATGAATAGGTATCCGGGAAAACCAACAAAATGATATATAGATATTGAATGTCCAGCTTAAGCGAACAAATGGAATTTCAACCTAATGCCATCATAAAAATAACTCAACTGTAATCCCAGTGCTTTTCACAGAAGGTCTTTCTAGCAACAGAATAGTAAGATATCACATTTGACGTTTTGGGAAACATCTCGAATTTCGTGCTAAAAGGAGGGACGGAGCTTATCCTTAACATACCTCAACAAAGATCGCCCAATTGCTCAAAGTTCCTTTACGAAAGTTGTTCCTTACGTCCTAAGCTTAACAACCACTGTATATACACAATTTATAACCACCTATAAATAGTCCATAAATTAACATTAATCGACAGATTTGCCATACAACATTTACGCGAGTAGACGTTCATAAAACTTCATAAAAATGATCGTAAAAGAGCCCCAAGATTATTACCTGAACACACCAACTACAGACATAGAATAACCAGTAAGAACACCATTGGAGAAGACTAGGGACAAAGTCTTGATGAGAGATCCAACCCAAAAGGCCACACTTCTGAGATGGAACGCTGATAATATTGCAGAGCAGGGCCTAGATCCTTACTGGGTTTCTAAGTCGATGCTGATCGTGAAGACATTACTCAACTTCACCGGCAAGTTTTGGTGTGTGGTAGTTCGATCGCGGATCCAGCCTACAGTTGATGATAATACATTAACACCAGATTATGCAGTATTGATTGTCAGCATCTTGGTTGGTTATGACATTGATTAGGCCCACTTGATAGCAGATTAAATGCATGAGGCAGCCTTGAAGAGGTCCACCTCCATCCCTTTCCGACACTTGATCAATCATTTATGTATAGCGAAAGGGGTGGATGTTGTACACCATATAGACACTATGATCGAGGTTCAAAAAACATTAGATGTCATCCTGATAAAGCCTTATGAGAATCCTATAGCCTTTCGGCGAGCACCATAGCCTCCAATCCGCTTACCAGTGATGTTTGCCTTCGTGCCACAGTCTGAGCCTCCTTCTTCTGCAACTGCTGCTCTAGACACTAAAGACCCCCTATAGACCGAGTTTGAGAGAGAAAGGGGGTCCACTACCACTTCTACTCCTGCACCAGAGGTCGTGCCCATATAGCCTTCCCCTGCTAGCTTGGTATACGTGTCAACAGTATCTATCCAGGCCTTGGCGCAATGACAAGCTCACACTAAGTCTAATTGATTGAGTTGCAATAATAGATTAGGCCTTGGGTCTGCTAGGCTATTTTGGAGGCTGAGGCTTGAGTAGAGTCACACTATGCGACCATACTTATGGAGAGGCTTACACCGGTACATAGTAGCATAGATGCGTTTGAGAGGCAAGTGGGGCAGAGCCTTAGTTCAGCTCAGCCTGCAAAATTGACAGCCATTCGAGAGGAGATTCAGCAGCTCTGTACTGAAATGAGGGTTGCAATATCAACACGGCTTTTGCTTCCTCCGTCTGACACTACTAAGGTAGTTGTTTACTTGTTTGCTCCTAAGGTGATACCACTCCACGCCCTTAGAAAGAGGCTTCATCTAGAGGATGATGATCTAGATGCTGCGAGATGAGAGGTGGAGTTGACTGAGATGGAGCAGTGTGAGGCTGCTAAACTAGGCTCCATTGCAGATGAGTAAGTCCGAGCGACACGTGAGCTAGAGAGGATGAGGCATGTTGAATCCTCAGGACATATTGCTAACACTGAGGAGAACACTAGGCCGGTTCAGGGTGGTTAGACACAGGTAAGGACTGGTGTTTAGGCACCCAGGTATGTTCTTTTTTACCCCTATGTTTTTGATTTAGTTATAATTTTGTTGTATCGAGGATAATGCAAACCTTCTTTGATGGTGTGTGGGTAGGACTTAGTGAAATCTGAGTAACCATGGCCTATAACTATCCCAAATTTTAAGTCTGAGGGGTTTTCTTACCTGTGTTCTTTCCTTAAGGACATTTATTTTCTGTTGAACGGGCACGTTTAGGATGTATAAGTAGTATTAGTAGCATATTGTACTAAAATCTGTGGCATATGTTAATTTTTTGGAAAAATAATACCTAACAAAAGTTTTTGTGTTAGGTAGTTTTAATAACAACCATGTGAAATCGGTGGTTGACAGCATTTCTTCTGATAAGTTAATGTTTAATTGCAATGAAAAACATGATTTGAGAGTTTATGTTTATAGTGTAATCAGTGATGTGTGTGTGTGAGCTTCTTTGCAAAATTCGTATTCTATGTTTCAATTTAGAACTTGCCCAATTACTCTGACTAAGACAGTAGGTTATTTGGTTAGGAAAGGATCTCAAGCCTTTGTTCATATTAGCCCACTTAGCCTAAATAGCCAACGAAATGCTTGATGTATCCCTTGGCCCTAATATTTGAGCTTTACATTTACCCTTTTCTTTGTAAACACCTAAGTAACCAAGCCTTTTGAATGTGAAATCATGAATTTGGCCCTAGTCCTTCCTTGAATATTGTGCACCTTAACTCAGGCGAAGAGCCTAAGTTGAGGGTGGCTACAAAAATGGCCCTGGTTCATAGGTTGAATTATATGCACCTCAACTCAGGCCATAAGCCTAACTTGAGGGCGACTAGTGTAAGAAAAATCACACTAAGGCGCCCATAAAGGTTTGAAACAGGAGCTGGGAGAAATGGTTCAAAAATAACAGCGTTGGTAGGGCAAAGTGTAGAATAACGCAGTGTCAAGGAGGGTCATTAGTCACCTATGTTCCTAAAACATCATACCAAAGCCCATAAGCCTACATTACAAGTCAAGAAAGTCCTATAGTGATTCTAATCCAAGTAGTTGAAGGTCATGGTTGTGAGTATAGGGGAAAACATATGGTATTGAGCACAGTGTTTGAATATTTGTTGGGAGTGTGAGAGATTTTGTTAGTTCCAAGCATAATCTGAAAATACTATCATGAATGATATATGTGACTTCTTTTTGTAAGGGAACTTGAGTTACATTGTTGATTCTAGGCTATTTCAGTGATTGTGGATTATATGTGGTTATCTTACTGGTGATAATTACACTGTTATATATATTGATCAGCATTGGTTTGTTTGATGACTATCTGATATGCATTGATAAGTTAGTTTGGGTATCTATGATTGACTTAAAGATGTTGTATGCCAATAGATTGAGGTCTATGTGTTGCTATAATTCTTATGTAGATTGAGTCTGTCGCTTGAGGACAACCAACCATTTTACGTTAAGGATGTTGATGTGCTGCCAAAATACAACATTTTTTATGCTCAAAACTTGGAATTTTCTCAAAGCGATGTTAGTGGGTTAGATGTGATTTTTATGTTTATTTTGCAGGATTACAGAATTCGACATGATTTTGGGCAAATTTATGAAGAATTGAAGTTTTTTAGGATGTATGGGCTACTCTACGGATTGTGGTTCATTCCACGAGTTGTAGAGAGGTTTCTTGAGCAGATCCATTGAAGGGTCAAGTTTCAGATGTTGTATCCACGAACTGTCAGACGAGTTGTAGAATTCTTCATGGGTTGTGGATTGGTTTCGTGTCTGGAGGATCACATTTTGAAGAGTTTCAGAAAAGCTGTCAGATGAAACCCCCCATGGGTCATAAGTCTGAAGACAGCCCGTAAGAAGGTCTCATATAATTGAAGTCAGTTTTTGAAAGTTAAGAGTACGAAGCCTAGGTATGGGTCGTGGTTCCTTATACAACCCGTAACCTAGTCCGTAGAAGCTGCCGAATGAAGTTTTCCTATTTCATTTTGGATTAGTATTTTACTTATTAAAAATAGGTTTTTTAGGTCTTTTTAGCATAGAGATGCACGAGAGGACAGAAAAACACTTTTGATACTTCATCTTTTGTGATTATTACGTTGGAAACATTACATTGTGATTTCCTGTGGAGAACTTTGGATTTCTTGTTCTTAATTCCATCATCATTGTAAGTGTTTAATTATATTATTCCATAACATGATTCTTTCATCTACGATGACTATGCATAGCTAAATCCACAACTAGGGTTGTTGGAACTATGAAGAACTAACAAGGTAAAACTAAATAATATGTAATTCTTGAAAAGTGTGTGTCCATGTGTTAATTAATTCTCTTTGTTATGAGTGCTTTTTAATGGTGGCCAATGTAAAAACCCACCTAATTCTTATTAACTGGATTAAGGTAGTATAAATAGGAAAAGAGATTAATTAGTAAGATTCGATATGATCCCTCTCAGCTAATCAACCAAACTGGATCAAGGGGCAGTTGTACTGGAACAAAAGGTACGGATTAGTAATGTCACATTGTAGGGATTGATCAAATCATGTGGTGAAATTTACCTCCTGCGTGGATCAAAGGGTTTGGTAAATTTAACTTACCAGTTCTGCATGCTACACACTAGAAAATATTACGATTATCTAGTGATACTAGGTTCGGAGTTCATGGGGAACACAATACCCTAGTTCCTTCTCTCACTGGTTTATGACACTTGCTTCTAGTTTAGGCTTATATGCAATTACACAATCTCCCCCTTGTCGAGAGATAAGAAGGTTAATTCATTCGACTTGCACGTAATTACTCCAGGTATAGACCATTATCCTTGTGGGATCAACCCTAACCTCAGTTAGGTTATATATTTTGGTAACAATCGTTGATACCTTCAAAAAGGAGGTGTAGTTTGGGCGACACCACTAGGCTTGGTTGTTTTGGAAACTTATGATATCGTTGTTGTTGTCGATTTACACCTTATTTACTTGTGATTGGCTAGATTACAACATGTTAGACCTGCATTTACATTGATCATAATGATATGCACCTTGCATAATGTGGTTAGCTATTGGGTTCCTAGTTCTGTGTAGCTGGGACAGAGGTTTGGTTATGGTGATCAGAGGGATAGTGATACTTAAGGATACCTATATTGTGAGTGTTGTTGCCTACATTGGCTTTGGGCATGATATGACCTTGGAATTCTAAATCTAAATATATTGGTTGAGTGAGTGACTGTTTGACATCTCGTCCCAGATGATGCTCTTCATCATCATTTGAGCTGCAATGGTCACATCCAAGTGCTTGTGGCCAGAAGTCGCGCCTCCCGGTCCAAGTCTAGCGGCCACGACTGTAATGCTTTGTGGCAGATGTAGATTCTGAGGATCGAGCGGTAGCTGAGTTTTGGGCCGAGGACCCCACTTATTTTCATTATAGGGTTGAGGCCCCGTGATTGTTATTCTGAGTTGAGACACAATGTTTATGCGAGGGGGATTCTTTCTCCCACAGGGGATACATCCCGTTGTTGCATATGGATATTTTGGATTGGTGACACGTGCCGGTATAGGGCGAGGACCCAAATGATATACGATTATTGGGGCGAGGCTCCGTTATTTGATTACCCATGGATCCACACACCTTTTCACACCTATATTGTTTGTGGTTGTACCTTCTACATTTATGGGGGCTCAGGAGGTGTTCAGGCATAGACACTGGGGCTTTACACCCACATACAACTAACCCTTATTCTGATAATATGGAAAGTTAGACTCGATGATGGTTCTATAGGCATTCGTGATGGTTCTATGGGCTTCTTTGATGGTTCTATGGGCTTCTTTGATGGTTGTGTGGGATTCTGTGATGATCTATTAGTATCATTATTGTGCGTGGTTGTACATCCTGGGCTTATGGGGGCTCAGGTGGTGTACAAGTGTAGCTATTAAGGCCTCGCACGCTTGTATGGTTCAAGTTTTAGTGTAGGTTTAGGTTATGGGATTGATGTGTGGAACAATTGCTTTTATCTGCATTTGAGCTTCATATTATATATTATTTCACCTGGTCGGCCGATGATGCCTACTGTGTGCCTTTTTCTTGTACCCACCCCTACTTTTGCATCTTCTCATGGTGCAGGTCCAGGTTTATGTTGGGGCCACTGAGTTCAGGCCATCTTGGACCACAGGAGACTATTTTTAAGTGAGCATCGATAGCTCTGGCTTCGTTGCAGTCTCCTTTTCTGATAGCCATCTTTTGCTTTCAGATTTTAGAATTGTACTGTAGTATCATGTATTTTTAGGAGAACTCCCGAGTTGTGTATATATATATATATATATATATATTAGCTTGACTATCGTTTCGAAGAGAATATGTGTTCTGGCACTGCACAAATAAGATCTGGTTATATATCATATATGTGGGTACATATTGTGTATCAAGAACAAAAACAATGTGTATGATGCAGCATAAATCAAAAGAAGGGGGTGTCCTGGTCTTTTTTATTTTTACGAAATGCAAGTTGTCTAGGCATAAAGCCAAACAAGTCCAGATTAAGTCCAGTTTTTTCTCCTTTTTTCTGTTTCTATTATTTGTGCTCTGTATAGTTGACTTCTAGGTTCTAGGTAGGTTTCATTTTTATTTTTATTCCACCATATTTGTTTGGACTTGACTAGAGGCTAGGACAGGTACCCTGGGGTTGGGGTATGGGTTATCTGTAGGCGGGACCTAGCAAGCACATCATGATCGGGACCAGATCGTGACAAGTTAGTGTCAGAGCCTAAGGTTCACTGGCCCCAACTGTATAGAGCTACTATCTAGTAGAGTTATGTGGATAGGTCCAGAGACGTGTGTGGCCTATCTCTTGTAGACTACGGGATGCTTAGGAACTCTCTTGTGTTATAGATTCTTATTTTAAGTTTCGTCAATGGTTCCACAAGTTCTGAGAATCAGAATTCGTCCATGTTTCGCAGGTATAGCGCCGCAGCCGTATCTTCAGGGCAGGGCTGCACCGTGATATGCTGCCAAAAAACAGTACTTTTGATGCTTATAACTTGGAATGTTATGTGTTCTCAATACGATGTTAGTTAGTTTTATGTGTTTTTGTGTTTATATTTGCAGGATTACAGGTTGGCCTTGATTTTGGGAAAAAGTGTGGAAGTTGCTGATTTTTGTTGTTATACGAGACCCATTACAGGCTGTAGATTGTTCTATGCGCTATAGGGTGGTTTCGTGAACAATTGAAGTGAGGGGTTGTTTTCTGCAGTTTATTCTACAAAAATGTAGACGAGCCGTAGAAGGTTTTATGAGTCGTAGATGATGGTTCGTGCCCTGAGGATCAGAGATTAGGACTTTCTGAAGTTCATCAGACGAAGCACCTTTTACGGGTCATAAATCACTTTACAAGACGTAACGAGGTGTCATAGAGTTGAAGTCCAAATTTCCAGCAGCTGAGTACGAGGCTCCGATTACAGGCCATAAAATGCAACACGGCCTGTAACCCCTTTTTTTATGGTGTGCCGACCAGTTATCCTATTTCAGTCTGGACCTATATTTTACTTATTATAAATAGATTTTGTAGGTTATTTTTCAAAAGAGTTGGTAGCTTTTGCTAAGTTTACATCTATTACTGTAGAAAAATAGGAAAATTGTGAGATCAATTTGGAGAGTCTTTGAGAACACTTGTGTTTGAATTTCATCTTTAAGTTTGTGATTCTTATTGAAGTTGGATTTGCTTGTTCTTAATTCTATTGTGTAAGTGTTCAATTATGTTTTCACAATCTATAATTCTTGCATCTACACAGCATGAGTAGCTAAATCCACAACTAGAGTTGTGGGAACCAAGAAGAACTAACAAAGTAAACCAGATAATTCATAATTCTTGAAAGATGTATATGCATGTATTAATTAACTCTCTTCGTTTTGCATGTTTTCTAATGGATCCCAACATTAGAACTTGCCTAGGGTTACTAAATGGACCAAGGTAGTAATGAATAGGAAAAAGATTAATTAATAGGATTTGATTGATGTGTTCTCGTCTAATCAACAAAACTGGCTAAGGGGAGGTTGTACAGAGACTAATAGGTAAGGGTTAGTAATGCACACTATAGAGATAATCCAAGTGGCATAGTGAAATTCTCCTCTCACCTTTGACCAAAGGGCTTGGTGAACATAACTTACCATCTTACATGCTATACACTAGAAAAGAATTAGGTTATTGGGTGATACTGAGTTGGGGAATCATGGGGAACACAATACCTTAGTTTCTCTCTATATTGACTTCTCTCTTGTGTTAGTTTATTTTTAGTTTTCATTGATTATTGCAAGAACCCCCTTTTCATTGAAGTAAGTCAGTTAACCATTCAAATTATGATCATTGAGATCTCTTGAGTCTACGTATTCCCTGTGGGTTCAACCCTAAACTTTGTTAGGTTCTATTTCTTGACAGTGACTATTTTATCCTCTAAAAAGGTGTAACTTAGGTGACATCAAGATTTTTGTGCCGTGCCTGGGGAATACGGCTAGACTTAGTGAATTCATATTTAGGGTGTTAATCCTTAGTTCCCCTATTTTACTTTTGTTTGTTGTTTTTGTTATTTTCAGGGTGTAAGTGTAATGTATTCCCAACACCTGGAGTCAAGGAAATCCCTTAACTCCATTTGACCAAGAGATCCACCGAACGTTGAGGAGGATGTTCCAAGACAACGCCAATAACGCGGCCAATGCAGCTCTAAATAGGAACAATAATGATGATGAGGAGAATGAGAACCCACTTCCTCTGGAGGACATTTCTCCATGGCCTTAGGATTTCAATGCCAGTGCTTACCAGTGGAATCAATATAGGTTGAATCCCATGTCTATGGAGGTGACAGGAGCTATTATGTTGCCATCACTACCGGCAGACATAAAGTTCACAGTCTCGAGTTGGTTACTTCAGATGCTATAGAACCATAGGCTATTTGCAGGCTTACCATCGGAGGATCCTCATAGCCACCAACACAATGTGGCATTCGCTTGTAAGAGTGTAATGAGAACACATAATCTATCTATGGATGTTGTGGGACTTCGAATCTTCCCATCATCTCTTAAAGGCAATGCAACATGATGGCTATCTGAGCTCCTGCAGAATTCAATCACCAGTTGGGCAGACTTGCAGAAGGCCTTTTTAGAGAGGTACTTCTCTACATCGAAGAAGCTCAAGTTAAAGGACCAGATTAACAATTTTGAGCAACTTCCTGGTGATTCAATCAGTGCTGCGTGGGAGCGGTTCACCAAATGTTTGAGGAATGTCCAAGACCACAAGGTAGTTGATGATGCCTTGATAGAGATCTTCTACCATGCCCTTGATGAGAATAATCAGGCTTGTGCTGACACTATCATGAGGTTTATATTCTTAGATCAACCATTTGCAAGGATCGCAGAGCGAATGGAAAGAGTGGTCAAGACTAATTGTGCATGGGAGCAGAGAGACAAAGCATCCACTAAAAATTCATATGTTGTCGTTGTGGGTCCGGAGCAAGCCAGAATCACTGAAGAAATCATGCAACAGCTTTCCCAGATTCACACAGGTATGGAGGTGATGAAGAAACAGAACCAAGAGCGAGTGAATGCAGTGGTTCATCAACCTTCACGTGCACCCACGTATGGAGAACCATATTATGATGAGGATGTATGTTTTGTTGCCGATCAGACGAGGGGTTTCTGGACCAACGCCCAAGGGGCCAATCAAGACTATTGGCGCCAAGGTCAAGGAAACCAAGGTCGGAACTTTAATAGAGATGGAGCTCACAGGGACAACCGCGGAGGTTACTATGGCCGCAGAGAAAGCTTCAGAAGTGGTCCTTATGTTCCATCACATAACCACGATGCAGGTGCAAGCAGTTCTAGAATTGAGGAGATGTTTGATTGCCTGTTGAAAAAAGCTAAGACACGGGATGAGACTCTAATGGGAATGAAATCAGAGATTTCTAGTATTAATCAGAAGATTGAGTCTCACTTTGTGGCTATTAAACTGCTTGGACAATAGTTTGGTCAAGTGTCAACGCTACTTAATCAGCATCGGAGGGGTACACTTCCTAGCAACATAATTCAAAATCCAAAAATTGAAGGGAAGTGTATAGTGGTTACTACTCGGGGTGGCAAGAGCACCATTGATCCTCCCATGCCAACTGATGAGGAAGATGTTAGATAGGAGATGGTTGCGGACAAGGATACAAATGAATAAGATGATCGTGGCAAGGATGGGATAAGTGAAGCTGTTGATGGTCCAAAGAAGTTGAAGCCTATGTCGAGGCCTCCTCCTTCCATCCCTTAAATAATCAAAATGGGGAAGAAGGAAGGCGAATTCAAGCACTTTCTCTCCATGCTTACACAGCTCTCAATAAAAATCCCTCTCATTGAGGCATTGGAGAAGATGTCAGGGTATGCAAAGTACATGAAGGACTTGGTCACTAAAAAATGCACTGTGAGTCAGGAACTTCCTATGAGGTTCAACATTACAGTGTTATTGCTATGAGGTCTTTGGCTCAGAAGCGAGAAGATTCTGGTGCTTTCACCATAGCTTGCACTATTAGAGATGTGGAGTTCGCAAGGGCACTATGTGATCTAGGTGCCAGCATTAACTTGATGCCCCTTGCAGGCTACAAGAAGCTTGGAATAGGAGCCCCTACTCTGACACGTATGGGGTTGTTGATGGCAGGATCGCACGGTGAAGAAACCTATGGGAATATTATATGACGTGTTGGTCAAAGTTGAGAAGTTCATATTCCCCCAGACTTTTTGATCCTAGAATGCGAAGTCAACTTTGACATCCTAACCATCTTAGGAAGACCATTCCTAGCCACTGGGCAAGCACTAGTTGATATGGAAGTCGGTCAACTCAAGCTTAGATTGAACGACGAAAAAGCCATCTCAAATATATGTCAGTACATGAAGCATCATGATGATCTAAAGAATGAAGTCTGGGCAATTGGTGAATTCTGAATAAATAATTTGTCCAAGTCATGTTGCGACATCAAGCCGCTACTTGGGAGGCAACCCAAGATATTTAATGTAATAGCGTAGTTGTAGGTTTATTTTTAGCTTTTGGACTCATAGGTAGTTAATTTTCTTGTATTATAATTGTAATTTCGGACATTGGGATGGTTGCATATAAAGTAACAGTTTGTTTTATGAAGAATGTGCAGGTACAGGGCTAGGTCAGCAATTTTTGGTTGAAAAGAGCAACAGAAAAGTCTCTACGACTTGTTCCACAGGTCGTAAAACACTTTATGACCCGTACACCATCTCGTAGAGATTTCTAGTGAGCAAAGAGTTGTGCATTCTAATCCACGAGCCAACTTTACGATCTATAGATGAAACTACGGGTCATGAATAATGCTCGTGAACCCCAGGTTAGTTCCCTAAAATATTTCTAGGTGTTGAGGGTTCTACCGCCAACTCTACGAGATGTAAACCACTGTACCACTTTTGGATTGGTTTGTGTAATCTAGTCCAACAATCTAGGATTTGGATGTTCTACAAAATCATGCTCTATGAGCCGTAAAATACTCTACGGCCTGTAATCGGTGTTACGTAGAGTCCAAGCCAATTAAATTTTCAGTTGACCCGGTCATGGTATAAATAATGGGGTCAGTTGACCCGGTTCCAATGAGATGGGATCTGGTCCCTACAAAGGAGGCTCAGAGATGAGCCTTCAGATGATGAGAATGCTCCTACTTTGGACGAATCCGTGGAGGATCTTGGAGTTACTCTCGACCCAGAGGTGGATTAACCACAGACTAGAGCTACTACCAGGGCTAGGCAAACTCAGGCTTTCGTTGTTCGCACTCCCCAGTCTAATGAAAGAGGAACCAACGGGAGCGATTCTATACAAATGACTCCATCCAGAAAGGAGTCTAGCTCTGTGGCAGGCTCTGAGGATGGTTGTGAGAGAGAGTCTTTCTCATTACCTCGATCATCACCTCCAAACGCCCTTACTAGCTGGTGCATCGAGGTCATGCATGAGATATATGTGGCGGATTTGCAACCAATAGAGCAGGGCAAGCCTGCCCCCTCCATCTATGAGGAGCCTCGAGTCATCTTAGACAAACTCGATAGTGTCCTCGGTCTCTAAGACACGATGATTCGGCATGGACTCCAGGGGCTCACACATTAACTTGGATTATACTCCCCGACCATGGTTAGGGAGTTTTATTCTTCTAATGTGGCCACTGTTTAGAGCACTCTTTTCAAGGGGAAGATACCCCTTGCTCAGCCCAGAATGACTGAGACGAGAGTGAGGAGCCGACAGGTGGATACATTAGAGGCCACCATCCATCGAATATTGTTTGGACCAGAGTTCCCTGCCCCCAAATCCACTGCAGAGTTCGACTAAGAGTGGAGTAGACGAGGAACTCCCTGGTTTTGAGAGATCTAGAGTGATGTGACACTTTGATAAGATGGGTGGCCAATTTTATTACTAAGTAGGGTCTGAAACCTGCGTGGGTCCCCACTCACTCGGAGCCTATCGTCAAGGCTTCGCTTAATTTCCTTGCCAAGTTTTGGTGGGCGATTGTTCGTTCACACATCCGGCCTATACTTGTTAATAATAAGTTGAGCCAGAGCGTACAGTTTTGGTAGCCAGCATCTTAGCTGGCTATGATATTGATTGGGCCCACCTTAAAGCTAAGCAAATTCATGAGGTTGCACTAAAGAGGTCCAACTCCATCCCATTCTCATGCTTGATATACAGGCTCTGTCTAGAGTCGTGGGTGAAGATTTTGTACCAGCTGGACTAGTTGATTGAGGCCCAGCGTACATTGGATCCCAGCCTAATCAAGGCTAAAGAGAACCCGGTGATACTCTGGCGAGCACACCCTCCATCTATGTCTGCGATGTTCACCCTAACACCACCACCTGAGGGTTCACAGACTGCCACCACCACTGCTGCTGCTACTGAGGAGAGGCCCCCATATCCCAAAGCAGATGAGGAGAGGGGGCTTACTACTTCTATTTTTGCACCACAGGCCACATCATCTCAGTTTACTTCCATAGACATGGTATACATGTCTGTTGTATCTACACAGGACTTGGTGCAGAGGTTATCACACGCTAAGTCGAAGTTGACTCATCTTGTTCATCAGATCATCCCATGGGTCCTCTAGTCCAATTCAGATTTGGAGAGTCAGATGCAGGCATTCGCAGTCTCTACTATTCAGGATCGTATCTCTACTATGGATGCTCCCATTGACACCTTCGAGGAGTGGGTACAGTAGAGATTGAGCGAGGCCCAACCATTCAACTTGTAGGCTATTCAAATGGAGATCTAGCAACTCCGAGCTGACATGACAGTGGCACTCGCAGCACCGATTGCACTACCAACAACTATATCTCTAGTGCTAGTGGTTGACCTATTTTCTCCTGATGATCCTATTTAGTCTTCCCACAGGAAGAGACCCTATACAGAGGATGATTATCCAGATGAGATACGCTTACATGCGAGGCTTACAGAAGAGGAGGAGCTCGAGCTTGTCTTGAGGAGATCAAGACAAGAGAAGGAGAGACGAAAAGCTCGAGAGCTTGAGAACATGATGGATATTGGCCCCTCCACACAGAGTACTACTACTGAGCAGACTATCCCACAGGAGGAAGGTGGCCAGACTCAGCCACACACAAGTGCTTAGGCACCCAGGTATGTTTTTTGACCTCTATATGTTTTACTTTGGTTTGATTTTTTGCATTGGGGATAGTGCACATCTCTTTCTATAGGGTGTGAGTAGTTATGGTCCTCAGCAAAGTCGGAGAAGCTTGGGTCCATGACTTCTTCCAACTTTTTTCCGGGTTTCTCTTACCTAAGTTCTTTTTCCCCATGGATATCTAATTTCTGTTGAACCGGCATGTTTAGGATGTTTAGATAGTATTTGTAGCATATAGTACCAATACTTGTGGCATATAGCATGTTTGTTGTGTTTTTCTTGAAAAATAATGCCCACCAAAAATTTGTTTTGATTAGAAATTAGATGGCAACCATGCATGTTGAGGTGTTTGACAATTTTTGTTCTGATAAGTGAGGATAAATTGGGATAAAAAGCATGATTTGAGAGTCTTTTGTTGATGATGTATGCAATGCAATGTAAGTGTTAGCTTAATTTGCTAGACTCGTGTATTTTGTCCTAATTCAGAGCTTCTCTTATCACTCTAAGTTAGATGGTAGATTAATTGGATTAGGAAAGGATCTTAGGCCATTGTTCTTAATAGTCTACTTAGCCTAAAATGACCAACCAAAACTATGATATATTCCTTGTTCCTAATGTTTGATCCTAATATGTACCGACTTTTTGGAAAACACCTGATTAACCTAGCCTTGTTAGTTGTAAGATCTTGAAATTGGCCCTGATCCTTCCTTGAACATTGTGGAGCTCAACATAGGCCAAAAGCCTAAGTTGAGGGTGGCTACCAAAAGTGGCCATGGTTCTGAGAACGGATATTATACACCTCAACATAGGCCAAAAGTCTAAGTTGAGGATGGCTGGTGTAAAGGTGAAACATAAAAATGAGGGGGCGAATCAGTGATATAGAGAAATCATGTACTGGGTGCAAGAAAAACAAGTGATGCCTGAATTGTGAGCTAAAAAGCAAAATGATGTGTAGAAATAAGGCAAAAAGCTGAAAAATGAAAAGAAAGCACCCAGAAAAGCTTGAAAATGGCAAAAAGGGAGAATACAGTGAAAATAACAGAGTTGGAAGGGCTAAAGTGTCAAAAACGCAGTGTCAAGAAGGGCCTTTAGTCACTGTGTTCCATAATGTCATACCAAAGCACCCTAAGCCTACGTTACAAGCCTAGAAAGTCCTAAAGTGATGCCGCTGCATATGTACCATAAATCGGTGTTGAGGAGGTTAGGGTCAATGATTCGAGAGCTTCTTAAAATTGACTACAATACTGATGAGGAACAAAGGTGTAAGTTTGATCCTAGTCCAGTTAGTTGGAAGTCTTAATCATGAGTATAGGGGAAAGCCTATGGTATTAGACATGATACATGAATATCTTTTGTGAGAGTGAGTGATTTGGCATAGTCCCAAGGTCATGCATGAAAACATCATTGAGCGTCAAATATGGGAATTCTTTCTGTGCGGGCACTTGCATAGCATTGCTAACACTAGACTTGTTCAGTGATTGTGGATTGTTGATACTACCTGGCTTGTCATAGTTATGTTGTCACATGCACCAGTTTGTATTGGTTTGCTAGATAGCTATCTGATCCTATTTTGGAAAGTTGGTGTGGGTAACTGAGTTTGCGATTTATGTCATATATGCCATGGGGTTGAGGTCTGTGTGTTACTGTATTTTCTATCTAGTTTGAGCCCGTTACTTGAGGAGAAGCAACAATTTTAAGTTGAGGGTGTTGATGTGCTACAAAAATACAACACTTTTGATGGTTAAAACTTGGAATTTTGTGTGTTCTCAATGCGATGTTAGTTGGTTTTATGTGTTTTTATGTTTATATTTACAAGATTACAGGTTGGCCTTGATTTTGGGTAAAAAGTGCAGAAGTTGCTGATTTTTGTTGTTATACGAGACCCTTTACGGGCCATAGGGTGGTTTCGTGAACAATTCTAGAGAGGGGCGATTTTCTGAAGTTTATTCTATGAATATGCACATAAGCGTAAAAGATTTTACGAGTCGTAGAGGATGGTTCGTGCCCTGAGGATTAGAGATTGGACTTTCTGAAGTTCATCAAAGGGAACACCCTTTACGGGTCGTAAATCACGTTACGAGTCATAGAGTGTCGTAGAGTTGAAGTCTAAATTTTCAGCAGCTGAGTACGAGACCTCGATTATAGGCCATAGAATGCAATACGGCCCGTAAACCCCTTTCAAATGGCGTGCCGACCCATTATTATATTTCAGCTAGGAATTGTATTTTACTTATTATAAATAGGTTTTTTAGGTTATTTTTTAAAAGAGTCGATAGTTTTTGCCAACTTTTCATCTAGTACTATAGAAAAAGAGAGAAAACTATGAGATCAATTTGGGGAGTCTCTGAGAACACTTGTGTTTGAATTTCATCTTTAAGCTTGTGATTCTTATTGAAATTGGATTTTCTTGTTCTTAATTCTATTGTGTAAGTGTTCAATTATATTTTCTCAATCCATAATTCTTGCATCTACACAAAGAGTGAGTAGTTAAATCCACAACTAGGGTTGTGGGAACCATGAAAACTAACAAAGTAAAGTCAGATAATTCATAATTCTTGAAAGGTGTATATGCATGTATTAAATAACTCTCTTCATTTTGCATGTTTCCTGATGGTGGCCAACATTAGAACCCGCCAAGTGTTACTGACTGGACCAAGGTAGTAATGAATAGGAAAATAGATTAATTAACAGGATTCAATTGATATGTTCTCATCTAATCAACTAAACTGGGCCAAGGAGAGGTTGTATTAGGACTAATATGTAATGGTTAGTAATGCACGCTATGGAGATGGGCCAAGTCGCATAGTGAAATTCACCTCTCACCTTTAACCAAAGGGCTTGGTGAACATAACTTACCATATGCATGCTATACACTAGAAAAGAATCAGGTTATCCGATGATACTGAGTTGGGGAATCATGGGGAACACAATACCCTAGTTTCTCTCCATGTTGACTTCTCTCTTGTTTTAGTTAGTTTATTGTAGTTTTCATCAATTATTGCAAAACCCCCCCCCCCCTCTATTTCGGGGAAGTTAGTCGGTTAACCATTCAAATTGCAATCATTGAATTCTCTTGAATCTATGTATTCCCTGTGGGTTCGACCCCAACCTTTGTTAGGTTCTATTTCTTGACAGCGACCGCTTTATCCTCTAAAAAGGAGGTGTAACTTCAGTGACATCACACCGTAAGTGCCAGTTAGTGAGCACTCCCCTGAGCCCAAGGAGCAGATACCGTCCACCACAACAGGAGGTACCAACTCCCCCAATTGATGTTGCAGCGATACAAGGGGTGCAGGTTGTTCTTAGACAGATCCTTGCAGTACTTAGAGACCTATATCAAGGTGCAGCACTAGCACCAGCTCCTCCAGCTCAGAAGCCATTAGAGCTTTTCATTCCAGATACCCCAGCTCAGCCGAATAGAGCAGTGCAGTTTCAGGATTAGCAGTTACTTGGATACTTTTTTAGGCTGGCCTCACTGAGGTTTTCAAGAGCTGTGGGGGAGGATGCACAGGAGTTTCCGGCAACCTGTGCAGAGCGCTTGCAGGCTTTATGATGGTTGGAATCCTGGGGGTTAAGATACTGCATTTCAACTTAATGAAACTACAAGGCAGTGGTGGTGAACTTGTCAGGGTACCTGGCCAGCAGATACCGCACCAATGACTTTGGCAGAGTTCACAAAGGCTTTTATGACTAGATTTGTACCCAGGAGCTTCAGAGACTTTCACCAGGATCAATTTGTGCGACTTGAACAGGGTCGGATGACTGTGTTCCAGTACGAGGTCAGATTTTAGGAGCTCTCCCGATATGCTACAACTACTTTTCCTTTCGAGGAGGAGAGGATTTATTATTTTGTGTGAGGTTTGAGGCCTCAGCTGAGGATGGGCACCCATGCACGTGTGACTTCAGGCCACTCGTTTTTGGACATTGTTAATCATGCTCGCTCCCTGGAGCAGATTAATCGCAAGTCCTAAGGGGGCAGCGACAAGTAGACCAGATTTGAGGGAGAGTTAAGTGGCTCCTAGATAGGGTTTCGAGTACCGAGGAACAGGCCTCTGAGAAGAGATCAGCAAGGTTAGACTATCCAGCCATACCAAGCATCATTTTAGGTTTCTGAGGGTGTCCATCAAGGCTTGTTTACTTCCAGCAGGGGTGGTTCCTCATATCCTACCGGGCGCAGATAGCGGGATTGTAATTTGGGTTCCTTAGGACCAGTTGGGTCAGTTCCTCAGGACCAGTTGGGTCAGTGTTCGTGAGTTTTGGTTTGAGTCTATGACTTTCTTGGGTCACGTGGTTTTCAATGAGGGTATTAGCGTGGATTCGGCTAACGTCGAGGCTATTCATAGCTGGTCTAGGCCTACTTCGCTGATAGATATTTGGAGTTTTATCAGGTTGGAAGGGTAATACAGATGGTTTGTTGAGGCCTTTTCCAGTATTGCTACCCCATTCACTCAGTTGACTCCCAGGGTGTGCCGTTTGTGTTGTCCGACGAGTATGACGCTTTCCAGAGGCTGAAGGAGTTACTAACTAGCGCTCTTGTCCTGAATCTCCCTGTTGAGGGAGAGATCTTTATGGTGTATTGTGATGCTTCCCATGTTAGGTTGGGTCATGTTTTGATGTAGTAGGGTCGAGTTAGTGCTTATGCTTCGAGTTAGTTAAGGGCCCACGAGTGTAACTACCCCATGCATGATTTATAGTTGGTGGTGGTTACGTTTGCGCTCAAGATCTGGAGGCATTATATGTATGGCGTGCATTGTGATACTCTATGGAGCATTGGAGCTTACAGTATATTATGACTCAACGAGACCTAAATTCCCACCAGAGATTGTAGATTGAGCTATTGGCTGACTATGATATTTCTATTTCATACCATCCAAGCAAGGGAAATATGGTAGCAGATGCCTTTAGTTAGAAGGAGGTTAGTATGGGTAGCCTTGCACACCTAACAATTAAGGAGCAGACCTTAGCTTTAGACATCCAGTCCTTAGCTAATCAATTTGTCTGATTGGGTATTTCAAACTTTAGCCAAGTATTGGCCTTTGTTGGGGCTCAGTCTTTATTGGTTGATCAAATTCAAGCTTGATAGTTTGAGGATGAGTCATTGGTGGGTCTCTGAGATAGAGTGTTATAGGGTATTGGGGATTAGTCTACAGTTCATTCAGATGGGGTTCTCTAATTTGACAGTCGGTTGTGTGTTCTTAGAGTGGGGGATTTGATACAGCTGATCCTACAAGAGGCACATGATTCTCAATATTCTATCAACCGAGGCACAACTAAGATGTACTAGGACTTGAGGCAGCATTGCGGGTGGGATGGCATGAGTAGAGATATTGCAGACTATGTGTCACATTGCATCAGTTGCCAGTAAGTAAAGGTTGAGCATCAATGGCCTGG
The DNA here is from genome assembly GCA_029948455.1 of Solanum rostratum. Taxonomy (NCBI): domain Eukaryota; kingdom Viridiplantae; phylum Streptophyta; class Magnoliopsida; order Solanales; family Solanaceae; genus Solanum; species Solanum rostratum. The sequence goes on from CM057051.1 coordinate 26,943,248, forward strand.
TGGCACACTTTAGTTGTTGCCCATTCCCGAGTAGAAGTGGGAACGTATGACTATGGATTTTTTTGTATGGCTTCCTCTCACTTACAGGGGCTATGACAGCATTTGGATGATAATAGATTGGTTGACTAAGTCTGCACACTTCATTCCGGTCCGTTCTAACTCCAATGTAGAGCGCTTAGCCCATGTTTACATTCAGGAGATAGTCTAGTTGCACCGGGTGCCTATATCTATCATATCTAATCGAGGGTCGTAGTTTACCTCCAACTTTTGGAGAGCTTTTTAGAGAGACTTGGGTACTTGAGTTTATTTGAGCACAACCTTTCACCCCAGACCGATGGCTAGTCCGAGCGCACTATTCAGGTTCTAGAGGATATGTTACGATCTTGTGTGTTAGAGTTTGGGGGTCAGTGAGATTAGCTTCTATCATTAGCTGAGTTTTTCTATAATAATAGTTATCACACCAGTTTCAGATGGCTTCGTTTGAGGCCATATATGATCGGAGGTGCCATACTCCTATTGGATGGTTTGAGTCTTCAAAGCCGAGTCTGTATAGTACATATTTGTTGTAGGATTCCTTAGCTAGGATCTGAGTTATAAAGAATAGGTTGAGGACATTTCAAGGTTGACACCAGAGTTATGCTCACCGTAGATGCCGATTCTTGCAGTTTGAGGTTGGAGATTGTGTATTTCTGAGAGTTTCTCCTCTGAAGAGGGTTATGCGGTTTGGGAGATAGGGTAAGTTGAGTCCCTGGTATATTGGGCCTTTTCAGATTTTGAGGCAAGATGGGACAGTTTCTTATGAGTTAGCCCTGCCTCCAGCTTACTCTGCCATTAATCCCGTATTCCATCTGTCGATGTTGCACCTGTACATTCCAGATGAGTCGCATGTGATGCAGTATGCTTCTGTTTGGTTAGATGACCGTCTGACCTTTGTTGAGGAGGCGATGGACATTTTAGCTAGAGATACTAGAAATCCATGTTCTGGGTCATACCGATGGTCAGGTGCTGTGACAACACCATCCAGTTGAGGAAGCAACCTGGGATATGGAGGCACAGATGCGGGAGCAGTACCCCGTCCTATTTGAGCCATCAAGTATCTCTGCTACTTTACTTTTGCGGATGAATGTCTTATAAGTGGGGGATGTTGTAATGACTCTATAGGTCAATTTGGTGTTTCTATTTTATTTCTGTTGTTTTGAGCTTCTGTATAGTAACTTCAGACATATCATGACCTGTTGGGGCTTTTGGGATGGTTATAAGGTGCTTTGGTTGAGAAGTATGCAAGTTTGCAAGTAGCGAGAAGTTGCAACTGCTAAAATATGATTTCTGTCAAAACCCTATTAAATGGCCTCAGAATGGGATTTTGATGGTTCCAATAGTTCCGAAATGGACGATTTTTTCTAAGAAGGGGTTGGTCTGAGGATAGAGGGTTCTGATTTGATTTTGAACCGAAAGTTGCAAAATGAGTTCAACCGAAAGCTAAAAAAGTGCATTTTTATTAAAACCCAACTAGATGCTCTCATAACAGAAAACTGATGGCATGGTCAACTTTGGGATGTCGAAAACAGTCTAGAATGACCCTTCGCCAATAGTGAGGGTCATCGGGTTGCATTTTGACCTCTTCAGTTCTTTTAGCCAATTTAACTGGAAAGAAGTGGGATACACATTTATTCGTCGGAGGCGTTGTTGGTAATTTCGACTACACCGTGAGATCAAGAACATAGAAATTAGTGTGGTTACACTGTTCATTTGCAGAAAATGGACATCGAATGCCTCAAGATTGACACAGAAAATTTTGGATTTGAGCTTGTGCAGCACTAACAGCACTTGCACTCCGCGTTCTTGGAGGCTAATGTCGCATTCGCGGAGGCCATCCTTAGAATAGTTCTATGTTCGCCCAGAAGTGGTAGTGACCCATGCCTCCATGTTCGCAGACCTCCATCCACATTTGTGAAGAAATCCTGTGTGGTCTATAAAAGTGCATCAGCACTTTGAGAACAACATGTTCCTTAAAACTTCAATAGCTCGTAAAAAGGTCATTTTAAGTCTGATTTTGATGACTCAAAGGTCCACGTGACTTGGAATTTTGCAAGGAACGTCGTGCTGAAGTTGGTTTTCGATCAACCATGATACCCTATTTTGACACAACATGCCCATAAAATGCAACAGACTCAAGGCAAAACTCGCACTTTGAGAACTTCGCATTCAACTTCTCTTCTCTAAATCGTTAAAGTACGATCCTTAAGTGATGAACATTATCAGCCTCACTCTTAGAATAAACCTGGATATCATCTATGAACACAATTACAACGATGTAGAAATGGGGCTTTAACACTCGATTCATCAACTCCATATAAGCAGTTGGGGAATTAGTCAACCAAAATTACATAACCACGAACTCATAATGCCCATAATGGGTCCATAAAGCCGTCTTTGGGATGTCAGACTCCCGAACTCTCAACTGATGTTAACTGGACCTCAAGTCAATCTTAGAGAATATCGAGGCATCTTGCAACTAGTCAAAAGGATCATTAATGCAAGGCAAAGGATATTTTTCATGATGGTCACTTTGTTAAGTTGATGATAGTCAACACACATGTGCATAGTGCCATCCTTCTTCTTCACAAATAATACAGGAGTACCCTAAGGAGATACACTCGGACGAACAAAACCTTTCTTCTACAAGTCTTCCAATTATTCCTTCAATTCCTTTAATTCATTTGAGGCCATCCAATAAGGAGTGATAGAGATAGGCTTAGTGCTTGATCTACATCAATAGCAAAATTAATATCACGGTCCGGAAGAACACTAGGCAAACCATTGGAAGTACATCCATAAACTCTCTAGCAAACCTGGTAGTCTCTAATGATGGGGACTCCTAAGAAACAACCAGAACATGAGCTAAATATGGCTAACATCCCTTCCCCGTCAGCATACAGGCATGCATATAAAATATAAAACCTTTAAGATAGGAACTAGGTACTCCAGTCCACATCAATCGAGGCAAGTTGGGGCAAGACGAGGTCACGGTCTTCGCATGACAGTCAAGAATGGCATGATAAGGAGACAACCAGTCCATACCCAATATCACATCAAAGTCTACCATATCTAACAATATTAGATCGGCAACAGTATCCCTTCCCATAAAGTTATAACACAACCCCAATATACCTAATTCGCCACTAATGATTCACCTACCAGGGTGGAAACACAAATAGGCTCGGGAAGCGGCTCACAAATAATATCAATATTAGGAGCAAAATAGGCCGACAAATAGGTATAAATAAAGCTTGGATCAAATAAAACTGAAGCTGAATGGTGGAACACTAAAACCATACTTGTGATGACTGCATCAGAAGCCTCTGCCTCGGATCTATCTGGGATGGCATAGTAAACTCTACTACCACCACTAGCTTGTGGGCCTCCATAGGCTCTACCTCTCCCTATACCACGACCTCCTTTAGCACCACCCCTCATGCCCTGAGAGGTGTCTCTGGCTACTGTCTGAGGTCCTAAAGTCTGAGTAGGAAACACCCAATGTGGACAACAATTGGCGAAGTGCCCAACCTCATCACAAACATAAAATGCCTTGGTGTATCGCCCCTAAGATGACTATGTCAAAGAACCACTACGTCTAGATGAACTAAGGGAGCTATCACGGCCTGTCTAAGTAGGCATCGACCTATCACCACTGTCGAATGCTAGAAGATCTACCTAAATTGCCCAGCCCTGATGGCCCTGTCTCTGAAATCCTCTATCACTTGGCGGGGGTCCACTAAACTTACTATGCTGACGAAATCTCTTCCCGCCACCCTATCTATCTGATGCGCTCTATATGCGAGCTTGATCCACAACACTTTGAAAAGTGCCTCCTGCAAGAACTAGGGAAGTTGTATCCTCCAGAACCCTTCCAATACCTTGGCAAAGTGTTGAATCCTCTCAAGCTCAGTACGAATGCTCACAAGGCATATCTTGAGAATGCATGAAATCTAGCCTCAGAGTCTGAGACTAATATAGAACCCAATTATAGTCTATCAAACTTATCTTGGCCGCTATCTCAGAGGCTATATGACACGAACGACTCCAAAAATATTTCTGTGAACTGCCCCCAAGTCATAGTTGGAGATCTAATAGGTCGACGAGCTACAACTGACCTCCGCCACTCCATGGTGAGGCCGGTGAATCGATATGAAGTATAGGAAACCACATGTAACTCAAGACTAGCTAGGTTACCTAACTGATCCTGGCACTCCAATAGAAAATCATAGGCTCTATCACTAAGGGTGCCATCGGATTGCGGGGGTGCAAACCTCACAAACCTCTCAAAGCTCTTCTTCTCTGTTGTGGACATGGATGGGCTAGCAGAAGATGATGGCACTATAAATAAGGGTGGTACAATAGATTTAACAATAGCCAGACTTTGAAAGTGAGAACCGCAACTTGTCCTGGATGTCTAGGGTAGAATCATAGTTGTCATAGGGGAATCTTCTAGAACTGAAGAAGGACCATCATGAATCATGGTTGGCTTAGACGGAGCTATGGAAAGACCAACTGGTGTTGTAGAAATTGGTACATCAATAGTAGCTGGGACAGGAGGTACTCCTTCCAATCTACTCAATAACCTTAAAGGTAACTCTTGAACTAAGGGTGTATTCTCTGGGGCTGAGGGTGGGGGAATAGGATCTGCAGACTACATTGGCTCATAGGTAGGCTCTGGGGAAGCCGATCTAGTCCGCCTCCTGGGCAGATCTGCACCTCTAGGAATGCCTCGGCCCCTGGCCCTATCCTGAACACTACCTTGACCTCAAGTGAGAGGTGCACCAGCTATCTCGATCTCTCCCACTGATCATCGGGATCTAGTAATTAACATCTGCATAGAAAGAGTAGATTAAACACCTTCAAGTGGGTAACACAAAGAAACTCTTGAATAGAAGCAAGATGTGAAAGTATTTCCTATCAAGTTCCCTGTAGCCTCCTGAAGATGGGTATGGACGTCAACACACTGATCTACAGGACTCTACCAGAGATCCTACTTTTGACTCATGAGCCCGACGAACTTAGAGCTCTGATACCAAACTTTTCATGACCCAAAATCAGATTACAACTAGAGAAGAATAAAATAAAGCAGAAACAACTTATATAGCTTAAGAAATCTCCCAAAATTTGGAGTCATGAGTACAAGAGTATCTAAAATAATACTGAAGAGTAATTACAACTGTCTTAGCATAAGATACAAAGCTTTCTCATAGAATAATAAAGAAAATCCCAACGATCCACGATGACTCGAAGTCTAAGCCTCACCAAAAGGATCTAGATGAATGCAAAGAAGATCAACTAGAGTGAATCAGCTACCCTATGCAGGTCCCTATACTTGATCTGTAGGGAGGAACAAAGTAGGGGTAAGTACATCGAAATGTACCAGTAGGTTCAACAGACTATGTAAGAGAAATTGAAATAAGTATGCAATAAGAAAGAATCTTAACCCTGCATCCAAAAAGGTTAGTGCACAATTAAATATGTACATGATAATGAGCAAAGGTGTCATTAATGACCCATGGTACCTCACATCATGTAACGTGAATGCATGCACAACTCATTGATTCATATGCTAAGTGTTTCACAGCCTTGCCACCTGCTCGTGGTCAAGGTGATATCAGAATGCCTCAACCCTACCACCTGATCGTAGTCAAGAAGTATCATAATTCCATGTCCTTGCCACCTACCCGTGGTCAAGGGAATATGAGATATGAATCCCACCCTTGTTTCCTACTCGAGTCAAGGAAATAGTACCAATGTGGAGCGTAATACTCATGCCTCCTACCCGGGTCAAGGGATGTCATAAGCAACATACGACATATGTAAATCAATTATACAATCCAGAAATGAATGTACATATAGAATGGCATCAAAGCAGGAATACTGATACATGAATCTCATATAATCATATGCACAAAAAACAAATATGAAGAGTCTCAGGTAATGTACACACCATCATCATGTCTCAAATCATCATAATTATATCAGTAGTCAAAAATATAAAGAACATCGGACCTTACTTGTCCCAATTATGTAAGAATATCAGTAATATCGAACCTTACTCGTCCCACTTATACAAGAATATCAATCATAATGGATCTTACTCGTCCCTAGTATACATACACGTCTCATAAGTATCTCAACAGCAATCAATTACCACATAAATTACCCAAATGGTCTCACAATTCTCATATTATCACATTTTATCCCAATTCATCATAATCCACAAGATTTCATCTTAGTTCATCGATGGAATCGAAATTCACATCATAATTTGGCTCATCCGAAATCAGATACCATCAATATCCCATCATATCAACATATTTAATCGCGAATCAATCAAGATCTCAAAACTATCACATAAACATGATCAATAACTCAAATCCAGTCCTAAAAGATTAGCCGAACCTAACTCAATATCAAAACCGCACTCGCACAATATTTCAATAGACTCAATCGATAAAACGATCCTCAAATTGATCCACCACTATAGCATTTTGATACCCATATTCGTATAAATTAGGCTTAGGAACAAAATGGTCAAATTTAGGGCTAAAAAGCTGAAGGTCACGAATTTGGAAATCAACTTTAAAATCAAGTTCTACATTAAAAATGGAGTTCGTAGGTAAAAATCCCACTAAAATCAAGCTTAGATTGAATGGGAAATTAACATTTAAAGTTTGAAAATCATAGTCAAAAAATCTCCAATTTTGGACATTCACAATCATGAAATTTAAGACAAAATCAAGATAAAGCTTATGGAAAATGGTTAATATAGTGTTAGAAATGCTTACCCAAGTAAAATGTCAAAAAAAACTCTTCTCAAAATCACCCAAAAAGCTTGATAAGTTCGAAAATGGAACAAAAATGGTGAACTCTAGTTTTTAAAACTGAATAGTGAAAATACACTCCGCGATCGCGGATAAATAACCGCAGATACTGAGAGAAAAGATCACAGGATCTCTATGAATGGGGGACACTATTCGCAAACGTGGAGCACACCCACCCAAGACCTCCACAAATGCGAAGAAGGAACGCCCCTGCACCGGATAACAACTCAACTAGTAATGCCAAGTCAAATTCCCTACTCGGAATGGGCCCTCAAAACTCATCTGGAAAAAGAATTTCAAAAACTTTATATGTATCCTTACAAGAAATAGCGATTCAGAGTCAACGAAATTATCAAAAATTAGTTTCAAGGCCTCCTTGCCACATTTATCAATGCAGCCGAAAAAACTAGTTTAAAACTCAAAATACCAAAGGTAACCTCAGCAACTTCAAAAATTATTACAAGACCATTTCTAGTGTTAGTTTCACCATCTGGAACTAGTGAAACTATCGGAATTTTGATCTGAGCTTTCAAACTTCGAATGTTGACCAAAGTCAAATTTTGATTTCAGAAACAACTAAAATCATAACTTTAGGTCTAAAAATCTCGTTTTAACTCCAAATTCAGTTTTGTAACTTCTCACAGTTCAATTTTGATATTCCAGAGCTAATGGAATTGACAGATCCCTGATCTAACACCCGAAACTCAGAAATGTACAAAAACTCACTTTTTCAACAACTTAAACTTCCAAAAATGCCAAAACTCATATTTTCAACTTTTGAAAACTCAGAATTTCAATTTTAACAATACACATACTTCTACATAGGCCCAAAGAAACTTTGAAAAGGGTTAAATAGTAATTTTCATAGATAAGGTGAAAAATTGACCAACATTACATTATCTATGTGCCACCCTAGGAGCCCTTGTACGCTAGGCTAGTGGATCCACCTAAGCCATATTATTTACTAATGATGCATATGTGAATGTTGATGGAGTTATACTTGGAAAATATTTTCCCTGTGCTAACATAAAGGGGTTATGTTGGATTCCAAGTAGTGGCTCGGTTAGTCTTATATGTCAGTTATGGTCTTCTCCCACATATGTATGAGTTGGGATATTATGTTCATCTCTCATGAATAATTTAATCAAAGCACCCTTACGCATTTCATATTGAGCTTATTTCTATTGTATAGCATATGCATCTTGTTATGAAGCTTATTATCTATTGTTGCATTACATCTCACATACTAGTAAATTCCAAGTACTAATGCATACTATTTGCCTACAAGATCTAACCATTTAGGGATTAGAGCTCATATTCATCCTCCTCCACATGTCTAGCTTGATTTGTGAAGATAATTGAGTGGTGAGTCCTCCATTTCGGAGATAATATCCGATTTCTATCTTGCTTATATTGAAACTTATTTCATTTTACTTCGTACTTTGAGGGTGAGCCCGGGACATGTCTTGGGCCCCATCCTACTCATGTTTTAGAGATATTGTTGGATACTTATGCAATGTATCTATTATGACATGTTGAGCTTTAATGGTAGCTTATCCTTTAGACCCTATCCCTTATCTGATGCTATATGATGTTGTTGATGTTGATGAAATGGAGTTGATCTTCCAAAGTCCCTACATTCCCATAGCTTGAGTCATACTTACCATCTCTATAGTACTTTGCTTATTATGTGATCATGTTAATTCCTTTCCCCTATCTATTCCCATAGAGTAAATCCAAAGCTCTGATTTCCCTTAGACTTATTTGGTGATGCTTGTTTTATATTCTGCAACCAACAATGTGCAAAAGATATGCCAAGAGGCTTATTTGAATTGCCTTTGAGTTTCCTATTCACCGTGTTGCACCTGGTGATGTGCTGCTAAAATACAATATTTTTTATGCTTAAAATTTAGAATTTTGTATGTTCTCAAAGCGATATTAGTGGGTTCGATGAGTTTTTATACTTATTTTGCAGGATTATAGAATTCGGTATGATTTCGGGCAAAGTTCTACATAATTGAGGTTTGTGGGGATTTACGAACAACTCTATAGGCCATGGTTCAGTCCACTAGTTGTAGTTGGTTTCATGAGTCATATCTAGTGAAGGACCAAATTTTAGATGTTACATGCACGAACTGTCTGAATAGTCGTAGATTTCTTCATGAGTCGTGGATAAGGTCGTGCCTGGAGGATCAAGATTTAGAAGAGTTTTCGAGAAGTTAGCATATGGAACCCTCTATGGGCCGTAAGATGGCTCGTAAGATGGTTTCGCAAGTTGAAGTCTATTTTTGAAAAGTGAAGAGCACGATGTCGATGTATGAGCCGTGGTTTCTCATGCGGCCTGTAACCTCATCCATAGAAGCTATCGAATTCAGTCTTCCTATTTCATTTTGTATATGTATTTTACTTATTAAAAATAGGATTATTTGGTCTTTTTAGTAGAGAGATGCACGAGAGAGGATAGAAACACTTTTGAGAACTCATATTTTGTGATTTTTACATTGAGATTATTATATTGTGATTTCTTGTGGAGAACTTTGGATTTCCTGTCCTAAATTCATCATTGTAAGTGTTTAACTATACTATTCTGTAACATGATTTACTCATCTACAATGATCATGCATAGCTAAATCCATAACTAGGGTTGTGGGAACAATGAAGAACTAACAAGGTAAGACTGAATAATTTATAATTCTTAGAAAGTGTGCATGCATGTATTAATTAATCCCTTCGTTTAGAATGCTTTTTAACGGTGGACAATGTTAGAACTCACTTAATTCTTATATGTCGGATCAACGTGGTAATGAATGGGATAAGGGAATAATTAACAAGATTTAATGTGATCCTTCTCGTCTAATCAACCTAATAGGATCAAAGGGCGGTTATACTGGAACAAAAGGTAAGGGTTAGTAATGTCACACTATAGGGATGGATCAAATCACGTAATAAAATTTACCTCTCGCTTGGATCAAAGGGTTTGGTAAATTTAACTTACCAGTTTTGCATGCGACACATTAGAAAAGATTATGATTATCTGGCTATACTAAGTTAGGAAATCATAGGGAGCACAATACCCTAGTTACTTCTCTCACTGATTTCAAAACACTTGCTTCTAGTTTAGGTTTAATTACAACAGTTACAACCCCCTCCCCCCCCCCCCATCGGGAGATAAGTAGGTTAATTCATTCGAATTGCTCATAATTAATCTAGGTCTAGACCATAAACCCTGTGAGATCAACCCTAACCTCAGTTAGATTATGTATTTTGACAGTGATCACTTACACCTTCAAAGGAAGGTGTAGTTTGGGCGACATCAAAATTTTGGTGTTGTTGCCAGGGAATACAGCTTTTAGACTAGTTTAATTTGGGTAATTCGTAAATTAATCCTTATTTTCATTTTTTTACACTTTTTGTTGTTTTTGTTTTTGTTTTGTTTCAGTGTACAAGTGTAGTGTATGCAGTACACTCATAGTCGAGGCAATCCTTTGAATCCGTTTGACCATGAGAACTAAATAATGTTGTAAATGCAGCACTGAATCAGAATAATGATGACACACCACCACTTGAGGACATGAATCCACCATCCCAGGATCTTCAAGTTGCTGCTAACACATGGACTCAATATTGGCTAAACCCTATGGCGATGGATATCACCGGAGCTATTGTGTTATGTCCTTTACTGGATGAATCAAAATTTATTGTTTCGAGTGGGTTACTTCAACTGCTACAGAATAGAGGTTTTCTGTGGGCTTACCATCAGAGGATCCATATAAGCATCTACACAATGTCGTCTTCGTCTGCAAGAGTATGATGGGGAGTCAAAATCTTTCCATGGATGTTGTTGGGCTTCATGTCTTCCCAATGTCTCTAACAGGTAAAGTGACACTATATATATTCGAGCTCCCATAGAGTCTAATCACCACTTGGGCTGAAATGCAGAAGGCATTTTTAGAGAGATTCTTTCCTAGGTTAAAGAAACTGAAGTTGAAGGATCAGATCAATAACTTCAAGCAGTTGCCTGGTGATTCAATCAGCACTATATGGGAGAGATTTGCAAAATGCCTAAGGAGTGCTCTGGATTCGTTGATGACACGTTAGTAGAAATCTTCTATCTGGCCATAGATGAAAAAAGCCAAGATGTTGCTGATACTATCATGGAAGGCTTGTTTTTGGATTACACTTTTCCAGTGGTGGTTGAGCATTTAGAGAAGGTGGTTAAGACAAACTGTGCATGGGGCTCGATAGATAAGTCGATGACCAAAAGCTCTTTTTCGGTTAGCACTAATTCAGTGCAGGCTAAGATAAACGAGGAGATGATGCAAAAGTTGTCTTAGATTGGTACTAATATTAGGTTGTTAATAAATCAGAGTTTAGAGCGTGAGAATGCAAGCAATCATCAGTCTCTACGAGCACCCATGTAAGAGGAACTCTACTATAAAAAAGACACTTGCTTTGGCACTGATCAGATAGAGGGTTTCCAGACCAATGCCCAAGGGTCCAATCAGGACTATTAGTGCTAAGGTCAAGGGAATCAAGGTCAGAACTTCAATAAATATGGTGCCTTCAGAGATAACAATCAAGGTGGCTACTATAACAGGAATAAGGGCTCGGACAGAGATGTTGATTTGGGACACGGAGATGGTTACAAGAATGGTCCATATATGCCTTCACACAATTGTGACTCTGGGATGGTAGTTTGCAAATTGAGGATATGTTTGATCGACTACTAAGGAAGCTTGACGCTTAGGATGAGACCTTAAAGGTGATAAAACTTGACATCTCCGGCATTAATCAGAAAATTGAGTCTCATTCTATTGCTTTCAAGCAGCTGAAGCAGTAGTTTGGTCATATGTTGACTCACTTGAACTAGTGCCAGAAAGGTACATTTTCAAGCAACATAATATAGAATCCAAAGAACTAGGGGTAGTATATGGCAGAGACGACACATTGCGAAAACCAGACTATTAACCCATTAATGCAGTTGATGATGATGAGATTCATGAGGAGATGGTTGACAACAAGGATGTAGAGATCAAAGATGCTAGTGCCAAGGATGAGATGATTGATGAGGTAGTGACGCCAAAGAAGTTGAAACCCATACCTAGACCTCCACCTCCTTTCCCCTAGATACTCATAATGAAAGAGGAAGGTAAGTTTTAGCACTTCATCTCTAGTTAAAGCAGCTTTCAATCAAATCCCCTCTCATCGAGGCATTGGAGAAATGTCTAGGTATACAAAGTTTATGAAGGACTTGGTGACGAAAAAGAGGCTGTGAAACAAGATGTCTCTCAAGAGTTTCATTATCGTAATGTGATAGCAACAAGTTCTTTTTTGCAAAAGAAAGAAGATCCTGGATCATCCACCATACCCTGTACCATTCTAGATGTGGAATTTGCAAAGACATTGTCTGACCTAGGTGCCAGCATCAATTTAAGGTCTTTTGTAATATTTAAGTAGGCTTGGGAGCCCCAACTCCAACAAGCACAGGGTTGTTGATGACTGACAGGACGGTGAAGAACCTTGTGGGGATACTGTATGACGTTCTCTTAAAGTGGAAAAAATTCATATTCCCCATAGACTTTGTGATTCTTGATTGCAAAGTTGACTTCAACGTCCCAATCATGTTAGGGAGGCCCTTTCTAGCCATTTGGCGAGCACTAGTAGACATAGAATCAAGCCAACTCAAGTTTTGATTGAATGATAAAGAAGTCTTTTTCAATATCTATCAGTCCATAAAGAGGCCTGGTGATCTAAATATGGAAGTTTGGGCACTTGGTGATGTCTAAGTAACCAAGTTGTCCAAGTCATACTACGACAATAAATCAGTCACTACTTGGGAGGCAACCTAAGATATCTAATGTAACATTTGTGCTTTTGTTTTATTTTTAGCTTTCTAGATTTGTAAGTAGTTTAATTTTCTTATTTTCGATTGTAATTTTGGGCTCAAGGACTGGTGGCTTTTAGGCTAACAGTTTGTTCTATGAAGGACATGCAAGAAAAGGGCTAAGGCAGCAAATCGGTGCTAAAAATGAGAGAAGTTTGTTCTACGGCCAATTCTACGAGCCATGGTTCATACCATGACCCGTACACTGACTCGTAAAATCACTTCCAGCAAGCAAAATTTTGTGCACTCTAGTCTACAAGCCAACTTTATGGCCCATGGATAAAATTACGAGTCGTGAATGGGTCTTCTGGACTACGGGTAAGGTCTCTACAACTTGCTAAGTGTTGGGAGCATCTACAATCCAACATACTGGCCATATGTCTATGTATACCTCATAGATGGATCCGCAGTTCCAATATCCCTAAACTAGGGTTCGAGTAACCATGAGACCACGACCTACTGGTCGTAGCTTTAACCCAACCTGATCAATTGATTTATAAGAGGGGTAAAAACATTTACCCCTTATTTTTCCCATATTTTCAAATACCGTAAGCCCTTCCTTCTTCCCTAAGAATTAGAACATCATCCCGACAACTGCCATTATTTCTTACCAAATTTCTGGCCGAATTTCGGCCACTCTTCGATTCGCCTAGGTTCTAGTATTTCATTGAATTCTAGTATCTACTTGACTTGAACTTCTATATTTCACCGAAAATTATGTCAATAGGTTGAAACATTGTTAGGAATGGTATCCCGATGGCATGATTTTATATTGGGTGTTGCATCAAGAGTATTACATACTTGGAACTAATTATTTAATTGCATTGGAACTTAAACCATATATATGTCAGAACAATACAATGAAATTAATGTACTTAACCACGAAGTTTTTGTATGTTGTTGTTTAAAATCACAAAGTCACTATTCATTGGAATCTTATTGAATTATTTGATTACACTTGACATGTGAATGCGTGTGTTGAATGGTAGCATGGTACATTATGTGTCCAATGGTGGTCAGAGTCTTATGTGCATGATAAATTGCTAGTGACGGGGTAGATTGATGATTCATACATGTGGGGTGTTGGGTAACTCAGTGAACATGTGTTATGGGATGAATTGGGTGCATGAATTTTCTTCGATGCTACTTAAATTGATATACCTTGTTGTTGGATGTGATTGTTTGGTTGAACATTGCTTAATATAACCCTTTTGGTGGCCTTAGAAAACCCATGCTGCTATTTCTTTTATAGCACGAAGGTCACCTGTGGCCCGTGGATAAATCCACAGACCATAGTTGCCCTTCACAATTTGAGTTCAGCAACTTGGGGTTTTCTAGGATGCCATCAGACGAAACCACTTACGGGCCATAGTTTAGACTGCGACTCGTAACCTAGTTTTGTAAGTCCCTTTCCTGAAACTATTGGTTCTGAAATTGTAGCTACAACTCACTCTATGCCCATAGCCTACTCTAAGAGCCGTATCTAGTCCTGTAGGTGCATTTCCAGTAATTAGAATTACTGCACCCTGCCACCTACAAAGGCCTTCTACGAACCGTAGACTACCCTACAGCTTGTAGGTGAGCTTTCGTAGGCCCTTCTATAACTTAATTTTGCAATGTTTTTCTTTTTTTAGGTTCATGGACTTATGGCTTTCTATAATTATGTGATTTCAAGTAAAATGGCACCCAGACCCAAGCGTGATGATATCGAGGCCCTACAGACCCAGCTCTGAAATGAGCCTGCGGACTCTGAGACTAGTGGATTACTAGAGGAACTTGGCGTTCGTCCAGATGAGGGCGTCAAGCGATGACAGACTTGAGCGGCAGCCAGACAGCTAGCACCAATCCAGACACTGGCCATAGTTGCTCGTCCTCCCCAACTGACGAGGGAGGTGATAGGCAAAGCACCTTCTTCCAAATGACTTCCTCTAGAGAGGGGTCCGAGTTCAGATTAGGAAAGGAGTTAGATTTAGAGGTTACACAGTCTACACCAGCACTTCTAGCACCACCTTCGCCCCTAGATGCATTGACGTGTAGGTGGTGTGTGTGGGGCATGCAACAGATATACAGAAATGATCTCTAACATGATGAGTAGGGCCAATAAGCTCACACCATATTTTAGGAGCCTCAGATCATCACATCTTGACAGTGCCCCTTGACTTCGAGACACCAGAGACCACTACAGGTTGGAGTGGTTAGCAGCCCCATCAGTGAAGTATTCCTTGGTGATGGTTCAAGGGTTTTATGCATCATATATTGCCACCATTATGGAGTCGACCCCAAAGGGGAAGAGATACCTTTCTTAGCCATGCACTACACAGACGATGGTGAGAGGAGTTCCAGTCGACATATCCGAGACCAATATCCATCGCTTTCTATTTGGTCCCAAGTATCAAACCCCAAGGATTATAGCTGAGTTATCGCTTTCTATTTTGTCCTAAGTATCAGGCCCCAAGGATTATAGCTGAGTATGACTACTGACTGAGGCAAACTAGGGACAGGGTTCTGATGAGAGATCTGGCCCAAAAGGCTGCACTTATGGATGTATCGCCGGCCACATTGCAGAGCAGGACCTGGATCCTGATTGGGTTTCTACATTAGCGGCAACAATGAAGACATCACTCAGCTTCACCAACAAGTTTTGGTGGGATGTAGTTCGTTCACAGATCTGATCGACCCATGTTGATAATACCTTGCTCCTAAATCACCCAATGTTGGTTGCCAGCATCATTGAGAGCTATGATATTGATTGGGTCCGCTTCATAGCAGATCAGATACATGAGGGGGTCGTGAAGAGGTTCACCTCTATCCCTTTCCCTTACTTGATTTATCCCTTATGTATAGCGACGGGGGTGGAGATTCTACATCAGGTGGACACTCTAATCGAGGTTCAGAGGACATTAGATGCCAGCTTGATAAAGGCTGATGAGAATCATGTGGCCCTTCGGCGAGCACCATAGGCTCTAGTCCACTTACTAGAGATGTTCGCCGCAGCACCACAGTCTGAGCCTCCTTATTGTACACTACTATTGCTTCATCGTCTGAGGGGGCCCCACAGACTGAGGCTGAGAGAGAGACGAAGCCCATAACTATCTCTACTCCTGCATTAGAGGTTGTTCCCACACAGCCTTCCACCGCTAGCATGGTATATGTGTCTGTGGCATCTATCTAGACTCTAGCACAGCGACAGGCTCGCACTAAGTCCTAGTTGACTCAGTTGCTATAAAGGATCAAGATTTGGGTTCGCCAGGACATTTTAGAGGTTGAGGCTCACATATAATCACACTTTTCAGGCACACTAGATGGGTGACTTGCACTGATACATGTCTACATAGATGCATTCAAGAGGCGAGTGGAGCAAAGCCTCAGTTCAGTCTAACCTGCTGACTTGACAGCCGTTAAGGAGGAGCTCCAACAGCTCCATATCGAGATAAGGACAGCAACATCAGCACCATTTGTGCTTCCTCCGCCCAACACTACTGAGGTGGTTTTTGATTCGTTTGCTCCCAAGGAGATACCATTTCGCACATTTGGGAAGAGACATTGTCTAGAGGGTGATGATCCAGATGCTTTGAGGCGAGAGGCGGAGTTGACAGAGATGAAGTAGTTTTAGGCTACGAGACTACGCTCCATTGTAGATGAGAGAGAGTGACAGGCACATGAACTTGAGAGGATGAGGGATGCTAGACTCTCCAGACATGTTGTCGACACTGAGTGGACCACCAAGCAGGTTGAAGGTGGTCAAATACAGCCAGAGAGTAGCACTTAAGCACCCATGTATGTTCTTTTTGACCCTATGCTTTGCTTTAGCTTTATTTTGTTGCACTAAGGACAATACAAAACTTTTTCGATTGGGTATGAGTAGTTGTAGGCCTTAGTGAAGTATGAGTAACCATGGCCTATAACTATTCCAAATTTTGAGTCCGAGGGGTTTTTTGTCTGTCTTCTTTCCCTAAGGATATTTATTTTCTTGAACCGGCATGTTTAGGATGTGTAAGAAGTATTAGTAGCGTATTGTACTAAATTTTGTGGCATATGTTAGTTTTTTTTTTTGAAAAATGATACTCTTTAGAATTTTAGTTAGGTAATTTTGATAACCACCATGTGAAATAGGTGATTAACAGCATTTCTTCTGATAAGTTAAGGTTTAATTGCGATGAAAAACATGATTTGAGAGTCTATGTTTATAGTGTAATCAGTTCCAAAGTGTGTGTGAGCTTCTTTGCGAAATTCGTATTCCATGTTTCAATTTAGAACTTGCCCTATTACTCTAACTAAGACGGTAGGTTATTTGGTTATGAAAGGACCTTAAGCCTTTGTTCATATTGTCCCACTTAGCCTAAATAACCAACCAAAGGCTTGATGTATCCCTTGGTCCTAATATTTGAGCTTTACATTTACCCTTTTCTTTGTAAACACCTAAGTAACCAAGCCTTGAATGTGAAATCATGAAGTTGGCCCTAGTCCTTCCTTGAATATTGTGCACCTCAACTCAGGTGAAAAGCCTAAGTTGAGGGTGGCTACCAAAAATGGCCCTAGTTCATAGGTTGAATTTTATGCACCTCAACTCAGGCCATATGCCTAACTTGAGGGCGGCTAGTGTAAGGAAAATCACACTAAATAGGGATAGAAACTAGTGATACATGAAAAATGGGAATAATGTGCCATGGATGAAAAAGAAAATGAATAGATGCCTAAATAATGATCTTAAAAGAAAAAGAATATGAAAAATAAAAAGGCAATGAACTTAAAAGTTTGAATAAGGCACCCATAAAGGTTTTGAAACAGGAGCTGGGAGAAATGGTTCGAAAATAACAGTGTTGGTAGGGAAAAGTGTAGAATAACGCAGTGTCAAGGAGGGTCATTAGTCACTATGTTCCTAAAACATCATACCAAAGCCCCTAAGCCTACATTAAAAGTCAAGAAAGTCCTATAGTGATCCTAATCCAAGTAGTCGAAGGCCATAGTCATAAGTATAGGGGCAAGTATATGGTATTGAGCGCAGTGTTTGAATATCTGTTATGAGTATGAGTGATTTTGTTAGTCCCAAGCATCAAATTTGAAAATTCTATCATGAGTGAGATATGGGACTTCTTTTTGTGAGGGAACTTAAGTTACATTGTTGATTCTAGACTATTCTAGTGATTGTGGCTTATCTGTGGTTACATTGCTTGTCATAGTTACATTGTCACATATATGGATCTGTATTGGTTTGTTTGATGACTATCTGATATACACTGAAGAGTTAGTTTGGGTATCTATGGTTGATTTAGAGATAATGTATGCCATTAGATTGAGGTCTATGTGTTTCTATAATACTTGTGTAGATTAAGTCTGTCGCTTGACGACAAGCAACAATTTTAAGTTGAGGGTGTTGATGTGCTGCTAAAATACATCACTTTTGATGCTAAAACTTGGATTTTTGTGTGTTCTCAAAGCGATGTTAGTAGGTTTGATGTGTTCTTAAGTTTATTTTATAGGATTACAGGATTTGTATGATTTTGGGAAATTTCTGCAGAATTGAAGTTTTGGGGGATATATGGACAACTCTACGAGTTGTAGTTCACTCAACGAGTTGTAGGTTGGTTTTGTGAGTCAAATCCAGTGAAAGTCCAAGTTTTTGATGTTGCATCCACGAACTATTAGATGAGCCACAGATTTCTTCACGAGTTGTGGATAAGGTCGTGCCTGGAGGATCAAGATTTTGAAGAGTTTCAGAGAAGATAGCAAATGACACTCTCTATGGGTCGTATGTCAAAAGATGACCCGTAAGATGGTTTCATAAGTTGAAGTCTCTTTTTGAAAAGTGTAGAGCACGAAGCCCAGGTATAGGCCATGGTTTCTTATACGGCCCATAACCTCGTCTGTAGAAGCTACCGAATCCAGTCTTCCTATTTCATTTTCTATTTTTATTTTACTTATTATAAGTAGGCTTTTGGGTCTTTTTAGTAGAAAGACACATGAAAGAGGACGAAAACACTTTTGAGAACTCATATTTTGTGATCTTTACATTGAGATTATTACATTGTGATTTTTTGTGGAGAACTTTGGATTTCTTGTTCTTAGCTTCATCATTATAAGTGTTTAACTATACTATTCCATAACATGATTTTTTCTCATCTACAGTGATCATGCATAGCTAAATCCACAACTAGGGTTGTGGGAACCGTGAGAACTAACAAGGTAAGACCGGATAATTCATAATTCTTGGAAAGTGTGCATGCATGTATTAATTAATATGTTTGTTCAGAATGCTTTTTAACGGTGGCCAACATTAGAACTCGCCTAATTCTTACTTGCTGGATCAAGGTGGTAATGAATGGGATAAAGGAACAATTAACATTATTTGATATGACCCCTCTTGTCTAATCAACCTAACCAGATCAAGGGGCGGTTGTACTGGAACAAAAGGTAAGGGTTAATAATGTCACATTGTAGGGATGGATCAAATCACGTAGTAAAATTTGCCTCTCGCCTAGATCAAAGGATTTGGTAAACTTAACTTACCAGTTCTTCATGCTACACACTAGAAATGATTATGATTATCCGGTTGTACTAATTAGGAGTTCATGGGGAACACAAAATCCTAGTTAATTCTCTTACTAATTTCACGACACTTGTTTCTAGTTTAGGTTTACTTACTGTAATTATAAAAACCCCTTTAAGGAGATAAGTAGGTTAATTCATCCAAATTTCTTGTAATTACTCCAGGTTTAGACCATATTCCCTATGGGATCGACCCTAACCTCGATAAGGTTAAATATTTTGACAACGACCGCTTATACCTTCAAAGGGAGGTGCAGTTTGGGTGACATCACCTAGGCCCTAGGCTCTGGTCATGACAAGCTCCATCTTGAGATGAGAAGTCTCACATCTGTAAAACACATGAGATATGTTAGGTATATAAGTGAATGGACCTTATCTACCAGTGACGTATTTTAAATTCGTGTGGCGCTAGGCCCAAAGCAGACAATATTATTATCTGGTTGGATTGTTATAAATGGTATTAGAGTCATTCCTGTTTCAGCCTTGTCTATGTGACCCAGAGTTCAACTGAGTTTAGGCGAATCCTGGTGAGACGGGGCGAACCTCAGTGCTGAGTCTAGGAGAATCCCATACGGTAGGGAAAACCTCATAAAGGACGTTGAGTTCATAGAGGGGGTGTATGTAACAACCCATCTTGAGATGAGAAGTCCCACATTGGAAAAACGCAGGAGAGATGTTGGGTATATAAGTAAATAGACCTTACCTACTATTTACACATTTTAAAGTCGTGTGGGCCTTGGCCAAAGTAGACAATATCACTAGTGGGTTACACCATTATATTTGAGATCCTAAGATTGAAAATTAGCTTAACTTAATACTGACAAGCATTTGCAGACCGTAAATAGGAATAACAGCCTATAAAAGGTTGTCTGTGTTTCCTGATGATAGTTATTTTTAGACATATTTTAGTTACTTCCCATTCTTTTAATATCAATGTTGTGTCATGTAATACCCTTGATTATTCTATATTAGATTATCCCGAAATGTCAAGAAATAAAATCTTGTTTCTACAGAATTTGGTTTCTATGAAAGCCATCTATGACCCATAGAGTGGTCTATGATTTGTAGATGGGGTCTCATGGAATTCAAGTCCTACAAAGCCTAAGTCTTAGACTTTTCCTATGAGTTGGGTCCACAACCCATAATCACTGCCATGGACCATAAAAAGGGTCTTGTGAATACCAAATCCTAAGATCCCAAGTCTCAGTACTTTTACCATGAGCATGGGTCTACAATTTATAAAAGCTTTAATGACCCATAGATTGAGTCTGTGGTTCCAAAGTACTAAATTTTTCTTAAGTGTCAGATCTTTCCATGAAAGTGGTCTATAACCTGTTGAGATGGTTCATACATCTTGAGGTCCAATTCTAATAGGTACTGGAATGTGCACCCATGATCTAAGAAGGATCTTTTATGACTCGTAGAATAGACCACGATCTATAAATAGTGTCTGGTGGTTCACTTCAACAATTTTATTAAAGGGTATTTTCATATTTTTCATCTTTTACCAAGTAAACGATTGATGGTTTGGGATTGTTTTGAGTCATTTATCAGTATCCAATAAACCTATACTCTCATTAACATTTAGATTATTTGAGAGGAGAAAAGGCTAGGGTTCAAACAGTCAACCTACATTCTTTGAGTTTTGGCTATTTTTTGATTTTTAGATATGTAAATCTAGTCATAATGTTGGATTGATTTTGTCTACGTGTCGTACATTTAAAGTCCTTATTGATGATTTTGACTTGGGTGTAACCTTAGTTCCTTGAGTCCGATTGGATCGATTCTTCTTATACTGAGTTTCCTATGATTATTTATTGATAGTATCATTGTTTTATCTCTTAAATTAATAGAGTTATTATTTGTGGCATCTTTTTCATGAATTCTAACTGATTTGATGATCATGGCTTCTACATGCATATTTTGAGTAAAGATGTTAGCTTTTCATGCATTGATGAAAGAGTGATTTAAATTAATACTATATATATATATATATATATATATATATATATATATATATATATATATATATGAGAGGTGAGCATGACTGATTGTAAATGAGAAAGGGTCTTGACGAGATATGAATAATTTGAATGTATAACTTTGTAAGAAAGAATGTAATGATTGGAGATCATATTGAGTTGATGAGAGTCCAATGAGACTAGATGAGATAATTGGAATGTTTTACTTGATTCAGTGTATGAGCATATTGAGTCTTTTGGGAGTAGTATTAAGTACTAACTTAGATAAAAGTAAAAATAACTCAAACTTCATAAATTGTGTAGCCAATGTAGTATAGATATTATGCCTCTCTTGTCCCTAAAAAGGGCTTTGATTAACTGTAGATCCATTAATGATTAAGAATCTCTTACTCTGGCAAGGTATTGGATGGTTGTGGTAATGGTAGTGCAAAAGCATTATATCACCACTAGCTCATAAGTGATGGTTATTGGTTGAAAAAAAAATTAATAGTAAATGATATGATTTGATTGATATTGCATATGCTTGAGTCCCTTCTATAAATCATTATATGTTTTCAAAGTTATATGCATTACTTGAGTTGAGTTGCGTGATGTTGAGTGTTCTTTATCATATTTCCTTTCAGCTATTTTACATATTGTATATTCCATGTACTAATATTTTTTAATGTTGCATCATTCAGTAATGCATATACAAGTGTTAAAGATCCTCAATAGGTGTTATATTGAAGATCATTGCATCTAGCTTATTGGTGAGTCCTTCTTGCATTCGGAAGAACTCGTTTCTTTATTATTTTTTTGCTTGAGTAGTTCTTTTGAGGTAGTCATAGGACTGTCTTGGTACCTTTTTCTAATGAGTCTAAAGGCTTTATAGACAATGATAGAGTTGAGTTAATGTCCCCTTTGGAAACTAATTTGATAAACTGTTATTTATGACATTGAGTTGATTTTAAATTAATTATTTCAAACTATTCTTTCATTGAGTTAATGATTGGTTGACCCACTTGAGTGGTTTACCTTATGTCCTATTGAGTCTTTCCCTGGTTGAGTGAGTGATCAGACCAAGTGGTTCACTTGGAACCAACAATAGTTTCAGAGTTCTGGTCATGCCTAGGGTACTCACTTAGGGCATGACAAACTTGGTATCAGAGCACCGAGTTCAAGAATCCTAGGATTTTCATGAAGTCATGTTCAGTAGAGTCTTGTTTATGGGTGTGTCATGCTCCACGCTTATAATCAAGAGGCTATAGGACATTAGAATTGTCTCACTTCTTTCATATTCTGAGTTTGTGCGATAGAGTTTAACACTATTAATTTTCCTTTCTAATTTGTATATTCATGCATTGCAGCTCATGCCTCCTAAATGCACTGGCAGTCAGAGGAATGTTAACACTAAGGTTCAACAATTACTATGTCTGCGACTATTAAGATGCGGACGAGGACCAAGGCTCATGCAGTCGAGCCTAAGAATGATAGTGAGACCTAAGAAGTCCCACGAAAACCTACTTTATAGCCTGCTCAAGTTCCTAGAGTGCCTGCTCCAACTTCAGAGGCTGAATTGAGAGGATCTATTGCTATGCTCATATTGGTAATGACTGCTTAGAATAGTAACCAAAGTTCTCCAACCCCTAGCTCTAGTTCTCAAGAGCATTTTTCTACTATAAAGATTAGAGATTTTTTTAGGATAAGTCCGCTAAACTTCACAGGATCTAAGTTTGAGGAGGATCCTCAAAACTTTATTGATAAGATGTGAAAGATCTTAAAGGCTATGCATGCTACTGATGTTAAGGGAGTTGAGCTGGTTTACGATCAGCTCAAGGATCGATGTTGTTGATGTATGGTATAATTGGTGGGAGGAGAGTTGTGGCAAAGATGTTGAAACTGTTCTTTGGGATGAGTTTGAGAGTGCATTTCTTGATCACTTCTTTCTCTAAGAGCTGGGAGAAGCAAAAGTTGAGGAGCTTGTGGATCTAAAACAAAAAGGGTTAATTATGAAAGAGTACAACCTCAAGTTTATCCAACTATCTGGATATTCTTAAGAGATGGTCCTAGATATGAGGTCTAAGATGAGGAAGTTTGTCTTTGGTTTGGACAAACATGTGAAGAAGGAGGGTAAGGCATCATTGTTAACTCCTGTCATGGATATTTCAACACTTATAGTGTGCATTTGAGCAAGAAGACCAAATTAGTTGGTCATGAGGCTGACATGAAGCAAGATAAGGGTACATATCCTTCTTTTAGAAGAGGTCTTCTAGCTATGAACCATCGTTACCGAGTGCACATGTGCTTACTAACAGGTGTGGTTAGAGATTACAAAGTCACCAGACTTTATGAGTTCAGGATTCTTAGTCCGAAGGAAGTGTGGGTCTATGTTCGAAGGGAAAGTCATGTTGTGGTAAGAATGGTCAACTTTCTTTGAGAGAGTTCTAAGATGGAGGAAATGGTTGCTATAAGTGTGGTCAGGTGGACCATTTTCGGAGAGAGTATTGGATGTGGGGCAAGACAACTCACTCTTCTACTATGGCATCACTAGGTCAAGGTAATCAAAGAAGTACTACTTTAGGTACAGGCGGAGGTTCTATTCTGGGCCAACATATGGCTTACCTACTAGTGAGATTTAGTAGGTGCGATCTCATATATATGGGTGTGTGTTTATGTTATTTTCGTTGTTATTTCTTTTGATGGCTTTGTATTTCATTCTTGTTGATACTTCCACTTCCTAGGCTCCTTACTTCCATTCGGGACTTATAATTGGCTTATCTATTGTTTGAGACTTAGTAGGTATCATCATGACGTAAAATTTTGAATCGTAACAATTAATTTCTTGTGATATAATGAAATCAGCTGGCTCAAAGGCCATATTTTATCTTTTTTTAAAATACATATAAGATCCAAAAGGATTTTCTTTTTTCTCTTTTGATTTGAAAAAATAGAAGAAAGGACGCAAATTAAAATTCTTTCACCATGATATCAGAGGAAATAATTAATATACAACTTTAACGAGAATTTAATTAGTCTAACAACTGGCAGTATATAATTTAATCTATCTCCACCCACAACAGATAATAAATGTACTAACAAAAAAGAACATAAGTGACTTTTGTTCAATATTGTCCCATTGAAAATAAGGTAGGACCTTTCCGACCAAACAAGGGACAACTAGGCTACAACTATGAAATAATAACGAACAAAAATTTTAAGAAAATTAAAGAATTACATGACATATTGGATATTCTTTTGGTTTAATTTTTATTTTAATCCAAACTAGCTCCAGCAACATATATAGATCAACCGAACATCATGACCTTGGGAGCAAACTTTAAAAGCCTATCCAATGAGCTAGGCAAGAACTTTCTTGCAAATAGGTAACACATACTTGAAGGCTCTCCATTATACTCACATTGAATTCCAGTTCTCATTTGATGTAACAACTCCATTGTCACCTCAGTCCTAGCAAATTTTGTGGGATGGGGTCCACCTTTTGCCCAATCAACCCAAGTCAATGTTCTATTACCATTTTTCCACCAATACCTCATGGTGACAAAAGTTGGCAAGTAATGCTCATCGGAGTAACATGCTGGCCTACAAAAATCTCTGAATAGATTGAAGTACTTTTGATCAGTGATCACATCTACCGCGATCTCTCGGTCCAGCTCAAACCATTGAGACCCTTTTCTCCATTGCTCTATTGTCACCCATGGTGTCATTTGGCTATTGTACCGGCCCCGTCCAACGGGGCCCAATTCATCGTACGATTCCACAAAGGTTTTTGTGGAGTTCATGATGTACGTGTAGATAGTTGTGAAATTATATAAGGGGATGCAAGCCTCTGAAAGAAGAACAAAACGCTCATTTGACATGTCGAGTAATGCATTGGCTAGTAACCTCCGTTCTGCATCAACCATGCTGAATTCTCCCCAATCTACTCTCTGCATATTTTTTTCAAGAAAAATTACAAGAATTGGCACTTTAAGAGTGGGAATTACAAGGATTTTTTATTTACCAAAACAACAAATTTTTACCAAACTACATCATCTATATTTTACTTTTTCATTTTCCAATACCAATCAAACCAACATTAATTAATATCAACAAACACCTTCTGCCTTTTTTGTAATAAAAGATTGGTATATATGTTTGTGTAAATAAAAAAAAGTTGGTAGGACCATGTAATTTGGTATATAAAATTGTATAGTTATATTTTTCACCCTTTTTTCAATGAAGAGGATATTGACAAATTAAATACTCCGTCCATTGATCATAAATGTTATATATTTCATATAATAATCGGATGATAAAAGTTCAAAAATAAGGAATAACACATATAAACAAGCTATCACATAGCCAGTAGAGGCAGATATTCATAAGCAGGGACTGAGCCACTTTGTGTACGGGGAATTAATTGATACACCCTTGCGATTAACATTAAGCACATTGGTTCAGAAAAATTATATGGTAAGCAACCTAATGTAATACTCCTAATTATTTTCAGTGTTAGTGTGTGTATGTACATACGTAACTTAAATCTTGAACAATGAATATATTGCATTTATGCTTAACATACCTTACTTGGAACTCTTCGTCCCTGAAAAATTGGTCCTTCTTCAGGTGCATCCCCTTTGAAAGATGGTTGTGAATGAATGTAAATTGAGTAACGTCCTTCATGTCCTTTAAAGAATCGTTCCCAAAGAGGAGCCAGTGGCAAGCTTCCTCTAGCTAGAAACATGAAGGCGACCTTTGGGGTACGATTGAAAGGGAATATCCTAACCTTAGGAACCATTGAAGCTCTCCATAATAACTCTTCATCATTCATATCATGCATGGCTTCTGGAGGCTTAATATAATGGGTTAATCCTATTCTAGCACCACCTTTTGTTCTCTTATTATTATTCACTGTCACACGTTGTTGCTCATGCATACCCAAATTCGACGGTGGAGGATGTGATTTTGGTGCTACTATAAGTTGAGGAGTTGGTTGCACGGAAAATAGTTTTTTCTTTAATGTGATTGGAACATCTTTAAGATAAAACGTTAGTGATATTCCTATAACCAAACCAGACCCAAAGAAAAGGAAATACACAATAAGGCTATGGATATACCTTTGACAATTGAAAAGTTTTGTTGAGATAATCGGATTTTCATGCTTCATTGTTTTGAGACGAATCACAGGCTACCACTATGATCTAAGGATTAACAATATAACTAAAATGGCAAATTTTGTATCTGTGATTCCTAATCCTATGTAAACATAGCTCTTCTAATATCGTACACCATTCTAACATCACCAAATTGAGAGTAACAACACAGATCTAGATAGAATGAAAAAAATACCTAATGATGGGACTGGGATTATTACATGAAAAATGTACAAGTAGTTGCAGGGAAAATGACACTCTAATCATTGTTGGAAATGGTAAAAGTAGCGAGTAAATTGAATGTAAAATTTGAGGGATTGAATTGTCTATAGAGAAAAGGGAATATTATTTTCATTAGATTTAAGGAGAATTTAGTTTCAAGTTGATGAAAACATAGAGATCAAATTAGATGGATGAAGAAAACAGAGGAAGAGAGAGAGGAGAAAGAAAAGGGAAATATAGTTTGGGTAATGCCAAGTGGATTTCAATTTGTCCAACAAATTATGACTCATAGCCCTTCTCTATAGGAAGGAAGCAAAGCTAATGACCACTACTATCTAGTTACACTCTCAATACTCTCCTGCTAACTATATGGAAAAGGAAAACGAAAAAAACTTTAAATAGTATGTCCTTGTTAACAATGGATAAAAATAAACTCCAAATATGAAGGTTAGTCTTTGAACCAATCAATATTGCTTAAAATTACAATGTATTTTCTATAATTGTACCAACTTAGATATTTAACAAAAAAGTTGAACTATATGTATCCTATAATGATCCTCCCAATCATCTTTGTGTTAATGCCTTCTTTTCATCGTTTAGAGCTTTCATATAGCAATACGAAGTCATTTTTATGACTTGTTATGAGCGACAGCTTGATCATATGGTCGCTCATTAGGATTTTGTGAAAGTTTTTGTATTTCAGAGCTTTTGAAACTTGGATAGCTGACTTTAGTCAAAACATCAATTAAATGGCCTCAAGATGCAATTTAGTCAGTTTTGTTAGCTATGCAAATGTCATGTTTGGTCTAGAAGGACCTTTCGATCATGTCCCCAGGCTTCCAAGCTAATGCCAAGCCTCTTTGTGGAAATTGGCTTTAAATGGAGTTGTGGGACCCATTTTTCATTAAGATAACCTCGGTTGGATGTTTCGATGGCTTTGTTGAGATTGTAATAATTAATTTTATGGGGTTGTATATTTTATTAGACGCACAGAGTTTTGAACAAATTTTGAGGGCCCCACCAGGGATTTGAAGTTGACCAAAATCAAGCAATGTGCATTAGCTAGTGTTGGCCTACTTTCATCATCATATTCACGGTTATTGGACTACAATCGTGGAGGTCAGGGGAATTGATCTCTGCATTTGTGAAGCCCTAGCCGCTTCGCAAAGGCTTGTCCTTTTGTTTCACGGTCATTTTCCTTCTGTGATCGCGGGACCTTCTCAACATTTGCAAAGTCTATTTGAGTGGGAGAACCTTTCTTTGCATTTACGGAGTGTAATTTATCTGATCTTTTAAATTAAAATACAGACACGGTTTGGTTGTATTTCTTTTGCGATTGTGAGAGCTATGAGTGTTCAATGTTGGTGATTTCAAGTCCTGTGCATTTAAAAATATAAGAGCTACGCGTGCGAGTCTTCGAGGAACTTTAGAAAGCATGTTTTTGAGGTAATTTTCATCCCCAAAAGGGCTGCCCTCTCTCGTATATTTGCTTTGATGGTGAATTTAACGCATGTTGGCAGTGTGCTGCATTTCAAGCCCAAAATTGTGTTTCATTTGAAACACAAGTTTGGTAAACTTAAATAGATCTATTGACAGAATAATTTTGAGATTTTCGACGCAAGTCCCACGTTCTCCCTTTTGGCATGATTTTGAGTCAGTCTCCAATTGTTCTATTTTTGGTGTTTAAATGACTTTCTTGATGTTGTGATTCTATTTTTGGTAGTATGGCAGCACTCGAAGATCATTTGGAAGGATAAAGCTTCGGCTTTGTAAATTTAGAGCACACGGTCTTTTTTTGAAATAAAACTTCTTAAATGTCGCCACCTTGGTGAAGTCCTTTGGCTTCATTCCCTCTGCCTGAATCACAAAATCAACCACTTCCTAAAAAGACTTTTGATGAAGCAACCATTGACCTCAATCCCTTCACAAATTAGGAAGAAAAGCTGAGTATCATATCTAGATAGGGCACGAAATTTGGCCTTATAGACTACAACAGACAACTCATATCTTCTCTTGTCCCTCAAAGTCTGGGAAATATATTTCTCCATAAAGATGTTCGAAAAAGTTATCCAAGTCATAGGTGATGCTTTTGCTGGTTGATACTCAATATGATACCTCCACCATATTTTAGCATCTCCCTGAAGCAAGTATATCACGAACTCAACACCAAATCTCTCTACTATATACATCTTATGAAGAAGCTCATGGATATCAACAAGGAAATCATAAGGATTCTCATATTCAGTACCTCTAAAGACCGGAAGTTTCAGCTTCAAGAACTTAACAAAAAGATCATGCTAGTCACTAATCATTATTGGCCCTATAGTCAATCGGTGAACCATGTATTTCTCCAGGGATGCATCCAAAATAGGGGTCGTAGCAGTTGCATGTTGTAGTCCCTAAACCTGAGGTACTAGGGGTGCTTGGCCCTAAACAGATAACCCATTGAGATAGATGAGAACCTAATGGATCATTGCTGGAGTAGGCTGAAGTGGTGCTTCCTTATCATGAATCTGCTCATCCACCGCCTCAACATCCTTTCCATATACCTCATCAGCTGAGGGAGGGGTCGCTGCTCTTTCTCTAGTTGACCCAGCTGCCAAACCTTTTCCCCGAGTAGGCTTTCTCTCACGACCTCTACCAAGGCCTCTCATCACTCCTCCTCCTAGGGCTACAGCCCCAAGAGTTGGCTCAGAAACTATTGTTGCTCTAGTTCTAACCATTTGCAAAGTGAAATGGAGAAGATTAGATACCAATTTATATCACCTAAATACCAATTAGATTTAAGTAATAGCACGAAAGAAATAAAAAAGGGAGTTTTTCCTAAGGTCCTGTAGCCTCTCGAAGAAAAGTAAAGGCATCCCTATACCATTCTCCAAGACTCTACTAGACCAGTCCTTGTGTGATGAGATCAATGAACCTAAAGCTCTAATATCAAGTTTTCACAACCCAAAATGGGCCATGAGCAGCACCCACAATTAACCTCCTAAGTGGGCGAACCAACTATACTAACTCAACTTAAAATAGTTGTTTAACTTATGAAATATGATAATAATATAAAAGCTCAAACTTATAAAAGTAAGCAAATAACAGAACTACTAGAGTTTGTTTCATATCGTTTCTCAAAGCCGGAAAGTCATCACCTCAAGGACAACTAATCTCAAAATATCAAGTCTAAGAGTAGAAACACAAACATAGAAAAATAAAGTAGTTTATGTTCAAAAGCTAAGGACATTAACTCATGGTCGAGAGAAACCAAGAGCTAGGATGATAACTCACCCTGGAATCTAATATATTGGAGACTGGCTAGAGCTGAGGGCAAGTCGAATTCGATGGAACACTTGTTGCACTCCTTAAAAGCAAAAGGGATCAGTACAGGGAAACATATACTGAGTAGGTATCATCGATCAACTCAATATAGAAACCAATATACATAAAGTAATATCCGGAAATCAATTATAGCACTTAATAGGTAGCAAGTAACAAGCAACAATTACATCATCAATTAACAATATCATGAACAAACATGAGAATTCAGGCCTCTACACCAGGCTTCTTTTGGGAAATGGTTTTTTTGAGAATGAGTATATTAAGTCATTATGGTATATTTTCCTGTTAATAATATCGTGTATTACGAGACACCCGATTCAAATATATCATGTCGAAACATGGCATCCAATTCCATAATATTATATCAGAACGTGACACCCGATCCAAATATATCTAATTCATTATCCTTTGTCATTATTTTCACTTCATTAACAATATTTCATCAAGCCTTTTTTATTCAAGGCATGATTTTAATAAGGTAAGTTCAAGATTATAGATTTCATTGTCTTGGAATTGCAGATCAATCACAACAACATATAAGTCATCCAAGCCACAACAATTAAATGCATAACTTTATGATACTACTCAATGAATATCAATCACTATTAATTGTCTTTCTATCATATAGAATAAACCATACTCTACCTCAAACCGAAGAACCGGAGCCAAGCTAATTCACCAATGCTTTTCTT
Source organism: Solanum rostratum (assembly GCA_029948455.1). Lineage (NCBI taxonomy): Eukaryota > Viridiplantae > Streptophyta > Magnoliopsida > Solanales > Solanaceae > Solanum > Solanum rostratum. The sequence goes on from CM057051.1 coordinate 26,973,902, forward strand.
TTTTTCAATGCCTCAAGACGTTCCCTATCTATCAAATATATATAATATTCATAAGTAAATGAGTCCGTAGACACCCATATTACTATATGTCTAGTGTCGACTCAAAAACTCACCTAATTCTATAATCAATTTTCTAAATTTCAAGTATAGGGTTAAGTCTTTATTCCTCCAAATAACATACTTTGATAATTTCCATAAAATATAATATAATGCACCTAATATTTAATTATATATCTCAACATACGAAAAATTAAATTATAATGTGATAAATATATTTTTTTTTAAATCTGAAAAATAAAATCAAATACCCTACCTTTAACTTCAAGCACAAAAGAATGAAAGAGCAAAAATGTGAACCCACCCCACAGTATGTCACATTCCAATTACAACAAATTCTTCGCATGGCCTCAACCAATTGACGATAACTGTCAATGATCGCAGGTGCCAGGAACCACCACCTACAAATAACAATCACCTCTAATCCCATAAGTTAATTTTCACTCCTTTTTATATATATACTAGGGGGTTGAGGCCCGTTCCAACACCAAAATAAGTTGAGAAGTAATTGATATTGGTTATCAAAATGAGCTAAATGTAATTCAATTTTTAAATTGCATGCCGATACATATAAGAACATTATTTACATAATCAATTGGAGCCAAGTTTCATACATATGTACTTTTTTTATTTATACAAGCCAAAAAAGGCGATGCGCGACGCTGAAGGGTGGCCACAGTATTGTCTGTCAGTGAAACCAGTTATCCAAGATAAGTATATTATTCTTGAGAGTTTGATGTGCTCCTCACTGTTAGTGGTATTCAGGATTGCTTTGTGATGCATTTGTTAATATGAATAACTTATACTGCTACTGGCTATGATGGATTAAAGAATCAAATCAATACACAGGTTAAGCACCAGGAAAAACATTGGGAGAAGAAAACCAGGTCATCAGCTCAAACTTTCTAAGATCAACATCATCAAAATTCACTCACCACACAATTTTTTACTCTCCTGTGCCTGCAACTCCCAAATCCTTCTTGTCTTCATCTTTGCCTGCTCCAAAAACTGGATCACCTTTTCCGCCACCATCATCTACCTTGTCTTGAATGTGTCTCTTTTGTCCAGGCAAGCCATAACTTTCTGTTCCCTCTTCTCCACAATGGTGCCTCAATTTTCGGTTCCTTTCTTCTTATCCTCTTCCCCTTTCCTTACAACTTTCTGCACACCAATCCAATTAAAAATAGTAACGTAACAAAAGTGTACAAAAATAAAAATCAATTTTCACCACCATTTTCTTAACTCAAACTTCCTCCATTACAACTGATCCAACATCATTTCTTCTTTAACCCCATTATAAATATTCTTGGATCTCTCCTTATTCAAGATAAGAAAATTTTCATTTTCATTAAACTCATCAATCTTGGCAATAATTGCAAACTCGCAGGCCTTAAGTCCATGTTGCCAGAGTCATAATAAACATAACTCGAAATTCATCAAATCCTAAATCAAAAGTCAAAAAATATAACCCGAAAAGGAAAAGATCATAATTAAAATTTAAATATGATATGGTGTGATTGGACAAAGAAATATACCTGATAAGGAAAAAAGAAAGAATTGTATATGGGCCCAGAGGGATAGAATGACAATAGTCGCTCTTCATATTCCTTTCTTTTTCTTTCTTTTTTGTCATATCTAGTTTATTCTGCTTATGGGTTGTTGAGACGAGGGTTCCTAGGAAACAACCCCACTACTTCTATGAGGTAGTGGTAAGGTCTGCGTACATTTTACCCTCCCCAGACTCCACTTGTGGGATTCCACTGGGTATGTTGTTATTGTTGTTAAATAGAAACATAGTCTAAAATGCCCTTACTCACGTGGTGATATAGTCAAATTACTAAACTACCCTTGAGAATTATGAGATTGCCATCAAGCAACCATGTTGAAGGCAGCTCTATTATGTATATATTCTTTTCTTCTTCCCTTTTTAAAAATCTCAATTGATTATGTATTAAAAAATATAAATTCTGTTAATTTATCTATCTATCTATATTATATTAAAAACGCGAAGGCTTTTAAAAATATTGGTTGAACTTTTTACCCTTTATTAAAAAGACTCTTCTTTAGACAAAAACATCTTTTCACCATTTTCTTCAATTCTTATTTTAATCATATTAAATATTGACTATTATGAACATAATAAATTTAAATGAATAAGATTTTCTTATTATGGTTAAATTCCCATTAAAGAATTTTTTTCCATCTAAAATAGACTTGATTTAAAAAAGAAAGGTAAAAAAATTCCAAATTAATAGCCAACAAATTTTTTATAAAAAATGTCTAGAAAATAGGCAAAAAGGAATCCAACAAAATCAGAAAAAAGAAGGTGCAACAATTGATACAAAAAAAAAAAAGGTCCAAAAGAAATACACAAAATAAATCCAAAAAGAAAGGCTACAGTGTTATACTAACATTTGACTTCTTAATTGTTCTTTAATTAGGTTTAGTCCTCTCATTAGGTTTATTTGTTTACAATTTTGTAAGCCGTGTGGCTTTTCTTTATAAGAATCTTTTATGTTTGTATTTATTTAGATTTATAATTGCAATTAAAATATATGATAGAGTTTAACTCAAATTCTGAAGTTATAATGAAATCGACAGTGTTATTTATAAAGATTCAATTTGCCTCTACTTCTATACTTTCTTTTTATCTTTTATTTTGATTCAAGTCGTCTTTTTGCATTCATTATTTTTTTTTCTTATCATTATTAAATTTAAATACTATATATGAGTTATACACAATTAACCATTGACAATGAATTTTGATAATTTTTCTGATCTATTTTTAGTTGAAATTCTGATCAAAAAAATTGGATGAAACAAACATGTTGCCATTGAATATAGTATTTGAAAAAAATCAATGGTTCATCTCTTTTCTTTACTTACATGATAGTTAGAACTCAAATAGGACTTCATCCTTTTTCATTACCTCAAAGACATAATATACCCATATGTTAGGTAGCACTTTAATATTACTCTCATTTTATAATAGACTAAATTATTGTATCAAACTGATAGTATTTATTTAATTTTATTTACATTAATATTGTATTTATTTAATGACAAGTACTATTTATATATAATTTTTAAATTGACGTGGTACATACGTGCAAAGCACGTACACTAAACTAGTTTTTGATAAATATGAGACAAATAGTATAAGGTCTTAACTAAATTATTATTTTAGCCAATCAACTAATTTAATTATCTAAATTCACCCCTCAATTAAATAACGAAAGTCATCCAATAGTCCAAAAGACCCACTAAAATTATACGAGATGAATAATTCATGAAATAACAAAGGGGATTCTTCACAAATATACAAAAAAATAATGATATTTACATGCCCCTAGCAACCTTATGAAAATTACATTTAAAATAGCAAATTTATTTACAAAAGTAGGAAAGAGAGTATTTTTAAAGGTGATTAGTGTAGTGTTTGATGTGATATGATAGCATTGAGAAATGAAAAAAAAAGAAATGAAATAAATGTCAGCCTACTAAATAGCATGCAAACTAATATCCACTGTGTAATAGATATTAGTTTGCCGTTGCATTGGTAGTATTTATGGTGTGCATGATGGTAGTATTGTTGACGTTTGGTTCATTGGAACGGTGTGAGTGATGGTAATATGTATATATATTTATATGTATGTATAATATGATGAGAAAAACCATTGGAAAAAAACACGAAGGAGTATAAAAAATGTATTTTAAAATTTTTTCATATGTTATAAAATATTCGTGAATATGCATTTAATGATATTAAGTATGTGAGATAATTTGGTGTGAAAAAAAATTTGTTCAAAAATAATTCAAGGAAATTCGATATTATATATACTAGAAGTCCACAAAAATCTAATAAAAAATTAATAGTGTTTGGTAGTGTATTAAAAATGTTTTCATTTGTGTCCATTTTTTAACTTTTGTGAAAAATCCCTTTTTTAATTAACTTTTTCTTGACCTCAAAAATATAGTGCAATTAATGTAATTTGATGGGTTGACAGAAAAAGTGAGTGCATATTTTGGTAATTTTGTTGCTATTCTTGTAAATAAAATGGAATGTGTAAATTTTACACAAAAGTTGGCTATTCTTGTAAATATAACTCTAGTACTCAAAACGACTTAATGGATCGTTACATAAATTAGGCATTAAATCAAAGTTGTCAAAAATAATTGTGTGAGAAAAATTAAATATACCTTGGAACTTTGTATCCTTATATGGATTTTTTGAAATAAAAAAGTAAATTAAAAGTTAGACTTAAGTCATTAATAGACATCTAAATCTGTCTGTGTTTTTCATTTCGACACTTCAATTAGGACTTGTACATATTGAACACCTCTATCGCTTAAAATTGATACCTATTTGACATTTTTTTAAAAATGAGCCAAAAATATGAGATGTGTATATTATACTCGCGCTGATATAGCAAAGTGATGAATTAAATGATGATATGTGATATTTGAGTCCATAAATTTATTTTAAAAAGGAAATTGTAAAAACTAACTATGTTATTCAACTTAACTAATTAAAAAGAAATCAAAAAAGCATTTTTCTAAAAAAAAACCTACCCACCCTCCCTTCTCCCTCCAAACTGTAGCAATCTCAATCCTCAACCCAGCAATGCAACAAACCCAACCTAAATCTATATTTTCAATTGTAACTTTCTTCTTCATCCCGGTTATGATACGAACATAAAATTTCATCGGAAAAGAAAAATTTCACCGGAAAATTATAGTAGGGGAGTTTTCAAAAATACCAAGTTTTTGGATAAAAATTACATGCCCCTACCGAATCATTGAAAAATACCATATAAAATACCAACTTTATTTACAAATTTAGGAGAGAGAGTGTTTTGAGTGTGATTATTGTGGTGTGTGGTATGATATAATAGTGTTGGAAAATGAAAAAGAGTGTGTTTTTTTTGGTATTTTGATAAATAAATTTTAAAGTGTAATTTTGGGGGTGAAAGTTGTTATTTGTGTAAAAATTTCATTATAGTACTCAAATTTGATTTTTCTTTAATTTGAAAAGGCAACAAAAAAATTGCGTTTATTTTAAGAATATAACTAATAGATTTTTTTTTGGATGACAATCGCGACGAAGAGAAGTTTTTTTGTTTTTGGTAACTCATGTTAGAGAAAAGCTTGTAATTGCTACTAACTTGTGAAAATTGGGTGGAAGGTGACAAAAAGGAGTGTAAATTAGAATTGGTGACAAGTTTGACCAAGACCGGTCAAACTTGTCATTAGTTAAGTTAATTATGTGATTAAGTTAATGATGGGTGTAAGTGTAAAGTTTTAAAACTTTTGGAACCCATCTGTAAAAAAAAAAAATTTTAAAAGAAAAAATCCAGTCGGGAGATTTCGCACCCTCCGCGACACGTCCGCGTCGCGGACTGGTCGCGCGGACACAGTTGATAAACTGTTCTTGGTCCAAAATTGTAGCATAATTATTTTCCGGAATCCGAGGTTTGTTTGTGTCATTTGTTTGGTTGAAATAACAAATATTGTTGTTTTGAAGCGTAGTCCATTGTTCGGGGAATTTTTCGGAGCCTTTATCTAAAAATTTTTAAAAATAATTTGCCCGAAATAGTGACCCTCCGCGACGTCTCCGCGTCGCGCACCTGCTTATTTTCTGTAGAGAAAATATTTCGTCATTTTTCGTTTGACCCGGGAGTTTTTTTTTAAGAATTTTTTTTTAAGAGTTTCTTAACATTTTGAAGGATGTGTAGGTGGCCGGTGAATTTTTCGGGGCTCGTAGCGAAAAATCCCAAAATTTTAGGGCACGAAAACAGTGACCCTCCGCGACATGTCCGCGTCGCGGAGGTGTCGCGCACCTGCCTATTTCTTGTGGAGAAAATGTTTCGTCCTTTTTGGTTTGACCCGGGAGTTTTTTTGAGAGTTTTTTTTTTGCTAAACCAACATGTCTTAACATTTTGAAGGATGTGTAGGTGGTCGGTGAATTTTTCGGGGCCCGTAGCGAAAAATTCCAAAATTTTAGGGCACGAAAACAGTGACCCTCCGCAACATGTCCGCGTCGCGGAGATGTCGCGCACCTGCGTATTTTCTGTGGAGAAAATGTTCCGTCGTTTTTCATTTGACCCGGGAGTTTTTTTGAGAGTTTTTTTTTTGCTAAACCAATATGTCTTAATATTTTGAAGGATGTGTAGGTGGTCAGTGAATTTTTCGGGGCCCGTAGTAAAAAAATCCAAAATTTTGGGGCACGAAACAGTAACCCTCCGCGACATGTCCACGTCGCGGAGGTGTCGCGCACCTGCTACGAAATTCCCAGCAGCTGCTGGAAATAATACAGCAACTGCTGTAAAAATTTTGGGGCACAAAAACAGTGACCCTTCGCGACATGTCCGCGTCGCGGAGGTGTCGCGCACCTGCTACGAAATTCCCAGCAGCTGCTGAAAATAATACAGCAGCTGCTGTACATTTTTCAGCAAATGTTGTACATTTCCCAGCAGCTACTGAGAATAATCCAGCAACTTGCCAACTTGCTATAACAAGTGAATTTTTCGGGGCCCGTAGCGAAAAATCCCAAAATTTTGGGGCACGAAAACAGTGATCCTCCGCGACATGTCCGCGTCGCGGAGGTGTCGCGCACCTGCTACGAAATTCCAGCAGCTGCTGTACATTTCCCAGCAGCTGCTGAGAATAATCCAGCAACTTGCTAACTTACTACAACAAGTTCTAACAAAATATTTTCCATCGAGTTATTTCTATTATTGAATTGGACTAAATTCCTTATATTCGTCTGTAACGATGAGCACATGGACTAATTAATGGAAAAAGCCACCGAAATAAGTCTGATTTAGATCTGTCATCATATTGTTTGTGTAAGTACTATCTCAATGTATAAGATCACTACTGATTCCACCTCAACGCATAAGATAAGTAGTAATTTATTACAAAACGTATCGACGCAACCAAGTAATAGTCACTTTACTTAGTCACCATCACTTACATATGCAATTGCTCAATAGATAGTTTATTACTTGTGAGTAAGCGAAGGCAATGTATAAGATCACTCGTGAATTTAGCATTTTATTTGAAGTCAAAGTAACAAAACTCAACTTATCACTACATATGGCTGATACCATCACCTTATAGTCATCTTCCTATAGGTACTAATGAAAAATCAAAGGTCGGGTCCAGTAGCTGCTGGGAATAATACAACAGCTGCTGTACATTTCCCAGCAGCTGCTACGAAATTCCCAGCAGCTGCTGTACATTTCCCAGCAGCTGCTGAGAATAATCCAGCAACTTGCCAACTTGCTACAACAAGTTCTAACAAAATGTTTTCCATCGAGTTATTTCTATTATTGAATTGGACTAAATTCCTTATATTCGTCTGTAAAGATGAGCACATGGACTAATTAATGGAAAAAGCCACCGAAATAAGTCTGATTTAGATCTGCCATCGTATTGTTTGTGTAAGTACTATCTTAATGTATAAGATCACTACTGATTCCACCTCAACGCATAAGATAAGTAGTAATTTATTACAAAACGTATCGACGCAACCAAGTAATAGTCACTTTACTTAGTCACCATCACTTACATATGCAATTGCTCAATAGATAGTTTATTACTTGTGAGTAAGCGAAGGCAATGTATAAGATCACTCGTGAATTTAGCATTTTATTTGAAGTCAAAGTAACAAAACTCAACTTATCACTACATATGGCTGATACCATCACCTTATAGTCATCTTCCTATAGGTATTAACGAAAAATCAAAGGTCGACAGCAGCTGCTGTACATTTCCCAGCAGCTGCTATACATTTCCCAGCAAATGCTGTACATTTCCCAACAGCTGCTGAGAATAATCCAACAACTTGCCAACTTGCTACAACAAGTTCTAACAAAATGTTTACTACCGCCATATTGACGCAATATATTATAAATCATATGGATTGTATATTATAAAACATATTGACGCAATTAAGTAATACTCAATTTACTTAGTCACTAGCACTTACATATGCAATTGCTCAATAGATTGCTCAATAGTTACCATCACTTACATGTACAATTAGTTACATAAGTTGATTGTATATTTTATTTGAAGTCGGAGTAACAAAACTTAACTTATCACTACATATGGTTGATACCATCACCTTATAGTCATCTTCCTATAGATACTAACGAAAAATCAAAGGTCGGGTGCAGCATCTGCTGTACATTTCCCAGCAGTTGTTGTACATTATGATGACGATATCTTCTGGCTCACAATTTAATTCACAGCTACAAATAATTTGATTTACAAAATCCTCATACGAGATATCTCGATTCACAATCATTGCTATCGTCTCAACCATTTCTTTGTCTTTCCAATGCCAAATAAAACGATTGTTCGAATCAACTCATTCACCATGACAATCAACTCCTAATACTATTTTGTCTTCCATGGATGATCTTCAAGGTACCTATATGAGTAACAGTTAAAAGCGCAACATGAGAAAAGTGTACAAAAATGCAACAATTGCAACTACTTCATCATATGAAACCAACTTTGTTAGTCCAGCAGCTGCTGCACTGAGTCCAGCAGCTGTTGCACTGAGTCCAGCAGCTGCTGAACAGTCCAGCAGCTGCTGAACTCAGTCCAGCAGCTGCTGCGTCTTCCCCGAAACGACCAAACTGTGCAGAAATGGCAACAATGGCCGAAAAATCAACAAAACCACAAAACACAAATAAATAGCACCAAATACACTTATATCAGTCATAATAAGGATGAAAACTTACCTTTCAAGTACTTTCAAAGCCTACCCAAACAAATGCCCCAAAAAAATTAATTTCTTTTCACCCAAATTTGAAGCTCAAATCTTGTGGTGGGAAAATACTAACAACAACAACAAGAAGAAGAAGAAGAAGAAGGAGGAGGAGAACAAGAACAAGAAGAAGAAGAAGAACAACAACTACAACAACAACAAAACCAAACGAAACGATGCAAATGGAGGAACAAAATGTCGCGCGAAATGGAGTTTTGCGTCGCGGGAGGGAGCTGAGAAAGATGGGAGGGTTTGGGGGTATTTTGGATATTTTGTATTGGTGGGTTAAAGTGTACAAAATTGAACTTGGGGACCTTTTTGAAAATACACTTAAATCATTAACCCTTAATTAATCTTTTGTCACCTACACCTAATACTTAAAACTAGAGTCACTTTTTTTAAATTTTCAAACTATTTTGTCACCCTTAATTAAAACCCCCTACTAAGTTGTATTGGACAGCACCAACACCTGAACAAGATAAAAAATGAGTATTCTATAATTTTACAATCTGCTCAATTTCTTACTAACTTTTGTTGATAAATTTTTGTTTGTTCTATAGTCTCTTATCATTTTTCATTAATCGCTCTATCAAATCTGATTGTGATATTTTACTCTTGAAAAAAAGAAAAAAGAAAAGGACAAGTTAATTAAGAAAGAAGAACAATTAAAGAAGGTGAAAAAATGTCCAAAAAAATTATACTAAATCACTGTTCACACACCTTTGATGGGTGTGTAATACACACATTATGCCACATGAGCAAAAAATGTAGCATCGGTATCAATTTTAAGTAATATAAGTGTTTAGTAGGTACAAGTCCTAGTTCAGGTGTCTAAGTGAAAAATGCAGACAAGTTTAAATGTCTATAAATAAGTTAAGCCTAGAAATTAACATTTTTACTACTAGATGAATATGAGCTACTTTTGTAATAGTAAAGTATGTGTGAGTCGTAAAGTTAAAAGATATATTAGGCCTTTTCTCAAAAATAAAAATAATTTTTACATAATATTCTCAATATGTGAGAGACCATTTGGAAATTTTTTGTTTTCTTTCGATAGCACAATGTTTTGTCGTGAACTAAGGGGTCATTTGATTATCGATTAGACTTATGCAAATATTAGTTGTGTAGGGTATAATTATGCAGATACTAGTTATGTAGGGTTTCGTTATCCAGATATTTGTCATGCAGAATTTAGTTATACAAAATTTAGTTATGTAGATATTAATTATATAGACTTTAATTATGTAAGTATTAGTCATGCAAAATTCAATTACGTAAAGTTTGATTTTACAAATCAAACATGATTTAAAACAATACCTCAATAATTAGTTATTCATTTATTTGTTTATGGACTTATTCCATAACCAAGTGTCCCCAAGTAAGTCCCCTTGCTATTTGCCTATTTCTCGCTTTTGTTTTTTCTTTTCTATGGGAATCATGTTTCGACTCTTTCCCTGTGGAATGTTTACTTTAGGGATGCAATGAGCGAGGGGGGTGGGTTGAACTACGCAAGTGGATAGGTTTAAAGTTATGTGGCGCGGGTAGGGGTGGGACAGATTAAAGTAACTATTTTTAAAATTAATGTGGCGCGGAGAGGGTTGCGGGTTAAAAGAATTAAAAAGGAATTGAAAGAAAATTAAATCTTTGTAGCTAGTAAAAATCAAAGATATAAATTTTTATATTAAATATTGATTGCAATTTTATTTTTTTTTTCTAAAAATTTAAACTACACATGTGCGGTAATTGTGAGTTGTTGAAATGTCAATTAAAAATAGTTAATTAGTTGTTGAGATGTAAATAAGCGAATTTTTCATTTAAAAAATTATGAATTTTAATTTTTCATATTAGATTCAATTAAAAAATAAAAAACTTAAAAATTTAAACGGGATCAAGTTTATACGATGCGATGAGGCGGGTTGAAAATGAAAAAAAATCATCATGCAGGACGAGATGGGGTAGTTTATAAAATTTACGGGTTGAGCTCAACCCGCCAGATCCCCGCCCCATTGCCATCCTTAGTTGACTTCCATTTTTCTTGTCTAACTTGATTCAAATGTTAAGTAATTTAGGCATTAAAATTTATATTTCTATTTTCTACACTAAATTTCAGAATCGTTAGTTATTTATAAATATTGAAGTTTAATATATATTTACAATAGTACGTGTGAAATGCTTATGATTTATAACTTGTTTGGATGGTGGTTTGCCATGGTTTCATAATGTATGGTATGGTATGATATCGTACAGTATAATACCATACAATGTTTGGATAGACTGTATGGGTTGCTACTGTTTAATGATAGAGTGTATTAGTATGAAGGAAAATGTTTCCATGGAAAATGTTTTCTTGGAAAATGAGTTGATTTTAAACTCATTTTCTTATGTTTGGTTGGTGAATGGAAAACATTTTTCGGAAAATAATTTTTATTATTTGGTTAAAAAATAAAAATATTTTTTAGAAAAAAACTTCTATTTTTAGCTAGAGAGTAAAAAAAAAATCTGTACGAAAATAATTTCTAACCTAAAAAGATTTTTATAAATTGAAATATTTTTTTAAAATAAATATTTAAATTCTTTTTTGGGAGCGGGGGTGGGCGGCTGGGGGTGGGGTCGGAGTGGAATAAAAAATTAAAATTTTCAAAATTTAATTTGTTTTAAAAAAAAAAATTTGTATTTGGGGGAGGTGGGTAGGGGGGGAGGCTGGAATAAAAAATTAAAATTTTCAGAATTTAAATTTTTTGTTGTTGTAAATTTTTGTAAAATTAAATTTCTAAATTTTTTTGTACGGGGACTGGGACGGGGGGAGGGCGTAAGGTGGAACGAAAATTTAAGATTTTCAAAATATTATTAAAAATTAATTTTTCTTTTTTGGGGGAGGGGGTGGGGTGGGGAGAACGGATGGGTCAGGAACATGTGAAAAAAATAAAAATTTTAAAATGTGAATTTTTTTTCAAAAATAAAATTTTAATCTTATTTTATTTTAAAAAAAAATAATTATTTTGGTGGAGGGTGAGATGTGATTAAAAAAAAATTGAAATTGGATAAGAGTTTTGGAAAACGTTTTTCTTAATTTTTGGAAGAAAATCATTTTTATTAAATTAAAGAAAAATGAATTGATTTAAAAAAGTATTCTCCAAAATATTGAACTCAACCAAACATGAGAAAATAAGAAAATATTTTCCTCCGTACCAGACACACCCTTAAACTCGCAAAGGTTTACAACTTCTTTGGGAAATTGATGTTCGAACATAATATTTTGTTTTATAATTTCAACAGTATAAATATTTTCCACACGTCTGCTAAGTGCCTCTCTCTTTCACCTCTCTATATTCCAACACAGAAATCACAATCGCGTCAAATTGTCTTGTTCCTATCTGTGACTGTCTTGACTAAAACGCATGGAAGAGAAATTTAGCTACCAAATTCAAAGTTTCCTACAAATTCCTCCATGACCAAGTCTACTATAAGAAATATAATACTCCATTTCATTTTATTTCACACTTTTTCCTTTTCAGGCCATATAAAAAATATCACTTTACTATATTATATGTAAAAATAACTTAATTTTAATTTTATAACTATACAAATATAAAAAAATTTAGACTACAAATTAAAAATTCCTCGATTTTCTTCAATATCTTATTAAGTCAAGCTATACAAAATAAAATATGAAAAAGTGTGTGGTAGTACAACTACATGTAAACCACAATGAGTTTGCAATTGTTCAAGCATCAACTCCTAACAATGTGTCCAAGTCAACTATTCTTCGTTTCTCTCCTCCTCTTCATCATCAACTCCAGTAGAGCTTATAATAGTGCGCCATATACACATTGCCCTTCATCTGTCTGCAATAATAGACTTAATATTTCATATCCTTTTTGGAGACTTGACGGCTACGACTCCACCTCTCAACAGTACTGTGGTTATCCAGGATTTGGGATCAATTGCTCTCAAAATGATTTAATTTTACACATTTCCGATGGTTTTTCATTCAATGTTATGAATATCGATTACAGTAACCACTCTCTTACCCTGGTGAATATTGATGCTATTGATAACAGAGGATGCCCCAGAGTAGATCATAATCTTACTCTAAATGACGACTCGCCATTGAAACATTCAAAGCTTGATATGAACCTTAATTTGTATTACAACTGCAATACCGTTTCCCTACCAAAGTATGCTCGCCCGCTAGATTGCTTAGGATTAGAGGGGAAAAGTTCCTATTTCTATGTCGAGAATCAGGAGCCGGAAAATTTCAAATGGTATGGAATTTGCGAGAAGAAAGTGGTGGTGCCGGTGACGGAGGGTGGGTTGCGTAGCGGACTTGATGCGGCGATGGGTGAGGGATTTGTACTGGACTGGCAGATCGCAAAGGAGTGCGGAAAGTGTGAGGCCTCACAGGGGCGTTGCGGTTACAACAATTCAACCCACCAATACTTGTGCTTCTGCAAAGATGGCACCATAAAGTTTGATAAATGCAAAGGTACGCCACTATAACAACTTATTGCATTCTTTTTATCCTACTATTATCTAATTTGATAGATTATTAACATTTATCTGTTAGTATTTTATTTGGAAATCTAATAGGCTGATATGATAATGTAAATTATTTTAAGTTACTAGCCTATAAAAGTTAAAACTTTATTTATGGTAAGAACTTTAGTCTAGCTATTGTCCTTCGGTTACGCTTCTAGTTGTTAGGATGTCAGATGGGCGCGTTAGATTGAAATTTAGAATGTTAAAATAGAAATTGGATTGGATTATGATCCGTTTAAATTTACTTTGGGCTCAAACAGGTAGGTTCAAATAGGCTAAAATTCAGGTTGGGCCATGATCCGCCCAATTTGACCTGCTCAATTTCAATAATTTTAATATATTATTATTATTAGGGAAAAAGGTCAAAAATACCCCTAAACTATTTGAAATGGAGCAGAAATATCCTTCTGTTACATTTTGGTTCAAAAATATCCCTCCGTTATATTTTTGGATAAAAAATACCCCTCCATTAAATTTCTGGCTCAAAAATACTCCTCGTCCTAACAAAAATGAAAAAGAGGCCAAAAGTACCCCTTAATTGTTAAAAATGGAGCCAGAAAAATCTTTGTTAGTTTTCGGCTAAAGAATAAACACCCCTCACCCCCCATTAAAATTTTAAAGTTATTATTTAAAATATCCCTCTTTCATTAAAAATTCAACTTCAACCTATCTTTAAATCAATTTTTATCTGACTTTGAGTAGTCCTGATTCCTACTCTATTTAAAAAAAGTTTTATTTAAAATTACAGCTGAATTATCTCTTGAAAATGATAACTTATGTTAATTATGTTACATTGCTAACATGAGCACAACAATTTCTATACAACACTCATAGGCTCGAAAAAATTGAAAAATTGGATCAGATTGAACTCAAGAAACTGATTGAAGGAGGAGACAACGATTATAACGAAGATGAATCAATGTTATCATTCAGAGATCGACTTTTTGAGACATTTGCAAGTAAAATAACAATCTCTTTACACATGAAAAACTTAGTCTCGGACCTAATACCGGAGAAGAAAACCTCTTGGGTCCTTAAATGGGGTTTCACGTGGATTGATCATGTGTCATTTTTTGTACACATAATATGCATGATGTTATTTCGATTAGAGAGAGGGATACTTATTTTTTGCAAAATTTTAAGAGAGGGGTATTTTTGAACCAAAATTTAACCAGGGGTATTTTTGCTTCATTTCTAATAGTTCAAGGGTAGTTTTAACCCTTTTTTATTTCCGTCAACAAAGGAGGGGTATTTTTGAACTAAAAATTTAATTGAGGGGTTATTGTGAGCCAAAAATTTTATTGAGGGATATTTTTAAGCCAAAACGTAACGGAAGAGTATATCGCTCCAGTTCAAATAGTTCAGAGGTATTTTTGACCCTTTTCCCTTATTGTTTTTTACTTTTTATAATCACAATTTGAATTTCAACTCAAAAACATAAAAATAAAAAGTTACAAATAGATAGATAAATTATAGAAAATATAAAATAGGCTGAAAACATATATTACATTAATGCAAGTAAAGAACCTTAAAACAGGTTGAAATTAGAGATAAAATTGGGTTCAATTGAAAATCCTTTCCAAATGGGTTAAGGCTTGAATGTGTAAAGATTGAACCCGATTCAAATTATCTTGAGCCTAATTCATAAAATTTTGGACGGATTACCTATATTTGACCTCATTTTGACACCTTTAGTTGGTTTATATCTGTCCCATTTTATTTGACACCTTTGACTTGATAAATGTTTTTTATAAAAAAAATAAATTAAATTTGTGGTAAAAAAATTGTTAGATATGTTTGTGTTCATTAAGGATAAAAAGAAACTTTTGAAGTTAAATTACTTTTTATTATAGCAAGATAAAATTATTTTTAGAACAAACTAAAGAAAAAAAGTATCACATAATTAATAATATCAAAATAATATTATTTATTTATGATGAAATGGTTGACGCAACTCGGAGACTTCTTCTTCTCAGGCTTAGGTGTTAACTAGGATAGTCATCAACTGAGACCATACTTAAATGGTGCTATTGACTAGCTAGCTTTAGAATTTTAACTTTGTCTGAAAATATCATAGTCCTATTACTATCACCAGAGAAAATCTTTACTTTATAGCTCAATACCCCCCTAATGATTTGAATTGCTAATTAAGCTCTAAGCCAAGAATTTTTGGGCACGCAAATCTACAATAATCTTAGAAATCGAAGGTGGTAAGTGATTATTTGAGTAACATTGTCTTGTCTTATGCTAATTTCTCTGACATTTTCGCTTACCTAGTGACCATTTGGTTTACCTCAAATCCAATCACACTAAACTAATTGAATTAAATTTAATATTTGAAATGGATGAAAACTAGTTTTTCATTCTATGTTTGCATCAAAATTAAGAGTCTATTTGAAAAATCACCTTGAGAAATTAATATAATTATTAAGGTAGTAATTATCAGCCTAGTAATTCACTGACTAGTAATTATTTTGACATGTTTATTTATAACAATGTAATTACATGTGTGCCGTTTGGTCTGCACAAGTGTAATTGTAAGATTATATTAAATTTTAAAAATAAAAATTAATTCTCTAAAATCAAAAATTTATATTTGGATAAATAAGGATATTTATAAATAATATATTGTCCTTTGAAAATATATTACTTAAAGAAAATATATATTTCTAACTAAAATAATAAAAAAAGTTATTAATATTTTTCAAATTAATAGATTATTATTATTTTTCAAATTAATATATTTTAATTAAACAAATCATAAAACTAAAAGTACAAAATTTTGATGAACATCAAAAAATGTATTTTTGACAAAAATGTTAAGTTTATAAATGTTAATAATAAAGAAAAGAAAAAACATAACGCTATAACTTTATTCGACAATGAAGTTTACTTTAGCTTAAAAATTAGAATGATAACAACAACATTATGCTTATGATAAAATAAACTAGAGTAAATATAAAATATAAAAAAAATTGCATGGAATCATATGAATAAGTAAAAATTGAGAATGAGAAGAAAATAAAATATAAATAACAATAACAACAACATACCCAGTGAAATCCCACAAGTGGGGTCTGGGGAGGGTAAGATGTACGCAGACTTTACCACTACCACACAGGTAGAGAGGCTGTTTCCTGGAAACCCTCGTCACAAAAACCCATCAGCAGAATAAGCTAGATATGATAAACAAGCAAGAAAGAGAAGAACACATGGTAATACGTAGATACAGGATAGTAACATATAAAGGCAGACAATTACCACTCCTTCCTATCTACCCTATTAGCCTGCTACTCTAATCCTCGACCTCCAAATATTTTAAAAAAATTAGAGTAATAAAAATTTTAAAAATAAAAAATATGAATTGAAATAAAAAAATAAAAAGGAAGAAAATAATTTTAACAAGTTTCATATAATTACATAATGTAATTACACCAATTTATTACCCTCCCTTGGAAATTGAAGAGTGTAATTACACCCCTTCAATTACATTCAAGATCTGTCTTGACAAGTAATTACTTGACCTGCCAAATAGGTCACAGAGTGTAAT
Source organism: Solanum rostratum (assembly GCA_029948455.1). NCBI lineage: Eukaryota > Viridiplantae > Streptophyta > Magnoliopsida > Solanales > Solanaceae > Solanum > Solanum rostratum. The sequence continues at coordinate 26,990,830 of CM057051.1, forward strand.
TACGCCCAATTACATGGTGACTTTCCAAATAGGCTCTAAACATTTCTTTAACTCTAAATAATTGATTTTTTAGAGCCTATTTAAGAATAATTTTTTTAATCTGATCTAAGTAAGTCTATCAATTCGGGAGTCTTGAATTGGGTTGGGCCAACCCCTGGATCAAATAGAAAATATATAAGAAAAATTAAGTACTAGGAAGCACTACAAGAAGGGACAAACTCAAAATTTATATAACTCATCATACGTTCGTATTGCAGTATCTTAAACACCATAGTAGTAAAATGTAAATACAAAGTTATATTATAATTACTCCCTCCATCTTATTTGGCACTTATAGACTTGATCTAAAATAACACTTAGATATTTGTATGGCTGTAAATCATTTTATTAAAAGTAAAAAAAAAGAATTTTAAAGTCAAATTATTTCTAACCAAAGTAATGCATTCTCTCTGGAACAAACCAAAAAAATAAGTGTCATATAAAATGAGACGAAAGTAGTATAAAATATGTAGAATACATTTTCCTAGTTCTAATCAGAGTTACTAATGACTTGTACAAGTCTACCTCAAGTCAAAGGACTAGGTCCTGACTGAGAACTATGAAGAACAGAAAGCAAACAACAACGAAACTGATAGGAAAGAATACAAATGTTTATGTGAAAACCATTGTACTCTAGGGAAGAAAAAATCACGATTGTCTCATAGGAATTTTCCAACAACTTCACTAATAACGAGCCAAGTTTCAATTTACAAACTCTTGCAACTTAGGAACTGAACTCTTAATCCCCTGCCTCTCGTAATACCTCTATTACAAGACACAAAGCAATAACTCTATTGTCACTACACCAACTAATTCTAGCTAATATAGACCTCAAAAATACACCACAGCTAATTCTAGCCACAACTAAGCAACTAACTCTAGTTGACATGGACTTTAACGGCTAACTCTAGCGACAACGGTACACTTTGACAACCTATAGTCAATAACTCAAATCTGAAAAATAAGAGAAAGAAACGATCTACTATCCTTTATAACATAGCAATAGATTTACAATATAATAGTATAAGATACTAAACTCAACAACAACTCAAAGACTAATATAGATCCCTCGATCAAGTTGTTTTTTAGAATAGTTCTTCTCAAAGAAAATGACTTTTTTTTTTATATATATTCTTAATTTGTAAGAACTTTATATTTTTTCAACAAATTTCCTTGATAAGAGAGGCAAAAAAAACTAAAAGCAACGCCATTAAAGATCCCTAGTGTATACAACTAAATTGTATTTAAACCAATGATCCCTAGTGTTTTTAAGTCTATATTAAAATTTTTAAATGATTTAGAGTTGTGAAATTTTTTTTACCATTAAAGAAGTTTGAAGTTTTGAAGAAATTTTAAGTATATCTTGATGAGTTAGGTTGTGTTTGAGCGCAAAAGATATTGAATTTTGATATCTAGCAGCTTGACGGGTTGCTACTCTTGAAATTTGAGCTGATTTCGTGAAGAATTGAAGAAGTTGAAGATTTAGAGTTCTTGATATTTTTCATGTTCTCAAAGAAAAATGAGCAAAAAGAGTATATTTGATCCTAAATCCCTTTTGAAAATTTTTAAAAGTTGTTTGGATAGTTTTGTAAAATCAGAGTAAAATAATAATGACATAGATAACTTTTACTCAAATGGTAATGACATAGATGAGCCAAACATTTAACGAGTCTTTACTCAAATGGTAATAACATAAATGAGTCTTTTCTCAAAATTCAATGATATATTTGAGTCTTTTTTTTAAAAAAAAAAAATTGAGTGAGTAATTCTGAAAAATTAAAACAAATAATTCTTTTAATACAAAAGGGAAAAAGCAATAATTTTACTAATAAATTTTCATTAAGTGAGAGTATGAACTCCATTTCCGCTGACGTTGCCATTGATATTTTTATTAACTAGTTAGTTCTAAAGCGAATGTGAATAGGGTGACTAAATTTATAGTAGAATACTCTTTTTGCCGCTTCATTTCTTCACTTTCGGTTCAAACCAAACTCAACTTAGAAGCCTAAGGTCCTACACTCAATCATTTTATCCCCACATTGCTCAAATCTCAAAATTTTCCCAACTCCCTCTTCCTTCAAATAATATTTTTACTATATCTTGACTTACTTAAAAGGTATTAGTTGGTTTTGACGTCATCTTACAATAAGACTTGCCTCTTTTTTTTATTTTAGGTTGTTTGCTTCTATAGAATGCAATTATATTCCACTTTTCACACCTGAATTTATGTATTTCCTACATCATTTTAAGCTGACTTCACGACTCGGGTTTTTCAGTTCTTGGTATTAATACATAAGTCTTCGTTTATAATACAGTTATATTTTTGGTATGCTTGCTTGTCAACATTCACCCTCTTCCCTTTCATTCAGTACCTAGTATAGGTGACTTGAAAGGATAAATTCGATAAAATGAATCTAATGATTTAAATAGCCGTATATGGCTAAAAGGACACGATTAATCTAGATTCATGTTGAGAAGCTTCACATTAAAAGTAAATGGCCCTTACCAAAAAAAGATAGAGGTTCCAAACAAATCAACTTTTTGAGAAATAGGTGTCACACCATTACAATTGTTAGTAATTCTACAATGTCTTCATAACTTCACAAAACCATTTTATTTGTTGGATTACTTGGCCTTAAAGAGTTGGCAATAATGGGGTGTAACGACAACTCAAATGGTCGTAGAAAGAAACCTAAAAATGATGATTCTCTAGGAGGACCAGGAGTCAAGTCAATGATAACTATAAAAAGTCGTCTGATTCACCCATAAGCCATTGGATGGGAGCCACTTTTTTCTTTATAGTTGCTTCAAGTTTTGAAACTTAACTTGTCTTTCCTTTGGCAACTTTGTCAAACTTTCAATATTATTTAACCAGGACAAACAGAGATAAATCAGAAAATATTTTTCATTTATAAATGAATATATAAACAGCTGTTTGGAATGAATTACACCAACTGTGTACGACTATGATCCCAAAGCTTTCCTCTATTCCAATTCTCCCTTGTCCTTTCTTCTTGTTTTAGATATCATATGAATCTTCAAAGCCTATTCATGGTCGAGATATCTGTTTCTGTTCTTGTCATTGCCATTCTTTTCTTTACCTTAGCAGATGACACTCTTTCTATACACCTCAATTCTAGTGCTTGCTTTACACAAAATTGCGGTAATGGAGTGAAGATATCATACCCCTTTTGGATTCCTGAGAAACAGCCATCCTACTGTGGCTTACCAGCTTATAATGTCAGCTGCAACAAACATAAACCATTTCTTCGTATTTCTGAAGAGGAATTTATCATTAAGGAAATATTTTACACAAACAACTCAATTCTGCTAGCCAAAGCAGATGTGTTTGATGAGGACAATAGATGTCCAGTACCAAGATATAATTTTAGCATAAGGGGTACTCCATTTTCCTTGGGGCCAAACACTGCAGATCTCTTCTTCTTCTATGACTGCACTCAACCTTATGAAAGGGAGACGTATGATGTCAATTGTGCTCGCAACGCTACTCACCATTCATTTGCGGTTTTTCATACTGAGCTTCTGGAGCACTATAACTATTCAGTTGAATCGTGTCAAGATCCTGTTTTTGCTCTTGTTGAGACTGATTCAATAGATAGATTGCTAAAAATGAATTACACACAAGTTCTACAAAAGGGATTCTTTCTGCAATGGGATGGGACTGATTGTAGAGATTGCCAGAATAGTGGAGGGCGTTGTGGTGCTCAAAATAATGAATTCCTGTGCATTTGTGAAGACCAAACCCAGCCAAGAATATGCTTTCATGGTAAAACTAGAAACTGTTAATAAGTTTAAATCCATGTTTGACCAGATTTCCATTTATTGAGTAGAGAATATACATATCCTTATTTCCTAGATAACAAAAGGCAAACCATTTGTTATTTATTGACCATTCTAAGAGTAAACGTGTCCAATTCAGGTTATAGCAGCTGATTATTTAAGTTTTACTGACATACATTACATTTATTTGCTATCAGTTGATCACCTGTCATGTTTTCATTTCAGGAAGAAACAAAATCGGATTAAAGGTTGGCATAGGTAATTGCGCTTTGAAATTGTACTCCTTGATTTATCCTATTCTCTTTTTCTCAAGAATGCTGAATTCCAATACACATTTCTTCCTGCAGGTTTTGGTGCAGCTGCATCTACTGCTTTGATTGCAGGTGTAATTTTCCTTGTCTATCGTCATAGACAGAACAAAAGTTATGCTGGTTCATCCTTGATCACCAGAAGCATTCTTTCCTATCCCTCCTCCACGAAGGATCCTGAAAAGTCTAATATAGCTATAGGAATTCACCTCTTTGACTACAATGAACTGGAAGAAGCCACTAACAATTTTGATTCCAAGAATGAGCTTGGAGATGGTGGATATGGGACAGTATACAAAGGTAAAAAAAACTGAAACTGATCCAAAATTGGAATTCTTACTGATAATGTGTCACTCAACTTACACACCTGACTGATTCATCAAACATTTTGGTTGGATATGATATGCTTCTAGGTAAACTTCGAGATGGACGTGTCGTCGCTGTAAAACGTTTGTATGAAAGCAACTGCAAGAGAGTAGAGCAATTCATGAATGAAATTGATATCCTAACACGGTTGCATCATACAAATCTTGTCACTCTTTATGGATGTACATCTCGCCATTCCCGTGAGCTTCTACTTGTTTATGAATACATTCCCAATGGAACAGTTGCTGATCATCTACATGGTGGAAATTCACAGTGTGGATCTCTTTCATGGAATACACGAATGAAAATTGCCATAGAAACAGCAAATGCACTTGCCTATCTCCATGCTTCAGATGTCATCCACCGAGATGTAAAAACTAATAATATCCTTCTGGACAACAATTTCTGTGTTAAAGTAGCAGATTTTGGCTTGTCTAGACTTTTCCCAACGGATGTTACTCATGTCTCAACAGCTCCACAGGGTACTCCTGGATATGTTGATCCTGAGTATCACGAGTGCTATCAGCTCACTGACAAAAGTGATGTTTATAGTTTTGGAGTGGTATTAATTGAGCTTATATCATCATTGCCTGCTGTTGATATTTGTAGGCACCGACATGAAATAAATTTGTCAAATATGGCCATCAACAAGATCCAGAGCAATGCATTACATGAGTTGGTAGATCCAAATATCGGGTTTGATTCTGATGATAAAGTAAGGTCAATGATAACTGCAGCGGCAGAGTTAGCATTCCAGTGCCTACAGAACGATGGGGATATGAGGCCGTCTATGCAGGAAGTTGTGGAGGCTCTGCTGAGAATTCAGAGAACGAATAAATCAGGGAAATCAGAAAAGGGTCATCCTGATAATGATGATGCAGGGTTGTCAAAGAATAACACATCATTAGTTTCACCTGATTCAGTTACTACAAAATGGAGTAGCAGTTCAACTACACCCAATGGCAGTACCTAGCTTTTGGTTACCTGAGATGGTGCACTTGAACACATTCTATATTAGTTGCCAAAACCTGAATTACATGCACGTTGATTATCTTGGTTTACTCTGTAAAGGAGGGTGTACATATGTCAGTGCAGCTCGTTCAAATTGAACACTCTGATTCGATTTGAACTTCTCAAATCTTTTTTTTGTTTTAGATCTTCTCAAGTCTGCTGATTTATTTTGCAGCAGTACATGTTACATGTTTTATTAGTACGTTGCAGTAGAAGAGTAGGACCAATATCAAGAGTACATTATCTGCATAGTGTCGTATGACAACTGACTGATTTTGAATGTAAAACAAAAGTTCAGTGCTCTCTTTTCTTTTTAGAATCTAGATTCTACTAGCTCAATTCTTTCTATACCCAAGAGTTGCTTTTACAGTACAATGCTCTTTCATCAAGAGCTATGCTGCACGATCTCTTTAATAGTATCGACCGATGCATCCCGGATCCTTTAAAAGTAGTGTATAAATGGAGAATCCAACAGGTGTGCGACAATATTTTGGGAGAGTCCAAGAAACATAGATCAAGAGTACATCTGAACGATCTCTCTCTCTCTCTTTTTCCCCCTATTAGAGGTGTGGGGTGTGTGATGAGGTGATAAATCTGAGACCAGTGTTGATCTGATAAACTCAAGAAGTAGAGCAGCTCATTCATCTCATGATCCATACAAAACTGGTTGTGTGCTTTTGTGGCACACAAAAACTGAGAGCCTGTCACGATCCGACCTTATGGATCATGAGGGCACCTACCATAACCACCAATAGGTAAGCCAATCCGTAACCCGAAACTACAGGTAGCGGATGTGAGGGCAGAAGGTAACCCAAAGGAAAATCAACTGACAATCTAACCACAATGAAAACAGAATTGAAGCTATATAGATGCAACAACTACATGACATCCCTCCTAGGACCTGGAAGTCACATATACAGAGCTACTATAAACAAGAAGATACGTCCCAACAGAGTCACAATATATATACACACACATACATACATATACAAAAGCAAAACAATATACAAGGCTAGTCTTTGAAAGAGAAAAATGGGCCACTAATACAGATGGAGACTGGAAAGATCCAAGAACACTCAATGGTCAGTACAAGTCTCCGGAAATGACAACAACAATAGGGGGAGTCAACCCTACTAGCTCGTGCTCGATCTTGCATCACAAAACAAATGCGGAGTGTAGTATGAGCACCGGAAATAGAGTACCCAATAGACATCATAGACCGACTCAGTGAGAACAATATATGAAGTAGGGATAAGCTAGAATATAACTCCATAAGTAGCTAATCAAAAGAAGCAGGTAAGTATGCACGCGGCTATGGAAGCAACCCAAAACTGACTAAACGGTGTAGAGACGTACGCGGGTGTGAGACCCTACTGTCTATGCCTATACGACAATCGGGCTCGCATAAGCCCCAAAGGTACACCCACGCACAATGATAAGGTAAGGAAGGGTACGTTGGAATAAGGTCGAACGGTGTCAAAGCTCAAACGATCTCATAACCCAAGGACATCTATGTAATCACCATTCCGATAAGACACCCGGACCTAGCCTTAGACCCAGGCTATATAACCCTACCTGGCCTTAGACCTAGGCCGTATCTTGGTCTTAGACCCATGCTGTGATCTGGCCATAGACCCATGCTATTATTCTGGCACGGACTCAAGCCACAGATATGGTCAAACATGGCCTTAGGCGTCGGACTAGTTGTCACAACCCGAACGTAGGGCTTGGTCATGACATAGTGAATGTGGAACCCGAAGGCACCTCATCCAAGCCTCTTATTCATATCATAAATATAGATAAGGTAAATAAGTAATCATAAGAATAAGCAAGTGGAAACATAGTCTTGAAACAAGCTAAATCATGGGAGACAAGTCTTCCCATTAAAGGGAATTACATCATATAGTCCAAATCATGCCTCTACATAACTAGATCTTGGCGGGGACTAGAACATGCCACTAGCTCACCCTCAAAATAAGAAAGGAAACGTGAAAGTCTCAAGATAGTAATATAAAAGTAAGAAGAAGCCAAAGCTTATCCCTGAAGCATGGCAACTCACCAACAATCCTCAAGATATCCTCTTCAACTCTAGCCACAATAAGGATGAGTAGATGCGTCGTCATCCATCCTACGTGGTTAGATCATGTAGGCAAAAAGTATACATGTAACATCCCGTACGTTGAAAAGTTTGGAAATTGAAAGTTTGCAGGAACACTAGTTCTGGATAGGTTGTACGAGTCCATCTATGGCTCGTGGTTGAACCACGGGTCATATACAAACCTTGGGGTTTGGGTGCGTGCCTTACTAAAATTTTGGAATTTGGAAGTCAAATTTATGAACAAATAGTATGAGTTATACTTGGAATTACAGCCCATAGATATAGGTCGTAGATAGGGTCTAGGAAACTTGAAAATTTGCTAAGTGTTCGAGAGGTTTTTATGGATCGTGGTCCTTTTTATGGACCATATACTAGTGTCATATTAGGGGCCAATAAAGTGAAATTTTTCTAAGTCCGGAAGAGGTTCTACGAGGGTGGTTTTCAATTCGTAAATGGCACTACAAGTCATAGAAAGGGTTTTTTAAATGGAGATCTAGAGACAAAATTTCAAACGGACGAAACCTTGGATCCACGAGTCATAAATGAATCTATGACTTGTAGACCCCTCTTTGGTTAGATAGTTTCGTTCATGTACTATGAGTTGTCTAGAGACATATGCTATGATCTTGACATGTTGCATCAAGACACATCCAAGTCCAACCTATAAAGCTTCAAAATATACAACGAAACCATCCAAACTTTCTGGTAGTGTCAATAAAAGGGTTGAAGTAAGGCAATCCTTTAATGTCTGACGTAGGCATTAACGACACTATTTTGTTGGAATTTAGGCCCTAAATGAGTCAAATTTACCAACTCACTATTCATGTAATACGGTTGTAGGCCTTCCGTCATTATGAATCTTTTCTTAGGTGAGTAAACTCGCACTAAGTCATACTTGTCTTACCTAAAACTTGATTCATACTTGTAATGAAACTTACTTGAGAGTCTTATAAAATTCATGATCAAAACTTGTAGTGATAACTAGGGTAAAAGCATGGATTCACAAGCAATTAACTTGGAATAAGGTAATTTGAATGAACTCATGCATAATTCATAAAGAACAATATCAATTTAATTATAATTGGAAAATATCATACTTATTTCATGAACCCTAGATAGCATTAAGAGAATTTGAATGAGAATTCTTGAAATCATATAATTAAGGACAACTCATACATAATTAGATTAATAATCATGAAATGAATATTATTCATGCAATTGGATGAGAGATCATTAAAATTCATTAGTTTCATACTTGAATTTTGTAGAAACGTTGAGAATTCTTTTGGCCTGTAAGGACCTGAGTTCCGAAAGGCCTTAACGGTACTCAAAATTTGATTTCCAATGATCTTCACTACCCGAACCTAGGGCCTAGGTGTGACATGGCGAATGAGAACCCGAAGGTCCCAAGCAAGTCTCTTAGATCATACATGCACTTCATAAGTTCAAATAATGAATAATAGACGAGTGATAATATTAAATGGGAAATGGGACTAAGGAACAATCATATCTAAAAGTGGAAGCTCAACTTAATATTTCAAGAGATAACCAAAGTGAAGTAGTAGTCCAAACACACCTCTAAACAAAAGACAATAAACTGAGCCAAAAATACAAGTATGGACCCCTCAATATAAAGTCTTAGAAGAAAATACATAATGTGTCTGAAATATCAAAAGTAAAGCTAGAAGATAAAGGCTCCGTTCCCGATGAATGGGAACTCACCATAAGAGAGTTCAAAGTTTGAAAGTGTAGATTAGATTAAAGTATGTAAATTAGTAATGCTTGAATTAAATCACGTAAAACCTCGATAAATATTCATAGATAATCATAATCTAAGAAAATATCAATTATTATGCAATTGATATTGGAATCCGTGAAACTTGAAGGATTCACTTGAGTTCCTGAATTCCGACGAAAGCTCTTGAGAAATCTTGGAATCGGATGGTGGATTTTGGAGGATTTTGGGAGAGAATTAGGCTAAGATTGCTTAGAAGAGCGTATGTGGGTTTATCAGGTCGAAAACCCTTCTTGGGAATGTATAGATATCATCAAAAGGTCAAATAACAACATTTTAATGTATCCCGTCGGCAAAATCGACGGTCCAGAGGTCCCATCGCGAACCATTATACTACTAAAAAAACTGTTAAAAGAGACATCAACGTTAGGTCGCTATAATGTAGGTGGCTTTTTTTGTAGAGACCTCATAAGGTCGCTAAGTAGAGACCTCACAAGGTCGCTAATTTTTTCTAAATTTTCCAAAAAAGAGACCTCATGTGGTCGCTATTTTATTATTTATGTTTATTTTATATTTTACTAAAGAAGACCTCATGAGGTCACAATTTTATAATTTATTTTTATTTTATATTTACAACAAAGAGGCTTCATGAGGTCTCTATACTTTATTAAATTTATTTAAATTCATATAGATAGATACCTCATTAGGTCGCTTTTTGAAAACATAGAAGACAAAAAGTTACCTCAGGAGGTCTCTTTCCTGGAAAATAAAATGCTATAGAGTGACCTCATGAGGTCTCTTTTTTGAAAAGAAAAATTGGTAGCTTATGACTGCTTTTGCAGCTTTCCACCTGTCATTTAATTGAATATATATTTTACTCTGCCGAATCAAACTCAATGAGTTACCAACAATACCACAAAATACATTTACTTAACTCATATCTAGCTTATTCTGCTTATGGGTTTTTGTGACGAGGGTTCCCAGGAAACAACCTCTCTACCTCTATGAGGTAGTGGTAAGGTCTGCGTACATTCTACCCTCCCCAGACCCCACTTGTGGGATTCCACTGGGTATGTTGTTGTTGTCTCTTATTAACTCAATGTGAAATTCAACTTAAAAGTAAATCAACTTAAAAGTGATTCAGAATTGAACCAAAAAAACCTAAAAGTCATAAATCACATAATAAGAATTCAAAGTTATCGTATATTCACAAACCATATATCAAGTCTCATAAAATACCTATAAAGCAAGAAATTTAGATTAGTACAACTACAAAATTCAAAATGCCGTAGTGTGTTTGCCACATAATCCTCATCATCTTCTTCATTGCTAGACTCATCTATCAAATCTCTTTGTTGACCATATACTGGAGGTTGAGTAGGTCGAGACTCAGAAGTTCGAGGAGGGCAAGTGATATCACCACAACAAGGCGGAGTCCCTCCCGAAGCAAGTAATGCATCTAATTGAGCCTTTAGACCCGCATACTCTATGTACCTTCGCCTTTCCCTAACCCGCGGAGCTTTCACTTGGCTAGATAACTCAACAATCTTCTTTTCCATTGCCAAATTAGTCTTCCTTGATTCATCATCAAGAGAAGTACCTACGCCTTCTAGCTCATAATGATATTCACGAAAGGTCCATTTTGGCATGCCATGAGCATACCCATATCTACTTGGACCACTAACTGAGTCTAGCCAAATTCTCTCAGCTTGTTCTTGGCTAAGTGGCATGCCTTGGTTATCTTTTGGCCGAGTCTAACGAAAATCCTCCAAGACTTTAAGATATTGATCCAGAATTGAATGGTAATAATATTAGATCAAAATACAAAATTTAGAAAATAAAGTAACTATTATTTTACATTAAAATCTTACATAACTTCTATATTTTTGTTTGAGTCTTCTTGTGCTCTTCACCAGTTTGTGTGGTAAAAGTATTGGTATACAATATTTCATTCAAAAAGGTGGCATTATTTGTAATAACTATATTGAGCTTTGAAGGACCTAATTGGCTCAATTTTATATCTTATTCAGGTACTTGACCTCAATTCGGACCTAAGTGCTTCGAGTGCCGCAGAAGAATGAGAAATTCCTTTACTTCTGTACTTTCACGTATTCTGCTGTTGGATTTCTAGATGTGTCAATGGGATTCTGATAGTATTGTTGTAGAAGTGGACTAATTTATGATGGATTTTATGTGATACTTGGAGGTGAATGCACACTAGTCTCTCTTCCCTCTCCTCCCTTGCTATTATTTGCTAAACTTAGAAGTGGGATTCATATGTCGTCGATTTTGATGCTAAATTTGGTTTTATTAAATTTTACATCCAATTTCAGATTTGTCTGGAAGACCTTAAAGGTATAAAAGCTTTTGACCTTGGCTCCATTGATTTTTTTGAGGAAGCAAGACTCAGTCCCTGTGGGAAAAGCGTCAAAGTCTTTTTGAGACATGCACTGAATGATAACCTAATTGATTATTGTGAAGAAAGGGCTAGCTCTATCTCTTAATTACCTATCTTGTGCTTGAGAAGGTCCCTCAGTTCCTCGGCAGCCTCCTACTATTTAGTCTGAATCAGTTATGCACACACAATGGGGTTTTCTGGTTTAAGGTCTCTCTCCTCTCTATTTTTGGTTCAATTTTACTGTAATACATTCTTACTTTTGATTTTAACCTCTACAGAATGAAGTAACAGCCATAAGTGCAGAAGTTGTCCTCTCAAGACTAGAAACAAACACCAAATGTACAAGACTAGAGACTAATAAGGCCTCTCTATTAAAGTAACAAATATTGAACTTACATGGCCTGCTAGCTTCTGTATCTACTTTTAACTAGAACAAATACATCAGATGATGTAAATGACAACCACGATTGTTTGAAGGAACTAAATTGCCTGATTAACCAACGCCTTCTCTTTATGTCTTTATGGTTTTTTGTTCATTAGATTCCACAGCCTTCTCCCAAGCGGTCACAAGTTCCATACGCTTGTACTTATACTGCATGCTAAGCGCACTTATTTATAAAAACATGGGATGACAAGTTTATCACCTAAATCTGACGATGACACAAGATATGTCGTTTTTGCCGACATATCTTGGAAAACTGACTCCAAAAGTTGTCCTCTCAAGGCTTGGAAAACCAGTAACTGCTGACTCCATTCATAGGAATTTATGTTTGTTAATAAACAAACAAAGTTTTTCTCTTTTTGATCTAGTACTACTTGTACAACTCTATCATCTCACATTGTTAGTCAATGTTACTTCACATAAATTCAATATGAAATCAGTGAATTCATCTGGCAAGGATATTCAGAGCACATTTGATCACAAACTCAATTCAATTATCACGTGGCTAACACAAATCACCAAACATTCAACACATAAATATGTAGACAAGGTCTGCAAAATCCGCTACTTCTGGACAGTTAAGTTTCAGTGACATGCCTGATTATGTCGCTAACATGGTCAAATAATTCACTTGAATCGAGAAGAACATTGACTAAGTATAGGCTACTAATGAACTCCTCTGGGGAAATTCAATTCTACAGCTGGGATAAGCAGATCAGTGGATGGCCTATGATGTGGTCAGCGCCAAAAGATATGTGTGATGTGTATAAGTACTGGGAGAAGGTAACCCGTGCAAGCACGGGCCCAACATTTAGATTGGATGTCGCAAGATCTTTCAAATGAGGGGTTGATTGCATTTTTCTGAAAAAAAAAAACCAGACTCTTGAAACTTTTATAGCCTAAAAATTCAAGCGAAGACATGTTTTGTGTTAAAAGATAGAGAATTTGATGAAGAACTATGTTGTTCATGTAAAAAAAATTAAAAATAAGAATTTCGTCCTTGTTTACCCAAACTATAAGCTTGAACTTGCTTTGATTGTCTTATTTCTTTCAGATGTACAGATTTGAAAGAAAGGCAACAAAGAGTAGAATATGAGGGCGTTCATTATCATTGCATTACATTGAGCGGAGACTGTATCTTCAAGTGCCAAATCGACCGGCCGTCTAACTTTCTAACTTCAAAGCAGAGAGGTTGGAATATTGGGCACAGACCCAGGCTAACAAGAAAGTCAAGTGACACAATTTTTTATGATCCTGAAGGAAGGCAACATTGGCCAATCACCTTGGCATACACGAAGCTCAAACAGAAAGTTGAAGCTGGAGAATCTAATGATAAGATCATTTCCACATTTACTCCTATCTTGGAGGAGGTATTCAGCACATTGTTCAGAGTTAGGTAAGAAAAAGAGGACAAGGGGAAACAGAAGAAAAAGATGTTAAGAGTAAACTGAGCATGAAAATGATCATTGTGCCTAGGAAAGCTGATGTTATAATCTTTGAGATGGGCGGCTAAGGAAAGGCTTGTCAGATGGCTGTAGCTTTCTCCATCATTGGGGAATAATTAAATTGAAACTCTTCTATGGTCTCATTGGAACTAAAATAAAATCTATTCCATCTTTTCTCGATGGAAGAAATAGAAGCTTGAGAATGAGTACTGAAATCTATTTCACTCATTAAATCTTTTTGTCTAGATGCCTTGGCTATACATAAGAATGTGCTGCCAATAGAAAAAACTAAAACCAGCACTCAGTTGAAAGCCAAATTGAATTTGAGAAAGTTGAAATTTAAATGGCTGTGAATAAACCCAGCAAAAATGACCCCAAAAAAGCTTTACCCTTTTATAATTGACCACATCTAACCAAAACAACTAAAGCTAAACACATAATAGTAATAATGAAATTAAACGGAGAAGATACTTTTTGCCTTGAAAGTGAAAAAAAGGGAAACATTCGAAGCAGTCAATGGAGACAAACCAATTTTCAGCCACAGAGCTCTAAGATGGCGAAGCGGCAGATGTCTTCATTTTACCAAGATAAGAGGCAGAGTAGATTGAGGACAAAGCTCTAAAATGGTCTGTCGATAAAGCTCTAACATGAGACACTGAAGCCAGTAGATGAAACTTTTATTGATACCTTTTCTACTTCGGAGGGGAAAAGTTATTAAAAGCATGATGAAATTCACAAAGTCATCGCACTTTAGCTCAAAATATAATGTGCAGACAAGTTTGACGACAAATGTGAGCTACACCGCATCATCATAAAGCTCTCTTTTTCAGAACACCCTCACAATTTGCAATTATGACCTCTATTCTACCATAAATGTTACCACTGTATGTTTTAGTTGTTGAAATAAACCTCTGTAAAGAAAAGGTATAGTAGTTGAAATAAACCACTGACACCGAAACAATCATAGATGCCCTAGGCACCATTTAGTTACCTTTAAATTCAAAAGAAGAGTTTTTCACTGCTATGTGTGACTTCTCTCCTTACCTGTCAAGTCATGAGATGGAAATGGCTGAAGTGGAGGTCTGAAGGGGAAATGAAGTTATAAAGGATGAAAGGTCTCTTGCAGAATGACATATTTCTCCTAACTCAATGGAAAGTGGAACTAAAACAACGTCTTTTGCATTTCCAGTGCTGACAGGGAATCTGGATAAAAATTATTCAATATGGCTGCTCCAATTATATCTAGCCCAGAGCAGAACCAACCTCAGTTAGAATCAGCAGAGCTGCATACAGAATCATTTGCCTCAATCAGAGCCAAAGACTCCCACAGCAACAGAAATTGCAGAGAAAAGGAAATGGTTTCCTTGCTTCTCATGCAGTTCCTAGGATTGCTTTCCTCATAGTCCCTTTGTTTTTGGTAATGACATGGTTTTAAGTGATGAGCTGTGAAAGAATGGTGCAAGGAATAATATGATTAGTCCATACGTGCTGATTGGTGTTAAAGCAAGGAAGCATGTCATAAACCTCCTTCCCTAGTCACCAGCTTCTTCGGAAAAAAGGAGGGTTCCAAGAAATTCTAGGCCACTTTCTTATTACTACAATTACTTGCTTCTCCTCCACAGTCATCACTACAGTTTCATGGCTAACCATCCACGTTCAACATGTCGAACCAGTTCAACTAGAATATCTTGTAGTATTATATATATCTTGTACATTTAATCAGATGTTTACTATTATGTAAAAGTAACATGGTAGTAAACTATTATTCCAGCATAACATCCAGAAACACAGAAATCCAGAAAGCAAACTAATATTCTAGCACGACATCCCAGCACATCAAGAAAAGGAACACAGAAAGCCCAACTTACATTAGGAATGAAATCGCATTAGAAACGAAAGTAAAAAGGGAGAAATCACTCACTGCTACACAACCTAGTCGAGGCACAGAGACAGCGTGAGGCACAACGATTGCGGGAGGTACAGCGATGGGAAGGTTTTCTTTTTCACTTCAAAAGCGGGAAAGACTGATATTCAGTTCTGAAACATGAAAGAGATGGATTTATTATATCTCTACTTTTTTTTTAGTATTTTAATGATAACTAATTCTAGTTTTTAATTTATTTCAAGAATTAATTTTTTTTTTATTTTTAATGTTATTATAAACTTAAAGACCTCATGAGGTCTCTTATTTTAAAATATCATTGATTAAATTTGACTAAGAAAGGGAGACCTCATGAGGTTTCTAAAAATAAATTATTTTATTTTATTTTAACAAATAGCAACCTCAAGAGGTCGCATTTTTTGTCCAACAAATTTGGCTAAAGAAAATGAAACCCCGTGAGGTCTCTCTTCAAAAAAAGTTTTTTTTTAAATTATTGATAGGAATATCGACCTCACATGATCTCTTTTTAGAGACCTATTTTTTAGGTCTATTTTTATATGTTTTTTAGTAGGTACCCTTTAGAGAGCCTTTTTTTTTTTAAAAAAGTTTTTGAAACTTTTCGGAGCGATTCGGCGAT
The DNA here is from genome assembly GCA_029948455.1 of Solanum rostratum. Classification (NCBI taxonomy): domain Eukaryota; kingdom Viridiplantae; phylum Streptophyta; class Magnoliopsida; order Solanales; family Solanaceae; genus Solanum; species Solanum rostratum. The sequence goes on from CM057051.1 coordinate 27,006,992, forward strand.
GCACCGAATGCATTCAGCGGTCAAATTGATCATCGCCCTTTTTGACAGCCAGACAGGCTTCAGTAAAATGGTCATAACTTCTATTACGAACTTTTAATAAGGTGAAATCGAATGCTTTGGAAAGATAATTCAAAGGCCTAAAATGTGGTAGGTAATGGGTCAAAAGGTTCATTATGTTCTAAGAGATATGACCCTTTGAAGTTGACCCTTATACGAATTCACACCGAAACTTAGCCATTAAAACCCTTTGGTCTTCGCTCGACGTAAGAGATTTCTTATGACCCCAAACCACATGGAATGCACTTTGAATACTTAGAAAATGATCCCACCACATTAGAAGACATCAAGTTGAGCATATACGCGTTTGAGGAATGATTCGTGTCTTAGCTTAAGGTCTAGGGTGTTACAATTCTACTCCTTGGGAACATTTATCCTTGAACGTGATGGAAACATGCTTGTAAGGAGTAACAAGACAAATATAAGCCCTAACATAAATGCATCAATACAACTTAGACATCATTTTCATAAATTCTGAAACTTATGCATCAAACATTATAAAAACATGTCATTATGATTATGTATGTACACAACATGGCATAGAAGGACTGAAGTATATGACTTGACACTAAAGATAGGATTAAATTATTACCTTAGGATTGAGTAGCGTGGAAGAGATAAGGATATTGCTTCTTCATGCCTGCTTCGACTTTGCAAGTAGCACTTTCGACTTGTTGATTCCTCCAATGAACTTTGACGGACGCTACATCTTTGTTCCTCAACATTTTTTTTACTTGCCTATCCAGTATTTCCACCGGAACTACTTCATATGTCAAGTTTTCCTCCACAACACCTACAACTTCCAAAGGTACAATGGAGTTGGGGTCACTTACACATTTCCTTAATATAGACACATGGAAAATGCGGTGAACCAACTCCATCTCATTAGGAAACTCAAGTTCATAAGCTACCTTACCAACCCTTTTCAGAATTTCGTAAGGACCCACAAACGTTGGGCTCAATTTACCCTTCTTTCCAAATTGCATTACACCCTTCATGCGTGAGACTTCCAATTACACCCAACCAATATACATCCTTCAAATCTTTATATATCTTTGTAGATCTGGGGTGAATAGAATAGGATGAATTATCTGCCTCTTTTAAAATCAAATCCTTTGAGCCATACACATTTGGCACACCCAACCTACTTTGGTTCCTAAGGACACTCTCCCCCCCCCCCCCCCCCCCCCCCCGTGATAAATCCTCTATCTTGCCATCCTTCACCAATGCTTTAAACTCTAACAAAGCTAGGTCAAGGTCTTGCTTAGATATGGCCTCTTCAATCAAAGAAGACTTGGAACCATCGATAACCACCATACCTTCTATTTTCGGTCTCATCTCACCTAACTCCCAACCTAACCAATCAATGAACTTCTTTTTCTTATGATTCACTTTGACTCCCTCATCTTACTCACATGCACAATGAATATAACCTCTTTTAGCCAAAACTCACATTTATCAAACTTGGTAAACAACTTTTTGTCCCTTAAAGTTTACAACAGTACCCTCAAATGTTTAACTGCTCTTTCTCACTCCGAGAAGAAGTCAAGATATCATCAATGAATACCGCAACGAACATATCAAGGTAGGGTTTAAAGACCCTATTCATAAGATCCATAAATATTACCAGTGCATTAATTAGGACAAATGACATCACTACAAATTCAAAATTCCTACACCTAGTCCAAAACGTCATCTTAGGAATATCATATTCCTTTACCCTATTTGATGGTATCCAGACCAAAGATCATCTTAGAAAAATAAATAGCCCCCTTGTAATAGATTAAATAAGTCATCTATCCTCGTAAGTGCGTACTTGTTCTTAACGGCTACTTTGTTGAGTTGACCTTAATCAATGCATATTCGGGGTGACCTGCCTCCCTCACAAATAGAATGGGAGCACCCCAAGGAGACTTGCTAGGCCTAATAAAGCTCCGCTCCAATAAATCTTTCAACTGATCCTCAAGTTCTATCAATTTTGTCGGTGCTATCCTATAGGGTGGAATAGAGATAGGCGGTATTGAGAAGGAGATCTATGCCAAAAATTAATTTCTCTTTCGAGAAGGATGCCAGGAAGATCTTTGGGAAACACATTAGGGAATTCATTGACTATAAGGATTGAGTCAAGAGAGGGAAGTTCGGATAGCACATCCCAAACCCTAACCATATGATAGATATACCCCGTTGAAATCATCTTACGGGCCTTAAGGTATGAAATGAACCTACCTTTTGCCAATGAAACTTGACCTTCCTACTCAAACATGGGCTCATCGAAATTTGAAACTTGATCTTGCAGGTTAACAATCTATGGTAGAATTGGAGGCATGTAACAGTCCATACCAAGGATGACATTGAAATCAACTATAAATAATTTGACGAGATCACACGAAAGAGTCTTATGCTTAGAGGCACAAAAACACTTTTATAGACTCTTTTCACCACTATAGACTCACCCACGGGAGTGGACACAAGAAAAGAGTCATGTAAAATTTTGAGACTTAAATTAAACCTAATAACAAGGAAAGGGGTCACAAAGGATGGGTTAGAACCTGGATCTAACAACACATAAACATCAAAATTAAATACTTTTAACATACCCATAACAATATTTGGTTCATCATCCACCTCTTACCTTCCTTGTAGTGTAGAGAACCTATTGTTTCGAGGAGCACTACCTTGTCCCACACCTTGAAGCTTTTGCCCCGCTTGAGCATCTTGGCCTTGTGTACGAATACTCTTATGCTTATCACAGCTTTGGGACAATCAGAAACCTTGTGACTAAGTTGGCTACACGCAAAGCAACCACCAGTCTTCCCTATTTTAGCTACATATTTTCACAAAAAGTGTTAAAACTTCTCATGTTGATACCGTAACAGATTCTTAGCAGAATTGAATGAAATTTCAAACTAAATTGTTCTACTATTCGAGGGGTATGTAAAGTATGTTGGATATTTTCTAAAAATGTCTGGTTTTTGAAAATTTTGACCAAGAAAGTTTTGAAAGGGATATTTTTCGTGAGGTATTTAACTCCATTTTGGGCACTTTCTTGGTCTTCTGGGCCCATCCTGGGCCGAATTTTCGGTTGTGGCTTGGGATGTCGTGGGGGTTGTTCTCAGGATTTTTGTTTTGGATTTTAGGCGTGCACCCTATTTTCATGTTTTAGACCCTTTTGCCTAATTTTTGCCCAATTTTCAAGATAATACAGTTAATTTGACCATGTTGATATCGTGGATTTTATTTCCACAGCTAAGCAGCTCCGGGAGACTTCTTGTAGGGAAAAATCTTGGCTAGAGTGATCCAGTGTTCGGGGCATCAACAGCCAAGTAGGCTAGGCTTCTCCCAATCCTTAGATTGGGTGTAGTTATATGCATGTTGAGCTGAGATGTATGCTACATGTTAGCTATATCCTGCATGCGTGATGTGTTATGATAGATTACTACCTCATGTTCTTGATGTTTTAAATTCATTATATCGGGGTATTACTGATACGGGAGAGCCTAATAAAGGTAGTATATTGTCTGATACCGTGGGACATGTATGCTTTTTTACCTTTACTGTTGTTTGTGAGGGCATGCTACTGATATTATTGAGATATATTGACTATGAGACTACTTGTTGAATTCTTACCATACTATGACTTGTTCTGCGCTAAATGTGCACCTTCTGAGCTTGGTTGTTATGGAAGCTTATGATATCACTATTGTTGTCAATTTATAGCTTGTTAACATGTGATTTGCTGGATTACAGCATGTTAGATCAACTTTTATATTGATCATTGTGATATACACCCTGCGTAATGTGGTTAGTTATTGGGTTCTTGGTTCTGTGTATCTAGGACAAAGGTTTGGTTGTAGTGATCAGAGGGATAGTGATACTTAGGGATACCTATATCTTGAGCGTCACTCACTACATTGACTATGAGCATGATATGACCTTGGAATTCTGAATCCAGATATACTGGTTGAGTGAATGACTGTTTGACATCTTGTCCTAGATGATGCTCCCATCATTGTTTGAGTTGCGGTGGTCATGTCCTAGTGTCCATGGCCTGGGAGTCGTGCCCCGCGGTCCAAGTCTAGTGGCCACGACTGTAATGCCTAGTGGCGGATGTAGATTCTGGGGGCCGAGCCCCGACTGCGTTTTGGGTCGAGGACCCCATTGATTCCACTCTAGGGGTGAGGCCCCATGATTGTTATTCTGAATTGAGACACACTATTTATATGAAGGGATCATTTCTCAATAGCCTCTAAGAACACATAAACATTGTTGAGACAAGGCCCTGACTGTGACCAAACTATACTACAAAAGTAGACATCCCATGGAAGCTCTAGGAAGAGGTGGAGCGGACCAACTTACAGTTGAACTAGAAACCTAGCGGAGGCTCAATCAGAATCCCTACTTGAACCCGCACGCACGAAACAAAATGCAACGTCCCCAGGCATTGGGACATCCATATGAATAAAAATGTAGTGGTGTGTAGGCATAAAGTAAAACCGTAAATAGCTATCCTAAAAAGGGTAATACATATACCACCTGTGACCAAAACACAAATAACCTTTATAGACAACACTTAGCCTCCTAATGATCATATATGCATGGTATGCTCGAGTAATCATGTATGTGTATATATATATATATATATATATACGTATGTATGTGTGTGTATGTAAATACAAGATATATCAATCAAATGCTGGCAATGGCGGTCCTTTCCAGTAGCTAATCGATATCATATTTGCCAACTTGTGGCCATCTGTATATTATACATATCTATAGTCATCTCGGAAAATAGGCTCCCTACTATTGATTATAGCATGAAGTCCATGCATAACATGCCATGTATGATATGAACATTGAATGCACATAGTAGGCCATAGTAACAAATTATTCAATCTTGGCTCATTAGTACTCTTACTCTCACAAAGTCATAATCACCATTGTGGCATATATGCACAAGACTCGTGGAATCTTATATGTCTTTCGAATAAGTTTGAAAATTTAACTCAACTTTTAGTATGATACCTTAAATATTAAGATGTTCATAAGGAGCTTAAGGTGCTTCATTTAATACTTACACTTGGTTCCTTTATAATTAGTAAAAGAAAGTATTTTTTTTAAAAAAAATCAAGTGCCTTAGTAATTTAAATAGGAAAATTATGTTTGAGATTATGAAAATTCAACGTGTTACTTTTTAAATTCTTCAAATACAATTTTAGCAAGGAAGGAAGACGATTCATGACTACTAAATTTACTTCATTATCTTTTGTTTTTCTTTGTTAAAGTGAAATTAGCCAAAGAAGATTAACAACTAAGACACATGGACATGTAGTCAAGAAAGCCTGTAAATTGATATATGGTTACCAAATGTGCAGTTTAATTTTTTGTCAAATGTAATATCAATCTAATATCCTCATGAAAATAATTCAGCTGTGATCCCAATGCCTTTTACAAAAAGTCTTTCTAGCAATAAAATAGTAAATTATCGCATTTGACATTTTGGAGTTTTCAAGAATTCGTGCTAAAAGGAGGAAGCTTAGCCTTAACACACCTCTCCAACGAACGTCTAAATTCCTAAAGTTTCTACACGAAAGTTGTTCCTTATGTCCCAAGCTTCACAAGCACTGTATATATGCAACTTATACACACATATAAATAGGCCATAATTGAGCATAAATTGAAAAATTTGGCATATATTACTAACTTAATGAAACGTCTGAAGAACATTGTGAAAACGGATCTTAGAAGAGCTCAAAGATTATTACCTTGACAAACCAGTTGTAAAGCTAGAAGAACTAACAAGAACAACAAATTAATATCTTCCAAAAATAGCTCCAAGCATAGCTAATAAGAAGGGAAAATGATTGCAAGGTATAAAGAACATATTTCTAGGCACAAGGGAAAAGTTTAGGGATAGAAATCGCCAATAACACATCTAAATTACTCAAGAACCCCATGAGAACCTTACTTTAGCTTCCTCAGTATTTTGGAACATAAAAGAAATGTTTTGGGGTTTTAAAATGTTAGGTTGTTGACTTATACCTTTAACTGACCTGACTGATTTTCTACTCGGATAGTCCACGGTAAAACAATCATATCTTTTTACTCAAAATTTGTTTGATGTGATGCTTTTTGCATTGGAAATTAGACTCGTAAACCTTTTATTTGATATTTCATGACCCGTTTAACTCCTTATATTTTTTAAGAAATGGTTTGAGACCTTTGACACAAAGTTAAGATAATTTCGAAGAGAAGCTAACGATAACTTTTGTAAGCCATTGTCTCGTAACTTTCTTGACTTCAAAAATTTAATATATCACCATTGTGCAACTAAAATACTTCTTAACACTCTACAACAACAACAACAACATACCCAGTGAAATCCCACAAGTGGGATCTGGGGAGGGTAAGATGTACGCATACCTTACCACTACCACATAGGTAGAGAGGCTGTTTCCGGAAAACCCTCGTCACAAAAACCCATCAGCAGAATAAGCTAGATATGATAAACAAACAAGAAAGAGAAGAACACATGATAATACGTAGATACAGGTAAACATGTAAAGGCAAATAATAACATATAAAGACAGACAATTACCACTCCTTCCTATCTACCCTATTAGCCTGCTACTCTGATTCTCGACCTCCACTCCTTCCTGTCTAAGGTCATGTCCTTGGTGAGATCAAGTTTCACCATATCATATCTAATCACCTCCCCCCAATACTTCTTTGGTCTACCTCTACCCCTCCTTGTAGCTCCCAAATTTAGCCTCTCATATCTTCTAACAGGGGCATCGGTACTCCTTCTTTGTACATGTGCAAACCATCGCAGTCTCGCTTCCCTCATCTTGTCAGCTACAGGGGCCACCTCTAGCTTCTCCCGAATGACCTCGTTCCTAATCTTATCACTCCTGGTATGACCACACATCCATCTTAACATCCTCATTTCTGCGACCTGCATCTTCTGAACATATACATTTTTAATTGGCCAACCCCATACAGCAAAGATGGTCTAACCACCATTCTGTAGAACTTACCTTTGAGTTTAGGTGGTATCTTCTTATCACACAATACTCCAGAGGCCAACCTCCATTTTGTCCAAGCCGCCCCAATACGATGTGTGACATCATCATCGATATCCCCACTACTCTGGATGATAGACCCCAGATACTTAAAGCTTTCCTTCTTGGGGATAAGGTGAGCCGCAAGTCTCACATCAATGTCTGCTTCATCCCTCGCAACACTGAATTTGCACTCCAACTATTCTGTTTTGGTCCTGCTCAGTTTGAATCCTTTGATCTCCAAAGCGTGTCTCCAAACCTCCAACCTATCATTAACTTTGGTCCGGGTCTCATCAATCAGTACTATGTCATCTGCAAACAACATACACCATGAGACTTCCTCCTGGATAGATCGCGTTAGCTCATCCATCACCAAGGCAAATAGAAAAGGGCTCAGCACAGATCCTTGATGAAGTCCCATCTGAACAAGAAAATATTCAGAGTCACCTCCTACCGTTCTTACCCGAGTTATGGCCCCGTCGTACATGTCCTTTATCACTCTAATATATGCCATTGGGACGCCTTTCATCTCCAAACACCTCCATAGGACATCCCTCGGGACTTTGTCATAGGCCTTCTCAAGATCAATGAACACCATATGAAGGTCCTTCTTACTTTCCCTGTATTTCTCCACTAATCTCCGAACAAGGTGGATCGCTTCAGTAGTCGACCGTCCTGGCATGAATTCAAACTGGTTTTCTGAGATAGAAACTACTTTTCTCACCCTCATCTCCACCACTCTCTCCCATGCCTTCATAGTATGACTCAACAACTTGATACCCCTATAATTATTACATAATATCACCTTTGTTCTTATACAGTGGGACCATTGTACTCCTCCTCCATTCATCCGGCATCTTGGCCGTCTTAATGATAGTATTGAACAGTCTAGTCAGCCACTCTATGCCATCCTTGACCATACTCTTCCAAAAATCTATCGGAATCTCATCCGGTCCGAGTGCCCTCCCTCTTTTCATCCTACTAATAGCCCTTCTAACCTCCTCAACTCTGAACCGCCTGTAATAACCAAAATCTCGGTGACTTTTGGAATGTGCCAACTTGCCCAGCCCAATATCACTATCTCCTTTTTTGTTTAAAAGTTTATAAAAGTAAGCTTGCCACCTTTGTTTAATAGAAGTCATATCCACTAGCACCTCACCCTCCTCATCCTTGATGCATTTCACTTGATCCAAGTCGCGAGCTTTCCTTTCTCTCTCTTTAGCAAGCCTATACATTCGCTTGTCCGCGCCTTTGTCACTTAGCTCCTCATATAGGCGCTCAAACGTTGCTGTCTTAGCACTCGTCACCGCCATCTTTGCATCTAACTTAGCCGTCTTATAAATCTCCTTGAGCCTTTGTTTTTCATCCTCCTCCCTACACTCCAACCACTCTGTATAGGCCACCTTCTTAGCTTTTCTTTTGTCTTGAACTTCTTCATTCCACCACCATTCACCTTGACGTCCCCCGAAGATTCCTCTCGATACCCCTATACCTTAGAGGCTACCTTTCGAATGTAACCAGCAGTATTGTCCCACATATTATTCACATCTCCACCACTACTCCAGGCCTCTAGATTTCTCAGCTTTTCTTCCATCTCATGCGAGAGGGCAGGAGTTAGGCCCCCCATCTAATCCTCGATTGGGCATAGACAATCTTCCTCTTCTTTCTCTCTTAATCTCTAAGTCCATCACTAGAAGCCTATGTTGAGTGGAAATACTCTCACTCGGAATAACTTTGCGATTCTTACAAAGGCTTCTTAACACTCTATTATTATAAAATTAGACTCTTAGTCCTATGCAAAACTTAATTTAAACATTTCAACAGGGTGGGTGCTACTCGAACCATTTCTTTAACCCCGAATATTTGTTTAAGGGATTCCCTTGATCTAAGAATTTAACTCCATGATATTACCGCTAATTTATAGTCTTATTATCCTAGGTACTATACAAAATCATATACACCTTATATAACATGTCACACTATGTATATTATGCAAGAGGGGTCTCACAGTCTCCCCCTCCCCCCCCAAGAACATTCATCCGCGAATGTCCAAGACAGTCCCCTAGTTACATTTCTATCTACTAAAATATTATTTTTGAGGATATACCCGTTACCCTTGCAAGCCGTAAATTAACTTCTGAAAATTCCAACTACTAAGATTCATATAGCTAACCCCCAAAAAGATATACAAATTACACTTCCAAATCATTTAAAATCTGATTAATTACTGTAGAAAGATAACTACCAATTTTTGGGATGCGACTCACCTTAAGTTGTAAATAACTAGGGGTACTTCTTCATCATTTCCTCTTCGGCTTCTCAAGTTACTTCCTCTATAGTATTGTTTTGCCACAACACTTTCACAAAGGCCACTTTTTTAGTTCAAAGCTTTCTTACTTGTCAAGCTAAAATATCCATTGGTACCTCATCATAAGATAAATCTTTAGCAATGTCAACATCTCAATGTGAGTGATGCGCGAACGATCTCCAATGCACTTTTGTAATATGGATACATAAAACATTGAATGGACTACTCCTAATTTTGAAGGCAAATCAAGCTCGTATTCCACCTTGTTGATATTTTGAATAATCTTATAAGGTCCAACATACCTTTTACAAAACTTTCCTTTCTTTCCGAATTCCAAGAAAATCTAATCTTCTACATCAAACTCTAAGTCTCGTCGTTGAAAATCTACATTAGACTTCTACCGATTCTGGGTTGTTTGCAATCAATCTCTCATAAGTTTTACCTTTTTCATCGCTTGTTGGACCATATTTGTATCTAGAAGCTTTGCCTACTCTACCTCAAACCAACCGATTGACGACCTACATCTTTGCCCATATAATACTTCATGTTGAACCATTCAAATACTATCTTGGAAACTGTTATTATAAGCAAAATCGATAAGAGGTAGATGACCATCCTAGCATCCCTTAGAATCTAGCACGCATGCACGTAACATATCCTAAATGGTTTGAATATTACCTCTACTTGTCTATCAATTTTTGGATGAAAAACGGTGCTAAGATTTACTTGAGTACCCAAATCTTTTTGAAAGGACCTCTAAAAATGCGCTATAAATTGAGCCCCTTGATAAGAGATAATCGATAATGGAACCACGTGAAGGAGAACAATCTCCCAAGTATAAAGTCTAGGTAATCCTTAACTGAATATGCCATTCTTATTAGAAAGAAAAGAGTAGATTTTGTCAGCCTATCAATGATTACCCAAATAGAATTATACCTGTGTGGAGTATGAGGCAAACCAATGATGAAGTCTATATTTATCATATCCCATTTCAATAACGGAAGCTAAATATACTAAGCCGGGGCTCCAGGTCTCTAATGTTCTGCTTTAACTTGCTGGCAGCTGGGGCATTGGGCTACCATCTCTGTAATATCTTTTTTCATTCCATTCCGCCCATGGATGGTTGAAGGTCCCAGTATATTTTTGTCGCTCCAGGGTGACTTGAATATCTAGAATAATGGGCCTTGGAAAGAATTTTTGTGTATAGCTCTTCAATATTCAGTACACATAAATGACCTTAATGCCTAAGGACTCCATCTTCAGTTAGATCAAATAAAGGATGTTGTTGTTCTTGATACTTTCCTTCAGTGTCCTAAGCTCAACATCCTCGCGTTGTCGCCCTTTTACTTCAATAACAAAGGAAAATTCTACTATATTCCGAATAATCACACCTCCACTTTCTACATCTACTATGTGCACCTGCACACTAGCTAGTTGAAATTAATCTTTCGTCATTTTAGCATTATAAGCTTCAATTTGGCTTGGACTACCCATGGAATTTGTAATAAGCACATCAGTTCAACATTAGCTTTGCCAGGATGGTATAAAATGTCAACATCATAGTCCTTTAGTAATTCTAGCCTTCTCCTTTGTCGTATGTTAAATTCTTTTTGCTTAAATAAATATTGGAGGATCGAGTGATTAGTAAAAACATCAATATGATCCCCATATAGATAATGCTGCCAATCTTTAGGGTAAAAACAATTGTGGCTAACTCAAGATCATGTGTAGGATAGTTCTATTCATGTTCGGCAATTGTCTGAAAGCATATGTGATAACCCTACCATGATGCATAAGAACACAACCTAGGCCAATTCTAGAGTCATCACAATATACAACGTAATACTTGGTGCCATCCAGAAGATCCAAGATAGGTATTGCGGTAAGACATTTCTTTAGCTCCCGAAAATCTATTCATATGCTTTAGTCCATTGATACATAGCTACTTTATGTGCCAATTTCGTCAGTGTGATGTCACCCAAGCTGCACCTCTTTTTTGAAGGCTAAAGAGGTCATTGTCAAGATATATAAACTAACCAAGGTTAGGGTCGAACCGATAGGGAATATGGTAAACTAGAAGAATTTAAAGCAATTCGGGTGGATTAACCTATTTATCACCCCAAAAGAGGAGGAGTTGTAACAACTATGAAAAGTAATCCTTAACTAAGAAAAGTGTGAAATTAGTATGAAGAGTAACTAAGGCATTGTGTTCCCTATGATTCCCTAACTTGGTATTACCAGGAAATCATTTTTTTCCAAGGTGTAGAATGCAGAATGGTAAGTTAAGTTTACCAAACTCTTTGATCTAGGTGAGAGGTAAATTTCACTACGTGATTTGATCCACCACCGCAGTGTGACATTACTAACCCTTACCCATTGCCCCAGTATAACCTCCCCTTGATCCAGTTTGGTTGATTAGACGAAGAACATCAACTGAATCTTGTTAATCAAATCTTTTTTCCTATTCCTTACTACCTAGATCCATTCAATAACACTAGACGAGTTCTAATGTGGCCACTGTTAAAAAGCATTTAAACCGAAGAGAATTAATTAGTACATGCATGCCTAATTTGAAAGAATTACGAATTATCCTATTTTACCTTGTTAGTTCTTCATGGTTCCCACAACCCTAGTTTTGGATTTAGCTACTTATTATTAGTGTAGATGCAAAAATCATGAATTTGAATAACATAATTGAGTACTTACACAATAGAATTAAGAACAATAAATCCAAGCTCTTCACCAAGAATCATAAGATTGAATTAAAAGTGTAAAATATTGTTTCAAACTTTTTCTCTCAAGTTCTGTACCGTTCCCTCACTATTCTCTTTGAAAAATAACCTGAAAAAACTATTTATAGTATGTAAAATACAAAACCAAAACAAAATTGGAGAACTGGGTTGGCAGGCTCTACGGGCAGTTCTACGACCCGTATAATGTTTTACGGCTCGTAGTCAGATCGGGGCTTCATGGACTTCATCTTCAATTCTGGGGTGGACTTCTATTAGCACCATCTACGGCCCGTATAAAGTTTTACGACCCATAAGGGAGTTTCATCTGATGACTTTTCAGTGACTCCCCACTTTCAGATCCTCAGGGAACAATACCAAGTCTACGACTCGTGTGCATGTTCGTAAACTCAACTTCAGAAAATCACACGACCCATAAGGGAGTTTCATCTGATGACTTTTCAGTGGCTCCCCACTTTCTGATCCTCAGGGAATGATACCAAGTCTACGACTCGTGTGCATGTTCGTAAACTCAACTTCAGAAAATCACACTTCACTTAAATTGTGTACGAAACCAACTTTACGGCCCGTAAAGGGTCTTGTAAAGCCTCAGTTTCTGCAATATCTGCACACTTAGCCCAAAAGTCATGCAAACTCTATAATCTTGCAAAACAAACACAAAAACATCAAATCTAGTAACATCGCTTTGAGAACATAAAATTACAAGTTTCAAGCATCAAAAGTGCTATATTTTGACATCACATCAACACCCTTAACTTAAAATTATTTCTTGTCCTCAAATGATGGACTCAATCTACATAAGTAGTACAGTAACACATAGATCTCAATCTAATGGTATATATCATATCAAACTTAAGCATAGATACCCGCACCAATTTAAATACACATCAGATAGCTATCAAGCAAACCAATACAGATCAACATATGTGACAGTGTAACTATGACATGCAAGATAATTATTAACAAGCAACACTCACTGAGTTAGTTCAATGTCAACAATGCAATACAAGTGCCCTCACGAGAAGAAGTCCCATATCCCTCTCATGATGATATTTCCAAATTTAATACTTGGGACTATGCAAAATCACTCACTCTCATAAAAAACATTCAAGTACCATGCTCAATACTATATGCTTTCCCCTATACTCATGACTATGACCTTTGACTACTTGGACTAGGATCACTTTAAGACTTTATTGGCTTGTAATGTAGGCTTAAAAGGGTTTGGTATGATGTTTTGGGAACATAGTGACTAAAGTACCTCCTTGACACTGTATTTTCTACATTTTTGCCTTACCAACACTGTCATTTTTCACCTCATTCTCTATTTCTCCTATTGCAAGCTTTTCAAGGTGCGTTATTCTCATTTTTCAACTTTTTGCCTTTCGTTTTCATATCATTTTTCTTTTTAGCTTATTGATTAGGCATCCACTCATTTTCTTGCACCAGAATACATTTTTATCCCCTTTTTCATGTATCACTAACTTCCCCCTCATTTTATGTTTACCCTTGCACTAGCCACCCTCAACTTAGACTTTTACTCTGAGTTGAGGTGCGCAATATCCACCCTAGGAACCAGGGCCACTCTTGGTAGCCACCCTAAACTTAAGCTTTTTGCCTTAGTAAAAGTGCACAATGTTCAAAGAAGGACTAGGGCTAGTTTTAGGATTTTACATCTAATAAGGCTAGGTACTTAGGTCTTTACAAAGAAAAGGATATATGCAAGGCTCAAACATTAGAATCAAGGGATACATTGCACATTTGGTTGGTTATTTTAGCTAAGTGGACTATTATGAACAATGGCCTAAGATCCTTTCCTAACCAACTAACCTACAGTCTAAGTCAAAGTAACAAGACAAGTTCTGAATTGAAACACAATATATGAATTTAGCAAAGAAAGCTCATACACACATGACACTGATTACACTATTAACACAGACTCTCAGATCATGCTTTTTATCATAATTTGTCCTCACTTATCAAAACAAGCACTGTCAAAAATTAAACATGCATTGTTGCTATCAAGACTAACTAACAAAATTTTTGTGGGTATAACTTTTTCACACCAAAACACCAAAAATAAGCATATGACATAGATATCAGTACTACATGCTACTAATACTACCTACAGATCCTAAATATGCCGGTTCATTAGAAATTAAATATCCTTTGTGAAAAAGAACAGGCAAGAAAATACCTAGGATTCAAAATTTGGGATAGTTATAGGCCAAGGTTACTCAAACTTACCTAAGGTCTATAATTACCTACCCCCATCGAAAAAAATTACATTGTCCTCAATGCACAAAACTAAAATATAAAGCACAGGGGTCAAAAAGATCATACCTGGGTGCCTAAGCGCCAGTCTCTGACTGAGTCTAGCAACCCTCGACCTACCTGGTGGCCTCCTCAGTGGTAGGAGCATGTCTAGAGGGGTTAGCACCCCTCACCCTCTCAAGCACATGAGTGTACCTCATCTTGCCTCTAGTGCATCGTGGAAAGCTCTAGTCCCTGCTTCTCTGTCAACCTCGCCTGCAACCTCACCAAGTGTGGATCATCTACATGGGGCTTCTTCCCTCAGGAAGTCTTTGATGGCTCCTCAGGAGAAAACAAGTCAACCATTGGCACTGTGGGCTCTGTCTATAGGAATACTATCGGTACGACCAATGTTGCTGTCATCTTAGCACAAAGCTGCAAGATCTCCTTCTAAAGGGTTATCATATTTGTTGGTCGTGCTGTGTTGGGGATCTTTTGGACTCACCTCTCAAAAGAATCTGTGTGGGCATGCACAGATGTAACTTTGTCCTGGATAGTGGCCACCTTGAATGCCTACATGCGTCCCTCGGACTCTGAAATGGCCCGACAGACCTAGGGACTGATCTGCTGTAGTAACTGAGTCAATTGGGACTCAATGTGGGCCAGTCTCTGTGCCATGGCTTGAATGGACACTGTTGACACAGATCATGATAGCGGGTGTTACTAGTTTAGGAACGGGCTGTGGGGCAGAAGTAGTAGTAGTAGGCCCACACTCTATATCAATCTCAGCCTATGAGGGCATCTCCTTAGTAGTAGTAGCAGTAGTGGTGGTGGATGGTGTCTTAGGTAGTGGCTCCGCTGAGAACATCTCTTGCATCTGTGCGGGCTGGCGGTACTTGCTGGAGGACCACTGGATTATCCTCATCCTTGATCACAATGGAATCCAAAGTCTTCTGGACCTCTATCAGTGAGTCCAGGTGATGTATCATCTCCACCCATGACTCTATATGGAGTTTATAGATCAAAAATGGGAAGGGGATAAAGGTAGACCTCTTTATGGACGCCTAGTGTATCCGCTCCATAACAAGGCTGACCCAGTGAATCTCATAACCAACCAAGATGCTGGAAACGAAAATAACATGGTTTGATGTCAAAGTATTATCTGCAAAAGTTGGCCGGATCTGCGATCTCACAAAAACCTACCAAAATTTGGCAAGGAAGATGAGTGAGGACTTCTCAATAGGCTTTGCCGAAGTGGCTATCCATGTAGTCTCCAAGCCCTGCTCTGTAACCCATCTCATTAAGTCGGCCCTGCGCTCTGATCTCTCATAAGGTCCTTATCCCTGGTCTGCCCCAATCTGCGGTCATACTCTGTTGTCGATCTCGGGGCAGGGAACTTAGGCCCAAATAACATACGGTGGATGGTAGTCTGAGAGATGTCCACCTGTCGGCCCCTAACTCTAGTGTGTGTCAGTCTAGGCTGAGTGAGGGGTTTCTTCCCTTGGGAAGAGTGCTGTAGTGGCATATGAAGTGTAGAACTCCCAAACCATAATCTGGGAGTACTTCCCTAATGATCTGTCCAGCCACTGGAGCTCATATCTGTTGATAGTATCCTGAAGGCCAGGGATACTGTCTAATCTAGAAGTGATTATCCCCGTCTCTTAAAAAATAGAGCGAGCCGGTTTGCCTTGCTCGTTCTACTGCATGCCCTCTTTGTAGATATCCCGCGTATCCTCAACGCACCACCAATTAGATAGAGCGTCCGGAGGTGCTAGTGATGCTTAAGGTGGTGCAGTAAAGGGCTCCATCTCTAACTCATTGTGGAGGTGCAGCAAAGGGCTCCATCTCTAACTCATTATGGAACTCTGACTCATCTCTGAATGGAGTTATCTGGATGGAGCTGCTATCTTTATTGCCTCCCTCTTAAGACTGGGGAGAGCAAACAACGATAGCCTAGGTCTGGGCCTACCAAAATCTAGCGGCAACCCGTGTATGTGGTTGCTCACCATCCGGGCCAGGCTGGACACTAAGCTCCTCAAGTGATCCACTAGTCTCTGAGGCACCCTAATCCTCCAAGGTCTTTTCTCTCATCCTCCTCTACATGGCTTGGATCTCATCATATCTTGCCTTTGGGACCATAGTACCTAAATTACATACGTTTAGAAAACATGGTTAGTCCTATAAGTCAAGGAACGAAAAGAAAAATCATTTCAAACTTGGTCGCAAATGGGTCTACGAAGGCACTTCTACGGGTCATAGTGAGAACTACGAGTTGTAGAAGGCCCTCGTAGAAGCAGTGTTCATAAATTTTCTCTACTGGAATTGCATCTACGAGACCAGCTACGACTTGTAGAAGATTCTATGAGTCGTAGATTGAGTCATATAAGCCTTCCATTATTGAATCTTTTACAGGTAGGTCCCTATGAGACCTATCCATGAGTAGTAGAATTTTCTACAACTCGTAGAAGGTCTCATCAAATAGACTCAGAAACATGAAGTTTCTGGATTTTCATATGAGGGGCAACTACGGGGCGTGGAAATTTCGATGAGCCATAGAAAACCCTCGTAAAATGAAAACCTAGAAGCCTGAGTTTCTAAGCCTCTCGAAATAGACCCCACACGATATTTTTAATAGTTAATTCAGTAGCGAAGCAAGTTATGACACCCCCACAGATGATTCTACAAATACCCAACACCCCATATGCGATATTTTCATACAACCCCATCGAATCTCATTTTACAGGTTTTCCTGAGCTAACCAACCCCGTTTGAATGAATGAACATCAAATCCCACACATGCAATCACACATCGATTTTCAAGCACATAGTCAATTTAATTTAAATGACATGGTTTTCATATGACATCATTCAAGCACATAAACATTGTTATACATGCAATTTTCCAACTTTTAACACTTATTCAAGCATTGTCACATACTATTCATGGTTCAATTTTGAGCACAAATAATGGCAAACATTGATTCATACCATACTAAGTTTGGGGGCTGAGTTTCACGAACCAGTCTACGAGATGTAGAATTGAATATAACTCGTAGAGTTGGTCGTTGAAACCTCCAAAGTCAGCAAAAAATAGAAGAACTTACTTGGGGTCCACGAGCCCCATTCACAGCCCGTAGTTTTATCTATGGGCCGTAAAATTGGCTCGTGGACTGCAGTGCAAAAATTTTTGCTCACTGGAAATATTCTACTAGACAATGTATAGGTCGTAGTTTTACATATGACCCGTAGAACCAGTCATAGAAACACTTCTTGATGCCCTTTCAGCCAAGGATTGCTTAGTCATGTACCTGCACATTCTTCATAAAACACATTGTTACCCTATATGCAACCAGTCCAATGTCCACAAATTAGAGCTAAAATGCGAAAAATTAAACTACCTACAAATCCAAAAGCTAAAAACAAAACAAATCTACAACTATTATATCAACTATCTTAGGTTGCCTCCCAAGTAGCGCCTAATTTATTGACGTGACACGACTTGGACAACTTGGTTACAAGTGCCCAAACATCCGTCTTCAAGTCATTTGGCCTCTTCATTGACTAACAGATATTGAAGACAACTTCTTAGTCATTCAATATAAACTTGAGTTAGCCAGTTTCCATATCTACTAGTGCTCGACCAGTGGCTAGGAAGGGCCTTTCCAAGAAGATTGGGACTTTGAAGTTGACTTCACAATCTAGGATCAAAGAGTCTGTGAGGAATATGAATTTCTCAATATTGGTGAGTATGTCATAAAGTATCTCCACAGGCTTCTTCACCATGTGGTCAACCATCAACAGTCGCATGCTCTTCGGAGTAGGGGCTCCTAACCCTAGCCTTTTGAAGACCGCAAGGCACATTAGATTTATACTGGCACCAATATCACATTATGCCCTTGTGAACTCCACATCTTCTATAGTGATGGGTATGGTTAAATCTCCAGGATCTCTGCTTTTGCACCAAGGACCTTGTAGCAATTGCACTGAAATGTTTAAGCTCTTGGGAGACCTCTTGACTCACAGTCCACTTCTTTGTGACCAAGTCCTTCATAAACTTCGCATACCCTGGCATCTTCTCAATGCCTTAATGAGAGGAATGTTGATCGAGAGTTTTTTCAGCATGGAGAGAAAGTGTTTGAACTTACCATTCTCCTCCATCTTTTTGATTCTTTGAGGGAAGGGAGGATGAGGCCTAGGAATAGGCTTCAGCTTCTA
Organism: Solanum rostratum; assembly: GCA_029948455.1. Lineage (NCBI taxonomy): Eukaryota > Viridiplantae > Streptophyta > Magnoliopsida > Solanales > Solanaceae > Solanum > Solanum rostratum. The sequence continues at coordinate 27,025,633 of CM057051.1, forward strand.
TGGAAATCCAATCCTTGGCACGATCATCTCTGGTGTCGGCATCTTTGGCCCCAACTATCTCCTCTCGAACATCATCCTCATCGATTGGTATAGGGGGATCAATGGTACTCTTACCACCACGAGTAGTCACCGCCATACACAGCCCCTCATTCTTCGAATTTTGAATTATATTGCTAGGAAATATACCTCTTTGTCGCTGGTTAAGTTGAGTTGATGCTTGACCAAACTATTGCTCCAGCTATTTGATAGTAATAGAATAAGACTACATCTTTTGACACTGGAGATGTCAGACTTCATCCCCTTCAAGGTCTCATCCTGTGTGTCAGCGTTTTTTAACAATTGATCAAACATCTCCTCAACTTTGGAACTACCAGCACCTGTATCATGATTGTGTGGTGGCACATAAGGACCATTCCTGTAGCCATCTCTATGACCCCAATCAACATCTCTATCCTGGCCCCTGTTTCTGTCATAGTATTCTCCACGACTATTGTCTTTGAAGGCGTCATCTTTGTTATAGTTCCGACCTTGGTTTCCTTGACCTTTGCACTAATAGTCCTAATTAGACCATAGGTGTTGGTCCGAGAACCCCCTGTCTGATCAATGAAACAAGTGTCCTCATCATAGTAAGGCTCCTCGTACATGGGTACTCGCGAAGGCTGATGAACAACTGTATTAACTCATTCCTGATTCTTTTTCATCAACACCTCCATATTGGTACTAATCCTAGTAAGCTCTTACATCATCTCCTTCTTTATTTTAGCTTGCTACGAACTAATACTGACAACACACGAGCTCTTGGTAGAGGACCTATGTCTCGACCCCCATACACGATTCTTCTTGACCACCTTTTCTAGCTTCTTAGTAATCCTTGCAAATGGTTGATCTAAAAACATGCCCTTCATGATGGTATCAACATATGCTTGGCTATTCTCATCTGGGGCACGATAGAAGATCTCCACGAAGGCATCATAAACTATTTTGAAGTTAGGGACACTTCTCATACACTTTATGTACCGCTCCCTTGTGGTACTGATCGAGTCACCAAGTTGCTCAAAGTTATTGATCTGATCCTTCAACTTCAGCTTCTCCGATCTTAGTAAGAACCTTTCCATAAAGGCCTTCTGCAACTCAGCGCAACTGCTGATCGAACTCTGTGGGAGCTCAGATAGCCATAATGTTGCATTGCCTGTTAGAGATAATGGGAAGACACAAAGCCCAACAACAGTCATCGAAAGATTCTATGTTCCCATTACACTCTTATAGACAAACACAATGTTGTGTATATGACTATGTGGATCCTCTGATGGTAGGCCCGCAAACAACCTATGATTTTGCAATATATAAAGCAACCCACTCGAAACCATAAACTTTGTGTCATTTGATAGTGGTGATAACACAATGGCTCTGGTTACATCCATAGCCTTAGGATTCAGCTGATATTGATTCCACTGATAAGCTTCGGCGGTGAAGTCCCATGGTTGTGGATCAATGTCCTCTAGAGGAGATGGATTATTGTCATTCTCATTCTCATTCTGGTTCCGATTCAGAGCTGCATTAATCATGTTGTTTGTGTTATCTTGGGTCATCCTTCTCAATCTTCTTTAGATCTCCAGGTCAAACAGAGTCAATGGAATGTCCCAACTTCATGTGTTGGGCATACACTACACCTGCAAGCTGAAACAAAACAAAAACAACAAAAACATAAAATGAGGGAAATAAGGATTAATTCCCGAACTACTCAAATTAAAAAAAGTCTAGTCGTATTCCCTGGCAACAACGCCTAAATCTTGATATTGCCAAGCTACACCTCCTTTTTGAAGGCTAAAGTGGTCATTGTTAAGATATATAACCTAACCAAGGTTATGGTCGAACCTACAAGGAATATGGTAGACTTAGAAGAATTTAAAGCAACTTGGGTAAATTAATCTACTTATCTCTACAAAGGGGGGGGGGGTTGGTAACAACTATGAAAAGTAATCCTAAACAAATATAAGTGTGAAAATAGTATGAAGAGTAATTAGGGTATTATGTTCTCATTGATTCCTAACTTGGTATTACTAGATGAACAAATTCTTTTCCCATATGTAGTATGCAGAATAATAAATTAAGTCAGTAAGTTAAGTTAATCAAACCCTTTGATCTAAGTGAGAGGTAAATTTCACTACGTGATTTGATCTATCCCCGCAGTGTGACATTACTAACCCTTACATATTGTCCCAGTACAACCTCCCCTTGATCCAGTTTGGTTGATTAGACGAAACATCAATCGAATCCTGTTAATTAATCTCTTTTCCCATTCATTAATACCTTGATCCAGACAGTAACACTAGGCGAGTTCTGACGTTGGCCACCGTTAAAAAATATTCAAACTAAATAGAATAATTAATACATGTATGCACACTCTTCAAGAATTACGAATTATCCGATTTTACCTTGTTATTTCTTCATGGTTTCCACAACCCTAGTTGTGGATTTAGCTACTCATTATAAGTGTAGATGCAAGAATCATAAATATGAATAATATAATTGACCACTTACACAATGAAATTAAGAACAATAAATCCAAGCTCTTCACCAAGAATCTCTAGATTAAATTAAAAGCACAAAATAATGTTTCACACTTTTTCTCTCAAGTTCTGCAACGTTCCCTCTCTGTTCTCTCTGAAAAATAACCTGAAAAACCCATTTATAGTATTTAAAATACAAAATCACAATGAAATAGTAAAACAGGGTCGGCAGGCTCTACAGACACTTCTACGGGCCATATAATGTTTTACGGCCCATAATCGGGGCTTTGTGGACTTTATCTTCATTTCTGTGGTTGACTTTTACGATACCCATCTACGATCCATATAAATTTATGGCCCGTAGGGGGGTTTCATCTGATGACTTTTCAATAACTTCCCACTTTATGATCTCCTCAGGGCACGATACCAAGTCTATGGCTCGTAAAATCTTCTACAACTTATCTTCATGTTTGTAGACTCAACTTAAGAAAATCACCCTTCACTGGAATTGTGTACGACACCAACTCTACGACCCGTAAAGGATCTTGTAAAACCTCACTTTCTGCAATGTCTGCACACTTGGTCCAAAAATCATACCAACCCTGTAATATTGCAAAACAAACTAAAAAACATACCAAATCTACTAACATTGCTTTGAGAACATACAAAATTCTATGTTTTAAGCATAAAAAATGTCGTATTTTGACGACACATCACAGTGGTAAAGAGAGAGGAGAATCCATCAACAGAACTTCTATAATAACCCGCCAAGCCTAAAAAGCTACAGAAATCTGTCGGATTGAAGGGTCTCGACCAAACCATCACTTCTTCAATCATTTTTCCATCGACCATGATACAATTGCTAGTAATAACATGACAAATAAAAGCTATAGAAGTTAATCGAAATTCACATTTAAAGAATTTAGCATATAACCTGTTGCTGTGGAGAGTCTGTAATATAGCTTGCAAATAGTCTGCATCATCAACTTCAAACCATGAATATATCATCATATCATCAATAAACACAATCAAAACTTCATCCAAGAATGGTTTAAAGACTTTACTCATTAGATCCATAAAAGTTTTTGGGGCATTTATAAGCCCGAAAGACACAAAAAGGATTTCTAAATGGCCATACCTCATCCTAAATGTTGTATTTGGAATATCAACATCCCTAACTCGCAGTTGGTGGTAACTAGATTGCAAGTCAGTCACTAAACGCATTTGGCACCCTTTATCTAGTCGAACAACTCATCAATCCATGGAAGAGGATACTCATTCTTGATAGTGACTTTATTTAGCTGTCTATAATCGATACACATCTGTAAAGAGCCATCCTTCTTTCGACCAAAGAGTATTGGGCATCCCATGAAGATATACTTAGCCTTATAAAGTCTTTATCAAGTAAGTCCTTTAGTTATTCCTTCAATTTCCTTAGCTCTGCAGGAGCCATTCTTTAGGGAGGAATGGATATAGGGTATGTATTGAGAAGCAAATATATATCAAAATTGATTTTGCTTTTGGGGGAATTCTTAGAATGTCCTAACCCAAAATGGATCGCAACCAAAAGAAGGAAAAAATGAAGCGAAACCATCTCAACTTAACATAATAAATGTCCAAAAATCTGGTGTCATGAGTACAAGAGCATCTAAAGCAATACAGAAGTGTGAATACACATGTAAATGAAATACAAGGTTGTCTCATAGAATCTGATACAAGTCTGAATAGAAAAGTAAATGAAATCCCAGGGATCCATGGCGACTCAAAGTTTGAGCCTCACCAGAAAGATCAGGATGGATAGAGAAAAATCCAAAAGAGTGAATCAGCTACCCTGTGCGGGTCCCTATACTCGATCTGTAGGGATGAAATAGAGTAGGGGTGAATATATCGAAATGTACCCATTAGGTTCAACTGGCTAGGTAAGAGAAATCAGAACAAGCAAGTAATAATGAAGAACCCTATCCCTACATCCAAAAAGGTCAATACATAATAAAATATACACAATAATAATGAGCTAAGATATGCTCAAGAACTCGTAAATACCATAAAATAAAAATATGAATATGATGCAGAACTCATCATTTCAAATACAAAGTGTGTCATAGCCTTGCCACTTGCCCACGGTCAAGGTATTATCAAAATGCTATAACCTTGCCACCTACCCGTGGTCAAGGGATATCATGATGCCATGTCCTTGCCACCTGCCCGTGGTCAGGATATATGAAGTATGAATATCACCCTTGCTTCCTACCTAAGTCAAGAGGGTGGTACCAATGTGGATCACAATACCCTTGCTTCTTACCTGAGTCAAGGGATGATACAAGTAGCAAACAATAGATGTAAATCAATAGTGCAACACAAAAAATGCATGTAAACATGTAGAATAGCATTAAGATAGGATTGCTGATACATAAAACACATAATAATCATATGTCCTCAAGGAGTAATATCTAGTGTCACGGCTAAATCCCAAACTATCATAATGTTTTAGATCATCATAAATATATCAATAGTTAAGAGTTTCAATAGTATCAGACCTTACTCGTCCCAAGTATACAAGAATATCAATAATATCGAGCCTTACTCGTCCCAATAATGTAAGCATATCAATATTATCGGACCTAACTTATCCCAAAGAGTCTCATTTAGTCACATTTGATCTCAAGTCATCATCATTCCATCATTTTCATCTCAATTCATCGATAAGATCAAAATTGTCATGCCCTAAGTCCCATTAAGGCGGACTGGCACCCTTTGCCGACAAGGCTCGGGAGAACCAACATATAACTATGCACCTGCTATGAACATTTAAGAGGTTCCCATATTCAATATGCTGTCAAAAGAAAGTAAATTATATTAACAAGCCAAAAGTAAACGCATAAGACTAGGCCGTTGGAGCCACGATGTCTATAGTGTGCTACTTGACCACACTTTAATTTACATAGTCTATAAAGCCTCTAGGTAAGGAACAATATCTATATGGATCGGGACAGGCCCCGCCTCATGAACAACTATACAATACAAAATAAAAACTCCAGACACAAAAGCCCCGAAGCAACCTGGAGCTCACTAACAACAGCTGAAAGTCATGTACTCTTACAGGGGAGATCTAGTAACTCCTGTACTTGCAGCATGAAATGCAGATCCCCCGTAAGGGACGTCAGTACAAGATAATCACTACTAGAAATTAGGCCTATGCCAACGCAAGTAAAATCGTTGCTATAGACCTAAAGACCGTTGCCATAGATATATGGCAATGGTTGACCAGTCGTTGCATCAGTTCGCGTGGCTATAGAGATATGGCAACAGTTTGTGCAACGGTTGTCACAAAGCGTTGGAATAGACCATCTTATGGCGACGACGGAAATGTGTGGCAATGGCAACGCTTTTATAGCCGTTGCCATAGATGTACAGTCTATGGCAACGCTTTTTTTAGCCGTTGCCATAGACTGCGCGTCTATGGCAACGATTTATGGTCGTTGCCATAGACGTTTGTAGCCGTTGCCATAGGCATTAAACTCTAATCTAACCGTAATTAGTATTTGTATTATAAATGGAAATAACATTTGTAATGCTGATCCTTTTGTCTTCTAAAAATTAACGAAAACACAAATTTATATATATATCCAACATGTACACAACAAGCATAAGCTTAATTAACATTAACTACTTATAATATATACACCGATACATTTCTAATATATATACATATAGCAAAATATTAAAACCCAAAAGATAAGTAGTTTTAGATGCTTCAATAAGTATCAAAGTATTTGATAGGAAAAAATTAGAATTTTCATCAAAAAATAAAAAATCATCTTAAGTAAGATCAAGATCATCATTGTCACTGCCTTCATCCCTTTCTTCATTTTTGACACCTACAAAAGAGAATAAATAATGTCATTCATCATCTTAGAAAATGAAAAAAATCATGAAATAGCTTGTAGGATTACGGTGAGTTAATTATTTGTTCTTGATAAGAAGAGGAAGATGGAAGAGATTCTCAGAGTAGAGATGATACAATTTCACCTAGACGACCATCGAACCTCGACGACCAAATAAAAAATTGCATTTTTTTAAGAAAAGTTGAAACATTTGCTTCAAATACAAAAATTTGAATAATAAAGAAAGGTACAACAACAAAGAGAAAGAGGTCATACATGTTAAACACAACCCACCTTCTCTTCTTCCCCATTTTCACAGATAGCCCCTTTCTCTGGACTTCAAATAGCTAACGGTTCTTTATGTTTATCTGGTTCGCTAACATGACTATTCAGGCATAAGTGACTAGTTCATTTTTCAGTTCCTGTTGGTTAACTCTCTCTGATAATAGCCCCTAGTTTTTAAGGTTGTGTTACTTTCATTTTTTAGCCTTCTTGACATTGAATCTATTTGATGAACTGTGATGATTCTGTTGTCAAGTGGGTTGAAACCATGGACTCAAACCATTTTATCACTCCACGAAATATCGAGAGATTAAGGCAAGCAAAAGAAGCAAACAGAGTCCAGGTATGCAACACTATTTCTTCATTATTATATCTTTGCTGCAAGATAGCATACTAGTTTATTTGGCGTTAGACATTTATTGAAGTACATTTTCTTATACATATGTTATGTGTTGTAATTTGAATTAGTTGAGAACTTTTAAGAGATTTACCGTTCCTTATCTGCAAGCATCAACAAAAATATTACTATGTACTTGGTTCTCTTCTTGTAGCCTCCAAGTGAGTTTATGGTGTCAGCCTTAATAGGTTAAATGTAGTTACGCGGCTATGCCTCCAACAGCGCTTTCTTCTTCTTTTTCCCTCTTGGAAACTCGGTCTGGTGATTTATGACTAAACTCTTCTCGTATCCTAACAACCAAGAAGTTATTTGCTCCATGTTATTGGCTAATATTGCTGCTACAAAATTTATAGGTAGATTATATACACGACCCATACCAAAAGATGACAAATCACCAATTTCCCTCTTCCAACCATTTATTAGATTCCTCTCTAATGGACTTTTCTTTTCCCCTTTCTATCATTGTACAGATTCTCAGCTCAAAAACAAGAAACCCCATCTCAAACAAACAGTGATATTCACAATTGAACAGTAGCAGCAACAAACAAACAACAACAAACAAAGTGAAGGTTCAGATGTTTTCTGTATTACTTTCAGCAAACAGAGTACTACAGTAGCAGCAGCAACTTAGCTTAACAACTTATTCCTATGAATTTAGCTCAGCCACTCCAATCACACAATTCAATTAAATCAGTTATCTTTTAGAATAAGTGAAGGTTCAGATTATCATCTCAAAAGCTAAGTCATCTGTAGATAGCAAAAAAATAAAGGTAGAAGAAGAAGAAGAAAGAAGAAGCAGAAGATGAAGATGAAGAATCTGATATGAAAATTATTAAGACTTACTAGTTCACATAAGAACAATATCATGTGTCATATAGTGATCAAAGTTCTAAGATACGAAAGTACTTAAAATCCGTCCCTGTTTGATATTCTTCATCCAAGGACAAAGCAAAGAGAATAATTTGCAAAAAGAAAAAAAATAAAAATATCACGAACAGGATGAAAGTACCCAATGTGCAGCCATGCATAAAGCCATTGCCTTTGCCCTAATCCGGCCAGGGAAAATCTCTGACAGCAGGAGGCTAGGGACTGGACCAGCACCCAAAGAAAATGCCAACACATACCTAACATAAATAATATTTCCCATTATTGAATGAAAACACCAGCCTTTACTTTTTGAGCATTTGCAGTTATCTTCACTACCTATAGCATAAATTGTCTCATCATTATTTGTTCAACCGGAGTCACCAGTTACCGAATACAAAATGAAATACCAAATCTCTTTAGAATACAATTGAATAGTGTTATTCACAGAAGCAGTACCAAACTATTTATCTTCATCTCTTAGCTGCTTTACTGACCTCTCTTTGTTGGACTAAGATTAACTTTCCCAGAAAGGAGTCATAATTCTCATATAGTTATGTAATCATTATAGTATAACGATCATTACTAGTCCTTTCAATCAATAATGCATCAACTACTACAACGACAATCTTGAAGTGGATTACTCACAGTAAGGTCCCACCAATTGATAGAAATAATACTGCAAAGCTTGGTGCAAATGAACTCGCGGCTACTACTTGAAGACCTGTTGCAATTGCCTGCACCAAAAACATCTCAGAACTTTAAGCATGAGAAAGCAAAATATAGTGACAGTTCTAAGACCATCCATGGTAAGGACAGACGTATGAATGGAAGTACATGCTCCTATCGATTGATATAGGATTGATCAACAAAACAAGATTAGGTTACCATGCTGAAGAAACTCCCAACTAGAAGCACCTTCCTCCTAAGCCTATCCATCAAGATCATTGCAGTAATAGACCCTGCAGATGTTATAGACAACAGTAAAAGGAGAAACCACTAACAGGTTCAAAAGTGTTATAAATGTTTTGTTTGGAGCAGGGATATGTTACCTGTTAAGTTTACAATCCCAACGCATGTATTTGCAGTGTCTGAAGGTACTCCAGCCTTTTTAAAAATAGTTGAAGAGAAATAAAATACAACATTTATTCCAGATAGTTGTTGCAAAGCAAATAAGGCAGATCCAATGAAAACCACTGTCCAAATTGCAGAAGTTATAATTCAACTTTCTCACACAAGACAAATAATGAAAAAAATGAGAATACATCATCAATGATCATACCTTTAAAATGACGACCATATAGTCAACCACTGTTATTAGTATACAATATGTTCCAACCAAGTCGAGCTGAAATCTTGTCTGAGAAAATCGGATAGTGAACGAGGGAAGCTCAATCTAAGGGTGACTTTTAGCATGCCAATTATTACTAAAACAATGAAAAACTTACTTCCAAGTTAATTTGATGAGCAGAATACCACTATTAAGATTCTAAGAATATCTCTGAAAATATATTTGAAGAAAGGAACAAAAGGTAGGAAAATTATGAAACAATTTGCCTAATGAGGAAGCAAAAATATGATTCAGATGAAAGGTAGATGTCATCAAGGTAAGTTGTTCTTCATCTCTAATCTCCAGTTGGGTTAACAAAATACATGATATATATATAGATACATAGATACTATAATACAACAGTATAACCAAACGAACCTCAAGTTATATATATACATCTATATATATATATACGTAGATATACATATATATATATGTATATGTATATATACATAGACACGGCAATACAACAATATAACCAAACAACCTTCAAGTTCCATACATATATATATCTATCTGTATATACATGCATATACAGATACATAGATATGCCAATACCACAATATAACCCAAAGAACCTCAAGTTCTATTTATACGTATATGTATATATATATCTATATATATGTACATGTACATATAGATACATAGATACAATTGCAACAACGACTCGAACATTTCACAAAAAAAAATAGGAACATCTCAGCATAATATAGCCGTCCAACATCATTATTCAACTATATTAATGAGTGCAAAACCCGATATTCAAGCAGAAATTCCCAAATCACAATCATTTTCATAAAACTCAAACTCAGACAGTACGTGTGTTATTCAAGAGAGAAAAGCGAGAAAACAAATTGAAACGTTACCTTGTGGAGGGCAGCGAACTGGGGGTCTCAAGCTTTACCAACGAACTCCGACACCACCCGAACTCGTTCACCACCCGACGACTCCAAAAGCTACACAGTTCCTAGCATCTTTTGAACAGTAAACTGCTCTTCGATTATTAAATATGGGGTATGAGTTGTTATGGTTTTTTCGAAAATTTTGAACGGCTTCTCTACCAAAATCCGAAAAGAAAAAAGTTCACCATATTTTCTCTTCTTAATAGTAAGAATAAAATAAGAGGGGTTTTTTTAGGGTTCTTCTCCGCCTCCGTCGCCGCCGTCCCTTTACAGTGAAAATATATGGAAGTTTTTCAGGTTCCTTTTTTCGGTCTCCCTTTTAACAGTGGAGAAGGAGGGGTATTTATAGGAGAGATTAGGGCTTGAAAATGGAGGGAAAAGATGAAATTTGGGGTTTTGAATTCAAGATTTACCCAAAATCGAGTAAAAGCCATAACCCAACTGGAGATTAGAGATGAAGAACAACTTACCTGATTGAAGAAAAAACTGATTTGAGAGCAACTGGAGATTAGATAGAAGACAACTAATTTGGAGAAAAAACTTCAGCAAATCTGTGCATGCACGAAGAAGAAGAACCTGTTGATTTTAGGCCTATGGAAGAAGAAGAACCCGTTGATCTTAGGACTGAAGAGTTGGAAGGGTCTTTGGGAGTGTTCTGTTTTTAGAGGAGTGTTTGAGGGCGGAAGTATTTTTAGAGGAGTACTATTTGAGGGCGGAAGTTTTTAGAGGAGTAGAGGAATAATAAAAAATTATGGTGGGAGTAGTGTATATTAATTGGCGGAATAATAAAAATTTATGGAGGGAATTATACAACCGTAACAATAGGAAAAAGAGCCGTTGCCATAAAGATTTATCTCAACGGTTGTACTCAACCATTGTAATACGAGCCCTATGGCAACAGTTATTTCAACTACTGCAACGCATTATTTGATAATAGGGGTAGTAAATAAAAATATTTTCTGCAACGCATATAACCGTTGCCGTAGCATATATATGGCAACGGTTCCTTAACCGTTACCATAAATATCGTTGCCATAGGCCTAATTTCCAGTAGTGAATGTACTGAATATGTAAGGCAGGAAATACTGTATATGAAATAAGAACTCAAATGATATCACACACTGGTGTGTAAGGATGAAAAGACCACCTTTAGTCATACTGTGAAATCATGTACTTTATGTGTTTGTATTACTTTACCATTCTTTACTGTATAATCTATGCACAATATATCATGTAAATGACCAGCTGATCAGTGGTAAATCAATATTGGGATCGACCCATGCTAGGCTTTCCTTTCACCCCTGGGATACCCCCTGTAATATGGGATCGACCCATGCTAGGTGATTCTTCCACCCCTGGGATACCACCCATTAATAAGCAACTGTGAGTTATCTTTCATTTACTTTCCAGATGATTCTTTTGGTGGTCATAACCTTTAGAACTGTAGGAATATAGACATGTGACGTATAAACAACCATACAAGATAATACCACAATAAAAAGAGAGATACACAACTAATGAACCGTATAGGAGATTAAACAACACATGGACTTTGTTTGTTAAAAAAGGAACTCATGTATCTTTGGTACCCAAGTGCGTTTGAAGGTTTGACAATGGCTATGTATGGGAACATATGAACATGGTAAAGAGTTGAGACACAATTATCAGTTATGTCGTAGTTGGTAAGTGCCCTCTATGTACCAAGGACGGACGTAGATTTCACGCCAAGTAATAGGAAATCAAGTAGCCTTACATACCTCGCTGTACTATGTCGTTATTACCTCTGAGTAGTATCCTTTTCCTCCAAACACTTATCTACAATATAGTAGGTGATAAAACTAGTATTAGCAGCTAATAAACACATCTTGGTAATCCAATTTCACCCAAAAATAATATCCGGGCAGCAAGCTCGGAATTAGCAACCAGAGAGTATTCTTTCAACATTTCCACTCCTAATCGCATTTTCTGATACATGTTCTCATATACGTGTCTTATCCAGCTTGTTTAAGTTCCATAACAATGTTACAACAGCTCATAAAGTACAACATACAACAATTCTACACAACACGCAAGTAGGCAACGTAACATTACATCCTTTCGCTATATTTCGGCGTCAATAATTCCAAATCTGTTTCAACCTCAACCAAACTGTCCTCAACATATTTACACACAAATACATTCCTAAAACAGTACGAAAAAGTCCCCCAAGTGGATGGAAAACATGAGAAAACCATTCCCAATATTCAGTCCACATATTCCTACTAAGGGCGCAATTTAGGTATCATATAAGAACTCATTTTCACGGAAGATAAAAATGGTGCAGCAGCCTTCTTACACCACTACAGAACCAAACCTTGTTATAAACATACATATTACTTCATAATCCAGCCAACCAACAAGAGAAAATCCTCTTAATTAACAAGAAAAGTGGACAACAATCTTTGGAACACATGCTGTCCCAAATTCCTGCACAAGTACAACCAGCATACTCTTCATGTTTTTCATGGAAAAATTATACCAAACCATAGGTATGTTTACTTACCTTATCCCTCAAGGATTAGGTTCTCTTCAAGAACCCTAGAGGTAAGCCTTGGCTGCTTTACAAAGTGAAGAAAGAGCAAGGAGAAACTTTGAGACAAATCTGATTTTTGGCCTTAAGAAAATGACTAAAAGTTGCTGGATTTCGCTCCCTTTTATAAGGCCACTTTTGGCCGACTTTCTTTTGGATTTCCAGCCTTACTTTATTAAGGTTATGATGCAGAAACTTGGCCTTTTAACTTGGGCCTTATTGGGCTTCAATTGGATGGGCTTTGCTGCAAATATTTCTCCTTTATACCCACTTAGTTTGGGCCCTTGTTGTGAATTGGGTTGTGAATTTAATTTGGCCATTTTCCTATTCATCTTGGGCTGCAAATGTTATTCTTTTATGATGCTAAACCATGGGCCCAAATGACATCCTTAACTCGGGGTTTATTAGTTGTCGGACTTGAAATAATTCGGTGTTGGGCCTTGTCTTCGTTTACCTAGTCTATTTAAGCTAAGTACGTAGGTGACTCACCTGCTAGCTTCCTAAGTCTCACAAGGACCTCACTTATTTCACTTCATTTAAGGTCACAATCTCCTTAACTCGACTTAAAAAAATTATATACACTCGGTCATCTTAAGCGTTAGACATACATATACCCCTTTAATCTAAAATTCACGCACGTTTAAAAATGTGCGCGGATTTGACCCCGCCATATCATGTTTCATCTACGTTGGACTAGTACATGTAAGATGTGGGGTGTTACAAAAATTATATCACAATTCATCTCAATCAGAAATATTTTTCTATCATCTTCCCAACACATTAACTCAGTTACACAATTATCTATCTAAGTCACACAATTATCAAATTAACATGATTAATAACTCAAATCCAGTCGCGAAAGGTTAGCTAAGCCTACCTCGATGCCGAAACCACACCCGGATAAGCTTTCAATCAACTCAAGTTTCCAAATGATTCCTGGATTGATAAATCACTATTAACAATATATACTACTCATCAAGAGAAGAAGTTTGATATCCATATTAGCAAAAAATAGGCTTAGAGGCAAACTGGTCAAATTTAGGGCTGAAATCCAAAGTTCCTAAATCAGAAAAATAACTTTAAAACCAAGTGTGACATAAAAAATTGAGTTTATGGGTGAAAATCCCATTGAAATCAAGATTAAATTGAATGAGAAATCAATAGCTAAAGTTTGAAAAACATATTCCAAAAATCCCCAATTTTGGGTATTCAATTTCATGAAATCAAAGACAAAATCATGATAAAACTCATAGAAAATGATTAGTTTAGTATTAGAAATGCTTACCTAACAAAAATCTTTGAAAACATTTCTTCAAAAATTACCCATTAGGTTCAACTAGCCTGCATGTCAGACTCTAACTCTTAAGTAGCCTTATCAATAGAATGGTGCTGCCACTAAACCTTCATAAAGTGTATATCTTTGGATCTCAATCTCCGGACCTGCCTGTCCAATATAGCTATTGGTTGCTCTTCAGAGGACAAATCTGGACCCAACTCAACAAAGTCATAAGAAATCATACGGGACTCTTCTGGTATGTACCGATGGAGCATAGAAAATGGAAAACAAGATGAACATAAGATAGTCTCGGTGGTACGGCCAGCTCATAGGCTACGTCACTAATTTTCCTCAAAATCTCAAATGGGCCAATGAATCTAGGACTAAGCTTGCCCTTCTTCCCAAATCTCATCACACCCTTCATAGGTGAAACTTTTAGCCAAACACTATCACCAACAGAGAAATCAAGAGGCCTAATCCTCTTATCAATATAACTCTTCTAGAGACTCTAGGCAGTCAAAAGTCTACTATGAATTAGTCGGACCCAGTCCATGGCATCCTAGAGCAAATCCAAACCTAATGAAGAATGATATTGGAATGATGAGGGCATGATAAGAGTTTTATGATCTTTATAATCATAATTCCTAATTAAAATCCAGTTGGAAATCATATGGGTGATGTGTTTTAATGATTCTAGAACCCTACGTTTCATATGTACTTGGTTTATGTGGGTTTTTGATTCATTTGAAAAATCATGAAATGTAACATGCTTGTCTAGGGCTAGATTTGCTAAATATGTTGCCCAAATGATGAATGATATAGTGCATTATCTCAATTTTGACCCTAATGCCTTGTTGGAGAGCCTCAAGTTGGCATAATGCCATGAACGTGTGAATGCATTGCTTGGATATTCGTGCTAGTTATGTTGCTTGATTTTATGGGCTATGCATGAAGTCTGAGTAACCCCAAATTCTTTTGAGCGATTTGAACTTGCCCTATGATAGATTGGATGATGTCATTCTTAAGGGTAAGTCATCATTTGATTGAGTTTATAGCCATGGTGACAAGGTGAAGGTAGCAATAGACCCTTCCGAAGTATTGATGTTCAAATGGTGGGTTAGTATGTGATTCTTCCCTTAATTTGGTGTAATTTGATCAAATTTAGAATAAGGGGGTGTTGGCCATGTACGTCAATGTCGGCGATGATCATTTTGACCACCGAAGTGGACTTAGCGCCGCCAAAATGTCACATACACCACTTTTTTAGAGTGACATCTTATGTTGAGTTCTACAACTTTCAGTGATGGTATTTTCCACCATCGAATTTGCCTCACTATCACCGAAAGTAGCAGTGTTTAAAAGTTTGAAATATGCGCAAAAAGGTGCGACAGTTAAAACCGCAAACATGTTCAGCGAACAAATGGACTTGTCTGCCTAGGATGATTTTCTTATGCCTAATTTTGTGTCCTTCCATTCTATGATTGATGCTCACACAATTTCTTGAGCTTGTTTTGCAGATATGGGCAAACCAAAGGACCTAGTCACTCAAGGAGGATCTCGGGCAGCTTGGGGAGTCAGCATAACCCCCGATCGGGTAGAGCAAAGACCTCTAAGACCTCGTAGGGAAGTACGACATAAAGGAAAAAAAGGTGGCTAAACACAAAAAATCTGACAGTGATGATAAAGGGTCCTCACATGTAACATGGGCGACTTCAAAAAATGAGCATGAGGGTCCAAAATCTAAACATGTGGGCCTACTTCGGAGCCAAGTTTCAAATGGCACTAAAGTGAGGCTAAGTCCAAAGCCCTTCACGATCCTCTCTTCCAAACATCTCAGAGGATCCATTAAACCATAGCCCTGAGGCATTTACACAGACTTAGAGCAGAGTGGCGTAGGACAATCCTAGAGGAGTAGCGAATGTCGACCGATGGGGTTATTGATCGGTACCTTAGGGTGTGGGATACTCTCAAGTTCTACAATTTCCAAAGATTCACTACACCTTGGGATCTGTATATGCCAAACTTAATGAGACAGTTCTATGGGGCCTATGGGAAGGCCATTCCAAAAACCAGCAGCAAAGTGAAGATAGTTCTCAAACCTCTTGATGCAGTAGATGTTCGTGGTGTGAAAGTCCCATGCAGTGAGAAAAATAATCAATGAGAGTCTGGGGATGCGCATATGGACACAAAAAATGACCTTAAAGATACGATACAACTCAAGAATTTTGATGATATCAAAGCCTGGTTAGCCCCTATGATAGGTATTCTAGCTACCTCGAGGTTGGAGGAGGGAAAAATTATTGAGAAAAAGGAAATGAACATCTCAGCAAGATTCTGGTGTAAAAACCCGGATATTAATCTCACTAGCATTACCTTGATGTCTAAAATTGTTCCCTAGAAAATCTGCCAGGCATCACTCTACGGAGGAGCCTACACGGCCCGTGTGGAGGCACACGGTCCGTGTGGGCCTCTCGTGGAGTGACAGTGGCCCCTTCACGGAAAGGCATACATGCCCCGTGTGGAGCCACACGGTCCGTACAGGCCTCCCATGGGGTGATGCTGATCAGTTCCCCGTAGGTCAGGTACACGAGCCTTTACACGGTCCGTGTGAACCCACACAGTTCGTGTAGCCTCCCATTTGGTTTACTATGTGGAAGGTCTCCTTTACACGGACGGGGTCACGATCCGTGTGACCCCAGATGGTTCGTGTACTTGTCCATGTAATGCTACTTAGGTCGAAGAAATTTTGCCTCAGAGAATTTATGTCCTGGACCACAGTCCTGTTCACGGTCCATGTGAAGCCACATGGACCGTGTAACGGACCGTGTGACCTAGATGGACTAAATTTAGATCCATTTCATTAATGACATTTTTGTAATTTGGATTATTTTAATCATGTTTTTGGTATTTTTCACCCCTCCTAAGTCCTTATATCAGCTGAACTTCACCTCATTTCAGCCATTTTCCTCACTTCTCTCTCTCTCAAAAACACATTTGCTCCTTTAAGCTCTCCAATCTCTCTAGGATTTGCCAAGTCAAGGTCTTCAATTTGGAGTCCATTTTCTCCTTAATTTTATCTTCAAGTCAGGTATGTGGGGTTGATTCTTGGTCTCTTTCAACCAAGAAGACCCAAAATTTCTTTCAAGCCATTTTATGAAATTGTCTACTTAAATGTGAATTTTTACTTACTTATATGTGAATTTCTACCATGTAATCTTGTTAGCTTTGAACAATGCATGTGATGTACATTATTATGAATTTTAAGTTGTGTTAAGCTTTAGTACTTGAATTATGCAATTATGAACATGCATGTCCTTTAAAAATGTTATTATGCATGGGTGATCTCTATTATGATTTTCATATGGATTTTATGGTGGGTTTTCTAGATTCCTTACTATGTTTTAGATATACTCTACATTGCCCATGCCACCCCTACATCATGCATTGCATTACATCCATAGCATTGATACATGGAAATTTTGAATATGGATTAAGTCCAATTTCGTTTTAGAAAAGTATTATGACATGATTTTGGTAAGGCATTGGATACGACAAGAAAGTGATCGCCGGGATGTCTATGATTATGGCTCTTGGAGCATCTTGGGTGCTTGTACCATTTTGTATTCTCTCTCTTGGAGCATCTTGGGTGCTTGCACCATCTTGTACATGTAGATGAGCTATTCCTTGCACGAACCTTGTGATTTTGATCTTGTGATTTGGCATTTGAGCCTACATGTACATTTGACATTTGAAATGGATACTTGACTCCCTCTCTCTTGAAAGCACTCATGAATATATATATATATACACATAAAAGTAATCTAGTGGGATGTT
The DNA here is from genome assembly GCA_029948455.1 of Solanum rostratum. Lineage (NCBI taxonomy): Eukaryota > Viridiplantae > Streptophyta > Magnoliopsida > Solanales > Solanaceae > Solanum > Solanum rostratum. The sequence continues at coordinate 27,043,481 of CM057051.1, forward strand.
GTTGACTTAGCACCGATGGATTGGGAGTCCTCCCCCTTTCCTTGAACTATGTGCCAACATAGGGACGGATGTTATTTGTCTATTCTGTTTATGATATGACATGTCTTGATATGATTCTATAAATCCTTTTGAAAAGCGTGGTCGTAAGGAAGGTGACCATCCACCGAAAAGCATGGTCATAAGGTATGATATTGATTACCCTTAGCAAGTAATCTTCTCCCTACCAGTGAGAGGCCCGATCGGTCCAATTCGTATAATAGCTCGCATGGATTTGGGTTGTCGGTTATAGTCCATCCCCGTTATATAGGTATATTATCACATTGCACGCATCATGAACTCCATGGCATCTTGTATATTAAATTCCATTGATTATATGATCTTTGTACATTATGTGCCCTTGTCATCAAACATTGGTATGCAGGTTCGGTAAGTCATATGCATTACATGCCCGCATACTTAGTACATTCAAACGTACTAACGCATACTCTATGACTACATGATTTTACCATGTAGGTACGAGCAGTTTCGATACCAACCATTGGACGAATAGTCTGTTCTCGCAGACTTCTTTTGTGGTGAGCCCCGTCTGTGGGCAGGCTAGTTATTTCTTGTATGTATTTTTGATGTCCTCTTCTCTTGAGGGTGAGCCTGGAATTTGTGCTTGCCCCCGTTCCTTGAGTAGAGGCAAGTGTTGGACACTTTGTAAACTTTCTCATTTTGCTTATCTATAAATGAATGGTTTTCCAAGTACTTTGATTTTTGCCTTTTAGTCATATGTGTAGACGTTATTTGTACCAAAGATGTGGATTTCGAAAACTTAAGGCTTGTTTGGGGACTCTCGGGTCTCCATTCGCCGTGTCACATCTAGACCCCAACCTCGGGTTGTCACAAAAGATGGTATCAGAGCCCTAGGTTTGTAATGGTCCTCGAAGCCCAACATGCCGCGTTGAGTAGAGTCCTATTCATGGGTGTGAAGTGCACCATACCTATGAGTGGGAGGCTATGGAGACATATTAGGAAATTTCTCCCTTCTTCATGTTTTATATCGTGCTGTGACCGGTTTATTCAATTCCCTTACTTTCCAATGTCGTTAATCCATTTCAGTAAATTCCTCGAGGAAGACCCCCACTACCTAGGCCAGCTCCGGCTGCGGAAGATCAGGCCCCTCCCGAGCCTATGGAGGAGCCTATCTCTAACGGTGAATTCCGCACTGCTTTTTCCATGCTTTCAAAGGTGGTGACTACTCAGGCAAGGCAAGCTAACTTGCCATGGGACCCTACACCTGCATCTATTTTGAGGGATTTCACCCGGATGAATCCTCCGGAGTTCTACGGGTCGAGGGCTAATGAGGATGCTCAGGAATTCATTGATGAGCTCTCAAAAATACTGAATATTATGGGAATCTCTTCTGAGGAAAAAGTTGGACTAGCTATTTACCAGCTGAAGGATGTAGCTCATGTGTGGTATACTCAGTGGGCTTTGGAGAGGGTCTTTGGTGGTGATGTTAAATGGGGAGAATTCAAATCTGCCTTCTTTGATTGCTTCTTCCCGCTTGAGTTGAGAGAGGCTAGAATGACCAAGTTTATTAACCTCAAGCAGGGGAGTATGAGTGTGAGGGATTATACCCTCAAATTTGCCAAGCTTTCCAAATATGCTCTGTCCCTGGTGGCCGATCCCCGTGCAAGGATGCACAAATTTGTTTCGCGCATTTCTGACTTGTTGGTGAAAGAATGTCATATTGTTATGCTAATTGGGGACATGGATATTGCCAGACTCATGGTGTATGCCGAGTAGATTGAAGGGGAGAAACTCAAGGAGAAAAGGGCACATGATCCCGAGAGAGCCCGCTTTGACGGTAGGTTCTCCGGTGCTAGAAATGTTGGTTTTGGTCGTTTTTAGTAGGGCAAAGGTTTGGGAGCTCGGGTGGCCAATGCTCGAGCATCCCCTCCGGGAGTACCGGTAGGTGCCGGACCAGGATATCCTATGTGCGACAAGTGTGGGAGACCCCACACAGGTGCCTGTTAGAGGGATTTGGGACTTTGCTTCGGATACAGAAGCAAGGATCATAAAGTTGCTGATTTCCCTAGGAGTGCGCATGGAGGCCGAGGTCAGGTAGCCCAAGGTGGGCAGGGTCAGCAAAGGGGTCCCCAGGGTGTTGCCCCAAAGAACAACAGGTTCTATGCACTCCATGCCCACCAGGATATCGAGGAAGCTCCAGACGTCGTGACTGGTATGTTGAAAGTATTTGATTTTGATGCTTATGATTTGCTTGTCCTAGGTGCAAACTTGTATTTTGTGACTCCATTGTTGGCTGTTAAGTTCGATTTGAAACCCCAGATTTTAAGAGAACCTTTCTCGCTTTACACCCCCGTGGGTGAATCCATTGTTGCTCATAGAGTCTATCGCGGATGTCCTGTTGTTGTGTTGTATAAAATCTTTCCATGTGATCTTGTGGAACTTGAGATGTTCGATTTTGATGTGATTTTTGGAATGGATTGGCTGCATGCATCTTATGCTTCCATAGATTGTAGAACCCGAAAAGTCCAGTTCCAACCTCCCGGGTGAGCCAGTCCTTAAATGGAAGGGTGATGACTCCTCTATTAAAGATAGGTTTATTTCCTACCTCAAGGCACGAAAAATGATCTCTAAGGGGTGCATCTACCATATTGTGAGGGTCAAGGATACGGATTCCGTGGTGCCTACTCTCGAGTCGGTCCCTATGGTGAATGAATTTCTGGATATGTTTCCCGAAGACTTACCGGGCATTCCTTTGGATAGAGAGATAGACTTCGGCATAGATCTTCTTCCAAATACACAACCTATTTCTATTCCTCCGTATTGTATGGCATCGACAGAATTGAAAGAGTCAAAGGAGCAGTTGAAGGACCTATTGGAGAAGGGTTTCATTCGGCCTAGTACATCACCGTAGGGTACTGACGTGTTGTTTGTTAGGAAGAAGGATGGGTCCCTCTGTATGTGTATTGACTACAGGCAGCTGAATAAGGTGACTGTTAAGAACAAGTACCCGTTGCCAAGGATTGATGATTTGTTTGATCAGCTTCATGGTGCCACTCACTTTTCAAAAATTGATCTCCGTTCCGGGTATCATTAGTTGGAGGTTAGGGAATGTGACATCCCCAAAAATATTTTTTTGAATAAGGTACGGGCATTTCAGATTTGTGGTGATGTCGTTTGGCTTAAATACTGCTCCGGCCGTATTTATGGACTTGATCAACCAAGTGTTTAAACCATTCCTAGATAGGTTTTTGGTGGTCTTCATTGATGATATCCTCATTTACTCTCGAAATGAACAGGAGCATAGAAATCATTTGAGGATGGCCCTCTAAAATTAAGGGAAGAGAAATTGTATGCCAAGTTTAGCAAGTGCGAATTCTGGTTAGGTGAAGTGGCCTTTCTCGGTCATGTGGTGTCCGGAGAAGGTATCAAGGTGGATCCGAGGAAGACATAGGCCGTGAAGAATTGGCCTAGACTGTTGACTCCTTCGGATATCCGCAGTTTCCTTGGGTTGGCCGGGTACTACAGAAGGTTCGTGGAAGGTTTCTCATCTATTGCATCTCCGTTGACCAAGTTGACCCGGAAGTAGGCTAAATTTATATTTTCAGATGAATGCGAGAAAAGCTTTCAAACTTTAAAGGACCGGCTTACGTCGTCTCCCATCTTGACCTTGCCAAATGGTTCAGAGGTGTTTGTAGTATATTGTGATGCCTCATGGATCAGACTGGGTTGTGTACTTATGCAGAATGGTAAGGTGATAGCGTATGCATCAAGACAGTTGAAGGTGCATGAACGAAACTACCCCACACATGACCTTTAATTGGCAGCAATAGTCTTTGCTTTGAGAATTTGGAGGCATTATTTGTATGGGGTTCATGTTGATATATTCACCGATCACAAGAGTTTACAATATGTTTTCACCCAAAGGGATCTTAACCTAAGGCAAAGGAGGTGGTTGGAACTTCTGAAGGATTACGATATGAGTGTTCTGTATCATCGGGGCAAAGCCAATGTTGTGGCCGACACTCTCAGTAGATTGTCTATGGGGAGTGTGGCGCATATTGGTGATGAAAAGAAAGAATTGGCAAGGGATGTTCATCGGTTGGCTAGGTTGGTTGTCAGGTTGACTGATTCTAGCGAGGGTGGTTTTCGGGTTCAGAATGGGGCAGAATCTTCTGTAGTAAATGAGGTAAGAGCTAAGCAAGGTCTAGAACCATCGTTACTTGAGTTGAAGAAGTTAGTTGCTGCAAAGGAGATCGAAGTATTCTCCCAAAGGGGAGATAGTGTGATCCAGTACCAAGACCGACTTTGTGTTCCTGATGTGGATGACCTTAGAAGAGTGATTATGAGTGAGGCTCACAACTCTCGTTACTTTATTCACCTGGGGTCTACCAAAATGTATCGAGATCTGAAGGAGGTGTATTAGTGGCACGGTATGAAGAGGGATATTGCTAAATTCATGTATCGAGATCTGAAGGAGGTGTATTAGTGGCCCGGTATGAAGAGGGATATTGCTAAATTCATGTCTGAATGCCCCAGTTGTCAGCAGGTGAAGGTAGAACACCAGAGGCCTGGTGGTTTAGCCTAAGACATTGAAATTCCCACATGGAAATGGGAGGATGTGAATATGGACTTTTTGGTTAGGTTGCCTCAGACCCGAAGGCAATTCGGATCCATCTGGGTTGTTGTAGATCGAATGATGAAATCGGCTCATTTCCTACCGGTCAAGGCTACTTTCAGTGCCGAGGACTATGTGAGGTTGTATATCTAGGAGTTAGTGAGGTTGCATGGTGTACCTAGATCCATCATATCGGATCGTGGTGCTCAATTCACTTCCCACTTTTGGAGGTCTTTTCTAAAGGGCCTTGGGACCAAGATTAAGTTGAGCTCTGCTTTTCACCCTTAAACCGATGGCCAAGCGGAGAGGACTATTCAAACCTTGGAAGATATGTTGAGAGAATGTGTCTTGGAGTTTAAAGGGAATTGGGATGTCCATCTTCCACTCATCGAGTTTGCTTACAATAATAGCTTCCATGCTAGCATTGGTATGAAGCCGTTTGAAGCATTGTATGGGAGAAGGTGTGGGTCACTGGTGGGATGGTTTGAGTTAGGTGAGATGGCTTTGGTTGGCCCGGATTTTGTATTGGATGCTATGGAGAAGGTAAAGGTGATTTGGGAGAGATTGAAAGTGGCCCAAAGTCGCCAAAAGTCCTATTCGGATGTTAGGAGAAGAAACCTTGAATTTTATGTCGGGGATTGGGTGTATGTGAAAGTTTTGCCTATGAAGGGTGTGATGCATTTTGGTAAGAATGGCAAGCTAAGCCCCCGGTATGTTGGTCTGTACGAGATTGTTGAGCGAATTGGAGGTATGGCTTACAAGTTGGAGTTACCTCCGGATTTGAGTTCCATTCATTCGGTCTTCCATGTATCTATGTTGAGGAAGCTACTTGGTGAACCTAGCACCATTGTGCCTTTGGAAGGTATTGAGGTTGAATAAAATTTGTCTTATGAGGAAGTGCTGGTGGCAATCTTGGATAGGCAAGTAAAGCGGCTTTGTAACAAGGATGTGGCTTCGGTGAAGGTACTTTGGAGGAATCAACAAGTGGAGAGTGCTATTTGGGAGTCGGAGAGACATGATGAAACGATACCCTCATCTTTTCCAATCTACTCAAGCCTAAGGTACTAGGAATCTTCCTCATCTATTTGTGTCATTTCTTGCCTTCTTGAGTCTCATGACATGACATGCATATGTGTGCACTAGAAGATCTTTTCTTTTCACAAGTGATTTGGATGCAATCTTGATATGAGTTTAAAGGTCTTGAACTAAAGTTCTTGCATGAGGATTTTGAGTACAAAGCCTTCTTACTTTGGTTGGAATTATGCATTGTATCTTGTGTCGAATGTATCTTACCCTAACTCTAATCTTTCAAGCCTTGTTCTTGCACATTCGGGGACGAATGTCCCCAAGGGGAGATGATGTAAAGACCCAGATATTTATCTCACTAGCATTACCTTGATGTCTAAAATTGTTCTCCAGAAACTCTGCAAGGCATCACCCCATGGAGGAGCTTACACGACCCCTGTGGAGCCACACGATCTGTGCGGGCTTCCCGTGGAGTGACAGTGGCCCCTTCACGGAAAGGCCTACATGGCTCGTGTGGAGCCACACAGTCCGCACTGGCCTCTCATGGGGTGACAGTGATCAGTTCCCCATAGGTCAGGTATATGGGCCTTTACACGGTCCATGTGAACCCACACGGTCCATGTATCCTCCCGTTTGATTTACTGTGTGGAAGGTCTCCTATACACAGATGAGATCACAATCCGTGTGACCCCAGATGGTCCATGTACTTGTCCGTGTAATGCTACTTAGTTCGGAGAAATTTTGCCTCGGAGAATTTAAGTCCTGGACCACGGTCCTGTTCACGGTCCGTGTGAAGCCACAAGGATCGTGTAACGGACCATGTGACCCAGACGGACCAAATTTAAGTCCGTTTCATTAATGAAATTTTTGTAATTTTGATTATTTTAAATGTGTTTTTGGTATTTTCCACCCCTCTTAAGTCCTTATATCAGCTGAACTTCACCTCATTTCAGCTATTTCCCTCATTTCTCTCTCTCTCTCAAAAAAACAACTTTGCTCCTTCAAGCTCTCTAATCTCTCTAGGATTTGCCAAGTTAAGGTCTTCAATTTGGGGTCCATTTTCTCCTCAATTTCATCTTCAAGTCAGGTATGTGGGGTTGATTCTTGGTCCCTTTCAACCAAGAAGACCCAAAATTCCTTTCAAGCCATTTTATGAAATTGTCTACTTAAATGTGAATTTTTACTTACTTAAATGTGAATTTCTACTATGTAATCTTATTAGCTTTTAACAATGCATGTGATGTACATTATTCCGAATTTTAAGTTGTGTTAAGCTTTAGTACTTGAATTATGCAATTATGAACATGCATGTCCTTTAAAAATGTTATTATGCATGGGTGATCTCTACTATGATTTTCATATGGACTTTATGGTGGGTTTTCTATTTTTCTTACTATATTTTAGATATACTCTACATTGCCCATGCCACCCCTATATCATGCATTACATTACATCCATAGCATTGATACATAGAAATTTTGAATATGGATTAAGTCCAATTTCGTTTTTGAAAAGAATTATGACATGATTTTGGTAAGGCATTGGAGACGACAAGAAGGTGATTCTGTAAATCCTTTCGAAAAGCGTGGTCATAAGGAAGGTGACCATCCACCGAAAAGCGTGGTCATAAGGTGTGATGTTGATTACCCTTGGCAATTAATTTTCTCCCTATCAGTGGGAGGTCCCAATCGGTCCAATTCGTGTAATAGCTCGCCTGGATTTGGGTTGTCGGTTATAGTCTATCCTCATTATATAGGTGCATTATCGCATTGCACGCATCATGAACTCCATGGCATCTTGTATATTAAATTTCATTGATTATATGATCCTTGTATATTATGTGCCCTTGTCATCTAACATTGGTATGCAGGTTCGGTAAGTCATATGCATTATATGCCCGCATACTTAGTACATTCAAACGTACTAACGCATACTCTATGACTACATGATTTTACCATGTAAGGATCGAGCAGTTTGGATACCAACCATTGGACGAATAGTCCGTTCTCGAGGACTTCTTTTATGGTGAGCCCCGTCTACCGTGGGCAGGCTAGTTATTTATTATATGTATTTTTGTATGTCCTCTTCTCTTGAGGGTGAGCCCGGAACTTGTCCTGGCCCCCGTTCCTTGACTAGAGGCAAATACTGGTCACTTTGTAAACTTTCTCATTTTGCTTATCTATAAATGAATGGTTTTCCGAGTACTTTGATTTTCGCCTTTTAGTCATATGTGTAGCCGCTGTTTGTACCAAAGATGTGGATTCCAAAAACTTGAGGTTTGTTTGGGGACTCTCGGGTCCTCATTTGCCGTGTCACATCTAGACCCCAACCCCGGGTCATGACATCTTGTTTGGATTTATAAGTAGTAACCTAATTCCATTGCAAAACGAGTAAATACTTTGACATTCCAAAGAGACATTGGTTGGTTATATTATAGATCGCTGAAAATTGAATACTGGTGCTATCATCACCATAGAGACCCTCACTAGGGCAAAGCAAGTGCAAACCTCACTCTTACTTCCAAGGCTTATTACAACATTGTGCAAGCAAGCTAGAGTACCATTCAATAAAAAGACCGATGTGGTGATTACTTCAACAACATCTACTGATATCTAGAGAATAGAGGATGAGTTCCAAAGGGACAAAGAGGATCAGGCCAGAAAGAAGTCGGTTGACAAGACATAGGTAGTTGATGTTGAGGCTATCGAGTCCAATGCTACATCTAGCCTCCGAGGCAGGTATATGTTCTTTTTCTCCCTTATTACCTTCCTCTTGCACACCAATACCTTATACTAATGCATAGGGTAAGCCTCGTGCTAAGGATGACCAACCCCCGATCACCAAAGCTACTATTTGGAGCATCGGACAGTTAGCCAAAGTGGCTGATGTTCGTGCTACTCGAGTTAAGTCATTTGTGCCCAAGTTGATTTAGACAGCCATAACCAATATATTGGCCCCACATATTGAGGGAAAAAAGAAACAAAAGAGAGTTGATTGAGGCTTAGAAACCGGGGATAGAGAGACTTGAGGTGATGATTGAGGATCATGCGAAAGAATTAGTTAGTTTGAAAGAGAGGGTAACTATTGTGGAAAAGAGAGATGGTTGTGGTGATGGCTTTTTGGCCATAAAAGCTGACATTGAATATATTAAAGAAGGAGATGGCATCCTTGAAGTCCACGGACTTGAGTTCTTTTTGGTATGGATTGGAGGAGCCATCTAGAGTTGACGTAAATGTATCACCCAAGGATGCGATGGATATTAATGCTCCGGGTGAGGGTGGTGAGGAAGTTAATGTAGCTGGCACCCTAAAGTCCGATGAAAAAGACTTGGGAGTTAAGCCCAACAAGGTAGAGTGAGAAAAATTGGCATGGTTAGAAGGAGCAATGGTGGAAACGATGATATAGGAGTCCCTCAAAGATACATCCATGATAGGCACTTCAGGTGTATATGAGCCCGAGCCCGTGAGGCCATTGATTAATTTAGAGAGTGCACTGAAGGATGTAGGTGTTGATGCCCCCATGACCACTTCTTTAGCTCCACCACCACCACCACCACCACAGGATTGACCATGTTCAGGGGGATTCTAATACCCATTCTTTCCTTTTATGCTTATTTGATGTTATTCCTTGCAAACTAAGGACAATGTTCTCTTTTTAGGATAGGGTGAGCATTTAGAAGTCCCCAATATCTCTTGACTATGATCACTTACTATTTTTGTTATGGTTTGGATAAGACAATGCTATTTTAATTTTAGTTAATGAATATTTGGGACAATTTTAATTTTGGTTAATATATAATTTTGGTTTGTAAATAATTTTTAATTTGGGTTATAGTAGATTAGTAGTTATTTTTCCATTTATTTTTTTTGTTTTGGAGTTGAATGGATGAATGATTATGAATGATGACTTTAATTTGTGGTAAACCCTGTGCATATGTGAAAAGCCGTTCAAATGCGTTATCGTGTCTTTAGTCCTTTGCAATCAAAGTATTGATAGTCCATATTTGTGATTTAGATGGAGCCATGGACGAGGAGCATGTACTAACTCACCGTTTAGTCCTTCTCTTAAACAATTAATCCATGAATAGAGTTGGTGCATCTTGAGTTGACTATGTGAGCAATTGAGCTTGGATATGCGATCAGGTCATGAGTGTTTGTTGCCACTATTTGAATGCAAATCCATTTTGCCATTGTTAGTTAGGAATTATATTGAAGGCCTTCTTGGGTTCCTTTTGAGTTCAACTTGACCGTATTAGCCTCCAATGACATCAAATTGATTCTTTAGTGAAACCTCTTTGAGCCTTCATCCTTTCTTTGGCAGTCATATAACCTTGACCTTTATTTGTGAAAGACAATTCCTTCTTGTTTATTACCAATCCCTTCTTGAGCTTAAGTGAGCAAAGTGATGGCCAAAGGCCAAAGATGGGGGTGTTGGTACGAGAAGGGGATGTCTCCCATGTAAAGGTTAAGGAAAGAAAAAAGAAAGAGAAGAGTCCTTGAATGATTAGAAAAAGAAGAAAAGATTCAAAAAGCTAGAAAATGATGAACTGAAAAAGACTTGCTTTTAAAAGAGGAACCCTAAAAAAATCTTGAAAAATTATGCAAAAGGAAGACACCTAGGATGAAAGATCAAAAGTAAAAAGGTGTCAATAAGAGAAGAAAAAGAATAAGGACCAAAAGCATTAGTGAACAAGAAAAGTATATGTAGAGCTCAATGAGGGATGAGCCAATACTATCCATATGCTATCCTACCCAACCATAACCCTACATCACTGCCTGAATAAAGTCCTTTGGGACCCTTGTCTGGATGAAAACGGGGTAACTCTAATTGAGAATAAGGGCTAGCCTATGGGTTGAAGCTTACATTCAATTTTTCAATTGGAAGAGTGAGTATTGAATAGATCCTCGGGAATGTTGTTCTAATCTTGTGAAAACAAGATACTCTCTGGCATGAGGACAAATGGTGATGCTTTCAGGTAGTGATCAACAACTATATGAACAATTGTGAGCATAGTCATACCTTGAGTACGCCTTAGTCACCTCTTGAGGCTTTAATATCACGTAAGTGGTTTGTAGAAGTTTCGAGAATGGATTACAAAGGAGGAATTATATGTATTGCTCCCTGTGGTCCTATTTGCAAGCTTTGAATTGGACAAGTTGATGTTTGATTTTCGTAAGGGAAGGCAAGGGCTTTAGTTGGGGGTGTTGATGAGTCCATATCTTTGCCTCATTTTGGGCTTAGAATAGGAGAAAATGTTGTCCTAAGTGTGATATTATGCTCCAATTATAACTAATATGCATGTGTTAAGACAAGAATGGAGCTAAAAGTGCATAACTAGGTAATACTCTAAAAATCTTGGAAAAGTGGAAAAAGTGTCAAAAAGGTGGACAAAAGAGGCTTCACCGACATATTTGGTGAAACACCAAAAATAGAGTAAGACCACTTAATATTTTAGCAACCAAGCCCCCAGGTCTATGCCAGAAAGGCATTCAAAATTGACGTCGCCAACACATTCGGCATATCGCCACATATCCAAGAAGGATGCCTAATGTAGCAGTACTCAGGATCCTAAGTGCATGACAGAAGGGCGACAAAGAAGGAAGTTTGGGGATCACCAAACATGATCAACATAGTGTAGATCCATCGCTTACTCTTCCAGAGATTCAAGTCTTCCAGGGATGCAGAGTTAGGCAGTCAAGTGCACATTCAGCGCATCGCTGGATTGCTCAATGATGGCCGACTTTGATTGCCTAATGGCTACTCGATGCACAAACTTCCATTTATTTTTTCACGGACTATTTAAAACTCTTGGAAAGAACATTTATGTATATCACTATATAAGGTTTTACTGACAGAGTGAGAGTGAGAAGAGAGTACATAGAACATTCTTTCTCAATAGTAGAAGGGTCAGATGTTTTCAAGCTTGATAAAGCATAAATTGTGGAGATTGGCTAGTTTAATTCAACTTTTCTCTTACAATCATTGTTACCATGTACTTGATTGCTGAAGTTGGTATTGAATCTTTAATTTCAAGCATGAGTGACTAAAACCCCCATGTTAGGGGTGTGTAAATAATATGGGTCTTTGAATTCTTCGTTGGGTCTATGATATTTTGACTATAATGTTGTTAATTTTAGCGAATTTAGATCTATTGCTAAGTTTTATCTATAATCCTAAGGTTGCAAACTTTCGGTTTACTTTAGATCTCTGATTATTTCTTTACTTTGAGTAATTAGAGTGTGGAATAGATGTATGAGCTAGAAACTTTTGGGGTTTTAGTTGAATGCCAAAATCATGGGTTCAATAGCTAAGGTATTAGGTGGTTTGTGTGATTTCTTAGGCCAGGTGTGTCCTTGAGCTCTTCGTGTATGAGGTCGTAATAGATTCATTTGAAACACCTTTGTTGTCGTAATTGAAATGTTGGTTACCAGTAACCTAGCCTATTCACTCATATTTAACTTGATTAGTCAAGTATTTAGACCCGAGTTTGTAGATGTAATCTCATCTTTGCACATCCCAACATCTCTCTTGATCTGTTGTTAGTTTGCTAATTTAGAAGTTGTTGTTAGCTGAATCATGAATTTATTTATTGTAACCTCCCAATTAGAATCTATAATTTCCTACTTCAATGAATCACTTCGCCTCTTGAACTACCATTCCTTGTGGGATTCGACCCCAACTCTTTTGTTGGGTTAATATGCTGATAATGATCGTCCCTACTTTCATTTGATTAGTAGGTTTGAACATCATCAGAGCCCATGGTCGCTTCAGCAAGCTCATTATAGAAACTCAAGGGTCACTATAGTGACACCCCCTTTTTTGGGAGGTGTTCATTAAAGTGAAGCCTTGGCCACTTCAGCGAAGGGCCACTAAAGTGATGCACCAACATATATTTGAGGAACTGGTCTTTTCCAACTTTAGTTTTCCCAATCGGTTCTCAAAATTAATCCAAAATCTCGTGCATGCAAACGGACAGTGCCACCCTACTAAGTTTGACATTTTGGACTCAATGGTGCAGTCAAAATTCCAATAAGAGGTTGTTACAACTAAATGTGGGTCCCATTAACACAACCATTTTCAGCAAAAACCTATCGAGGGGCCCAAAATGAACCTGGAAGCCTCAAGAACAGAATAAAGGTCGTTCTAGATCAAACTCAATGGTATGGATCTAACCGTGCTTTCAGAATTCCTATCCAAGCTTTGTTCCCGAGAATGTTGACTAAGTTGAACTATTAACTAGTTTTAAAAGGCTAAAATGTAAAATTTACAAACTTATTGTCACGCCCTAAGTCCCATTAAGGCGGACTGGCACCCGTTGCTGATAAGGCTAGGGAGAACCAACATATAACTATGCACCTGCTATGAACATTTAAGAGTTTTCCATATTCAACATGTTGTCAGAAGAAAGTAAACTGTATTAACAAGCCAAAAGTAAATGCATAAGACTAGGCCATTGGAGCCACGATGTCTACAGTATGCTACTTGGCCACACTTTAATTTACATAATCTACAAAGCCTCTAGGTAAAGAGCAATATCCATATGGGTGGGGACAGGACCCGCCTCATGACCAACTATATAATACAAAATACAAGTTCTAAACACACAAGCCCCGAAGCAACCTGGAGCTTAGTAATAGCAGCCGGATAGTCCTATACCCTTACTGGGGAAATCTAGTAACTCCTGTACCTGCAACATGAAATGCAGGTCCCCCGTAAAGGACGATAGTACGAGATAATGTACTGAATATGTAAGGCAGGAAATACTATATATGAAATAAAAACTCAAATGATATCACACACTGGTGTGTAAGGATGAAAAGACCGCCTTTAGTCATACTGTGGAATCATGTACTTTATGTCTTTTTATTACTTTACCTTTCTTTACTGTATAATCTATGCACAATATATCATGCAAATGACCAGCTGATCAGTGGTGAATCAATAACGGGATCGACCCATGCTAGGCTTTCCTTTCACCCCCGGGATACCCCCCGTAATATGGGATCGACCCATGCTAGGTGATTCTTCCACCCCTGGGATACCACCCATTAATAAGCAACTGTGAGTTATCTTTTATTTACTTTCCAGATGATTCTTTTGGTGGTCATAACCTTTAGAACTGTAGGAATATAGACATGTGACATATAAACAACCATACAAGATAATACCATAATAAAAAGAGAGATACACAACTAATGAACCGTATAGGAGATTAAACAACACATGGACTTTGTTTGGGTAAAAAGGACTCATGTATCCTTGGTATCCAAGTACGTATGTAGGTTTGACCATGGCTATGTATGGGAACATATGAACATGGTAAAGAGTGGAGACACGGTTAGCAGACATGTCAGAATTTGTATGTGCTTTTATGTGCTAAGGAAGAACTTAGATTTCATGCCAAGTAATAGGAAATCAAGTTGCCTTACATACCTCGCTGTACTATCTCGTTATTACCTCGGAGTAGTATACTTTTCCTCCAAACACTTATCTATAATATAGTAGGTGATAAAACTAATATTAGCAGCCAATAAACACATCTCGGTAATCCAATTTCACCCAAAAATAATATCCGGGCAGCAAGCTCGAAATTAGCAACCAAAGAGTATTCTTTCAACATTTCCATCCCTAATCGTATTTTCTAATACATGTTCTCATATACATGTCTTATCCAGCTTGTTTCAGTCCCACAACAGTGTTATCACAGTTCATAAAGTACAACATACAACAATTCTACCCAACACGCAAGTAGGCAACGTAACATTACATCCTTTCGCTACATTTCGGCGTCAACAATTCCAAATCTGTTTCAACCTCAACCAAACTGTCCTCAACATTTTTACACACAAATACAGTCCTAAAACTGTACAAGAACAGTCCCCCAAGTGGATGGAAAACGACAACCATTCCCAATATTCAGTCCACAAATTCCTACTAAAAGCGCAATTTAGGTATCATATAAGAATGCATTTTCGCGGAAGATAAACATGGTGCAGCAGCCTTCTTACACCACTACATAACCAAACCTTGTTAAAAACATACATATTACTTCATAATCCAGCCAACCAATAAGAGAAAAGCCTCTTAATTAACAAGAAAAGCGGACAACAGTCTTTGGAACACATGTTGTCCCAAATTCCTGCACAAGTACAACCAGCATACTCTTCATGTTTCTCATGGAAAGATTACACCAAACCATAGGTATTGTTACTTACCTTAGCCCTCAAGGATTAGGTGCTCTTCAAGAACCCTAGAGGTGAGCCTTGGCTGCTTTAGAAAATGAAGAGAGAGCAAGAAGAAACTTGGAGAGTAATATGATTTTTGGCTTAAGAAAATGACTAAAAGTTGCTGGTTTTTGCTCCCTTTTATATGGCCACTTTTGGCCGACTTTCTTTTGGATTTCCAGCATTACTTTATTAAGGTTATGATGCAGCAACTTGGCTTTTCACTTGGGCCTTATTGGGCTTCAATTGGATGGGCTTTGCTGCAAATTTACCTCCTTTATACCCACTTAGTTTGGGCCCTAGTTGTGAATTGGGTTGTGAATGTAATTTGGCCCTTTTCCTATTCAACTTGGGCTGAAAATTTTTTCCTTTTATGATTCTAAACCATGGGCCCAAATGACATCCTTAACTCGGGGTTCATTCGTTGTCGGACTTGAAAAAATTCGGTGTTGGGCCTGGTCTCCGTTTACCTAGCCTATTTAAGCTAAGCACATAGGTGACTCATCTGTTAGCTTCCTAAGTCTCACAAATACCTTACTTATTTTACTTCATTTAAGGTCACAATCTCCTTAGCTTGACTTAAAAATTATATACGCTCGGCCATCTTAAGCGTTAGACATACATATACCCCTTTAATCTAAAATTCACGCACTTTTAAAATGTGTGCGGGTTTGACCCCGCCATATCATGTTTCATTTGCGTTGTACTAGTACATGTAAGATGTGGGGTGTGACATCCTCCCCCCCTTAGGAACATTCTTCCCCGAATGTAAGCATAATTGAATAGGTTAAACAAGTTTGAACTTTCGTGTAAATAGACTTTTGAAAACATAATAAGAATTCATATTCACGTACCTACTAGTCCCTCAACTATGTATCTTGGACTTCCTCTTTAGCTTCAAATAAATAAGGGTATTTAGACCTCATTGCTTCCTCAGCCTCCCACTTTATCTCTTCTACCTGCTGGTTCCTCCAAAGCACTTTTACTGAAGGTATTTCTTTATTCCTTAGCTTTCTAACTTGACGATCTAGGATAGCAATAGGTACCTCTTCATAGGTGAGATCTTTCATAACATGCATATCTTCAATAGGATGATACGAGATGGGTCACCTATGCATTTTCGAAGCATTGAGACATGAAAAACTGGATGAACAATTGAAAGCTCCTGGGGTAGCTCTAATTTATATGCAACCTGTCCAAACCTTTTAATAATCTTATACGGCCCTATGTAATGTGGGCTTAGTTTTCCTTTCTTACCAAATCTCATAACACCTTTCATTGGGGACACCTTTAAGAATACCCAATCTCCTACTGAGAATGTCAGTCCTCTTCTTCTAGCATCCGCATATGATTTGTGATGACTTTGGGCTGTTTCTAGCCGTTGTCGTATCACCTTGAATTTTTCCATGGCTTGTTGGACTAGATCTGGACCAAGCAAGGTGGTTTCACCCACTTCAAAAACCATCCTATAGATGATCTACATTTCCTTCCATATAAAGCTTCATACGGTGCCATCTTGATGCTTGATTAGTAGTTGTTATTATAGGCAAATTCAATAAGTGGAAAATGGTCCACCCAACTACCTTTGAAGTCCAATGCACAAGCCCGCAACATATCTTCAAGTGTTTGAATGATGCGTTATGCTTGACCATCTGTCTGCGGGTGGAAAGTTGTGCTTAAATTCACCTGTGTTCCTAAGCTCCTTTGGAAGGATTTCCAAAACTTTGCGGTGAATTGAGCCCCCCATCAGATATAATGGAGATTGGGACCCCATGTAGCCTAATTATCTATTTGAGGTATAGCTTTGCATACTCTTCGACTGTATAATCACTCCTAACCGGCAAGAAGTGTGCTGACTTTGTGAGTCCATCAACTACCACCCATATGGAGTCAAACTTCTGAAATGAGCGAGGCAACCTAGTAACAAAATCCATATTAATCATATCTCACTTCCATGTTGGAAGCTCTATACATTGCATATAACCTCTCGGCTTTTGGTGCTTTACCTTAACTTGTTGGCAATTCGGACACTGAGCCACAAATTCTGCAAGGTCCTTTTTTATGCCTTTCCACCAAAACATTCCCTTCAGGTCATGATACATCTTAGTTAATCCTGGATGGATAGAATATCTTGAATGATGGGATTCTTCCATTATTCTCCTTCTTATTCCATTTATGTTAGGAACGCATAATCTATTTTGGCAATAAAGTACTCCATTTTGGGTAATTTCAAAGCCCTTCATTGTACCTTGACCCATCTTCTCCTTAAGTCGCCGTAGAATAGGAACTTTGAACTGTTTTTCTCTTACCTCTATTACTAATGAAGATTCCGCAACATTATGCACAATAACCCCTTCCTTTGGAGTTTCACTAAAGCGAACTCCCAAATTGGCTAGTTGACGTGGATCCTTAGCGACTCCATGACTTACCACGGTCTGATCCTCAATATTCACAGTTGCCTTGCGTCTCAAAGCATCAGCTACCACATTTTCTTTCCTGGATGGTATAGTATATCAACATCGTAATCCTTTATTAGCTCCAGCCACCTCCGCTGCCTTAAATTTAGGTCTTTCTGTTTAAATATGTATTGTAGGCTCTTATGATCAGTATATATGTCAACATGAACTCCATACAAATAATGGCGCCATATTTTCAAGGCAAACACAACAACTGCTAGTTCAAGGTCATGTGTTGGGTAGTTTTTCTCATGTGGCCACAGTTGTCTCGAGGCATAAGCAATTACCCTACCATGTTGTGTCACTACACACCCTAAGCCAACCCCTGAAGCATCGCAATACACCGCATACCCCTCTGTGCCTTCTGGAAGCACTAATACAGGTGTAGAAGTTAGCCTGCTTTTCAACTCTTGAAAGCTCCTTTCACATGCATCATTCCATTGAAATTGAGTCGCTTTATGTGTCAACTTTGTTAGAGGTGCAGAAATAGAAGAAAAACCTTCAACAAATCTATTGTAATAACCTGCCAACCCTAGGAAGCTTCGAACTTCTATGGGTGTTGTTGGCCTTGGCCAATCTTTCACCGCCTCTATCTTTTGTGAATCAACCCTTATTCCTTCATCGGATACAATACGACCCAAGAATGCCATTGATTTTAACTAAAATTCACATTTGGGAAACTTGGCATACAATTGCCGATCACGAAGAACTTGTAATACCTGCCATAGGTGATTTGCATGGTCCTCTTCTGATCTTAAATACACCAAAATGTCATTTATAAATACTATCACAAAGACATCCAAGAATGGCTTGAATACCCTGTTCATTAAGTCCATAAAAACTGCTGGTGCATTTGTTAGCCTAAATGACATAACAAGAAATTCAAAGTGACCATAGCGTGTCCTAAAGGCTGTCTTGGGTATATCTTTCTCCTTCACCCTCACTTGGTGATAACCTGACCTCAAATCAATTTTAGAAAAGCATTTGGCACCCTGTAACTGATCAAATAAATCATCAATCCTGGGGAGGGGGTATTTGTTTTTAATTGTCACTTTATTCAATTGCCGATAGTCAATACACATTCTCAAAGTGCCATCCTTTTTACGTGCAAATAACACTGGTGCACCCCAAGGGGACACACTAGGTCTTATAAAACCCTTCTCTAACAAATCTTTAAATTGCTCCTTTAAGTCACGTAATTCTGTCGGGGCTATTCTATATGGAGGGATAGAAATAGGTTGAGTGCTTGGAAGTAAGTCAATGCCAAAATCTATTTCTCATTTTGGAGGTAAACTTGGAAGCTCTTCGGGAAATACATCAACAAATTCATTCACTATGGGAACAGATTGAAGAGTTGGTGATTCTTCTTGCATATCCCTTACTCTAACTAGATGACATATATATCCCTTTGACATCATCTTCCTTGCCTTAAAATAGGAGATAAACTTACCCTTTGGTGCCCCAACACTGCCTTCCCATTTAAGGACTGCCTCATTTGGAAAGTGGAAATACACTCTCTTAGTTCGGCAATCCAAAGTAGCATAGCAAGAAGCTAACCAATCCATACCCATTATAACATCAAATTCCACCATATCTAACTCAATAAGGTCAGCCAATGTGTCACGGTCACAAATGGTTACTACACAGTTATAATAGACCCTTCTAGCTATAATAGATTCACCGGTTGGTGTAGACACTTCAAATGGCTCGTTCAATAATTTAGGTGTTCTTTTAAGCTTCCCAGCCACTAGTGGAGTGATATATGATAATGTAGAACCAGGGTCAATTAATGCATACACATTATGTGAAAAGATGGACAATGTACCTGTGACCACATCAGGTGAAACTTCCAAATTTTGCCGACTCCCCAGAGCATAGGTGCGATTCTGGGCTCCGCTGGAGCTAGCTGCCCCTCTACTACCTCTACCACGGCCTGTAGGTGTTTGCTGACCCCTACCTAATGGAGGAACAGATGATGATAATGCAACAACTGACCCAGTAGGTTGTGCTATATCACCTGTACGTCTTCTTAGGCAATCTCTCATCATATGCCTTGGTACACCACACCAATAACAAGCATCTGCCCCAACACGACATGTACCTAAATGACTCCTCCCATATTGTTTTCAAGGCTGCCTAGGAGGAATCTGCGGGCTGGCCAAATATCCTATTATCCGTGCACCTTGTCCCTCACTTCTTTGATTAAACTGATTACCTCTAGGCCCTTGAAGTTGCGGTGGAGCACTGACTGCAGAGTAGGAGGATGATGGTCTATGGTGGTTTATTAGGAAATCAGGGCCTAAACTCACCTTGGGACGGTATAAACTGCCCTGTAGATCTGGCCCTCTTGGACTGCCCCCTTTCTAACTCTTGTGTCCTTCTTCTTTGCCTCTGATCCTCTAGTTTTTGTGCAAATGCTTGCATCCTCGCTATATCTATGTCTTTATTCAAAGAAGCAATGGTGCAGTCTTTGACCAGATACGAATCCAACCTATCCACATATCGATAAACTCTATCTGCCATAGTAGCAAAATGATTTAGAGGTTAGAAATAATCAGCCTACAACACGTGGCTCTATGGCATAATCTAAAGAATGAAAAGAAAGTGACAACTCCTAAATGCCACATAGCCTCCTGCTTATAAATGTGGTGCACAACACATCCATAAACAAGACTCTACATAGACACGGCTTTGTAGACTCCCTAGGACGACCTGCTCTGATACCACTTCTGTAACGCCTTAAGTCCCATTAAGGCGGACTGGCACCCATTGCCGACAAGGCTCGGGAGAACCAACATATAACTATGCACCTGCTATGAACATTTAAGAGGTTTCCATATTCAACATGCTGTCAGAAGAAAGTAAACTGTATTAACAAGCCAAAAGTAAATGCATAAGACTAGGCCGTTGGAGCCACGATGTCTACAGTATACTACTTGGCCACACTTTAATTTATATAGTCTACAAAGCCTCTAGGTAAAGAGAAATATCCATATGGGTCGGGACAGGCCCCACCTCATGACCAACTATACAATACAAAATACAAGTTCTAAACACACAAGCCCCAAAGCAACCTGGAGCTTAGTAATAGCAGCTGGATAGTCATGTACCCTTACTGGGGAGATCTAGTAACTCCTGTACCTGCAGCATGAAATGCAGGTCTCCCGTAAGGGATGATAGTACGAGATAATGTACTGAATATGTAAGGCAGGAAATACTGTATATGAAATAAAAACTCAAATGATATCACACACTAGTGTGTAAGGATGAAAAGACCACCTTTAGGCATACTGTGGAATCATGTACTTTATGTCTTTTTATTACTTTACCTTTCTTTACTATATAATCTGTGCATAATATATCATGTAAATGACCAGCTGATCAGTGGTGAATCAATAACGGGATCGACCCATGCTAGGCTTTCCTTTAACCCCGGGGATACCC
Organism: Solanum rostratum; assembly: GCA_029948455.1. Lineage (NCBI taxonomy): Eukaryota > Viridiplantae > Streptophyta > Magnoliopsida > Solanales > Solanaceae > Solanum > Solanum rostratum. The sequence continues at coordinate 27,064,264 of CM057051.1, forward strand.
CCGGTAATATGGGATCAACCCATGCTAGGTGATTCTTCCACCCCAGGGATACCACCCATTAATAAGCAACTGTGAGTTATCTTTTATTTACTTTCCAGATGATTCTTTTGGTGGTCATAACCTTTAGAACTGTAGGAATATAGACATGTGACATATAAACAACCATAAAAGATAATACCATAATGAAAAGAGAGATACACAACTAATGAACCATATATGAGATTAAACAACACATGGACTTTGTTTGGGTAAAAAGGACTCATCTATCCTTGGTATCCAAGTACGTATGCAGGTTTGATCATGGCTATGTATGGGAACATATGAACATGGTAAAGAGTGGAGACAAGGTTAGCAGCCATGTCAAAATTTGTATGTGCCTTTATGTGCTAAGGAAGAACTTAGATTTCATGCCAAGTAATAGGAAATCAAGTTGCCTTACATACCTCGCTGTACTATCTCGTTATTACCTCAGAGTAGTATCTTTTTCCTCCAAACACTTATCTATAATATAGTAGGTGATAAAACTAATATTAGCAGCCAATAAACACATCTCGGTAATCTAATTTCACCCAAAAATAATATCCGGGCAGCAAGCTCGGCATTAGCAACCAAAGAGTATTCTTTCAACATTTCCACCCCTAATCGTATTTTCTAATACATGTTCTCATATACATGTCTTATCCAGCTTGTTTTAGTCCCACAACAGTGTTACCATAGTTCATAAAGTACAACATACAATAATTCTACCCAACACGCAAGTAGGCAACGTAACATTACATCCTTTCGCTACATTTCGGCGTCAACAATTCCAAATATGTTTCAACCTCAACCAAACTGTCCTCAACATTTTTACACACAAATACAGTCCTAAAACAGTACAAAAACAGTCCCCCAAGTGGATGGAAAACATGAGAAAACCATTCCCAAAATTCAGTCCACAAATTCCTACTAAGAGCGCAATTTAGGTATCATATAAGAACTCATTTTCGCGGAAGATAAAAATGGTGCAGCAGCCTTCTTATACCACTACAGAATCAAACCTTGTTAAAAACATACATATTACTTCATAATCCAGCCAACCAACAAGAGAAAATCCTCTAAATTAACAAGAAAAGTGGACAACAATCTTTGGAACACATGCTGTCCCAAATTCCTGCACAAGTACAACCAGCATACTCTTCATGTTTCTCATGGAAAAATTACACCAAACCATAGGTATTTTTACTTACCTTAGCCCTCAAGGATTAGATGCTCTTCAAGAACCCTAGAGGTGAGCCTTGGCTGCTTTAGAAAATGAAGAGAGAGAAGAAGAAACTTGGAGAGAAATCTGATTTTTGGCTTAAGAAAATGACTAAAAGATGCTGGTTTTTGCTCCCTTTTATATGGACACTTTTGGCCGACTTTCTTTTGGATTTCCAGCATTACTTTATTAAGGTTATGATGCAGCAACTTGGCTTTTCACTTGGGCCTTATTGGGCTTCAAGTGGATAGGCTTTGTTGCAAAATTTCCTCCTTTGTACCCACTTAGTTTGGGCCCTAGTTGTGAATTGGGTTGTGAATGTAATTTGGCTCTTTTCCTATTCAACTTGGCTGAAAATGTTATCATTTTATGATTCTAAACCATGGGCCCAAATGACATCCTTAACTCAGGGTTCATTCGCCGTCGGACTTGAACAAATTCGGTGTTGGGCCTTGTCTCTGTTTACCTAGCCTATTTAAGCTAAGCACGTAGGTGACTCACCTGTTAGCTTCCTAAGTCTCAAAAGCACCTCACTTATTTTACTTCATTTAAGCTCACAATCTCCTTAGCTTGACTTTAAAATATATATACTCGACCATCTTAATCGTTAGACGTACATATACCCCTTTAATCTAAAATTCACGCATTTTTAAAATGTGTGCGAATTTGGCCCTGCCATATCATGTTTCATCTGCGTTGGACTAGTGCATGTAAGATATGGGGTGTTACACTTATATCGAAGGCCTCGGAGCTGATGGAACTATCAGAATCCCATTTGAGTCCATTTATCCTCATTTTACTTCAAAAAACAATTTTAAGGTATAAAGCCTCCAAAACATGGAAAACTACATTACTTCCAATCGAGCAACTAAGAGACTGTGCTATGAGTTCTAGCAGGTCAAAAATGACCTGGGGTTGCTAAAGGAATGCTCTAACTAAGAAAAAATGAGTAAAAACACAAAGCGGCAAAGATGTAGCACAACTTGAGTCAGCACTACTAATGGTATGGTATGAAAAAAGACATAACTGACTTCGTGTCCAAGTGTTTGACATGCCATCAGGTTAAGTGTGAGCACTAAAGACCCGGGGGTGAGTTTCAAGGATGCCTATTCCTACGTGGAAGTGAGAGTGAATAACCATGGACTTTGTGGTGGGTTTACCCACTACAATGGGTTGTTATGACTCCATTTGGGTGATTATGGATCATTTGTCTAAGTATGCTCCTTTTATTTTGGTCAAGGTTAAGTAAACGACGAAGAAGTTGTCTCATCTTTATATTAGTATAATTGTTAGACTTTATGGAGTGCCTATCTCTATCATATATGATTAGGGGTCTTTGTTCATATCTCATATTTGGAAGGCCCTACAACATAGGTTGGGCACTCGATTATACTTGAGTACGACATTTCACCCTCAGATAGATGGGAAGTCTGAGATGACTATTCAAGTGCTAAAAGATATGCTCCGAGCATGTGTTATTGACTTGGGTGCCAGGTAGGACCAACATTTGCTCTTGGTAGAGTCTACTAATAACAACAATTACTATTCCAGTATCTAGATGGCTCTTTTTGAGGCTTTGTATGGGCGGAGATGTAGATCACCCAAGGTTGGTTTGATTATGTTATGGTGGATAGCCTAGATATTGATTTGCTTAGAGGTACCATGGTACAAGTTTATTTGATTATGATTCAGTTTCTCACAACCTAGAATGGTCAGAAGAGTTATGCTGATAGATGGGTTCCGTCATTAGAGTCCATGGAGGGTGACTGGTTATGCTCGGGGATTTTTCCCATGAAGGGTATCATGAGGTTTAACAAGAAATACAAGCTCATCCCTAGGTATATTTTCCTTTTGGGATCCTAGAGCGAGCGTGAGAGATGGCACATAGGCTCATTACGACCTAGTCTCTCTTCTATGCATCTAGCGTTTCATTCTCGGTGCTATGGTATTACATTCTGAAGGAGTCTGATGTGATCTCTCTTGATTCAGTAGAGCTAGGTCCAGAGTTGACTTATGAGGAGAAGCCAGTGACCATTTTAGACAGACAGGTCGAGAAGTTGAGAACTAAGGAGATAGCTTCAGTGAAGGTTCATTGGAAACATCATCCCATGGGAGAGACTACTTTGTAGACTGATTCTAATTTATTGATTTGTTACCCCTACCTTTTTGAGACTTCTAGTATGTCCCTTGCCTTATGTTCGAGGACGAATATAATTTCTAGTGGTGGATGATCAATGACCATAAAGTTCATTTTTGATATTCAATAAAATTACTATTTTACCTCTTTCGATAGTGACCTCGAGTTGTGTTTGATTGATTTTAAAAGTTAGTTTTTGAAAAAATTGTAAAAGTTGGGATTTTTGCTAAAGATTGGATTTTTGAAGTTTTAGTTGCCTAATTTTGATATTTTGCGTGATTTGAAGATATGAATCTTGGAATGGAATTCATTGATTCCATCAGTTTTGGAATTTAGAAATTGGTCTAGCACAGTTGTCGAATTAGATTTGGAATTTTTATGTCGACTTTAGGTTCGGAGTTAGAGAGTGAGTTAAATTTTAACTTAAATTTGACTATGTTCAACGTTTTGAGTTTCAATACTCGTATTGGATTTTTAATGATTCCATTGATTCTGAAAGGTAATTTTTGTGCTAGAACAAGCTTCATTTGATTTTTGAGAGTTTAAGTAGCGGTTTGGCATTTCAAGTGGCCTAAGTTAGTTTAGTTATGTCTACTCAAATTTTGGGTCAAGGAAATCTTGGATTCAATTTTTGACGATTCCATTGAGTTGGAATTGTCAAATTTAGTGGGGATGTATATATAGTTTGTGTGCGCAAGGTTCCAAATAAATCTTGAGGTTTGATTATGAGCTTTTGAAATTATTGAATTTTTTCTGTATCTGGCGTTGTGTCTGGCCTCGCTTTACCGAGGCCCTGATAACTAAAACGTCACGTGCCGAGAGGGGAGGGGAGGGTCACACCATAGTGAGCCATTGCTAAAGAGTCCAAGCTTCACATTAGCGAAGTCCGCACTTTTTGTGGGTGTCTCTTTACCGACATTAGAAGCCTAGTTTTCAGGCCCTTGTCGTGAACTTTTGGCATTTTCTTCCTTTCTGATCTTTAGAGCTTTGCTTGGATAATTTTCACTGGGTTTTTCGATTGACTTTGATTGAAAAAATATATTTTCAACCTACCTCTACATTACCTATTAATTATTCCTTGATTTTAAGATCAAATTTGGAGTTTCAATTGAGAAAATTGGAGATTTTTCATAGACATGGGTTCTTTATAAAAATGACAATTCTTAGCTTATTTTAGCTACGTTTTTAATTGATTTTTCACTAATGTGTTCCGGATCGTGATAGGAACATTATCATCTGTAATATCCTGATTTTGGCTTCAATTTTCAATTTAAATTTTTTGATTATTTTGCCCTTTTCCTCGAATTGCTTGATTTTGGTATCATTAGGTTTAGATTGTGACTGCGGATTCATTTTTGGATAAATTATGGTGTTTCAAATTTGATTCCAAAGGGGAAGATGCTCTGATTGGATTATTGTTAGGCTAATTCAAGGCAAGTGGATTTGAAATCTTGTTAAGTTTAATTAAACTTAATATTTTCCTTTCTTTGTGTATTTGGGGATTAATGAAATGGTTTCACGGATATGATTAGATAGTGGGGATGTTGATGTGATTATGAACTGACTCTTGAATTGATGCGTACTTGTCAATGATAATGGCCTTAAGTTGATAATATAGATTGAGCTTACAACACCGATTGTTGAAGTGTAGAAGTTATTCATATTGATCTAATTATTGAACTTTGACTCATGTTATATGGAAATGACTATTGAAGTACTTTACATGTGATGTTGAGCTAGTTATATAATCTAGTATTTGTTGAAATTATTAAAATGAATACTTGAGAAATGTGGATTAAATGAGGAGTAGTCCTAAGCGATAATGATATAGTGGTTGTTGAGAACTAGAATTATGACGTGACATGATTATTGTGTGTTTCTATTAATGATCATCCAAATGTTGAAAGAACTATGATATTGAGCATTTGATTGTTTCATGGTAAAAAGGCCGAAGGAAAATGATTCCGGCTAGAAAGGAAAAGATAAAAAAAGAAAACCCAAAGGAAAATAGTTCCGATTAGAAAAATAAAAGGAAAAAAAAGTCAAATGGATGTGATTCTGGTTAGATATAAAAGTTAAATGCCAAAGAAAAATAGTTTTGGCGGATACATGGTTCATCTGTGGTCCCCATGGGTTTCGATCTCATTATATCCGTGGAGATGTATCAGATAATAGCCATGCATCACAATTATTTGACATTGAATCATTTTGCTCACATATCATGGCATTCCATTCCATTCTTCATCATTTCATTCCTTATCATTAATGTGTGTGGTTTGTACCAAGGGTTATATTGTTGATTGGCTATGTACTTGTATACTATTGAAATTGATTGGTTGGCACATTGTGAATTGAGACTTTGACTATATATTATCTCTATTGTGTATGTTGTCCTTGCCTGTGTGCAGGTTTGTAGTGTTGGAGGTGTGTTGTTAGGATGGAAGAAGTACTAGAGTTCTTTATTCTCCACTTGTGTTTAAGTCCTCTTGTTGGGTACTTTTGGTACTCGCCCTTATTTTTCTACGCATGTGTGTAGGTTGTGAACCCAGATCCTATTGATGTTCCTATTATCTTACGGACCATGCTTGTGATAGATTCAGAGTTAGTTACTTGTTGTTGCACCCTACTCTCAAGACTATCTGACTTCTTTATTAGTTTTGTTCTATTTGAGAAACAAAGACTATTGAGACTTGTATTATTTATTTCTGATTTTGATGTAGTAGAGGCTTGTGCATGTGACACTAGTTCTGGATGGTTTTTATTTTATGGTCTTGTCCCTGATGCCTTATCATTTGTTATTAAAATTATATTATTGTTTAAGCTTCTACATTATTCTTTTATTATCTGTTTAGAATGACTTTTCTCGGTGGGATAAAGGTAAATTCCATCACACCAGATTCCGAGTCATGACACCCTTATCCGCGACTATTCCGCCATGTCAGCCACTTATCCCATAAGGAAGAACCACCATAGAAAGATTTCATCCCATTGTGGCAAATTGTACCGAAATAGAACTCGTAACTACATCCTAAGTCTCCATTTTACAATACATCCTGAAACCATGACGTTCAATATTTAACGCTTCATGCAAAAATCAATTTTGAGAGTTCTTCTTGTCCAAATTTTATTTTGTAAAGCTGTACAAGGTCCTTATAATCTTGGATATCAATTTAAATGGCTAAACTCAGAAAACAACCAACCATACATTACAAGATTACCGTAGACCTCGCCCGAGTCAAAATTTATCCATGTTTGGTCCAGACTCAAAATTTTTAAGCTACTACTCAGAAATTTTCTGGCCTAATTTTCTTCCCCATTGGCCTGCCCATAACAACGGGGTTAGGTCATTACAAAATCCTGTCTTCAAATTATTTTTATATGTATATAATAGAAAATCATAGTATATACACTTTAACATATAAAAATATTGGTATACATATCATGCATATAGGTTAGCCCATAAATAAATACAGTCATGATATCATGAAGACAAAAACTAAAGAAGTCACACTAATACATAATAAGATCCGATTTGATCTTAGATGTTGAAGTAGAAACTTGAAACTCTAAAATATGAGTTTTAAAAATTGTGATTTATGAGTTTTTGAAATTAGTGATTTTTAGAATTTGAAATTGTGTTTCAACATGCACTTACTTGCAACACATATCTACCCAAAAAAGTACTGTAGTCATAGTAAAAAAAGTAAGAGGCGCATTAAAATAGGGACTATGCGCCCACATAAATTTATAACCACAATGATAATGCATGCAAGACAAGGTTCGAAAGTCTTATAAATAAAAATAGTGTAAAGCACATATATTTTTCAAGCAACAACACAAATACACAATTAAAAATGCTTCAGGCAAGTACTTCAAATTAAACAAGCATATTTATTTAAAAGGAGCTCTCTGAGGAATTCCCTTTCTCTTGTGCTTCTTCTTCATCTTAACATTCTTTCCCCATATGGCTTCCACCTGCAAATTCCATCATAACATATGTTATTATACATGATTGTATGCAAAACGATTTATGTTTGTTGGCAGTGTAAAGATATAACACTCCTACTGTCCTAATTCAAGTGTATTGTTATCTTTATTTTTGGTCTATCTCAAATAGTGTGATTTTTTTTTTGTATGTAGTACTCTATCTGTACAAATTATGTGACACACTTTTATTTTTGGTCAGTTCCAAAAAGAATGATACAGTATAGTAGCAATTTAGCTTTAAAATGCGCATTTTACCTTTAATGAGAGACTTATAGCTACACAAGCATCTATGAGTAGTTTTGGACTACAAATTTTAAAACTCTTTTTTCCTTTCTTAAAATCCATATCATGTCAAAGAACATCACATAAATTGAGACGGAGGGAGTATGTTTTTGTAATTTTAATACTCTACGTGAAAAGATTAAGATTACAACATTTAGGATTATACACATCTCTAATTTAAGATCACAAGATTCAAAAGTTTCTTTTTATTTATAAACTATTCAAGTATAATTTCTGAAATTCAACTCAAAAAAGATTTTAAAAAGTCCATCGCTAGACAATAACTTAGATTGAAACAAAGGAAGTGATATGTACCTGACATGCAATGCTACAGAAGCAAAACTGCTCTGGGTCATGCAATCTCCTTTTGCAAGTGTGACAAGTAGGATCTCCCTGAATTAGAGATCCTGATCCACAGTGTGGCAATGGATTCAAAGAGACTACCCATTTCTTGTTACATTTGTATGGCTGCATAATGAAAATTATATATCTTTATCACTATCATATATGTAAAAACAACAAAGAATTGTACATAACTTGTTACTGCTAAGTAATTAATCTTTGTCAGATAATCAAGCATTAAACAACCGGTTAAAAGCATTATGCCCACATCTATCCACCATAGAAAAACTTTAGAATTCAAGCTTTGTTAAGCATAACTTCAAATGAAAATATTTGATCTTCATATAACTAGAATTTTGAAATTTTTGCATCAAACAAAAAGAGCTAAACTAAATCGATTTTCGCATAAATTCAGGCAAAATTAACAAACCAGCCATATATGTCTTAGGAAAAGATTGAACTTCAACTATTTTGTTCAAGCTCAATTTCAAAGAGGTGGATAGACTTGCAAATATTTACACACAATATGACTTAGTTGGCTCGAACAGAGAAAAAACAAGAGTGAAACTAGTAAAACTTTTGCTTTTAGAATGGAGGCTCCCAAAATTAACAATGATATTATGAATTTATTCTCATTTAAACTAGAAGATTATGCATATATAAACACTATCTATTTTTTTTACCATAAATATTGTAGAACTTTGAATTAAAAATCTCAAATTTTCATTTGATAAATAGCATATTTACAACAATAAACAAAATAATATATCATGAACAAGTGACTAACATCATATTTACAATTGTATAATCCTCAGTTAAATGTTCAAATTAATTAATGTTCAAAGCATATACACATTAGTCAATATGATCTCTTTTATTTTTTAGTTGTAACTATGAATATCAATTTTAATTTACCTGAATTTTGTTACAGTCAATGTGATTCTTCATCTCCTCAAGAGGAACAACGTCTTTGTAAACATGTCGATAAATCTTTAGTAGGTCATGATCATTGTGTTTGTTTGTAGAAATACAATACTGACATAAATCTGAATCACATGTGATGCAATACTTGTTCAATTCATTTTTTTGAACTTGAGTATGCACCAAACATGGCCCGAAGAATGTCTTCTTTAAAAATGGCCCTAGCCATGCTGGCATATTGCTGCTAGTGTTAGGTCCCAATTCCTCCTACAAATATAGTCATCATAATAATAGAATATAATATTCCCAATTGATTTAATTGAATTGCCAAAATTTTTTTTTTGCACTCTTCGAAATAGTAACTCACCTGAAATAATACGATTATCAAATATACATACATAAAAAGTAAAGTATAAAGAAAATTAAAAAAAATACTTATCAAGCTAATTATCTCTTCAAAAAGTCTTTCCAACTATTTTAAAAATAAATTTATTTGAAATGATATTGTCATCAAATATCAAACTAATTATCTCTCAAGTGTTTCATCCAATATTTGTTTAATTTGATGAAGGTTAATGAACTTTAAAGGTTTAATATTTTACTAAGGCTTGTTTAGGAATAAGTAAATCCAATCAATTGATTAAGACAGTTATTGCTTCTTGTTAATGATGAAACTTGTCTAGTTTAGAGTTCAATTTTTGGGAGAAACTAAGTCGTCAATTCTCTTTTGATACTTGACTAAGTTCTACGAACATCTACATTTATTATATATATAACATATAACCTGAAAGAACAGATACTTGACAGCTATGGGTTTCTTGGCCCTTCTATGTGGTTTTCGTAGATTCTCTTTTGATACTTGACTAAGTTCTACGAACATCTACATTTATTATATATATAACATATAACCTGAAAGAACAGATACTTGACAGCTATGGGTTTCTTGGCCCTTCTATGTGGTTTTCGTAGATTATATATTGAAAGATGAGAAACACTTAGTGGAACACAAGAAAGAAATATTTATATAAATTCTTAAGTTAATGACATTATATATATCAATTATTCGAAATTAACAAAAACTAACACCAAATCATATATAATTTTTGGTCCATTAACAAAAACATACACCAAATCATATATATGTTTTGGTCCAATCTTATGTCCAACTTTCTCCTTGACATATTGTATGCGCGGCTTAAGGGTTGTTTGGTATGTGGACTAAATTATCTCGATATTATGATGTTAAATTATAATTGTTAAAATAATTTATCCCATGATGAAGGTGGGATAAAATAATTTCAAGTTTGATGAAATAAGGTGGAATATTTAGGAATTAGTATGAAATTAGATCAAATTATATCGTCCAAAAACATATATAACTCTAATCTCAAACATAATTATTTTATCTGCATACTAAACAATCCTAATACTCATGGCATTTGCTTAAACCTCATCCCTGATCTTTGCATGTCATAGAGAAGCCACGTCACCTTTTATGAGCTTTTGTGACACTTTTTCTTTTTAGAGAGACATCTGGTACATTTGGAATGTACTAATCTAGGTTCAGATCAAATAGATCCCATTAAAGGAAAAAATATAGGATTTCTCTATTTACAGAGTTAAAAAATAAAGTGTTGATTAAGAATGAAGGAATATCATCCATCCGATGACATTCCTTGATAATGCACACTAAGAAGGAGGGAAAGTTGTGTAGAGCTGAGGTCAGTCATCTCACAAAATCTAAAAGATGTGATAGGTTAAATTATTTGATCACCTCATCTAAAATCCTTAATTATATAAATGAAATATTTTATCAATTTTGTAGAACTATAATATATTTTATGAGGTGTGAGCTTGTCATTTTATTAGTCAATCATATGAAAATATAATAAATGAATGACTATGAAACTCAAATAAAATTTTATGGCTTTAATTTGATATCAATATCAAAGATTTGGACGGTTCACTAAATTATTTTTTTCCTCACCTCCCTATTAGGTATTGGGATAATTTCCAAATATGGTTAATAAATTTGCTAATCAAGATATTAGAAAATAATATTTTGAATTTCTTCATCTAAAACAAAAATTTTCAGCTTAAAATATTAAGATAAAAGAGTCCCCTTGACTGCAATAGATATCTTATGGAGAAAATTGTTAGTAAACTTATTGAAGGGTCCTATTAACATGCATTCAATAGGAATTGAACCTATGATTCATCAATTATAAGTCAGGTATCCTCACATACTGACATAGAACTATATATTTTCTCTTATATCCCATCACACATGTAATAGAGTCTAGAATTTGCATGTGAATTAAAATTTTATTTTACTTCATCTTTTTACTAATTTGTCAAGTAGATGATGATGTCTTTATAGGCTAGAACGAGGGTTTGAAGCAAGGAGATAGTCTCAACACGCTTTGAAGTTTATTTGTAGCAAATAGTAAGTTGGCTTGACATAGTCAGGAGTGTTGTTGAAATATAACTAGTGGCTCAATACATGGTCCAAATTAGGGGAGAGAAGCTCAAATCAAGTCTATGAGTTGAGTTGAAAGAAAGAACTCAACAAAGACATAGAATTATGTTTTACAAGATGATTTAGGGTAAAATGGTTATTTAATTATAGCCGTGATAAGCTCTTTTTCCAACGTGAAAAGAATTAGAATGAACAACTAGAATACAAGATCATTGAAAGTTATATTCTAGATTCATTTATAGACAATAATGTGTATATGACATCAAATTAGAATACAGTTAAAATTATAAAACTATCACAAGTTTGATTTTACAATACAAACAAATTGGTAAAGCACAAGATAACTCTCCCCCCCCCCCCCCCCCCCATATATAATATGACATAGAAATGAGACATTAGAGCCTTTTACACATTGATACTTGCCTAAAGTCATTTCTTTTTCTTTCCAAAATTAACGAGATGACATCATTAGTGAAAAAGCATTTTAAGAATTGTCATGAGCTATATTTTTAGTTTATATATTTGTAAATGGATGTCTGGGATTGATAACTTAATTTTCTTTTTGGCTTTTATAATTTTATGTTAGTTAAGCATATTATCATCAAGTTGACTAAAAAATGTGTAATCATAGAATAGGTAGTGCTCTCTAATCTTATATGATTCATGCTTGCTAATAGTTACTGGAGGTTCATTACCTCACTAGGATAGGTAAAGTAAGGCTTATCCCCTCTTGCTTCTACTTATCTCAACACCTCACTAGGATAGGTAAAGTAAGGCTTATCCCCTCTTGCTTCTACTTATCTCAACTTATTATTTTTAATTTAATTTTGTTAATAAAAGACCGCTAGACATGTGGCATAAAATTGTCAAAAAATTCTTTTATTTTGTAAAGACACATATACACATATAACATGAAAGAGTTTTTTAAGAAAAGACTTGTGATATATAAGTTTAGACTTGAAAATATTAGTTGAAACATAAAATCAAGAGTAAATTTAATGCCTGAAAGTTTGCTAAATAATTCAATAATACCTTTTAATTAGTAGAACTTGTGACTAAATAAAAATCATGCTATTGAAATAAATCTAAAATAATGACAGCGAGTAATTCCCTCATGAAATTAAGTCTTGAAAACTTCTTAATAGATTATCAATTTCTAGATGTTACAAAGATCAATTGTTTAAAAAAAGATGATGTAATTATTAATTAAGTTTCAATATATTTCATTAATTTTTTTTAACAATAATTTCATAAGGTAGGACCAAAATCAAATTCTTGAACAATTTTTACCTTTTTTACAAATCATCTAAGATACCTATATACCTGGAATAGTAAATCGCACACAAAAACATAGAAACAAACAATCAATTTTGAACAAATTAAAATTCCAATAAAAAAATACCTACAACTTGAATATTAAAACTAACGAAAAAATTAAAAATTGGTAATGCTATGCATATATATGTATGTACCTGTCCAATTGTTTCAAAAGATGATGAATCGGAGCTATTCATTATTTCCTTCCAGTTCTTCTCTCTAGAGAATTTCAATTTTCTTTAAATGGCATTTGAAGAAGTCAGAGAAAACTACTAGTAGGATTTTGTTTTCTTGAAGTGTACTTAAAATGGCAAGACAACAATTGAAATAATAAAGACAAATTTTGTCTTGTAGAGCATAAGGACAAGTTGGCCCCCAATATTGAACTGTTAATTATGTTTCAAGAGATAACGGTGATATGTTCGATGAGGAAATGTGAAACATTTCTTCCAAATATACCCTTAAGATGAGAAACGAATAATCCAAGAGGGATTTTCGAATTGATAAAACTCAAAGTTTTGAGGTTGAATTATGTATATACACAAGGGATAGTATTGTCATTTCATTTTGCTAGCCAAATAGTGTGAATACAACTAGATTTTGTAACACTATGAATTTTTTTCCTTATCATTCTATTCCTCCATTTTAAGTTTTTTCCCCAAAAAATACTATATGTGAAGTCAAACTTTTCTCAATTAAAATTTCTCCAAGTAAGGGGTTTGTACCTATTTATGATTCATCCATGTATAAGGTAATTAGATTTAGTAAATTTCGAAATCAAGGAATATTATTAATTGTGTGTATTGATTTTAGTTTTACATAAAAAAGAAATAAAATAGAAAAGGTAATTTATTGATTTTCTATCGAGATTTCAAGGTTGAATAGTCCTTAAAAAAAGAAAAAATAGTTTAACATTTATGCCCTTTTTCTGACATCTTCTTCGTAGTAGCATCTATAGAGATTTACTTTAATAATAGGATTACTACGAGGACTCTTTCCATGTAAATCTTTGTATCTGTGGAAAACATATTGAAGACAAAGAAACAAGGCACTCCCTTACCTTTTCTATACCATACTACTCTACTTACACACTCTTAACCTTTTACCACTTTAGGATCCTTGCTACTTTATTTGATCAATCACTAGCTTTAGAAGGAGAGAAACAAAGAATATGCAAGAAGAGAAAGGAATTTGCTGGAAAACTTACTCCTTTTATCCATTTAAACACCCCTATTATCAACTTACTCCAAAAAAATAGAGTACATAACTCCTAAAGCAACTAATTCCTAAAATATAGAAGAACCTACGAACTACTGCAATTAAAAAAAATTAAAACTCCTAAAGACTAGGTCGACTGATAAAAGAAATAAATGGACTAAACTTCAGACAGTTCCCCTTAAAGTAATGATTGCTAACAATCAGTTTACATCTTTTATCGTACTTACGCCTAGCAGCATTCTAATTTTCATGGATCACTCTCCCTTCATAGCCTTGGCGAAAATATCGGCAACTTGATCTTTTCTAATGCAGTAAATTAGAACAATTGTTTCATTATTGCTAAGATCTCTGAAGAAATACAACTTTACATCAATGTTCTTGCTTCTTCCATGTAACACCGGATTCTTGGATATCTAAATTGTTTAATCATTGTCAAAAAATCCTTAGTGGCTTCTATTTTCTTGAATTTTAACTCCTCCAAAAGTCTCCTCAACCAAATATCTTGACAAGCACAATCAGTCACAATAAGAAACTCAGCTTCTATAGTAGACAAAGTGAAAATAGGTTGCTTCTTAGTTGGCCATGAAATAGCACTAGACCTTAACACCAAAGCATAAGCTGAAGTGCTTTTTCTATAATTGCGATCACCAGCATTATCACTGTCCATTTACCGGCCAAGAAGATTGAGCTTTTCACTCTTTCTATAAATTAGTCCAAAGTCTCTCATTCCTTGGAACAAACGAAGAATTCTCTTGGCTTCCAGCAAGTGTATTTCTTTGGGATTCTCCATGTACCTATTGATTAAACTCATAAAGTACATTATGTCAGGCCTTGTAGTTGTGAGATACATCAGAATGCCCACAATTTGTTTGTAAAGTATGTTGTCAACTTTCTTTCTAGTAGGATCTTTATGTAGCTTCAAACCAAGTTCAACAGAAGTGTTAACTGGATTGCAATCCATCATCCAAAATCTTTGTAGAATTTCCTTTATATATTTCTGCTAAGAAAAAAGGGCCCCTTTTGCAAATTGCACTACCTCTATGCCAAGTAAGTAATACATCAATCCAAGGTCGGACATTTAAAACTCATCCATCATTGAGTTCCTCAAAAATGGCACCACAATTTCCAGTAAAAATGAGATCATCAACAAACAAGCAGATAATAAGCAATTTTCCTTCATCCCTGTCATCACCCGATTCCTCAGATCGTGATGGCACCTATCCAACACACCGATATGTAAACCTATCCCATAGCTCGGAACCATAGGCAATGAGTCGTTCAGTGGAAGACAACCATAACAAGTAAAAATTGCCATAATAAGGATAAGATATTCAAAATTTGAAGAAAATAATATTCCGGAATCCATCCTAAGACCTAGCATCAATAAGTATTCAAAATTTTAATGTACAAAATGAGAGTATAAATCTTCTTCAAATACAAGTAATAGTACATATTATCTCTGAATACAACGTAAAAATATGTCCAAATACAATGAGATGGAAATCGACAATTCTGTATGCCAACAACTCACCATAATCTCTGAAATTCTCAACCTGCTTTACACAAAAAGAAGTCAACAACGGGGACTTGCACTACAAATCGTAGGGGGCAGAAGTGGAGTATGAGTACTAAACAAATGGTACTCAGTAGGCATCGGCCGATTGAGTGTAATGACCCAGTTGGTCAATATTGTGTTTTTGTATTATTTCTATTGTCTTGAGCTTTTGTACAGTAACCTAAGACCTTTTATGACCTATTAGGACTATCCGGATGGTTATTGGGCGTTTTGGTTGTGAATTGCGTAAGTTTGCCGGTTAGCGAGAAGTTAAAGGCGCTAAAATGAAAATTTTGACAAAACCCTAATAAACAACCTCAAAATGGGATTCTGATGATTTCATTAGTTTCAGAACGATTGATTTGTGTTAGGAGGCTGGTTCGTCTGAGGATGGAGGGTCCTGGTATGATTTTAAGCTAAAAGATGCAAAATGAGTTCAACCAAAAGGTAAGAAAGTGTGTTTATGTAAAAACCTTAAGCTAAACGCACTCAGAATGTAAAGATGATGGCTCGTTCAGCTTCACAATGTCAAAAATAGTCTGAATCGACCGTTAATCAGTTGATAAGGGAATCCGATAGCATTTTGACCCCCCTTAGTCTTTTAGCTAAAATTAGCCGAAAGGATGTGTGACCCTCATTTTTCTGCAGGATGCTTTGTTAGAAATTCCTACTACACCATTGGATCTGGAATATCAAAATCAATGTGGTTATACTATTATTTTGCGTAAAATGGACATCGGACACCCCGAGAACGGCCTGGGTAAGTTTTGAAAAATGCTGGTGCAACACCAACAAACTTTACCCTCCGCATTCATACTAGTCAATGCCGTGTTCGCGGAGGCCAAGCTGGGGGGAGCTCCACATTCACGGAGAAGGGATGCCCCCCTACACCTAGCGTTCGCGGTGTCGATCCACGTTCATAGAGAAGGCGTAGATGGGCTATATATATGCCTTCACCCTTCGCGAAAAAAATTGTTTTAAACTTGCTTCAGCTATAAAAATCGCATTTTAAGTTTGTTTTTGACAATTCAAAGGTCCACGCAATTCAAATTCTACAAGGAACGTCATGGTGAAGTCAGAATTAGGATTCGGTATGCATTTCAAGGTAAATTCCCTGTTTTAGCTGAATATCTTCTCAAGAATTGTGAAACTTTTTTGGGTTGATATCATAGCCGATTCTCCATGGAATTAAGAAAAACATGAGTTTAAATTGTTTTATGTTCTGAGGGGAATGCTGTGGTGTAACACCCCACATCTTAGGTGTACTAGTCCTATACATATGGAACATGATATGATTAGGTTGAAGGAGCACCAACTTTAAAAGTGCCTAACTTTTGGACTGTAGGGCGATAATTGCGTTTAATACTTAAGACGAGTGAGTGTACATAAGTTTTAAGCCAAATTGAGGAAAGCACGACCTTAAACAAAGTGAAAGGAATTGAGGTGCTTGTAAGACTTTGGAAGCTAATAGGTGAGTCACCTACGTGCTTAGCTTAAATAGGTTAAGTAGACGAAGACGAGGCCCAACACCGAATCTATTCAAGTCCGATAAAGAATAAATCCCAAGTTAAGGATATAATTTTGGCTCATGGTTTGGAATTATAAAGGAAAAATATAGGCAGACCAAGATCAATAGGAAAAGGGCCAAAGTACATTTACCACACACTTCACAAATAGGGTCCAAACTAAGTGAAAGTAGAAGGAAAAAGAATTGGCAACAACGCCTATCAAATTAAAGCCCAATAAGGCCCAAGTGAAAGTTTCTGCATCACCACCTTAATAAAATAGGGATTAAAATATAAAAGAAAGTCGGCCAAGAGTGGCCCTTTAAAAGGGGTTAAAACCAGCCACTTTAAGTCATTTTAGCAAAGCCAAAAAAAATGAGATTTTCTTCCAACTTTTTCCTTGCTCTCTCTTGACTTTATGAAGTAGCCAAAGCACACCTTTAGGGTTCTTGAGGAGGACTTGATCCTTGAAGGCTAAGGTAAGTAGAAATACCCATGGTTTAGTATAATATTTCTATGAAAAACATGAGAAGTTTGTTGATTACACTTGTGCTAGAATTTTGGACAGCATGTGTTCCAAAGATTGTTGTACATCTTTTTTTGTTTATTAAGAGGCATTTCTCTTCTTCTTTGGCTGGATTATGAAGTGATATTGATGTTTTTAGCAAGGTTTAGTTCTGTAGTGATGTAAGAAGGCTGCTGCACCATTCTTATCTTCCGCAAAATGAGTTCTTGTATGATATCTCACTACTAGAAATTAGGCCTACAGTAACGATATTTATGGCAACGGTTATACGCGTTTCAGAAAGCATATTGATTTACTACCACCAATTATCAAACAAGCATCGCAATTATTCAAATAACCGTTGCCATACGTATCTTATTATAACAGATTTGTACAACCGTTGCCATAAATGTTTATGGCAACAATTCTCTTTCTATTGCTACGATTATATAATCCTCCCCCCATAATTTTCATTATTCCGCCAATTATAATATACACTCCCTCCATCTTTTATTCCTAACAAAAGGAAATTGCTTGAAGTTTCGCCAATGTCGCCATAAATACTTCGTCTTCTCCAAAAGAAATTTCGCCAGTACGTTTTCTGCTTCTTTTCCAAAAAATCATTTCTTCATTGCATTTTCTTCACTTTTCCAGAAGTTCCTAAATCATTTTCTTCTTGAAAATACACTCAAAAATGTTTTCTTCCCTTCATTTACTCCAAAATAGTTGTCTTCAAACACCTTCTGCAAGTTCCCGTAAATTTTATTTTTCAGTCTCCAAGTTCCCGTAAACCCCTTATTCAAACCCCTCTTCATTTAAAACCCAAAAACCCTAAATTTATTTAATTCGTTTTAATCAGGTAAGTTCATGTTCATTTGGTAGAGATCCAGTTGGGTTTTGGCTTTTACCCTATTTTGGGTTTCGAATGACGTTTTTTTATGAAATATTTTTCTATTTATTTGGGTCAAACACAGAGTATTGGAATGAATTAGTTAAAATAGTTTAGCTGATTTTGCTGCATGAAGAATTTTGTGATTATATTTTGTTATTTTTTGGATGTATTTGGGTTAAACGCAGATTAATGAGTATTGGGTGAATTAGTTGGAGTAGTTTCAAACGTTGGGATGTTTTTGTATTAAATACTGTGGACACCCAATTTTGGCTCGCCATATTTAATTACTCTAATTTCTTTAAAAAAAGTTTTTTTAAAAGAGAAAAGAAAAGATAATAAAAAATTTTTACAAAATATTTTTTTTCACTACTGCTACTACTATTGTTATTATTATAAAATTTTGTTATTATTATTACTATTACTATTATTGTCGTTGCTAGTATTTTGGTAAAATTTTCTCACTTTTTGTTCGACAAACATTTATTTTTATGGATATTATTTCCTACAAAGATTAGATACATATATATATTTTTAAAGATATTATTTGCTACTTTCTTTAGCATCCTTGAGAATTTTATGTCATACAAATATCACTTTAAGTACTCAATCATTTTTTATTTTATTTCATTTTTATTTCTATTTTTTATCAAACATGATTCCTCATTTTTTACGAGTAAATATCTTCTTGTGTTATTCAAATGAAGAAGTTTGACTAATCTAATTTCATTATTAATCCATACTAATTTTATTTAATTCTTGTCAAATAACTTAATCCTACAAAGTAATCGATTTTTATTTTTATTTTTTATTTTGTACTTTTCATTTTTCTCCCAATTTTGGCTCTCTAATAATTTCAAATTTTAAATTTCTAATTTTGACTCTCCATGTTCAATTAGTTAAACTTGAACAAAAGATAAAGAGAAAGGAAAAGGATTCTTTTTTAAGGAATGATAAAACTTTATAAGGTATGGAATATTTTACTACCAAGAATGCTATTATTATTTTGTTGTTATTATTGTTGATTTTTTTTATTTTTATTCATAAACTTCTCATTTTTATGGTTAATTATTTTACAGGTATTATTTCTAATAAAAGCTAATCAAAATATGAATGTTATCTATTTGCTTTCATCATTTTTGAGAAATCTATGGCAGATGACTATCGTTTTAAAGTATCGAGTCGATTTTTTATTAAACGATAATTTTTATTAAAATAAGTATTTTTCATACGTTTTCCGAAAAGGGAGCCTGATTAATTAATTTTATTATCAACCTATGCTAATTTTATGTTAAGAATGACCAATTTTGTGAAAATAATTAATCTTGCAAAATAATAATTTTCTTAATATGAATAGGACTATTTAATAAATAATTGGTTATAATTTAAATAGGATTAGTTAAGTCAAAATTGGCAATCCAAGTTCTTCCAAATTAGCCAATCCATGAGTGCCACGTAGGCAAGCACATGGATTGTGCTTCTTCATCCATAATCTCAGCCCTTGAAATTTTAATCCAATGGACCACATTAATTCAGATATATTTTATTTTTTTTATCTTCTGATTTATTTACAGCCGTCCGATCAAAATAATCGGACGGCTCTGATTAATTCAGGCCATCTTCTCCAACAAGACAGCCGCCCCTTTCTTCCTCACCTACAGTTCTCCTTTTTCTCATCTTTCCTCCAGAAGTCCGCCGGATTTTGCTTCTAAACAGGCGGACAAACGGACAAACGGGCGAACAGCGACAACTCTACACCCTACTCTCCTCCATGCCCTGCAACTTCTTTCCTTTTCTTTCCACCAAAATCCGCCGGAATTTGCGTGGAGAAGCAGCGATCCATCACCTCCAAAACGTCTCCATCCTTTCAAATCGATCTGAAAAAGTAACCCTAGATCTCTTTCCTCCATACCCTTGACTTCGGCGTCCGCTTTCTTTTCCCAGAAAATCCGCCGGTTACCGTCATCCTCGCCATCTGCTTCCTGCCATCATCAACGAGATTTTTCTCCAGCCTTTGGTCAAAATCAAAAACAAAGGATAAGATTTTTTTTTTCCAGCTTTTTCACCTTCACCCTGTTTTGCTTCAGAATATGTCTCAATTTGAATTCAAATTTGAGTTTTTTCAAGTCCCAATTTGCCTATAAATAGAAGCGGATTTTCATTCCAAAAGGGGGGTATCGGAAAGAGGTTGGAGGTGGGGTATCAGTTTATTCAAAAACCGATTCAAAGGAACAACAATACATCTTTCCCTACAAGCTTTAGCTATCAAAATCACTTGGTTCTTTTCTGTCTTGATTCTCGAGTTTGAAAGAGGGTTCGGAGTCGAAATCCTTGACAAAGAGTTCCTTAGTTTGCTGCCCTACACAAGATTACCTGATTCTCAATGTGTAAGTGTTGAGGACTAGAGTTTCTAATTTGGAACTCGTTTTAGCTCGAAATATTGGGTCAACAGTATTAGGATCATCACCGCGCTCGGAGTCTCATAAATTAGGAGTCGGCGTCTCTTGGCCTTCCCCACCACCATTTGATTACATTTCTTTTGATACTAATCGATTAATATTCTTTTATATGAATGTTGATACCTTAGCTAACTTTCTTTTAGTTTGAAGATTATTTTGTGATTAGTTTATTTGCTAGCGAATCTAGTGTTGGTGTTTATAGTGTCGACAATGTTTCATAATAATCATTTTAAAATGTACTTCTAAAATAGACCAAAGTCCTTAGAGGATTTTTCTCAAATTAAGTTTTCAAATTAATCAAAGGCCTGGATAGTCATCTTTAGGAATGGATTATTCCTCGTAACGAACATTGGCCTTAGAATTGATAAAATTAATTATAGAATGAATCCCATAATTAGGCTACCTTGAGGTTTTAAAAATTAATTTTCTCAAAATACAATATAATGTTACCATTTGAGTCAATTTATACTCCTTTAGTTGATTTTTTAAAAGACATAATATATATTTGGTCTATCTTAGTCTTGTTTGGTTAATTTCTTTATAAGACATTATCATATCATTTTAAATCAAATATGACTCAATGTATTTTTTTTATTATGTTTCAAAACTTTAGATTTTTCTTAACAGGTTCAATATATACAAGGTATGTAAGTGTATGACGATACATAAGGTATATATTTTATTTTTCTCTACACTTGGAATATTATTTTACACAAGTCATATTATTATTTTACACAAGTCATATTATTAGCCTTTTACGAATGATATTTACCTAAATGGAACATAAAATTTTGCATCTTATCATTTTGCAACGTATAGTTATTGTTATCTTATCACCATAAGTAAAACAATGAACCCGTATATATTTTGAACGACATTCATAAGTATATTTACTTCGTATCAAATACATATAAAACAATATGTTTTACAAAATGGTTTAACGCTCTTTAATAACCTTTTCCTTGGAATTACATTTGTTTGAACGTTTTTCTCAAATTATATTTACTCCATGTCTTACATTACCATATTTACATTTCATCAATTATCATTATTAATATTATAATACTTTATTTTTAAAGGGATAAATATCCGATATATATACGAGCTACAACTAATTCACATAAGCCTATTTTCCTACATGGCGTTAAACATATATCTTCACGAGATCTTATCACCCTTTAAATATATTTATTTGATCATTTATTTCACGGCATGATTCTAATAAATATTATATACATGTGTGCTTTATATACACATAAAATATATAATTCAAGTTTTCTATGTACTTGATATATTCCTTTGTTGTATAGATTATATTATTCCCTTTGCTATTTCTCCTCTTCACCAACGTTATTCATTTTTCTTATAAAATATAAATTATTATACCTCGGCATATACATTACTTTGTTACATATATAAAATTGTTGCTATTTCAGCCCATACATAAACGAAATAACGAACTCTCATATACTTCGATGGCATACATAAACATATTTTAGACACATATAATATCACAAGTTTTTGCATAATTTTAGCATTCTTTATATTATTTTACTTTATGTCATGTTATTTTATTTATTCATTTATCTTATTAAAATTTATTCGTATTTAGTTTTACTCAAATTGCGCATATTATTATATTTTGCATCTCATCCTTTATTTTTATTTTTTTAAAATGATGAGTTGTCATACTCAACATTCTAATATATTGCTCACGATAAATTTTTTTTATGTGCTCATAATTATAAACATACATCTATATCTTCAATATATAAATTTTCTACATTTCTAGCTTATTCGTTTATTACCTACTTACCTATTAATTTTGTTGTATACTAAATATGTCGTTATTGAAATCTTCCACTGACATACATATGACATACCTTGTATTTTTGTTCTTGATGAAATTTTCTCATCACTAAATTCAAAAAATAACAAGTGAATAATTTATCATTAACTTATTTTCCTAAGCAAAGTTTAAGGACTATCTTCGGATAGGCTCTGAGGGATGCCTAACACCTTCCCCTCGAGTAACCAAAACCCTTACCTAGAATTTTACTGGTTTTCGCAAAATCAAAATAGAGTCTACATTTCATTTTATTTTATTTTTCGAATTGGTTTCCTAATATTTTCCTTAAAATTAGGTGGCGACTCTAAAAACATATTTTCCAAAAAACCAAAAGAGCACGACCATATGATGTTGCGGACTATTTCGACTGGTTCGAAAAAGGGTGTGATAGAGTGGCGACTCTGCTGGGGACCTTTAGGTTTTAACCTTAATAACCAAGTTTAGGAATGATGTTTGTGATTATTTGTCTATATATTGCTTTGATTGAAAGGTCGCAAGTCAAATCCAACCTTGCGTTCCTTATTTGTTTGAAAACACTATTTGTTAATGCTTTCCTACATTGTCACCCACACTTTCTATCTAGTCCTTGGTCGTACACTTACACACACTGATTCACGCGGGGAGTGTTTCACACTCCCCTAAACCTTCATTTGGATTCCTTAGCTTCAGAGTTGGTGCAATAAGTTTAGTGTGCCTTCTCGCAAACCTTCAGTCCACTCTTAAGCGCTTAGGGAAAACTCTTACTCTAGAAAATAGGTCATGTTGCATACACCTTAGGCGAGATGGTTCAAGGCGTCGTCTTCGCAATTAGGAAGCCGCCCTTTTGTCAAAGGTCATACACCTGACGACATATTTTTGTGAAGGTCGATATGAATGATCCAACTAAAACACATGATGGATTCGGAATAGACATACTTATCATACCTTTTTCTTGTTTAGATGAACATCAATCGGAACCTCCCAAACATTAAGATGGTCACCTCTGCACCGCACATCCTACAGAACTGGTGGCAGAACATCCACAGAGCACATGGAGCCAAAATTAGGAGACATCTAGGAGGGTTGCTATCGCTGATGAAGGTTCAGGCAAATAGAATGCTCCTCACCCTGTTGATGGAATTTTGGGACCCTAGCACAGTGACTTTCAAGTTTTTGGATTTTGAAATCACCCCTACGCTGGAGGAGTTCAGCACATTCACAGAGCTGCCTATCAACGGGAGGTTACCAATATGCCCGTCAACCATAAGTGCGAGGGAATTTTTAAGACTTTTGGGGTTGCACACCTTTCCATCACTGAGGAACGTAGAAGGTGGAAAGGTTAAACTAGACTATCTCTTCAGGAGATTTGGCCGACTTGAGAGTTTCGATGAATATCGTGAGGAATTTTCTTGCACTCGCAGGCAGTGGATAAGCACGCGGCCGAAAATCTTTGTATTGGCCTTTTTGGGTGCGATAGTTTTCCCAATGAGACTCCATTTCATCGACATCAACATCCTCCCCGTTGTTGTGGACCTATTTGCTGCGCCATGGGGCTGCTCCTTGGTGCACATGGTACTCGCTAAGGTGTTTCGATCACTATCTGCATGCACGAGAGGGCATGATTTCTTTGGGGGATGCAACTTACTGCTACAAGTTTGGGCGATTGAGCATTTCTACCGTCGACCCCCACAAATGGACTATACGGTAGATGCTCGCAATATGATTCAGAGTCACGAAGACCGTCTCCGATATTGGGATGCGCCAGTCGGAGAAGAAGAGTGGCGCACATTTTTGACAAATCTCACTAGGGACTCTATTAAGTGGAAATTCCATTTAGTATCTGGGTTAGCATTCGTCAGAACTCGACACTTATATTTCATTGATCTGGTCGGGTTAAGAGGTGTACAATCGTATGCACCTCTCCGGGTCATGCGACAGTTTGGAGTTATCCAGGACGTGCCACTGTGGTCATGCATGGTACTACACGAGGATGATCTTGTTTCAGTCCCTGCTATACGGATAAGGAATTTGCAGCTAGAATGGGATTATATGATCACGACTAATATGGGAAATGAGAAATGGTGCACACCAGAATACTGCGCATGGCGTACCACTGTGAGTCACATGGTCCAACCCAGTGCAGAGGGATTCAGGGGCTTTGTGGACGGTCGGTGGGCCGCTTGGATTAAGGAAGAGGTACTTCCCCGTATGGAACTCACAACACCCATGTATAATCAAATAGTTCCAGGATCCATGGACCATTTGATCCAAAGGATAGAAGAAGATCCACAGGAAGACCCAGAAGAAGACCCCGAGGAAGATCCAGAAGAAGACCTGAGGAAGATCCAGAAGAAGACCCTGAGGAAGATCCGGAAGAGGAGCCTGAGGAGGATCCAGAAGAAGACGAAGTCATGGGAGATGGACCTTCTCCGACGGCAAGAGAGGACCATTCTGAGTATGCATCCATGGAGATTGATCGTATAGAAGATTCGGAGATGGGTTCGAACTCTCCAGAATACTATCTAAGGCCATACTATGATTGGGACGATGACGATAATGATGGTCCAACTTGGCCATAGCTTGATCTTTTGTACCTTGTCATGTTCCATCGAAGAGTCACGCGACTCATCTTTTGCATGCCCTTTCCTTCCCTCGCTTTTATTATCTATTTTCTAACCCGACTGCTCTATTGTACGACTAAAGACATTTTCTATCAATGAAATTATGTTGTTCCAAATCCAGAATGCGTTTAGTTGGATCATTTATCATCAAATTAAATTCAACGTAGGCTATCCTCTAGCAAAAAGAGGCCCCATATTAGGACGTATCTTGAATGTCGCCAATTTGGCGTATATATGTGTTACATATTTGCTATATACATTATTTCCTTTTCCTTACAACATCTCCCAAACTAACATAGTTTTCCTTTTCTTTTCTTCCTTTTATGTTGGTTATTATTAATCCCAAAAGAACGTTGATTTGTGTCGACTTGCAAACTGGCTGACTCACGATACAACCTTCGATCCAAAAGAAAGATGACTAGCAGAGAAGAATTTGACACTGCTGCAAATATAATAGTACCCATGGAAAACCCTGAAGGTTCTCAAAGTACTGCTCAAAATGACGAGAGAATGGCTCTTATGGCACAAGAATTGGAAGCCCTAAGGGAGGAATTATGGCAAGTACGAGACTTGGCCAAGCTTTCGGCTACTACTCTCCCAACCTTTAAAACACCTATCTACTTTCCAAAAACTGACCTGCCTTCCACTGACTCACCAAAACTACCTGGGCATACCCAACATGTTCCAATTCATGGCCAAGCACCGCTGGTTTCCTCATCAATGGTCAGGACCACTCCTGACCATCCGCTACAAGCTCATACGACGCCCACCTATCCCGCGATGCAGCAGATATTCAGGGCACACGTTGCCGCTCCTCATGAGCCATATGTGCCACCTATATGTGCTGTTGAAGCCCCTACTTTCACGACCCCGGCCGTGGTCAAAGTCCCATACGAGGTTGATCAATATGCAGAAATGGAGAAAGATGCTCGCTTGAAAGAAGATGAGTCGATAAACGCCTAACTTCATGGTCTAAGGAAGGCGTTAAAAAGCTTGCAAGTCACTAGGGGAGCAGAGAGCCTGGATTATGATGACTTATGCATTCACCCGGACATCGATATGCCAGCAGGGTACAAGCCACCAAAGTTTGAACTATTTGATGGGAAAGGTGACCCTCACGCGCATTTAAGGGCATATTGTGATAAGTTAGTCGGTGTTGGGAGAAATGAGAAGGTAAGGATGAAGTTATTCATTCGAAGTTTGTCTGGAGAAGCCTTGACTTGGTATACTCGTCAGGATCCTCGCAAATGGCATGATTGGCAAGAAATGGCCGAGGATTTCATGACTCGTTTCAAATTCAACACTGAAATCACTCCAGATAGGTTCTCACTAGCCAACATATAGAAGAAACCCTCTGAGGACTTCCAAGAATATGCAAGACGCTGGAGAACTGAGGCTGCTAGGATCCAACCACCACTGGATGAGAGTGATCTCTCCAAATACTTTATTCGAGCTCAAGAAGGCATCTACTTTGACAAGATGATGTCGATGATGGGCCAGATGTTTGCCGAATTGGTCAAAATGGGAGACTTTATAGAGGAAGGCATCAAATCTGGGAAGATTCAGTCCATGGCTGCGTTACAAGCTGCAAGTAAGGCCATACAATCGGGATCCATCAGTGGCATCAAGAAGAAAAAGGAGGATGTCTCAACTATCACCTACCATCATGGAGGTTCATCTCACCGATACCCCAACAATCCTCAAATTGCTGCACATACTCCGTACATCCCATACTCAGTATATAATACCCAACCCCACTACAATCCACCCCGAGCATAGGCACACCAAAATCCACCGAGACCATATATCCCTGTTCAAGCACCAATCCATCAAAATAGGCCAGCGTATGCGCCAAGACCGCGTCCAAATCTCGAAACCAGAAACACTCGCACCTACACACCCATTGCCGAACCTTATGCCCAGTTATTTGAAACACTGAGGGCAGAGGGGGTGTTGCATCCAGTTGAAGGAAAACTTCCTAATCCCATTCCTCGCAACTTTGATGGGAACAAGCGATGCGCTTACCATTCAGGGATCCAAGGGCACGACACGGAGGACTCTTACGGGTTGAAGAATCAGATAGAGTCTCTGAGCAAGAGGGGTATTATAAAATGCACTCCAGCACTTCCGAATGTGAACAATAACCCTTTGCCGAATCAGGAGAATCGAGAAGTCAACATGGTTACACTAGAAGGGGAATATAACTTGGAAGATACTATTTTGCCTGGTTGGAACATCGAAGGAGTTGCTACTGCGTCTCCGGTGCAGCCTGTTATCACAGTTCAGTTAAGGGAACCTTTGACTGTCCAAACCTACTTGCCAAGAGTTGTGGTAACCACTTTGATCACCGAGAAGCCTGAGTATGACACCAAAGCAGTCCCATGGGATTACCAAGCGAAAGCCACGGGTAAGATGGTCGATACCGCTGTGGCTCAAGGAATGACTAGGTCTGGGAGATGTTATGCTCCAGTAGATCTTAATCAAGGAATTATTGGGAAGGAACATAATTTGAAGAAAAATATCACCGATGCCGAAGCTGCTGAATTCTAGAAGAAGATGCAACCTAAGGACTATTCAGTTAAAGAGCAGTTAAAGAAAACACCAGCCCACATATCCATTTTGTCGTTGCTTATGAGTTCTGAAACCCATAGGAATGCTTTAATGGAAGTATTAAGTGGGATTTGCATCCCAAAAGAGACCACAAGTGAAACTCTAGCTGCGACCATCGGACGAGTTGTGGAAGCTAACAAGATTTCTTTTCATGATGATGAGCTACCGTCAGAAGGGATTGGACACAACGAAGCGCTTCACATTGCGGTCAAATGTTGTGACAAGATTATGAATCGAGTTCTGATTGATGGTGGTTCTGGATGTAACATTTTCCCTTTCACAACGCTAAGGGAGTTGGGTGCGAACATGGGAGAGATAAGAGAGAGTCGTGTGAAAGTTAGAGCTTTCGATGGGGCACAAAGAAGTGTCATTGGAGAAGCATATCTCACATTGCAGGTGGGGCCAGCTGAATTCCGTGTTCTATTTCAAGTGATGGATGTGTCGTCTAACTACAACCTTTTGCTGGGAAGACCATGGATCCACATGGCAAGAGTCGTGCCTTCAACCCTTCATCAGTGTGTAAAGTTTGAGTGGGGTCACGTGGAAGTTACCATCCATGGGGAGCATAGTGACCCCACCTGTTCTATTGATTCTGTTCCGATCACTGGCGAGTTAGATGGAGCCACTTTACATACTTTGGAAATTATGCAAGCTGCGAAAGTTGATGAGAAAGTAGAGTCAGATGAAGTAAAATTGTCAAGCGCCGCAAAGATGGTTGCTTCAGAAATGTTGAAGTATGGATATCAGCCTAGGATGGGACTTGGACTCAAGCGTAATGGCATAGTTAAACCAATCCAGCTGAAACATCAGAAAGGTACCACCGGGCTTGGATATCAGCCTATATCGGGAAGAGTCTGCGGTGGGAGGTCGAGCAAGATGACATTTGTACCAGAAAAAGCTCCAACCCTAGGTCCAGCAGCTGAAGATGGCATCATGGAAGGAATAGAAAATTTGTTCGTAGCGATGATCGGAGAAGAGAAAGAGATAGATCTCGTTAAATTGACTATCCGTGATGCCGAGCCTAGAGAAGTATTGCAGAACTGGACCGTCAGCCCATATCTATTTCGACAGGACTCCTGGTAGTGTGGAAAGTAGTAGTTTTAAAATTTGCATGATCATGATCGAGGCTTGAATCATGCTTGACCCTTTTTGTGGCTTGCCTCTTTTGAAAAGCTAGAATGCTTTTAAATGAAAGTCTTATTTTCCCAAAACATCTCATTACTTTAAAAGTATCTATTTCTTTCTTTCTTTATTTATTTATCTTTACTTACCGTTTATATTTTTCAGCACTCATATTAATAAAAATCCTAGTTCAACAGTTATGACATGTCACGAATTCATCAAGCAAAGCAGAATCAACGAGTTAGATCACGAGGAATATGATGAAAGCATGTTGCCAGAAAATTTGCCACATGAGATCGAGCAGCTTGAAAGTCAGGAGAAGCCCAACATGGAAGAGATAGAGGTTGTCAACTTGGGAGACGAAGAAGTCACAAAGGAAACACGGGTCAGCATACATTTAGAGAGCGAAAGGAAGCAAGAATTGATAGATTTGCTTAAGCAGTATGTTGATGTATTTGCTTGGTCTTACGATGATATGCCAGGATTAAGTACTGACATTGTCACACACAAGTTGCCAATTGATCCCACTTGTCCACCCGTCAAGCAAAAGACAAGAAAATTCAAGCCCGATTTGAGTTTGAGGATTAAAGAGGAAGTAACTAAGCAAATCGAAGCCAATGTTGCGAGGGTTACGAATTACCCCACGTGGTTGGCCAACATCGTGCCAGTGCAAAAAAAGGATGGAAAAATCAGGATATGTGTGGACTATCGAGATCTCAATCGAGCCAGTCCTAAGGATGATTTTCCTCTTCCAAATATTCACATACTCATTGATAATTATGCAAAGCATGAGTTGCAGTCATTTGTGGATTGTTTTGCGGGATATCACCAGATCTTGATGGATGAAGACGATACAGAGAAGACGACATTTGTCACACCATAGGGCGTGTATTGCTATAGGGTGATGCCATTTGGTCTTAAAAATGCTGGAGCAACCTACATGAGGGCGATGACCACTCTTTTCCATGATATGATCCATAAGGAAATTGAAGTATATGTGGATGATGTCATCATCAAGTCCAAGAGGAGTTTAGACCACTTGGGTGATTTACGAAAGTTCTTTGAAAGATTGTTAAGGTATGGCTTAAAATTGAATCCAGCAAAGTGTGCATTTGGAGTACCCGCAGGAAGATTACTAGGATTCATTGTCAGTCGAAAGGGCATAGAGTTGGATCCGTCAAAGGTTAAAGCAATCCGAGAACTATCTCCTCCAAGGACCAAGAAGGACATGATGAGTTTCTTGGGGAGGCTCAACTACATCAGTCGGTTCATCGCTCAATCCATAATAATATGCGAACCCATATTCAAGCTGCTGAAGAAAGATGCTGCCACAAAATGGACGGAGGAATGTCAAAAGGCTTTCGACAAAATCAAAGAATACTTGTCCAACCCGCCGGTATTGGTCCCACTTGAGCCCGAGAGGCCTTTGCTATTATACCTATCTGTCATGGATGGTACATTTGGATACGTGTTTGGGGCAACACGATGAGACAGGTAGGAAAGAACAAGCCATTTACTACTTAAGCAAGAAGTTCACCCCATATGAGGCAAGATACACCCTGTTGGAACGAACCTGTTGTGCTTTGACTTGGATCGCGCAAAAATTTAGGCACTACCTATCCGCATACACCACATACTTGATCTCAAGAATGGATCTACTCAAGTATATCTTTCAGAAGCTGATGCCTATAGGTAAATTGGCGAAATGGCAAATTTTGTTGAGTGAGTTTGATATTGTGTATGTGACACAGAAAGCCATCAAAGGACAAGCCTTGGCTGACCACCTTGCAGAAAATCCAGTGGATCAAGATTACGAGCCGCTCAAAACCTACTTCCCTGATGAAGAGGTGTTGTTTGTGGGAGAAGACATATCAGAACCATTTGATGGATGGAGGATGTTCTTTGATGGAGCATCAAATTCCAAAGGAGTCGGAATAGGAGCAGTCTTAATTTCAGAGACTGACAAATATTACCCAATTTCAGCCAAGATCAGATTTGATTGTACAAATAACATGGCGGAGTATGAAGCTTGTATTTTGGGACTCAGGATGGCTATAGACATGAATGTCAAAGAGCTCTTGGTGATAGAGGATTCCAGTTTGCTGATTCATCAAGTCCAAGGAGAATGGGCTACTAAGGATGTCAAGATCCTTCCTTACTTGCATTACATAGAGGAGTTGAGTCGGAGATTCACGAAGATTGAATTCAAGCATGTCCCTGGAACTCAAAATGTATTTGCCGATGCTTTGGCAACATTATCCTCAATGATTCAGCATCCGGATAAGAATTACATCGATCCTATTGGGGTGGAGATACACGAACAACATGCATATTGTTTTCATGTAGATGAGGAGTTGGATGGAAGACCATGGTACTATGACATCAAAAGATTGATAGAAGCACAAGAGTACCCTGAAAACGCCACAAACAAGCAAAAACGGACTTTGAGGAGAATGGCCAATCATTTCTTTCTTAATGGGGAAATCCTATACAGGAGGACTCCAGATTTAGGATCGCTAAGATGTGTCGACGCCAAGGAAGCGACAAGACTTTTAGAAGAAATACATGCAGGGACATGTGGGCCTCACATGAACGGGTTCACTCTAGCGAAGAAGATTTTAAGAGCCGGATATTTTTGGATGACGATGGAGAGAGATAGCATTCGATATGTGCAGAAGTGTCATCAATGCCAAGTGCATGGAGATTTTATCCGAGTCCCACCAAACGAGCTCAATGTGATGGGTTCTCCTTGGCCATTTGCCGCTTGGGGCATGGATGTGATTGGACCCATAGAGCCCGCCGCATCAAATGGACATCGTTTCATCCTAGTAGCTATCGATTATTTCACGAAATTGGTTGAAGCTTCGACATACAAGGCGGTGACTAAGAAGGTAGTGGCAGATTTCGTTCGCAGCAACATAATTTGCCGATTCGGAATTCCAGAATCAATCATCACAGATAATGCGGCGAATCTTAATAGTGATCTTATGCAAGAGATTTGTGAAAGGTTCAAGATCATTCATCGAAACTCCACAACCTATCGGCCACAGATGAATGGGGCAGTTGAGGCCGCAAACAAGAATATCAAGAAGATTTTGAGGAAGATGATAGATAGTCACAAGCAATGGCATGAGAAGCTACTGTATGCTTTGCTCGGTTATCGCACTACGATTAGAACATCCACGGGGGCAACTCCTTATATGATGGTTTATGGTTCAGAAGCAGTAATACCTGCTGAGGTGGAGATACCATCTTTGAGGATTATCCAAGAAGTTGGTTTGGATGATGCAGAATGGATTCGCAGTAGGATCGAACAGTTGATGCTCATTGATGAGAAAAGGATGGATGCAGTCTGTCACGGTCAGCTATACCAAAACAGAATGGCTAAGGCATTCAACAAATGGGTTAGGCCTCGACAGTTCAAACCAGGAGAGTTAGTATTGAAGAAGATATTTCCCCACCAAGGAGAAGCCAAAGGAAAATTTGCACCGAACTGGAAAGGTCCCTATATGGTTCATAGAGTACTCTCTGGAGGAGCGCTAATCTTAGCAGAAATGGATGGCACGGTGAGAACCAAGCCAATCAATTCAGACGCCATCAAGAAGTACTACATCTGAAGATACCAAGGCTAGTTTATTTTGCATTTTGTGTAACAGAACTACGTCTCGACCTGACTTCCCAGGGTGGGGTTCGTAGGCAACCCACATCGGGTGCGGTCTCCCTAGAAAACCCAAAAGCATCATTTCTATGTATTTAGAACTACGCTGACCTGACTTCCCTTGGTGGGATATGTAGGCAGTCCTTGTCGGATTCAGTCTCTTAATATTTTACTTTTCTGTTGTACTTGAACTACGTTTTGACCTGATTCCACTTGGATACGTAGGCAGCCTGAGTCAGGCCCGGTCATTGCATTACATGTTATTTTTTGTTTCCCTTTGTACTTGAACTACGTTTTGACCTGATTCCGCTTGGATACGTAGGCAGCCTGAGTCAGGCTCGGTCGTTGCATTGCATAATTTTATTCTGTTACCCTTGAACTATATATAGACTTGATTCTCAATTGAGGATATGTAGGCCACCTTTAAGGTTGGGTCGTACCCATCGGAAACCCTCCTTTAATTATGCATCATTGGAAAGCAACAAATCCGCCAAAAGAGTCAGAGAAGCATCATCAGGAGATGAGAGCATGAAAAGAGCTAAATTTGGATATGGAGAAGCTCGGTGGACCTCGAAACGTGTCATAACCTTAGGATAATTGAAGATTACTATATATATATACATATATACTTATATATCTATATATAAGTAATATACTCCCTTGTAAAGTAACATACTATTATTTTATTTATTTATTTGTTTTATTTTTATTTTTATTTTTCTTTTTCTTCAAATGTTCCTTTACTATCCACCTGCCGAATCTCCAGGTCATGGGATCGAGGGTGGTTTGGAGAAATATTAAAGGTTTTCGATGAAGAAGCCAAAGTCCGCGAGTCGACACAAGTCAACATCCCTCTCCCAAACTAAAATTTTCTTTGAGCGCAAGAACACAGGAAATCAGGGAAGCTGACATCAAGTCTTGGGGCACGACCGGAGACGCCATTCGGCTTATTCCAAACACAAACTAAAATATTTTTCTCCCTATTTACTTCTCGATATGCTACGTATTTTCTATCTAACACGGTTCCATTTTAAATCTTTTCAGGTACACTCGAAATCCAGATCAAAATACAAAGGGGCCCCGTAGGACAAATAGGATAGTTTGTTTTGTCTCAAGAATAACTCCACCAATTGGTGACCACCGTCTAACTACGTCGAATAAGATCCGCCGAAGGGAGACCGCCACCTAACTACGTCAAAAGAATTCTGCTAATTAGAGAATTACAACCAACTGCGTCAAACTCTATCGCTTGGAGGTTGTATATAGCAAACGTCGTCCAAACACCGCCAATCGGAGGTTGTATATAGCAAAGACAGTCCAAACTCCGCCAACTGGAGGATGTATATAGCAAACATTTTCAATACCGATCGACGCCTACACATGTCATACGCCATTCGGACTCCACCAATTGGAGGATATATATATATATATAGCAAGCACCGTCCAATCTCTGCTAATCGAGGATTATACATAGCAAGCGTCGTTCAAACTCCACAATTTGGAGGCTACACATATCCAACATCGTCAAGATTCCGCCAATCGGAGCATGTATATAAGCAAAAGAAGCGACACTCTACCGGTCAAGGACCACAATATAGCAACACCATCAAAGCTCTATCGATCAGCGGCATGCACGCTAGCAACCTCGTCATACACCTACAGTTAAATTTAATATTTACATACTTCGTATCATAGATACAAGTGTTATATTATAACCGCCTCGCCTATCGGAGGCTTTACATTACAAGCTTTGCATCGCCAGATACAGGCGTTACATCACAATCTCCCCGCCTGTCGTAGGCTTTACATTACAAGCTTTGCATCGCCAGATACAGGCGTTACATTACAATCGCCTCGCCTGTCGGAGGCTTTATATTACAAGCTTTGACATGCTAGATAAAGGCGTTACGCTACAATAGATTCGCCAATCGGAGGCTTTATATTACAAGCTACTTCACCTACAATGCATTCACGACACAAGACAAAGACATCAATGATCGTTTGAATATCTACACTTTATTCTCTATATTATTAATTTCGTTTGTGATTTCGAACCACAACAGGTACTTTTCACCTTTTTACCTGTTTTGCTGGAAAACACATCGCGACGTGGAACTCTATCTTAGTAGCAAACTAGGGCAAGCTAGTGGAATGTCGAGCATCCCTAGCTACGTCAAGGATTCACTTTCAAAACTCAATCCGACTTGATCAAGTTCGACTCTTTGTTTAACTTTCGTGGCTCGGTATCACCATAACTCGATATTGGGGCAATTTGTTTCCCTCTCCATCAAAGTTTTATTGTAGAGATTGCTACAGAGCATTTCTCTTTCACAGTTAGTCATTAGAGCTGCGCCTGACCTAATTCCTAAGTCTCGGTATACGCAAGTTACCTTAGCTTGAGTGTGGCTATTTTCATTTTATTCATACTGACCTCTTCATACTTCATCACCCAAGAAGACTAAGGGTTGCCATAATTCGATACTAGGGAAAATTTTGAATTCGATCAAATTTATTATGATCTTACCCTCTCGAACTGCCTATGGCCTGGTTTCCCAAGAAATTTGAGATTCGTGGGAAACTCAGAAACTAGGACTTTGGTCATAGCTCCGTAAAATGTCAAGTGATTGCTAAAAAGATTGTTTGATCGGCCAAAATTGGCTTGTGTCAATATTTCTTTGTCCACGCCTACATTACTCTCTTCCATGGACAAAGAAAGGGGCAAGCTGTTGACACCCAATTTTGGCTCGCCATATTTAATTAGTCTAATTTCTTTAAAAAAAAAGTTTTTTTAAAAGAGAAAAGAAAAGATAATAAAAAACTTTTACAAAATATTTTTTTTTACTACTGCTACTACTATTGTTATTATTATAAAATTTTATTATTATTATTACTATTACTATTATTGTCGTTGCTAGTATTTTGATAAAATTTTCTCACTTTTTGTTCGACAAACATTTTTCTTTATGGATATTATTTCCTACAAAGATTAGATACATATATATATTTTTAAATATATTATTTGCTACTTTCTTTAGCATTCTTGAGAATTTTATGTCATACAAATTTCACTTTAAGTACTCAATCATTTTTTATTTTATTTCTATTTTTTTATCAAACATGATTCCTCATTTTTTACGAGTAAATATCTTCTTGTGTTATTCAAATGAAGAAGTTTGACTAATCTAATTTCATTATTAATCCATACTAATTTTATTTAATTCTTGTCAAATAACTTAATCCTACAAAGTAATCGATTTTTATTTTTATTTTTTATTTTGTACTTTTCATTTTTCACCCGATTTTGGCTCTCTAATAATTTCAAATTTTAAATTTCTAATTTTGACTCTCCATGTTCAATTAGTTAAACTTGAATAAAAGATAAAGAGAAAGGAAAATGATTTTTTTTAAGGAATGATAAAACTTTATAAGGTATGAAATATATTACTACCAAGAATGCTATTATTATTTTGTTGTTGTTATTGTTGATTTTTTTTAATTTTTATTCATAAACTTCTCATTTTTATGGTTCGACCAATTATTTTACAGATATTATTTCTAATAAAAGCTAATCAAAATATGAATGTTACTATTTGCTTTCATCATTTTTGAGAAATCTATGACAGATGACTATTGTTTTAAAGTATCGAGTCGATTTTTGATTAAACGATAATTTTTATTAAAATAAGTATTTTTCATACGTTTTCCGGAAAGGGAGCCTGATTAATTAATTTTATTATCAATCCATGCTAATTTTATGTTAAGAGTGACCAATTTTGTGAAAATAATTAATCTTGCAAAATAATAATTTTCTTAATATGAATAGGACTATTTAATAAATAATTGGTTATAATTTAAATAGGATTAGTTAAGTCAAAATTGGCAATCCAAGTTCTTCCAAATTAGCCAATCTATGAGTGCCACGTAGGCAAGCACATGGATTGTGCTTCTTCATCCATAATCTCAGCCCTTGAAATTTTAATCCAATGGACCACATTAATTCAGATATATTTTATTTTTTTTATCTCCTGATTTATTTACAGTCGTCCGATCAAAATAATCGGACGACCCTGATTAATTTAGGCCATCTTCTCCAACAAGACAGCCGCCCCTTTCTTCCTCACCTGCACTTCTCCTTTTTCTCATCTTTCCTCCAGAAGTCCGCCGGATTTTGCTTCTAAACCGGCGGACAAACGGACAAACGGGCAAACGGCGACAACCCTACACCCTACTCCTCCATGCCCTGCAACTTCTTTCCTTTTCTTTCCACCAAAATCTGCCGGAATTTGCGTGGAGAAGCAGCGATCCATCACCTCCAAAACGTCTCCATCCTTTCAAATCGATCTGAAAAAGTAACCCTAGATCTTTTTCCTCCATACCCTTGACTTCGGCGTCCGCTTTCTTTTCCCAGAAAATCCGCCGGTTACCGTCATCCTCGCCATCTGCTTCCTGCCATCATCAACGAGATTTTTCTCCAGCCTTTGGTCATAATCAAAAACGAAGGATAAGATTTTTTTTCCAGCTTTTTCACCTTCACCCTGTTTTGCTTCAGAATATGTCTCAATTTGAATTCAAATTTGAGTTTTTTCAAATCCCAATTTGCCTATAAATAGAAGCGGATTTTCACTCCAAAAGGGAGGTATCGGAAAGAGGTTGGAGGTGGGGTATCAGTTTATTCAAAAACCGATTCAAAGGAACAACAGTACATCTTTCCCTACAAGCTTTAGCTATCAAAATCACTTGGTTCTTTTCTGTCTTGATTCTCGAGTTTGAAAGAGGGTTCGGAGTCGAAATCCTTGACAAAGAGTTCCTTAGTTTGCTGCCCTACACAAGATTACCTGATTCTCAACGTATAAGTGTTGAGGACTAGAGTTTCTAATTTGGAACTCGTTTTAGCTCGAAATATTGGGTCAATAGCTATTAGGATCATCACCGCGCTCGGAGTCTCATAAATTAGGAGTCGGCGTCTCTTGGCCTTCCCCACCACCATTTGATTACATTTCTCTTGATACTAATCGATTAATATTCTTTTATATGAATGTTGATACCTTAGCTAACTTTCTTTTAGTTTGAAGATTATTTTGTGATTAGTTTATTTGCTAGCGAATCTAGTGTTGGTGTTTATAATCTCGACAATGTTTCATAATAATCATTTTAAAATGTACTTCTAAAATAGACCAAAGTCCTTAGAGGATTTTTCTCAAATTAAGTTTTCAAATTAATCAAAGGCCTGGATAGTCATCTTTAGGAATGGATTATTCCTCGTAACGAACATTGACCTTAGAATTGATAAAATTAATTATAGAATGAATCCCATAATTAGGCTACCTTGAGGTTTTAAAAATTAATTTTCTCAAAATACAATATAATGTTACCATTTGAGTCAATTTAAATTCCTTTAGTTGATTTTTTAAAAGACATAATATATATTTGGTCTATCTTAGTCTTGTTTGGTTAATTTCTTTATAAGACATTATCATATCATTTTTAAATCAAATACGACTCAATGTATTTTTTTTATTATGTTTCAAAACTTTAGATTTTTCTTAACAGGTTCAAAATATACAAGGTATGTAAGTGTATACGTCATACATAAGGTATATATTTTATTTTTCTCTACACTTGGAATATTATTTTACACAAGTCATATTATTATTTTACACAAGTCATATTATTAGCCTTTTACGAATGATATTTACCTAAATGGAACATAAAATTTTGCATCTTATTATTTTGCAACGTATAGTTATTGTTATCTTATCACCATAAGTAAAACAATGAACCCGTATATATTTTGAACGACATTCATAAGTATATTTACTTCGTAACAAATACATATAAAACAATAAGTTTTACATAACGGTTTAACGCTCTTTAATACCTTTTTCCTTGGAATTACATTTGTTTGAACGTTTTTCTCAAATTATATTTACTCCTTGTCTTACTTTACCATA
This sequence comes from Solanum rostratum, assembly GCA_029948455.1. Classification (NCBI taxonomy): domain Eukaryota; kingdom Viridiplantae; phylum Streptophyta; class Magnoliopsida; order Solanales; family Solanaceae; genus Solanum; species Solanum rostratum. The sequence goes on from CM057051.1 coordinate 27,102,890, forward strand.
TTTACATTTCATCAATTATCATTATTAATATTATAATACTTTATTTTTAAAGGGATAAATATCCGATATATATACGAGCTACAACTAATTCACATAAGCCTATTTTCCTACATGGCGTTAAACATATATCTTCACGAGATCTTCTCACCCTTTAAATATATTTATTTGATCATTTATCTCACAGCATGATTCTTATAAATATTATATACATGTGTGCTTTATATACACATAAAATATATAATTCAAGTTTTCTATGTACTTGATATATTCCTTTGTTGTATAGATTATATTATTCCCTTTGCTATTTCTCCTCTTCACCAACGTTATTCATTTTCCTTATAAAATATAAATTATTATACCTCGGCATATACATTACTTTATTACATATATAAAATTGTTGCTATTTCAGCCCATACATAAACGAAATAACGAACTCTCATATACTTCGATGGCATACATAAACATATTTTAGACACATAGAAGATCACAAGTTTTTGTATAATTTTAGCAGTATTTATATTATTTTTCTTTATGTCATGTTATTTTATTTATTCATTTATCTTATTAAAATTTATTCGTATTTAGTTTTACTCAAATTGCGCATATTATTATATTTTGCATCTCATCCTTTATTTTTATTTTTTTAAAATGATGAGTTGTCATACTCAACATTCTAATATATTGCTCACGATAAGGTTTTTTTTATGTGCTCATAATTTTAAACATACATCTATATCTTCAATATATAAATTTTCTACATTTCCAGCTTATTCGTTTATTACCTACTTACCTATTAATTTTGCTGTATACTAAATATGTCGTTATTAAAATCTTCCACTGACATACATATGACATACCTTGTATTTTTGTTCTTGATGAAATTTTCTCATCACTAAATTCAAGATATAACAAGTGAATAATTTATCATTAACTTATTTTCCTAAGCTAAGTTTAAGGACTATCTTCGGATAGGCTCTGAGGGATGCCTAACACCTTCCCCTCGAGTAACCAAAACCCTTACCTAGAATTTTACTGGTTTTCGCAAAATCAAAACAGAGTCTACATTTCATTTTATTTTATTTTTCGAATTGGTTTCCTAAAATTTTCCTTAAAATTAGGTGGCGACTCTAAAAACATATTTTCCAAAAAACCAAAAGAGCACAACCATATGATGTTGCGAACTATTTCGACTGGTTCGAAAAAGGGTGTGACAAATACTGATTCCAAGTTTAGTTTCTCAAAACTTGAAGACTTTTTTGGGATTTCGAAACTTCAGTTGTACTTACTGCAAGTAAAGTTGTCCTTGTACTGCTATAGTTTAACCGGTGAAGTCAACTAGGTCCCATGGTTGTGCTTTGCTTGTTACTTTGAAAGTTCTCAAAAAGGCAACTGCAACTTAATAATAGACTAATTGCAACACAAATTCAATGAAAGGAATGTTATTAGATTTATTAGTTATTGTGATTTATCTGTTCTTTGTACAAGTGATTGAGCAGGGAGTTTTACACTTGTGCTTTTTAACTCATCTGATAAACCAAGTGTTTTTTTGCAACAACAGGAATACATCTCTTATTGTGTTAAGATGTTGGAGGCCATCTAATTTGAGATTGAGTTGATCCAGGCATATTGAGTTAACATGATGGAGGCCATCTAACAATAGGAATAGATTAATTTGACTTGATCCTGGCACATTGTTATGCTGCGAAATTCTGAGATAATTGTGTAATAAGATTCCTGAACTGTAGCAGTGTCCCCCTGCTTCTTTTTTTATCCGTTCACATTTTTTGTGAAAGAACATTTGCAGTTCATATGTTATTTCTGATCGATGTAAAATTTTTGTGTAAAACTGTTGTCGGATGGACTTACAATTTTGGGAGAAAAGGTAATTGTGTAAATAAATTGAAAATATTATATGAGTTAGTAGGATATCTACAAAATTCATCCATTCCACCCACAAATCTTTGCACTATGCTGTTGACTGACCAATTCACATTGTGTAATCTGCTTTAGTAAACGTCTTTTCTCATGGGACTTTTCAGCAGTGATTTTGTGTAGTGGATGTTAATTTCACATAAATTTGAGCTTTATTAACTTACAATGTTTATGAACGTTGACTAGTGTACATGTCCAGACCGTGTTGTATTTGATGTTTGCATGAAGTTCTTTTATTATAATAATCAGTTTTAGGATATTTATAATTGAGACAATGGTAACTTTTGGGTTATGTTTGTTAAAATTTGGAGTGCTTTGATTCACTCACTGCTGTTGAGGTGCCTGAAAATTTACTATTTGTTGGGCTAGAAAATTTACTATTTCTTGGTGGTTGCAACTAGCTTCTTGAAAGCCTTACTGGAGGTGCATTTTATCTGCTTGACATTTCCAGGAAATTAATCTTTCGGTGCTAAGGGAGGGCAGAAAAGAAAAATGATTTTTAGGAAATTGTTATGTTGTATGTGTTTTGAATTTTCATAGTTTATCTTAAAATTGATGCTGCAACAATATGTTTTCATCTGATCATAGTTTATAAATATATATGCTGCAACATTTTATTTTGGTTCTATAGCTGGTCTATTTTCTACCAATGTTTATTCCCATTTTTTTCCATAACTTTTGAAATATTGGTTATCCAAATTTCCTTACCATAACCTACTTCAAATTTTATTTGAGAATTTTGAATTAATTGACTCAAAAAGGATAACTCTATGTTATGTGCTACCTTATTTTTATTATGTGTAATCTGCTTGATGATTTGGTTGTTATATATAGGATTTTAATGGATAACGAGGATAAAAATTGGATGAACTGTCTAAGATGGACCGATGGGTATATTCATGGTGTGAATAATTTCCTCGATAAGACATTTGAACGAGCTTCTCAAGGAAATGAGATATTATTCCCTTGCAAAAATTGCATGAATCACTATTGACATTATAGAAATATGGTCGAGGATCACTTAGTTGCTGATGGATTTGTTGATGGTTACACTAAATGGGTTTTTTCACGGTGAAAGGTCTTCATCGAGAAATACACCTCAGTAGAGCAATAATGATGAAGGTTCTAATTTGCATGATGATATTGATGGACTACTTCATGATACATTTATAAATGTAAAGACAGAGTTAGGGGATGCAGAAGGAGTAAGAGAGGGACTATTAGAAGATGCAAAGATTTTTTTTTAAATTGTTGGAGGAAGGAAGACAACAACTATATCCGGGTTGTGAAACTTTCAGTAAATTGAGTTTCACCATTCGATTATTCTTGTTTAAATCCTTGCATGGGTTGAGCAATGTAGCATTTTTAGACTTGCTAGTGTTGATAAAAGAGGTATTTCCCTTTGTGCAGATACTAGAGTCTTTTAATAAGGCTAGAAATATGATTAAAAAATTGGGTCTTCATTATGAAAAAAATACATGCATGCCCTAATGATTGCATGTTATTCTGGAAGGATAATGAAAAAGTTGATAATTGCTCTATTTATGGGTGTTCTAGATGGAAGAGTGTTGATGGTGCCTTAACAAATACAAGCTCTAAAATTCTTGCAAAGGTTTTAAGGTACTTCCCTTTAAAGCTTAGGCTTCAGAGATTATTCATGTGTCGTGAAACTCCTATTGCAATGAGATGGCATGCTAATGAGAGACCCAATGATGGAAATTTAAGGCATCCTACTAATGGGGAAGCATGGAAGAGTTTTGACCATTTACACCCACTCTTCTCTAATTGTCACGACCCGGGGTCGGGGCCTAAATGTGACATGGCGAATGGGGATCAGAGAGTCCCCAAACAAGCCTCAAAATTTCAGAATCTACGAAGATTGGTTCAAGAGCTTTTAAATACAAGTAGTTAAATAACGAAAATTTAAGTCCCAAAAAGAGCATTTCTTATAAGTTAAGCAAAATGACAAGATTTTTACAAAACACCCTAGTTAAGAAATGGGGGCCAGGACAAGTTTTGGGCTCACCCTCAAAAAAATATATACATAAGGAACACAAGAAAATAAAAGCTCACCCTTGGAAGATGGGGCTCACCGCAAAATATCTGCAAGGAAGGACTATTCGTCCTGCGGCTGGTACTCAAACTGCTCGGTCCCTATATGGTAAAATCATGTAGGCATAGAGTATGCGTTAGTACGTTTGAATATACTAGGTATGCGGGCATGCAATGCATATGACATACCAAACCTGCATATCCATGTTAGATGACAAGGGCACATAATATACAAGGATCATATAAGCAAAGGAATTTAGTATACAAGATGCTATGAAATTCGTTATGCGTGCAATGCAATAATGCTCCTATATAATGGGGATGGACTATAATCGACAAACCAAATCCATGCGAGCTATTACACAAATTGGACCAATTTGGACCTCCCACTGGTAGGGAGAAGATTACTTGCCAAGGGTAATTTACACCACACCTTACGACCACGCTTTTCGGTGGGTGGTCACCTTCCTTACGACCACGCTTTTCGGAAGGATTTGCAGAATTCAAACAAGACATATCATAATATAAACAAATAGGTGAATAACATCCGTCCCTATATTGGCACATAGTTCAAGGAAAGGGAGAGGGACCTTGGGTATATCCCTAAAGCTCCCAATCTATCAGTGCTAAGTCTTACACATCCCACAAGAACTTATATATATGCACATAGTTCAAGGAAAGGGAGAGGGACCTTGGGTATATCCCTAAAGCCCTCAATCCATCAGTGCTAAGTCTTACACATCCCACAAGAACTTATATATATACACACACACACATATGCCTTCGAGAGAGTCAAATATCCATTTCAAAACGTTTGATGCATAAGTAGGCTCAAATGCCAAATCACAAGATCAAACCACATGGTTCATGCAGGGAATAGCTCATCTACATATACAAAATGGTGCAAGCACCGAAAATGCTCCAAGAGCCATAATCATAGACATACTGTTGATCACCTTCTTGTCATATCCCATGTCTTACCAAAATCATATCATAATTCCCTTTTAGGACAAAATTGGGCTTAATCCCATACTTCTAAAATTTTCATGTACCAATGTCATGAATGTGATGCAATGCATGGTGTAGGGATGACATGGGTAATGTAGAGTACATCCAAAATTAGCAATATAATGTAAAGACTAGGAAACCCATAATAATAAAATCAATAGAAAATGGTAGTAAATATCACCCATGCATAATAACATATTTAAAGGGACATGCATATTCATAGTTTCAGTCCAAGTAGTTCTTCATAATAAAACTTAACATAACCCAAATTTGGAGTCTTAAATAGCACATGCATGGTTCAAGGTTACCAAGAGCAAGTAGTAGAAATTCACATTTTAAGTAGACAATTTCATAAAGTAGTTTGAAAAGAACTTTGAGTCTTCTTGGTTGAAAGAGACCAAGAATCAAAACCCACATACTTGATTGAAGACAACACTTGAGGAGAAATGGACTTCAAATTGTGAGTCTTGCCTTGACAAATATCAAAGAGATGTTGGAGAGCTTGAAGGAGTGAATTCTTAGAGAGAGGGTGAAATGAGAGAAATGGCTGAAATTTGGTGAAGTTCAGATTATAAAGGGAGTTTAGGAGGGGTGGGAAATGACAAAATTTTCGTTTGGGACACCCAATATTTCAAAAATGTCATTAATGAAACAGACCTGAAATTGGTCCATCTGGGGCATACGGTATGGTACACATGGACCATTTATTATGTTGTGGTCCTCGACTCCAAATCCTCAAAGGCAAGATTTTCCGAACTAAGTATCACTATACGGACAAGTAAGCAGACCACCTGAGGTCACACCGATCGTGACCTCTTCCGTATACAAGTGAGTCTCCATACCAAAACTAAATGGAGGGCCACACGGATCATCTAAAGTCACACGAGCAGCGACTTGGTCCGTGTGAAGGCGACTCATGGTTTGATGAAGGAAAGAAAGAATTGGCAAATGATGTTCACCGTTTGGATGGATTGGGTCTTAGGTTGGCCGACTCTAATGATGGTGGCATTCTATTCAGAATGGGGCCGAATCTTTTGTGGCTGTTGATGTTAAGGCTAAGCAAGATCTAGATACGTTATTGGTTGAGTTGACGAAGTTGGTTGCCAAAAAAAAAGATATAGGTCTTCTCCCAAGGGGATATGGAGTGCTTCAGTACCAAGATCAGTTATGTATTTAGGATATGGATGGTCTTCGGAGGGTGATCATGAGTGAAGTCCAGAACTCTCATTATTCTATTCACTCGGGATTTACTAAGATGTATCGAGATTTGAGAGAAGTGTATTGGTGGCATGGTATGAAGAAGGATGTAGACAAATTTGTATCTTAATGTCCTAACTATCAACAAGTGAAGGTAGAACACCAAAGGTCTGGTGGTTTGATTCAAGATATTGAAATTCCTACTTGGAAGTGGGAAGATCTGAAAATGGATTTTGTGGTTAGTTTGCCTCGGACCCAAAATCAATTTGATTCAATTTGGGTTATTGTTTACCGGATGACTAAGTCAGCTCATTCCTACCGATCAAGACTACCTTTGGTGTCGAAGATTATGCAAGGTTTTATATCGAAGAGTTGGTGAGGTTGCAGGGTTAGCCTAAGTCTATCATATCGGATCATGGCACTCAATTTACTTCACACTTTTGGAGGTCATTTCAAAGAGGACTTGTTATTAAGGCGAAGTTGAGTATTGTCCTCCAATCGCAAATCAATGGACAAGCTAAGAGGACAATTCAAACTTTAGAGAACATATCGAGGTCGTGTGTGTTGGAATTCAAGGTTAATTGGGGTGGGCATCTACCACTTATTGAGTTTGATTACAACAATGTTTTTCATGCTAGCATTGGTATAGCACCGTTTGAAGCTCTGTATGGGGGAAGATGTAGGTTCCCGATGGGATAGTTCAAGTTAGATGAGATGGCATTGATTGGCCCGAATTTAGTGTTGGAGACTATGTAAGACTGAAATTTATTAGGGTAAGGTTGAAGATGGCTCAAAGTCATCAAAAGTCTTATTCAGATGGTAGAAAGAGGGATCTTGAGTTTCTTGTCGGTAATAGGGTGTATGTGAATATTTCTCTTATGAAAGGTATAATGGTTTTGGTAAAAAGGGGAAACTTAAGCCCCCGGAATGTAGATCCTTATGAGATTGTTGAGCAGTTTAGAAATGTGACCTATAGATTGAAATTGCATCCGAATTTGAATTCTATTCACCTAGTCTTCCATGTGTCTATGTTTAGGAAGTTGGTTGGTGATCCTAGTACTATTATGCCTTTGGAGGGTATTGAGGTTGAGGAAAACTTATCTTATGAGGAAGTTCTGGTTGAGATTTTGGATAGGCAAGTGAAGTGGCTTCGTAAGAAGAATGTGGCTTCGGTTAAGGTACTTTGGAAAAATCAACATGTGAAAAGTGCTATATGGGAGACGAAGTGGGATATGATGAAACAATATCCCCATCTTTTCCATTCTACTCAAGTCTAAGGTATTAGGTTCTTCGTTTTCCAAATGGTTCTAATTTTCCAAATGGTTCTAATTCTTTCACTCTTGAGTTTCAGGATATGACATGCATACATATGCACGAAAATGACTTTTAAGAGGTTTTTAATGATTTAAATATGTTTTGATATGAGTTTTAATGACTTTATGATTTTCAAGTGATGAAATATGCATTGTATCTTGTGTTTGAATCTTTCATATTCTAATTCAAGCCTTTCAAGCCTTATTCTAGCACATTCGAAGATGAATGTTCCTAGGGGGAGATGATGTAAGGACCCGAACTTTGTACAACTTCAATGGAGCTTAGAAATTTGGTCTCGAAAAGTTTTAGACTAGGGTGACGCTTCATGGAAGCCTTCACGGTCCGTGTGGTGCTATATGGATCATATGGAGCCTCTTTTAAGTAGCCTTTGGCCTTCTGTGGGGTGTGAGCGCTTTAATGTGTAGTTTAGGACCAAGGCATACCACACTTGGACCCTACACGGTTTGTATGAGGTCATACAGACCATGTGGTGGACTGTTTAGTAGCCTTGGGCTTGAGACTCCATAGTGTTAGGCTAGGGCTAGTGGTACAGCCCCTCTCACATACCGTATAGTGCTTCACAGTCCGTGAGACCCTTCCGTATAGGTGTTAGAGTGTGTATTTGATCATCATCTCGGAACTTCATTGTGGAGAATTTTTTAAGTGAAGTAGAACGGAGGAGTACACGGTCCATATGGCTTGGTACGGTATATACCACCTTCTGTGTTAGGTGCCTACGTTAAATTTTTCGAATAATGAAATCTTCAAGCTCAGGCTAATTTTACCTTCAAGCCCTCATTCAAGCTTATTTATGTGGTTTAGGGTCATTATGGGCCTCTTTCATTAAGTCAAGTTCAAAGGAATTCCATTGCCTAAGATTTTCAGAAGAACCAATAGAAGAGTCAATTTTAAATGTTCATATCTCTTAGCACAAATAGAATTGGGTGCCCTACGACTTCCGAATTGACACTCTTTGAATTAGCTTTCTAATGCATCCGATTTCACCTTATTTCGAGTTTGGATCAAGAAATGCCCATTTTCATAAAGCATGTCTGTGCAGTGTTTTCTGAGATTTGGCCAAGTGCAGTCTCATGGGAGTTTCATGGTCCCTGAGACCTTGTACGGACTGTGAGACCTTTTCACAGGACCCCTAGCATGAAATTTTATTCTGCTTCATTAATGATTTCTTTTGTAATTATGGTTACTCCTAAGGGACTTTTGTGACTTCCTATGCTATCCCAAAACCTCCAAATGACCTAAACTCTATTCCTCTCATTCAAATTCATTCTCAGACTGAGAAGTATATTGAACTCTCCTAAAAACTCCATCAAGAACTCTTGTGGAGACTAATGTCACGGACTTAGAACTCTCGCTAAGACTTCCGTGCGGCACTAGTCAATTTGCTCACGAATCTTTCACGGTCTTGCAAATACTAGTAAGCCTTTCAACTAGGACCGCTAAGGGAACGCTAGATAAGAAGACTTAAAGAGAGAAAGAGAGCTTGAGAAAGAAAGCTTTTACAACTTTGGAAGAATGCTTATACTTGATTCTTAGATGGTTTGCACATGAAAATGGCCCTATCTATTTATACTACTCCTAAAGGGTCAAGGTGTAAATAATATTTACACTATAAGTCCTCCATATTTACAAGTACGTCCTCTATATTTACAAGTAAGTCCTCCCTATTTCTAACTTAGTCCTTCCTCTAGAATCCTCCGTACAGTTCTAGAGGAGACTACACAGTGCTGGAACAATCTACATAGATTCGAAGTCTTCTGCGCTACCCGATCGTTCCAGATTTCGCTCTGTTGCATAAAAATGGTGGGGGGTCCTGACACTCTCCCCCACCTGATATATGGCGACGACCGCGGCGCACTGCTGCTGCTGCTGTGCTGCAAGAACTCTCGTACCTTCTCCTTGAACTGCCACAGGTCTTCATATCTTTTTCATGTAGCCTCCTCCGGTGCTTGACTCTTCTAGCGGACAAGGAATATAGCTGTAGCAGGTCGTCCCCTCTTCTGCTTAGCTTGGTAGTCCACGATGTCTTCTATATCTCGATCGTGCAAGGTAGTAATCGTAATAGGTGCCCTCTTTGACTGTCCTCGACTTGGCTCCTCTTTTTCCTCATGGTATGGCTTGAGAATGCTGGCATGGAACACGAGATGTACTTTAAATGCTGGTGGAAGCTCCAGTCGGTAAGAGATCTTGCCTACCTTGGCAACGATTCTGAATGGGCCCTCGTACTTCCGAACCAAGTTTTGGTGCATGCCTCGCAGAGCTTTGAACTGTCTTAGGTTGAACTTTACCAAGACTAAGTCTCCAACCTGGTAGTCCATGGGGCGGCTCTTGCGATCGGCGAACTTCTTCATTTTCTTGGCCGCTTTTTCTAAATAAGACTTAGCGGTATCCAACTGCTCTTCAAAGCCCCAGGCCAAATGATACGCCCCAAAACTCTTGCCCTCAAACACGGGAGATAATGAATGTGGAGTTTGGGGTTGTTGGCCCGTGGCCAACTCGAAGGCGACCTGCCAGTGGCTTCGCTCCTCTGCAGGTTGTAGGAGAACTGGGCTACATCAAGCAACTTTGCCCAATCTCTTTGGTGAAAGCTCATGAAGTGCCTAAGATAGCACTCCAACAAGGTGTTGACCCTCTCGATCTGGCCATCAGTCTGAGTGTGGAAACTGGTAGAGAAGTGCAGCTCTGTGCCAAGCATCCTGAACAGTTCACTCCAGAAGTTTCTAGTGAATCGCGGGTCTCGGTCGCTTTTGATGTGCCTCGGCAGCCTCCAGTACTTTGCTATATTCTTGAAAATAGTTAGGCGGCTCCCTCGGCTGTGCATCTGACTGTGGCGGGCATAAAGCTGGCATACTTAGAAAATCTGTCCACCACAACCATGATCTTCCCATACCCGTCGGACTTTTGAAGGCAGGTGATGAAGTCCATAGCGACGCTTTCCCATGGACGTTAGGCAACTGATAGTGGCTCCAAAAGTCCTCCAGGTTGACACTGTTCTGTCTTGTCTTGCTGGCACACAAGACAAGTCTGCACGTAGCACTCTATATCATCCCATATTCATGGCCAGTAGTAAATAGCCTCGATGAGAGCTCTCATACGTTGCTGCCCAGGGTGTCTAGCCTATAACGTGTCGTGGCTTTCCCTCCTGATCTGTAACCCGACATTCCCATGCTTCGGCACATAAATTCTCCATCCAGTGGTGAGCAAGAGGACATCCTCTATCCATAAGCATCGTGTCCTGCGCTGAGATGCCAACTCCACGAGTCTCTTGCTTCTGGGTCGTGCAGCAAGCCTTCCTTGATGACCTCCCGAATGTCGCACTAGGCCATTATGATGGTGGGTAGCTCGGCTTTTCAACTCAAAGCGTCTTCCACAACGTTGCCTTTGCCCGACTTATATTCTAGTTTGTAGTCAAACTCAACTAGGAAGTCCTGCCATCTAGCCTGTTTGGGCGTAAGCTTCTTCTGTGATTGGAAATAGCTAGTGGCAACATTGTCGGTTTTGACCACGAACTTAGACACCAATAGGTAATGCCTCCAGGTGCATAGGCAATGCACTATGGTGGTCATTTCCTTATCTTGTATTGTGTATCACCATTCTATCTCATTCAGCTTCCGGATCTCGAAGGTGATAGGGTGCCTGTCCTGCATCAGCACACCCCCTATGGTGTAATCTAAGGAATCTGTATGTACCTCGAATGTTTTGGAGAATTCGGGCAATGGAAGGACCGGCTCTTCCGATATGGAAGCTTTTAAACCTTCGAATGCCTCCTGGTATTCCTTGCTCCAAACCCTGGCTTATTCTTCTTCAGTAGCTCGGTGAGTGAAGCGGCCTTTGCAGAGTAGCCACTGATAAATCATTGGTAATAATTTGCAAGCCCAAGGAACGACCTCAGCTCTGTCACCTTCGTGGGGGTCTCCCACTCTTGGATGGCTCGAACCTTGGCTCGTCCATTCTCAGCTGGCCCTAACTAATGATGTGACCCAAGAAGTGCACCTCGTGCTGGGCGAATTCGCACTTCTCCCGCTTTATGTAGAGTTCGTTCTCGCGTAAGACTTGGAATACTCTCTTCAAGTGTTGCACGTGCTCCTCCAAGGTGTTGCTGTAGAAGACAATATCATCTAAGTACGCCACCACAAAGTTATCCAGGTAGGGGTGGAAGATCTTGTTCATCAGTGTGCAAAAGGTAGCGGGTGTGTTGGTTAGGCCGAAAGGCATCACCAACCACTCATAGGATCCGTACCTTGTCACACATGTCGTCTTTGGCTCATCCCCTTGTGCGATCCGTACTTGGTAATACCCCTTTCAGAGATCCACCTTGGTGAAGTATTTGACTTGCCCAAGTCTGTCGAATAAGTCGACAATGAGCGGGATAGGATATTTGTTCTTCACTGTCATCTTGTTCAACGCCCGGTAGTCTATACAAAGGTGTAGTGATCTGTCCTTCTTCTTTTGGAATAATACTGGCGCGCCATATGGTGCTTTGGAGGGTTTGATGTGGCCAACTTCGAGGAGCTCATTCAACTGCTTCCTCAGCTCCTCTAACTCGGGTGGTGCCATACGGTAAGGTGGGTAGGTGGGTGGTCTGGTCCCTGGCTCCAGCTCTATCCTATAATCAACCTCCCACCTAGGAGGCAAGTGTTTCGGTGGCTCCTTTGGCATCACGTCCTTGTTGTCTTCCAGCACATCCTCGATGCTCGGTGGCAAGGCCTCCTTAGAACCATCTTATTCGCTCGTACTCATGATGGTAGCTAGATATGTCGGCTTCCCCTTCTTCATCCCCTTCACTATCTACATGGCTGAAAAATTGGAAAAGCCTTTCGCCTTTGGCAACTCTATCAAGGGCACCATGCACGACCCTTGCCTCTCCATAACAAGCATGCGTTGGAGGTAGGGGTCAATCATGGTCTTGCACTGCTTGAAGAATTCTTGCCCAAGGATGATGTCAAAAAAACAAAGGGAGCAATGGCAAAGTTATTCTTACCTTGCCATTTCCCAAGGGTAACGTTTACTCCTTGAGCTACTCCACACACAGGAGTCGGTGGGGCGTTAACCGTCTTAAGACGAGTGTTGCTCGAACTGTAGCTTAACCCCAACCTTGTTGCCACTGTTTGCATCATGATATTGGCCTCCGTACCCGTGTCTACCGCGGCACATACCGGCTTCCATTCAGGGTCATGTCCACGTACTGCGTTGGGTAAGCCTCCTGCTTACCGGATGGTTTGGCAGTAGCGGAACACAACCCTATCATGCCCACTTGGGTGGTGCCCAAACTCTGCCCTTGGTCCTGTATCTCCTTCTCCTTATGTTCCCGCAGGATGGCTCCAAGGTTCTTCATCTGGGGACACCTAGCATACCCATGTGGGCCTCCACAAATGTAGTAGCCGCTTCCCTTGGATGACCACTCCTTCTTCTCAGCATATCCCTGACATCCGGGCCTTCTATTGTTAGCCTGATCTTGGTTTCTAGGTGGGTGTGGCTCCTTGTTCTTGCCGCGATCTCCCCCACCTTTGGCATGGCAACCCTTCGACTCCTTGGCCTTGTCGTTGTCATGCATGAAATCTGTCAGGGCTTTAGCGTGTGTGATGGCTTCATCTATGGTGGACACCTTTCTTTGTTCTAGCTAGGTCCTGGCCCAATTTTTCAAGTCGTCCATGAAGTGAAACATTATGTCCTCCTTCGTAAAGTTGGGAATCTGAAGGGTGAGAGTCGTGAACTCCTTTATGTATGCCCTTATGATGCCAGTCTGCTTCAGTTCTCTGAACTTATGCTTAGCCTTATAGACAACGTTGTTTGGGAAGAAGGACTTCTTGAACTCTGTCTTGAATTGCTCCCACGTGCTTATCGTGCATAGCCCCCTCCCGATGTCATCCTCCTTGCGCTTCCAAAATAGCATGTCTATCTCTGTCAAGTATAGCATGGCCGTGTTGATCTTAGTCTCGTTGCTCTTCACCTTGTTGCACTTGAAGTAGTTCTCCAAGTGCCACAAGAAGTTATTAACCTCTTGAGTGTCTCGGACGCCTTTAAAGATGGGTGGCTTAGGAGCCTCGATCCTGCCCTCCCTTTCAATGACCAGCGTTGCATACTTCCCTTCCTCGGCGGCCTCCTCGAGCGCCTTCACCTAGAGTTCATGACTTCCAGCATGTCCATGAAGCTACTCTCCAATGCGGTGACCCGACACTCCAAGGAAGTAAGGGCTTCCGTCGCCTCGATCTCGGCTACCTTCTATCTGTTCAAGTCCTTCCGGATGTTATCATTCTCGTCATGGGTGAATTCCTCCAAGGTCTTGAACTTACTGTCGAACTCGTTCTACGCTTGCCGAGGAATTCCACTGCTTGATGGGCAGCCTCTACAGTCGTGATCCACTCCATGCTAGGTGTGACGTTCACAGGCTCCTCACCACATTCATCATCACTAACCTCCGTAGCCAAGAGTGAATGGGTGGTAATGACATCGCTTTGTGCTAGTTCGAGTAGCATTTCGTCCTTCTTGGAGTTCTTCTTGCCCTTTCGAGACTTCTTGCCAACATCAGTCTAGACATTGCCGATATTGGCGGCGTCAAAGTCTCCTCCACTTGCCATTATCCCTTAGTGCAACCTTGCTCTGATACCACGTTGTCACGGACTTAGAACTCTCGCTAAGACTTCATGCGGCACTAGTCAATTTGCTCACGAATTTTTCACGATCTTGCAAATACTAGTAAGCCTTTCAACTAGGACCACTAAGGAAACACTAGATAAGAAGACTTAAAGAGAGAAAGAGATCTTGAGAAAGAAAGCTTTTATAACTTTTGAAGAATCCTTATACTTGATTCTTGGATGGTTTGCAAATGAAAATGGCTCCCGCTATTTATACTACTCATAAAGGGCCAAGGTGTAAATAATATTTACACTATAAGTCCTCCATATTTATAAGTAAGTCCTCCCTATTTACAACTTAGTCCTTCCTCTAGAATCCTCCATACGGTTCTAGAGGAGACTACACAGTGCTGGAACAATTTACACAAATCAGAAGTCTTCCGCATTACTAGAACGTTCCAGATTCTGCTCCGTTGTGTAAAAATAGTGGCGGGTCCTGACACTAAGCTTGGGAATCAAGGGAAGGCTCTTTCTTCTTCAAATTTTTCTTCTTGAATTTGCTTCATTAGATAAGGTATGAGGGGTTGATTCTTGGTCCCTTTCAACCAAGAAAACCCAAACTCTTTTACACTCAATTTCATAGAATTTTAGTTTACTTTAAATATGGGTTTATAGTATTATGGTTTATTAAATTCAATTGATGTTTGAGCCTTGTTTATTCATTGATTTTAAAGTTATTTAAGCCCTAATATGAAGAATTGCATTGAAGTTATGAAGTTATGAATGTGCATGTCCCCCCTTGAAGCTTGATTTGTGCATGGGTAATCTATATTATGTTTTCAATGTGAATTTTTCTTATGTCTTTACTTTAGTTTCATAATATATTGTTGATTTAAGTTTAAATCTCAATTACCCATGCTATTCCCATTTCAGTCATAGCATATGCATTCATGAGCATTGAGTTTTATGAAAATTATGAAGTGGGTTAAGCCCAATTATGTTTATGTATATGATTGTTATAAGATTATGATTATGACAAGAATGTGATTACATAAATGTCTATGATATGGCTCTTTGAGCATTTTGGGTGCTTGCACCATATTGTTATGTGAATGAGCTTTCTTATGCATGAGTATCATGATTATGAACTATGATTTGGCTTTTGAGCCCAAGTATGAATGATTACGAAATGTGTTTCGCTTTTGAAACCAAATTTGCATTGAAATGTTTGAAATGACTATTGTCTCTTTTGAAAGCAAGTATACGTATAAGTATCCTCGTGGGATATTTTGACTTAGCACCGATGGATTGGGTGCGTCAGGGCTATCCCCAAGGATCATTTTCCTTTCCTTAAACAATGTGCCATCATAGGTATGTGGTAGCCATTACCGAAAAGACCGAGTCGTAAGGAATGGTTACATCTTGATATGATATGATATTAAAATCCTTCTGAAAAGACTGATATGTAAGGAAGGTGTCCATCCATCGAAAAGACTGGGTCTAAGGTGTGATATAGATTACCCTTGGCAAGTAATCTTCTTCTATCAATAGGAGGTCTACATCAGACTAATTCATGTAATAACTCGCACGAGTTTGATTTGTCAGTTATAGTCCATCTCCACTATATATGAGCATTATTGCATTTCATGCATCGTGGATTTCATAACATATTATTATACTACTCTTCTTTGGATATGTATCCTTTTTTTATCTTATGTGCTCTTGTCATCTAACATTTTATGCTGGTTTAATAAGTCATATGCATTGCATGCCCGCATACTTAGTATATCCAAATATACTAACGCATACTTTTTTCCTACATGATCTATCCATGTAGGGACCGGAAACTACCTTCATCCACCGTTTCACAACTAGACCAGATTTGAGACATTTGTTGTCGTGAAACCTATCTTGCAAGGACAAGCCACCATTCCTCTACCTATGAAGTCTTGTTTATGTTAGTTATATTGAGGGTAAGCCTGGGACATGTCTTTGCCCCCATCATATCTTATGACTGGAGGCATTATTGGACATCTTGTAGACTCTTGTCAGATCTATATGTTATGTGTTGTATTTGGAGCCTATGATTATGGTTATCTATTGGATATGGCTATTATGGATTGATTAAGAGAATTATGATAAGTATGTATGTTTTGATGTGGAAATGGGGAACATCCTAAGTCTTGTATTACCCCTATAGAGTGAGTCATACTTACCCACCCCTTAGTTCTTATGTGCTATGTGCTATGTGAATCCATGTGAATCCCTTATTCCTATGATATCTCCATAGCGTGAGTCCTAATTTCCCATCCCTTATAACTATGTTTTTACAATTTGTATATATGCTTCTGCACCGATGATGTGAATATGGATACTTGAGGCTCGTTTGGGGACTCTTGGGTTCCCATTTGCCATGTCACTCCTAGACCCCAGGTTCAGGTCATTACAAGTACCAAAATCTAGTTTACCAAATCCTTCAAGTTTTAATGTTGATTTCTTATGGATTCTTCCTAATTACCCTATTAAGCATGAATTTTGTTGAGATTCTTCATCTATTGCATGAAATTGCATGAGTTGATTTCAATGATTTTCGACTATGAAATTATTTTCTGATTATGAAGCTATGATAGTTATGATACCATGAGTTATTATGAGAATGATGATTTTATGAAGCAAATTGCATGATTCTATGTCTAAAGTTCAAAGATGATATGTATGATTGTGGTGGGTTAACTAAGAATAATTTAAATTGGTGATTTTCATCAAATTGATGCATATTCCTCTTGAGTTAAATGATTTAAAATTTCCATGCATGGTAACACCCAATCATCACATCAAAGTTTCAAAGGGGAGATATGATCGCCAAAGGTGTGTCAATTACTCAGCGATGAAAGTTTATGAAAGTTAAAGTTAAAGATGGTGAAGGGCAAGCCTCACCAAAAGATAGATCTTTTTTGTTAAGGGGCAAGCCCTACATGTGGTTCTTACGTTATGATAAGCTACTCTATATATATGATGTTGTCATGACCCGGACCTAGGGTCTAGGAGTGACATAGAGAATGGGAACCCAAGAGTCCCCAAACAAGCCTCATAGTATCTACATTCACACCATTGGTTCGGAAGTGCATAATGAAGTATGACTCACACTATGGGGATGTCATAAAGGTAGGGAATTGTATGGATTTGTATAGCATACAACACATAAGTACTAAGGGGTGGGTGAGTATGATTCACATTATGGGGGTAGAATGGGACTTAGGACTTTCTGCATTTCCATATCTCATCACAAATATATTATCATATTAACAACATTCAATAGATAGCCATAATTATAATCTCCTTAAACAAGTAGCATGTCATAATACAAATCAGTTCAAGAGTCTACATGTTGTCCAACAATGCCTCTAAGTCATAGAATAGGACGGAGGACAAGACATGTTCCAAGCTCACCCTCAAAGTAAATAAAACATAAGCAGAAGCAACATAATAGGAGATTGGATGATGGCTTGTCCTTGGATGATAGCACTCGCCACAACAACTTTCACGATTTGAGATAACCGTCAAGAGGTGGAGGAAGAATGTCTCTAGTACCTACATGGTTAGATCATGTAGGAAAAGAGTAGTTAGTACATTTGAATGTACTAAGTATGAAGCATGCAATGCATATGAACTCATTAAACCTGCATTCAATGTTAGATGACAAGGGCACATATATAAAATGAAGTATATAAGCAAGAAGATTAATATACAAATATGTAATGAAATCCATGATGCATGAAATTTCATAATACTTCAACATAGAGGAAATGAGAACTCAACCGACATCTGGACCATGAGAGTTATTACATGGAATTCTGGTGTCTTTCCCACGCGGAATAATAGGTGATCTACTTGTCAAAGGTAGACCATACTTCTCTTTACAGGCCTCTAATTTTGAAAAGTAACCTTACCTTACGGGTACTCCCATTTTGGATAGGATTTTTTCATTCATCATAACATAATTGTAACCATACCTTATGAACCTCAAATTTCGGTAAAGGTAACCATAAACAAGTACCTATGTTTGGAACAAAGTTATGGGACTTAGGTATTGGATCCTTGGAGATAACCCCCCTCCCACAAGTTCATTTGGTGCTAAATCATCATCCCATAAGAATACATACACGTATACATTCTTTCAAAGAGGTACAAATCATTTCAAATCATTTTAATGCATACTTAGGCTTAAAAGTAAAACATTCTTCAAATCATACATACTTGGGCTGAAGAGCCAAATCATACTTTCATGCATAGGAATAGCTCATTCACTTATAATAACAATTTGGTGTAAACACCTAATATGCTTAACGTGCCATATCAATAGACATTTGTCTGATCACATTCTTGTCTTAACCATATATATGAGCTCAATGATGTGTTGCCAAAATGCAACACTTTTGATGCTTAAAATATTGGATTTTGTGTGTTCTCAATCCGACTTTAGTAGTTTTTATATGTTTTATGTCTATGTTTGCAGGATTAGAGGTTGTCTAATGATTTTGGAGAAAGTTACAAAGTTGTTGTAGATTTGTTGTTATATGAGATACCTTAAAAGCCTAGACCATTCTATGAGCTGTAAGGTGGTTTCATGAGGAATTCCAGTGAGGGGCCAAGTTTCTAAAGTTACTTCTATGAATATATAGATGAGTCGTAAATTAATGTATGAGTCATAGAAGAGGTTTCATGCCTTGAAGGTCAGAGAATGAAGTCTTTCTAAAATTCATCAGACGAAACCCCCTTAACGGGTTGTAAACCATTTTACGAGTCATAAAGGGATGTCGCAAAGGAGACTTCCAGTTTTTGAGCAATAATGTTCGAGACCCTGATTATGGGCCATGAACTTCAATACGGGTCATAAAGTGTTGTCGTAGAGTGTGCTGACCAGTTCTCCTAAGTTGTTTAGGATTTGAATTTTAATTATTATAAGTAGGTCTTTTAGGTTATTTTTCAGAAGTTCTCACCAATTCACATAGGTTTAGCTTAGTTTTAGGTTAGTGCTCAGTGAACTCAATATTCTTAGAGAGAAAATTGTGAGAGAGTCTTTGAAAACACTTGTGGTTTAATTCAATCTTCAAGCTAGCAATTTTCAATAACATTGGATTTACTTGTTCTTAATTCAGTTGTATAAGTGTTTAATTATGTCTTCTAAATTTATAATCTCTTCATCTACACAAAGCATGAGTAGCTAAATTCATAACTAGGGTTGTGGGAACTATGAAGAACTAACAAAGTAAAACCAGATAATTCACGATTCTTGAAAGGTCTATATCCATGTATTAATTAACTCTCTTCATTTTGCATGTTTTCTGATGGTGGCCAACATTAGAACCCGCCTAGTGTTACTAACTAGACCAAGGTAGTAATTAATAGGAAAAGAAATTAATTAATAGGATTCGATTGATGTGTTCTTGTCTAATCAATAAAATTGGGCCAAGAGGAGGTTATACTGGGACTTATAGGTAATGGTTAGAAATGCAGACTATGGAGATGGGCCAAGTCGCATAGTGAAATTCGGCTCTCACCTTTGACCAAAGGTCTTGGTAAACTTAAATTACCGTCCTTTATGTTATACACTAGACAAGAATTAGGTTATCCGGTGATACTGAATTGGGGAATCATGGGGAACACAAAACCCTAGTTGATATCCTTTATTAATCTTTCTCTCGTGATAGTTAGTTTATTTTTCTCATTAAATTTTGCAAAATCCCCTTTTGGGAATTGAGTTGATTAATGTGAATTTGTCTTGAGCCTATTTATTCCCAATGGGTTCGACCCAAACCTTGGTTAGGTTCTATTTCTTGACAGCGACCGTGTTATCCTCTAAAAATGGGGTGTAACTTGGGAAACACCAAGATTTTAGCACCGTTGCCTGATACGCCCAAATTTATACTCCGAATAGAAGAGTAAAGCGGTCGTTTGTCCAATATAGAACTCAACCAGAGTTGAGGTCGATCCCACAGGGAACACGTAAGAATGGATCTATTAGCACCGGCTTTCAGATGTAAATGTTATTCCCAAGATAAAAATGCATAAAGTAAATGGGGGGTTGCGTTGTTCAATTTAAATCCCTATGTAATGTAACTAATAGAAAAGTTGATATGGTTTTCAAACAGATAGAGAGAAGCTAGGGTTGTGTTCCCCATGACATCTAATATGATAACTAAACTGGCTTAGTAAACTCGTTCTTTATGGTGCATGCAAGATCCAACAAATTAGCTAATCTCTAGTTCACCTTTCGGTCCTTCCTAGTTATATTTCACTCATCTCCTTTCGGTCTCAGAGTGTATGCAATTCCAAACATTTTTTTTGGTCTCAGAGTACCCTCACCTTTCGGTCTCAGGCACTTAGACTAGGTTGATAAACTCGAATTTCCGTTGTTAAACTCTTTTCCCAATCACTACATCCCTCTCGGGCATGTAGCGAATACAGGCTTACCCTAATGCGTCGACTCATTATGGAGAAGTTAAAACGAAGAATTTGACAATACATACAACAATCACTCCCACGAATTTACCCCAGTTTGCGTTATCTTATTGAATTGCCATGGTTCCCACAACCCTAGTTGTGGGTTTAGCCTAGCATATTCAACATACTTTTCCCACAACAATGTAATGAAGATATGATAATTGACTTACAATTGAAAGAAGAATGAATCTGTGTTACAATCTTCAAACGACGATCATAATCAACGAATCAAACGTAATACAAAGTCAAAATGTTATTTTCGCTCTTGTTCTCTAGTTTCTGCCGTCAACAACTCTCCTAACGAAATAAAATAACATACTATATATACCAGGTAAAACTAATCCGATACAAATTAGGAAAAATAACTTTCGGCACAGACACGGTTCATTACACGGACCGTTTGAGAACAGACGACCCATCAAACGGCCCGTCTGCCTCTGCCTGCTGCTTCCTCACGCGTTGTGACACGGCCCGTGCTGTGTCTAACGGGCCGTTTATCTGTCCGTGTAACTTCACTTGCACAATTTATCTTATTTTTGATGAGGCCCCTTTGATTTCACGTCACTTTCACGGTGCATGACACGGTCTGTGGCCGCCTAGAAGGTCCGTTTACCCGTCCGTGTGCTTTGCGTTTGTCATTCCAGTTTCACAAGTATGGTGCCGCGGTCGCTCACACGGACCGTGTACTGCGACACGGCCCATGAAGACCTTCCGTGGTCCTTCACTTGGCCTTATTTTCCACTCCTTGCATGCTGGGCCTCTCACGTGCCATCACACGGTCCGTGTGATGCTGCATGGCCTGTGAGATGGTCCGTGTATTGTCACTTCACCGCGTTTTGGACGTTTTTCTCATGTAATTCCTTTATCAGTCCATGCCTTCGTTATTTTCCTGCACAGTATCAAAACACACCTATTAAACTAACAAAAGCGCTTAAGAACTCACAATAATTCTATGTATTAAGCGTCGTAAAAGTTGTATTTTCATGACTCATTAACACCCTCAACTTAGAACCATTGCTTGTCCTCAAGCCATGACCAAAAACAACACATAACGACACGCAAAGACAAGTGCTTAACAAGAAGTAAATAGCGACCCCTCAATCATCAAACTCATGCTCAAAAAGTATACTCGCAATGTGTTCACATCCAAGCAGACCCTCATAAGATCAACCTATGCACTACACCATATACCATTGGCCCGAAATAAGTCCAAGAATAGGAATGAACCAGTTAGTATAGCAACCAAATAGCGCAATCATAGTGCCCCTCACTACAAAGAAGTCTCACATACGGTATGTAAATGCAGTACAGAGACTGGAATGTAGGCACTCACACTCAAAAGAAAGATTTTCAACTGACACCCAAGTATAGACCATATGCTTGCCTTTATTTTCACCACCTTGACTTTTGAATGACCTTTTTAGGATCACTTTAGGACTTTTGCGGCTTGTAATGTAGGCTTAGGCTTGGGTGAGGTACATTTAGGATTGAAGTGACTAACTTTCCGCTCCAAGACACTGCTTTGACTCAGCCTCTACTTTCGGGCCCCAAACTCTTATTTCCCCTGTTTTACCAATTTTCTTTGTGGTTGGGAGTGATTTCCGTTTTCATTCGTTCATTCACACGCTTTTTTTTAATTTTTTTTATACAATCACAACCCAGCTTTTCTTCTCTTCTCATTTACTTGACTCATTTCCATCCTTACTATTCTGCCTCTCTTACAATAGCCACCCTCAACTTAGGATTCTGGCCTGAGTTGAGGTTCATAATGTCTTTTTAAAGGACCAGGGCCAGTATAAGCCACCCTCAACTTAGGCTTTTGGCCTAGGTTGAGGTTCACGATGTCCTTAAAGGGACCAGGGCCTGAGTACAGATCTGCAGATAGATTGGGAAGGTGAGTTGGGTGATTAGAAAGAAGAGATCTATTAAGGCTCAATCTTTTGGTTCGACGGGAGAAATTTCATTTGGTTGATTTATTTTAGGCTAAGTGACTTCTCAACAAAAATGGCCTAAGATCCTATCCTAATCCGATCATTCAATCGTTTTAGGGGGGACCAACTAGGCAAGTTCTAGCTTACAAGTGCATCAGTCAAATTTAGCAAGTAACTCTCACACACATGGCACATATCCCACACTATTCGGTACTAGCCAACACAGTCATGCTTCATTCTTTACGACCCCAACTAGACAATGTACACAGTGTTTTGCAAGGATCACATAAGTTAGTCAGTATTGGATGCATGCACATACAAGCCTATATGTAAGTTAATTTCCTTTAAATTTGGGGTTACCGTAGATTCTTGTGAACACTTATCTTTACACACACAAAACAACCTAAACATGCCAGTTCTACTAGATAATACACCTTTAGAGAAAAGAAACATGGCAAGAAAAACTCGTCAGTGTAGGATGCCCCACCCCCAGCAAAATACGGTGCAATGTCCTCATTGCACCAAGATAAATACTAAAGCAAAAATAGGAGTAGAACATACCTAAGATGCCCTAGGCGTTAGTCGAGTCGTCGTGGCCCGATCCAGCTGGTGGGTTCGTGTCGGCAACATTAGCATCAGGTCCGACGGCACTCCCGGAAGCTCCTGCCCGTGTAGCCTCATAAGCTAGTCGCTCCCGCTCCTCCTGGGCTGCAGCTTCTCGACGCTGGGCTCTCAAGGCCTTTCGCAGTCTCCGTACTTCCTCACGCTGCGGGTCTTCCGGAGGGCTATTGCGCTGGTTGTGGCGCTTACCTTTATCCTTATTACCGGGAGCCTCTGGAGGAGGTACCTGGGCAGCAGCTAGTACGAGCGGCATGCCCTAACCCTCGGTTAGGCTCGGCTCCACCGGGGTAGTGAACAGTGACAACAATGAATCTGGCGGTGGAGCCGGAGCTGGCACCGTGCTGTTATACTGGACTGTCAGCTCTGCAATTTTATCTTTCATGTCTTGCATAGTCTGCACCAAATGCGCCATCTCATAGGCGGACATACTTCCAAACATGGTATGGAATTAGCCCTCCAAGGTGTTGACCTGTTCCTGCAAGCTGCTTATTTGGCCCAATAAGTCTGTGTGGAGGCGGTCTTCAGCCTGCTGAACATGAGCCTGCACCACTTGAGGCACCCGGACCACCATTTGGTCGACAATCGCTCGTGTTTGCCGCAGTTTTGTCACCATTCAGGCTAAAATGTCATAGGGGATATAAGTGTACCCTTGATGCATCTGGGAGGCTGTACCACTACCCCCGGGCTGCTCAAAAGCCGTACCAGGCTGTGGGGCCGTGGTGTGCTCCTCAAATGTCAAGGGTTGCTGAGGAGGAGCCCGAGGAAGCTGTCTAGGCAGCCCAAGCCGGCGTGCATTACTGTAGTACAGCGGGTTATCTATATCCTTGATCATAGCAATGTTCACCATGCCCGTTGGAGCCATCTTTCAATCCAGGAAGTGGGTGGTGGGGACACGGGCCTGCCTGCAAAGTGCTCGAATCAGGCATGGGAATGACATACCTGCTCTTTTCGATAGGGTGCGGTCCTTGATCTCCATGGCGATGATACGACCCACATTAATACCATATCATGCGACAAAACACGCCACCAACGAAGCATGAGAGAGTTGGAGCGTGTTGTCATTAACGGTGGGTCGTAGTCGGGCCCGCACCACCGACCACCGACCACCAGAACTTGGCGACAAACGTGAGTGAGGCCTTGGTAATGGGAATTTTGGGGTTGGTTACCCAAGCTGCCTCAGTTCCTTGGAGCGCAATCTGCTCCACAACCCACTTTAACTCAATGGCCCGTTCAGAGGGGTCAGACATACCGACCTCATCAGTGATGCTCGCATAGCTGGAAATGAATAACCCATCTGGTGGGGCACGGTAGTCCGGGACAAATAAGAACCTATTGATTGTGTCTATCGAAATATCCACTTCAGTTTCCCGAATGGTGACATAGTCCCGGTGGGACAACTTAGCTGCTAGCCGCTTCTTTACTCTTTTGGATAGGTTACCTTCAATGGAAGCAAGCAGGCTGGCAGCGTAACTGAAGTAAATTCAGCAATCATATCAGGCCCTTAGTAGCCGGGAGGGCTGTCCATCCACCCGAACTGGTATGCCTCAAAAGCATTCCATATCTCTGGGATGGCATCTAGTTTGTCGATGAGGACTCGCATTTGCGGAATGATCGGCCTCCCCTTGTACCCACGGAGCCTTTAGTAATACCATTCACATAGATTTCCTTTGCCCCAGGGACTGTCCATCGTCTGCGCAAGAAGACAAGAAGCCACTTGGCAGTTTCTGGGTCAGACGTCCGAGCGACCGCCTGGTGTGTAGCCTCGTCATCGCTATCTCGGAGGATCAGGATGTCATCCTCATCCCGTGCATTCTGCTCAGTGGATTCTGGAGTGCCGGCCTCTTCCTCCTGTTCCGGGGCTGTATCTTCCCCCTCCACTCCCACCTCAGGAACTCCCTTCTCAGACTAGGGAGCTATATGGTGTCTCAATGCACGTGATCGTGTAGTACGAGAGGAGTGGGGGGAGACATTGGTGGTGATCTGCACAGTTGACCCGCCCGAGGAGTCATCACCTGAGTCACTCCCCTGGTGCTGACTCGAGGATTCAGTGATAGAATCCCGGAGACGTGACTCATGCTCGTCCCTAGGCTGGCAGGATCTTAGACGAGGGCCCATTTTAACCTGCAAACACCACAAGGAATAAATAGTTAGTCACGTCAGAATGCGTAGGACGACACACGAACGGGTACTCAGACTTCCCTTGTGTTAGCAAAGTGACAAAAACCCTTAAGAGTGGCATCACCTGGTCTATCATAGGGAATTTTGCACTAGAATGCATATTGGAATCAACGAGGATTAATACAGTCAAGCACGTAAGAGGACAGTATGCTGACACGGGGGCCTCACACGGGCCGTGTAATAGTACACGGTCCGTGAAAAGGCTCTTGTGATTGCCCATGAGCTTGGCAGTGTACAAGGGGCCTGGGACGGACAGCCGCACGGCCCGTGTAGGCCACACGGTTCGTGTGGACGGACCATGGGAAGTGCCTTGGCACGGATGCGAGACGTGGTCCCCTACGGACCACTACACGGCCCATGTATTGACACATGGATCGTGTAAGGCGCCCCCATGGCCCTTCGTCCCCCAGTCAGCCCCCAAACTCTGGAACCTCATTCATTCATGGTATTTGGCCTCTAGAACATAAGATCGGTCACTATACTTTGCTTACTACACACAATACCTCATTAATCCGACGCTAGGACCCTAAAATCACAAAACCCCTATGGATAAGAATCAAAGATGTGTCAATGGTGATTTAAGGTAACCCAATACCAAATCTTCAAGAACCGGTACCCAATAGTATTATACACTTCGCAATAGACCAAATGCACACATAGAATCACACATTAGACTAAAACTAGAAAATTTCAAACCACCAATAGAGAACAAACTAAACTAAAACAAGAAGAAAATGGTGCATACGTGGCACGGTTCGTGTATCGTGCCGTGTATAGGCATGCGCGACAATTTCCGAGGTGCACGTGCAAACGGTCTGCTAGACGGTCCGTTCGAACGTACACAGGCCGTTTGGGATCTCGTGGGAGTCCCCTTTGGCCAATATCTTTCGCGACTTGAAGTTGGTGGTCTAAACGGTCCATGTCACAAGACATGGCCCGTGTAGACTACCGTGTGGTCTGCCTTGTGCGTCTAGGGCTCACTTACCTGGTGCATATGCCAAAGGGACCGGTAAACGGTCCATCTAGCTACACACCGGTTGTTTACCCATCTATGTAACTTCCCTTTGTGCGAATTTGATCGATGTTGTCACTCCCTTTGCCCGCACGCCTGATCATACCTCTCTTCGCCTTGTTATCCTTCCCTGAGACCAAATATACAAACTAATGTAATGCATAAGACAAACATATATGGAAATAAATATTTTTTTTGATGGGTTGCCTCCCATTAAGCGTTTGGTTTAACGTCACGGCTCGACGTGGTTGTTTTGACTACTCAGACTTCGTCAAGATGGAGAACCTCAATCACAGAGGTTTCATCTGCAGCCCCCAAGTACTTTTTTACGCGCTGCCCATTGACCTTGAAGTGGTGTCCTTCGTTCGTCTCCAGCTCAACTGCTCCATGTGTAAACACTTGTGCGATCTTGTATGGGCCAGACCACCTCGATTTTAGCTTTCTTGGAAACAGCTTCAACCTGGAGTTGTAGAGCAGAACCCTATCACCAACCTCAAAGCTCCTCGATGCAATAATCTTGTCTTGATAGGACTTCATTTTGTCCTTGTACAGGGCAGCACTCTCGTAGGCCTAGAGACAAAATTCGTCCAGTTTATTTAGCTGGTCCAGCCTCGTAGTGGCTGCCTCGTTCCACTTCATATTCAGAGCCTTAAGAGCCTAAAGCGCCTTGTGCTCCAATTCAATCGGCAGATGACAGGCCTTACCAAACACCAACTGATATGGGGACATACCAATGAGCGTCTTGTAAGCTGTCCTGTAGGCCCATAATGCATCATCTAGCTTCCGCACCCCATCCGTTCTTGTGGCGTTCACAGACTTGGTCAGGATCTCCTTGATTTCCCTGTTGGACACTTCAACCTGCCCACTTGTCTGCGGATGATAGGGCGTGGCGACCTTATGTTGGCACACCCCGTACTTAGCAAGTACAGCCCGAAAGGATTTGTTGCAGAAGTGGGAGCCCCCATCACTAATGATAGTTCTGGGTGTCCCAAACTTGGGAAAAATGTTCCGCCTTAGGAACTGTACCACGCTTTTGCTCTCATTGTTCGGCAAAGTTGTTGCCTCCACCCATTTGGAGACGTAGTCCACTGCCACCAGGATATACTTCATCCCAAAAGAGCTCACAAACGGACCCATGAAGTTAATGCCCCATACACCAAATAATTCAATTTCAAGAATAGGGGTCATTGGTAGCTCTTGTCACCTCGAAATGTTGCCTTGGCGCTGATACTGGCCGCACCCTCGCACCATGTCATGGGCATCTTTATAGATAGTGGGCCAGTAGTACCCACACTGCAAGATCCTCTTGGTTGTCCTGGCACCACCATGATGCCCCCCCCCAATGGGGAGGAGTGGTAGGATTCCAGGATGCTCAACATTTCTGCCTCTGGGACGCATCTTCTGATGACCCCGTCTGCACATGCTCTGAACAAGTATGGGTCATCCCAAAAGTACCTGCGCACATCATGAAGAAACTTTTTTCTTTGGTGAGGGTTAAGGCCTTTCGGCATAACGTCGCTCACCAGAAAGTTAGCAAAATTTGCATACCAAGGGATTAAGTCCGTAGAAGCGGCTAATACCTGCTCATCAGGAAATGAATCATCGATGCTCAACTACTCATTGGCTCGGGCAGCGTCTTCCAGCCTTGATAGGTGGTCTGCCACTTGGTTCTTCATGCATTTTCAGTCTTGGACCTCGAAGTCGAACTCTTGTAGCAAAAGCACCCATCTGATTAATCTAGGCTTAGCATCCTTCTTGGCCATGAGGTACCGGAGCACTGCGTGGTCAATATGCACAATCACCTTAGTGCCCAGTAGATATGCTCGAAACTTATCAAATGCATACACCACAGCTAGCAACTCCTGCTCAGTCACAGTGTAATTCCTTTGAGCCTCGTTTAAGGTCTTGCTGGTGTAATAAATTGGATGGAAGATCTTGTTGCGCTTCTGCCCCAACACAACACCCATAGAAACTCCGCTTGCGTCACACATCACCTCAAACGGGGCACCCCAGTCTGGTGCAACCACTACGGGTGCAGAGATTAACTTCTGCTTCAAGGTCTCGAAGGCATGCCGGCAGGCATCATCAAACTGAAATTTTACATCCTTCTCCAACAGTTTGCACAATGGGTGTGCAATCTTGGAGAAGTCCTTGATAAACCTGCGGTAGAACCCTGCAAGCCCATGAAAACTCCGGAACCTCTTTACTGAGATAGGAGGTGGCAACCTCTCAATGACTTTAAATTTTGCCTTGTCCACCTCAATACCCTTATCTGACACCTTATGGCCAAGGACTATGCCCTCCTTGACCATGAAATGGCATTTCTCCCAATTTAAGACCAACTGGGCCTCTTCACAGTGCTGCAGTGCCTTGCTTAAATTCCGCAAACAATCATCAACGGAATCACCCACTACCGAAAAATCATCCATAAATACCTCGAGGGTGTCTTCGACCATGTCTGAAAAGATGGACATCATGCAACGCTGGAAAGTGGTTGGGGCATTGCAGAGTCCAAATGGCATCCGCCTGAAGGCAAATGTCCCATAGGGGCACGTGAAGATAGTCTTCTACTGATCCTCTTGGGCGATGGATATCTGGTTGTAGCAATACTCGTCGAGGAAGCAATACCACCCTCGCCCTGCTAACCTATCTAACATCTGATCCATGAACGGCATGGGAAAGTGATCCTTTAGAGTCAATCTGTTCAACTTCCTGTAGTCCATGCGCACTCGCCATCCGGTGACAGGTCTCAATGGGACAAGCTCATTCTTGTCATTGGCTACCACTGTCATGCCCCCCTTTTTTAGAACACTGAACTGGGCTTACCCATTTGCTGTCCGAGATGGGGTACACCACCTCATCATCCAGCCACTTGATGATCTCCTTTTTCACCACCTCTTGCATGGGTGGATCCAGCCTTCTCTGATGCTCGATGATGGGCACGCAGTCATCCTCCAATTTGATTTTGTGAGTGCAGATGCCTAGAGGAATGCCAATTATGTCTGCAATGGTACAACCAATAGCTCGCTTGAACTTTTGGAGGACCCCCAGTAGCGCCTTTACTTGGTTCGCTTGAATATCTGCAGCCACAATCATAGGAAGAGTGTTATTTGCACCCAAAAATGCATAGCTGAGGTGTTGAGGCAACTCCTTGAGCTCTAAAGCAGGCGGCTCCTCGATAGATAGTTTTGCCGGTGGTGTTGGTCTATTTTTCAAGTCCAAGTCTAGCTTCCGAGGGACAAATGGTCTGGTACCCATGCCCTGTAATGCATAGATGGTGTCTTTGTACCCATCAACACCATCTCCTGGGAAGTTCATAAGCACTGCTGCCAGTGTGTCTATAGTCATCGTTTCCTCCAACGAGACTTCTGAGGAACCGTCGTCATCAATATCCATGACAGACATCACAGCCAACTCCTTAGGCCTCTTCATGGAAGCGCACACACTGAATTTCACCTCCTCGGTGTTTAAGCGGAAGGTGAGTTCTCCACGCTCTACGTCTACTAGTGCCCTGCCAGGTGCCAAAAATGGCCTTCCGAGGATGATTGGTACCTCGAACTCCACTTTACAATCAAGGATTACGAAATCGGCAAGGAAGATGAACCTTCCAACCTGAACTAAAACATTGCACAGGATCCCCATGGGCCTCTTCACTGATCTATCTGCCATCAATAGCCGCATGGTCGTGGGTGTGGGAGCTCCCAAGCCCAACTGCTGATACACTGCCAACAGCATTAGGTTAATGCTAGCACCCAGGTCACAAAGGGCCCGTGCTAAGTCATATGCTCCAATAGTGCACGGGATGATGAAGGCTCCTGGATCTCCCTTCTTTTTAACCAAAGATCTTATAGCGATGGCGCTGTAGTGGTACAGATTATCAACTGGCTCAATCGTGGTTGTCCTCTTCTTAGTGACTATGTCTTTCATGAACTTAGCGTAGCTAGGCATCTGTTCAAGCACTTCCACCAAGGGTATGTTCACAGACAGCTCTTTCAACATGGACAAAAACTTTTGAAACTTGCCATCCTCCGCCTTCTTTTTCAACCTTTGGGGGAATGGCGGTTTCAGTTTCGAGATGGCTGGAAGGCCCGGGGTTTTGGAAGTGTCTATCTCTATTTCCTGCTTGGCCGACTCTGGCTCTGTTGGTGCTGCCTCAAGTTCATCACCCCCATTGTCCACACGACCCTCCATGGGGCTAAGTACCCTGTCACCTGCTTTATCCTGACCCGCATCATTAGCAACAACATAGTTAGAAAGTACCTTACCACTTCTCGTGTTGATTGCCATGCAGTGGCCATCATTTTTCGAGTTTTGCACCGTATCACTCAGAAGTGACCCAGCTTTCCTCTGATTCAATGAAGCTGAAAGCTGCCCCAGCTGCTTCTCTAGCTTCTTGATCAAGGTAGAGTGCGAGTCTACCAGCTGCCTCACATTGGACATTTCGCCCTTTACATCTCGGACCCTTGCCTCAGTGGCCTCTACTTTGCTAAGAACTTTTGTCATCATATCCTCTAGCCTAGAGTTGTCGCGGCCTTCATTTTGGTGTTCTCAGTTTCTTTAGCCATCTCTGTTCTGCCAGTTCCCTTGGTAATTATCACGATCGTAGTTCCGACCTTGGTTACCAGAGTTGAAGCCCCGATAACCCCTCTGACTACCCAAAAACTGAGCTTCCTCATCGTAGTCGCTTCCTTGGTCATCATACCTGGGGATTGCTTCCATTGCTTTTACCTTCTCAGTGCCCCCACCAAGGAACCTCTTTGACAACAAATCTATTTGTGTCCGCATATGGGCCATATCCTTGTCCCCCTCTTCCTCCTTCTTGCGTTGCTCCTCACTCATCTCAAAAACCATCCCAGAGCAGTCTGCCTCTCTGGTATACCATGCCCTATTGTTCTTTGCCACCTGATCTAAGATGACCAATATGTCCGAGAAAGTCCTAGACATATATGACCCTCCACAAGCTGCATCTGTGATTGGCTTGGTAACAAAGTTGCAGGACCTGTAAAAGACTGCCTTCAAGTGTTCGTCAGTGAGATGATGGTTTAGGCATTGTTTGAGCTTTTGTCGGAATCTCTCCCAAGACTGATACAGTGCTTCATTCGACATTTGTTTATGAGACCCGGTCTCATCTTTGAGCTTCAGTTGCCATGAAGTAGGGAAGAATCTTTCTAGAAAGTCCTTCTTTAGTTCTCCCCATGTACGGATGGAGTCATGGGGGAGCTCGTTTAGCCACCTTATTGCCTCCCCAGACAGAGATAGTGGAAATAGTCTCAACTGCAATGCCTGTTGATTAACTCCTGGAATTTCGAACGACTGGCAGGTCGCTAAGAAATTCATCAAGTCTTGATTCGCGTCCTCGGTGGCAGCTCCAGTGAACAATCCCTTTAACTGCAACATCTGCAGCATCGTGCTAGTGATAGTGAACTTGACACCAGTAGGCAGAGGTGGCAGCACTATTGCCCCAGTGGTCCCAGCACTCTCATTATCATCATGTACTGCTGGTGGGTACTGAGGTGCTTGAGGTCTCAACGGGGGTTGGTGTTGTTGTGGTGGTACAAGTGGCACCTGGCGAAATGGTGCCGCTGGTTGTACCAAATTACCAGCGAGATCATCCATACCCAACCCATCCTATCCTCTGTCAGCAGGGTTCACAGCCAACTCCCTCTGCCTTGCTGCTTTGCGGTCTGGGGCGTTCATTCTGCGAATTGATTTAGTAAGTTTGGGATCGTAGGGAATAAGTGCTTCACCCTTACTTCGGGTGCTTGGCATGCAATGATGATTCCCTACAAATACAAAAACAAGAAATAAAGTAAAATTAGGGACTAGACTTACAAACTGAAAGTAGTAACTAATAGACTAGTTCTTTGTCGCGTTCCCCGGCAACGGCGCCAAAATTTGATATGCCCAAATTTACACTCCGAATAGAAGAGTGAAGCGGTCGTTGGTCAAATATAGAACTCAACCAGAGTTTAGGTCGATTCCACAGGGAACACGTAAGAATGGATCTATTAGCACCGGCTTTCAAATGTAAATGCTATTCCCAAGATAAAAATGCATAAAGTAAATGAGGGGTTGCGTTGTTCAATTTAAATCCCTATGTAATTTAACTAATAGAGAAGTTGATATGGTTTTCAAACAGATAGAGAGAAGCTAGGGTTGTGTTCCCCATGACATCTAATATGATAACTAATTGGTAAACTTGTTCTTAATGGTGCATGCAAGATCCAACAAATTAGCTAATCCCTAGTTCACCTTTCGGTCCTTCCTAGTTATATTTCACTCATCTCCTTTCGGTCTCAGAGTGTATGCAATTCCAAACTTTGTTTTTGATCTCAGAGTACCCTCACCTTTCGGTCTCAGACACTTAGACTAGGTTGATAACCCCGAATTTCCATTGTTAAACTCTTTTCCCAATCACTACATCCCTCTCGGGCATGTAGCGAATACAGGCTTACCTTAATGCGTCGACTCATTAAGGAGAAGTTAAAACGAAGAATTTGACAATACATGCAACAATCACTCCCACGAATTTACCCCAGTTTGCGTTATCTTATTGAATTGTCATGGTTCCCACAACTCTAGTTGAGGGTTTAGCCTAGCATATTCAACATACTTTTCCCACAACAATGTAATGAAGACATGATAATTGACTTACAATTGAAAGAACAATGAATCCGTGTTACAATCTTCAAACGACGATCATAATCAACGAATCAAACGTAATACAAGGTCAAAATGTTATTTTCGCTCTTGTTCTCTAGTTTCTATCGTCAACAACTCTCCTAACGAAATAAATAACATACAATATATACCAAGTAAAACTAATCCGATACAAATTAGGAAAAATGACTTTTGGCATGGACACGGTTCGTTACATGGACCGTTTGAAACCAGATGGCCCGTCAAACAGCCCGTCTGCCTCTACCTGCTGCTTCCTCACGCATCGTGACACGGCCCGTGCTGTGTCTAACGGGCCGTTTGTCCGTCCGTGTAACTTCACTTGCACAATTTCTCTTATTTTCGACGAGGCCCCTTCAATTTCACATCACTTTCACGGCGTATGACACGGTCCGTGGCCGCTTAGACGGTCCGTTTACCCGTCCATGCGCTTTGCGTTTCTCATTCTAGTTTCATAAGTGTGGTGCCACGGTCGGTCACACGGACCATGTACTGTGACACGGCCCCTGAAGACCTTTTGTGGTCCTTCACTTGGCCTTATTTTCCACTCCTTGCACGCTGGGCCTCTCACGTGCCATCACACGGTCCGTGTGATGCTACACGGCCCGTGAGATGGTCCGTGTACTGTCAATTCACCGCGATTTGGACATTTTTCTCATGCAATTTCTTCATCAGTCGATGCCTTCGTTATTCTCCTGCACAGTATCAAAACATACCTATTAAACTAACAAAAGCGCTTAAGAACTCACAATAATTCTATGTATTAAGCGTCGTAAAAGTCGTATTTTCTTGACTTATCATTGCCCGGAATACGGCTAGACTTAGTGCATCCATTAGTAATTTGAGTGCTAATCCTTATTTTCCACATTTTATGTTTTGTTTTTATTTTTGTTCTTTTTCTATTTTCTTTCTTTTCTATTTTTTATTGTTAATATAACACCCTCTGTTGAAGAAATATTGGATGATTGTAATATTGGGATCAAAGGGGTTATACATAATTTTTGAATCGCAGTGTGTACTTCTTTAAAATATTAGAAACTCTCGACTTAGACAACCATGTGCTTTTATCAGATGTTCATCAATTTGGCTTGGATGTCCACATTTTAAGTAGTGAGTTGAGCGTAAAAGTTGATAGGTTTGATGCTCAACAAGCTAGTTATGAATTGTGTGAGGAAGAAAAAATACTTAAAAGCGAACTTGAAGAGCTAAAATTGGAGGGTCAACTTCTTGATCATACTATTATTCAGGTTGTCACAGTTGAGAAAAGTACACGAGAGTTATGAGAAGAAGTAGACAATATTACTTTAAAACTCTAGTGCGTGTAAACATGACGATGTAAATAATAATATAATTCATGAATTAGGATGCATTAGACCTCATTCCAATCATTTTTTCTACGTTATGTTTAGATGATGAGATATCAATCGAATCATCTCATCATCTGAGCATATGGAAGATGTAAGGAGGAGGCAAATATGTTTATATTCTGGAATTTATTGGCCACAAAGCAAAAAATTACATTCCGCATTTAATAGACAAAAAGTACAACATCCGATCTCTATTGTTTGTTTCCCTTATTTTTATACCATAACCCTTTGAGAATAATGGAAAATTGAAAAAGCAATTAAGGGTACAATTCATAAGTTCAAGGTGGAAGACAAAGTGGAAGCATGGACACTTGGTGAAGTCTGCATAACCAAGTTGTCCAAGTCGTATCGCGACAATAAATCAGGCACTGCTTGGGAGGCAACCCAAGGTGGACATTGGTGCTTAGGCACCCAGATATCTTTTTGAACCCTTATGTTTTATTTTGCTTTGATTTTGTGCATTGGGGACAATGCACACCTTTTTCCGATAGGGTGTGGGTAGTTTTGGGCCTCAGTGAAGTCTGAGTAGCTTATGGTCCATAACTATCCTAATTTTTTATCCCGAGGTTTTCTTGCCTGTGTTCTTTTTCCTGTGGATATTTAATTTCTGTTGAGCTGGCATGTTTAAGATGTTTAGATAATATCTGTAGCATATAGTACCAATACTTGTGGCGTATAGCATGTTTTTGTGTTTTGTTTGAAAAATGATACCCACTAAAAATTTTCATCAAGTAGATAGAAACCATGCATGTTTAGGTGTGTGACAATATCTATTCTAATAAGTGAGGGTACATTGAGATAAGAAGCATGAGTTGTGAGTCTTTTTGTCGATAATGCAGGCAGTGCCATGGGAGTGTGAGCTTTATTTGCCAGATTCATGTATTTTGTGCTAATTCAAAACTTGCCCGATTACTCTAAGTTAGATTGAAGATTAGTTGGATTAGGAAAGGATCTTAGGCCATTGTTCTTAAATAGTCCACTTTAGCCTAAAAATAATCAACCAAAATCGATGATATATCCCTTGTTCCTAATGTTTGAGCCCCCTGAGCCTACGTTACAAGCCTAGAAAGTCCTAGAGAGATCCTAGTCCAATTACTTGAAGGTCTGAGTAATGAGTATAGGGGAAAGACTATGGTATTACTCATAATGTATGAATATCTATTGTGAAAGTGAGTTTGCACAGTCCCAATGCTAAAACATAGAAATATCATTGAGTGTCAAATATGGGACTTCTTTTTGTGAGGGCACTTGCATTGCAATTAGCATTAGAATTGTTCAGTGATTGTGGGTTGTTGATAATACCTTGTGTGTCATAGTTGTTTTTCACATGCACTAGTTTGCATTAGTTTGCTAAATATCTATCTAATTCCGTTTTGAAGAGTTAGTGTGGGTATCTGAGTTTGAGATGTATATGATGTATGCCATTGAGTTGAGGTCTGTATGTGACTGTATTGTCTATATATATTGAGACCGTCACTTATGGACAAGAAACAATTTAAGCTGAGGGTGTTGATGTGCTGCCAAAATATAGCACTTGTGATGCTTAAAACTTAGGATTTTGTGTGTTCTCAATGCGACTTTACTTGTTTTTATGTGTTTTTCAGTCTATGTTTGTAGGATTACAGGTTGGCCAATGATTTTGGAGAAAGTTACAAAGTTGATGCAGATTTGCTATTATACGGGACACCTTATGAGCCATAGACCATTTTACTAGTCGTAAGGTGATTTCGTGAGGAATTCCAGTGAGGGGCCAAGTTTCTGAAGTTACTTTTATGAACATGTATACAAGCCATAAATTAATGTACGAGTGGTAGAAGAGGTTTCGTGCCCTGAGGGTTCGAGAATGAAGACATTCTAAAGTTCATCAGACAAAACCCCATCTACGAGTCGTACACCATTTTACGAGTCATAAAAGGGTGTTGTAAAGGAGAATTCCATATTTTCAGCAACAATGTACGAGACCCCAATTATGGGTCGTAAAGTGTTGTCATAGAGTGTGCCGACCAGTTCTCCTAAGTTGTTTAGGATTTGAATTTTAATTATTATAAATAGGTCTTTTAGGTTATTTTTCATAAGTTCTCACCAGTTCACGTACGTTTGACTTAGTTGTAGGTTAGTGCTTAGAGAACTCAATATCTTTAGAGAGATAATTGTGAGAGAGTCTTTGAAAACACTTATGGTTTAACTTAATCTTCAAGCTTGTGATTTTCATTGACATTGAATTTGTTTGTTATTAATTCAGTTGCTAAATGTTTAATTATGTCTTCTAAATTCATAATCTCTCCATCTACACAAAGTATAAGTAGCTAAATCCACAACTAGGGTTGTGGGGACCATGAAGAACTAACCAAGTAAAACCGGATAATTCACGATTCTTGGAAGGTGTATATGCATGTATTAATTAACTCTCTTCGTTTTCTATGTTTCTGATGGTCGCCAACATTAGAACCCGCCTAGTGTTACTGCTGGACCAAGGTAGTAATGAATAGAAAAAGAGGTTAATTAATAGGATTCGATTGATATATTTTCGTCTAATAAACCAAATTGGGCCAAGGAGAGGTTTTACTGGAACTTATAAGTGATGGTTAGTAATGCACACTATGGAGATGGGCCAAGTCACATAGTGAAATTCGCCTCTCACCTTTGACCAAAGGGTTTGGTGAACTTAAATTACCGCACTGCATGCTATACACTAGACAAAAATTAGATTATCTAGTTATATAAGTTAAGGAATCATAGAGAACACAATACCCTAGTTGCTCTCCTTTATTGATCTTTGTCTTATGATAGCTAGTCAGTTTCTCATTGATATTTTCTAAATCCCCTCTTTAGGGAATAGAGTTGATTAACACTCAGACTGCATGGTGGTGAATTTGTCTTGAGTCTACGTATTCCCTGTGAGTTCAACCCTAACCTTGATTAGGTTCTATTTCTTGACAGCGACCTCTTTCTCCTCTAAAAGGGAGGTGTAATTTGGGTGACATCACTCAACTCACCAAATCATTTTCATAAAACCATATGTGAACTTAACCCACCAATAATTTTCATCAAAAACCAATGCTCATGTATGCATATGCAATGAATGATATGAGAATAACATGGGCAATAGAGATTCAATCTTGAATCAATAATTCAATATGACATTCAAGTAAATTCATAGGTAAAATATACATTCAAATTACATCATAGATTATTCATGCTTAAATCAAACTTTAAGGGGAAAATGCATAATAAAATCTTCATAATATAAATTCAATTCAACATATTAGGGCTTAATTCAATTTAAAATCAACAATAAAGCATAGCCCATATCTTAATTGAATCAAATAAACAATAATCTTAAAACCCCATAATTGAAGTAAGCTCAATTTCATGAAAATCAAAGTAATAAAGATTAGGGTCTTCATGGTTGAAAGGGACCATGAATCAATCTCACATATCTTAGCTAACTAAAAAGAAATAGGAAGAAATTTGATGAAGAAGAAGACCCTCCCTTATGCTCCAAACCAATCCTTCAAAGTTCACTTGAGGAGAGTTCTTTAGATGGGAGAATTTGAATATTCTAAGTTTTGAATTGAATTTGAATGAGAGAAGAAGAGTATAAGTCTTTTTCAGGGATTTAGGATAGGTAGTAAGTCATAAATGTCCCTTAGAAGTAGCCAAAATTACAGGAAATCCATTAATGAAATGAGCTTCAGTATCCCCTGAAGAAGCTCCAAGGTCCGTGTAAAGAACCATGGATCGTGCATTGCTTTTGTGGAGCTTTCCTTAGCCAAAATAGAGGAAACACAGGATGGATGGGCTTTACAAAAATGGGCATGACTTCTTGATCTGAACTTAAAATAAGGTGAAACCAGATGCTTTAGAAAGCTAATTCAAAGAGATTCAATTTGGTAGGTTGTAGGCCGCCCAGTTCTTTTTGTGCAAGGAGATATGACCATTTAAAGTTGACCCTTCTACCAATTCATATAAAAAACTTAGCGAATGGAATGCATTTGAACTTGGCTTGATGTAGGAGACCCATGATGACCCTAAACTAAATAAATAATCTTAGATTGATGGCTTGAAAGTGAATTTAGCTTGAGCTTGAAGGTTCATGGGAATCCTCCTACTAGAGCTCGAAAAGAGGATTCGAAAAGCGTTTGAGCGAGTGAATGAGAAGCTAAGTGTTAGGATAAAAATGAATAGCAACATGTGGGGCCCTACAATATCTCCCCCTTAGGAACATACATCCTCGAATTTTCTAATTGTAAGCTCCAAAGAACAGAATACATGTATGATATGCAAAAATACAACATGTACATCATGAAAATTTTCGAATCATGCTTCAAATAACATTTACAACTTCAAAATCACATAATCTTGCATAAATGACATGAGAATGACATGCAAGGAAGGGAAGTTCTCAAGTGGGAAAAATCATAGTACCTCAAGCTTGATTAGGATGGAAGAGATAGGGGTACCGCTTCTTCATGTCCGCTTTGGCTTCCCAAGAGGCTCTCTCAACTTCTTGGTTCCTCCAAAGAACTGTGACGGATGCTACATCTTTATTTCTCAACCTCTTCACTTGCCTATCCATAATTTCCACAGAACTTCCTCATAAGTCAAATTCTCTTCAACATTGACCACCTCTAAGGGCACAATGGAATTAGGGTCTCTAACACACTTCCTCAACATGGAGACATGGAAAACCGGAGGAACCATGCTCATCTCCATAGGTAATTATAACTCATACGCAACATTACCAATATGTCTCAAGATCCATTAAGGCCCTTCATACCTAGGACTTAACTTCTCTTTCTTGACAAAACGTACCATGCCTTTCATAGGCAAAACCTTCAAGTATATCCAATCATCTACTTCAAATTCAAGGTCTCTTCTTCTGGTGTCAACATAAGACCTTTGTCGACTTTGAGCCATATTCAACCTTTTCATTATCAATCATACCTTCTCCAAAGCTCCCATAACCAAATATGGACCTAATAAAGCCATTTGCTCCCACTTCAAATCACCTAACTAGGATCTACAACGCCTACCATATAGAGTTTCAAAGGGAGCCATTTTGATGCTAGAGTGATAGCTATTGTTGTTAGAAAACTCAATAAGTGGAAGACGCTCATCCCAACTACCTTTTAACTCCAAAGACATAAGCCCTAAGCATATACGCAAGAGTTCGAATAGTCCTTTCGGCTTAACCATCCATTTGTGGGTGAAAGGTCATACTAAGCTTAACTTTTAGTACCAAGGCCTCTTTGGAAAGATCTCCAAAAGTGCGAAGTGAATTGAGCACCACGATCCAAATAATAGCCAATGGGACCCCATGCAATCTAACTAACTCATGAATGTACAACTTGGCATAATCGTTGACATCATAAGTCGTTTTAACTGGTAGGAAGTGAGCCGACTTTGTCATTCTATCAATGATAATCCAAATAGAATCAGAATGCCTCTTAGTTTTAGGCAAGCCAATCAAAAGTTCCATGTTGATCTCTTCCGACTTCCAAGTAAGAATCTCTATATCTTGTGCTAGGCCACCCGGCCTTTGATGTTTGGCTTTAACTAGGCAACTATGATAACCGGCTATGAACTTAGCAATATCCATCTTCATACCACCTCACTAATATACTTCCCTCGAATCTCTATACATCTTTGTAGAATCAGGGTTAATGTAATAAGATGAATTAAGAGCCTCATTCAAGATCAACTCCCTCAACCTATCCACATTCGGTAAACACAATCTACCTTGATATCTAAGAACACCATCTCCCCCTGGGAGAAAACCTCCACCTTGCCATCCTTTACCAAAGCTTTTAATTCTAACAATGCAGGGTCAAGATCATGTTTGGATTTGACCTCTTCAATCAAGGAAGACTTAGAACCATCCACAACCACCGCACCTCCATTTTCGGCCTCATCCAACCTAACTCCTAATATAGCCAACCGTTGAACTTCTTTTGCCAATTCCTTCTTGTCATCACCCATATGTGCCATACTCTCCATAGACACTCTACTTAGAGCATCAGCCATGACATTAGCCTTGCTCGGATAATAATGCTTACTCATGTCATAATCTTTAAAGAGCAACCTCCTTTGCCTTAAATTTATATTTCTCTGGGTGAACACATACAGGAGACTCTTATGGTCGGTGAAAACATCTACATGAATCCCATATAAGTAGTGATGTCATATCTTCAAGGAAAATTCCACGGCTGCTAATTCAAGATTATGGGTGGGGAAACTATGCGCATGCACCTTTGGTTTCCTAGAAGAATAGGCAATAACCTTGCCACTTTGCATCAATACACACCCCAAGCCTATTTTTTTAGCATCACAATAAACCACAAACCACTCTAATGCTTCTGGTAGAGAAAAGATAGTGGATCTAAGCTTGTCTTGCAAATTTTGAAAACACCTTTCACTTATATCGGTCCAAACAAATTTACCCTTTTTATGTCAACGTTTTCAATAAAGAAGCAATTGAAGAAAAACCTTTAACAAATCTCTGGTAATACCCTATCCCAAGAAACTTCTAATATCCATTGGAGTCAAGGGCCTAAGACAATTCCTTACCACTTCCATCTATTTCGGATCTACTTTAATCCTTTCCCCCAACACCACATACCCTAAGAATGAAACTTCCTTCAACCAAAATTCACATTTGTCGAACTAGGTAAACAACATTTCTTCCATCAACATTTGCAACACTTCCCACAAATGTTTCACATGCTCCTCTTAACTTTGGGAATAAATAAAGATATCTTCAATTAATACCACCACAAACATGTTAAGGTAGGGTTTAAAGACCCTATTCATGAGATCCATAAATATCATCAGAGCATTCGTTAGGCAAAGGACATCACCACAAATTCAAAATGCCCATATCTAGTTCGAGAGGTTGTCTTGGGAATGTCACACTCCCTCACCCTCAATTGATGATACTTGGACCAAAGGTAAACCTTTAAGAAGTAGATATCCCCTAGAAATTGATCAAATAAGTCTATCTGAGGTAGGGGATACTTGTTATTCATGGTGACTTTATTGAGTTGCTGGTAGTGGATGTACATTCTACGCTAGCCATCCGTTTTCTTTATATACAACATAAGTGCACCCCAAGGTGACTTTCTAGGCCTAGTAAAACCCTAATCCAATAGGTATTTTAATTGATCCTTCAAATCTTTCAACTCTACCGGGGACATTCGGTAATAGGAATAGAAATTGGTTGAGTATTAGGGAGGAGGTCTATACCAAAGTCTATTTCCCTTTGGAGAGGAATATCGGGGAGTTCATAGAGAAAGACATCAAGAAACTCACTGACCACTGAAACCAACTCAATATGAGGGACTCATTAACCACTGAAACCGACTGAATAGGAGGAACTTTAGACTCAACATCCCTAACTCTTACAAGATGATAAATTCAACCCTTAGAAATCAATTCTCGAGCCTTAAGAAAAGAGATAAACCTACTTTTAACCACCGAATCATGACCTTCCCACTCAAGAATGGGTGCATTAGGAAATTGGAACATAACTTTACAAGTCTAATAATCTATAAAAGCAAGACTATATGCAATTTAGACACGTGATAACCCCTATAGACTCTTTTAGCAACAATGGGGGTAGACACTTCAA
This sequence comes from Solanum rostratum, assembly GCA_029948455.1. NCBI lineage: Eukaryota > Viridiplantae > Streptophyta > Magnoliopsida > Solanales > Solanaceae > Solanum > Solanum rostratum. Next base: position 27,144,907 of record CM057051.1, read on the forward strand.
AGGGTTTGTATAATAATTCAGGACACACATAAAGTCTATTAGCTACAAATGGAGTAATGAAATAATGAGTGGCATGCGAATCTAATAAAGCATCTATATAAAAATTATAGATATTTAACATACCGGTAACAACATCGGGTGCTTCATCTACCCCTTGTCTCCCTTGAAGAGCATAAAATCAGTTATGATGTGGAGGACCTCCTTATTCGCCTCCTTGTTCCCTTTGATCATCATGAGTACCAAGTCCTTGGGGACGGCCATATTTACCCTTGTTTGGAAAATACGCAATCTTGTGGCTCATTTTCCCAAACCCAAAACAAGCACCCACATCTTTGTAACATCTATCACCATGATTTTTACCATACCTCCCACACTTAGGAATAATTTGACCACCATTACCACCTTGAACTCTTGGGTTACGCACCCTATCATTAGCAAACATTTGGTTTTGAGCATTGGAGGACCCTTGACCTTGGAATTTGTGGCATTGTTGAAAACGACCACCTTTAGCACTTTGAAATCCACCAGCATAAGGAGCCCTCTTGGACTCTCCACTCCTCGTCTTTCTAAACTTTTTTTCTTCAAGTTTCTCCCCATAAGTCATGAGCTAAGACAAGTCCATATCTCCTATGAGCATGTCAGTGAGGCATTCTTGATTGATCAAGTCGAATACTTCCAACACAAACTTGTGCATTCTTGCCCTAGGATTGGCGACCAAGTGAATAGCATACTTTGAGAGGTTGTTGAATTTGAGGGAATACTCCCTAACACTCATAGAACCTTAGTTGAGGTTCATAATTTCTGTCATCTTCACCTCCCTTAATTCAATGGGAAAGAAACAATTGAGGAAGGCGGCCTTGAATTCCTCCCAAGAGATAGTCTCTTCATTCCCTGTCTCTGACTTCCATTGAGCAAACCAAATTTGAGCAAGTCCCTTGAGTTGATAGACCGCAAGTTACTTCACCTTTGAGCCATAGAACTCTAAAGGGTTCATACTTGCAAAATCCCTCACTCTTGAAGCGGGGGTAGGAGCATGGAGATATTGAACTCCTTGGTTGGCTACGTCTCTTTCCAATAAAGTGACAATAGTCTGGTATTCGGCATGAGTGACCCCTTCTTTTTCTAGGGGGACTTGTGGAGCCGGAGGGGCTGGTTCGCCCTCAGTAGTGTGAGCTTTTTGTGCTATTCTTCTTGGTGGAATAATTTGGAAGAGCAAAAGACCATTTGTTAGAGAAAGGAAACCTTAATGCAAATCTAAAGAACGGCATAGATTTATGAAGAAGTGAATCATTTCCTAAAATGCCTCATAGCCTCTTACTCATAGTTGTCGCGTGCTTCACAACCATGAACAATGCTTTACTTGATGCAATGTGTTGGACTTTTTAGAACCATTTACAAACCAAGTGCTTTGACACCAAGCTTTTCATGACTCAAGCCTAGGGCCTAGGCACAACGTAGCGAATGGGAAACTCGAACGGACCTCCAAACAAGTCTCTTAAGCATACATGGGCACATCCTTGGTTGCAGTAGCATAATTAAACAACAAAGACATAATTCTAGGAAAAGCGAGGCTTTGGATTCAAGCTATGGGGATGTCATAGGGAAGAGGATTAGCATGAACGCATAGCAATTCAAGTCTAAGGTGCAGGTGAGTATGACTCGCGTTATAGGGAGAAGCAGGGGCTTAGGAATCTCATCTCATCACAACATCAAGCACAGAAGGGGGTTGGGACTAAGGGATGTCTTTAATAGTTACATAAACATAATAGGAGTCAAACGCATTGTCACGACCCAAAATGGGGTCATGACTAAAATACCACTTAATTCCAATCCCAATAATAAATAAATAGTCACCACATAAAAATGATATCCCAAAAGCTGGTGTCACGAGTATAAAGAGCATCTAATACTTAATTAATGAAATAAGTGCATCTCAATCTTCGAATAGAAATAAAGACTAAACAACTAAGATAGAATCCAATGGAAATTCGAAGCCCTGAGTCTCACCACTAGATCTGGTATGAACCAAGTGCACGGGCAATTAAACTACCCTGTGGAATAGCCTGATGAGAATCTGCGAGGGAGAAAGGAGTAGGAGTGAGTACACATAACATGTACCCAGTAGGTTTAACCGACTGGGAATTAGAAATTGAATAAACAATGAAATAATCTAGGAACACTTCCACCTGCAACAGAAAAACCAGTCCGGCATCGGTGCTGCCAATTTATATAAGATCGCGCAAACAAAGTAAACATATAATTCTCACATAAGCCAACCCAAAACAACCACAAGTAGTATAATGAAATGGAATGCAATGTCGTGCTATGCAATGCAGTACAATGTGGTATCAAGACCGTCGCACAGCCTGTCGTATACACCCCCATCGAGCTAAGGCTCCCAGACTAAGGGGACCCATGGGGACCTCGCAGGTCATATACCTCAATCACAATATATCAACTACCTTGCCACCCAAGTGCTCGTGGTCAAGGACTCATGATGAGAATCTCGATGTATCAACTAACTTGCACCCAGATCCTCGTGGTCAAGGACTCATCACAAAAATCTCCATTCAAGACTTCCCAAATGCATGCAACCAAGGCACAATTATGGAAGCAATATTCTTCTCCATAAGCACAATAATTATTAAAGTTCTCAAGTTTATCAATTATAATATTCCCCCATATTTGGATAGAATTCTCCTTTTAAATATTTTACCACATTTTAGTAACTTTATTTCCTCAAGTAACCCATGGTCCCCAATATCATATTGCAATTATCCCCCTTTTTCAACATGTCATATTCACACTATTCTCAATTTAGGATTCACATGCTCCCAAAGCAACACATAGATAAATTCACACAGTCACACTAGCTTCACGATAAGAATTAGTAACCCAACATATGATACAATCTCATCCCATAGATTATAGCATAAGAATATTCAATAACTAAATCCCAATTTCAAAGAAGGATAGCCAAACCTACCTCGATGTCGAAACCGCACCCGAACACTTCTACCGAATGGACCAAATCTTGAATTCAACTCCCACAATGAAAATTCTCTATCAAGAATGGAACATACACGTCACAAGGAGTCCGATGGCAACCATATTACTACATGTCTAGCCTAACCTCAAGATTTCATCTAATTCAATAATTCTAATTTCAAGTTTAAAATTTAGTTTTAAATTCTCCAACTAATATGATTCTAATAGTATTTATGAACTAAGATACATCTAATACCTAATATCCTATTATTATTATTATTATTATTATTATTATTATTATTATTATTATTATTATTATTATTATTATTATTATTATTATTATTATTATTATTATTATTATTATTATTATTATTATTATTATTATTATTATTATTATTATTATTATTATTATTATTATTATTATTATTATTATTATTATTATTATTATTATTATTATTATTATTATTATTATTATTATTATTATTATTATTATTATTATTATTATTATTATTATTATTATTATTATTATTATTATTATTATTATTATTATTATTATTATTATTATTATTATTATTATTATTATTATTATTATTATTATTATTATTATTATTATTATTATTATTATTATTATTATTATTATTATTATTATTATTATTATTATTATTATTATTATTATTATTATTATTATTATTATTATTATTATTATTATTATTATTATTATTATTATTATTATTATTATTATTATTATTATTATTATTATTATTATTATTATTATTATTATTATTATTATTATTATTATTATTATTATTATTATTATTATTATTATTATTATTATTATTATTATTATTATTATTATTATTATTATTATTATTATTATTATTATTATTATTATTATTATTATTATTATTATTATTATTATTATTATTATTATTATTATTATTATTATTATTATTATTATTATTATTATTATTATTATTATTATTATTATTATTATTATTATTATTATTATTATTATTATTATTATTATTATTATTATTATTATTATTATTATTATTATTATTATTATTATTATTATTATTATTATTATTATTATTATTATTATTATTATTATTATTATTATTATTATTATTATTATTATTATTATTATTATTATTATTATTATTATTATTATTATTATTATTATTATTATTATTATTATTATTATTATTATTATTATTATTATTATTATTATTATTATTATTATTATTATTATTATTATTATTATTATTATTATTATTATTATTATTATTATTATTATTATTATTATTATTATTATTATTATTATTATTATTATTATTATTATTATTATTATTATTATTATTATTATTATTATTATTATTATTATTATTATTATTATTATTATTATTATTATTATTATTATTATTATTATTATTATTATTATTATTATTATTATTATTATTATTATTATTATTATTATTATTATTATTATTATTATTATTATTATTATTATTATTATTATTATTATTATTATTATTATTATTATTATTATTATTATTATTATTATTATTATTATTATTATTATTATTATTATTATTATTATTATTATTATTATTATTATTATTATTATTATTATTATTATTATTATTATTATTATTATTATTATTATTATTATTATTATTATTATTATTATTATTATTATTATTATTATTATTATTATTATTATTATTATTATTATTATTATTATTATTATTATTATTATTATTATTATTATTATTATTATTATTATTATTATTATTATTATTATTATTATTATTATTATTATTATTATTATTATTATTATTATTATTATTATTATTATTATTATTATTATTATTATTATTATTATTATTATTATTATTATTATTATTATTATTATTATTATTATTATTATTATTATTATTATTATTATTATTATTATTATTATTATTATTATTATTATTATTATTATTATTATTATTATTATTATTATTATTATTATTATTATTATTATTATTATTATTATTATTATTATTATTATTATTATTATTATTATTATTATTATTATTATTATTATTATTATTATTATTATTATTATTATTATTATTATTATTATTATTATTATTATTATTATTATTATTATTATTATTATTATTATTATTATTATTATTATTATTATTATTATTATTATTATTATTATTATTATTATTATTATTATTATTATTATTATTATTATTATTATTATTATTATTATTATTATTATTATTATTATTATTATTATTATTATTATTATTATTATTATTATTATTATTATTATTATTATTATTATTATTATTATTATTATTATTATTATTATTATTATTATTATTATTATTATTATTATTATTATTATTATTAATTGACAAAAGATAAGAGAAAGATTATATAATATAATATATATTTATATATATAATATAAGTATGGAACGAAGAGGACGCTGCACAAAGCAGCGCCTCAATTCGTCCATTAGCATGGAAATTCCCCAGGTAGTTGTGATTTACTTCTAGGAAATTTGCAAGGAAATTATGCAGTGAGAATATTGCACTTACAGTTAATATTATAATATAAACATTAATTTCCTACACAATTGCAATTTAAGATGCACGCAAACCAATGACAGCCTACTTTCTTAACTTCCTAACATTTCTAATTCATATGTATGATACTAATAATATTCAATAATAATAAAATGTAATGATTTCAACAATTTATAACTCAGCTGAAGCCGACAACCTTTATGTTCTCTCGAGTTCGTCACGTATGAAGCCGCACAACGATAATTTCATTCAACCCTAATCTCTTTCTTTTCTTTCTTTTCACAATTCAGTAATTTTATTTTATTAGTATTATTATTATTTTATATAGGCTAAGTGGTATAGGGTACTTAAGTAATTTAACTCTTTGGTTCACAGATTAATCTGATTGTCTAAATTTACCCATAAGTTAAACCATCGTAATATCAAATAGTCCAAAATACCCCTTTAAAATTCACGAGAAGGATATTTCAAGAAAATAAGAGGACTAATTTTTTTCAAGATAACCTAATGGGTCATTACATCATCCACCACTAAAAATCATGTTCGTCCTCGAACATAAGGTAGAAGAAAGTACCTGAATCTTCAAAAAGTTGAGGATATCGAGCATGCATATCTGACTCTGTCTCCCAAGTAGCCTCCTCAACAGGCTGATGTCGCCACTGAACCTTAACTGAAGCGATCTCCTTAGTCCTGAGCCTACGAACCAGTCTATCTAGAATGGCTATGGGCTTCTCCTCATAAGTCAAATCCGGACCCAACTCTATGGTATCATAAGAAATAATGTGAGACTCATCTGGTATGTATTTTCGGAGCATAGAGACGTGGAATACTGGATGAACAACTGACCATCTAGGTGGCAAAGCCAACTTATAAGCCACCTCACCTACTCTCCTAAGAATCTTGAACGGGCCAATAAACCTCGGGCTAAGCTTTCCCTTCTTCCCGAACCTCATCACACCCTTCATGGGTGATATCTTCAACCACACATGCTTGCCAACCATAAACTCCAAGGGACGAACTCTCCTATCAGCGTAGCTCTTCTGCCAACTCTGGGCTGTCAATAGTCGACTCTGGATCAGGCGCACCCGCTCCATAGCATCTCTAAGAAAATCAGTGTCTAATGTCTCAATGGTGACTAAGTCGAACCACCCAATAGGTGACTGAAATCTACGCCCATACAACGCCTCAAATGGTGCCATCTAAATACTGGAGTGATAACTGTTATTATAGGCAAACTCCGCTAAGGGTAAGTGTTGGTCCCATCGAGCACCAAAATTAATCACACAGGCCCTAAGCATGTCCTCCAACACTTGAATGGTCCGCTCGAACTGACCGTCTGTCTGAGGATGAAATGCGGAACTCATGTCTAATCGTGTACCCAACCCATGTTGCAATGCCTTCCAAAATCGGGAGGTGAATACCGAACCTCGATCTGACACAATAGAGATGGGCACCCCATGCAGTCTAACAATCTCACGTATATAGATCCTAGCTAGGTGCTCCGCACTGTGGCTAGTCCTTACTGGAATGAAGTGAGCTGATTTGGTCAACCTGTCTACAATCACCCAAATAGAGTCAAACTTGCCCAATGTCACGGGTAATCCAGTCACAAAATCCATGGTAATACGCTCCCACTTCTACTCGGGAATGGGCATCCGCTATCGGACCTCCTGGCTTTTGATGCTCATACTTAACCTGCTGACAATTCAAACACTTAGCCACAAACTCCAAAATGCCTCTCTTCATCCCACACCACCGATAATGTTGCTTCAAATCATGAAACATTTTTGCTACACCAGGGTGAATGGAATACTTAGCACAATGAGCCTCCTCCAATATCAAGCGAACCCAATCACCTACCTTAGGCACACAAATACGCTCATTAATTCTCAAAACTCCCTCAGGATCAAGAAAAGCTGACTTAGCTTCACCCCTCAACACTTTGTCTCGAATCACACATAATTTATCATCATCAAACTGGTGAGCACGAATCTGATCCATCAATGTAGATCTAGCCTCGATGAAGGCCAACACACTGTGAGATGCGGAGATGTCAAGTCTGATCAACTGTTTGGCCAAAGACTGAACCTCCAAAGCTAAAGGCCTCTCCTCCGTTCTAAGATATGCCAAGCTACCCATACTAGAAGGATTCCGGCTCAAGGCATCCGCTACCACATTAGCCTTACCAGGGTGATAGAGAATAGAGATATCGTAATCTTTCAGCAACTCTAACCACATGCGTTGCCTCATGTTCAAATTAGGTTGAGAGAAAATATACTTGAGGCTATGATGGTCTGTAAAGATCTCGCAATGCACCCCATAGAGATAATGCCTCCACAACTTCAAAACAAATACCACCGCGGCTAGCTCCAAATCATGAGTAGGGTAGTTCCGCTCATGGACCTTCAGTTGTCGCGAAGCATAAGCTATAACTCTTCCCTTCTGCATCAACATTCCACCTAAACCAACACCAGAAGCATCGCAATAAACCACAAAGGCTACACCTTCCTCGGGCAATGCTAAAATAGGTGCTGAAGTCAATAACTCCTTGAGCCTCTGGAAGCTCGCCTCACATTCATTGGTCCATAGAAATGCAGATTCCTTCTGAATTAGTTTAGTCAAAGGAGCTGCAATGGAGGAGAATCCCTGCACAAATCGACGATAATAACCTGCCAGCCTAATAAAACTTCGAATCTCAATCACTGAAGTGGGTTTCACCCAATCACGAACTACTGCAACCTTGGCTGGATCAACCATAATACCATCCTTGGTCACCACATGACCCAAGAAAGTCATGGACTCGAGCCAAAACTCCCATTTGGAGAATTTAGCATACAGTTTCTCCTTACGTAGTCTCTGGAGCACGGTTCTCAGGTGACGCACATGGTCCGCCTCACTCTTGGAATACACCAATATGTCATCAATAAATACAATCACAAAGGAATCCAGGTAAGGTCTGAACACTCGGTTCATCAACTCCATAAAAGCGGCAGGGCATTAGTCAACCCAAATGACATAACCACAAACTCATAGTGCCCATATCGAGTCCTGAAAGCAGTCTTTGGGATGTCTGACTCTTGGACCTTCAACTGGTGATACCCTGACCTTAAATCAATTTTAGAGAACACTGAGGCACCCTGAAGTTGATCAAATAAATCATCAATACGAGGCAATGGGTACTTGTTCTTGATGGTCACTTTGTTCAACTGACGATAGTCAATGCACATTCTCATGGTACCATCCTTCTTATTTACGAACAACACCGGTGCGCCCCAAGGTGACACACTAGGCCAGATAAACCCCTTCTCCAATAAATCTTCTAATTGCTCCTTCAATTCCTTTAACTCTGCAGGAGCCATTTGATAAGGAGAAATGGATATAGGCTTAGTGCCCGGCTCCAAATCAATGGCAAAGTCAATATCACGATCTGGAGGTACACCTGGTAAATCTGTAGTAAACACATCCATGAACTCTCTCACCATCCTCGTGGTCTCTAAAGAAGATGACTCCTTAGAAATATCACGTACATGATCCAAATAAGATAAACACCCATGCTCCATCATATGCCAAGCGCGAACATAAGAAATGACCCCCTTAGGGTAAGAGCTGGGAGAACCTGCCCACATTAACTGGGGTAAACCTGGATACGCTAAGGTCACAGTCTTAGCATAACAATCAAGGATCGCATGATAAGGGGACAACTAATCCATACCCAAAATAACATCAAAGTCAAGTATGTCTAGAAGGATCAAATCAGCCTGGGTCTCCCTACCTGATGATACAACAATACAACCCCGGTATACCCGATCCACCACTAAGGATTCACCTACGGGTGTGGAAACATAAATAGGCACATCAAGAGGCTCACACACACCATCAATGTCATTAGCAAAATAAGTGGATACATATGAATAGGTAGACCCAGGGTCAAATAATACTGAAGCTGAACGATGGCAAACTGGAATCACACCTGTAATCACAACATCAGATGTCTCTGCCTCTGCACGGCCTGGAATGGCATAACATACCCGGCGCTCTCCACTAACTTGCGACCCACCACGAGCACCACCTCGAGCTCCACCCCTAGCACCTCTAGTGCTGCCCCTTGCACTCTGTGAAGCGCCTCTAGTTGTTGGAGCTAGTGTAGATCGGGTTGTTTGTGTCCCCGATGGAAAAGAAGCAGGAGCACTCTTAGGACAATCCTTGGCATGATGGCCGAACTCATCACACACATAACAACCTCTAGGTCCGGACTTGCCTGTACTACCTGCACTAGGAATGGTAGCATGAACTGGTCTCCCCTGGTAACCCTAAGCGCCCTGCCTCTGAGAATCTCTGTCTCTCGGTGCATAACTGCCAAACTGATCGTGATAGCGGGACCTCTTACGCCCACCCTGTCGAGCTTGTCTGATGCCCTCTATCATTCAAGCATGGTCAACAATGCTCTGAAAGGAACCACCAGATAACAAAAGAGAGGTTGTGGCCTCCTGAAGATAACTTGTGAACCCCTTCACAAATCGACGAATCCACTCGAACTATATGGGATTACTAGATATGGCATAATAGGATAACTCGTGGAATCGTGCCTCATACTCGGTCACAGTCATGGAACCCTGCTCCAATCTATCGAACTCATCATGACGTCTATCACGAAGGCTGTATGGTACAAACCTCTCAAGAAAGATCTCAGTAAACTGCCCCCTATCCAGCGCTGGAGCATCAACTGGCCGTCGGGCCATAACCGACCTCCACCACTCTCTAGCCATGCCTGTGAACTGATAAGAGGTGTAAGCTACTCTGTGAGCCTCCAAAACGCCCAAATTAAACAATCGATCTTGGCACTCTGTCAGGAAGTCATATGCCCCATCCCCCGCGGTACCATCAAATTTGGGAGGAGTCAATCTCACAAATCTCTCAAAGCTTTTCTGCTTAGACAAGGACATAGCAGCACTGGCAAAAACTGGCGGGGCTGAAAACCTCGGAGATGCAATAGAAGGCATGGAAAATGGACTCGGGGCCTGAAATCCCATACTAGGTCCTTGAGCTGGCTGTGAAGGACCAGCAGGTATAGCAGGAACTGAAGTACCTGGAACATCACTAGTAGCAGGGGTACCGTCCAACCTTGCCAACAATCGAATCAATAGCTCCTGTAATACTGGTGTAATCTCTAAGGGTGCAGGAGGCTGAACTGGGTCCTCAGTTTGCCCCTCGTGCTCATAAACTGGGTCAGCATTAGGCTCAGGTGAAGCCCTTCTAGTTTGACCTCGGGCTGGTGCTGCTCCCCTAGCCCAGCCTCGACCCCTCGCTCTGCCACGACTTCTGCCTCGCCCTCTAGCGAAGGCTTGAACCGCAGGTACTGACTCATCTTTGGTATTTCTAGCTCTAGTTCGCGCCATCTGTGCAGGAAGAATAGATTAGAAGCGTACAAAACTTGAATATGAACAAATCGCACGAAATGAATCAATGAAAAGAGGATTCCTCCTAACAAGAATCTTGTAGCCTCTCGAAGATAGATACGGACGTCTACGTACCAATCTGTGAGACTCTACTAGACACCCTGCTCTTAAACTCATGAGACCGGTAAACCTAGAGCTCTAATACCAAACTTCTCATGACCCAAAATGGGGTCATGACTAAAATACCACTTAATTCCAATCCCAATAATAAATAAATAGTCACCACATAAAAATGATATCCCAAAACCTGGTGTCACGAGTATAAAGAGCATCTAATACTTAATTAGTTAAATAAGTGCATCTCAGTCTTCAAATAGAAATAAAGACTAAGCAACTAAGATAGAATCCAATGGAAACTGGAAGCCCTGAGTCTCACCACTAGATCTGGTATGAACCAAGTGCATGAGCAATTCAACTACCCCGTGGAATAGCCTAACGAGAATCTGTGGGGGAGAAAGGAGTAGGAGTGAGTACACATAACATATACCCAGTAGGTTTAATCGACTGGGAATTAGAAATTGAATAAACCATGAAATAATCTAGGAACACTTCCACCTGCAACAGAAAATTCAGTCCGGCATCGGTGCCGCCAATTTATATAAGATCGCGCAAGCAAACTAAACATATAATTCTCACATAAGCCAACCCAAAACAACCACAAGTAGTATAATGAAATGGAATGCAATGTCGTGCGATGCAATGCAATACAATGTGGTATCAAGACCGTCGCACAGCCTGTCGTATACACCCTTGTCGAGCTAAGGCTCCCAGACTAAGGGGACCCATGGGGACCTCGCAGGTCATATACCTCAATCACAATATATCAACTACCTTGCCACCCAAGTGCTCGTGGTCAAGGACTCATGATAAGAATCTCGATGTATCAACTACCTTGCCACCCAGGTGCTAGTGGTCAAGGACTCATCATAAAAATCTCCATTCAAGACTTCCCAAATGCATGCAACCAAGGCACAATTATGGAAGCAATATTCTTCTCAATAAGCACAATAATTATCAAAGTTCTCAAGTTTATCAATTATAATATTCCCCCATATTTGGATAGAATTCTCCTTTTAAATATTTTACCACATTTTAGTAACCTTATTTTCTCAAGTAACCCATGGTCCCCAATATCATATTGCAATTATCCCCCTTTTTCAATATGTCATATTCACGCTATTCTCAATTTAGGATTCACATGCTCTCAAAGCAACACATAGAAAAATTCACACAGTCACACTAGCTTCACAATAAGAATTAGCAACCCAACACATGAAATAATCTCATCCCATAGATTATAGCATAAGAATATTCAATAACTAAATCCCAATTTCAAAGAAGGATAGCCAAACCTACCTCGTCGTCGAAACCGCACCCAAACACTTCTACCGAATGGACCAAATCTTGAATTCAACTCCCACAATGAAAATTCTCTATCAAGAATGGAACATACACGTCACAAGGAGTCTGATGGCAACCATATTACTACATGTCTAGCCTAACCTCAAGATTTCATCTAATTCAATAATTCTAATTTCAAGTTTAAAATTTAGTCTTAAATTCTCCAAATAATATGATTCTAATAGTATTTATGAAATAAAATACATCTAATACCTAATATCCTATTATTATTATTATTATTAATTGACAAAAGATAAGAGAAAGATTATATAATATAATATATATATATATATATATATATATATATATATATATATATATATATATAATATATAAGTATGGAACGAAGAGGACGCTGCACAAAGCAGCGCTAGCATGGAAATTCCCCAGGTAGTTGTGATTTACTTCTAGGAAATTTGCAAGGAAATTATGCAGTGAGAATATTGCACTTACAGTTAATATTATAATATAAACATTAATTTCCTACACAATTGCAATTTAAGATGCACGCAAACCAATAACAGCCTACTTTCTTAACTTCCTAACATTTCTAATTCATTTGTATGATACTAATAATATTCAATACTAATAAAATGCAATGATTTCAACAATTTACAACTCACCTGAAGCCGACAACCTTTATGTTCTCTACAGTTCATCACGTATGAAGCCGCACAACGATAATTTCATTCAACCTTAATCTCTTCCTTTTCTTTCTTTTCACAATTCAGTAATTTTATTTTATTAGTATTATTATTATTTTATATAGGCTAAGTGATATAGGGTACTTAAGTATTTTAACTCTTTGGTCCACAGATTAATCTGATTGTCTAAATTTACCCATAAGTTAAACCATCATAATATCAAATAATCCAAAATACCCATTTAAAATTCACGAGAAGGATATTTCAAGAAAATAAGAGGACTAATTATTTTCAAGATAACCTAACGGGTCATTACACGCATAACATACAAAGCCATATCCAACCACATCTCTAATCATGAGTGAAATGGGGGCCAAGACATCTCCCCGGCGCACCCTCAAAAGATAAATATTCATAACTAGACAAGTCTTAATAAACGATGAAAGTAAGTGGATATGTCCCCAAAATGGAGGACTCGCCAATAGAAATTTTCAACTGATCTGTCTGGCCACGTGTAGTAGAAGGATGGATAGGAGCTGTGGTCCCTATATGGTTAGATCATGTAGGTAAAAAAGTATGTGTTAGTGCTTAGAATGTACTAAGGATGTGAGATACAATGTAACAAGGAACATAATCCATAATTAAACAAAATGCATAGTCATAATCAACGGATAAAGGTTCAATTTGATATGAATGACTAATGCTTAGTCTAAATATACATGAAGAATCACCAAGTCAGATGACATATCCTACATAGATGGGAAGGGACCATAACTGACATATCAGACCTAGCAAGCTACTACTTGAAATTTCGATGTTCGCTCCACACTAGACAAGGAGTGGACTACTTTGCCAAGGTAAATCGAACACTTCACCTTATGGGATCTTACCCTATTTTGTATAGCATCCCATAAATATCTTATGGGAACACTATCCTTTTCGGTTAATGTATGAGAGAAGTCCTTAAGGGAATTACACCTTTTTTGGTTATTACTTAGTATGTGTCATACAGGAACACCGCCCTTTTTGGTCAATCATGCAAAAAATATATATGGATCTATTAGCTAATTACAAACTTATGATAGCAATATAGTTAAGGGATAATATCTACCAAGCTCCTCTCGGTGCTAGGTCACAATCCCAAGGAATACTCAATTCATATTCATAGTCATAGTATACAAAGTCATATAATATCATAATATCACCATAGAGTAGTTCAACACCAAAGCTTCATAATATCAAAGATAGAACTCCATATCATTCATAACTTTCACATCATTCTCAAGCTCATAGTATGCATAATAGCTCTTTAAAATTCATAATAATCATAGTTCACATATCTTTCCATAAGGCTTTCATCAACATAAGAAACTTCGCATTGGTCAAGAAATGGTAGGTATATGTACATATACTTAAATCATGCAACTTGAGAGTAAATACCATGGAAGGAGTAAAATAGAATCATTTGAGAGTCATTCAAGGTAACCCACTAACGACAAGATAAAGCTTTGTTAGCGCATCATTAAATCCTCATTTGAATCGTTTATTTTTTCCATGACATCTCATAATGTAATAGTTTACAAAGGCAAAATAGCTTAAATCTCTTCATAATATCATCACATAAAACAGTTCATTCAATTATCATATGTTACCATGACTTGAGAAATAAATGGAGAAGATGAATGATTGAGCTTTGCGGAGGAAAGGTCTCCACAAATCAAAACCCACATACCTTGGTGTGATTAGATATGAAAATTTTGTTGGAGGATGAAGAAAATCTGAAACCCTAGCTTGGACTCCCTTTTTAAATGCCTTGAGAAACTTAAGAGTGTTTCGGAGAAGTTTGGGACTTAAGATATTTTAGAATGGGTGGGAATGGAGTAGTTTAGGATTGTATAGGGATGAAATGGGCTTATTGGGGGCTTAAATGATGTAGCATAGGCTTAGAGTATTAGAAAATGTTGAAATTGCCCTTATTTAAAATCTACCGAACAAGACCATGAGACCCCGATTACGGGTCGTGGTCTAGTCCACGAGTCATGGAAAGAGGTATCGTCCTAATAACCTTTTAGACTCTTAAAAACCTTCTCTGAATCTCAAATCACGGGATAACTTATGACCCCTCAATCAATCTATGAGTCGTGCTGCTAATTCATACTTCCAGCTTCAGAAGTCCATTTCTCCACCAAGTCTACCCACTATCCCACGAGCACAAGCTACATCCCATAAAATAACTTATGGCCCGTAGTCCCCTTTGTGCATTAGTGGCCCTTCAAACTTGAGTTGTTGGGATTATACCCTTAGGACCCATGAACAAATATACGGTTCGTGCTTTATCTGACACCCCATTACCCTGTCGTGAATTCCACTTACACAAATGAAATTTCTAGATTTTATTTCTTAGGCACTTTCACACTTTCCAATATGTGGGGCCCTACAGGTGAGTCCTCCACTTGGGGATGATATCCACTTTCCTTTCATACTTTATTAAGAATTTCTTTTCATTTGGATATTTACTTTTGAGGGTGAGCCCGGGATATGTTTTGGCCCCCGTTCCATTCATGGTAGAGGTGTTGTTAGATATGGAAATGTATGTTATGAGCTTGACTCCTATTATGCTTATGCAATTATGGAAAACTTTCCTTAGTCCTTATCCCCTTTTTTATGTGTTGATGTATGATGTTGATATGATGTGGAAGTCGTAAGTCCCTATTGCCTCCATAGCATGAGTCATACTTACCCCCTCCTAGTTTGCTATATGTCCATGCTAATCCTCTTCCTTATATCATCCCCATAGCTTGAGTCCAAGTCCCGCTTCCCCTAATTTGATTGATGTTTAATTATGCATGCTTCCGCAAACAGGATGTATTACTTATGCTTAGAGGCTTTCTTGGAGCTCCCTCGGGATCCCTATTCCCCGTGTCATGTCCAGTCCCTAGGCTTGGGTCGTGAATATTCGACTCAAGATGGGGGAGATGGTCAGCTACTTGATTTTCATAGCTTTTTCGATCATTAACTTCAAAGTTGAATTCTTAGAGGAGTAATATCTAGCGAATCAACCTCAGCTTTGCTCATTTCTTGTCCATTAAGTCTTAATTTGTTGCATGTTCAATAGGGAAAATCACCTTAGTACATAAAAGATAGGCCTGAAACTTCTCAAATGCATAAACAATAGAAAATAACTCTTGTAATATTCTCGTGTAATTCATTTAATCCAGGTTCAGCATTTTGGAATCATAATAAATCGGATGGAATAGCTTGGATTTATTGCCACAACACAACACCCAATAGCACACCACTAGCATCACATATAATTTCGAAAGAGAGACTCCAATCGGGAACTATTATAATAGGGGCTGGAATGAGTTTCTTCTTGAGACAATTGAAAGCCTTCAAGTACATTTCACCAAAATCGAACACATTTTCCTTTCAAGCCATTTATGAAGAGGGTGAGCAATTTTTGAAAATCTTGTATGAATCTTCTAGAAAAGCTTGCAAGACCGAGGAAACTTCTCACTCCTTTTACGAAAATTAGAGGAGGAAGTTTAGTAATTACCTTAACTTTTTCTTTATCAACTTGGAGACTTGCACCTGAAATTTTATGATCAAGAACTATACTGTGAAACCCCGTGATCCTCGTCTTCTATATATATATATATATAGGGTGGTGTGCCATATAAGACATACATGACTTTGGATAGAACCTAAGGATAATAAGGCTTCCAATAAGTGGTAATTTCAAAGACCTAAAGTTTTAAGCCAAAGGAATACCCTAAATGCACATTCGGGATTAAAGAAATGACCCAAGTGGCACCTCGCCCTTTTCGGAAGGTTTAAATTAGGTTTCACTTTTCGGATGAGACTAAAAGTTAATAATTTGCTAATAATGGATTTCTTTAAGCTATTTTAATAGCACAAAGGTCATACATTAAGTTTTGGAATCAAGAAAGTTGCAAGATAAAGATTGGCCAAAGTTATCGTAAGTTTCTTTATGAAATCCTTTTTAAATTTGGGTCAAATGTACCAGGTCATATCTCCCAAACAATAAGGAGTTAGAAGAACCATGACCCATCAAATTTAAGATCTATGAGTCTAGTTTGTAACGCACAAAACCTCGCATCAAACCGACCTCGGAATAAAGAGTTATGACCATTTTACCGAGACTGTCCGAGCTGGAAACCGGGTCCTGGGTCGGGTCGGGTTGATCCAACTTAATGTCGGCTAATTTGAGCTTTTTAAAAGCTCAAATCACTTCCATTTCATCCCCAACAGCATGGCAACTGAAGGAAAACTCCCCTCAAGGTGCAAAAGGTATTTGAGTAAGTTTTTTCGTATTTTTACCGTTAAAATTCGTCCCCGTGCCTAGAAATGCATGCCTTACACTTTAAAATTATTTTTCCCTCGTATTAGTTGTGTTTGGAGCTGTTTTTGGGCTGTAAAAAAAGTGTTGTTCTTGCTGGTATTGTTGGTTTGCAGCTGGTGTGTTTAGGTAATAATTGTGGAGCTCTTTTATGGTCATTTTTACGAAGTTTTATGGACATTTCCTCGCGTAAATGCTCCTTGCCGAATCTGGTCATTAATGCTGAATTTTTGACTGCTTATAGGTGTCTTTAAGCTGCGTATATATAGTCGTTGTGAAGCTTAGGACGTAAGGAACAACTTTTGTGAAGGAACTTTTGGCAATCGGACGTTCGTTGGAGAGGTATGTTAAGGCTAAGCTCCATCTCTCCTTTTAGCACGAAATCTGGAAAGTTTCTCAAAACGTCAAATGTGATCTCTTACTATTCTGTTTCTAGAAAGACCTTCTGTGAAAGGCACTGGGATTATAGCTGAGTTATTATCACGGTGGTATTAGGTTAAAATTCCATTCGTTCGCTTAAACTGGACATTCAATTTCTATATATCGTTCTGTTTGTTTCCCGGCTACCTATTCATATGTTTGAGGCATTTCTCTTCTTGGTATAGTGTCATTAAAATAAATGTAAAATGCAAAGGGAATGTAGTATTCAAAAATCAATCCTTCTTCCATACAAAAATATAATTGAAGAATTTAACCAGTAACGCAATGGTTTCCAATATTCCCCAGTGAAATGCTCCCGTCTAAACTACTAAGGCACTTGATCCTGTTTAAATACATTTTTTTACTAATTGACATAGGACCAAATATAATCATTATGTAAATCACCTTTACGAACATTTTCAAAGTTAAGGCTTCACTCTAAATGTTGGGTTAAGTTTCCAAACTTGTTAAAAAGGACATGTATGATTCTACGAGCCATATGTATATGTTATGACAACGATTATGATGTTATGAGAATAAATGTACCAATGAGCCAAGATTGGCTAAATGGAAATGACTATGATGCTATGAGAATAAGTTACCAATAGCCAAGATTGGCTAAGTTCTTGTTATGGCTTACTATGTGCATTCAACATTCATATCATACATTGCACGTTATGCATGGACTTCGAGCTATAATCGAAGGTATGGGGCCTATTTGCCCAACTATATATGTATATGGTACAGATGGCCACAGGTTGGCAGATATGATGCCGGTTAACTACCGGAAAGGACCACCAGTGCTAGCATTTGGTTGGGTATGTCATGCATTTGCATCTATATATATGTATTCATGACATGCGATACTCGAGCATACCATGCATTTTTTTTATCACTAGGAGGTGGCTTATTGGCTATTAAGGCTACTTGATTTTTAGTTATAGGTAATATTTCTATTAACCCTTTTACTACGGTTATCTATGATTTTACTTCCTGCCTTACATACCAGTACATGTTTATTCGTACTGACGTCCCTTTGCCTGGGGATGCTGCATTTTATTTTGTGCGTGCAGGTTTAGGTAGGGGTTCTGATTTACCCCTCCACTAGGAGCCCCATTTAGCTATGAGTTAGTAAGCTCCACCTCTTCCTGGAGCTTTCACAGGATGTTTACTTTTTTTTGCATAGTTGGGTATGTCGGGGCCCTGTCCCGACAGTGTTAGTAATTCTCATAGAGGCTATTGTGGACATGTTATTGTGGGTTTGGTCCTTTTATGTCGTTCCGTCTCCAGTTATAAGATTGGCATGTATATATAGTGTGTGTCTGTACCTCTGTTGTGGTAGCCTTGCCGACTAGCTAGTACATTATTATTTTGGCTTACTTTTCTTAATGTACATAATTTGTTGTTGACCAGGTCATGACCTAAATGGTCCCGACTTAGTTTCTTGTTTTTCTAAACATAATGTTGCCCGATTTTCTTTTGGTCCAAAGTTTAGTTAACTAGTATGTTTAGTGGCTTATCCGGTCAATAATGGTATCAGGTGCCAGTCGCGCCTCCCCTCTTTTTGGGGCGTGATATATACCCTCTTAGACCATAAAATGTCATTTCTCCTCTATCAACTTAGCACAAGATTGGTCTCTACTCACCTCAGCAACACTCTTTCAAGATATATACAATAGGCCTCAAATGTGTCACCAACCAGTAAGAAATTATCAATTAAAACTTCCATTGAATATTCAATAATATAGACAAAAAAAAATAACAAGCACCATTGGAATGTGGTTGGAGCATTACTGTAATACGTTGTAAGTAAGAAAGTTGAAAATGGGGGGTTAAATGGAAGTCCACCCAAAATGTTCAAAATGGGGTTAAATGGAAGTCCCTCGAAAATGTTCATCTTTCAAGCACTAAGTGCCCTTCATGAGGATCCACACAGGCCATACAAAGTACCACTAACTATGTAGGGGACTCTTGGAGCATCCCTAGTGAAAAGAGGTCCATGAAAAGGCCCATGACCAATGGTATGCACCACAAGTTGTAGTGGCCCTCATGGGATCCCCACTTCCCAAAGGACAAGAAACTCCATGGACCACGAGGCCCTACACGGCCTATATGGCCTTGTACAGCTTGTGATCCAATCCATGGGGTCTTCTTAACCATTTTCCAAACCCCTTTGCAAGTCTTACTCTCATGCAACCCTATACGGTTTGTGGTTCTCTATACGACCCGTATAGGGTCTCGTATAAGGGCCTTTATCAGTTTTAATGTAGGGTCATTTTAGTTTTTTGTCATTTATTAATGAACCTAGATGGATTTTATGGAAAATTACAAATCTATTAACTATTGTAAGCTCTCAAAAGTCCCTCATACTCACCCAATTCACAAAATCTTAAATCTTTTCTTTGCAAAAGACTCTAAAGTTTTTGTTCTTCCTCAAGCAAGACTTCATTGAAAACCATGCTAGTTCCTCCAACTTCCAAGAATAATTTCTTCAATTTCTTCTAGGATCTTCAAGTAGCTATGTGGGTATTCATACATGGGTACCTTCCACCCATAGAGACCAAAAAATCTTCAACTTCCAGTCAATTTCAAGTATGATTTTTGTGAGATTTTATTTCATACTATTTCATTGAATTAATCAAGTTTCAATCAATGATTATTTACTCAAGTATGCATAAATTACTACTCCAATTGCATTACTTTGATGATTTACAAGTAAATTCTCTATGAGCCTGTCTAGGGTTCATGAATTCCATGGTGAGTTCTTTTGATTATGATTTCAATTGATGGATTTCATTATAATATTTTCATGATCTTACGGAATTTGATGTTTTAAAGTTTTCTTGATATTGAACTCGCATAATTTATCCTAGTTTTCAATGAATCATGATCATGAATGATAAGAGTTTTTCCCAAGGTTTCTAAAAGATATTCAATCATGATTTTATGTAGCCCCTTCAAGGAATGAATGAGTGAATGTTGGTGAAAGGTTTTATCACCTAATCATGGATTCAAAGTGTGATCAGGATAATTTTCACATTGATGAATCTCCATTGTTTTAAGAAGCTACTCTATACATCACCAATGTTTAATGACTTAAAGTTTATGAATGATGTTATACTATACTTTATTATTATATTGGGACATGACTTAGCACCAAGAAGACTCGATAATACAGTCTACCTTGACAAGTAGCCTCTCCCTTTCTCATGTAGTGTTTACATCGGATTCCATATTATAGCTCATATGAATTTTGTTATTGGTTAAGGTTGACATCCAACAAATGATCGAGGTTTACTTTCATGTATATCGATATATAACTATGAGGATCCATTGGCTTTATGACTTTACTTATGTTCCTTTCATGTTTATCTTATACTACTTCATAATTGGTCTTGTATCATTTATCTCGTACATAATACTATTTCATTGTTTACTATGCATTGCCCACATACATAGTACATTCAAATGTACTAACATATATTAGCCTACATTGTTTCATAATATAGGGGAGGACGTTCCTCTCATGACCCGACACTATAGGTCATATTGTCACCTATTATATCCTGCCTATAGGCAAGCCATCTTAATAACCAAGGTGACCTTTCTAGAAACCTATGCATGACTATAGCTAAACAAAAACACAAACCAAAGAATGCCTACCCCAGAACCTGAAAGTCAACTACAGAGCTACTATAGACCAAAATAAAGATACACATACCTCAAATAATACAAATGCAATTACAAGCCAAATCGTATACATAGGCTAGTGTTTGGATACAAAGATAGCCAACTAGACAAAAGCAAAACATAGAAGATCCCAAAAGTTGCTTAATGCTCTCCAAAAGTCTCCTAGAATGGCAACGATAGGTCGAAGTCAAGGACAGTGGCTCGTGCTTGGACATGCAGCACAAACAGATGCAAAAAAGTAGGGGTGAGTACCAATATGAGGTACCCAGTAGGAATCATCAGCTAACTGAGGGAAATATAGTAAATTTTATAAGAAAAACTAGACTATGCACCTTACAAACCAACCAAAAGTCAAGTGATAACTACCTAAAGATTCAAGTAGCCTAACTACCAAACCAGGTGGCGTATGTCTGTACCATAGACGTAACTTGGAAGAGGTCAAGGTAAAGATACGTAGGTATAAGGCACTAATGTCTATGCATGTATGCCAACTAGGCCCCCATAAGCTTTGGAGGTACACCTACACAAAATATAGGGTATACAAGTGTATAACAATAGGTATTGGTAATGAACTATATGAGATCTTGAATAGAACATAATCCATAAGTCGTATCGAGCCTCAACTCCCAAATTATTTCTAACTATCACCATACATCTTCCCGACGTGGCCTCCAGTCTAGGAAGTTAACTAGGGCCAAGTGGTCTGACAATTAACTAAGCCTCTAACCTAGGAATAATCGATCGAACCTCTATTTGGAACAATTAGTTGAGCCTCTAACTCAGGAACAATCAACCGATACTCTACTCTATTTGACTCAAGTCTGCTAAGCTGATCTACAAGGATCTAGGTCTCTCAAGTCATCCCATGTGTATCTGTGACAACTACCGACTCTGAACAATGTAAGTCTAGGACACCACTATCCTAAGCCTAGGATAAGGCCCAATAAGTCAACATGTTGCATTAGGAATATAACACACAGGCAGGATACCACACAGAATCTTAATAGGTGGTTAGAAGTATAATGGACAACCAAGTTTCCCAGATACAACATACTTCTCAGCATTAGACAGCCTAATAGGTTTAGCAAGTACTAGATAGCAATACATGTCAGTCTAATAGTGCAATTACCCATTTAGCCTTTACTGTGCTCATTCTAAACTTTCCAGTCCTTACTAGATTCTTTGCCAAAGTCATAGCCTTTAAAAGATTCGTTTCAAGAGTTATTTCCTCTTACAAATTCATTTACCACCAAATAGCACAAAATCTAATTATAAAAATAAAATGGTCATTACTATGCTCAAATGGGAATTACAGCCTCAATCTAGCAAAAACAGCAAGCAACCATTACATGTTTTAGCTCAGTCTAGGAGAAAAGGAAGCCTAACCAACCTGGATACCAATCACGCGCGATCCTATCCGATCCATGGGAATTTTACCCCTCTTAGAAATCTCAAGAGACTGTTAAACTATCAAAAATAGAATCACAACATCAATATGAACATTTTGATATCAAAATCATACAAAATGAGCTTAGGCTAGTTTTCGGGTGAAAATGCAACCCCCACAATAAAATTATTAATTGATGCCCATATAATATTCTCCATCTTCCCTGAGCTTGTACCTCAAATTTGGGCTCAATCTGAGGTCTAAAATGATATAAAATAGCCCAAAAATGAAAAGTATTTCTTATCGAAAAACTTAAGTTTCCAATAGTTTCTTCACCAAATATCTTCAAAATACAGTAAAATCAGTAGAATTCACCTATATCACGATATTAAGATAAACGAATTCTTCAATTTATACCAAGATTTCACCAAATTTTGACTTAAAATGACGAAGAAATCACATTTCAAAATTCCTGTTAAACAATACCAATATGGCAGTAGATATTCCATCAATTTACCTTAAAATGTAGCAAAATCTGGAGAACCTAATAACACCACGACATTTGCCTTGGAAATATCTTCAATTTGGGCTAAAATTTTACTGGATTCCATTCTCGAACTAGAAAGATATTAACATTCAAATTTTCTGACAATCAATAACATATAGAAAAATACCATGAAATTTATGTCGAACGGCATGGTCAAAGAAATTTTTGACACTCCACAATGTTCCTCTTGAAAAAATATACAAGCTAACCTTTTGAATCGCCCAAATTGAATAAAAAATGATCACAAAAATGAGGTGTAAATTACGAGAAATGTATATATATTTCCCCGAAAATAACCATATATGGGAAAATAACCATATATTTATAGGCTAGCACATGGAATCACCATATCAAGGGTGTGACATGTTTCATCCATATCACGCCTCACTTCAGCAACAATCCAATCCTTTTTTCGATGTTTCGAGCTCATTCGAAAACTGATTTTCGCAAGCGAACTATGTAACCCTGCTAATGTTGATGTTCTGGATCCAATGACACTAATGAAATTCGCACCAAAGGTCATTACAATCTGATATGGGTCACAGTTTCTAATATCCAACTTTAAATGAAAAGAATCAAGGGGGTCAAATCGCATCTTGAAGTCCCCGGTAAAAAATGAAGGGTCATTCTAGACCAAGCTCGACGTTCCTGAGCTGACCGCGCTATCAGAATTTTCATCCAGGCACATTTACTAGGACTTTACTTGAAAGTTCATTTTGCAGTTATAATTGGTTTTATAATGTGGAAAATAGCGTATTTCCAAACAAACAATTCAACAACTGCACCATCAGTGCCAGCAAGTCCCAAATGTCCTGTGGTTGCTATACCAATGCTCTAACCAACAAGATACATGCAGAAAAAAATTGCCTAAAGGGTCAATACAACAACCCCCACTAAAAGACTTTTGTCCATGAAAGTAAGAATAAAGGCATACCTGAGGACTCAAATAGCCTGGGGTACTGCTCTCGCATGTCCCACTCAATCTCCCAAGTGGTTCCTTAATCGGTCAATGGTGCCACTAGACTTTAACTACTGGTATAGCTTTAGAATGTAGATTTCTGACATCTCTAGCCAAAATGGCTACCGGCTCCTCAACAGAAGTCAGATGATCATCTAACTCAACTAACTTACACTGTAGCACATGTAACTCATCTGGTATGTACCGGCGTAACATTGATATATGGAAAACTGGGTGTGTAGTTGAATATGCTAGAGGCAAGGCTAACCCGTGCAAATGGCCCAACTCGCCACAAGATCTCAATTGGCCAAATATAGAGGGGACTAAGCTAATCCTATTGACCAAATCTCATCACCCTCTTTAAGGGAAATACTCCCAGAAACACCCTATCACCAACCACAAAATATAAGAATTGGCATTTGCGGTCGACATAACTCTAATATCGACTCTGAGTTGTCCTCAATTTGTCCTAAATAACCTGAACACTAGCCAAAGCATCTTAAAGAAAATCTATGTTATAAGGACTTTACTCTGTGGACTCAAACCAGCCAACAGGAGTATGACAATGTCTACCATACAGTGCCTTGAATCGAGACACTTAAATACAGGAACGGTAGCTATTATTATACGCAACTCAGCTAAGGGCTAGAACTGATCCCATTGACAGTGAAACTCTAACACACAAGCCTGCAACATATTCTCGAGGACTTGAATAGTATGCTCTGACTCATGATGTACTATAAACACTATATAAGTGATATCTCCAGATCTTGAGCACAAACACTATCATTGCCAACTCTAGATCGTGACTGGTGTAGTTACGCTTGTGAGTTCTCAACTGTCGAGATGCATAAGCAATAACTTGATCCTACTGCATCAGAGCACAACCTAAGCCAATATGGAAAGCATTACAATATATTGTAAACCCCTCACCCTTAATAGGAATGGTCAGAATAGGAGCGGTGGTCAACAACTCCTTTCAGCCTCAGAAAGCAGGCCTCACACTCCTAAAGCCAGACAAACGATACACCCTAGCGAGTCAAATCAATCAATAGTGCTAAAATAGTAGAAAACCCCTCAATAAACTACTCGTAGTACCCTGCTAAACCAATAAAACTCCTAACTCAGTGATAGAAGTAGGCCTAGACAAGCTACAAAAAGCCTCGATCTTAGCTGGATCTACCATAAAGCCATCTTTGGACAACACGTGCCCTAGGAATGTCACAAACTCAAGCCAGAATTCACATTTAGAAAATTGAGCATACAACCTCTTATGTCTCAATGTCTGTAGCACAATCCAAAGATGTTAGGTATGCTGCTCTCGGCTCCGTAATACACCAGAATATTATCAATGAAAACTATGACAAAGGAATCTAAGTACAGCCTGAATACATTAGTCATTAGATCCATAAATGTAGCAGGGGCATTAGTCAGCCCAAGAGACATAACCAGGAATTACAATGGCCATAAAGGGTCTGGAAAGTTTTCTTTGGAATATCCGCCGCCCTGATCCTCAACTGATGGTAACCCTGTCTCAAATATATCTTCAAAAACACTGCAGCTCTCTATAACTAGTCAAATAAATCATCATTGTGAGGCAAAGAATAACGGTTTTTCACTGTCACCTTATTCAGCTTCCTATCATCAATACACATCCAGAGAGTCTCATCCTTCTTTTTACAAACAAAACAGGGGCATCCCTGGGAGAAACACTTGGCCATATGAAACCTAGATCTAAAAGACCCTGGAGCTGAACACTGAGCTATTTAAGCTCGGTAGGGGCCATATAGTACAGAGAAATAGATATGGGCTTAGTGCTCGGCTCAACCTCTATAGAAAAATCAACATCCCTCTCTTGCAGCAACCCAAGCAAATTGGCAGAAAGTACATCTGGGAACTCACAGATCACTAGAACTAACTCTACAGTAGGATCCTCAGTTGTCACATCATGAACATGATCCAAGTAAGCCAAACAACCAGTAGATATCAACCTCTGAGCGTAAATGTATAATAAAAAATATGGCTAATAGATCCCTGCCTCACTATTCGAAGCATGTTGTTATACCCAAGGTAAAAGTCTTACCATAACATTCTAACACAGCATGATGCGGAGCTAACCAGTCTATAACCAGGGAAACATCGAAATCAACCCTATCCAGCAATAACAAATTTACCCACATATCGAATTCCCGAAGAGTAACCACACTTGATCTGCAAACTTGATCCACTATAAAGGAATCTCCTACAAGAGTCAATAAACAAATTTGGGATAGAAGGGGCTTAACACTCACACACCAAACGAGAAGCAAAGTAAACAAATACATATGAATACATGGAACCAAGATCGATTCAAGCTAAAGTCTGTCGTTGGCACAAAGTAATAGTACCTATAATGGCTTTATCTGACACCTCGGCCTCTGAATACCGAGCTAGAGCTACATAAAAATGACCTTGATGGACTCCACCTCTAGTGTCGCCTCTACCGCTAGCTCTACCACCTCTAATAGTACCTTTGGGACCCTACTAGTCCTGCCGAGAACTTTGCTAATCATCTTTACTCTCATATCGATTGCCTTTATGACCGTGATCTGGCCCTCTACCACAAACGATCGATGGTGGAGCTTATCTGGCTGTTGTGAAGCTAAGTATACTACTCCAGATTAGTGAACTGGTCTGAAGCCTATATCTAAGGCTCTTGGGAACATATTAGGTGACAAATGCCTTCGAAACTCAACACAAGTCACAAATAGTACTCCAGCTGGCCTGGCATCTATATAAGTCCACCACTACTGTCTAGTTGGCTCGTCTAGCTGGTATGCCATAAAATTTGCATCTTTAGACCTTAACATCCTCAATGTTTGTAACCTCTCTCTGTTAGCTATTAGAAACTCATGTGCATCCTCTCTAATAGCCCCTAAATATCTCAGCAGAGTCAGCCTAAGAAAATATATGAGCACTCACTAGTCTTGGAAAGATATGGCTCCCTCTGGCTGCGTAGTTGGAGCCTCTAGAGTTGTGTGTTCTATCAATGCATGGCCTAGAGTTTGTACTAAAGGAACCAAGATTGGTGTTGAGCCCTACTGAATACCCCCAAGTGCTAGTAAAAATTGGCCAATAGGCTCATACACCTCAGGAGTAATCATAAAAGCAGTTAGGGCCTGTGAGGGAGCTAGTACCTTTGGCTGTGGGAGAGTTGGGACATCCTACTCAATGATGTCTGAGGGTTGCTACCTCTCGAGAATTGGTGGAACATCCTTGACTCTACCTGGAGACCAACTTCTGCATAACACAATTGTGAACACGTGAAATAGATTCTAAGGAACCAACAAACATTATTGCAAAAACATAATCAATAACAAAGAGTTTCCTAAATATCATGTAGCCTCGTGAAGATAAGCTACAGACATCTCCGCACCCATTCGCGGGAATCTATTAGGCAATAGATCTGTATGGATAAGACCAATGAACCATACTCTGATACTAACTTGTCATGACCCAACACTATAGGTCATGATGGTGCCAGTTATATTCCACATGGAGGAAAGCTAACCCAATTAACCAAGGTAACTTGTCTAGTAACCTATGTATGACTATAGCTAAACAACAATAATACAAGCCAAAGATAACGTATCTGAGAACCTGAAAGTCAACTATATAGACCAAAATAAAAATATAAAAACCTGAATAACACAAATACAAGTACAAGCAAAACTATATGCATAGGCTAGTGTCTGGATACAAAGACAGCCAACTAGATAGAAGGACACTATAGAAGATCCCAAAAACCGCCTGATGCTCACAATGCTCACAAAAATTCTCCTAGAATGGCAATAATATGTCAAAGTTAGCAATGGTGGTTCACGCTTGGACTTACGCCATGGACAGATGCAGAAAAATAGGGGTGAGTACCAATATGAGGTACCTAGTCGGCATCAATGGTTGACTGAATGAAATATAGTAAATGTTCTAAGAATAACTAGACTATGCACCGTAAAGACTATATGCTGAACAAAATGCCAAATGATAACTACCTATAGATTCAAGTAGCCTAACTACAAAACCAGGTGACATATTTCTATACCACAGACGCAACCAAGATGAGGTCAAGGTATAGAAATGTACGTAGGTATAAGGCCCTAACATCTATGCTTGTATGCCAAATAGGCCCCCATAAGCCCAAAAAGTACATCAACACACAAAATAGGGTATGATGTATTTATGGGTATTGGTAATGAATTGTACCAAATATCAAACGAAATGTAAACCTGAAGTTGTACCAAGCCTCTGACTCCTACATTATATCTAGCCATTACCCAACATCTTCTCGACTTGTCCTTCGACTAGGGAAGTCAGTCAGGGGAAAGCGGTCTGATAATTAATTAAGCCTCTAACCCAAAAAAAATCAACTAAGCCTCTAACCCAGGAACAATCAACTAAGACTCTAACTTAGGAACAATCAACTAAGCCTCTAACTCATGAACAATCAACAGAGCCTTTAACTCAGAAACAATCAACCGAGACTCTACTCTATTTGACTCTAGTCTGCTAAGCCAGTCTACAAGGATCTATGCCTCTCAAGTAACTAAGTGTATTTGTGACAACTACCGGCTCAGAATAACACAAGTCTAAGATATCACTAGCCTAAGCCTATGCTAAGGCCCAGCAAGTCAACCTATAGAACAGGAAATACAACACATAGGCAGAATACTACGTAGAATCTTAATAGGTGGTCAAAAGTATAACAGACAACCAAGTTTCTAGGATATAATATATTTCTCAATATTAGATATCCCAACATGTTTAACAGTTATTCAGATAGTAATATGTCTCAGTCTAATAGTGCAATTACACATTTACCCTTTACTGTGCTCGTGCTAAACTTCTCGATCTTTACCAGATATATTGCAAAAGTCATAGCCTTTAAAAGAGTCATTTCAAGAGTTATTGCCTTTATCAAATTCATTTACCCCCAAATAGCGCTATATCAAATTATTACAATAGAAAGGCTAGTAATGTGCTCAAACAGGAACTACATCCTTAATCCAGTATAAAAAACCTTTAACTCAATAGTTTCCAACAATATCTAGGCAATTGCTGCACATTTAAACTCAGTCTAGGAGATAGGGAAGCCTAACCTACCTAGATGTTGATCACGCACGCTCTTTTCTAATCCGTAGGGATTGTACTCTTCTTAGCGATCATAAAATGTTGTCAAACTATCAAAAATAGAACCACAGCATTAATATGGTAATTTTGAAATTAAAATTATAGAAAATGGGCTTAAGTCAGTTTTCCGGCCAAAAAGTGGGCCCATGGTGAAATTTTGTATCAAAGCCCATATAATATTCTCGATACTTCTCTGAGCTTATACTTCAAATTCAGGCTCAATCCATGGTCTAAAATGATATAAAACCGCCCAAAATGAAAAATATTTCTTATCAAAAAATTTATGTTCCCAATAGTTTCTTTATCAAATTTCTCCAAAATATAGTAAAATCAGATGAATCCAACTATACCATAATTTTAATCTCAAAAGATCCTTCAATTTAGACTAAGATTTCACTAAATTCTAACAGAATATAGCGAAGAAATCGTGATTCAAAATTTTTGATAAATAATACCAATATGGCAACAGCTATTTCATCAATTTACCTCAAAATGTAGAAAAAATTTGGAGAATCCGATAATACCACAATTTTTTCCTAAAAAAGATCTTCAAATAGGGATAACATTTCACTGAACTCTGATCCCTAAACGAGAACGATATCAATATTCAAAGTTCCAGACAATCGACAATAATATATAGTAGAAAACCATAAAATTTACCTCGAGTTGTATGCCAAAAGCAATTTCTGACAATTCAACGATGTTTTTCTCAGAAAATACACAAGTTAGCCTTCTGAATCACCCAAATCGGATAAAAAGTGACCTCAAAAATGAGGTGTAAAGTAATAGACATATATATAAGTTCCCTGTAAATATCTATATATCTATAGGTTGCGACTTCCTTGGCATGTGGCATCACCACATCAAGCCACAGGTCACGATATGGTTCAGCCATGTCACCCTTCACTTTAGCAACCATCCAACCCTTTTTGATGTTTCGAGCTCATTCAAAAAATGATTTTCACAAATGAACTATTTACCCTACTAAGTTCGATGTTCCAAATCCAATGGCGTAGACGAAATTTCTATGGGAGGGCGTTATGATCCAATATGGGTCCCATTTCCTTATGTCCCAACTTTTAAGATCGTATTTGAAAGTCCTTGATACCAAATGAAGGGTCATTTTAGACCAAACTCAACTAGCCAATTCCACGCGTCTAACCAAAAAGTCCTTTCTTCTTCCAACTTTTCGATCTTCCCATTCATTCCCGTTCTGGAGCTGACTAGATATTAGAATTCCCATCTGAGAATGTTTACTAGGGCTTTACCTGAAATTTCATGTTCTAGTTATAATTGGTCTTCTAACACGAAAAACTACATATTTTCCAAATAAATGTTCAGACAATCATACCATTAGTGCCAGTAAATTCCAAATGTCCTAGGATAGCTATAGAAATGCTTCAACCAATGAGACACATGCAGAAACACAAAAATAGCCTAGATGATCATTACAATTCACCCTACTCTACATTCTACCAGCTAGCTTGGATTTTGATGATTAGCTTTATTGGTAAGTTATCATAGTTTAAGGGCTACCCACTCATGGTTGTTCTAATTTGAGACTACTTCTTCACTTTTTCTTTGAGGGTAAACTAGGGACATGTCTTAGCCCCTGCTGATATTAGACTGTGTTGAGGCATTTTTGGGTAATAGTGTATGATTATATCATCTTGCATTTGACTGTGCTTACTTCTCTGTATTGAGTTGTTGTTAAGACTTAGCCCTATTTCCATTTGATCTATTGATTGATTGATGCTTTATATACCTTGTAAAGTGCTTTGGGTTCTAATTGCCACCTCACACCTATGGTCTAGCTTGGGTCATGACAAACTTGGTATCAAAGCATAAGGTTTTGAAATGTCTTAGGGAGTCCAACTTATCGCATTAAATAAAGTCTTATTCATCGGTGTAAAGCACACCACATGATGTTCTGAAGTTTTGATAATTTAACAAACCATAGGAATAGATGAGAGACCTAATCCCATGCGTACTGCAAACTTGAAAGCAACACCCGACAAACAGTACATTATCCACCTGAGATAAGGAGCTTCATGGGGTTAACGGGATACTATAGGTACCTTTTAGAGGGGTTTTCCTCTATATGAGCTCCACTAACCCATTTGAACCAAACAAAAATAAAATTTTAATGGTCCAAGGCATATGAGAAGAGTTTTCAGGAGTTGAAGCTAGACTAACCATGACTCTAGTGTTATCCTTACCTAAGGGAATAGATAGTATCATTGTTTATTGTGATGCATCTAAAAGAGGATTGGTGTGTGCTAATGCGGAGTAGCAAGGTTATAATACTCCTCCAGACAACTTACCATGAGAAGAATTATCCAACAAATGACCTTGAGTTAGCTGTTATGGTGTTTGCCCTCAAGATTTGGAGGAACTACCTCTATGGTGGGCATGTTGATGTATTCACCGACAACATGAACTTAAAGTATGTATTTAGCCAGAAAGAGCTAAACTTGAGGCAGAGGAAATGGCTGGAACAACTCAAGGACTATGATATGAACATCTTCTACCATCTGGGTAAGCTAACATTATTGGTGATGCTCTTAGCAGGTTGTCCATAGGAAGCACCACCCAAATTAAGGAGGGTATAAGGAGCTAGCCAAAAAAGTGCACATACTTGCCCATTTGGGGGTGCAGTAGTTGATACGGATGAGGGAGGTGTGATTGTTCATAATAGAGTCGAGTCATCTTTAGTGATTGAAGTAAAGGAAAAGAAGGATTGAGATCCCATTCTTCTCTAATTAAAAAAAGATGTCCAAAAGTAGAAAATTTTAGTATTTGAGAAAGGGGGAGATGGGGTGCTAAGATACCAAGGCAAGTTATGTGTCCTGAGGGTTGATAGCCTATGGGATGGGATTTTGGCTGAGAGCCTATAGCACCAGATATTTGATGACTGGTGAAATTGCACTCATCTAGGGCTTGAATTATGCATAAAAAGTGTCCTTGGTGCCCTATTTTGTGCTATAAATTGGCATATACTATTGTTTTTGCAGCAAGGTGAATATTGAGGAGAACTTGGAACACAAACATGCAAAAAGAGGTCAAAAATGAACAAAAAATAAAGTATCAGACACTAAGCATCGCAAAGGAAACTTGGTGAGCTGCCAAAGTTCCCTAGACCTCACCAAAATATCACTCAACAAGAGGCAAATCAACCAGATAAAGATCGAGCTACACGAAGGATTTGGCAAGACGCCAACTTAGTTGACGAGCTTGACTAAGCTCGCACAACAAGCCACAAACTTGGCCTGGAGTCACTAGTTTAAGGGAAAACTCAAGATCCAAAAGGCATATCACCAACCAGGTTGGCGAGCTTGACAGAGTTCACCAAAGTTCCATATCAAATCCAGTCAAGAGGAGCAGTTTGCAAACTGAAGGAACACTTTGCAAGTGATTGACTTGCTCGGTGAGCTTGACTAACGTCGTCGATTGAAATTTTAAGGAAAGATATTTTATACTTTTTGTGTAGAGTATAAATAGCTCATGGGCCACCATATTTTACAATAATATTTTTTCTAGTAGTACAATTCCTATTGATATAGAGTAGAGAATTGGGGGGTATAATTTTTATTATTGAGCAAATTGTGGAGAGAGTAGATGAAGAAAAGACACCAATCTTCATTGGAGATAAGGATTTTGCTGAACTTCTATTGATTTCTTTTGGATTTCTTGTGCTTGAAGACTAATTAAATAGAAGAGAATCTATTTGATAAATTACCCATGTTCTATTTGGTGATTAGCTAAAACCTCGATACTTCTAAGGGGATAATATAGACCAATATGTAGTAATTGGCTGCGGAGTGCTTGATTTTACTTGAGTTATTGATGAATCCTTATGGGTTTGTTATTCAACTATGTTTTTATGTATTTATTGAGGTTTCAAACTTATTCCTAGCTTAGAATGTTCATGTATGCTTGAAAAGGCTTCATGAAGTGAGGTTAAATAATGAATAGCCATTAATGTGTTGAGTAAATGAAATCTCCTTGAGATGGATGGTTTTTGCTAAGATTAAGGTGTTATGTATTGAACCTAGATAGCTTGAGAAATTTATTGTGGAAAGTTGATCTTGAGTTTGAGAGAACCTTGATCAAATGTTAGATACCCCAGAATAATACATTTATATTACCATAAGATATATTGGCAGCCGCCGATCATTTGATTGGACTAAAATTTGAAATGGGTGCAGTTCCGAATTAGTGAATGCTACCAATGGGAATGGCGATAGGAAGAGACTCGTAGAATGGTAGAGGCAAATAGACATTTTCATTAATCCTGTAACCTGCCCTACCCATGTGGATTCATCATCCTTTGAATATTTTAAAATACCCATGCCAATTACTACATGTGTGTCTATTTATCTTCCCTAGACCTAACTTAAACTATCTTGATCTTTGCTTTTACTACTTTTTTTTGGTGATAATTTCCCCTAAAATTTACCTTTAGACTATTGTTTGTTTTTTATGTGTTGTTTACTCATAGTACAAAAGATTAAAACACCAATGTTACTTCTTGGTTTGAACTCTAACCTAATCATTTTTCCATGGGTTCCACCCCGACTCTCACAAGTTAGGTAATTATACTTTTGATGACCGCCCACACTTGAACTTGTGCAAATTGTGTTGACGCATGAGATCAAAATGGCCCTGTTTCCAAGGAAATGGCATTAGATTTCTTTGAAGAAGTACTTTGGTGATTTAGCTTTAAGTAGTTTGAATTTGTTTACCGTTTTCTTTGTCGCTTTTGCTAATTATTAGGTGAAGACATGAGCATAGTTGGAAGAATGGCTGGTTTGAATGTAGGGTAGTGTAATCACATTGTTAACCTTGATGACACCACAAATGTCAATGAGGCTAGACTAAATGTGGTCGCAAATGTTGGTGCAATATTATTGCTACCAGCTAAAGAAAATGGGGTGTTTCATGTCACCGAAACCATGTTGTAGCTGTTGCAAAAGAAAATTCTATGGTGGCTACCGAATGAAAACCTTCATGACCACATAAGGAACTTCTTGGATGGGTGCAGCCCATTCACATTCAAGTGTGTATATCAAGAGTCCATATGTCTTCGGTTGTTCCCTATCTTGTTGTGTGACAAAGCTTCAAAATGGTTGGCCAAACTTCCAGTCGAATTAATTACTTCTTGGGATGAGCTGAAAGATACTTTTATCGAGAGATTTTTTTCCCCATCTAGGGCTAAAGTTGAGGGATAACATTCGAAACTTCAAAATAATGGAGGGATAGCTGATTAATGAGACTTGGATTCGTTTCAAAAACTCTTGTTGCAATGCCCAAACTATGGACTGCCTAAGCACTTGGTTTTCCAATATTTCTATCAAAGTCTTGATGTGGTTAACAGGACCGTTGCTGATAATTTAGTTAGTAGTGGTTTAATGAAGCAAACATTAGGTAGAGAAACTAAGCTGTTGGATAAAATGACAAAATTTCACAAAGCTTGGTATACAAGGGATGATACGGTTACTCCTCTCACCTTGGGCTGAAAAGGAGCAACCAGAAAAGAACCAAGAAGGAGATGAGAATATGGCAAAAATGATGATGTAGCTCGATCTCTTGACAAAGCATGTTACAAGCATTCCTAAAGCGGTTAATGCTATTGGAAAAAGTGAAAACTTACCTCAAGAGGCTACGATGTATGACAACGATATTCAGTTTTTATATCAAATGGGAGCTTATCACCCAAATTTGCAAAGGCAAAATATGAACCAAGGTTAAAATCAAAGTGGTGAATGGAGAAACCATGGTTTGAATTGGAGGGAGTGGGAGGATGAAAGAAAGCGCTATGTACCTCCATATGAGTGTGCAAAGATTGGAAAGCCTAAAGCCAATCCAGAACACTATCAAACTGAGGACATGTTGGCTCAAATTTTGAACAAAGTAGAAGAATCTGACAAGGTGCACAAGGAGATGAAGGGTGACTTCTCAATGTTGAACCAAGTGGTCACATCACATTAGGCCGTTATTAAGCACCTTGAGTCTTAAATGAGTTAAATCTCCTCTCAGCTGAACCAAAGACCACTAGGAAGTCTCCCAAATGATACCATTACAAAACCAAAAAAACACATTGCTCATGTTGATATTTGAATGATGCTATGAGTATTGTTCATGAATGTTCAATTTGTTGAAGATTGGCTGAAATCATGCTTTGAAATCATGCTTAGTTTTGGTTTTGAACTAATTTGAAATGGCTAAAATGGTTTAAACTTGATGTTTCGGATGATTATCGAACTTTTGTGGATAAAGTCTGAGTAACCCGATGCTTGTGACTGATAAGTTTATCTGTGATAGATTAGTGACGATTCTTTTAAAGGTTTTACTATTGATCAAATACCCATACCTTGTTTTTTAATGAAGTCAGAGTAATCGGGAAGCTGGGGTAGTAGGTATGGTACTAGCATGTTCATAATGGTGTTTTTGAAATGTGTTTGGGTGCTTGTAGTGCAAAATTTGAGTTTAAAATGTGTTGGTGAGATTTTGTTGTCCAAGACCTTTTTGGCGAGCTCCGTTGAGTTCGCCAACTTGGTCGGCGAATCACATTTTAAGGCGATAAGCTCCCCCTTTTTATAGACCCCAAATAGTTCTAAAAGGGACCGTTGTACGAGATACTAAGATCTCACCAAGTCAGTTTGGTGACACACCAAACTTGACTCCAACTGGCATAGTTGACCCTTGGTTATTCCAGAACCATTTGACGAGCTCATCTAAGCTTACCAAAAGCACTTGCAACTCGCAAAGTACCTGCCAGCACCAGAAGCTTACAATTTCAAATGTGATTATAGGTTTTGATTTTGATTCTGTTGTGCCTAATATGATTTTCAATGTTTAATGCATGGCACGACCTAGACAACCGATTTGAAGAAGAAGACTAGAGGACGAGGATGAGCCACCAAGCATTTACTATCCCCCGTGTCTATTCGAGAACCTAGTCAGAGGCCATCCTATCTACCTAAATATGCCAGGACAAAGGCTACAGATAAGGGTAAGATGACCGCCATAGAACCTTCCATATTTGAGTCGGAATTCAATTCCAACGATGTCCCATTGATCCACAAAGTCCAGCAATCTCACTCGAGTCAAAAATCATCTACTTGGGCATAGCTTTCCACAGGTCCACCTCTCATAGGACCGACCCAATTTGAGGTTTGGTTGCTAGAGAAATTCCGAGGGCCACACATGTTATTATTCCTCGCTCCATGAATAGATTACCGATACTCAGACATCGTACCATTTTGGAGGAGAAGTGGCTCACCAATGATGGCGTGAGTGATTAGTATTTCAACATTTGGGACATGATCAAATTTCATAATTTCCATATCTTTAATGGTTTCTGACTACCATACGTGCCCACCTAGGTACGAGAGTTCTATATGCCTTATGTCAAGTAGCTCCCCAAAGTTGGAAAGGATATAAGACCTAAACCTTTAGTTGAGGTAATGTTGCTCGGGGTCAAAGTAAAGTGCGGGCACACTAAGATTAATGATGTACTTGGATGCCCTATCCAGGATTATCCAGCCCTACGTCAGAGATTGTTTAGCCATTTAGACAACCTGAGTGATTAGTTGGCCCCGTTGCTATCGAATGTCACACCCTCATGAATTGTAGAAGGGGTGACTATTGAGAACATAGACATCCATATCCTAGCACGCTACTAGTTCGGGTTCATCTGCAGCACTCTCAAGCCTTCACAGAATGGGACTATCATCAGGCTTCCAAAAGCTACACTACTTGGTTGCATTATTGATTGAGCTTGGTTAGATTTGTCGAGATCATAGTTTTAGAGATTTTCATGAGGTCTCGATAGTAGCACACTTCACTATTGTTCTTGATCCTAATCACAGAGCTATGCTAGCGAGTGGGGGTCCTTTTTTATGAGATGAGGGATGTCTGAGTGAGCCCCCAGGCAGCCAGTGATATCTGTTGGATAAAGGTGGAATATTTGAGGGACATAGAGGCCCGGAGGAGCAAATCACTAGTTGACACCACTCTAATAATCAACTGACTACCTTGGTCGAGGATACCCCCACCGATACAGAGACTTCATTCACTACGACTCTAGACACGGCCCTTCTCGGACCCTCCACCACAACATCTACTTCCATCGTTCCTCCTTCCATGTTAGCTTCTACGTCCAAGCCACCACTTACACAATTTATGATCTATCATATAGGTCATTTATCCCAATCTACTAACATTAGGGCCTCTCCTATTGAGTCTACATTTGCCACACGGATGTCGGAGGCCATAGCAGCGGCCTTAGCTCATATTCATCTATAGTTAATATCTCATTGGGGTATTTTGGAGGGTTATGGTCATATGCTCAATCTTCTCACTTGTAGGGTCAAGGATCTGGAGAAGAGGCTAACTTCTTCATCTTCTGAGGATGGCATTGGTATCTGAGCTGATATAGCAGAGCTCTGAGTTTATATGGATGAGCTTATATCTATAGAAATATCATTGTATTGGGGACTTGAGGCACCTACTAGCTCAGGCCCAGTCCCACCACTGATGAGTAGCTTGTCGTCAACTTTTACGACTCATCCTACTACCACTTCTACTACAAATGCCAGAGTTGAGAGGGAGGATGAGGATGATCTGAGGCCCGAGATAGATGAGGAGGACTTAGAGGACCTAGAGTTGGATAAGGTTGATATTATTGAGGTTCTTCTTAATATGGATGATCCATTATTTAAGATAAAGTATAAGCGATCTTTGATGATGTTCGCTAGCCATCAATCCAGAGCACGCTACCTTCCACCACTACTGAGGAGGTTGCTCTTGTTGCTCCACAGGGCACTGATGCCCTAGCTCCAAATGCTCCACCATCTGACCCAGCTCCCCCATCCTTGTCTACATAGGGGGCTTCTTTATCTTGATACTTTCTTTTTCTATCCCTCATTTTTTATTCTTCTTATAGTACATTGAGGACACTACTCTTTATTTTGTTGGGGGTGGTGGTTAACACCTCACACATTTTATTTGGGTCATACATATTGATACTTTTTTAATATAGTTTGCTTTTGTTATATATTGCACTTTGGTTTTTGTTTAGATATAGTTTTATTTTGTTTTATGTTATTGGCTTATTGATATTATTGCTATGGTTGGAATGGATATCAGTCTTTGAGTACCTTTTGAGTGTTGACTTTTATCAATATCAATGTCTCAAATTGTACTTTTGATGCACACTTTCTTAGGATGATTTGATTAGACATTAAGAGTTGCATAATTCATATATAGACTCATAGCATCTTGTCGTGACTAGATTGAAACTAACTTATTGCACTTGACAAAACTCATTTGGTTAAAATAGTGTCGGATAGTTGTGTTGTAAAGCCATGTGTGGTGAGGTCTTTTGCTTAGAAAGTTGTTTAATGGTCTCGGAACTTGCCCAGTTGGTCTAATTGATTAGTATCGGTGAATGAATGAGGGCATTTTTTTGAGTGTCCACCATTAATTTCTTATTCCCTGTGACTACCTTCTTTTGGTTGCCCATGTGAGTATGAGCTTTTCTTGGCACCATTAGATCCTTACCTTTCCTTTTTGTGGAACTCAAACCAAAATGAATCCCTGGCTGTATTTACCTAGCCATGTTCTTCTAGGTATTTGTTTTGATAATAGTCCAACCTTAGGCCAAAATTCTAAGTTAAGTATTGATGAGTCATGAAAATACGACTTTTACGACGCTTAAAACATAGAATTATTGTGCGTTCTTAAGCGTTTTTGTTAGTTTAATAGGTGTGTTTTGATACTGTGCAGGAAAATAGCAAAGGCATGGATTGCTGAGGGAATCACAAGGAACAAGTGGAAAACAAGGCCAAGTGTAGGACCACGGAAGGTCTACATGGCCGTGTCACGCTACATGGTCCGTGTGACCGACCGTGGCACCACATTTGGTGCAACGAGCAAAAAAGATGGAAAACGATGTCACTCGCACGGACGGGCACACGGGTCGTCTACCTTCAGACGGTCTGTGCCACGCGCCGTGTGACTGACGTAACTCGGAGAGGCTTTCGTCGAAATTTAAGGAAATTATGCAAGGAGATTTACACGGACCGGTAAACGGACCATTTGCCTCCAGACAGGCCGTGTCGTGTGCCGTGTGAGTGACGTAACTCAAAAGGCCCTCGTCGAAAATATCAGCATTTGTGCAAGTGGAGCCACACGGAAGGACAGACGGCCTGTCTCATGCAACACGGGCCGTTTCACGGCTCGTGCAGATGCAGTAGCTGATTCAGACGGACCAGTCGACAGGCCGTCAAGCCTCAGACGGTCCGTGTAACGGACCGTGTCCTTTGCCGAACCTATTTTTCCTAAATTGTATCGGATTAGTTTTACTTAGTATAAATAGTATATTATTTTATTTCATTAAAAATCTCTGTTCTGATGGAAGAAACAAGAGAGTAAGAGAGAAAAACAATAGTTTGACTTTGTAATACGCATGATTCGTGATTGTGATCATCGTGCGAAGATTGTAACACGGATTCTTGTTCCTTCAATTGTAAGTCAATCATTATGTTTTCATCTTATTGTTGTGGGCAAATTATCACTATTATGCTAGGCTAAACCCACAACTAGGGTTGTGGGAACCATGACGATTCAATAAGATAACGCAAACTGGGGTAATTCGTGAGAATGATTATTGCATGTATTGTTAAATTCTTCGTTCTAACTTCTCCTTAATGAGTCGACGCATTACGGTAAGCATGTATTCGCTACATGCCCGAGAGGGATGTAGTGATTGGGAAAAGAGTTTAACAACACAAATTCGGGGTTATGAACCTAGTCTAAGTGCCTGAGACTGAATGGTGAGGGTACTCTGAGATCAAAACCAAAGTTTAGAATTGCATACACTCTGTGACCGAAAGGAGATGAGTGAAATATAACTAGGAAGGACCGAAAGGTGAACTAGGGATTAGCTAAGTTGTTGGATCTTGCATGCACCATTAAGAGCGAGTTTACCAATCCAGTTTAGTGATCGTACTAGACGTCATGGGGAATATAACCCTAGCTTCTCTTTATCTGTTTGAAAACCCGTCTTCGTTAGTTACATTACAAAAGTATTTAAATTAAACAAAGCAATCCCCCATTTACTTTATGCATGTTTATCTTGGGAATAGCATTTACATCTGAAAGCCGGTACTAATAGATCAATTCTTGCGTGTTCCCTGTGGGATCGACCTCAAATCTGGTTGAGTTCTATATTTGACTAACGACTGCATTACTCTTCTATTCGTAGTGTAATTTGGGCGTATCAAATTTTGGCGTTGTTGCCGGGGAACGCGGCAAAGAACTAGTCTATTAGTTGCTACTTTCAGCTTGTAAGTCTAGTCCCTAATTTTACTTTATTTCTTGTTTTTGGTCTTCGTCGAGAATCAGCATTGCATGCCAAGCACCCGAAGTAAGGGTGAAGCACTTATTCCTTACGATCCCGAGCTTACTAAATCGATTCGCAGAATGAACGCCCATGACCGTGAAGCAGCAAGGCAGAGGGAGTTGGCAGTGAATCCTACTGATAGAGGACAGGATGGGTTGGGTATGGATGATCTCGCTGGTAATGTGGTACCACCAGCGGCACCACTTCGCCAGGTACCACTCATACCACCACAACAACACCAACCCCCATTGAGACCTGAAGGACCTCAGTACCCACCAGCAGTACATAATGATGATGATGGTGCTGGGACCACTGGGGCAATAGTGCTGCCACCTCTGCCTGCTGGGGTCAAATTCATTATCACTAGCACCATGCTGCAGATGTTCCAGTTGAAGGGGTTGTTCACTAGAGCTGCCACAGAGGATGCATATCAACACTTGATGAATTTCTTGGCTGCCTGTCAATCGTCCGAAATTCCAGGAGTTAGTCAACAAGCACTGAGGTT
Source organism: Solanum rostratum (assembly GCA_029948455.1). Taxonomy (NCBI): domain Eukaryota; kingdom Viridiplantae; phylum Streptophyta; class Magnoliopsida; order Solanales; family Solanaceae; genus Solanum; species Solanum rostratum. The sequence continues at coordinate 27,186,430 of CM057051.1, forward strand.
GAGACTATTTCCACTGTCTCTGTCTGGGGAGGCAATAAGGTGGCTGAACGAGCTTCCCCACGATTCCATCCGTACATGGGGAGAACTAAAGGAAGCCTTTTTGGAAATATTATTCCCTGCTTAACGGCAACTGAAGCTCAAAGATGAGATCGGGTCTCATAAACAAATGCCGAATGAAGCGTTGTATCAGCCTTGGGAGAGATTCAGACAAAAGCTCAAACAGTGCCCAAACCATCATCTCACTGATGAACACTTGAAGGCAGTCTTCTACAGGTCTTGTAACTTCGTTACCAAGCCAATCATTGATGCAGCTTGTGGAGGGTCATATATGTCTAGGACTTTCCTGGACATAGTGGTCATCTTAGATCAGGTGGCAAAGAACAACTGGGCATGGTACACCAGAGAGGCAGACTACTCTGGAATGGTTTTTGAGATGAGTGAAGAGCAGCGCAAGAAGGAGGAAGAACGAGACCAGGATATGGCCCATATACGGACACAAATAGATTTGCTGTCAAAGAGGTTCCTTGGTGGGGGCACTGAGAACGTAAAAGCAATAAAAGCACTCCCCGGTACGATAATCAAGGCAGCGACTATGATGAGGAAGCTCAGTTTCTGGGTAGTCAGGGGGGTTACCGGGGTTTCAACTCTGGTAACCAAGGTCGAAACTACAGTCGGGACAATTACCAAGGGAACTGGCAGAATAGGGATGGCTATAGAAACCGTGACCGCCAAAATGAAGGTGGCGGCAACTCTAGGCTAGAGGACATGATGACAAAAGCCCTTAGCAAAGTGGAGGCCACAGAGGCAGGGGTGCAAGATGTAAAATGCAAAATGTCCAATGTTAGGCAGCTGGTAGACTCGCACTCCACCTCGATCAAGCAGTTGGGGCAGCAGTTGGGGCAGCTTTCAGAGTCATTGAACCAGAGGAAAGCTAGGTCACTCCTGAGTGATACAGTGCAAAACCCGAAGAACGATGGCCACTGCATGGCGATCACCACGAGAAGTGGTAAGGTACTTTCTAATCCAGTTGTTGCTAATGATGCAGGTCAGGAGAAAGCAGGTGACAAGGTACATAGCCCCATGGAGGGTCATGTTGACGATGGGGGTGATGGACCCGAGGCTGCGCCAGCAGAGCCAGAGTCGACCAAGCAGGCAATAGAGATGAACACCTCCAAATACCCGAGTCTGCCAGCCATCCCGAAACCGCAACCGCCATTCCCCCAAAGGTTGAAAAAGAAGGCAGAGGATGGAAAGTTCCAAAAGTTCCTGTCTATGTTAAAGGAGCTGTCTGTGAACATACCTTTGGTGGAAGCACTTGAACAGATGCCTGGCTACGCTAAGTTCATGAAGGACTTAGTTACTAAGAAGAGGACAGCCACGATTGAGCCAGTTGATAATTTACACCACTGTAGCGCCATCGCTACAAGATCCTTGGTCAAAAAGAAAGGAGATCCAGGAGCCTTCACGATCCGGTGCACCATTGGTGCATATGACTTTGCACGGGCCCTTTGTGACCTGGGTGCCAGCATTAACTTGATGTCGTTGGCAGTATATCAGCAGTTGGGCTTGGGAGCCCCCACACCCACGACCATGCGGCTATTGATGGCAGATAGATCAGTGAAGAGGCCCGTGAGAATCTTGTGCGATGTTCTAGTTCGGGTTGGCAGGTTCATCTTCCCTGCTGATTTCGTCATCCTCGACTGTAAAGTAGACTTCGAGGTACCAATCATCCTCGGAAGGCCGTTTATGGCAACTGGCAGGGCACTAGTGGACGTAGAGCGCGGAGAACTCATCTTCCGATTAAACACCGAAGAGGTGAAATTCAGTGTGTGTGCTGCCATGAAAAGGCCTAAGGAGTTAGCTGTGATGTCTGTCATGGATTTTGATGACGAGGGTTCCTCTGAAGTCTCGATGGAGGAAAAGATGATGGTAGACGCACTGGCGGCAGTGCTTATAAACTTTCCAGGAGATGGTGTTGATGGGTACAAAGACACCATCTATGCATCACAGGGCATGGGTACAAGACCATTCGTCCCTCGGAAGTTGGACTTGGATTTGAAAAATAAGCCAACACCACCGGCAAAACCCTCTATCGAGGAGCCGCCCGCTCTGGAGCTCAAGGAGTTACCTCAACACCTCATGTATGCGTTTTTAGGTACTAATAACACTCTTCCTGTGATTGTGGCTACAGATCTTCAAGCAAGTCAGGTTACGGCGCTATTGGGGATCCTCCAAAAGTTCAAGTGAGCTATTGGGTGGACCATTGCAGACATAATTGGCATTCCTCCAGGCATCTGCACTCACAAAATCAAATTGGAGGATGACTGCGTGCCCAGCATCGAGCATCAGAGAAGGCTGAATCCACCCATGCAAGAGGTGGTGAAAAAGGAAATCATTAAGTGGTTGGATGCTAGGGTGGTATACCCCATCTCAGACAGCTAATGGGTAAGCCCAGTGCAGTGTGTCCCAAAAAAGGGGGGCATGACGGTGGTGGCTAATGACAAAAATGAGCTCGTCCCGCTGAGACCTGTCACCGGATGGCGAGTGTGCATGGACTACAGGAAGTTGAACAGATGGACTTTAAAGGATCACTTCCCCATGCCGTTCATGGATCAGATGTTAGACAGGCTGGCTGGGCGTGGTTGGTATTGCTTCCTCGACGGGTATTCGGGCTACAATCAGATATCGATCGCCCCAGAGGACCAGGAGAAGACTACCTTCACTTGCCCCTATGGCACATTTGCTTTCAGGAGGATGCCATTTGGACTCTACAATGCCCCAGCCACTTTCTAGTGGTGCTTGATGTCCATCTTTTCAGACATGGTTGAAGACACCCTCGAGGTATTTATGGATGACTTTTCGGTAGTGGGTGATTCTTTTGATGATTGTCTGCAAAATCTAAGCAAGGCACTGCAGCGCTGTGAGGAGGCCCAGTTGGTCTTAAACTGGGAGAAATGCCATTTCATGGTCAAGGAGGGCATAGTCCTTGGCCATAAGGTATCAGATAAAGGGATTGAGGTGGAAAAGGCAAAGATTGAAGTCATCGAGAGGTTGCCACCTCCTATCTCAGTAAAGGGGGTCCGGATTTTTCTTGGGCATGTTGGGTTCTATCGCAGATTTATCAAGGACTTCTCCAAGATTGCACACCCACTGTGCAAATTGTTGGAGAAGGATGTCAAGTTCTAGTTTGATGATGCGTGTCGGCATGCCTTCGAGATCTTGAAGCAGAAGTTGATCTCTGCGCCCGTCGTGGTTGCACCAGACTGGGGTGCCCCGTTTGAGGTAATGTGTGACACAAGCGGAGTTGTTGTGGGTGTTGTGCTGGGGCAGAAGCGCAACAAGATCTTCCATCCCATTTACTATGCCAGCAAGACACTAAACGAGGCTCAAAGGAATTACATTGTGACTGAGCAGGAGTTGCTAGCTGTGGTGTATGCATTCGACAAGTTTCGAGCATATCTACTGGGCACTAAGGTGATCGTACACACTGACCACGCAGCGCTCCGGTACCTCATGGCAGAGAAGGATGCTAAGCCTCGATTAATCAGATAAGTGCTTCTGCTACAAGAGTTTGATTTCGATGTCCAGGATCGTAAAGGCACAGAGAACCAAGTGGCAGACCACCTGTCAAGGTTGGAAGACGCGGCCCAAGACAATGAGTGGTTGAGCATCGATGATTCATTTCTCGATGAGCAGGTATTGGCCGCTTCTGCGGACTTAGTACCTTGGTATGCTGATTTTGCTAACTTTCAGGTGAGTGATATTATGCCGGCAGGCCTTAACCCTCACCAGAGAAAAAAGTGTTTTCATGATGTGCGCAGGTACTTTTGGGATGACCCATACTTGTTCAAAGCATGCGCAGATGGGGTCATCAGAAAATGAGTCCCAGAGGCAGAAATGTTGAGCATCCTGGAAGCCTGCCACTCCTCTCCAGTGGGGGGCATCATGGTGGTGCCAGGACGGCCAAAAAGATCCTGTAGTGTGGGTATTACTGGCCCACCATCTATAAAGATGCCCATGACTTGGTGCGAGGGTGCGACCAGTGTCAGCGCCAAGGAAACATTTCGAGGCGACAAGAGCTACCAATGACCCCTATTCTTGAAATTGAGCTATTTGATGTATGGGGCATTGACTTCATGGGTCTGTTCGTGAGCTCGTTTGGGATGAAGTATATCCTGGTGGCAATGGACTACGTCTCCTAATGGGTGGAGGCAATAGCGTTTCCAAATAATGAGAGCAAAAGTGTGGTACAGTTCCTGAGGCGTAACATTTTTGCCAGGTTTGGGACACCCAGGACTATCATTAGTGATGGGGGCTCCCACTTCTGCAACAAATCCTTTCGGGTTGTACTTGCTAAGTATGGGGTACGCTAACATAAGGTTGCCACGCCTTATCATCCGCAGACAAGTGGGCAGGTTGAGGTGTCCAACAGGGAAATCAAGGAGATGCTGACCAAGTCTATGAACGCCACAAGAACGGACTGGGCGCGGAAGTTAGATGATGCATTGTGGGCCTATAGGACAGCTTACAAGATGCCCATTGGTATGTCCCCATATCAGTTGGTGTTTGGTAAGGCCTGTCATCTGCCAATTGAGTTGGAGCACAAGGCGCTCTAGGCTCTTAAGGCCCTATATGAATTGGAAGGAGGCAGTCAACATGAGGATGGACCAGCTAAATGAACTGGATGAATTTCGTCTCCAGGCCTACGAGAGTGCTGCCCTATACAAGGACAAAATGAAGGCCTATCATGACAAGCTTATTGCACCAAGGAGCTTTGAGGTTGGTGACAGAGTACTGCTCTACAACTCCAGGTTGAGGCTGTTTCCAGGAAAGTTAAAATCAAGGTGGTTTGGCCCATATAAGATCGCACAAGTGTTGAATAATGGAGCAATTGAGCTAGAGACGAATGATGGGCACCGCTTCAACGTCAATGGGCAGCGGACTTCTGACCCGGAAACCGCCAAGTGGCTTCTGGTCTTCTTGCGCAGACGGTGGACAGTCCCCGGGGCAAAAGAAATCTATGTAAATGGCATCACTAAAGGCTCCGGGGGGTATCAGGGGAGGCCGATCATTCTGGAGATGCGAGTCCTCGTTGACAAATTGGATGCCCTCCCGGATATTATGGGCCTGATATGATTGCCGAATTCTACTCCAGTTACGCTGCCAGTCTACTTGCCTCCATCGAAGGTAACTTGCCCAGAAGAGCTAAGAAGCGGCTCGCAACTAAGTTGTCCCGCCGGGATTATGTTACCATCTGGGAAACTCAGGTAGATATTTCGGTAGACACAATCAATAGGTTCTTATTTGGCCCGGACTATCGTGCCCCACCAGATGGGTTATTCATTGCCAGGTATGTGAACATTACTGATGAGGTGCGCATGTCTGACCCATCTGAATGGGCTAATGAGTTGAAGTGGGTTGCGGAGCAGATTGCGCTCCAAGGAGTTGAGGCAGCTTGGGTGACTAACCCCAAGATTCCCATTACCAAGGCCTCCCTCACATTTGTCGCGAGTTCTGGTGGTCAGTGGTGCGGGCCCGACTACGACCCACGGTGAATGACAACACGCTCCAACTCTCTCATGCTTCGTTGGTAGCGTGCTTAGCAGCCTGCCTTGGTATTAATGTGGGTCGTATCATCGCCATGGAGATCAAGGACCGCGCCCTATCAGAATGAGCAGGTATGTCATTCCCATGCCTGATTCGGGCACTTTGCAGGCAGGCCCGTGTCCCCACCACCCACTACCTAGATAGAAAGATAGCTCCAATGGGTGTGGTGAACATTTCCATGATCAAGGACATAGATAACCCGTTGTACCACAGCAAAGCCCGTCGGCTTGGGCTTCCTACACAGCTTCCCCGGGCTCCTCCTCAGCAACCCTTGGCATTTGAGGAGCACCCCACGGCTCCCCATCCCAGCACAGAATCTGAGCAGCCCGGGGGCAGTGGCACAGCACCCCAGATGCATCAGGGATACACTTATATCCCCTATGACTTTCTAGCCCGAATGGTAACAGAACTGAGACAAACACGGGCGATTGTCGACCAAATGGTGGTCAGGGTGCCTCAAGTGGTGCAGGATCATGTGCAGCAGGCTGAGGACCGTCTCCGCGCCGACCTATTGGGCCAAATACAGAGTTTGCAGGAACAAGTCAACACTTTAGAGGGCTACTTCCATAGCATGTTTGGAAGTATGTCCGGTGATGAGATGGCGCATTTGGTGCAGACAATGCAGAACATGAAAGAAAAAATTATAGAGCTGACTACCCGGTATAACAGCACAGTGCCAGCTCCGGCTCCACCGCCAGATTCATTGATATCACTGTTCAGTGCCCCGGTGGAGCCGAGCCTAACCGAGGGCTGGGGTGTACCACTTGTACCAGCTGCTGCCCAGGTACCTCCTCCAGAGGCTTCCGGTCATAAGGATAAAGGTAAGCACCGCAACCAGCGCACTAGCCCTCTGGAAGACCCGCAGCGTGAGGAAGCACAGAGGCTGCGCAAGGCATTGAGAGCTCAGCATCGAGAAGCTGCAGCCCAGGAGGATCGGGAGAGACTAGCCTATAAGGATGCACAGACAGGTGCTTCTAGGAGTGTCGTGGGACCAGATGCTGATGTTGCCGACCCGGACCCACCAGTCGGATCGGGCCATGACGACCCACCTGACGCCTAGGGCATCTCAGGTATGTTCCACTCCTATTTTTGCTTTAGTATTTGTCACGGTGCAATGAGGACATTGCACTGTATTTTACTGGGGGTGGGGCATCCTACCCTGACGAGTTTTTCTTGCTATGTTTCTTTTCTCTGAAGGTGTAGTATCTAGTACAACTGGCATGTTTAGGTTTGTTTTGTTTGTTCTGTTTGTGTAAAGATAAGTGTTTATAAGAGTCTATAGTAACCCAATTTTAAAGAGCAATAATCCAAGAAACTTGTGTGTGCTTGCAGCCCATACTGACTAATTTTGTGATCCTCTTAAAGCACGGTGTACATTGTCTAGTTGGCATCTTGAATAATGAAGCATGACTGAGTTGGTGAGTGCTAAATAGTCGGGGATATGTGCCATGTGTGTGGGAGTGTACTTGCTTAAATTCGATTGACGCACTTGTAAGCTAGAACTTGCCTGGTTGGTCCCCTAAAACGATTGATGAGTGGATTAGGATAGGATCTTAGGCCATTTTTGTTGAGAAGTCACTAAGCCTGAAACGAATCAACCAAATGAAGTTTCTCCCTTTGAACCAAATGATTGAGCCTTAATAGACCTTTTCTTTCTTATTACCCAATTCATGTTCCCAATCTATCTGCAGACCTGTACTCAGGCCCTGGTCCCTTTAAGGACATTGCGAACCTCAACCCAGGCCAAAGGCCTAAGTTGAGGGTGGCTTATACTGGCCCTGGTCCTTGAAAAGACATTGTGAACCTCAACTCAGGCCAAAATCCTAAGTTGAGGGTGGCTATTGTAAGAGAGGCAGAATAATAAAGATGGAAAAGAGTCGAGTAATGAGAAGAAAAGCTGGACTAAAAAAAAGGGAGTCTGGGGCGTGTGAATGAATGAACGAAAAAGGTAACCACGCCCATCCGCAAAGTAAAGTGGTAAAACAGGGAAAACAAAGAGTTTGGGGGGCCGAAAGTAGAGGCTGAGTCAAAGTAGGGTCTTGGAACGAAAAGCCAGTCACTTTAATCCTATATATATATATATATATACCTCACCCAAGCCCAAGCCTACGTTACAAGCCGTAAAAGCCCTAAAGTGATCCTAAAAAGGTCATTCAAGAGTCAAGGTGGTGAAAATAAAGGCAAGCATATGGTCTATACTTGTGTGTCGGTTGAAAATCTTTTTGTGTGTAAGTGTCTACATTCCAGTCTCTGTACTACATTGTTACACTGTGTGTGAGACTTCTTTGTAGTGAGGGGCACTATCACCGAGCTGTTTGGTTGCTATACTTACTGATTCATCTTTATTCTCGGACTTAATTAGGGCCAACGGGATATAGTGTAGTGCTTAGGTTGATCTGATAAGAGTCCGTTGGGGTGTGAACACATTGCAAGTATACTTTTTGAGCATGAGTTTGATGATTAAGGGGTCGCTATTTACTTCTTGTTAAGCGCTTGTCTTTGTGCATCGTTATGTGTTTTTGGTCATCGTTTGAGGACAAGCAATAGTTCTAAGTTGAGGGTGTTGATGAGTCATGAAAATACGACTTTTACGACGCTTAAGACATAGAATTATTGTGTGTTCTTAAGCGTTGTTGTTAGTTTAATAGGTGTGTTTTGATACTGTGCAGGAAAATAGCAAAGGCATGGATTGCTGAGGGAATCACAAGGAACGAGTGGAAAACAAGGCCAAGTGTAGGACCACGGAAGGTCTACACGGGCCGTGTCACGCTACATGGTCCGTGTGACCGACCGTGGCACCACACTTGGTGCAACGAGCAAAAAAGGTGGAAAATGATATCACTCGCACGGACGGGCACACGGGTCGTCTACCTTCAGTCAGTCCGTGCCACACGCCGTGTGACTGACGTAACTCGGAGAGGCTTTCGTCAAAATTTAAGGAAATTGTGCAAGGAGATTCACACGGGCCGTGTTGTGTGCCGTGTGAGTGACGTAACTCAAAGGGCCGTCGTCGAAAATATCAAAATTTGTGCAAGTGGAGCCACACGAAAGGACAGACGGCCCGTCTCACGCAACATGGGCCGTGTCACGGCTCGTGTAGACGCAGTAGCTGAGTCAGACGGACCTGTTGACGGGCCGTCTAGCCTCAGACGATCTGTGTAACGGACCGTGTCCTTTGCCGAACCTATTTTTCCTAAATTTTGTCGGATTAGTTTTACTTAGTATAAATAGTATATTATTTTATTTCATTGAGAATCTCATTTCTGATGGCAGAAACAAGAGAGTAAGAGAGAAAAACAATAGTTTGACTTTGTAATACGCGTGATTTGTGATTGTTATCATCGTTCAAAGATTGCAACACGGATTCTTGTTCCTTCAATTGTAAATCAATCATTATGTTTTCATCTTATTGTTGTGGGCAAATTATCACTATTACGCTAGGCTAAACCCACAATTAGGGTTGTGGGAACCATGACGATTCTATAAGATAATGCAAACTGGGGTAATTCGTGAGAATGATTATTGCATGTATTGTTAAATTCTTCGTTCTAACTTCTCCTTAATGAGTCGACGCATTAAGGTAAGCCTGTATTCGCTGCATGCCCGAGAGGGATGTAGTGATTGGAAAAAGAGTTTAACAACAGAAATTTAGGGTTATGAACCTAGTCTAAGTGCCTGAGACTGAAAGGTGAGGGTACTTTGAGATCAAAAACAAAGTTTAGAATTGCATACACTCTGCAACCGAAAGGAGATGAGTAAAATATAACTAGGAAGGACCGAAAGGTGAACTAGGGATTAGCTAAGTTGTTGGATCTTGCATGCACCATTAAGAGCGAGTTTACCAATCCAGTTTAGTGATCGTACTAGACGTCATGGGGAACACAACCCTAGCTTCTCCTTATCTGTTTGAAAACCAGAACAACGTCTTCGTTAGTAACATTACAAAAGTATTTAAATTAAACAAAGCAATCCCCCATTTACTTTATGCATGTTTATCTTGGGAATAGCATTTACATCTGAAAATCGGTACTAATAGATCAATTCTTACGTGTTCCCTGTGGGATCGACCTCAACTCTGGTTGAGTTCTATATTTGACTAACGACTGCTTTACTCTTCTATTCGGAATGTAATTTGGGCGTATCAGGTATGCGGTATGGTTAAGGCAAAAACTAGTTATGATAAAGTTGTCCCATGATGGAAGAGTTTGGGTCCTAGTTGGTTAAGAGCACATCTTGTTGTTTAGTTTGGATTTTGCATATACCTCCTAAAAAAAAGAGAAAAAAATGAATCGAGTTTGATGTTTGATTTCAACATTAGATTGTAAATATATTAGAAATCATGTTTTTTAGTAAATAAAAGGGAGGGAATGCCTTGTTAAGGTTGATAAGATGAGAAGAATTGAATGTTAAGCTTGGTCCAAGTTTGATGTGGTGTATTGCATTGAATGATAGTTTGAATCCCCGACATATACCAAGAAGGTTAGTAACTATCCCAAAATGCCACCGTACCCTGCACTCAGCCCCATTACAAACCCAAAAAGCCCTTTGTGATCTTTCATAAGCTGGTTGATGTATTAGTTAGAAAATAAGGGCATGTTCATGAGTCGATTTGGGCATGCTTTTCTTCTTCTGGAGTGTGAGTGTTGTATGATTCTCGAACTTGATATTGCATTGCTTTGTGAGGATAGAATCTTCTTTGATGTAAGGGCAATCAAGCATAATTGTTTAGCATAGTTTTGCCTTTGGGTGAGCCTTTGTCAGTGAAAGCTCCGAAAGGTACGTTCTAGTCATTGTGTGAAGCTAAAAGTACATATGTGAGTAGTTGCATAGTGAATGGATTTTGTGCCTTTGTAAATTGAGTGTCAGTTAGTACATTTCATATACATGATCTTTGAACTAGTTCACATTTGATTTGCTTGAGGACAAGTAATGATTTAAGTTGGGGGTGTTGATGAGTGGTAAATTTGCACTCATCTAGGGCTTGAATTGTGCATAAAAAGTGTCCTTGATGTCCTATTTTGTGTTGTAAACTGACATAAATTGTTATATTTGCAGCAACGTGAAGATTGAGGAGTACTTGGAACACAAACATGCAAAAAGGGGTCGAAAATGAGAAAACAATGAATATGAGACACTTAACATTGTAAAAGGTACTTGGCTTAGTCACCAAAGTACCCCAAACCTCGCCAAAAGATCACCCATCAAGAGATAAGTCAACTAGAGAAAGGGAGAGCTACAAGAAATATTTGGTGAGTCGCCAACTTGGATAGTGAGCTTGACTTAGCTCACACAATAGGCCACAAACTTGGCCAAGAGTCACTGGTTAAAGGGAGAACTCAAGCTCCAAAGGTGTATCACGAACCAGGTTGGTGAGGCTTACTAAGTGCGCCGAAGTTCCACATCAAGTCCAGTCAAGAAGAGCAATCTGCAAGTTGAAGACCATTATGCAAGTCATTGACTTGCTCGACGAGCTCGACTAACATCGTCCATTGAAATTTTGATGAAGATATTCAATACTTTTTATGAGAAGTATAAATAGCTTAGGGGGCTGGCATATTTTACAGCAACATTTTTTTCTAGTACTACAATTCCTTAGGATCTTCATGTATGCTCGAAAAGGTTGCATGTAGTGAGGTTAAATAATGAATAGCCATTAATGTGTTGAGTTAATGAAATATCCTTGAGATGGGTGTTTTTTGCTAAGGTTGAGGTGTTATGTATTGAACTAATGGTAGCTTGAGAAAGTTATTGTGGAAAGTTGATCTTAAGTTTGAGAAAACCTTGATCAAATGTTAGAGCCACCTACCCTACCCATGTAGATTCATCATCCTTTGAGTATTTTCAAATACCCATGCCAATTAGTACTTGTGTGTCTATTTATCTTCCCTAGAAACTACTTAAACTCCTTTGATCTTTGTTTTTACTACTTTGTTTTAGTGATAGTTTCCCTAAAATTTACTGTTAGACTATTGTTTGTTTTATATGAATTGTTTGCTCATACTATGAAAGATTAAAACACCAATGTTACTTCTTGGTTTGAACTCTAACCTAATCATTTCTCTGTGGGTTCGACCTCAGCTCTCACAAGTTGGGTAATTATACTTTTGATGACCACCCACAGTTGAACTTGTGAAAAATATGTAGACGCATGAGATCAATACTCTATCCATCTAGATTTGAGGTATAGAGACTTTCGAGGGATTTATTGGTGGAATGGAATGAACAAAGGTATTGCAGATTTTGTGTCCGATTTCCCAAACTTCTAACAGGTTAAGGTGGAACACCATAGGTTGTATGGTGTGGCTTAGAATATTGACATTTTAGAGTAGAAGTAGGAGGTAATCAATTTGGTTTAGAATATTGATACTTTAGAGTAAAAGTGGGAGATGATCAATTTGGATTTCATATTTGGGTTCCTGCGGTCTCGGAGATAACATTACTATGTTCGGGTGATAGTAGATCGAATGACTAAGTCAACTCACTTTCTGCTGATTAAGACAACTAACACTGCCAAGGACTATGTCAAATTGTACATCTGAGAGATTGTTAGATTGCATGGGGTTCCACTATCCATCATCTCTAACAAAGGAGCTCATTTCATAGCATAGTTTTGGAGATCTTCCGGGAAAGGTCTTGGCACAAGGGTGAATCTTAGCATAACTTTTCACCCTCACACAGAAAGATAGACAAGTATGATCCAAACCCTTGAAGTCATGTTAAGGGCATGTGTGTTATAATTCAAGGGATATTGGGATAGCCATTTGCCGCTCATTTAGTTTGCCTACAATAACATCTTCCATGCTAGCATACAGATGGCTCTATAAAAGACCCTTTTATAGGAGGAGATGCAGGTCATTTGTTAGTTGGTTTGAGGTTGGTGAAGGTTGTTTGATAGGACCCTATCTAGTTCCCCAGGATATGGAAAAGTTGAAAGTCATTCTAAGAATGTTGAAGACGGTTCAAAGTCATCAGAAATCTTACACAAATGTTAGAAGGAGGGATTTAGAATTTGAAGTCAAAGATTGTATACCTAAAGGTTTCACCAATGAAAGGCATTATTAGGTTTGGGAAGAAGTGTAAGCTTCATCCCTGAAATATTAGTCCTTATCAGATCACTGGAAGGATTGGTAATATTGCTTATGAGTTGGAGTTACCACCAGAGTTCGTTAAAATCCATTCAGTATTTCAAATGTTTAACAAGTGTCTGGGAGATCCTCCTTTAATGGTGCCTATTGAAAGTATTGGAGTTAAGGATAGCTTATCTTACGAGGAGATTCCAAACCAAATTATGGACCCCCAAGTGTATAAATTGAGGAGATTGTTTAAGTTAAAGTCTTATGGAGGAATAGTCTATTGAGGAAACTACCTAGGAAGTTGAAGAGGATATAAAGGCAGGGTACCCTCATCTATTTGAACCTTTCAGTAATGAGGTTGAAGGTAATATTCCTTATCCTTACCTTTAAGTCGATGAGTATTCTTGTGTCTATGAAATAGCACCTCTGCATATTGATTATTGAGTACTTGAGTTGATTTGCATTCGTACTTTGAGTCTACCCTTAGTTAACCATCATTTTTGAGGTCAAATGATCCCAAGGGGGAGATATTGTAACACCTCCTAATTACTCTAACTCAAATAACTTTATAAAACTCAAGGATTAAATCTGGTTTTGGTACTAGACGGGCATCTACGAATCGTATCTACGGCCCATAGATAATTTTATGGCCCATAGATGAGGGCTCGTAGGTCCCCTTAACACTTAGAAAAAACTGACTTAAAGGCACAATCTACAAGTCCTAAAACCTTTTATAGATCGTAGACCAAGCCTTGTGGTTTCAAGCCCTAAGAAACTACTCTTTGAATTAGACCAAAGTTGAACCAGGATGAGACATGTTCACGGTCCATAGAGAGTTCTACGAATCATAGATTTTCCCTGGAAGACACATCTTCAGAAACCTTAACAATTCATCTAAGATCAAAGAAAGGGTTCTGCTACTCGTAGAAGGGTCTATGACCCGTGGAACCTTGGTTGTAGACCAAATACTAAAGATTCTCAGGATCCACGAAAAGCCAATCTATGAACCATAGATTGAACACCCATAGATAGGGTGTCATGGTCTAGTCTGACAGTTTTAATGAAGAGAAATTTTATCTTTTTTTTTCATCCTTTTCTAATCAAATCCCTGTTATTTTTGTAATAGTCTAGCCTGCTAGTGATGTTGTTCGCTTTAGGCCTAGGCCCGCATGGCTTTAAAATGTGTCACTAGTAGGTAAGGTTTGTTTACTTATATACCCAATATCTTTTCTATGTTTTGCTAGTGCAGGACTTCTCATCTTAAAATAGGTTGTTACACAACCCCCTCTATGGACTCTGCGTCCTCGATGAGGTTTGCCCCATCATATGGGATTCGCATAGACTCAGTATTGAGGTTTGCCTTACCTCATCGGGTCACCTAAACTCAGTTAAACTCTAGCACACATCGACAAGGTTGACACTAGAATAATTCTGATATCATCTGTAACAACCCAGCCTGCTAATGACGCCTTTTATAGTTGTGCGGCTTAGGCCCCTTAACAATAACCCACAATCCTTTTCTCTCATTCATACTCAGATCATTCAAGAAAGGTAACTGGATAAGTGAAAAAGGATTAGGGTTCCAAGCATTCAACTATTGTTCTTCCAATTTAAGGCTAAGCGTGAACTTCTAGGTATCTAAGGCACTTTAAAAGATGAATTAAACCCATTTTAGAAATTTTGGGTTTTCTATAATTCCACCTAGTTAAAGATGGATGAGTTTCAAGTTCTTTCTTTATCTTGAGCAAACTCCCTATTCACACATCGGTGATTTTCTTTAAAGTAAATTATTTTATTTAAATGTCATGTTGTTGATTGAAGATTGAAACTAAGAAATCCTAAGTTCAATTATAACTCAAAAGAATTTGTGAAGATTTTCAAGTTCAATTGTAAGTTAATTAAGAAGCCTGTGTGTCATAATTTTTGGCATATGTCGTACTTTAAATTACTATTCTGAAATTTTACTAAGGAGTACAAAGATATTACATGCACTTTCATTGAATGAGATTATAGTTTTAAAAAGATATAATAAGTTGAGAAAGTTAAAGCGAGGTTGAGTCCCAAAAGATTAAAGTGGTATTTTGAGTAAATTAAATCTTAAAGTTATAAGCATATAATGATATTTTAGGAGTAGTATTGAGTACAGATATGGGTAAGAGCAATAACAACTCAAACTCATAAACTACGTAGCCAACGTAAGATAAGACCGTAAAAAAGGTATGACTCCTCAGATGTCACTGAGTTGGCCAAGTTAAATGGGTCCTTAAGTAAAGGTCGGCCATTATCCTCGAAAAGTATAGGATGGTTTTAGCAATGTGGGCAAGACGTTATATCATCATGATGGTCATTGTGATAGTTGTCGATTAGAGAAACTCCCCAAGTTAAAGTACATTATTTTCATATATTTGAGTACTTGTATTTATGCATTAAAAGAGATAGTATATTTATAGTGTATTTATTCCTATTATTGAGTTATTTTTTTAGTTAAGTATTGAGTGAGTGTTTTACAGAAAACTCGTGTTTTGATCATTTTACATGCTCGTACATTTCTTGTACTAACGTCCTCTAGGCCTGCATCATTTTATGATATAGGCGCAGGTGATAGATGAGATCCTCAACAGGCGCACCATTGAAGACCTAGCTTTTCTGTGTTACTACTAGTGAGGCCTTCTTGCAGTCAGAGGCACCTAATATTCCTTTATTATTTCAAGTATTTATTTTTTTTTGTTTGAGGTAGTCGTGCCCAGTCGTGATAACCACTCTTAGTTAGACTATTAGAGGCATCATAGACTAGTGAGATAGTTTTGCAGTGTTTCTTTTCTTTTCAGATTGCAATCTACTTAACTATTTTACTTTCTTTTTTTAAAAAAAATCTTCAGAATATTATAGTTGTTGTGCCTAATCCTAGCCTACTTCTTACTCTTTGAGTCTTCCACTGAGCAAATAGCCAGGCCAAGTGGTTCACTCAGAATCAAAAATAATATTTGAGTGCTTGGTATTGACTCGAGGCGTGACACAAAGTTAGGTGCAAATGTACAACTTGTTAATGTTGGTGAGCATGATTTCAATAATGCCTTTGGTTGGGAAAAGATAGAGTTACATAAAAAATGTATGCAAAAAGGAAAAATGAATAAGATGATAAAGAAGCAGGCTGATTTAATAAGGTAAAACAGCAGTTGATTTTTTGCAGAAGTTGATAAATGACAAGTGAGGTTGGTGAGTCATTTAGTGATGGGGAATTTGTTGGTAGTCTTGGAAATAGATGAAGTTTGTTCACACTCTTTGTGCATAATTGTATTAGGAATGGGAATTCAATGTAGCAGGTGGTTTGTTGAGGAGACTGGGCTCATGGTGCCTATTACAGGATCTTATGTCTCTGTGTGAGTTTTAGGTATTAGGTGTAGTGGAAAGCCTGAATTAGTAATTTTTTTCTGTGCATTGACATGATGAGTTTATTTGTTTTGTTGATGATATGATTATACTTATTTAATAAGTTTGTCTTATGTTGTAGTTTATTTCAATTTTCTAGATGAATTTTTGACAATTATTATATAAGAAAATTACAATTTTTTTAATACAAAATTTAGTCCTACCATTTCTCTCTAATAAATCTTTAGCTGGTCTTTTCATTTTGTTTGAAAAGTCACACTTTCTGTAATATATTTAATCTTGTATTTTAACTTTTTTTTTTCAAATGCATCAACAATTATTGTTCCTTCAACTAAAAAAAATTATTATTTTAAATTATGACGGTAATCAATAGCGAAAAATGAAGAGTGTCAATCGTTATCATTGCATCGCCTCAAATGCAATTTAAAAGTTAAAATTAACTGCTACAATACAAAAAACAATTTACTTAACGAAAATGGCTTATGTATTAATATTACATCTATAACCATTAAGTACAACAATAATAAAGATGAAGACTAATTAAATAATGAATAATCATCAAGAAATTAAGAATTCAAATGTAAAAAAGCATGAGAGGTTAAGATTAAAAAGGAAACTTATCAAAGTGTAGGTTATATAATCATCGTTAAAAAATACTGAAGAGATAAAAGAACATAATAATTATGCTCCTAAAAAAAATATCAAAAGACCATTTGAATGTAAACTAAAAAATATTATATAAAGATAACAATTTTAAGATGGTGGGTTCATTGCTTTTGGAAAATGCATATGTATTGAAAATTATTTTTCAACTACATTATTTATTATTATTGGTGTGAACTAACATATTTTAACTCTAAATTTATAATTGTTATTTAATCAATATGTAAAACTATTGTTTATATACGAGAATTTCCTCTTGATTAAAATTACAAAACTGTCATCCTATGATTAATGTCTTCCTGATCATTAATAATAACTAAAATTTAAAATGTAATCTATTTCAATTTGAAAATTATAGAGGATCTTTATAATATTTTTTATGTTCGAATGTTGAAGAAGATTTATTCCAAATATTTGATTTTTGTTTGGAAGACTAATTACAACAATAATATATTCAGTGAAATTCCACAAGTGGAGATGTTTTCGAAAAAATCAATTTTAACTTAATTAACTTTTATAAAAAAAAAATCGAAAATAGAGAATCGCCACTTAATATTTTAAAGAAATTAATAAAACTTAAAAAAATTTAAGACACTAATAGAAAATGTCCTAAAATTTTAGAGAAAATGATCCTATTACTATTTTAAGAAGGTACTAGCACTAAAAGTCACTGACACGCAATTATCCGGTAATTTTGAAAAAAAAAATCTTAAGACTAATAATGCTTATGAAATATTCAAGTAAGAAATCTATTTAAGTAATGTAGATAATTTTTAAAGACATTAATCAAGAACTTAACTTTGAAAAATAACTTAGAAATTAAAAGTAGATTAAACCTTTAAAATTCTAGCTAAGTAAATTCTACTAAAAATTAAGTACGAAAATGACATTTCAAAATCATTAAAAGCATTTGGGGATATTAGAAAAGATGACCATTTATGTCACACAATTTCATGAAGTGAAGATTCCCAGCTAATAATCAAACATATGAAGACATCATTTAATCTAAAAAAAATTATCCACACAAAGCAAACGGTTCATCTTTGGAGGAATTAAATTAAGGAAAAGACGTTAAAGTTAGTGTTAATATAATTAGAGCTAATTTCAATTAATATCAAGTTTTTTCAAAATTATCAAAATCCCTTCTTTTTTATAAAAAAAAAAAAAACGAAATCAGTAATACATGTCGAAAATGTATGAGCATTAAGGGATTTTAACTATGATACAGGGAGAAATAGGAATTGTAATTTGTATCAATAAGTGTTGTAATTTTGTATCATTTAAGAGATTTTTGTAATTTTTAAAAAGAGTAGGGATTTTTGGACTTTATGTAAATATATGTTACGTATTTGTATAATTTATTGATATAATTAATTGCAAGTAAACAAGTATTATATAGAATAAAGGGAAGAAGAAGAATTGGGCTTTTGGGCCATTTCAGTCCTAAAGGTAAAAGATTGTTTTTGCTGATTTTGGGCAGCTAGCCCGCTCTCGTTACCCATTGCATCTCTGTATATACAAACCGTATATCAGTGTATACAGTCTCCGTTTTGACTTCCAAATTCTGTGACCAGCCCCTTAATCTGTAAAGACCTGAAGCTGCGCCAAAATGCAAGAATAGGGTCCAAAATGAACTCAAATGGATACTATTCCAAAAAAAGCAAACTTTCTAAAAAGGAGGAGAACTTTAAATTTGGAAGAACATACATTCTGACTTAAAACTCCCAGCAATGAACATATAGGGAAAGAGGGAGGGAAATCACATACATGACTATCAACTTAAATAAGCCATAGAATCCTTCAGGGATCATTAAAACATCTCCACAAACAACAAACACAAAAACCACTACCTACTTTCAAATAACACTATAATGGTAGGGAAGGGATCAACAAAGGGTTTAATCCTCAAACATTTCCATAACCCTACACAGGAAAACATTTTGAAAATATAATGGCTAACCTACAACACACACAACCTATGTTCCACACCAATTTCTACACGTCTCTGAATTACAACCCTAAACGAAGCAATAATTGTACCTGTTGTTCAGCAATGAACAAAAGATTTGGACGACTTCTCCTTCATTACGTCGATTCAAGACCTCCGTGAGTTAAGAATTCTCAAAATTAATAGTCCAATGTTTAAATGAGTGGTTGAAATTTTTCTTTTCTGAGACCAAGAAAGCCAACCCCTTTACTGTGGAGAGGAGGAGGAGAATTTGGACGGCAATTTGGGGATTTGGAATTCAAATTTCCCTTCCCATACTTATCCAGAATAAGGAATATGCTGAAGAACTTTCAACAGAACCTCAATGGAAACCGTCGATTACGAGATAAAGGACGAGTAAGGAACGTCGATTGAGACATCTGGACCTCGCCTCTAACGTTCTCGTACGAAGAGGGAAGCGCGGACACTGACCCCGTTTGAATTGTCGAGGATGGTATTGGGGGTCATTTTGGTTTGCTGTATTCGCTGAAGAAGCAACCAAAAAAAAAAAGGGAGGGAGAATTTTTATAAAGTTCTTGGCTAGAAACTTAATACGATCAAATAGCTATATTTTAATATAATTATAAAATATAACTTTAGTTATGTGGCCTGGAGAGGAGGAGAGAGGCAAACGAGATTGAGAAGAGGACGAGAGAGACAAATTGTATATGTATATTTATCAAATTGTATATGTATATATGTCAAATAATTGTATATGTGTAATTAATAAATATATATATTTGTATATCTGGCAAGCAAGATTAAGAGAGGGAGAAGAGAGGCGAGCGACAGTGGAGAGAGGCGAATTGTATATGTATATTTATCGAATTGACTATGTATATCTGTCAAAATAATTGTATATATACAACTAGTATATATTTGTAATATATATCTATCAAAAATTGCAGAGAGATAGCGGAGCGAGGCGAGAGAGAGAGAAAAAAGTAACAAAATTCTAATTGTAGCAACAAAACCCTAACTATAGCTACAAATTGTAATTTTTCAAACTATAATTATATAATATAAATACATATCAAATGTTTACTTAAAAGGAATAACATTTTTGGCAGTATATGTATATTATTTTGTTGAATAAGATGGGCCGGTTGTACAGGGAAATTGGGCCGAAAATTTAAATAGAATTTGGACCAAAAGTTTCTGAAAAGGGACGGAGAAATTGGTTTTAGGATTTGGCAATTCAAAATTGCAATTACGATCAATTTAGGATTTAAAAAAGTAAACCAAATGAATTAGTTTGATTAATTCAGCCACAAGACAAATTTAATACAAATTAATTAATGTACTTTTTAATATTAACAAAATAAAATAATTAACTTAACTATCAACTGATTAATTTTAACATAATTTATAATTAAACCAGGATAATTAACAAAACAAAATCTGTGGAATAATTATGAAAAGGTAATAATTATATATATATATATATATATATATATATATATATATATATATATATATATATAATTAAAATTAAAAGGTCAATACTAAAAATAACTCAAAATATTTTTTTGTTCGAAGAAAATTATTTCAAATCATTGAAAAATTGAAGAAGCTCGTTAACTAATTTTTATTATGGAAGGTAAAAGTTGGATATCAACAGGGTCTGTGAAGGGTAGAATGTACGCAAACCTTAACACTATCTTATAGAGATAGAGAGATTTTTTCTGTAAGATTAATTAAATAATATATAATCATCAAGAAATTAACAAGGGAAATTTTCAAAAATAGCCTAGGTTTGAAACTTTATATGGCCAAATAGCTATATTTTACATAATTACACGGCATAATCTCAGTTATGTGACATAGAGGAGAGGAGAGAGGCGAATTGTATATGTTTATTTGTCAAATTATATATGTATATCTGTCAAATAATTGTATATGTGTAACTAATATACATATGTACTTGTATATCTGGCAAGCGAGATTGGGAGAGGGAGGAGAGAGGAGAGCGAGATCGAGAGAGAGAGAGAGAGAGGGGGGCAAGAGGGGAGCGAGAGAGGGCAGAAAGTGGAGAGAGGCGAGTTGTATATGTATATATGTCGAATTGACTATGTATATCTGTCAAAATAATTGTATATATGCAGCTAATGTACATATGTAATTGTATATCTGACAAGAAATTGGAGAGAGGAGACATGCGAGAAAGAGGAAGAGAGGAGAGAGAGAAAATAGCAACAAAACTCTAACTTTAGCTATAGATTGTAATTTTTTCAAGTTATAATTGTATAATGTAAATAATCATATGTTCATCTAGCTAAGTTAATTTTTCAATTAAGAATTCAAATATAAAAAAGCATGAGGGGTAAAGATTAAAAAAGAAAGTGTAAGTTATATAATCATCGTTAAAAAATACGGAAGAGATAAAAGAACACAATAATTATGCTCCTTAAAAAAAATCAAAAGACCATTTGAATGTAAACAAAAAAATATTATATAAAAAGAACAGATGGCTGCTTCATTGCTTTTGGAAAATGCATATATTTGAAAATTATTTTTCAACCACGTCATGTATTATTATTGGTGTGGACGAACATATTTTTTAACTCTAAAATTTGATGTAAGTTTTAAGTTGTTAATCATTGGGACTTATACTATATTTTATATTATTTTTAAGAAATGTAAAATTATTTATTTTATTTTAATTTATGTTGTACATATAAAATTTAGTAAGTCAATCAAAATTTTATTTAATTTTTAGATATTTTAAATTATTTATATGTTGTAATTTAAATAATATATATTATCTTTTTATCCCAAAAATTTTGTAGCATTAATAAAATTTTAAAAAACCATTTAAATTTCTATATATCTTTTAAATTGGTAATTATTATGACCTATATTACTTTTTACATCATTTCAACTAACATACATGAACCTTTTTTGTTTATTTATATTATCTTTTAAAAAACTACTACTTTTTTACACAAATATAATCATCAAACGATGTTAAAATGATTATTTAATTTTATTTGTCCAGTTTAAAAAGAAAGACATAATTTATCATTTTGTGTTTGTTTCAACCTAATTCTAATATTTGTATTACTTAAAATAATGCATTAGGTAGCTAAAGTAGCTAAGAAAATGATCTATTAGGGGCAATATTGTAAAACCACATTTGAAGCAATTGAAGAAATCATTAATAGAAATGATAAAATAAAAACAAGCAATTGAAACAGGCATATCAGTCAACAGTTACTTGGTTAAGCAGACACGTCAATTGACAGTTGTCAACTAAATTTAAAAAGTCAACAAAATTTTAGTATGACTTTTTAATATTTTAAATTATTAATTATTATAAATTATAGTGCTCTTTACATAATTTTTAAATAAAATATGTTATTCCTCTTGTCCCAATTTATGTTGCGCTAATAAAATTTCGAAAGCCAATTTTTTTTATGTCTTTTACTTTTTTTTAAATTATTATGATCTATATTATGTTTACGTCATTTTTACATAACATATGTTATCCATCTATCTTTATTTATGTGACATTGATTCGAATGTTAATCGAACTTTTTGTGTGTCTTTTAAATATTTTAAGTTGTTAATTCTTGTGATTTATAGTATTGTTTATTTAATTTTCATATATAGATATATTACTATTGTTAATTAGGTAGATTTATGATAATTTTTACGTAGTTTTCTGATTAAATAATACATGTTATTTCTTTTGTCCCCTTTTATGGACGCCGATAGATTAATTTCAATAATCAATTAGATATTGTATTTGTTTTTAAAAATTTTGAA
This sequence comes from Solanum rostratum, assembly GCA_029948455.1. Classification (NCBI taxonomy): domain Eukaryota; kingdom Viridiplantae; phylum Streptophyta; class Magnoliopsida; order Solanales; family Solanaceae; genus Solanum; species Solanum rostratum. The sequence continues at coordinate 27,208,918 of CM057051.1, forward strand.
GTTGTCAAATATCATGATTTATAGTATTTTTTATACTTATCTAGATTCATGGTAATTTTTATGTAGCTTCCTAATTAAATAATACATGTTATTTCTTCTGTCCCCCTTTTTATGTAGCGCCAGATAGACTAATTTCGATAATCAATTGAACTTTTTATTTGTTTTTAAGTAATTTTAAAATCAAGTAGCTGAAGCAAGTGTCAAATATCATGATTTTTAAAAAATTATACTTATCCAGATTCATGGTAATTTTTACATAGTTTTCTAATTAAACAATACATGTTATTTCTTCTGTCCCCCTTTATGTGATACCGATAGATTAATTTCAATAATCAATTGAACTTTTTATTTGTTTTTGAAAAATTTTAAAATCAAGCAGCTGAAGCAGACATGTCAATGGGCAGCTGCCGGCTTAAGCAAGCAGTTGAAGTAGGCATGTCGTCCAACAATTGTCTGCTTCAGCTGCTTTCGTAACCACTTATTTATAAGCAGCTGAAGCAAGCACGTCAATGGGCAATTGCCGGCTTAAGCAAGCATTAACAGACCTGTCGTCCTACAACTGCCTGCTTCAGCTGCTTTGTATATATATATATATATATATATATATAACAGATTTAATCAATACTGAAACTATTGTTTAGATGAGAGAAGTTTCTTTGTTAAATCTTGATTAAAATTACAAAACAGTCATCCTATGATTAATGTCTTCATGATCATTAATAATAACTAAAATTTAAATGTAACCTATTTGAATTTGAAAACTATAGAGGATTCTTACAATATTTTTATTTTCAAGGATGAAAAATCATCAAGAATAATTTCTTTATTAATGGAATAAAAGGCTAAACAGCGAAAGTGATTCTCTAAGTTGGTTTAAATTTTCCACGCCTCGAAAAACTGATCGAGACAGATGACAATACTTTTTTCCCCTCTTCTTTACTGGTTAGGGCAATCTTCTCTTATGACCTTTGCCCCCACCCAAATATTTAATATAATTTTTTGCATCACACGAAATTCAAATAAATTCACTGATGAAAATAACTTTTACAAGTCTCAAATAAAAATTGGGACGAAAACACTTAAAACAAAGGCTTGGAATGTTACAAGAAATTGACTTAATTTTTAGGTATTTTGTTTTTAGGCTTAAAAAGTTGTAAAAAAAATATATCAAAAGCCAAAAATACCTACTATTAATCATTACAAAGTTAATAATCAATAGATAGCGCTCTGATTTCTTGCGGACAAATCAAAACACCATGATGATAAAAGCAAATCCTCGTGATGGCAATTGACTTGAGTCTTGAACAAAGCCTCAAGTTTGAAACCCATTGGGTGCAAACAATTTCTGAGGGTTATTAAACTCGGTAAAACCTAAATTAACAGTGGTGCACGTGCAAGAAATTCCTTGTCGAGGGCCTATGCACCCCGAGATTAGTCAGCTCTCAAAAAGACCGGGACACCCCGGTGCAAATAACCAAAAAGTACATGAAGCAAAATAATCTAGAACATTATCACACATATGCGAAACTATCCCTTCACAACCAATTGTTCAATCTACACCAAATTCAATTATGAATTCTCAGTCTCCATGAAGCAGGACCTCTCTTCTTTATCCTTTTTCCGTTAATATTTCAGAAACCCTCATTACTCTGCTTCTGATGATCCCTTTGACTAATAGTTGTAATCAAACTTAAAAGTGTACACACAACTTTAAGGTCCACCGAATAACTATTACATTTTCAATTCAGTCGGACTTTCCAAATCAACACCACACCAGAGACATCAGAAGTTGTCACGCCATAGATGTAACCCGAACAGAGTGATCTGCAGATCCAGTCAAGAAGATGGGTGATGTCGGATGCCAGTCTACTGTTGTTATAGATGCACTGTGAGGAATAGTTCTCATCCCATGTGCATGACCTCGGACCTGATACAATTAAGAATCATTTATAGTCAATAAATCTTTAAACAAAAGAAACCAGCAAGGCAAGAAATAATAGTAACTGGAAATGAACAGGGGCCATAGCAAGGGCCAACAAAACAATCTTATCAAACTGCCCCTTGGCCTTGTAACACATATGTGCACTGCTAGTCCCAGCAGTAGCTGTCAATGTCAATATTCATAACAACTAATAAAAGAGAGACCCAATTGGTTTACTGATGGGACAACTTTCTGTGACCCCCACGCACCCCGCATGGTTGTTCCATTTTCAGTTAAGAGACCAACCTAGAGCTTTTGAACGAATAGCTAGGCCCTCAGACCACCGAGCAGAGGAACTTAAGCACATATTTCTGCGTGAAACTAGTTTACCTGGTATATAGGCGCCCTCAGGGAGTTGGATGTCACCAGAAGTCTTCTTCCATCAGCATCGAGAGCCATTTCATGCTTATGGTGTGACGAACTCCGAAGGTTACAGAATCTACAAAACAGGAAGGATAGATATTAAGCATCTTAATCTACAATAAGACAGGAAAAGAGAAAGACTTCAACTTAAGAGGCCAAATTTAATGGGGAAAGAAAAAAATAATTAAAGATCTGCTGCTTGATAGAAAGTATTGTAAAGAAATGGACCTTGGGCCTTATTCAACTCCAAAAGCTAGTTTACGAGGTGAAGATTACCCAAGCCATATTAAAGAGACCACTCATCCCTTAAAGGAACGAAGTGGGAATTTTAACACACCCCTCACACCCACGCCCAGGGATGGACAACTGGTGCATGGGCAATTTAATACCAACATCGGAAAATGAGAAATGGAATGAGTCCTGCTCTAATACCACGTAAAAAATAAAGAAGAAAACACTATTGAGCTGTGTGTGATATATCATTACATTGAGCCTTATTTATAAATACAACATTACAAAGAAAAAGTAGTCGTTCTTCCTATGCATTTCTTTTCCTTTTTGTTTCGTCATATCTAGTATTCCGCTTATGGGTTGTTGAGACGAGGGTTCCCAGGAAACAACCTCTCTACTTCTATGAGGTAGCGGTAAGGTCTGCGTACATTGTCCCAATTGTGGGATTCCACTGGGTATGTTATTGTTGCTGTTGTTGTTGTTCTTTCCCCCAGTTAGTATACAGTTAGAAGGTCCTAACAACTTTGATTTATGCAGTTTCTTTAGAATACAGGGAGTTTGTTAGTGGAAAATCATCACTTGACCTACTGCTTACCAATTATTTATGCAATTAGAGAAACATTTGGAGGAAGGTACTCACAAAGCTAATTCAAGTATCACTTAAATAAGCTACTCAGTAAGTATTTGGACTAGTTTGCAACAATAAGTTAAGTTGCTTATTGCCCAATATGAACCCTACAACATAAATCAGCCTGTGCATGCTGCTTTGCGCTTACAACTATGTTAGGATATATGTTAATTTTAGTAATATATGTCAAAATAGAGAAGCAAAATGGACAGACATACCAACTAGTTTGGGCTAGAGATGCAATTGACTTGTCGATATCAATGGAACAAACTATTTAATAAGATATTTGCTAGCATCCCTTACATGCATGAAGTCTAATTTACCTATTTGCATTTTAAGGGGTGTGTGTAAAGTCTCAGGAAAATTATAACACCTCGACTTTTCAGAACGTCTAAATTAACTTGTACCTTCATGGAAAGACAAAGAGGGTGAATAATAAATTAAGTATGATGGTATGTCATATATTAGGTGTTTAGGGGTTGTATCTCAAGTTTGAAGCTAAGCAAGTGGCCAAATAAAAGTTGCCTAAAATTATCGTGAGTTCCTTTCTAAAGATTTCTCTGAAATTTAGATCAAATGTCTTGGAGGTTTCCTCCCAATCTAGAGAGAGTTATGGGCCCATGACTTATCAAATCGAAGGTTTACGAATCTAGTTTCCAACACATTAAACTGTTCATACGACTACAGAATAGGGAGACATTCGCATTTTCGTAAGACTGCACAAGCAGGCACATCAAGTGGACCCCTAGGTCGGTGAAGCTTAATAAAATGTTATCTTCTCCATTTTTACTCATTTCAGCTAAGACCCCCAAAATCAAACACCCCCCCCCCCAAACCACTCCTATACATTTATAATCTCACCTGGATCTTTAACGAAAATTGCTCTATGTTGCGAACTCGTCACTTTGGTATAGTTTTCTTTGTGAATTGTGTGGTGTATCTCTATTGGGGTTTGGGCAACATTGTTTTTTATTCAATTTGACAGTTTGAGTCCTATTCCAAGGTTTAGATCAAGATAAGACCTTCCTTTCTTCGATTCTAGCTTCAATAAGTCGCAAAAGGTAATTTGCGACGGAAGTCCACATCTTTTGTCGGATTCTAGTGGTACCTTGTATTCATGTGTTGATTTGAGCATGTCACGTTGTAGTATCAAGGCGGAATTTGGAAAAGAAGTTAATAGGTCACATGGAATCACCGAAAAAGGTATTAAGGCTATTCCCTTCTTTTGGCATGTTTCCTTAAAGATAAGGAGCAAGATAATTGGGTTGCTATCATTGATATACTAGTAGCCATAATTGTTGGTGGTTGGCTGCCCAACAGGTTATGTTCCTTCCTAGGTTAGTATTCGTATAGGGTTGGTAGCGGCACTATGCTGGGTAAGACTAAGAAACTATTTGTATAGGTTGCTTATAGCTAAATTCCTCGTTTTTAGCCTGTGGAATTATTATTGCTGCCCTTGGGGCTATTGTGACTTGCTATAGGAATGTGATCATTGCCTAAGATGGCAATGTATTGCCTACGGGGCTATATTGTTGCCTAAGAGGGCTATGAGTTGCCTACGGGGCTATATTGATGCCTAAGAATGCCATGTATTGCCTACGGGACTATTGCTACTTAAGAGGGCTATGAGTTACCTATAGGGCTATATTGATGCCTAAGAAGGCCATGTGTTGCCTTCCGGGATATGTTGCTTCCAAAGAGGGATATGAGTTGCCTAAAGGGCTATATGATGTCTAAGAGAGCTACATGCTGCCCACGGGGCTATGTTATTGCCTAAGAGGCCTATGTGACTGCCAAAGGGGCTATTGATTAAGGTTATTTAGACTGAACTCATTTAGATTATTGCCTTTCATACTTGATACATTATTTTGTAGACGCTCCATTGCTTGGGAGTGCTGTATTCATGCCTGCAGGTCCCGACAAACGGTCCAATAGACCTCCCAACAGAACGACTGACTTCTAGAAGGTTGGCAAGCCCCTTTCTTCTGGAGCTGCCAGAGTTCGAGGTTTGTTGACTTTTGTTGTATATATTTTTGGGTAGGTCGGATCCCCGTCCCACCAAACTTCACTACTCTTAGAGACTTGTAGACTAGTGTGTCGGTTGTATAGCTACATAAATGGCCATGTTGGCCTAGTTGTAGGTTTGTTTAGGTTTGATAGTTGTTATATTGTCTTGATATATAGCTGTTTTCAGCTTTTGTACAGACATCATGGTGGCCTTGACGGCCCAAATAAGACTTGTGTCTTAGTTGGTTATTTCTTTACATTAACTGTTGGAATAACTATCTCCTCTATAAATGTTGACAAGGGCCTTCCTGGCGATTGTTTATTATTAGGCCAAGATATACCTGTTTGTTTTCTTCTTTGAGGGTGGCGGCTATGTGCTAGTAGCAAGTGGTTCAGTAGTCGGCTCTGGCCTAAGTTTTGGTATTAGGTGCCAATTGCATCCCTTAAGTTTTGGGTGTGACAACTTGGTATCAGAGCAATGTCGTATCCTAGGGAGTCTACAAGTTGTGTCTAATAGAGTCTTGTTTATAAATGTGTTGTGCACCACATTCTATAAGCAGGAAGGAAGCTACAAGGCATGTTAGAATGGTTATCCTTTTTTTCCTTACCACATGCCATAGAGCGGTGTCTTAAGGATTGAGTATTCAAGCTTATATTTGATATTTGTATGCAGAAAGAGATGACTGACACCAGAACGCAGCTAGCTAGGAGCTAGACACAGCTGTAGGTGAGGGTATTGGCAAGGTACTGCAGTAAGAGATAGCCCATGCTAAGACCCAGGGGAGACATCATCTCAGCTATAGCTTCACTGCTTCAGGAGCCTCTAAGGGCTACAGGACCCAGTTCCACCAATAGTACCACCTTCAGTTACTCCTATTTCATCTGATCAGGATTTCAAGAGTGCAGTGTGTATGTTAGCACAGTTAGTAGCTGCACAACGTCAGCCAACTGCGCCAGATGTTATTGGACATTCTAAAGGGCCCGAAAATTCAAGAGTTCATGAATTTCATGCCTTGAATCCTCCACACTCCACAGTTTACGGGGACAAAAGCAAAGAGGACCCTCAACATTTTATTGACCAACTTCATAGGATCTTCAGGGTCACGCATGCCTCAGAGACTGAGTCAGTTAAGTTAGAAACATTTCGATTGCGTGATGTTGCAGTATTGTGGTACAATAGTTGGGAGAGATCCAGGGGAAAATTTGCACCTCTACTCACTTGGGATAGCTTTACATGAGCTTTCACAGGTCATTATTTGCCTCGAGAGGAGATTTCGGGTAGATCAGTTTCTGAACCTCCGACAGGGCAGCATGAGTGTCTAAGAGTACGGATTGAGATTTGATTCATTGGCTAGATATGCATCAACATTTGTTGATACTATGCATGACAGGGTGCGTAGATTTGTGGGAGGACTTAATCCAGATTATATCGATGCTTGTAGTACCGCTGCACTAAATGGTAATATAGATATATCACGAATTCAAGCATTTGCACAGGGCAAGAGGATCGCTAATATCAACAGTATATGAGTGAGAGGGTCGAATTCAAGCATTTGCATAGGGCATAGAGGATCGTTGATATCAACAGTATATGAGTGAGAGGGTTGAGAGAGAGCAACAGAGGAGCGCTAGACCCACAGGTTCACAGGGAGAGTTTCAGGGTGGTCCCAGACCCCGATATTCTAGTAGGCCACCTACACCTTCAACACAGCCATTCCAGGTAGTAGACTTGATCGTCGAGGACAGTCAGGCCCAGGTGAAGGTTCACGAGCATCAGGCTCTCAGAAGCAAATGAGCTCAGCTCAGGCTAGGCCAACCCCACCGCGTTGTGTTACTTGCAGTAAGATGCATTTTGGGAGGTGCAGGTTGGGTTCCACAGGTTGTTACTCTTGTGGACAAGAGGGGTGGGTGGAGTGAGTGCCCTACCATAGGTGGGGTGGTATAGGTCAGCTGACCGAATCAGCAGTAGGTTCTTCCACATCAGCACAGTCTATAAGGCGTAGACCCCAGGTTTTGACAGGTAGAGCCAGAGGCAGAGACAGAGATGGAGCATCTAGTTCTGGTAGTGGCCAGAACCGTACATATTCACTAGCTAGTCGACAAGACTCAGAGTCATCACCTGATGTTGTGACAAGTATATTGATTGTTTGTTCTCATCGTCTTTATGCACTAATAGATCCAGGCTCTACTCTGTCCTATATTACTCCATTTATTGCGAGGAAGTTGATTATAGCAGCAGAGTCATTAAATCGACCCTTTGTTGCAGCTACACTAGTGGGTGACTCTATTATTGTCTAGAGAGTCTATTGAGGTAGTATGATAGAAATCATTAACCGTCAGATCTTTGCTGACCTGTAGAGTTAAGAGCTTGTTTGGATGGTGGTTTTCGTGGTATGGTATAGTATGGTTAGCAAAAGAACCACGTTTGTTTTGATTGTTTCATTAATTACATGGTATAGTATGGTTTGGTTTCATGGTTTTGTAACCATGAAACCCTCACTTTTTGAAACCGCCAATTTGGTGGTATCCCATGGTTCTTTTATTTTTTTTCCAATTATACCCTCACTTAACTTTAAATAATTCTAATTTATTCTTTATTAAACTTTACCCTAATATATCTCCTGCTTTTGTATCATTTTCCTCCGTGTCAACTTTTGAAGCTTCTCTTCCACCTTCCATCTTTTCTCTCACGATTCAGTTTATTTTTTGAGGTTCGTCTTTAAAATTCTTACTTTCTTATTTTTTTGTGTTGTTTGTATGGATTGGAGGACGGTTCCCACGAAACAACCTCTCTACTTTTATGAGGTAATAGTAAGGTCTGCGTACATTCTATCCTCCCTAGACCCCACTTGTGGGATTCCACTAGGTATATTGTTGTATGGATTGGAGATATATTAACTTGTTTTCCTACTTGATTCTATATATTTATTAAAAAAAGAAGTTTCACTAAAAAATATTGATAAATTTAATATCTATAAAAATTAAGGACATTTTGTAAATTTATATGTTACGATACAGTACCATACAGTCAAATCAAACAACAAAATTATCATTAAACAATAGCAAACCATACAGTCTATCCAGACATTGTATTGTAATGTACTGTACCATACCATACAATACCATACATTATGAAACCATGACAAATTACCACCCAAATAGAGGGTTAGAGATGGTTGATTTCGATGCTAGCATTTTGATATGCTAATGTAAAGTGCTGGACAAAGATTGTTAGATTCAATTTTCCAGAAGAAGTAATTCAGGAATGGAAGGGCAGAGCAATGCCAAAAGGTAGGTTTATTTCATACCTTAACTCTCTGTTTGGATGGTAGTTTGCCATGGTTTCATAATGTATGGTGAAAGTGTATGGTATGGTATGGTATGGTGTTGTACACTACATTACAATACAATGTTTGGATAGACTGTATGGGTTGCTACTGTTTAATGATAATTTGATGTTTGATTTGACTGTATGGTATCGTTTCGTAATTGATAAATTTACAAAAATGTCCTTATTATTATAAATGTTAAATTTATCAATATTTTTTTAATAAAACTTTTTTAAAAATAAATACATAGAATCAAGTAGGGAAATATACAACAACAACAACAACATACCCAGTGGAATCCCACAAGTGGGGTCTGGGGAGGGTAAGATGTACGCAGACCTTACCACTACCACATAACGGTAGAAAGGCTGTTTCCTGGGAACCCTCGTCACAAAAACCCATAGGCAGAATAAGCTAGATATGATAAACAGGCAGGTAGGAAGAGCAATTCATAATGAAAAGCACATGATAATAAGTAAATACAGGAGAATTAACATGCAAAGACAGATAAATAACATATAAAAGGTATACAATTAACAACTCCTTCCTATCTACCCTATTAGTCTGCTACTCTAATTCTCGACCTCCACTCCTTCCTATCTAAGGTCATGTCCTCGGTGAGGTCAAGTTTCACCATATCATGTCTAATCACCTCCCTCCAATACTTCTTAGGTCTACCTCTACCCCTCCGTGTAGCTCCCAGATTTAACCTCTCACACCTCCTGACAGGGGCATCGGTACTCCTTCTCTGCACATGTCCGAACCATCGCAGTCTCGCTTCCCTCATTTTGTCAGCTACAGGGGCCACCTCTAGCTTCTCCCGAATGGCCTCGTTCCTAATCTTATCACTCCTGGTGTGACCACACATCCATCTTAACATCCTCATTTCTGCGACCTGCATCTTCTAAACATGTACATTTTTTATAGGCCAACACTCCACCCCATACAACAAAGATGGTCTAACCACCATTCTGTAGAACTTACTTTTGAGTTTAAGTTGTATCTTCTTATCACACAATACTCCAGAGGCCAACCTCCATTTTGTCCAAGCCGCCCCAATACGATGTGTGACATCATCGTCGATATTCCCACTACTCTGGATGATGGACCCCAAATACTTAAAGCTTTCCTTCTTAGGGATAGGGTGAGCCACAAGTCTCACATCAATGTCTGCTTCATCCCTCGCAATACTGAATTTGCACTCCAAATATTCTGTTTTGGTCCTGCTCAGTTTAAATCCTTTGGACTCCAAAGCGTGTCTCCAAATCTCTAACCTATCATTAACTCTGGTCCGAGTCTCATTAATCAGTACTATGTCATCTGCAAACAACATACACCATGGGACTTCCTCCTGGATAGATCGCGTCAGCTCATCCATCACAAGTAGGGAAATATACAAGCTAATATATTTCCAATTCATACAAACACAAACAACAACATAACCAGTGGAATCCTACAAGTGGCGTCTGGGAAAGGTGAAATGTACGCAGACCTTACCACTACCTCACAAAGGTACAGAGGTTGTTTCCTGTGAGCCCTTATCTCAAAAACCCATAAGCAGAATAAAATAGATGTGGAGAAAAAGGGAAAAGGAAAGGAAAAGAAAAAAAGGAAGAACTACTAATAACGAAAGGCACATGATAAAATTCATACAAACACGAGAAAATAAAAAATAAGAACTTTAAAAAAAATGAACCTAAAAAAATAGACTGAAACGAGAAAGAAAAGACGAGAGGCGGAGGAAAAGTTTCAAAAGTTGATGTGGAGGGAAATAAGTAATACAACGTCGTACATATATTAGGGTAAAGTTTAATAAAGAATAAAGGATAAATTAGAATCATTTAGATTTAAGTAAGGGTATAATTGAAAAAAATAAGAGAACCATGGGATACCTCCAAATTGGTGATTTCAAAAAGTGAGGGTTTTCATGGTTACAGAACCATGAAACCAAATCATATCATACCATATAATTAATGAAACAATCAAAACAAACGTGGTTCTCTTGCTAAAACAGACTGATGGTTGGGCATGGTAAGCGACTATGCGTTATTGTTGACTATGTACCATTTATTAGGACGCGTAATTCAACACCGGTAAGGGTGCAAGATATGGACGTTCACTTGCTATGCATAGTGACACCATGAAACACAGACTATGAGATGTTTCATGTGTACTTGTTGCTATCTCATTTATACTTGCATTAATATGATATGTGTTATACCTGTTCATAACATGCATATATTTTCAGAGACACTCTCCATGGAATATAACAGGTAGCATGGGTCAGTGATCTTGATAAACTTTGGCTCACCAATGTTGTTTCCTACTCTATGCAGACCCTTTGCATAGTGTAGGTGTTGTCCAGGTTCTGATCTTGAAGCAGTTATGAAGCTTCAGCTGAGGTGAACCAACGACATATGTTGTGGTGGCACTTCGAGCTATTTATATTATGTTTCTTTATATTTGGGCTTTGACCCAAACAGTGTACTTCAAAGTATGTAGCTTCTCCTTGACTTACTGTTGGGGTGGGATAGGCACTCCTTGGCATTATTACATACATTTTTCTTCCATTTTATCTATTATATATACTTGCGACACTCACCTATATAGCTAATACTATCATTTTGAACATGAGTTGGTTGCTATCAAATGCTTGAGGTTCACCTAATCCAGCTGTCACTCTTTTAGTGCCTATCATGGCTCATGAATTTGTGTCGTGTCGAATACCATATTTATACTTCTTTAATAATGGAAAATGATGCACAAGCATGAGACTAGGGCTAAAAGAATCCTTCTGGTTAACTGGAATTTTCACACAGGAATGAAATAACATAACTGAAGGATTAAACAATCCTACATACCTGCTGCAATCTCTTGACCAAAGTACTTCGCCTTGATTCTGCAAACTCCACTCAAATATCTGTCTCACATGCTACTGAGTTAGATTTTTCACAATGCAGCTAACAAGTAGAGGTTTCAGCAACGTGACAATCTTGAATATATAGAGAAGCACTCAAATGCATGAAAGAAAAATAAAGTGAATTTGATGACTGCTAAAGAACTTGCCTTTCCATCTACACCCAAAGTGAAAATGCTCGTCTCATCAGAACCAAACAGAACAGAACTAATTGCAGACTCATGTGCTGGCCATCCAGTAATTTGCAAGCCAGCAGACATATCTATCACCTGTTAAGGTTCTGCTGAGTATGCAGGCCAGCAAAGTTATAAGAACATCTCCTAACTGCACAGATTCACTCTGAAATCCCATTACTCACAACCAAAGATAGAGAGAGAAGAGTGAAATAGACATAGAATACAATAATAACAACATACCCAGTCGAATCCCACAAGTGAGGTATGGGGAGGATAAAATGTACGCACGCCTTACCACTACCACATAGAGGTAGAGAGGCTGTTTCCGGGAAACCTTTGTCTCAAAAAAATAGACAGAGAGTTTCTAATGCAAGGTATAAGAGAGGACGCCTATAGACTGTGTTCACTAATTCAGACAAGGATACCAAACATGTGTATCATTCCATCAGTAGCTGCAGCTGCTAAAAGTTTTCCATTGTGATTGAAGCATACTGAAGTAATTGGAGGTGGATCTTCACCAAGAGGAAGGACTGTCTTCAATAAAGTTTGAAGAGAGTTAGGTTTGAGAATCCTCATGCAGAAAGGAAAAGAAATGGTGTTGTAAATTCAGTACTTGGATACAACCGAAACCCAATATAATCACATACCATAGCTTTCCAAGTCCTCATGTTCCAGACAGTTAAAGAAGCATAGCCCAAACTACCAATGTCACTCGAACCAGGCCTGCAAAACTGCCATGTAGGATCACTTTGGAGGCAAACAAGAACTACGCACATTGTATTAAGCACATCAAAACTCTCACATAACAACACACCTAGGTCCCACAAGGGGGTCTAGGGAGGGTGGGTGTGCATACGCCTTACCCCTACCTTTGTGGGAGAAGTGTAATACCCCGGAAGTTGGAAAGTCAGAATGAAGAAAGAAGAGTGCAGAAACTGATCGAGTGCAGGGTCTACGAGACCCATGTACGGGTAGAGTGGCATACGAACCATAGATGAGGATTGTAGGTGCGACCTGGAAGTTGGGAAAAATTTATTTAAGTCAAGATCCATAAGCACTTACTCCTTTCTATGGACTGTAGATGGTCCCTCGTATATGAGATTCAGAGAGTTTGAAAAATGGCTTTAGATAGGACGAGGGGTCTTGACGGGTCGTACAAGGTTTTACGGGTTGTGGTTTGGCTATTGTGGTTCAGATTCAGAGACTTGGAATTTCAGTACATGGGTTCTACAGACGAACAGGATGAGTTGTAAAAACTTCTACGGATCGTAGAAATGGGTCTCGTGGTTTGGGTTTAGAGATGGACAATTGCAGTTTTTGAACTTCATGAATGGATACGACGGGCCATAATATACTATACAACAACAACATACCCAGTGAAATCCCACAAGTGGGGTCTGGGGAGGGTAAGCTGTATGCAGACCTTACCACTACCACATAGGTAGAGAGGCTGTTTCCTGGAAACCCTCATCACAAAAACCCATCAGCAGAATAAGCTAGATAAGATAAACAGGCAAGAAAGAGAAGAACACATGATAATACATAGACCCATAATATACTATATGGGTCGTAAAGTTGGTCTCCTACAAAAACTTCAAAGACTTAATTTTGGAGCCTAACTTCCATGGACAATGATCCACGGTCCATAAAAGGAACTATGAACCGCAGATGACCCTCGTTCCAATCGGGCAGTTATTATTTCTCAGGGTTATTTCAATCTTTGCCCATCCTTTTAACTTCCATATTACATCGTTTGGGATTATTTTAAGTGGGATTTAGGGGCTCCTATCAGCTTAATCCCTCATTCTCTCAACTCACAACCCAATTAGAAAATTCTCTCTCTAGAACTATCCTCTTAAGGCAAGAACAAGGTAATTCTAGGGCTCATTAATTCAAGTCTCCCATTCCAAATTTTAAGCAAGAATTCGACCTCAGGTATGAGAAGATTTCATCTATGGATCCTCTTCCATCCATGGAATCCCAATTTAAATCAAATTCTTAAGTTTTGATCATGACTCAAGCTAGCGTTCTAATGATTTCTTATGGGTTCTCTTTATTTGCATTAAATTCTTATAAAATGATCTTCTAATGCATGATTTAAGCAGGAAATGATGATTTTCAGGATGATTTTCATAAGCTCATACCATGCAAGAACTTTATGATTATGAATTCAACATTGTTGACATGCATGAACTAGGATTTGAAGAGAACTATGAATTTAAGATGTTTTTAAACAAATATTACTATGATTTCATGAAATTTAGACTTGCTTTTGATCGAAGCATTCTCATTATGATTTTACAAGATTAGCCTACTTCCAATTGAAGTAATTTCCACATGATATTATGATTTGATTGCTTTTAATTGAAGTGATCCCCATATGACACTATGGTTTGAGATATCTGCTGATTGAAGTCTTCTTACCATGACTTGATGCTTTCAATTAAGTACCTTTTGCTAGCTTGTTATGAGATCGTGACATGATTCAGGAGTTATTCTTATGATTTCAAACTTTCATGAAAATATGGCTATTACTAGATTCTTACTTTTCTTATGATTTCAAACTTCCATGAAAATATGGGTATTACTAGGTTCTTACCCTTCTTTTTAAAAAAAGCTATGACTTATGATTTATGCATGACTATTCTTGTTGAGAATATTACTCAGCATCGAGTTGGATTAGAGGTGATTACCCAGGTCCCAAAACTATGTGCCACTGTAGGATGTCCCAATTGGACAAAGAATAGTTAGTAGATCCACGTAAGCTCATGATTAAGGTCCTTACCTAGGCAAGTAGAACCATCTGGTGTAGGGAAGACACTAGACTCTATATTATAATTCACATGATTTACATCGGTTCACGCTACCTCTCACTCAGTTTATGATATGACTTTCAGATTTTTCCATTGACCTTGTATTAGTTATCACAGTTATTTCATGTACCAATTTTGTTACACGACTTACTTGGTCATTGCATCATTAGTTTTCAGATTCAGCATGATATTTATAGCACTGACCGCATACTTCTTTAGACTATATTGTTTTATAATATAGGTTCAAGCGCTTCCCATCCAACTTGTAGTTAGTATTGGGCCCATTCAGCATTGCTAGCTTTGCTGAGTCCTGATATTCTGAGAATGTGCTGCTTATTTCATCTTAAACTTAGGTTGAGATTCAGATATTGATTTAGCAGTTAGCTAGCGCATGTCCTAGCAACTCTTCCATATTAGTAAAGGCTTTTAGACTTCATCATATATTCAATCTATCTCGTCGTTTTAGACTTTTCTTTGATATAATGCTACTGGGCAGACCATCTCCGTTTTATTTTTGCTTCTTTATGATTTCTCTTATTTTAGTATACTCATGTGGTTAGCTTAGGGTCCCTCAGAATTTAAGCACCATGTTTACGACAGCGGGGTAGCTTCATGTCGTGACAAACTTGATATCAGAGCATCAAGGTTAAGTGTCCTAGGGTGTTTGAAAACTGCGTCAAGTAGAGTTTTATCCATAGGTGTAAAGCGCGTCACATCTATGAATAGGAGGCTACAAGGCGTTCAGGAATTATCTCACTTTTTTCATGATCTCCTTCTAATTCGTGTTCTATGAGTTTCATAATCATGCCTCCACGACAAACTCCATTGAGAAGAAATGCAGATGTGAATACCAACGAGGAGCAACAAGCATCTCAAGAGCCCATGGACCCCTTGCCTGAGCAAATTACACATGCCGAGTTCCGAGCTGCTTTTTAAGTGTTGGCCTAAGTCATGACCACTCAAGCTAATCAGGAGATTGTTGCCCCGATTTATCCTTAAGCCAACACAGCTGCTATGAGGGTCCGAGACTTTACTCAGATGAACCCTCCAAAGTTTCATGGGTCAAAAGTTGATGAGGATCCACAAGAGTTCATAAAGGGTGTCAAGAAGATCATCGAGATTATGGGGGTGACATCTATGAGAGTGCTAACTTAGCCGCTTATCAATTGAAGGGTGTGCCCAGATTGGATTGATTTCGAGGGTGCCTTAGATAGGTTCTTCCCGCTTGAGTTGAGAGAGGCAAAGATCCAGGAGTTTATAAATTTAAAGCAAGTAAATATGTCAATGCAAAAGTATTCATTAAAGTTCACTCAATTCTCTAAATATGCTCCGGCTTTGGTAGCTGACTTCAAGGCTCATATGAGCAAGTTCGTTTCAGGCATCTCGAGGTTGGTGGTAAAGGAGTGTAAAACCGCCATGCTGATCAAATGATGATTTCTCTGCGTTTTGAACTTGATTTTAGTGGAATTTTCACCCACGAACTCCTTTTCTCGCGTAGATTCATAATTTCAAGTCAATTTCCAGATTCGGGAACTTCAAATTTTAGCCCAAATTTTGACCATTTTGCCCCCAAGCCTAATTCGTGCCAATATGGGTATCAAAATTCATCTCTTGATGCTAGTATCTATTTTTGATAGCGATTGATCGATTCGGTGATCATTTGGAGGCTTGAGTTGATTGAAAGATTGTCCGAGTGCGGTTTCGGCATTGAGGTAGGTTCGGCTAACCTTTTCGGAACTGGTTTTAAGTTATTGAATATGTTCATGTGATAATTGTAAGATTTATATTGATTTATGAGTATTTGGGTTGATATGATAGGATCTTGATGTAAATATGATATCGGTATGCCGAAATTTGAGTAAATTGTGACTGTTGATAGATTGAGATGAAACCTTGAGAATTGAGATATTTTGGATATTATTGAGATAGTTTGAGACTCGTGTTATTATTAAGGTGTTGTGGTAATCTTGATGGCATTTTGAGATACTTTTGAGGATCATGTGTATATTTTGGGGACGAGTGAGGTCTGGTGTTGTTGCTGCATTTGACTATTGATATAAATATGTTGCTCTGGGACATAATGATGGGTTGTGGTACTAGTTGTGGCACTTGTTATTATTCTCCATGATTCTATGATGGTTATGAATCAGTATTCTTGTCATGATGATTATGTATATACATAATTTGATTTGCATCATCGACATGCATTTATTCCACATTGCATTGTACCGCTCCTTGACCCGCGTAGGAGGCAAGGGCAAGATGTTCCACTTTTGAGATGTACCACTTTTCAAAGCCCTTAACCCAGGCAGGAGGCAAGGGAGAGATGTACTACTTATTCTAAAACCCCTAGACCCTAGCAGGAGGCAAGGGTGAGATGTTTCATTTGTTAAACCCCTTAACCACGGGCAGGTGGCAAGATTGAGATGTGGTAACACCCCTAGACCACAGGCAGGTGGCAAGGATGAGAGACATTTGGTATATGGCCTGACGAGACTCCCACGGGTTCTTTATACACTTATCATTGCATTGCATCAGTTACTATTAGTATCGTTAGTTTATTTTATTCTTATGTATATTGTTTTTGTGTACTAACCCTTTTAATGCAGGCGATTGGATTCTTCGTTATTACATACTTGTTCGATTTCTCTTACCCAATCGGTTGAACCTATTGGGTACATTTCAATGTGTTTACCCCTACTTTGTTTCCTCCCTGCAGATCGAGCACAGGGACCTCATCAAGGTAGTTGATCTCATTCTACCAAAGTCTTCTCCCATCTATCCTAGATCTTAGCGGTGAGGCTCAGACTTCAAGTTGTCATGGATCTTTTGAGATTTCCTTTGTTGCTTTCTATGACAGACATTGTATTAGATATTATTAGACAGCTTTGTATTTTCATTTGGGACAGTTGTATATACTCTTTTGGACTACTTTAAATGCTCTTGTACTCATGACTCTATGTTTTGGGATTTCGTTTTAAGTCTTGTGGTTGCTTTTACTTGTTTTTATTTTCCTTTAGTCAAGATCCAATTTTGGGTCATGACAGGTGCTCGTCCATGGATTTGCAAAGCTAGGAGGTCTGTGTCCCATGGCAATATTGCGTGCAGAGAGGCAGCAAAGCTAGGACCAAAAAGTGTTCGAACACCGGCAAGGAGGCGCACTCTGCTGGGCACACAAAGCATCCTCCGTGACGTGTGATACCTGAAGCCTTTTTACACGTCTTCCTAAAATATATTCATTCATTCTCTAAGTTTCCAAACCGCAGTTTGATTATCTTCTTTTCTCCTCTTCCTCCACATCAAGGTAAGCTTCTTCCATGAATTTCCAAGTGTTCCTAATGATTTCTTATGGTTTCTAAGGAAGATTCTACACTATAATCTAAGGGCTTTCAAGAAAACTCATCTCCAAAGTTCAAGAAAAAAGAATTTTTCAATCTTCGTCAAGTATTTGGAGCGTGTAAGATATGTAAGGGTATCCTCCTGTGGGAACACCTTTGTTCTTCCCCACGATTACATTTCCATGATTTTAAATGCCTCTATGAACAAGTTAGAGTTAGAACAAAACCCTCATGTCTTGACATTTCTTGATTCTTGATAGAACTTCAAGTACCCTCCACGATAGTGTTCAATCCCTATAATTTTTTCTATCTCGTGACTTATTACAAGTTCTTCCATAAATTTGTAAGTGATTATGAAAAAGGGAATGATTTTTATCTAGAAAATTAAGCTTGATGATTTCTTTGATTATTTTCTTCGTGATTTCTTATGATATGATCTTGATGATTTTGAATCCCTGAACCTCAAGAAATTGGACTTCAAATACTATGACATGTTTTTTGTTGAAAATGAACTATGACATGCTTTCCTGATTATGAATTATGCTAAGCAAACTTTGGTGCACGAAGTGCAAAACTTATGAATATGAGCCCTGGGGCTACTATGTGAGCATTAAAACTTAAGGGAGTAAATGGCAACGAAAGCCTAAAACTACGTGTGCCGATGTAGGTTAAGGATCATACTATTGGTTTGGGTGACTATCTATATGCCCCTGGTACAGGCCAATATGGATCCTCACGACATGTAATCATGCCTCACACCTGGCAAGGTTAGAGATGTTGATCCGGCGGAGATCAAACTCCATGTGCACACATGGTGGTTTATGTCAGTTATATTAAATAACTCCCATAACGAACTAACACGTGACTAAGTACCTATTGTAGAAACATGTTGATGACTCTTGATTCTCATGATCCTTCCATGTTGTGTCTATAATTTTGTTGGTCATCGTGTATCTTTATTTACATGTATGTTCATGTTTCATTATGTCATTTTTCACATTATACTATTCCACATGTACTTCTAATTGATGCAGACACAAGATCGAGCAACACGCTAGCCCTACATTCTTTGCTTTTGATGAGCCCCCCTCCCTGTTCTCAAGGGCTTAGTCTCTAATTTTAGTAGTTATGATAAATTGCTTAAGGTATGTCAGGGGCCTTGTCCGGGTAGAAAATAATTAGTTATGTTAGAGACTTCATAGTTAGATAGATAGGCAATATGCAGTCATGTCATGTACTCAAATTTTGACCTACATGTCGTTTTATGATATAACACATGTAGTATTCTACTTTACAAGATTTATTTCCCCAAATGCTATAAATCAGGTTCTTCGCTCATGTCTAGATGTGTGTTCTATGATTTATGCCATGGTATGGGTAAGTTCTGGCCTGCAATGGCCTCGGATGCCAGCGACGCCCGAGGTCTAGGCTCGGGGCATGACACAAACCTTCAACTTTGGTCAATTGATACGATTCTTGTGCTTTGATATTCTCTTCTCCTTTGCTTCCTACAACAATTCGTGATTGCCTCCTAGAACATGAACATTGAAGCATTCATGATTGCATGACCAAGAATTTTTTTATCTTGTTAGGGACTTGTATACCCATATGTAGGAAAGTGTGAGATTTGAGGAACCTCTTCATTTGTACTAAAACATAAACTATTTATTAAATTGGAATTAGATGGACCCAAATAAAGAAAACTAGATACCAAGAACTACAGCCTGCATGATAGTAGTTATTAATATAAGAATTTTCAGTTGACAAACTATATACCTAAAATTGCTTAAAGCATAGGGATTGTGATAAAAAACTCTTAAGCTACAACTTCTTCATACCAGGATATCAAAGTTATACATTCTTAAGCTATAAATTATACATTAGAGGACATCACAGTAATAGATAGAGAACTTTAGGTCAAAAAAGTACAAGAAAAAGGCAGAAGTACAAGTTACCATTTCGATGCAGCAGCAGATACAAAAATTGGCTCCACAGGACTGCATTTTAAATCCAACACGCTACATCCGAGAAAACATGAAATAGGAAGGATAAAAGAACAAGTAAGACAGCATCCAAGTATTTCATTTTTCCACAAAGAAGATAGTGAATCCACGCATGCGAGGAACCTTGGGAATGCTTCTGTGCAGCTAAGATCACAAACAACACGCTTAGCATCGACATTCCATGCTTTGATTCCTCCATTAGCTGTGCCTATGAGAAGCTTTTCTCAAAATGAAGATTAGTTCCAGAAGCTTAAGAATTCAATCCAGTATTGAAGCAAGCAACTACAACAATTAACATGAAAAAGAAACAAGAACCATGGAACCTAATAATGTATGTCTACTATATTGACAGTGTCTATACCAGACGGTCAGATTTGCACTCCCACTCAAGTGACATGATCTCTGCCCCACAATAGATTGTTGCATTTCTTGATGCTGGTGCTGATGAGTCATATGTCCATATCCTTCATCAGATTACATTAATATCAACACAAGATCAGGATCGCATAATCTATTTGCAAGTCAAAAAGTTTCAATGATAGTACACCAAGATGGTGTCACTCTACAACAGTGTTATCAAAGGCAAAAACCACAAAAAAGCTCTAAGGTTTGTTGGGGCATTAAGCGCAAAGCACAAATAAAGCGTGGGCTTTAATGAAAAAGACGCAAAGACTTCTTCTTTGTAAATGCCTCTATGCCCCCTTCTCTCTATCTTTTCCCAAGGTAAACCCCTAGGGACCCTTCCGGTCCTTAGGAACCCATAATTCCGTCGAACCTTGGTCGGAATCTCAACCTTTTCCTTTTTTTTCTCTTCTTTCTTTCTTTTATCTTTTTTTTAAAAAAAAGAAACCATGGAGGACATTCTATATTTTAGACTTGGGGACAAATCTTATGATATCTCAGAGATCGAAAGTATGCGAGGGAATTGGTTCGAGTGGGTGGAGAGGGCTAGGCGCCATATGTGGAGAATGATTCTGAGCAGGGACGGCCTGTTCTGGTTATGCAGAAGACTAGGCGAGGCCTCTAGCATTAAAGGCAATGTATTTAAGACATGGAAATGCAAGGACATGTCTACCTTCATTTACTGATCTCTGAAATTCAATAAATATGGTAGATTCATTTCAGTTATTACAATTAAGGGACATAAGCGTTCAATGATTACTTTGTCGGAAAACAATTTCAATGAGGGGTGGGGCGATCTCTCGGTGAAAATAGAAAACTATGTCTTCAAGCTGAAAGGTTCTAGCACCGGAAGACAAGGAGGCCTTGCGAATCTGAAACTCAGGGGAGAGAAGAGCTACAAAGAGGTTCTCCAAAAGAGCAAGTGGGGGGTCACAACCCAAAAGGAGACCCCTTGTAGAGAAGAAGGAACCCTGAGCAGATGTCTGATGGGAAGCGTCCCTGAGGCTGATGAAATACCTTCCCGAGACGAAATTAAGAGGTGGGCTGCCCAAACATGGAAAGGCATCCATAATGTCAACATCTATGATATGAACGTATCCAATTCCTGTTTGAATTCTGGTCAAGAAAAGAGGCGGAGCATATCATTACGGGCAAATGGAAAAGAAAGAACCACTATCTTACACTGGAATGGTGGACCTCCAAAGTAGGAGCAGTGGGAGTGGACTTCAAATTCGATTGGTTTTGGTACGGATCTTAGGTTTTGGTACGGATCTTAGGTCTCCCCTTGCACCTATGGTCGACCAAGGTAATGAAACACATTGGGGACCAATGTGGGGGATGGTTGGAGACGGAAGAAGAAACCACCTTAAAAAATCATCTCCGATGGGCCCGAATCAGGTCAAGGGACCAAGGGAGAGAATTCCGGCGGAAGTTGAGATTGATGATGGAGAAGATCTCTTTTTGATGCCGGTGTGGTGCGAAGCTCCAGCGAAATTCAAAAGAAAAAAGGGGGGAAGCACTCTGCTCGAGATGTCAGTAAGGAGCTTGTTGGGGAAAGCTCCCTGCAAATCGAGAGGTCTACGGCAGAGAGGTATGAGAGATTAAGGAAAGGAAAGGAAAGCTTTTGTCCAGAGGGTGAAGGTGATGGGTCTTTTATACTGTTGGACAAAAGCAAACACGTATCCCCTGTTAATTTGAGTGGGAAAAGACACGTCGCAACTCTTGGGGAAAGCTCAAGTCTTTTAAAGTGCAATAGGGCCAAGCCCAACAACTTGGGCCCAAATCGAAAAAGGCCCCTTTTCACAGTCACTTTTGTTGAGTCCATTACCTACATCCAGGCCCTTTCAAAGCCTTTCGTGACTTCCACTTTTTCTGATGACCATATAAGAGTGGCCCAGGAACCGTCAATTAACCACATAGCGGAAATAAGCGACATGCAACAAGCGGGAGAGCTTCAGAGCTTACACAGGATACTTTAGTACCTTCCAGTGACGAGGGAAGGACCGGCGCAGGACTCGATCATGTTCTACCTATACGAGAAACCCTTCACAACCAACTGGCAATTATGGAAGAGCCCCTTCCTCTCGACAGTGAGGAGCCCCTGTCAGAGGAAGACATTGATGACAGAGCTTCTTTATGGGTGCAAGCGAATGTTCTTAAGCTCAGCAGACTATTTGGCGCAGCCTTCGAAGGTTGCGACAAGACGGCATTTGAACTTTTTCTGAAAATTGATCAAAGGAGGGAGCGGCTCAAGTAGAATACTGGGAAACAAAAGGGAGGTGTGATCCCAAAGGAGGTGAGAAATTTGGCTTTTAATGTGAATTTCAAAGAGGAAGAGCCAAGAAGAAGGGGGAGATTAACAGTTGCCAATCATCAATGATAAAAGTCGTGACATGGAATGTGAGGGGGGTAAACAATGAGAATAAAAGAAGAATAATTAGAAGTCTTTTACAACAGTGGGGTGCAGATGTATATGTACTGGTGGAAACAAAACTGGCAAGGTCTGACGTAAAGCTGATCAGGCAACTATGGTTCAACAGATGGATGGGGGAAATACATCTTGAGGCTGAAGGAAGAAGTGGGGGCATAGTAGTGTTGTGGGATAGGAGAATATGGAAGGGTGAATTGGTGGGGGCTTCTGCACAAGCAATAACCTGCAGATTTGAGGGCATCAATATGAATCTTGATTGGTACATAAGTGCAATTTATGCAGACTGCAACAAAGTCATCAGAAAGGATTTATGGAGAGACCTAATCAATCTACAGGCCAGATGTACAGGCCCGTGGCTATTTTGTGGGGATTTCAATGTGACAAGATACCCTTCGGAAAGATCTAATGGACAGAGGTTGACAGGGGCAATGGCTGAATTCACAGATTGGATTAATGAAATGGAGCTAGTTGACCCCCCTTTATTTGGGGGGCAATACACATGGAGAAGGGGTGAGAATCACTTGGCTGCTTCCAGACTGGACAGGTTTCTCTATTCCCATCACTGGGATGAGCTCTTCTCTCAAATTAAACAAGACCTTCTGCCAAGACTGGAATCTGTTCACAATCCAGTGATGCTAACATGTGGGGAGCTAAATTTGAAGAAAACCTATTTCAAGTTTGAACAATGATGGATGCAGATAGAAGGGTTTAAGGAAAAGGTGAAGGACTGGTGGTGCTCCTTCTCAATAAATGGGACCCCCTCCTACACTCTAGCTACCAAGCTGAAGCTTTTGAAAGGGAAGCTAATACAATGGGGCAAAGAAAATAAAGTCAACTGGAAACCGAAGAAGGAAGAGGTTCTCAAACAGATTGCTACCCTGGAACAGTTACAGGAACAGAGAACATTGAATGAGGATGAATTGCTTCAGAAGGTCCATTTATTCAGGGAGTTTGATAAAGTATCCAGGAATGAAGAAATAGCCTGGAGACAAAGATCAAGAATTCAAAGGCTCATACAGGGTGACAAGAATACGAAATATTTCCATAGAATGGCCACATCCCACAAAAGTTTTTGTGACGAGGGTTTTCAGGAAACAGCCTCTCTACCTGTGTGGTAGTGGTAAGGTCTGCGTACATCTTACCCTCCCCAGACCCCACTTGTGGGATTTCACTGGGTATGTTGTTGTTGTTGGCCACAACCCACAAAAGATGGAACTCAATTGAGAAGCTGGAAATTGATGGCAGGGAGGTGACAGATACTGATGGAATTAAAGCTGAGATAACTGAGTTCTATCAGAAGTTACACAAAGAAACTGAACACTGGAGGCCTGATCTCATCTTGCAAGACACTGAAAGTGTCAGTCTAGAGGAGAGAAATTGGCTGCAAAGGCAATTTGAGGAAGAAGAGGTCCTAGAAGGAATCAAGTTGTGTGCTAGTGACAAGGCTCCTGGCCCAGATAGTTTTCCTATGAGCTTCTACCAATCTTTCTGGGAGGTGCTCAAGGTAGACATCATGAATACCATCAGTCAGTTTCATGAACATCAGATCTTTGAGAGAAGCTTAAATGCCACTTTTGTGGCTCTCATTCCAAAGAAGATAGATGCAGCTGAGCTCAGGGACTTTAGGCCAATACGCTTGATAAGTGAGGTGTACAAGATCATAGCAAAACTGCTAGCTGAGAGGTTGAAGAAGGTGATTAGCAAACTGGTTAACAAACATCAGATGGCATTTATAAAAGGCAGACAGATCATGGATGTTGCTCTTAGTGCTAATGAATGTGTGGACTCCAGAATCAAAGGGGTTGAGCCAGGAATTATGTGCAAGCTAGACATTGAGAAGGCTAATGATCATGTTAATTGGTCCTTCCTGCTCAATACCCCAAGACAAATGGGGTTTGGTGAAAGATGGCTGGGGTGGATTGAGACATGTATAAAAAATGTTAGGTTCTCCATTCTGATAAATGGAGAACCTGATGGTTTTTTTCCTTCTGAGAGAGATCTCAGACAAGGAGACCCTCTATCTCCTTTTCTCTTTATCTTAGCCATGGAAGGATTGAATAGTATGATGAGGGTGGCCATCAAAACTCGGTTGCAAGGGTTTAAGATTGGTAGCCCCCCAGTGGCAGTGATACAGATCTTCCATTTGTTATATGCTGATGAAACTGTTATCTTCTGTGAAGCTAAAGAAGAGGAAATCAGAATTGTTAGAATGATCTTGATAGTGATTGAAGTTGTTTCTGGTCTGACAATCAATTGGAGGAAGAGCAGTATATTTCCTATCAAAGAGGTTACACAGATTCAGGCTCTGGCAAACATCTTGGGATGTAGAATTGAAAGACTCCCAATTGTTTACCTAAGTATGCCACTTGGAAGAAACCACAAAGACTCAGTGATATGGGATGGTATAATTGAAAAGGCTGAGAAGAGATTGGCAAACTGGAAGTCCCAATATCTATCTCTGGGTGGAAGAAGCATCCTGATAAACTCTGTGTTGGACTCATTACCTACTTATGTCATGTCTCTCTTTCCTATGCCTGCCAGAGTGGAAGCAAGACTTGACAAGGTAAGGAGGGATTTTCTCTGGTCTGGAAACAAAGAAGGCAAAGGCATACACCTTGTAAAATGGCAAATACTGGTTCTAAGCAAGAACTCAGGGGGGTTAAGGATAAAAAACTTGGGGCTACAGAGCAAATGTCTACTGGCAAAATGGTTGTAGAGGTATGGCAAAGAGAATCAAGCACTCTGGAAGGAGGTCAACTGTAACAAGTATGGCCAGAGCAGTCCATGGTACTCCAATAGGGTGAGTAACATATATGGAGTAGCTGTGTGGAGAACTATCAGGAACCTATGGAGCCAATTACAACAGAGCATCAGATACAAAGTGGGAAATGGAACCAGGGTTCTATTCTGGAAAGACCATTGGATTGGCCAAGAACCCCTGGTGTCTGCCTACTCAGATCTATATGCCATCAGTTCAATTCCAGGTGCCATGGTGAATGAGGTCTGGTCTGAAAAGGGATGAAACCTAAGCTTCAGAAGGTCTTTAAATGACTGGGAGATAGGGAGAGCAGCTGAGATATTAAAAACTTTAGATACCTTCAAGGGCACAAGTCTGATGGAAGATGCAATGGTCTGGAAGCACAACCAGGTTGGCATTATCTCAGTCAATAGCCGTACAAGGAAAAAGTGAAGGAACTCCCTGGTGTAACCTCTGGCCCTTGGAAAAAGATATGGAAGAATAAAGTGCTAACTAAGATAAGATGTTTCACATGGCTTGTGGCTAGAAGAGCATGCCTAACTCATGAGAAGCTACAGAGAAGAGGTTTCCAAATAGTTTCCAGGTGCTCAGTATGCAATGAGGCATTGGAGACCAACAACCACCTCTTTCTCCATTGTAGGTTCAATACACAAATATGGGCCATCTTCCTAAGAAGAACAGGTACTAACTGGACAATGCCAGAACACATTGCTGGCCTCCTTGGTTGTTGGGGTTAGAGAGGGGGAAACAAGACCCAAAAGAGATGGTGGAGCATGATACCTCCCTGTATATGGTGGACTGTTTGGAGAGAAAGGAACAAAAGGTGCATGGAAACACTGCAGAACCTCTGGAAAAGATTAAATGGCTTTGCATGAAGACTTTCTTTTTTTGGTGTAAAGAGGGGGGTACAGAGGACGTTAGTCAGATCTTAGACTTTTTCTCTATCTTGTAGAACTAGCAGCTGCAGTCTTTAGTATTGTCTTGCTGGACTTGTAATGTAAATATTTTTTGATGGTTGCCAGCATTCCCTCATCACTGAAGAATACAACTTTACCTTTATCAAAAAAAAAGACGCAAAGATGAAAACAACAACATACCCAGTAAAATCCACAAAATAGGGTCTGATGAGGGTACAGTGTACGCAGGCCTTACCACTACCTTATAGAAGAAAAAACAACAAATATATATATGTTTAGTCCAAGACTAAAAATTATAAAAGCGATGACAAATATATGACCAAAGAAATTGAAAAAAATTATAAAAGCGATGACAAATATATGACCAAAGAAATTGAAAAAAAATTATAATAAAGTGAATTATCAATTATTGAGTGTCACTTCTTTAGAAGAGGAGGCTCATTGACGGGAAAAAGTTTGCCTTGGAACCTTGATGACAACACTGAAGCATGCATAAAGCGAGGTGAAGCGCTCAACACGTGTTGAGCATCGTTTCAGGGGTTAAGCGCACTTAAAGCACATGACTACACTGTTCTACAGAGTGTGAATAGACATCAAACCCCACAAAATCCAGTCAGCATGTCTATATCATATCTTTTTACTCCAAAGAATAACTGGACAAAGTATCCAGAGAAAAGATCTAATTGAAAAAAAAATGAGCTTTTAAATTTCCTAATAGAATTTTGTTTACCCTTGAAAATTCTATTATTTTTTCTTAAAATTAGCCCCAAAAAAAAATGAGAAGTAACCTTGCATAATTCTTTATTCTAGTCTCCAGCTTTTTCATCCCACGGCTAGCCATAACATCGCAAATTCTAGGCAGCTCCCTGTTAATTAAACATGGAGAAAACTAGAGCTCATAATTGTAGGAAAGCACAGTGTGATAAAACGTGATTCACCTCCCATATGCTTCTTACTTACATAAACAACTTACTAACCCTTCGGGATGGCCCAGTGGTTTGGGCTCTGAGACTTTCATGTTGGAGGTCTCAAGTTCGAAATCCCTTGCCAGTGAAAACAAGAGTTTGCCTTCTGGGTCGAGCTCGTCGCACCGGGCTAACCTATTACAGGTTACCTCTCCTATGTGGTTTTGCAAGCTATTGCAAAGGAGCAGGGGTTTACTCTGTGCACACCCAAAGGGTAGAAGTTGCGGGTTCCCCTTGTCATTAATCAGAAATGACAGTTATAAGTGCACTTGTCCTCCTAATTGACATCAACATTCACTTGTGTCTCGTGTTACCAAACTATTATAACATGATTTAACTAAAAAAATTGTTTTGAAGTTGCTCCTTCCTTAGCAATCTATCACCCTCCACACACTGTTATCATCAGTAGACCTTCCGTAGGAAATGGTTAAGTTAATCCCCTCAATCTGTTGTAGGACTTTGAACAGGTTTCCTAAAAGAGAAGTCACAATATACTTGATCTCCTTCCTTGACATCTTATCCAGCCTTATGGTGTTAAGAATTTCAAGAGTTCTACCACCACACCGAATATCCGACCAAAATAAGACACATCTATTATTACCGATTGCAAAATTAATGAAGTTAAAGAACTTTTATATAATCTTTCACAACTCCATTCCACACGCTAGAGTCATATGAGGTGGTGATACCCTCTGGCGGTCACTTTATCAACTACCCCCATATTTTTCCCGAATCATCATTTTTCACATGACTTGGTATTCATGTGCAAGCCTCCATAATTATTTGCCTAAAAGGGTTTTGGTAAAGTTTTCATTTTTTTTTAGAATGAAAGGTTTGGCAACATTTACCTTACCTACCAAATGGAATCATCCTTCTCTCTCTGTTCCATCAAATAAAATATCTTATATCTGTCATCCCCTTTTGAATTCCTTACTGAAATATACAAACAACATACCCAGTAGACCACAAGTGGGGTCTGGGGAAATTCCTTACTGAAATATGATGGTAAAAAAATAAGATAATGAAGAATGTAGGGATTTTGAGTTCATACAATTTCGTGAGTGCATAATTACATGGTTTATGAAATTGAGCCTCCTAAAATAGTGCTCGAGCAGATAGAGAGTCGCATGGCTAGATTTTTCTGGGGTTCAAGTGATGGTAATCAGAGGCATCATTGGAGCTCCCGGAATAAAACTTTTTTCCCAATTCTGGGTTTGGATTTCGGATGCATGCAAGATATTAGTGTCAGTTTGACCCTGAAAAGGTGGAACTGACTCTGAAAAGGTGGAGGATGTTTAGAACTGTAAATCCTTGTGGTCAGATTTCCTAAATTCCAAATAATGCCGAACACTATCTCCTATATATCTAAACAGAGCAGAGCCATACAATCACATATTATGGCAAAATATGCTCAAGATTAGAGATCAAGTGGAGGAGAGACTAGTTTGGAAATTATAGAAAATTCAAACCTATAATGGGGCAATTGGACTAAAATGGGGGTTGGTTATCGCACATATTACTAATGGATGATGTCCCTGAAAATCAGGAGGTCAGTGAGGTTTCTACCGATGGCAGATGAAGATTAATGACGTGCAATTCTGGAGTTTCTAGCTAAACACATCTAATCCCTAGCTCATCTTGATGTCAAAACTATAGTGGATCCTTCACCACATCCGTAGACTGGGTTTTTATTTTTATTTTTGATAAGGTAAATAATTTTATTAACAAACGTGAAACCCCATAGCAAGTCAGCCATATACCAAAATGAAGAGAACCTACGATAAAATATGGTTCTCGAAAAAAGAGATCAAATCCTCTATATACATAGGACCTTGTAGGTACATTGAAAAGCAATAAGAGACAAAACACCTCTTTGCAATTCTACACTATCTTGCTCCACCCCATCAAAAGCCCTCCTATTTCTCTCTTTCCAAATGACCCACATGATTGCTGAGGGGAAAATACTCCATGCCCTTGGGCGTCTCTTTCCCCACCCCCAGCTAGGAATTCTGCTAGATAATGCAAAGATAAATCTGCTTTTATGAAGAGGATTTGGCATAAATTTCTTCCTTTTAAGATATCACCTCTTGTGTGGAAGATTTCGAAAGAGAAGCGGATCATAGATGATAATTGATATCAGGATGGTCGGCCTTTCCCCTTACTAGATCAAATAGGGAAATTCAAAAAAGTACAGGAAAGGAAACCTTATTCGATGACCACTCTTCCTTCTGAATTATAGGGTCGCCTATCAATCGACAGCAGCTGCAACTGGTGGAATAAATCTACCCGGAGCTTCCAGAAATTTGGCCAGACTTATGTCTCCAGATATTTCTGTTGTAGGAGCTCACAAGGGGAAACTATTTATCATACCTTTATGGGTGGTAATTTATTTGCTATGACATGGAAGGCCTTTGGTAGTCCCTTTTTAAAATCAGGTAAAGAAGGCCTTTAGTAGTTCTCTAGGAGTTGGGAAGAAATGGCTATCATAGCAATGAACCTTAGGTGGTGGGACACCACACCTGTAAAAACTGTCCATCAAACCATCGTTCAGTTCACACCTGCAATAATTTGCTGGAAGACATGGAAGGTCAGGTGTGCAGACGGGTATGAAGAAGCCAAAATCTATGCAAAAAGAATTCAACATCAGGCTATAATGCATTTTAAATGGGTGATATCAAAGACTAGGAGCAGAAGTACATTGGATTCTAGTTGGAACAGAATTGTGAGGAAATTGTGGAACTTGGTTCTGTGATTGTATGTACAATTGTGAAATGGACCAGGACCCCTGATACTTGGTTTAAAATCAAGACAGATGGTAAGAAGAACATGGAACGAATATCTGGTGCGGGAGGATAGGGACAAGGATTCATGAACATGGCATTTTATTGTGTTTTGGGAAGAGGCAGTAGCAAGATACTGATGTAAAGGCTGTTCTTTTTGGCGTGACCCGGTATATAGAGTATGGTTTTACTCGCATTATACTTGAATGTGACTCTCTCATAGTCATAGATATGCTGCAGGAAAGACTAAACCTGCATGGCAGATGCAGGATACTGTTAGAAAAGCTCAGGCGGGCAATGTAGTTGCAGGATCCAGCATTTTACAGAACAATAACTTCTCCTCGTGATTTACCGAACCAGCAAAGGGCCTACAGTTTCGACTTAATCCAGACGGCTGTGACAAGGCATAAACAGGGAATAACTCTTTTTTGAGAATGGAAGTCTCTTCTTTTCTGTAGCTTCATGGTGAATTTTTGTATACATGGAGGAGGATGAAATTGTCTAGTAATTTTTTGTATAGACTTGCATGAATTGCGAGGTAAGCATGTACAATCACCCATCTTTTGATTGCACCCTTTAGTGAAAGAATGAAAGGGAGACGCCATCAGAGAGCGTAATTATTTATTATTTTTTAAGAAAGTGCATAATTATAAAATTAAATCAAATTAGTGATAAGGTACTTCGAACTCCGACTTCAGTGTTTCTTTAACTCTGCAGGTACGGTATTATACAAAAATTCTTCATGTTCCAAAAACATCTATTTTTTTCAGATCAACAAATGCAATGTTTCGGAAACATTTACACGAGAACGCATGTCAGCTATGGGAACATACCTGACTGTACCATCAACAGAAGCACTAGCAACATTGTCGCCAGTAGCAGAAAAACGGCAACGACTTATTGGGCTTGTGTGGCCTAAGAATGTCTCCTGTAAAACATCATTGCAGAACCATAAGTACCCCCACCACAGTTCCCAAAAGGAAGAAGAATCATATCTTTTATGTCTATGACTTTGCAATGAGCACGAATAGAAAAATGAAGACAGGAGGTGCTGAAGTAATTACGGAGAAAAAAAGCTGAAAACTCAGGCTAATTCGGAGTCTACCTGGAAGTTCACTCTCACTTCAGGAAATTCTTCTTCTCTCAGCGCTTCATTTCCAGTGTCTGTCGAAAGATCACAGATAGCTCATCTCAGAATCAGAAGAATCAAAATCATAATCATCATCATCATCAGAAGAAGAAGAAGGCATACTTCTCTCACTCTGATCACCGTGACTACTAATTTTAGAAGTTGGAACTTGAGTATCATCACCGTATTTAGGTTCTCTTTCACCAGCTTGTGGACTTGCAGAGACACCAATAACATGAGATGATGCCGGCATGAAAACTGTGGGTTCCCCAGAACCAGCAAGAGGATTTGATGAGCTGTCAGTCCCAACAATGACTTCCGTCACTGACAATGAATTACTGAGATCAAACAATGCAATTAGTAGACTTCAGATTTTCAGTAAGAACTAATTGTAACAGCTGTCACCTCCTTAACTGATGCAGCTGAGCCTCTTTCTCCTCCAACAATACTTGAAGTTGCGCAAGTTTGAAATTAAGTTGTTTGATGTCTCCTTTGAGGCGACTCACCATATCCCTTTCAGAACTGATCTTCATTAACACAGGGATACGTGACATAGCTAAGGAGAAACTCAATGGAGGCACAATGGTAAAGAAAACAAATCGGTGAAAAATAAAAAAGAAATCATCAGCAAGCACGTAATACCATCCATAATCAATGACATGCATCAGCATGAGTGAAACTTCCTTTAAACAACCAAGTCCAAATATACCAAACAAGGAGTTACACAATCCCTGACTTAACAACAAATGCCTCTCAAACAGATTATTTAGTATTAATAATTCGGAAATTCTTAAATGTGGGAACACAAGCACGGCTCTTTCAAAACGAACTAGCAATGGAGCTCCATATCCATTTGAAATTTGTCCATTTGGATATATGTGGCCCAATTCGTGTCAGCTCTACTTTAGGTTTTCATATTTATGTCAGCTTTATTGAAAGTGGTTCTCAGTGCACTTGGGTTTTTTTTTTTTTTTTGACAATGGTAACTTTTGGATTTAGGTCGGTACTTCGGTGGTACTGAAAAACCATATTTACAAATAAGAAGAAAAGAATTAAAATCTTCCTAAAGACTAAAATCTAGATGGACCCTAAAACATCTATGATTGACTCAGCCTCACTGGAATAGACATTTGTACACCAAAAACAGAACAACAAGATACATTCAAGTGTGACTTCCCGTAGGTTGTTCCTGTTCTCAAAACATCTATCACTTTTCTCTCTCCATATAGTCCACCATATACAGGCAGGGATTATCCTCCATCTTTCTCTATTTATAGCCCCAACTCCAGCCTCCTCCCAACTGAACAGAGTCTCATCAATCTTGCTAAGAATGCTCCAGGAAATGCCTCTAAGATTAATAAAAAATCTGCCACAGTTGGTCTGTGAAATTGCAATGCAGAAAGAGGTGTCTTCGCTGTTATGTATCCTTACCACATAGGGAGCATCTGTTCCATAAAGAGATACCTCTCTTGGCCACATTATCCAATGTCAAAACTGCTTCATTGGCTAGCAGCCAGGTAAAGCATGTCACTTTTTGTGGCACTTTGATTCTCCAGATATGCTTCCAAGGCTATTTGAAGTCTTGACTATTACTAAAACTTATTTGTTTATATTCTTCCTCACCCTGTATCTTCCTTTGTTGTGCCCATGCCACCATAAATGATCCTCACTTGTTTCTGTTCCTTGGAAACTCTCCAGTAACGTGAGAAGTTCAATCAATGGTGCACTTAGGTATTTTCTTACAAAAAAACAGAACTTCGGTATTTTCTATCTTAGAAGGGAAGGGCCTTATTATAACTGGTAAAGTTGTTGCCACGTGGCCAAGAGGTCACAGGTTTGAGCTGTGGAAATAGTCTCTCCTATAAAAGCGGGGTATGGTCGTGTGCAATAGACCCTGGTGGTCCGTCCCTTCTGCAGACCCTACGCATAGCGGGAGTTTAGGGCACCAAGGTGCCCTTGGTTATTTTTTTATCTTTCAAGTTTTTTGCTGAAATTCATACTCACTTTGATGTTTCTATCAAGAAATTATTCAGTGACAATGCATGATAAAAAAAATATTCTTCACCTATCTCTTTCTTTGTCTTCTCACAAGGTATTTTACACTTCATTTTGTGCATATATATTTTTTTGAGAACAGTAATGGTAGTATATAAGTGTAGCACAAAGACTGTGCTGAATCCCTCAATACAGTTAATGAAAAACAGCAGCATGCCTATTTTCTACCACCTACTACAAGGATGATATGATATCTAGCAGTGAGTCAATATTCTGGACAAAATCTTCCTTACATCAAATGCAAAACAAAATAGACAGTTCATATTGATCTTTTGTAAGGAGCTGTTGTTCCTTCAAAACAACTATTGTTTCTTTCCTTCCAAATGGTCCACCTGGAATAATCTTCCACCATTTCTTTTGTCAAATAAGTCCACCAGAAAAATTCCAACAAGAAGGCAGTTCCCTATAGTCCTAGGCATGATCCATGACAGGCCTTTCATACTCAAAAGGGGGTTCCAGAGGATTCTAGCAACCACACAATGTATAAATAAGTGAATTTCTTTCAACCTCCTTTCCACATAGATAGCACCTTGAACACAATTGCATTCCCCTTCTCTTTAAACTGTCTCATGTTTGGCAAGCATCTCTGACAACTAACCATACAAAATAGGTTACTTTAGATGGTGGTTTCACTTTCCATACTCATTTCCAACTCCACAATTGAGCTTCTTGATCTGGATGACTAAGTCTAGTAAATACTGAATTCACTGTAAACTGGCCTTGAATGTGCCTCCTGCATTTAAGTCTGTCTTCCTCATCTGTTGTCCCCTTGAAATGATCAATAGCTTTGAAAATTTCAGTGAATCTAGCTAGCTCCCAGTCATTAAGTTGTCTCCTGAAGTGGAAACTCCACCCTTGTTGGTCCCAACTATCTGCAACTGTGACTTGAGGATTTAGACTCAAAACCTTCATAACAATGAAATTGACCTTCAAAGGACCATGTCCTAGCTGATTGCCACTCCCAAAGGATGTCTTTCTTCCATCCCCTACTAAAATGTCAATATTTGGAGCCAAAAGGGGCCAAAGAATCCTAATAGATATCCAAACACTGACCCTGTATGGTGTTGTCACTGCCCTTGAGACCCACTGCCCTTCAAGACCATACTTTTATGTGATGATGTTTCCATAATGCTTGCTCTTCCTTACAAACCTCCACAGCCATTTCATAAGTAGAGTCTCATTATGCAGCTTTAAATTTCTTATGCCTTCTTCCCCACTCCAAGTGTCTAAAAATTTTTTTAGACCCAAGGAAACAGCCTCTCTACCTCTATGAGGTAGTGGTAAGGTCTGGGTACATTTTACCCTCCCTAGACCCCACTTGTGGGATTTCACCGGGTATGTTGTTGTTGTTGTAGTGGCAGGCCTAAGTAAGTTAATGGAAGGGCTCCCACTGTGCAAGAATACCTGCCTGTCTTTGTAAAGCAATCACCCAATTAACAAGAAAAGCAGAAGTTTTTTCCAGTTTACATGAAGGCTAGGGGCTGCCTCAAGAAGAGTTAGAACTCTTTTTCATCACAGAACACCAAAGTATCATCTGCACATAGAAAATGATGCAGATGTCAATTTATGCATGTACTCCCTGACAAAATGGAGTTGTACATAAAAATAGGCATTTGATTGACACATCTTGTACACTACTGATTCATGCTCATGTTCTTTTTTTTTTTTTTTTGGGGGGGGGGGGGGGTTTCTATTCACTGTTTTACCTAAATCAATTGCCTGCCTTCCTCTATTTCTTAGTAGAAGAGTCTTTATTCGGATCAACTACCATTTCACCTCTCTACAAAGATGCTTGGTTTTACCTGTTTCATCCAAGATTTCGCCCGAAATAACAAACTTCAACCAAAAGTCCATCAAATGTATCTTCTTGGGATACTCGTCTATAAAAGGGTATGAGCCTACTATACTCTTATTTATAAGTATATGATCCTACTACACATAAGTACGTTTATCTTTCGAGACATTCCATACTTTTTACCAACAACAACAACATATCCAGTGTAATCCCACAAGTGGGGTCTGAGGAGGATGGCGTGTGCACTAGCATTAACCATACCTTGTGAAGGTACAGGGGTTGTTCCCGATAGACCCTCAATACATGGAAAGCATTTCAAAGTAGGTATAAGAAGGGCATACAGTAGTGAAGCCATGATGAAAATAATGGAGAGAGTAGCAGCAACAACACACACGGTATAATCCCACACACGGTATGATTGCTTAACAGAATACATTTAAACATGTATATGGTTTTACTACAAACCAATTCCCTCAACAAAAATTGGTAAAGGCCTTAGCATTCCCATATGACGAAAACATAAAAGATGATCTCCTCTAAACACCAAAGAACCATAACTAATCTCACATATAGGGCAAATTAATGTGCATAATTGAAAGCAAGAATATTTAAGCGATAATTAGGAATAATAAAATGTTACAATATGTCGTTAAGGATATGAGTACCATTAAACATCTTGCTCAGAAAATTTCTAAGAGATAGATGCAATGCATTGGACCACTCCTTAGAAAAGTATAGCCGAAACTGGGGTTCAGATTGAGGAGCTTTAACATATGGAATTGCTGCATGAAATGTTTAGACATGAGAAGAAAGTTTGATCATTTAATAAGAGTTAGAGAGATAGTACCCACCAAACCAGGATGCCCAGTCTTGGTGTTTTTGCAGCAGTTCAGTGCCATGTATGTCAAACAACTCTATCACTTTGTCCTTTCTGCCAGCTTGTATGGCATGAATGATATAATAACGCATAATAGAGACATCTAACTCAGATATGACAGAAATAAGATCCGTCTCATGAGAAGAAAAGCAGTGGTTGAAAAAGCGAAGAAGTTGGATGAGGTTTTCAGCTTGGAATTTGGGGATATAGATGGAGAAAATTAAATCTAATATCTTATCAACTTGAAATCCTTTGCCAATATCAGTTCCCAACTCTTTGACAAAACCCTGCAGAGTGTTTGTAAAGCCTCTGAACACTAGAAACTCCCTCACAAGCTCCTCCGCATACACCATATTCTCCATCTTGCCTTGAGCACGTACAACACTAATTTTTCCTTGTATGGATTATAATTAAGAAGAAATCGACGAATCAATAACCCTAACGTCTCCACAAACACTTCAGAAAATTCTAAGCATTTATTTATAATTGTTCAATGTTATATTCAGAGTTTAAATTAAAAGTGGAGAGGGGAAAGAGCATAAATAATTGACTCAACGGCAATAAAATTAAAAATTAACCCAAGGATAAAGTCGCACCGCTCCATGTGCCTCATTCACAAGGCATCTTCTCATTTTGTGCATCGCTCCCTTTACATTACAACTAGTATTCACGCCAAAATTTTTGAATTTGTAAAATTAAAAAATGATGTTTAATAAAAAGTAAACATATTGATAACCTCAAAATTCTCCTTCATAAACATTAGTCATACAACAAAATACCTAATGATAACTTATATATTTAGTCAATCAAAATATAATTATGTGAAGTCTAAGCATTGG
Organism: Solanum rostratum; assembly: GCA_029948455.1. Lineage (NCBI taxonomy): Eukaryota > Viridiplantae > Streptophyta > Magnoliopsida > Solanales > Solanaceae > Solanum > Solanum rostratum. The sequence goes on from CM057051.1 coordinate 27,245,652, forward strand.
ACATTCTAAACTTATTTTACAATATCATAATTATATTATCAAAATGAAGAACATATCATAAAATTTAAACATCTTTATTATATTAAAATAAAATCTCAAAACAAATATCACCAAGAAAATTATATAAGCGAAATTTCACAATTAAAAAAATTGCATAATTTGTCGGTGAATGAGTTAGAATAATGTCTACATAAAAAGTTTATGTATAATAGTATTAGTTATATTTATGTAGAATAACATGTGTTGACACCCAATTTTGACCTTCCACAATATAAATTAATCATCGAGCTTTTAATTTTAACAATTTGAAATAATTGGCTTTCAAAAATGCAAAAATATTTTTTGAGTGATTTTTAGGTTTAAATCTTTTAATTTTAATTATGTTTATATATTGTATATTATATATATTTATTTCAAGTATTAATAGTTAAGTATTATATTTCCATTAATTTTTCAAAAAATTTCAAATAGATTTTATCTTTAATCACTTTACTTTAATCATTTTTATGATTAATTACCCCGTAGTTAATTTAATTATTTTAAGTTGTTAATATTCAAAAGTTCTTTAATTAATTTATATTAATTCATCTCATGGTCAAATTAATCAATTGATTCAAATTGATCACATTTTAATTGGTCGTATTCGTAATTAAAGTGGCTAATTTTTAAATTCTCCCCTTAACCCATTCTTTAATGGAAAATTTACATAAATACACGACTTATTTTATCTAAATCTCCAATATTCCCTACTATTTAAATTAATTACTAAAATCCTTTTTTTTTGTTTTTCCCATTTTTTTTATACCTAAACAATTAAGACTTTCCCACAACCTTCTTTTATGCCTTTTTTTTCAACAGTCCAATCAAAGTCAATCACTTAATTAATTACTTCCCTTTCCCGGTTTAATGGCAGTCAGTTACCTTTTTTGAAATAAATTGGAAACCAAAACCTGCAACTCCTTTTTTGTAACCCTTTTTCCCTCTTTTTTCTCTTTTTTCCGTCACTTTCCCTCTTTCTTCTCCATTTTTCGTCCAGCATTTTTTTTTATGGATTCATCTTCTTTTAGTCTTGGTTTAACCCAATCCCTTGGTGATAACGTCAATGTCCCTTCATTTTTACTAGTTGCAATGAAAGAAGTTGATCCTAAAACCATGGATGATGCAGTTGATGAAGAACTTGAAGAAGAGATGGGTGTGATGAAGGATAGGGTTCAACTTCTAAGCCTTCCATCAAAAAAATGCATGCAAAGAAGAGGAAAAAAGTTGAACCCGTTATTGTTCATCCTTCACTGAAAAAGGTATGTTTTTCTTCCCCGATTTCTTCTTTATTCACTGTAGTTTTTTGATAATTTCATAAATTGATAAATAGAAATTAATCTATAACATGCATTTTCTTATTGTGATGTATCCACGAAATTTAACATGTCTATTTGTTTGTTTACTGTAAATCTCCATTATTATTATAAATTTAATGAAAATTTTACATATTTTGTTGTATCTAAAAATTTTTAACACGAAAATTTCTTTTTTTTTTTTGTAAATTTCTATAGTTGCTTGTTTATTCTAAATTTAACATGCAATTTTCCATATTTTGATATATCTAAAAGATTTGATTATACCAGGAGGGGTTTTTTCCAGATTTTTGTATCTGGGTTTCACAATTTATCGAATTTTGGATACAATATAAATATAGTTTGTAATTTTGTAGCTGTTGATACCTGCTATTTGTGATACACATTGGCAGTATAGAATGATACTTGCGCATTTTGCAACAAATATGCAGTGATACCTGCATTTTTGTGCACTATTAATACTTGTATAGTTGACACATATCAATGATACATGTTTAATTAGAACATTACATTGATACTCATATGTGTGTAGAATGTGTGCTTTTGGCATCTCTTCATATACCAATTTTGTTATACCAGAAATGCACCAATACATGCATACTTTTGATACACTGATACCTGCACACTTTGTGTGTACTGATGTGTGCCCAGTGCACACTTTGCACTGATGCTTAATTAGAACATTACATTGATACCTGCACACTTTGCACTGATGCTTAAATAGAACATTACATTGATACTTGCATACTTAATACCTGTATTTTAGGTACACATCAGTGATACACATATATAGTGAGCTTGACTTTCCCTTCCATATGTGTATTTAAGTGAGTAGCAGAAGAATGCTTGAATAGGAACTGCATATACAATTGTACAAAATTGTGTTATGCCAGAAATGCACTAATACATGCACATTTTTTATACACTGTTTTTTTACACATTTTGCACACTTTACACATTTTGCACTGATGCTTAATTAGAACATTATATTGATACCTGCACACTATGCACACTTTGCACTGATGCTTAATTAGAACATTATAGTGATACTTGCATACTTGATACCTGCATTTTAGGTACACAATAATGATACACATATGTAATGAGCTTGACTTTCCCTTCCATATATGTATTTAAGTGAGTAGCAGTAGAATGCTTGAATAGGAATTACATATACAACTGTACATGCATTTACTTGTATGATTGGATCATAACAGTGTTACATGCACACATCAGTACTAAAATCCTAGGAATGTGATTGGAACATTACATGTTTACTTGATACCTGCATTTTTGTGCCATGTTAATACTTGTAAGATTTTAGTTGATACCTATCTGCAGGTTAGTGATACCTGCATTTTTTGTCCCACACATATGAGTATCAGTCCATGTTTACTTGATACCTGCATTTTAGTGATACCTGCAGAATGTGAAGTCCATGTTTACTTGATACCTGCATTTTAGTGATACCTGTGGGTACATATTAGTGATACTTGCAGAGACGTGGTGACCAAAAGATGCAGCGACACTTGCATTTTAGTGCCATGTTAATACTTGTATAGTTGGTACATTTCAATGATACATGTTTAATTAGAACATTATAGTGATACTTGTATATTTTGATACTTGTATTTTAGGTACACATCTTTGATATTCATATGTAGTGAGCTTGACTTTTCCTTCCATTTTTGATACACTGATATCTGCACACTATGCACATATCAGTGATACCAGTCAATACCTGATACACATTTTTTATAAATGTTATTTGTATACGATTTTTCTCAGGCTTAAATTATGTTATAAAAAGTATTCGCAGAGGGTGTGTAAGATTTGGATCTTCATACAACTTAAATGTTGTGGCTGATATAAAGTCGTCCATTGGTGATGATGGTGTGGCTGTTTTCAAGGAAACAATTTTTGGACATTATCTGAATATTCCCAAGTGCAACTTCCAAGGTCAAAACACCAAGTGTCTCATGCTGCTTGAGCTGAAGCAACAGAACACGGATGAGTTGCACATATGGCACATGAAGGGAAAGGTTCTCAGGTTCTCCATCAGAGAATTTGCTACAATTACTGGACTCAAATGCACTGGAAACGCGAATGATTTTACGTATCCAGATTCGACACCCAGTAGACTTATTGAAAATTATTTTCCTGGTGTATTTCATGGAATAAACAAAGGTCGGCTGGTGCAGCGTTTCTTGCTTGGCAATTGGGACACAGTTCAAGATGTTGTTCAGATGGCGATTATTTATTTCATCCACACGTTTGTGTTTTCCCTGACGACTGAGTCTCCTATTCCGGCTGACCACTTTCGCATGGTTGAAGATGGGAGATATGTAAACTTTCCGTGGTGAAAAGTGACATTTGCTAAAATGATACAAAGCTTTAGACAACATTCCAAAGAGGCAAAACAATTGTATCGGCTATCAGGAATGCCATACATTCTTAATGTATGGATTTATGAGTGTGCATCAAGAGTCCCGAATGATGTCGTAGTTATGTTGGGAATCACATTCCTAGAATTTTGAATTGGGAAATAGTTGGTCTTAGACCAAAATACGAGTACTTAATGTCATCCATTTTTGGCGAGGTATTTTACTTGATGTATTAGATTTTGATTCATTCAGCCACTCGAATTTTCGATATTCCTTTTTATTTCTCAGATACAATTTTTTTAGTTTTATCTGATATTGTTCCATCATTGTATTTTTTTTTTCCAGATTGATTGCTCCAACATTGTTCCGACAGACGAAGAGATTGCTACATCTGATTTACCAGTGGTGCATGCTCATATCCCAGCAATCCTATCTTCATCATCCGGTCGGACAAACAAAGTTCGAATTCGAGAACAATCCAGCTTTGAAGACTTCACATTTGAACCACCAGAAACTTTGCACAAAAAGTCAAAGCGTTCCTGCGTTATTTCATCTCCGACTACACCTAATAAACGTAGGCCAGTGACTCCAACCAAATCTAGGCCAACTGGATCAGACATGCCTAAAAAAGCAGTTAAGTTTTCTGAAGAATCCAAAAACACAAAGACACAGTCCAGTTCTTCTCTTCCCTCCCATGATGCCTCAGTTGATGGAAAACACATGACAAGTGAAGAAGTTGAAGGAGTCAAAAGTTTCTAATGGATTATGTAAGTTTCACTTTATGTTTGTAAAATTTTTTTCTAGTTTATGCTTTTAGCTAATGTCTATAAAACACCGTTACATTTGTTTATAGGTCGACGCAGGTTCAATGCCCTTGAGCAGTTAATGATATCACATCACATCACAATGACACTACTAAAAAAATTGAAAAAAATGACCTCAGAATACCGACTTCTGGAGGTCGGTATTCGTAGAAATACCGACCCAAAATCGACTTTCCAGTTGAGGTCGGAAAAAGCTTGGTCGCTTTTCCATATTGACCTCCGGAGCTCAGTATTTACTAACCTCCGGACGCCGATTTTAATTTTAAGTCGAAAAACTCATAAATTTATTTTATTTTATTTTTTGACTTCTTGAGATATGTTTTATAAATTTTTTTTAATTTTTATCATTTTCGTCGATTTTAATTAATTTTTATTATTTAATTTTTCTGAAGTTCCGACCTCAAGAAGTCACTATTATTTAATTTTTATTAATTTATTTTTTTTAAATTCTGACCTCAGGAAGTCAATGTTATTTAATTTTTATTTTTAAAAATTAAAAAATTTCAACTTCTGGAGATCGGTATTATTAAATTTTAATTTTTTGAATATTGATGATTACCAACCTCCAAAGGTCGATTGGAGGCTGATTTTCTACAACAAAAAAATAAATTACTGCAATTTGTATTCAACCAAACCAGCTTAAAGAGCTGCCACCACAATATTTTTCTATATTTACGTAATACTACTTCAAAATAAACTTAAATTCATCCAAAATAAACTTAATTTCATTCAAATCAAACTACAATACAATCAAATATCTGAAAAAATATACAAACTATACATACAACGTTTGAAATGTCAAATGAAAACAACTACTCTTCGTCATCCTCATCTTCACCTTCATCTACCAAGTCTCAACGTGTATCGCCAGGATATCATGAAATAATATTTCCCAAAAGAAAATTTAATTGAGCTTGAAGTGCTTTATACCTTTTATCCTCTGCCTCATTCATTGCTGCAAAATGAAAACTACAAGGATGATCGGAGGAGAGAAGCGAACAACAGTCGAACAACAAGGAGAGCTAGGAGGAGTGATAAGGGTGAACTTGTAACAGTCAAACAACAACAGTTATCACAAGTTGGACTGAACAGAGTTATTGATAACTTCAAAGGCAAATCTCTTTAAATCATTAATTCCTCATGTACTTTAAAATTTAAACAAGAAGCTAAATGCACATCTTCAATTGCAAAAAATCATTATGTGAACTAGATTATGGATGGTTAGTTATCATTGTAGCAGAATGTTAATAATCCTAATATGAAGATAAAGAGGAACAATCCCCAGAGAAAGTATAAATGATGCTAAGTAAGTTAATTCTTCATTTTGAGAGAAACACCTCCCAAAATAATAGTGTAAACCACAAAATAGTGCATTCTAGTAAACTGGACATAATAACAATTAAAATACATGAGTGTAACAACAAATAATAAAAAAAAACGTAACAACAAAAGAGGAATAGATATTACAATATCACAAAATTAAACTAAATCATACTTGTAACAAGTTTAGCATATCAAAAATAAAAAACAAAGAATATGTTGTTGGAGTTTCATAACTCCGTGAGAAAAGTGCTGGGGAATGGGGGTTCCGACCGGTGAAATACTCGCTGGAAGTGGATGCGGAGTCATGATAGAGTGGAGAAGAAAGGAAGAAGAGATGGTGGAGGTTTCCTGGTTTGTGCTCTAAATTTCAAAGCGGAGATCTGGTGGATTTAAGCTCACCATCTATGAGGAAATTAACATTTCAAAACAAATACACCCACACTTTGAGAATCAAACAGTGGCAATACAATAATAATGAAACAAAAGCTAGACAAAGAATAGAATAATGAAATTATGACAAACATACGAACACACCATTGGGACAGATCATCAATCAAGCGCTTGACTAATAAGTAATATATATATATATATAAGATAACTCAAATAATCAAAGTTTAGTGATGAATGACAAAGTAATTAACAACATTGTGCAAAGCCAGTACACTAACAACAATAATCAACCATACAACAACACAATAAGATAAAACATTATCTAAAATAACATGAGCAAAGTCAAAGCACAGAGGCATTTATGAAATTCAGCTGAGAAATACTCAAACTAGTAAAAGTACAAAATAGATCCATTCAACATGAATAATATCAAAACAAGTTAAAATAAGGAGACAAGAGTAAAGTTTATCACCGAAGAGGAGCATTTCTTGGTCAGATCTGGATATTTTACGGTGCAACAAGAATGAGAGAACAGTGGTGGTGCTTTGACCATTGTTCCTCGGAGCCATTTCATCGTGCTTGAGCCCATTTTGATGGAGAAAGGGACTAGGTTCCTCTGGTGGTTGGAGATTCTTGTTGTTGTCGACGTTTTCCAGCATGGGGAGAGGGTGGTTTTGGATGTGTTCTCCGACGATTTCGGGTCATTTTCAGACGGAGTTTGGGGAGTTTTTTGGTCGATTTTGCTGCTGATTTGGGATAGCGTTTTATGGTGCTTTGGGGCTGCATTTTGGGGGTGATTTTGGTGGATTAAGGGGCTGAAATGGCGGCATTTTTAATGTATTTTTTCAGTGGTTTTGGGTGGATTTTGTGGTGGCTTTGGTTACTGCTTTATTGGAGTTTTAGGGTGCGTTTGGGAGGCAGCTTGGGTCTCATTTTGAGGCGGAAATGGGTGGTGTTTCAGGTGAGTTTTGGTTGTTTGTTGGCTGGTTTTGCTGACTAAGGGTGGTCGGAAAATGGAGAGGGAAGCCACGAGGGTTTTGTCTTATCGGAGATCGTCAGAAATGGAGGAAAGCAGAGGGAGTGAGGGTGGCGGCAGATGTTGAGAAAGGGAGAGGGCAAAAACTTTAGGTTTTTTTTTCTAAAATTAAAAATTGCTTATTATATTTTTAATTGTGAAGGTTATATACACATGAAAAATCTAATGGGGTAGAAAAATATGGGTCCAAATCATGGGCCAATTAAACATACATATCTGGAAAAGAAAAAATAATTTATTACATTGCGTTAAAAATATCAAAACGAATAAAACAAATATAATCAATGGTAGATAAATAAAATACACAAAAACATGTAATTTAATATACAATAATGAATTTAGCAAGAACTAAAAAATAACAATATAAAAAGTATGAATTTTAAAATTTCGGCCAAAATTGGGTGTCAACGATATATATATATATATATATATATATATATATATATATATATTTGTTTCATATGTCTCTAGTGAATTATTGTTTATCTTTACCTACGAGTGATCACTACACAAGATGTTCATTTAAGTGGGGCGTATAAATATTGATAAAATTTATTTTGCACAATATTTCATGAGTATATATTTATTACCTCCTAAAATCAATGAATCATAGGTGTTTTGTTGTATCTGTCATTAAACGAGACTACATATTCAAGGTTCCACGACAAAACACTTGATTTGTTACGACATTTCTATAAATATCACATCATATTTCATATTCAAATAGTTTATAGATTAGCTCTTGACCACAACATCATCTTATAAAACTTAAATTCACGATGGACTAATAGAATTTATTGTATTAATCTATGAATAAATATAAGTACCTCCTAATTAGTATCAACGTTATTTCATACTTCGAATATGAGCTGTTCTTTGTCTACTCTACGATAATTAATTTTTTTTGAATAAAATTATACAAAATTATTACACTTTCAAAAGAATTAATTGCAAGCATAAAATGAAAACAATAGTAATATAAAATAGAACAACAATGATTAATAAAAATATATATTTTTTTAAAAAAATTAAACTCTGGATATCAATTTTGTTAAAAATAATTAGACAAAACAAAAAAATACCGACCTTCGGATGTCGCTATTACATAAAACTTTAATAAAAATAAAATTAATCACATTAAATTAAATTATATTAACCTCTGAAGGTCGATATTTCATATTATTTTGATTTTTATTTTACTTAAAATCATCTTCTTGAGGATGATTTATTTAAAATTAATTGAAAATATAAATTTTTTAGGTAAAATTGTGATAAAATCAAATTGCATTCTTAATTTTCTAATCCGGTACCGACCATCAGAGGTTGGTTTGAATAATAATAATTAAAAAAAATAAAAAAATCAACCTCAGGTGGTCACTATATGAATATTGACTTCTTGTAGTCGGTTTTCTTAGGAAATTTTCAAGAAGTATTAATTTTAACAATACCGACCTCCGAAAGTCAAAAATTACCAACCTCTAACGGAGGTCGGTATTTACAGTTTTTTTAGTAGTGTGACACGTTGAAAGCTATAAAGGATGAGGTGAATTCTATAAGAAAGGAGACATCTTCTATCCCTGTGGATGGTCAACCAGAGGAAAACATTGTTCAAGGAGTCAACATGGTGTGTTATTTTTCAAACTGATAGCACAATTATGACCAACACTTTCTCATCTTTAACTTGTATGTTCTTCTTTATTATATGCAGGCATCCCATGACTCATCTATTCCCGAGACAGTATCTAAAAATGTGGAAGTTGATGTAGATGTTCATGTTAATACACACTTCGATAAGGACAAAACAATCCATTCTAGCCACGGTGATGCTAGCAAAGACGACATTATTTGTTCAACTAACGAACCAAATATTGAGGTATCATAAGCAGTTAAATTATTTTCTTAAACACAAAATTATTTTATATCCAATTATGTCAACTAGCAGTCCTTATTTTTTGCTTCATTTTGTACTTTTTAATCATCTGTAGGTCACTGCTGCATCATGTTCTCCTCAAGTTCCATCCGAAGTTGATAAAATAGGAGATCATGACACAACATTGAATGTGATAAATTGCGTTGAAAATGATCATCAATTGGCCGGCAAGGAAAAGTCACCTCTCAGAAAACATGATATTCTCGGTTGCGATATTCAACAAGGAGAGCTTGTGCATGAATCTAAGCAGGTTGGTTTTTCATACGTAATCTACAAATTCGATTATTTTGTGATCTCATATTACACATACTAAGTTAATGGATATATTTGATACCTCTTTTAATATGTGAAATATTTGTAATATGTACCATTAAACTGTATTAGATATACAGTGATACCTGCATTTGTTTGCACTGTTAATACTTGTATAGTTAACACATATCAATGATACATGTGTAATTTGAACATTACACTAATACTCACATGTGTGGAGAGTGTGCTTTTGGCATCTCTTCATATACCAATTTTATTATGCCATAAATGCACTAATACATGCACAATTTTTACCCTGATACCTGCACACTTTGAACTGATGTGTGCCCAGTGCACACTTTGCTCTGATGTGTGATTTTAGCATCTCTTCATATACCAATTTTGTCATGCCAGAAATGCACTAATACATGCACACTTTTGACACACTGATACCTGCGCACTTCGCACTGATGTGTGCCCAGTGCTCAATTTGCTCTGATGTTTGATTTTAGCATCTCTTCATCTACCAATTTTGTTATGCCGGAAATGCACTAATACATGCACACTTCTAAAATTTTCATGTATCCCTTTTATGTTACACATGAAATATCTATTGTAGTCTCAGATATTCTTGAATGAAATCAAACTCCATTTTCATTTACGTTTCATATAATTTAACTGCCAAACTCTGGGGTTGATGCCATCGAACCAACTACTTTTTCAAAGGGGAACTGTATGTGGAAGTGTTCACGATGCATCAAGAAGCACCGTGTCTAACATAGATGATGACCAACAGATGGCTAATGCGATGGTAATCAGTATTATTATTTAATCAGTATCCACTAATTTAAAGTTAAGAAACTACTAATTATATACTTATTTTTCAGGATTTGTCGGGATCACTCCTTTTTCCGAAGGTACTAACCAAGCTATAGAGACCATTTTGGCCCAACTTCAAGAACCAGTAACAACAACCCCACTGAAGACATGCACCCAGTAAGAAGATGATTTTCTTCTCTGCCACATCCAACTACCAACTACTCTTCCATGCAAAGAGATTATGTTGCATGCATCATCAATGACCCCTGCACAACGTAGTAGGAACCCTTCGAAATTTTGCTAGTCGCCATTTTTGGAAAATTTCAATTCAAGCGAAAAAGGCAAGGAGAAAACGACTTACGTGCTTCGTCGAAAATTGCCTTTTAATGGATATGGGATATGTTATGAACAGCCTTTGGACTTACTCAATGATTTTGACAATTGGATCGAGAAAGGACTACTCAAAAGACATGAGAAAAGGTAAGTCACAAATTATTGAATTTATTTTTCCATAATATTGTGATGTTAGATACATCCTAATTTTTTGCCTGATTCATCCAGGAAATCAGGTGACACACATTACTGGAAAGAATTTGCATCACTGGGGGTTCCTAGGTTTGAGTTTTTTGTCGCTTCACCAACCGACAAGGATTCATTATATCTCATGTCTCAAGAAAACAGATGCTGGACGAACGAGGTCAGTGTTGACATAATTGGTATATTACTTACAACAGATAGACGCGTACATTATTTGATACTTATGCCTCAAATTAGATTTAGAACAACTGAGCCTATTATGATAATTTGAAACAACTCCAAGATACCAAGTCAACACATCACAAACACATAATTATTGTTTAGGTAATCAATTATCAGATTGCTTACTGTTGATACCTTCCAAATTTTTGTTTATGTTGATAAGTAAATTGTTCATTTATGCAGCACTTAGATGTCATTTTCTACTACCTTAGAAAGAAATCCAAGAGTGTATTTGGCGATAATTACAAATATACTACCACAAATAGTCTATTCAATGGCTTCATAAGGGCTACTCATTCAAGATACTATGACACATAGGATGACGATGCTATAAGTAGTTAGGAACACTTTCAACGTGTTCTTGTTGTATCTGGGCATGAAAGATCTACCATGAACATGATCACGGGATACTTTATCCCTGCTGGATATCCCTGACACCTCGTAGACAAGGTCTACGTTCCTGTAAACTGCAGTGAAAATTTTCACTGGTTACTTGTTGTAATTGTGCTGAAAGAAAGATTGATACGTGTTTACGACTCGGCCGTGGGATCAAGGCGTATGAAACCATCCAATGGAATTTATAAAATGGCTTTGATGTTGCCCACATATCTACTCGACAGCGGTTTCTTTGAAGAAAATACTTGCACAAACTGGTCAAAGCTTGATGCGTATAATGATGTTTCAACCGGCGAAATGGTTGGTCAAGAAGTGCTTTTCAGAGTTGAGTTTGTCGAAGGAGTAACTCAACAATGAAGCGATAGCGTGTAAGTTTATAAAAACCTGTTTATTATTTATTTATATACACTTTTTTTCTTTTTTATTTTTCTTCTTTTTGATACACTACGCGCAGTGACTTCGGTGTATATGTCGCTGCATTTGCTGAGTATCTAAGCAACGGGATTCACGTTCCATCCCAATCATCAAACCCTCTTTATTTTCGGAGAAGATATGCTGCAATTTTATGGAAATACGGACTATACAAGGCAAATGAAGGTTTTGAAAGCGAAAACGACGATCCTCCCAGGTCCAAATATTCATTCCGTCCAGCAGACAATGACAATGTGGTGTTTCTTTCGTAGCAAAATCTGATTATATTATTTTCCAAGAAGGAACTTTTTTTTAGTCTTTGTTAACATAACTGCAATTTTTTTTAGATACCTTAACAGCATTGTAGTTATTGTGTAATTAAACATTAATTATACCATTTTTTGGATACATATCTATTTTTGATATTCAATTTACTTTGTGCTATTACAACGCCAGAGAAAGTTAGTAGATATTTGCACAAATTTGTTTTTTTGTTCATAATTTCTGGCTTAATTTCTTTCATTGGAGAACATGATGTTTGGTTCATATAATTTCATATATGCATGTCCAACTATTAGAGGATACTGTTGCAGCTGAAAGATCATACACAACTTTGATGTTTAGTTGGAGAATATATTTGCAAGTGTAATAAATAATTGTTGTCAACCAGAGCTGCCTCTTGTTGTTTTTTGCTTCAGTTTTGTATCATGCATATTGTCATGTATCAAAGTAGGTATGCAGTGAAAATATGGTTCTCAGAAATAGAGAATGATTATATATGTTATGATAATTAACTGTGCAGTCCACTCCACACAACTACAATTACGATGATACGTGACATAAAAATTAAAGATGAGCTTGATACTGAAATACACTAAAAAAATAATAAATTTCCTAATTAATCTGGTAATAACTCAAGCTCTTGTGCATGAATAACATAAATACTAAAATAAAAAAACAACAAATCAATTTGTGAACTAATTATTTTTCTGATAATATATTATAGGTACGAAGTATATTGTTTTCGACTTAGTCACCACGCAAAAAAAACTAAACGGACAACTAAATGTAAACAAAGAATGTCGATACTTGTCATATATTTATTGTTTTGAATTGTGCTAACAATAGTATCATTATTACACTATAAGGATTTTATTCAAAACATGAGAATGCATATATTTATTACTCATGACAACATCACACAAGATGTTTTTTTCACTTTTTTTGGGGAAAAAACTACATATTCGTTGTGACGCCCGGTAAATTTACCGAAATGCCCCTAGAGTGAGGGTACGCGCGTAACGCATCTTCCGGGGTTCGTATGGCAAATCCGAGATCGGATTCGTGATCAGCATGAAAAATGGAGTGGGAAAATGGTCCGGGTCGAATTTTAGGACGACCCGATCGAAAGATAAATTTTTGATCCAAGTCACAAAATAGTGACTGTCCGCGACAGAGGCGCGACGTGCACCTGCCGCGGAGGGACACTTATATATTTTTTCAGATTTTCGACGGGAGGGAGAAAACTCGTTTAAGAATACTTTTTCCAAAAATACACAGTGCGCGATAGGTCCGCGTCGCGGACCATGTAAATTCCGAACTGAAAATTTCTAATTGATTTCGAGGGGCATTCCGGTCAATCCCTAACCCCTCCTAAACACTAATACACGGCTAGTAAGGTCGTTTCTACACGAAAAGAGCCTAACAAAACCTATTCTAAGTCCTATTCTAAAATCTACCAACGCTAGGGCTTGAGGAGAGGAGAGAAAGGCTTGGGGTGAGGAACACGAGAAGAGAATCCTCGACATCACCCGGTTGAACAGTGCATCACAGGTATGTAAGGCTAAACTAAAACATGAGATTGTTCTCTCATGTGCCCCATAGAGGTCATAGTTGAATTGATGATTGCAGGGTCTACATGCATGACTTCTTTGATGGATTTTCTTGAAAATTATATTTGAAATTACATGTTTTCTATGTTGATGATCATCATACTATTTGTTCTCTTAAATTGAACACTTTCATGGAATTTGCATAACCCTACATGACTATTTTGAAGAGCATGCATAATGAATTTAAGACTTGAACCTAGAGCCTTGCATTGGGATTGTTGACTGTGATGATGAGTTGATGAAATCTTGATTGTTGTATGAGTCTCTATAAATGAACTCTACCGGTGTGTTTATTCACTTGTTTCCTAATGACTGTTATATACTCTTGGGTTATTGAGGAGATGTTGATGATAGGGTAAAAATCCCTATGAGATGTTTGATGATAGGGTGAAAGTCCCTATGAGATAACTGATGAAAGGGCCAAGGTCCCGGTGAAATATCAGTCGTTGACGGGGAGTGAATCCCTATGAGACTGGTTGAGGTTGATTTTATGAGCATTGAGTCGGGAGGAGTATTGAGCACCGAAATGAGCAGGAGTGAGTCCTACTCGAACTCATTAACTACGTTGCCAAACGTAGGAGAGGCTTAAACCATCACATACATACATATGGTTTCCCTCGAGGTTTAACAGTCCCTGAAAGCAATAGAGGATCTGTTCAGTTTGATTCCATGTCGGGTATATTGATATGGGATCCAGTGTTCCTTACCTGGCAAGTTTGGGACCACTGTGGCAACATCAGGGTGATTGTTGTACATTCACTGGCTCATAAGTGAGTGTTGTCGGTTAAGAGAAACTCCCGGGAAAACTCGTACCTTATTCTGAGTCTAGATGAGATGTGATGAGAGGGGGTGAACTCCTCTGAGATGATCCATGTGATGAGTTGAGACTTTGATGAGTCTGAGATAATGATGTGTCACTTGCCTACTCTGTACTCTTTCGCAGACAGGCAAGCTGGCGGTTAATGTGATTATGATGTCTATTTTGACTTGATATTATTTTCCATATTTTCTACCGGTTTCTGTTTCATTCAGCTATTTTACATACCAGTACATTCCAAGTACTGACGTCCACTCTGGACTGCATCGTTTTATGATGTAGAGGCAGGTACTAGAGATCATCAACAGGCGCTCCGTTGAAGATCAGAGATCCGAGGTTGATTTGGTGAGCCTCCCCTACTCCGGAGGAACCATTATTTTATTTCATCATGCTTTAGAGTTAGGATTGGACTATTATCTTGTTTTGTCTTTGGGTAGCCATGGGTCTGTCATTGGCACCACATGATTTAGTGATAGAGGCTTCATAGATCGGTGTCGAGCATTGATGTTGATATTGTGAGCTAGTTCTTTCTACTAGCCTTCGTTATTTTGCTTATATTATATTGAGAACTTTAGATGAACTGCGTCCACTGCTTGCATATACTTTCCGCTGATCAGTAGAAGTATGATTGAATGATGTGATGAGACTAGGTGGTTCGCTTGGGGGCTAGCAATAGTCTTCGAGTGCCGGCCACGCCAAGGGTACCCTCCCGGGGCGTGACATTCGTCTATTGTGCCCTTCATGTCCACAACGACTACAACATTTCGTGTTTGTGCTAATATTTTCACCTGCGCTCTTCCTTCTCCCCTTCCTAGGACTTCCTGGCATCCTTTTATACTTAGGTGGCAACACAATGTCATTGAGAACTTTTGGTGGGGCCTCCCAATCTGCTCGATCAGGCATAGGTATCATCGGGACTTCGTACGTGTTTGCTAATGCTTTTGGCTTATAATAATCAGAACAGTATGGATGCATACCTACTACATTCTTACTCTTCAACGCAATAATTGCATGTGGGCAAGGTAATTCGTCAATTTGAAATTTGTCCCAACTACAACTCTTTCTTTCTAGACAAACAACATATCTCCGCGATGTATCATAAACTGACGGAACAACCTGTACTCGAAGATGAAAATAGTAAGTTGATCCTTATAATTGCACAAATCCCAAAACATTCAGAAGGTGCATCCATAATATTCTGTAATAAGCTTTCACTGTCATTCTGTTTGCTTCAACTTTAAAAAAAAATTATTTCATTGTTAAACTTTAGGCCCGACATGTACCTTCATCATGGAAGATTTTGCAGTAGTATCAATTAGCATTTCTTCAAATTTTCTACCCAACGTATCCTTTGTATATGACGCCTTTTTCCTATTTTTGCAGTTCCATGAACCAAATAGGATTCTCGCTTCTTCAAGGAAGTCAATAATGGGTAGATCTCTTGCCTCGATGAGGCATCCATTGATACATTCGACAATGTTAGAAGTCATAATTTTCCCTTTATTTACTGGCACGTGTACTCTGGACCACTTTTCATAACTAACATCCTCAAGGTAATCTTTTACCCTGTGATCAATTGCAACAACTTTAGCCATTATTTTGTTGAAATCCTCAATCCTGTAGCATTTTGCCATCGCATAAAACTTCTCGATAATCATATTTTTACTTTTCTTGAAATTCGTGCACATATTTTTTCAAAGATGCCAAATGCAAGCATAATGTGGCACCTTTGGAAAGATAAGACCCACACTCTTGATTATACTTTCATTACGATCCGATACAAAACACATATTATCCCTCTCTCCAAAAGCATTCTTGAAGTTTTGAAAGAACCAAGACCATGAAGAATCATTTTCTGTATCAACAACTCCATACGCCAACGGCAGTATGCACCTTACATTTACACAAAGTTTTAATTTTTAAACAAGTACTCAAATATTAACTACAATTTTTACCAAACATAAATAATTAATAACAAATTTAAAACACTTTTATTAGTGCCTGCTCCATCCATTGTACTAGCCGATACAAATGTTCCTTTGTAAGCTCCACCTAAATGGGCACCATCAAACAACCACAGGCCGACTGAATTGAATCCTCTCATAAGAGGTCTTAAGGAAATAAACAAATACATGAACTCATTATCATATGACTTGTGCATTCTTATATACGAATTCGGATATATAGTGTTTAACATGTGTATGTACATGGGTAACTATTTATAACCATCGGCTGATTTACCCCGCAAAATTTCCAATGCACATTCTTTAGCTCGCCATACTTTTTGATACGTAACGTCAACACCGTATGCAGCCTTAACATCATCCTTTATGTCGTTTGGAGTATGCTTTCTCTTGTGATTCAGCAATTTTAGGGCAGTGACTCCACTGACAAATGACAGTGTTGCCTCCACTTTGCTCAAAATTCTATCCCTCATCATACAAGTATGTGTATCGTTAAAGTATCTTATTTTGAATAATTCCTTGTTTTTCTGGGATGACGACCTCATACTCCATACACAATCATCTTAAAAGCACCTTAATACATAACTGCAAATTCCAACATACTTAAATTGATCAATCAAAACAACATAAAAATATAAACTACAAAAATATCAAACATAAATCAATTGCCTCTTTCGAAAAATAATGTCTTTTACTGATAACTGTGTTATCTAGATTAAAGTATAAACTATATTGGTAATTATTTTTTAAACACTCAACTGAAACAACAAAACCACGTTTAACATATAATTAACTTTTGGAATCAGATCTTTTCACTCTATAGTTAAATCCTTTCTCAATCTTATATTTGGTCATGACTGCAACTAATGTAGCTTTATCCTTGTAGATCTGTTTGACTTTCACGTTGACCATCAAGTCATTCGTAATCACTTTTGATACATCAGAATCAGCCACATATTCTGAAACAACCCAGCGATTTTCAATCATTCCAGATGAGGCGTCGAATAAATTTTTGCCAGCATGCTCCACATCGCGTGTATCTACGCATAACGGATATATCCCAAATCGAGGCTCTCTTTTCTTAATTTCGACATAAAGCTTCACACCCATGTCATAGCGAATTGTTATTGGTGATGAATTGCCATCAACAATGTATCGAATCACAATTTTCTTCCTCTGCTAATCAATACCCAACTCCGCAACAATGACCGAACGTAGATTACAAAATGAAGTGTTATCACCAACAATGACGCCATCACTTTTGTATCCACTGTATATCACATCAGATTCCCATCTTCCCAAATGACAAATCAAAATTAAAATATTCGTTTCCGTTGAGGATCGAATCAACAATGGCCGAATGCCTGTGATTTTGTTTTTGTAAATTTTTTATAAAAAAAAAATTCATAACAACAATTTGTTGAGAATTTGCTGGGATTGATTATTTCCCAACAGTTCAATTGCCGCTACTTAAGGAATCACATTAAAAGATCTGTTAGAATTCCTTAATTAGCGAAACTGGTTCCAATTTAAGTAGTGGTTTATTACATATCAACCGCTATTTTTTAGGTATCAGTCTTCTAAGCTTGTGTATCAAATGACTCAAAAAAATTGATATTATTAGTAATTTTGATAAAAGTCGAGATTTTTGGGCATTTCCTTCCTTGAGTTTGGTATTTGTCAAATTTTTACTATTTTTTACCTTAGTGTTATTTGTGATACATATTATTTGTTTTTAACTCTAACATTAAATTTATGTTTATGTGTTTTAACCTAATTTAATCTCCCCACAGTGAAACCATTTATGTTGATATTCTTTCAATTATCGTTTGAATATTTTGGTGGTTTTTGATAGAAATTTAGACTTTAGCTTTTCTTTCTTTAAAATAATTCAAGCACTCTCCCATAAAAAATAAAAATAAAAAATCTCTCTCTCTCTCTCTCTCTCTCTCTCTCTATATATATATATATATATATATATATATATATATATATATATATATATATATATATTTCTCTTTTCACACTTAGACATTTTAGTTGATCTCAAATTCTAATATCTTAGTCTTATATGCTAATTTTGTTAGGATTAAATAAATGTGAATGGGTTTTAAATGTTTTGTTTTCTTGATCATTTTTTGTTTCCCTTAGACCTTTTTTTCTAGTTATTAATTTAAACTAATTATTTTCAAAGTTAGTCAAAATTACCTACTCGCCGGATAACCGCGTTGTCACGTCCCAGGAGGGTACCTTTGGCGTGGCCGGCACTCAGAGACTATTGCTAGTCCCCAAGCGAACCACTTAGCCTCATCACATCATTCAATCACATAATTCTAATGAACAGCGGAAAATACATGTAAATAAAGGACATATCTCATCTAAAGTCTCAAAGGAATATAGATAAAATAATGAAGGCTAGTAGAAAGAATTAGCTCACAATCTCAACATCAATGCTCGACCCTTGTCTATGAAGCCTTTATCACTAATCATGTGGTGCCAATGACAGACCCATGGCTACCCAAATCAAAATAAGGAAATAGTCCAATCCTAACTCTAAAGCATGATGAAATAAAAGTAATGGTGCTTTCGTAGTAGGGGAGGCTCACCAACTCAGCTTCGAATCTCTAATCTTCAACAGAGCGCCTGTTGATGATCTCTAGTACCTGCCTCTGCATCATAAAATGATGCAGTCCAGAGTGGACGTCAGTACTTGGAATGTACTGGTATGTAAAATAGCTGAATGAAACAGAAATCGGTAGAAAATACGAAAAGTAACATCAAGTCAAAATAAACATCATAATCACATCAACCGCCAGCTTGCACATCTACGAAAGAGTACAGAGTGGACAAGTGACACACCATTACCTCAGACTCATCAATAGTCTCAACTCATCACATGGATTATCTCAGAGGAGTTCAACGCCCCCCCTAATCTCATCTCATCTAGACTCAGAGTAAGGTACGAATTTTCTGGAGAGTTTCTCTTATCCGACAACACTCACTTTTGAGCCAGTGAATGTACAACAATCACCCTGATATTGCCACAGTGGTCCCAAACTTGCCAGTAAGGAACACTGGATACCATATCAACATACCCGATATGGAATCAAACCGAACAAATCCTCTATTGCTTTCAGGGACTGTTAAACCTCGAAGGAAACCATATATATGTGATGGTTTAAGCCTCTCCTACGTTTGGCGACGTAGTTAATGAGTTCGAGTGGGACTCACGCCTACTCATTTTGGTGCTCGAAACTCCTCCCAACTTAATGCTCATAAAACCAACCTCAACCAGTCTCATAGGGATTCACTCCCCGTCAACGACTGTCAGTTTCATAGGGACTCACTCCCCGTCCACGACTGATATTTCACAGGGACTTTGGTCCTTTCATCAATTATCTCAAAGGGACTTCCACCCTATCATCAACATCTCATACAGGTTTTAACCCTATCATCAACATCTCCTCAATGACCCAAGATTTTATAACTATCATTAGGAAACAAGTGAATAACACATCGGTAGAGTTCATTTACAGAGGCTCATAAGGCAATCAAGATTTCATCAACTCATCATCACAAACAACAGTCCCAATGCAAGGCTCTAGACTCAAGTCTCAAGTGCATTATGCATGCTTTTCAAATTAGTCAGGTAGGGTTATGCAAATTCTATAAGAGTATTCAATTTAAGAAAACAAATATATGATGATCATCAACATAGAAAACATGTAATTTCAAATATAATTTTCAAGAAAATCCATCAAAGAAATCATGCATGTAGACTCTTCAATCATCAATTCAACTATGACCTCTAGGGGGCACATGAGAGAACCATCCCATGTTTTAGTTTAGCCTTACATACCTTTGATGCAGCTATTCAACCGGGTAACGTCGAGGATCTCTTCTTGAATGTCTTACTCCAAGCCCTTCTCTCCTCTTCTTAAGCCCTAGCTTTGTTGGATTTTTGAAATAGGACTTAGGATAGGGGTTTTAGGCTCTTTTCATGTTGAAACGACCTAACTAGCCGTGTATTAGTGTTTAGGAGGGTTTAGGGATTGACTGAAATGCCCCTCATAATAAGTTAGAAGTTTCCAGTTCGGAAAAATGCACGGTCCGCGACGCGGACCTATCGTGATTAGTGTATTTTTGGAAAATTGTTTTTGAACGAGTTTTCTCCATCCCGTCGAAAATCTGGAAAAACAGACAAGTGTCCCTCCGCGACAGGTGCGCGTCGTGCCTCTATCGCGGACAGTCACTGTTTTGTGACTTGGATCGAAAATTTATCTTTCGATCGGGGACCATTTTCCCACTCCATTTTTCATGCTGATCGCGAATCCGGTCTCGGATCTGCCATATAAGCCTCAGAAGATGCGTTACGCGCATGCCCTCACTCTAAGGGCATTTTGGCAATTTTACTAGGCGTCACATCATCTCCACCTTGGGATCATTCGTCCTCGAATGAGGAGTAGAGATGGGGATTAAGGCACGAATAGACTCAAGACTCATTTCCGCACTCAATTCAATTAATCAATCCTCGACTTAATAATAGTAAGTCACATAAAAGGATAGAACGCTTAGCTTAGTGAAGAGTAAGGATTTTTACCTTCTGTACTTTCACCATCAGTTAACACGAACAGGTGCGGATACTTCGCCTTCATCTCCTCCTCAGCTTCCTATGTGGCTTCTTCAACGAATTGATTTCTCCACAGGACTTTGTATTTCTTTGTTCCTTAGTTTACGAATCTGACGATCAAGAATTTGAACCGGGACCTCTTCATAAGATAGGTTATCCTTCACCCCAATGCTATCAACAGGGATTACTAAGTCCAGATTTCCTAAGCATTTCTTTAGCATTGACACATGGAACACCGGGTGCACCCCATCTAACTCAGAAGGTAACTCTAACTCGTAAGCCACCTTCCCAATTCTCCTTATGATTTGATGGGGTCCAACATAACGTGGACTCAACTTTCCCTTCTTCCCAAACCTTAGGACACCCTTCATAGGTGACACTTTCAAGTACACCCAATCGTCCACTTCGAACTCTAAGTCTCTCCTTCTCACGTCGGTGTAAGATTTCTGGCGACTTTGGGCAGTCTTTAACCTCTCTTTAATGACCTTGACCTTGTCCATCGACTGGTGAGCAAGATCAGGTCCAATGAGCTCCGCTTCTCCAACCTCAAACCACCCAATAGGCGATCTACACCTCCTTCCGTACAAGGCTTCATAAGGAGCCATTTGAATGCTTGCATGATAACTATTGTTATATGCAAATTCAGCCAGTGGTAAATGATCATCCCAATTCCCTTTGAAGTCAAGGACACAAGCTCTTAACATGTCCTCCAGTGTTTGAATTGTACGCTCCGCCTGACCATCCGTCTGTGGATGGAAGGCCGTACTCAGGTTCACCTTAGTACCCAAACTTTTCAGAAACGATCTCCAGAACTGGGAGGTAAATTGAGCTCCTCTGTCTGAGATAATGGACAAGGGGACCCCATGCAACCTCACAATCTCCTGGATGTACAATCTGGCGTACTCCTCTGCAGTGTTCGTTGTTTTCATTGCCAAAAAGTGGGCTAATTTAGTCATTCTATCCACAATCACCCATATCAAATCATGTTGCTTTCGAGATCTCGGTAGGCCAGTGATAAAGTCCATGTTAATCATCTCCCATTTCCATTCCGGAATTCTAAAGTTTTGAGCCAATCCACATGGCCTTTGATGCTCAACCTTCACTTGTTGGCAATTTGGGCATTTTGAAACGAACTCCGTGATGTCCCTCTTCATCCCATTCCACCAATAGACTTTCCTTAAGTCGTTGTACATTTCGGTGGAGCCAGGATGAATGGAATATCTAGTGTTATGAGCTTCTGCCATTATTCTGTCTCGTATGCCATCGACATTTGGGACACATAATCGATTTTGATATCTGAACACTCCATCTCCCCCTTTGGAGAAGACCATCACCCTCTGATTTTGAACATCCTCCTTCAATTGGAGTATGACAGGGTCTTGGTCTTGCTTTTCCTTCACCTCCACCACTAATGAGGAAGCAGACCCGTCCTGAACATTAACTCCTCCTTCATTGTTCTCCTCAAGTCGGACTCCTAATCGAGCCAACCGGTGCACGTCCTTGGCTAACTCCCTCTTCCCTTCCTCTACATGGGCTGTGCAACCCATTGATAATCTGCTAAGAGCGTCAGCAACAACGTTAGCTTTACCTGGTGGTAGTGAATGCACATGTCATAATCCTTGAGCAACTCCAACCATCTCCTCTGTCGTAAGTGAGCTCTTTTTGGCTAAAAACATACTGCAAGCTCTTGTGGTCAGTGAACACATCTACATGCACTCCATACAAGTAGCGACGCCAAATTTTAAGTGCAAACACTACGACTGCCAACTCGAGGTCATGGGTTGGGTAGTTCCTTTCATGAATCTTGAGTTGCCTGGAAGCATAAGCTATCACCTTCCCCCTCTGCATTAATACACATCCCAATCCAACCATTGAGGCATCACAATAAGTTACAAAGTCTTCGGTCCCGTCGAGTAAGGTTAGGACTGGTGCAATAGTTAACCTTGTTTTCAATTCCTGGAAACTCTTTTCACATTTTTTGGACCACTGAAACTTGACGTTCTTCTGAGTCAATTTGGTCAATGGAGCGGATAGGGAAGAAAATCCCTCAACAAAACCTGCGGTAGTAGCCCACCAACCCCAAGAAGCTCCTGATATCAGTCGGAGTGGTCAGTCGGGGCCAGTTCTTAATCGCTTTAATCTTTTGGGCATCCACTCAAATACCATCACCGGAAACAATGTGGCCTAGGAAGGCCACTGACTTAAGCCAGAACTCACATTTGGAAAATTTTGCATACAACTCATGATCTTTAAAAGTTTGGAGGACCACTCTGAGGTGGTTAGCATGCTCCTCCTCACTCCTTGAACCCGATATGGAATCAAACCGAACAGATCCTCTATTGCTTTCAAGGACTGTTAAACCTCGAGGGAACCATATATATATATGTGATGGTTTAAGCCTCTCCTACGTTTGGCGACGTAGTTAATGAGTTCGAGTGGGACTCACGCCTACTCAATTTGGTGCTCGATACTCCTCCCGACTCAATGCTCATAAAACCAACCTCAACCAGTCTCATAGGGGTTCACTCCCCGTCAATGACTGCCAGTTTCATAGGGACTCACTCCCCGTCCACGACTGATATTTCACAGGAACTTTGGCCCTTTCATCAATTATCTCATAGGGACTTCCACCCTATCATCAACATCTCATAGGGATTTTAACCCTATCATCAACATCTCCTCAATGACCCAAGATTTTATAACCATCATTAGGACACAAGTGAATAACACATCGGTAGAGTTCATTTACAGAGGCTCATAAGGCAATCAAGATTTCATCAACTCATCATCACAAACAACAGTCCCAATGCAAGACTCTAGACTCAAGTGCATTATGCATGCTTTTCAAATTAGTCAGGTAGGGTTATGCAAATTCCATGAGAGCATTCAATTTAAGAAAACAAATAGTATGATGATCATCAACATAGAAAACATGTTATTTCAAATATAATTTTCAAGAAAATCCATCAAAGAAATCATGCATGTAGACTCTTCAATCATCAATTCAACTATGACCTCTAGGGGGCACATGAGAGAACCATCCCATGTTTTAGTTTAGCCTTACATACCTGTGATGCAGCTATTCAACCGTGTAACGTCGAGGATCTCTTCTCGAATGTCTTACCCCAAGCCCTTCTCTCCTCTTCTTAAGCCCTAGCCTTGTTGGATTTTTGAAATAGGACTTAGGATAGGGGTTTTAGGCTCTTTTCATGTTGAAACGACCTAACTAGCCGTGTATTAGTGTTTAGGAGGGTTTAGGGATTGACTGGAATGCCCCTCATAATAAGTTAGAAGTTTTCAGTTCGGAAAAATGCACGGTCCGCGACGCGGACCTATCGCGATTAATGTATTTTTGGAAAAGTGTTTTTGAATGAGTTTTCTCCATCCCGTCGAAAATCTGGAAAAACAGACAAGTGTCCCTCAGCGACAGGTGCGCATCGCGCCTCTGTCGCGGACAGTTACTGTTTTGTGACTTGGATCGAAAATTTATCTTTCGATCGGGTCGTTCTAAAATTCGACCTGGACCATTTTTCCGCTCCATTTTTCATGCTGATCACGAATTCGGTCTTGGATCTGCCATACGAGCCTCGAAAGATGCGTTATACGCATGCCCTCACTCCAGGGGCATTTTGGTAATTTTACTGGACGTCACACGCGCGTTAGCGGCCATTTCAAGTGCGTAAAACTTTCTTGAAATGGAAATGTAAACCCGTACCGGATCTTTGGATTTTTAAAAGATTTTTTCTGTTTGAGTGTTTTAAAAATGTTTCAATTGGTTTTTCTTGATTTTCCTAAAAAAAATTAAGTGGTGACTCTGAAAAATATTGAATATTCGATTTTACTTAAATTAATTAAGTAATAAATCGAACTTTTGAAATCAAAGTCATTTTCCGAAATAACAACATGTATAAAAATATTGTCTGAAAAGATAAAAGACCACAATATATGATGTACTTATTGTTGTAAAAAATGAGAAATAAGATTAAATATATAATTATGTTCTGAAGGTATGTTCATCGTATTTTATAATAAAAAAAAATTTATGATGTGTCCAAGATATTTTCAATATAGGTTTTAAAAGTTTTTTCTCTTATTGTGTTGCTAAAATATTTTAGTAAATTTTATAGAATAAATATATGATCACTATGCAATTATACTTTAAGCAAATTTTATAAAATTATTTTTCTTTTCAGAGTGGAAGGTTACTTTTATTACATTTTGTAAAAAGTGTTTTCTTTATCATTTTTTTGGTATAACTTTTAGAATATTTATTATTTCATATTTAAGAATACTTTCATTACATTTTGTAAAAATATTTTCTTATCATATCGCCAAGTTACTTTTACAAAATTTTGTAGAAATAGTTTTGTTATCATGTTTCAAAGAAACATTTAGTATAGTTTTTAAAAGTGATTTTTTTTGTCATATGTTAAATACTTCCACTACATTTTGTTAAAAAAAATATTCTTATGATGTAGCAAGAGTATCTTCACTACATTATTTAAAGTATTATTCTTAATATATAGTAAGTATAATACTTAAATATATCATATAAATGTATTTGTCTTTTCAAGCAACGAGAGTATAAGTATTCTTCTTATAATAGTAGATTTTATAAAAATATTTTCTTATCAGTTTGCAAGTGAACTTTTAGCATAGTTTTAAAAGTGTTTTAATTATCATTTTTTTGTGGGTGCTTTCAATAATTTTTATAAAATTTGATTATTATCTTGCAAATATAATTTTTATTATATTGTAAACAAAATATTTTTTTTATCATATTGCAAAAAAGTTTTCGTATAGTTTTTAAATGTATTTTATTGTATTGTAAAGATATTTTCATCTTAATTTTTAAAAGTGTATTTCTTATGATGTTTCAAGGATTTTTTTCAATAATTCTACAAAAGTATATTTCTTATATTGTTGATAAGATATTTTTATAATATTTCATATAAGTGTGCTTATTATCATTGGCATTAATAATTTAGTATATTTCAAAAAAAAATGGTATTATCATTTAGCAAGAATATTCTATCAATTCATATAAAAATATCTTTCTTATAATATAAAAGGATATTTTCGATAAATTTTGTAAAATAATCTTTTTAATCTATTGAAAGGGTATTATAATAATAGTTTAGAAAAATGTTTTCTTTTCAATGCAGGATACTTTTAATATAACTTTTATAAGTATATTTCTTATCGCAAGATCATTTTAGAAAATTTGACAAAAAAAATTTCTTGTCATGTTGTATTTGTACTTTCAGCTAATTTTGTAAAAGTATTTTTCTTACCATCTTACAAAACACTTGTAATATATTTTTTAAAGTGCTTTTCTAATCATATTGTATTTATATTTGTACTTTTATAAAGAATTTTTAAAACTATTTTGGAAGGGTATTTTTAGTATTTTAAAAAAAATAATATTTATTATCATGTTATAAATGTACTTTCATTACATTTATAAAAGTGTTTTTCTTATTATCTTATAAGAATACTTTTAGTATAATTTTGAAGGTGTTTTTCTTATCATGTTCATGTTTAAAAGGTATTTTTATTACAAATTTAAAAAATTATTTTCTTATCATGTGTAAGGATATATCTATTACAATTTGTAAACGTATTTTTCTTATCATTTTGTTATGTCATATTTTTCTTATCATGTTTGAAAGATATCTTTAGTGTAGTTTTTAAAAGTGATTTCTTTTTTGTGATATGTTAAATACTTTTATTATATATAAATTTATTTTTAAATTGTAACTTTCAAATCATAATTTTAAAATGAAAAATTAAAAAATTTCAATTTATTTGTAAGTAGAGTGTGTATATATTTTTTATAAAATTATTTTTTATGATAAAAATTTTCTGTTTGTTTATAAGTAGGAGTTTTTAATGGGAAGTTGAAAAACTTTGGATTCACAGTTTTTTATGTTAACATAAAAATTAATTCCTTTATAAATTAGGAATTTTGAATTGTTATTTTTTTTACCTTAATAGTTTTTCAATTTGTTCAAGATTATTCTGTAATAAAAAAAAATGAACAATTCTTTAGAAAAGATGTGTTTTTGCAAGTAAATAAAAGACTTTACCTGCTTAGAATATTGATTTGGATAAGTATAACATTTAAACTGATGATTTAATTTTCACATTTTTATTTAATTTTGTTAGTTTAAAAGTTTTACAATTTGTTTAGACGTTAGAGTTTTGTGGGTAGTTTTAAAACTCCCTATTTTGTTGGACACATGTTTTTTCTTTAAAATAAAGATTAATTCGCTTTTCAAATTGTAACTATTAAAACCATTAAAACTTTACATGCTTAGGATACTGATTTGGATAACAACAACAACAACATACCCAATTGAATCCCACAAGTGGGGTCCGGAGAGGGTAGAATTGTACACAGACCTTCCCAGTATCTCGTAATAGAAGTAGAGAGGTTGTTTCCTGTTAACCCTCGACTCAACAACCCATAAGTAAAATAACAACATATTGCAAAGGGAACAGAAGGGGAAATAAAACTAAAAAATCGAAAAAAATAGAGCGACTATCTACGGAAAGCACATGTCAATATGTAAATACGATAAAATCAACACACATTTGATAAACATCAATCCCACCTACCCTTGCTACCTCACTAAACCTCTAGATCACCCATCCACCTAACCCTACCAACCAATCAGCCTGCTACTCTGATTCGCGACCTCCACTTCTTCCTATCTAAGGTCATGTCCTTGGTTAGATCCAGATTTGCCATATCTTGTCTAATCACCTCCCCCCAATACTTCTTCGTTCTACCTTTACCTCTCCGTGTAGCTCCCAAAACCTACCTCTCGCACCTCCTAATCGGTGCCTCGGCACTTCGTCTCCGCACATGTCCAAACCATCGCAGTCTCGCTTCCCTCATCTTATCAGCCATCGGTGCCACCTCCAGCTTCTCCCGAATGATCTCATTCTTAATCTTATCCCTCCTTGTGTGACCACACATCTATCTCAACATCCTCATCTCTGCGACATGCATCTTCTAAATATGTGCATTCTTTATTGGCCAACACTCCACCCCATACAACAAAGATGGTCTAACCACCATTCTATAAAACTTACTTTTGAGTTTAGGTGGTATCTTCTTGTCACACAACACTCTTGAGGCAAGCCTCTATTTAGTCCAAGCTACCCCAATACGATGTGTGACATCATCGTCGATTTCACCACTACTCTAGATGATAGACCCAAGATATTTACAGTTTTCCCTCTTGGGGATATGTTGAGTGGCCAGCTTCACATCAGTGTCTGTTTCCTCCCTCGCAACACTGAATTTGCACTCCATGTATTCTGTTTTGGTCCTGCTTAGTTTGAATCCTTTTGACTCCAACGCGTGTCTCCAAACCTCCAACCTATCATTAACTTTAGTCCGAGTCTCATCAGTCAGTACTATGTCATCTGCAAATAGCATACACCATGGAACCTCCTCCTGAATAGATCATGTCAGCTCATCCATCACTAGGGCAAACAGGAAAGGGCTTAACACCGATCCTTGATGGAGTCCTATCTCAATAAGAAAATACTCTGAGTCTCCTCCCACCGTTCTTACCCGAGTCTTGACTCTATCGTACATATCCTTAATCGCCCTGATATATGCCATTGGGACACTTTTCACCTCTAGACACCTCCATAAGACATCCGTTGGAACTTTGTGATAGGCCTTCTCAAGATCAATGAACACCATATGAAGGTTTTCCCTATACTTTTCCACTAATCTTCAGACAAGATGGATCGCTTCGGTAGTCGACCGCCCCGGCATGAATCCAAACTGATTTTCCGAAATAGACACTACTCTTCTCACCCTCATCTCCACCACTATCTCCCAAACCTTCATAGTGTGGCTTAACAGCTTGATACTCCTGTAGTTGTTACAATTTTGAATATCCCCTTTGTTCTTGTACAACGGCACCATCGTACTCCTCCTCCATTCATCAGGCATCTTGGTAGTCTTCATAATAATATTGAACAGTCTAGTCAACCACTCTATGCCATCCTTGATCATGTTCTTTCAAAAATCTACCGAGATCTCATCTGGATAAGTATAATATTTAAAAACAGAGTGAAAAAAAAGATAAAAATTAATTTTTTGTTGCTACGAATAAGGAGTACTTGTATATTGTTTGTATAGGTCAAAAACGTGTTTGTAGGTTGGAAGATTTTTTTTAGTGGAAAGATGGTTTACAATTAGAAAAAACGTTTGTAGGAAATGGATAAGTTTTAAAATTACTTTCACTTTGATTTATTATTTAGTACAATTATAAATAATTAATTAATTTAATTGTACGAAAAATATATAAAGTCTACTTTATTATTAGAAAAATACATATCAAAATTCGAATTTGAAAAAACTACTATTGTGTTGTTGCTGTGGTGATAATTTGTTATTTTCATTTTTTTACTTAAAATTTGTATTGAAATATTTTTTTAACAAAATATATTAAATAGATAATTACCAATCACCAATGTGTTTTAAATTCAGCGTTCTCCAATTTAATTTTTATATTTTAAATTAATATTATTTTTTTCAAAGTTTTTCAATTTGTTTAGAAGTTTGAGTTTTGTGGGTAGTTTTTGAAACTCTAAATTTTGCTGAACATGTGTTTATCTTTAAAATAAAGATTAATTCATTATTGAAATAGTAACTATCAAAACTATAGTTTTTTATCATTTTGTAATTTTCAAAATTACAGAATTATAATATTTTAAAATAAGGAAAAATTACAAAAATACACAACTTATAGTTTACATAATTTCATATAATCCCGACTCTTTTAAAAAATTACAAAAATCTCCTAAATGATACAAACTGCAATACCTATTTGATACAAATTAAAATCCCTACTTCTCTATGTATCATAGTTAAAATCTTTAATGCTCCTAACTTTTCTACATGTATCACTGGTTTCGTTTTTTGTATAAAAAAGAAGGGATTTTTGGTAATTTTGAAAAAAGTTGGTATTAGTTGGAATTAACTCTAAAAAGTATGGGATTTGTAATACCCCAATTTTTTTTAACTAAGATTGAGCCATCCTTCATATGATATAGGATCTTAATTGATAATTTTTAATTGAGCATAGATGTTAAAGGCAATTTCTTAGTGTGGAATAGAATTGGAGATGATAAAAGGTCTTAGTGTAGAGGCAATTTCTTAAGATTTTATAAAAGTTAGACGGACCAATGACTTCTAGGTTGAATATTCATGCTAGGACCAATTCCTAAGTATTTAAAATATATTAGCTGTGATTTAGAGTCAAAAAAGATCTTTTACATCAAGTCAAGTCCAAAGAATTTCCACCGACTAAGTTTTCGTATGAGTTGATAGAAAGGTAATATTCAAATGACCATATCTCCTAAAGTAAAATGAGTTAGGTGACCCATAATATATCAAATTAAAGATCTTTAAATTAGCTTTCCAACGCATCTTATTTCGCTTTAATCAGAGTTCGGAGTAAAAGTTATGGCCATTTTACTGAAGACCTACAGAGCTGCTTGAAGATCCGCGATGGCTCCGCGTCGCGGACCTTACACGAACCTTTTTTGGATAAGCTAAATGACGTCTTTTTATTTTATTTTAAGAGTACTATTATTCTCAAACCTTTGGGGGT
The DNA here is from genome assembly GCA_029948455.1 of Solanum rostratum. Lineage (NCBI taxonomy): Eukaryota > Viridiplantae > Streptophyta > Magnoliopsida > Solanales > Solanaceae > Solanum > Solanum rostratum. The sequence goes on from CM057051.1 coordinate 27,276,475, forward strand.
CTATTTAAGGTCCCAAAACGCATAAAACGTCAGTTTTCATAATTAACATCCTTTCCTTCACTCATAAACATAAACGTTCAAGAATCATCAAGAAAGTCATCATGTTAGGATCAACTTTCAAGATTCATCATCAAGGTGAGTTATTCTTCATAAATTTTAACCTACCCAACCTAAATTTATTCATCTATTCATGAATCCTTAATAGAATCTTAAATCATAACCTAGGGTTTCGAGAAAACGAAATCAAGAATTTCAAGAAAGGATTTCTTGATTCTTTTTTTCCCAAGAATTAGGGTTCTTCATCAAGAATTCTAAAGATTCTGAGTCATGAATTCAAGAATCAAAGAAGATTCCTTCAACCAGTGTCCTTCCAAGTTCTTTCACTTTAAAAGGACTACCAAGATCAAAGATTTCCTCCAAGAAAGCTAGTATTCATCGAATTTCAATGGTAATGTCAATTTTCCAAGTTTGTAAGGCTACCTAAAGCATTGGACTATGTTCATCCATGCACCCTTTCGTCTTCTTGAGTCATGATCATGAGTATAAATCACATGTTTTAAATCCTGGGATTTATTGAGTCCTAAATTCTTGTACATGTTGGAGTTTTCATGAATTTATTTGAGTCAATTTATGAGTTGCATCGTTATTATCATGAAATATGAATGTTATTTGAATGTTTGATACTCTAACCCTAAATTTAGTATTTTCTTACTTATGTTCTGAATTGAGAAGTATGAATTTAAATCTTCTAAACCCATGAATTGAACCTGGAAAGTTTATTTTCTTGTTTCATACATGTATATAGAGAATACCTATGTTATCTTATGAGCTGAGTTTGGATAATATGATGTTCTTGACCGAAATCATTGGGAGTCTTGCATGGTATGAGCTAGAGTCATGAGTTGCATTGCATAAATGATGGCCCCGAGTTATTAAGTTATTAAGACACTGAGTCGAGTTGTTGAGAATTGAATTGACTTATTTGAGATGAGTCAAAGAGAAGAGTTTGAGTTAATTTCTATGAGCACATTTTAGTCTTGAAAGGAGTATTGAGCACCGAGTTGGGTGATTGAGGAGCACCCCAGAACTACGTTGCCAACGTAGGATGGTCGCACAGGGAAATCCTGGTGGCCCATGTCCCAATAGATGGATATTTTCTTTGGATCCAAGAGAGAGGGGTAGAGGTTGATATTCTATTCCTTGGCAAGTTTAGGGAGGACGTGGCAACGACACCTTTTCGTTGTACATCACCAAAACTTATGGTGGGGTGGAGCGTTGTCGGTTAGAGGAACTTCCAAGCAACACTTGAGTTGGGCTTATCATGATTTTCAAACTGAGTTGCATTAAACACTAAGTCAAATTTTAAAGCATGATTTTAAACTTTAAACTTACATCGTTTATTTGAGTTAAGATATGAGATGAGGAAAAACATAATTTTAAACTTTAAACTTGCATCATTCATTTGAGTTGAGATATGAGATGAGGAAATGCATGATTTTAAACTTTAAACTTGCATCGTTCAATTGAGTTGAGATATGAGATGAGGAAAAACATGATTTTAAACTTTAAACTTGCATTATTTATTTGATATGAGACATGAGATGAGGAGTTGAGTCTTAAGTCGAATCGGTTGATTGAGTTTGAGCCTTACTTGTTTCTTGTGCCATCTTACATACTATAGATTTCACGTATTGATGCCACTCACTGCTGCGTCATTTCATGATGTAGATACATGTGATAGAGCACTTCAGCGGGCACACCATTGAAGTTCAGAGTTCCTGAGTTCCAGAGTTGGTGAGCCCTCCTTGTTCTCTGGAGGAGCCTTTATTTTGTTTGATTAGTTACTTCTGTTTTCTTTGAGTTGGGTAGCATGACTTGTCATGGTACCATCTAGATGTTAGAGGTAGAGACTTCATAGACATTGAGTAGAGGATGTTGAGTATTGTTTTTCCAAACTCTTGTTTATTGTAAATTCTCTTTTATTAAAGATTTGGTTTACTTACTTTACAGTCTTTTCTTGAGCATGTTTCTTTCGCTGTCGAGTATGATGTGACGATGAGTCCAAGTGGTTCATTTGGGAACTAGCAATAGTCTCTGAAAGTCGGTCATGCCAAGGGTATCCTCCCGGGGCATGACAGGATTTGTATAAGTTATACTTAAATAATAATTCAAGTTTAGATTTCTAATATTAATTTTAATTTTTTAAAAAATTAAAATTTGAGGATATTTATGGTGCTAACACATAGACGTGGTCATCTCTGTTATTATATAGATAAAAAGGGTGAAAAGTCACAATAATAGTAAAAATTAGATATTTACTATATTTCAGTTTTTTTTAAAATATAAAAACGTGCATGTTTGCTTGTGAGTTAGTGGGGATATGGATGGGCAAGCAACGTGCAGTTAATATTTTTTTTTTCTTGGTTAGTTTTACTTTTATTAAAATTAATATTGATATATACTTTATGTACTAATCTAAATGGTAATAATAAATATATTTTTAATATTTTCAGTATATTATTTTATGTTTTGCTTTAGATTAAATTTTATTACTTTGACTAATAAGTAAATACCGTAATTTGGCTTTTTGAAATACGAAATTTTAAATATTTAATATTGATATTTCTTCCTTTAATTTTTTTAATGTTTTTCTACAAACAAACAGTAAATAATTTTGTCAATTGATAGTTTTTTAATCAAATTCTGTCAAATGGCAGATTTTATAAAGAAATATATAATTTTCTCGTAAACTGACAGTTTTTACTAAAAGAACTTCAAAATCTTAAATAATTCCTAGAAGATTAGTAAACTTGATCATTGTCTAAAATTAGATACTATTTTGTTAAATAAAAATTGTGTTTTATATCAAGAAGAAAATTGGGACTCTGTAAAGAAATACAACAATTTTTTTTAAATATTACAGTTTCATTTTCTTTTTGGCAAAAAAATATTTCTACTTTGCTCTAAAACTATACATGTGTTCAACAATTATTAAAACTTTTCCGTTTTGTGTAAAAGAAATACAATATTTTCTTTAATATTACGACTTCCATTATTTTAATATTTATACTTTGTTATAAAATTATACCTGTGTACATGCTTTAAAACTGCCTTCTGTTTATTTTAAAAATAAATTTAAATTTAAATTTATGGAAAATTATAATTTATTGTTTAATATAATTATAAATAATTAATTTTAATTGTAGAAAAATCAAAATACATTACATAAAAATTTGAATACTAATTACTGATGAATATGCTATAATCTTTTTCAACGTTAACGAAACATGATTAATAGGACTATTTTTTATTTTATTTTTTGAGAAAGATCCTTAATTAGTTACCTCAATTATAGAAATTTATCATAAAATTAATGCACACAAGTTTAAAACTAACTTTTATAATTGAAATAATTAATTGCAGTAATAATTGGAGACAAAAAGTGACTTTTGTTAAACAAAAATGTGTTTTACTTTTATTAATCAATTTTTAGAGTTTGGGAGAAACGTAATGGAAAGTTTTAAATCTACCATTTAAATTTTTATTGTAATTATAGAAATAAATTTTAGTGAAAAATGAAAAACATAAAAATATTTAGTTAGTAACTCAATTTTTATATTCATGTTTATTTGTATAAGTATAAATTATAGGGATCCCATACTATTTCATCATAATTCCCTAAAATCCCAACTCTTTTCGAAATTACTAAAAATACTAACTTTTACTTATTTTAATGATACTTGGTATCTAAATGTTGATACCTAAAACTGCATAACTGGCTTTTAAGGTTGTTGCGCTAAATTAGGGAAGCAACTTCCCCTTCTGATTTTGTGATCCCTCAATTACCGCTCAACGTTTCAGTTGCATGCCCCCTGTACTGTACAAACTGTGTTGTATCAAAATAATATATCTCTTAAAAATATAGGTAACAACGGTCAAATGCATACTTAAGTACTGTACCAACTGTACTGTATCAAAACAATATATCTCCTAAAATTCAGGTATCAACAATTAGATACATACCACTAATATAATAGGTAGGTATCAACATTCAGATACATGCCCCTGGACAATACGTGAAATATGTGCTTTACTTTTTCGACTTGCATGTCGTTTTCGAATTGGGGATCTTGAAGTTGACGCTACATCCTTCAATCTTTCTTCTTTTCCATGTGCGATTTCACCGACCGACTCACCGCAGCCGTGGTGCTCGTCGACTTTGCTGTGTCAGCATCTTCTCCACTTTCAATCTCATTTTGGGTAAGTACCAGACTAAAAGATGGCAACGATTCCATTGTTGATTGACGAAATTGCAAAAATTAAAGGATAATTTTATTGATGAAAGCTAGTAATTGCTTAGAGATGTGGGACGATGGAAGTCGGCTAAGAGAGAGAAGTAAATGTTTGAATTTGAAATATTTATTTAAATAGAAAATATCAACTTACAGGAGAGAGAGAAATACAAAATTAAAAAAGAAAAATGAAAAGCGTATTTAAAATTGGAAATATGAGAAATTGAATTGTGATTGACATTAATTAGACTCCTACACAATAAAGTAGGAGTAATTATAGCTTTTTATAAAAATATTGATTCTTTAAGTATCAAAATTATAAGGATAATGATAAAAAATCAGGATTTTTGTAATTTTTATACAAGGTAGGGAATATTGAAGATTTCGATAAATAAAGTCTTGTAGTTTTGTAATTTACCCTAAAAAATAAGCCAAAATTATTGGGCTTAGCAGGCCAAATTTCTCAAAACCTGTCCTAAATTCTAATAAAAGTTGGGCCTGCTGGGCCCATTCCCCTCTTGTTGCTGCTATGGGCTCTTAGTTCCATTTATCCCTGCATATACATTGAGTGTATATTCGAGGTATATCAATGTATACATACTAATTTTCGGCTTCTATGACCTGTAAGTTGACTCCTCCAGCTTGTATTCGCTCTTCAAAGCCAGGAAATGGGCGGAGCTGACTCGAAAGAAAGGAGACTTGGGCCTCCATGGTCCAAAAATGCGAAAATGGGGTCCAAAATGGACCCGAAGGGCATCACATGCAAAAGAGAAATAGAAAAAAAAAACTTAGTAATTTCGCGTTGGAAAACAAATATTATTAATAGATTAGTCAACCCAAAATTCTTAATGCACCTGTAATATTCATAGGGACACGACGTGGTATACTTATTGAAGATTTCAACACAAAATCAAGTGATAAATTCACTCACACAATTTTTGTATGCCAAAATGTGACACTCAATTTAACATGTGTCCGTGCTCGTAGAAGATAACAGTTACCAACATTCGAAATTCAAAGGGCGTTTCATCGAACACGTGGAAGACATGTAGTTTAATCATGATTTTAATAAAATAACACCCCCATTTCATCCCCAACAACATACAATAGGAAATTAAAATACCCAAAGATAAACAAATTAACTATAGCATTCAAAAATTTAGAAGGGGCATTTCACCGATTACATAGAGGGCATGCTGTTTAATCATGATTTAACAAAATAACACCCCCATTTCATCCCCAACAATATACAAGGAAATTAAAATACCCAAACATAAAAAAATTAATTATAGCATTCAAAAATTCAAAAGGGGCAACACATGGAGGACATGTTATTTAATCATGATTTTAACAAAATAACGCCCCATTCATCCCCAACAACATGAATAATTCCCTTTGTAATTAAACACCCATATCCAAACTAAAAGGCGAGCAAGGTTAGGATGGTCACAAGCTAGAGTATTTCAAATAGACAAATAATGCACAGATGAAACACACAACAAATGATCAAGATAGTAATACATATAACTAGAGTAGGAACTAATAAAGTAACAAGCAACTATGGTCATTGATTACTCTCTGTGCTTAACATTAATCACTAAGCAAACCATAAACTAAACCAATACGAAACATATAGGTTCACAACATCAGTTTTAATATTGGACGAGCATGAAACATATTTATGATAAACTAACAGGAAGCTAAATCGCGGGAGCCACGATAACCAACGCTAACAGAACTTAAATGATGGACCCATTGTTGAAACCAACTCAGCAAACACGCATAAGGATTCAAACGACAACAAACGCAGCAGACAGGCATCTCGAAGCAAATTCGTATTTTAACAATATTGTAAAAGAATGGCAGACAGTCATTAACTAAGAGTTAGCAACACGAACCAGAAAAAATAGAAAAAAAAGAAGAAGAAAAAAGATTTTACCTTTTTCGGAGCAGCAAACTGGGCCGACGAGTTTTAGTCGACGACTTTTGCACCATAACAGGACCTTGCTTGCGTGTTTCTTGAGCTTGAGAAATCTGAAGCTAAATAGAATGAACTTTCTGGAGCTTAGTTTTAGAAGAACGAAATTTTTCAAGTTTCTCTTTCGAAAATCAGGAATGCCCCCCCCCCCCCCAAAACCAGAAATAGAAGAACCGTATATAAAGCCCCAAAAAGGGCAACATTGGGAGGGAAAACAGTGGGGAAAAATCGGAAGTTCGAGTCCGATTCCCATTCAAATTTTGAAATGGTTAAGGGGAAAAAGTAGAGGGGAGTACGTGTGTATTGTTGCTTGTCGTTTGGCCTGAAGACTGCTGGGTACAACGTCCTTGGTCGTCTGTTGTGCAGGGAGGAAGAAGAGGCAGAGAGAAGAGGGAAGAGAGAAAGGGAGAGGGGGGGAGGGGGGTGTGTAGGAGAGTATATTGGAGAGTTGGACCGGGTCGGGAAGGAATTGTTGGGCTGGGGAGAGGAATTAAAATTGGGTATTAGGATTTGGGTATAATATTGGGTTGGGATTAAAAAGAAAAGATTGGAAGAGTGGACTTGGGAATTGGGTGGGCTGGTTTAGGGGAAAAATTGGGCTCAGAAGAGTATTGGGATTTTAGGCTTAGGAAATTGGGTTGATATTAAGATTTTATATAAAGAATGTAAAGTTTTAAAAAAGATTCATTTTAAAACAAATCATTCAAATTTGTATTTTTAAATGTTTGTATTCAAATAAATTTTTAAATGGTTATATCACTATAATTTTAAGTAATTATTTAATAAAATTAATTTTTTAAAATTTTTTGTTTTTCGAATTCAATATAATTACAAATTATGAAATTTAAATAGGGGAATTTATTTTTCCATGATGCAATAACTTAGTAGAAATTCAATCTTGACACTCTTCACTTAAGTCATAAGTTATAAATTCAAACATGTTAAAATAAAAAAATTATATCAAAGATATCTCATTTCTATAAGTTAGATAAGAGTTTTATGAATCTTTACAGAAAAGATAGAAAAACATAAATAACATTTCTTAACACATCTTACTTTCCACAACAATACTTCTTAAAGGCCATGAAATATGATAAAGCAAAATTCCATTAAAAAAAAAATACAAACTTATATAATTTATATAATTTTAATGTACATGAAATTGAAGCATAATGCTTCGCTATCTTTGTCACCTTTCAGGATTTAGCAGAATGTTATCCGTGAATCTGAGAAAGAATCTTTCTAAATTAGGCACACGTGTAATCATATACAATCAAATGTTACTGGGTTTCAACTCAATAACTGCATAAATGTAGCAGATTTTGTGGCGTAATATAGTAAAACTTTTAACTTCAATTATAAATTTTATCTTGATTTTGTTATTTCACGTATACCTTTAATCTTGTAATCGTTATCATAATGATAAATAAGCACAACCGACTAACAAATGATGATGAATGAAAAGTTACTTATGCGTAGCTGAAATTTATGTGTGCGAGGCATCCTCACACATCAAAGTTGAGATGAACATGCAAATGCATAAACAAAAATAGCGTGTTCACTGCCATGAATTACTTCGTCTTCACAATTCGTCATTTCTATATCATCAATTTCTGCTTTTTCCTGCATATCAAAACTATTAAATTTTGTGTTAAAATACACAAAAGTATTGTGATTGTTTTACTTGTTATGTTGATTGCATAACAAACCCATGTGTGGAGGTAATTTTCATTATTCACCTATTTGAATTCGTATTGGAAGAATTAGTTTTAGAGGGTGTGGAATAAGAGATTTTTTTTTAAAAAAAGAAGAAGAAGAAGAAGTGGGTCATAAGATAAGGTGTTCTGTAAAGATAAGGTTAATTATTTTTTGAAATTTAAATTTAAATTAATTCTTCAGGTATTTTGTCAGTGATCATTTTGAGTTTTTTTTTCAAAGACTTCGGTTCTATCTATTTTTTTACACAAAATTATATTTCAAAGTACCTATGATTTAGGAGCATTTTTTCACCCAAATATAAATAATACAGTTACTCGTTTAATGTGTCCCTATGATTTAGGATTTTTTTTTTAGAATTTATTTGTAACACTTAGTATTATGTTTAAATATAAAATAATAATTTACTATTGACAAATGACATAGTACTGATTGATGAGACCCGGACTAAAGTTAATGATAGATTGGAGGTTTGGAGTCATGCTTTGGAACCCAAAGGGTTCAAATTGAGTAGAACCAAAACAGAATACATGGAGTGCAATTTTAGTGTTGTGAGGGATGAAGCAGACACTGATGTGAGGCTTGCCACTCAATCTATCTCTCCAATAGAGATAACTTTAAGTATCTTGGGTCCATCATCCAGAGTAGTGGCGATATCGACGATGATATCACACACCGTGTTGGGGCAGCATGGACGAAATGGAGGCTTGTCTCAGGAGTAGTGTGTGATAAAAAGATACCACCTAAGCTTAAAAGGCAAGTTTTACAGAATGGTGGTTAGACCATCTTTGCTACATGGGGTGAAGTGTTGGCCTATTTAAAATTCACATGTTCAGAAGATGCAGATTGTGGAGATAAGGATATTGAGATGGATGTGTGTACATACCAGGAGTGATAGGATGAAGAATGAGATCATCCGAGAGAAGCTAGAGGTAGCTCCTGTGGCTGACAAGATGAGGAAAGCGAGATTGCGTTGGTTTGGACATGTGTAGAGAAAGAGTATCGATGCTCCTGTTAGGAGGTGCGAGAGGTTGGATTTAGAGGATACACGGAGGGGTAGAGGTAGGCGGAAGAAGTATTGGGGAGAGGTGATCAGACAAGTTATGGCGAAACTTCACCTCACCGAGGACATGAACTTAGATAGAAAAGAGTGGAGGTTGCGTATTAGAGTAAACGACTAATAGGTTGGTAGGGGTAGGTCGATATATGATTTGGTGATAGTAGGGTAGTAGGAGTAGTGATGTCTTTACATTGTATGTTGCCATTATATTTTTTAGTTTTAGCGTAGTTACATTACTTTATATCTTGTGTTGTCATTTTTCGTTTTGTTATGTTAAATTTGTCGTATTTGCATACTTTCATGTGCTTTTCCTGTCTTTCCCCCTTTAATATCTAGTTTATTGTGCTTTGATAACGTTCAAACATACTCCTTTTTACAGAATATGGACGATCGTTAGCAGTATATTTACCCAACTAAGAGTCGGGGTCGATCCCACAGGGAATAGGTTGAAACAACTTTACTAGTTATCCTATTTCGATCGTTGGTTCTATTTCCAGAAAACAAACAATGCGAAAGAGTAAAAATGGGGGGTTTTTGAACTAAGACCCTACTATGAGTATGAATGCAGATAAAATAAACTAAGGCTTAGACGGTCTAATGATAACCTAGGGTTGCAGTCCCCATGACATATAACTATTAAGCATTTAACGTCGGGTTTATTATTCTTTATATTGCATGCAAAATCTAGCGAGTTGGGTAACTTCTAGTTCACCTCTCGGTCCTTCCTAGAATTATGTCATTCATCTCCTTTCGGTCTCAGAATGTTTTCGATGCTAAACCTCGCTTTGGATTTCAGAAAACTATCACCTCTCGGTCTCAAGTTCTTTAGATACAAGCTAATCCCCAAGCCTAAGTGTACCATCCCCTCTCTGGCTCAAGTGACTTAAACGTAGGTCGATTGCCTTATCTACTGTTGTAATTCCCTTTTCCTAATCATTAATTTCCTTTCAGACAACTAACGAATACGGGCGAGTTCTCAATGCGTGCACTCATCAAGAAAGACTTTTAAGCAAAGGAAATCACAATACCTACAATACAAGTCTCAATTAAACCTTTCGTTTTGCCTATTTTATTAAGTCGTCATGGTTCCCACAACCCTAGTTGTGGGTCTAGATTATTGAACTTGCAAGGTTTGGAACAAGAATCATCATGTAATCCATGTTAGAAATCACTTGCAAGGGAGAAGAAATCAATTCTTAATTCACACGCCACAACGCAAAGCAAACAAGAATTAAAAACTCAAAACGATAATCACAAACTCACAACTACCATTGTTGGCTTTTTGCTTACTGTCCAGCGTAGGTGTAGAAGAGAAAATCTGGAAAAAGTTGCTTCCAAAGGTGCGTCCAGCAGCCCCCCAATTATGGGGTGCAAGATCTTCCCATAGAAATAAAACCTAGCTCTATTTATAGTCTTAAAACAATCCTAAAACGAGTAGGAAAAGTAAACCTAAACTAAGTAGGAAAAGAATCCTAATTGGACTTGGATTTCTTGTTGCAAACTGTCGCACGCTCCATGACACGTCCCGTGGTCCTCTTCACGCCCCGTGACACGGCCCGTGTCAAGTGTAACGGGCCGTTTGGCCTTACGTCTGGCTTTCTTTCCTTTCTTGCCGTCTAGGTGCTTCACACGAGCATCGTCACGGTCCGTGGCGTGCACCACGGTCCGTGCAAAAGGGTCGTGGTGAAGTATTCAATGTCGTTCCTGGAGGCTTCAACTGGACGGTCCGTTGCGCGACTCGTCAGCATCACCACGGGCCGTGAACATGCCCGTGGTATGTTCCCTTTCTCCTTTTTGGTTTCGTCTTGTTCCGTAGACTCTTGGATCCTTTGGTTACTGTGTTAGCACAATCCTCACCCCATCATATTGCTACATAACTGATCATGGGCAGCACACACTCCACACGCAACATTATCAACGCGTCTTGATTATTCCTCCGAGATAGCTTGTGACGTTTGCATCTTAATCTTTGTTGCTGCGTTATTGCTATCTTTCCTTGGTTTCCAGCCACACACAAGTATCATATGGTGTGTCTAGACCATCCACCAGCAGTGCTCTTCCACGATTTAGCCAATTTCAGCTCCAAATCACCTCAAATCAGTCCAACGCCCATAATTCCATGAAATCCTGCTTTTCCTTTAAAACAAACATAAAACGCATATTATTCTAACAAATGCGCTTAAGAACTCACAATAATTCTATGTATTAAGCGTCGTAAAAGTCGTATTTCCACGACTTATCATGCTTTTGAGTTTTTGAGACGAGAATTTCCACGAAACAACCTCTTTACCTCTATGAGGTAGTGGTAAGGTATGCGTACATTCTACTCTCCCCAGACTCCACTTGTGGGGTTCCACTGGGTATGTTGTTATTGTTGTTGTTGTACTATTTAATCCAATTGTATGTGGTGCTATCAATTCTTTTTTTTTATATATATATATATAACAAATAACAACAACATACTCAGTGGAATCTCACAAGTGGGGTCTGGGGAGGGTAGAATGTACACATACCGTACCACTACCTCATAGAGGTAAATAGGTTGTTTCCTGGGAACCCTCATCTCAAAAACCTAGGATTGTACCGTACCACTACCTCATAGAGGTAAATAGGTTGTTTCCTGGGAACCCTCATCTCAAAAACCTAGGATTGTATGCATATCTATCTATCTACCCCATTTTCTCAGAAATCGTTGTTCTTAAGTATTATGTTTTATTTATTTTTTTGTTTTCTAAAAAATAAAAAAATTATTTTGAAAGAGTAATTAATAACTAACCTAAGTAATTATTTTGATAAAATGCCAAATCACTTATTCATATAATGCCACGTGACTAAATGTCTAGGCTTTATTTTCTCTTATTAATAAAGTATAAAATATAAAATATAGATATAGATAGTAAATATATTCATAATATTTTCAGTATATTATTTAATATTTTGATTTAGATTAAATTTTATTAGATTGACTAATAATTAAAAACCGTAGTTAGGTTTTATAAAACAACAACAACATACCCAGTAAAATCCCACAAGTGGGGTCTGGGGGTAGTTAGGTTTTATAAAATACGAAATTTTAAATATATAATAATAATATTTTTTTTCTTTTCAAATTTTTTATTATTGAGTATGTGAGTATTATATATTATTTAGTAATTGAGTATTACGTCAAAATATTAGACTTAAGGCCTAAAAAGTTTATAGATAATGAGTGATCCCTTAAATGAATTCATTAGCAGTTTTAAAACTGTCTATTCAATAATTAATACTAATATCAATTAATATATAATAATGTTTTAGTTAGGATTCACGTCAATTTAAGAAAATTGATTTGTTTTTTTTTTTAAATTTTATATATTGCTTAAATACTTATTTAAAATTAGTTAAATACTATTTTTTAATTTTTTTTAAATTTAATTGTAAAAACTGTTTTATATTTGTATATTTTGTTTTTATAATTGTATTTATTATTTAAATGAACTAATAACTAATCTAACTATGCCACATGGCATATTTATAGGCCGCCACCTGAATATGATAGCTTTATCTTCTTCTTTTAATAATATATAAAAGATAGATATAGATAGATATACATTCTTTCTTTTTTTCATAAACTATATGAGACAAAGTTTTTATGTATATTTGTAAGATGTAAGTCCTTAATTTCTGCCTTGTTGTATATTCGTATGACATTTTACTGCTTAGTAATTTTTTTATACGGCTAATTGGAGTTTTTTTTTTGCAAAAATAGAAGTATTTAATTTTTTTAATGTACATTATCTTTTCTTTTGGTTTTGTAACCTGTTAGCAATAGGACTGTGTATCGATTGGTTTTTTAAGTTTATTTGTTTGACTTATTGGTTATCAATTTATAGATATGTTACATTATTATGAAATTATTAAGATAATGATGTATCAGTTATTGATCGATATCTATTCTGTTTGTCTTGAATATCTATATCTATATCTATATCTATATCTATATCTATATCTATATATATATATATATATATATATATATATATATATATATATATAATTATTAAAAAGAGAGGATAAAACCACCACATTCAGCCAACTGACAGTCTATGAATATGCCATGTAGCATCTTAGGACAAATAATTGGTTAGACTAGTTTTAGTGTACGTGCTTTGCACGTATGTTTAAAAATTATATATAAATAGTACTTTCCATTAAAATAAATACAATATTCATATAACAAAAATTAGATAAATGCTATTAATTTGATACAATAGTTTAATTTTATGAACGGGCAAAGATGAGAAGTTGATGCAATAGTTAATTTCAAAGTCTTAAATATTAGAAAAATAATAACATTTTTTTATTTTGTCCTGCATAGCCTAAACAATTATTTATATAGAATAGTCCTAAAACAAGAGTAAGTTCTAAATATAAAGAAATTGTAATTCAAAAAGTGAATCTTGAAACTAAATGAATAAAAGATAAAATAGCAAATTAAGAAAAATAATGAAAAGACGATTTTGTCTAAAGCAGAGTATTTTAATAAAGAGCAAAAAGTTCAAACAGCATTAAGAGCCTTCACTGTAACACCCCAACTTTTTTTTTCTAAGATTGAGTCATCCTTCATATGATAGGATCAATTCCTAAGTATTTAAAGTATATTAGATGTGATTTAGAGTTATAAAAAATCTTTTATATCAAGTCAAGTCCAAAGAATTTCTAGCGACTAAATTTTCACATGAGTTGATGGAAGGGTCAACTTTAAATTCCCATATCTCCTAAGGTATAATGAGTTAGGTGACCCATAATATATCAAATTAAATATCTTTGAGTTAGCTTTCCAACGCATCTTATTTTGCGTTAAACAAAGTTCGGAGTAGAAAGTTATGATCATTTTACTGGAGACCTGCAGAGCTGTCCGAAGGTCCGTGACGGCTCCGCGACGCGGACCTATCGGGAACCCTTTCTGGATAAGCTAACCGATGTTCCTTTATTTTATTTTGAGGGTACTTTTATCCTAAAGCCTTTGGGGGTCTATTTAAGGTCCCAAAACGCATAATACATCAGTTTCATGAGTCAAAACCCTCTCTTTCACTCCTAAGCATAAAACGCTCAAGAATCATCAAGAAAGTCATCAAGTTAGGATTAACTTTCAAGATTCTTCATGAAGGTGAGTTATTCTTCATAAGCTTTAAGCTAATTTCTCTATCTATTCATGAAATCCCTAATAGAATCTTAAATTATAACTTAGGGTTTCAAGAAAGCGAATTCAAGAATCCCAAGAAAGGATTCCTTGATTCTTCTTTCCATGAATTAGGGTTCTTCATCAAGAAACTCTAAAGATTCTAAGTCAAGAAGTCAAGAATAAAAAAGAAGCTCTTCAAACAATGTCTTTCCAAGTTCTTCTATTCTAAAAGAACTACCAAGGTCAAGGATTTTCTCCAAGAAATGAGTATTTATCAAATTTTGATTGTAATATCAAATTTCCAAGTATGTAAGGCTAAACTAAAAGCATGAGTTTGTTCTCTCATGTGCCCCATAGAGGTCAAAGATGAGTTGATGGTTGAAGAGTCTTTATGCATGAATACTTGAGAGTTTTTCATTGAAAAATTGATTTGAAATTACATGTTTTCTACGTTGATGATCATCATACTATTTGTTTTCTTGAAGTTAACATTTTTCATGAGATTTTGCATAACCTTACATGATTATTTGAAAAGCATGCATAATGAACTTAGGAGATGAGTCTAGAGCCTTGACGATGATGATGTTGTGATGTTGTGATTTTGTTTCACATTTGATGAGAGTCTTGATGATGATGTTGATGAGAATGATGTTTTATGATGTCTTAAAATTGGAAGTTTAATTTCTAAAAGAGTATCTTGAGTCCATGATGTTGATGTTGATGTTATGAGTTGAGGTACTATGTCCCTCTGGGACCGATGTTGATGTTGAGGTTTTATAATATGTCCCCATGGGACTGATGTTGATGTTGAGGTTTTATACTATGTCCCTCTAGGACCGATGTTGATGTTGAGGTATTATATCATGTCCTTATGTGACTGATGATGATGTATGATGTCCCTATGGGACTGATGATGATGATGTTTTATGAGCATGTCGAGTTCTGGAAGAAGTATTGAGCAGCGAAATGGGTAGAGAGTGAGTCCCACTCAAACCCATTAACTACGTGGCCCGCGTAGGAAGAGAGGATTGAACCGCAATGCGGATGGCTCCTATCTTGTCCCAAAAGAGGACTGATGTTTTTTCTTGTGGATCCACTGATGTGATGTCCTTTACCCCGGGCAGGGTATTGGATGGATGTGGTAACGACATCGCTTCGTTGTATCATCACTGGCTCATAAGTGATGGTTGTCGGTTAGAGAAACTCCCAGTTAGGTTCCATTTTGATAGAACTCTGATGTTGATGTTGATGTGATGTTTTGAGTCGAGTTCCCTGAGTTGAGTTGATGTTGATGTTCCCTGAGCGGGGATGATGTCGATGTTCCCTGAGCTGAGTTGATGTCGATGTTCCTTGAGTTGAGTTGAGTTGAGTCGAGTTTCCTTGAGTTGAGTTGAGTCGAGTTGAGTTGAGTTGAGGTAAGTCTGATGTATTGATGATGTATTGATGTGATGTTGATGGGTCATTGTCTACTCTTTATTCTTTCTTTAGATAGACATTTGACATTCTGATGGAGTATGATGTTGAGTTGATGTTATTCCTATATTATTCTACTTGTTTCTGTTTCACTCAGCTATTTTACATACCAGTACATTCCAAGTACTGATGTCCCCTTCTGGGACTGCATCGTTTTATGATGCAAAGGCAGGTATTAGAGATCATTGACAGGCGCTTCGTTGAGGATCTATTCGCATTCAGCTGATCGGTGAGACCTCCTTGTTTTCGGAGGATTTCCATATTATTTGCATCTAGTTTGAGTTGTACTTTATTTTTCTCGAGTTGGATAGCCATGACCTGTCATTGTACCATCTAGATGTTTGAGTTAGAGGCTTCATAGACACTGATTAGAGGATGTGATGTATTGTTTTTCCAACTCTTCTTTGTTGGAATTAACATTTTGTATAAAGACTTGATTTCTTTAATTATATTAAAGTCTTTTCCTTGAGGATGTTTCTTCCGCTGTTGAGTATGATGTGACGATGAGTCCAAGTGGTTCGCTTGGGGACTAGCAATAGTCTCTGAGTGCCGGCCATGCCAAGGGTACCCTCCCAGGGCGTGACAAACTTGGTATCAGAGCACAGAGTTCAAGTGTCCTAGGGAGTCTATGAAGCCATGTCTAGTAGAGTCCTTATTATTGGTGTGAAGCGCGCCACATCCATAATACGGAGGCTATAAGACATTAGGATAAGTTTCCCTTCTTTCTGATTCTGATCATGCGATAGAGCTATTTCCTAAGAAATCTACGATGATTCGTGCGTTTCTCTAAGCCGTTCGACTATGCCTCGTCCACGAGGTGATAGAGACAGTAATTTTCGAACTCTTACAGATGAGATCCTTTGAGATAAAGTAATCGGAATGGTAGAGAGACTGTCTAGGCTTAAGAGAAGCCGACTGAGATGAGAAGTTAATTGACTAGGAAGAGTGCACCATTAATCATATGAATCGTGCATTTGAGTTATCTCTAGGTGTGCCTAGACCCATTTGTTTTTCAAAACTATCTTCCGAGGTGACCCATGAGAGAGAAACTTATGTCTCTAAAGAGTTTGACGTTACCACCTTAGAGTGAGATGTGAGTTCTTATGAACCCCGAGTAGAATCGAATCATCCCAGAGTTAGAAGGATGATGATGGAAAGAAAGGGACGAGATGACAAGAGTGATGGCTGATTGAGGCTTGTAGTTAGAGTTAAGTATTTATTAGGTAAGTAATGATATGCTGAGTTGATTGCCATAAGTTTGATGAAAGAGTCATAAGTACTCTAGTGATTTTCATGATGAGGTATAGAGGAAGAGTTGTTAGAATGTGGTAGAGCATGCTCAAACTAGAAGGAAGTTATGTTGATGTGTTATAGTATTCATACTATTGATGGTGAAGTATAGATGTTGAATAGAGGAAAATAGTGCTATCAATGTGATAGATCTAAATTAGGCTTATGATTTTTAATTGTGAGTTCATGAGACTCATCGAGTTATGAGGTTAGACAGATAAGAAGAGGCTTGAGATATGTATCCAAGATTGTGTAAAGATGTGTGAAGCTCTAAGTTATGACTGCTATAAGAATCTAGATAGTATATTTGAGTTATCGATGTGGAGTAGGCTGATGTAAGTAATCGTATTCATCATGAGTAACTAAGTTGATTCGGGGCTTATCAATAAATGATGATGAGTTTCCATGATAGACTAATTCTTATGCAATTAAATTTATGGGAGCACAAAAGTTGAGCGCCAGCAGGCAAAAGAAGAGGTTAGATTGTGAGAGTTATGAGAAGTGGTTATGTACGCCATAAGAATAGCAAATATAGCGATTTACATAGAGTCTGGAAGGAGCTAAGAGTGATAGAGTTGAAAAACGTCCGAGTGGCTAGTTATATGTATGCGACTATAGCATAACAGAAGAGTTTAAGATATTCTTGTGGATAGTGATTCCTTGACCATGTGGAGGTATATGCTTACAGCCTAGTAGAGGAAATCGAGTTACAAACTTAGTAATGACCTTGAGAGCTAAGGAAGAGTTGATGTAAGGCCCAGTAAAATTACCAAAGCACCCCTAGAGGAGAGATGTGTGCATAACACGTCTTCCGATGCTCGAATGGCGAATCCGAGGCCGGATTTGTGATCAGCACAAAAATTTGAGTGGGGGAAAGGCTTCGGTAGATTTTTAGAGTGACCGAGTGAAAAGATAATTTTTCGTTCTGAAACAAGAAACAGTGAAGGTTCGCGACAGAGTCGCGTCGGGACTTATCGCGGAGAGGGACTTGCATTTTTTTCAAAACTTTTTGACGGATCGGGAAAACTCATTCAGAAATATTTTGCAGAAAATGTACTGTTCGCGACCAGTCCGCGTCGCAGACTGAGTCACTTCGAGGCTGGAAATTTCTAAAATTATTGAGGGGCATTCTGGTCCATTCCTAACACCTTATAAACACCCTATATGGCTAATATAAGTTGTTTTAACATGAAAAGGGTCTAAGACCCCATTCTAAGTCCTTTTCTAACAATTGAATAAGACTAGGGCTTGAGAGAAGAGGAGAAGAGCTTGAGGTAGACAAATTCAAGAGTGAATGAGAGTTCTTAATTCTGATGATGATGTGATGCCATTTCCTTTTAAGGTTATAGATGAGGAGGAGGCATTAGAGAAATTGTGAGGAGTCTAATAAATAGGTAAAATCACATTAGTATCTCCCGTGATAAGAGTTCATGCGATCGAGGGTGTGAGCTGCTATGATAGGCTTAAATATATGGATGTTATTATGCAAATGTATTAGAGTGATGAGGACGAGAAGTATTTTCTAAGTACAAGTTACTATGGAGTGAGAGTTCTTGATTCTGATGTCATCTTACGCGTGTACTGGCCTTCGGCTTATTATGCTGTCATTGATGGTATGATGTAGAGTATCGAGCTTTAGAGGTATAATCATGCTTATTTTGCATGGAAAGGTAGTAGTTTGGGGGTTTCGTCAAAGGGGGAGATGGTGAGTTTCTCCACGTCCAAATAGTGATGTTGATGATAGTAGACTGAGAGTGAGGGTGGATGAGAAGGAGTGAATGTATCCTCATTGTGAGATCAGTTTTAAACTGGTATCATGTAGGGATAGAGGTAGGGAGGAGGAAAGAGATGAGATCGTATGATGCACAATAGGTACGTAAGAGTATGTTGATGTGACTTTGAGTGAGAGCTCATTGAATGGTGGAGGTAGAAGTGACAAGTAGGCTTGAATTGAAGAAGAAGAGGTGGTTAGGTGGAGGTTTGAATAAGAGCTATGAGTTTGCATTGATGGGGTAAAGTGCCATGAAAAAAGAGCACAATTGAGGTGGGGACTTGAGCATGAGAGTCTCCTCAGAGTCTTATTTATACGATGTTCTTATTCTTGATTTGAGTTGACGGCTTCCTTCCTAAGTTCGAAGAACAGATTGACGAGGTTTCTAAATGATTAGAGTTGATTGACTAAAGACGTTCCATTCGTGCATGATGAAGAGAATGTAAGATGTAATTTACTTACTCTTGATTTAAATTGAGTTCTCTATTTCTGAGTGATGTGTCCATTCTTGAGTCCGAATGGAGATGGTTTAAGATTGATGAGTAGTCGAGGGTTTGATTGATTGAGTGAGTTTTGAGAAGAGTTCGGATTCTTATTCGTGCCTTGATGTCTACCTTTACTCATCATTCGAGGACGAATGATCCCAAGGGGGAAATAATGTAACACCCCAACTTTTTTTTACTAAGATTGAGTCATCCGTCATATGATAGGATCAATTCCTAAGTATTTAAAGTATATTAGATGTGATTTAGAGTTATAAAAGATCTTTTATATCAAGTCAAGTCCAAAGAATTTCTAGCGACTAAATTTTCACATGAGTTGATGGAAGGGTCAACTTTAAATGACCATATCTCCTAAGGTATAATGAGTTAGGTGACCCATAATATATCAAATTAAATATCTTTGAGTTAGCTTTCCAACGCATCTTATTTTGCATTAAACAAAGTTCGGAGTAGAAAGTTATGACCATTTTACTGGAGATCTGCAGAGCTGTCCGAAGGTCCGCGACGGCTCCGCAACGCGGACCTATCGCGAACCCTTTCTGGATAAGCTAACCGACGTTCCTTTATTTTATTTTAAGGGTACTTTTATCCTGAAGCCTTTGGGGGTCTATTTAAGGTCCCAAAACGCATAATACATCAGTTTCATAAGTCAAAACCCTCTCTTTCACTCCTAAGCATAAAACACTCAAGAATCATCAAGAAAGTCATCAAGTTAGGATTAACTTTCAAGATTCTTCATGAAGGTGAGTTATTCTTCATAAGCTTTAAGCTAATTTCTCTATCTATTCATGAAATCCCTAATAGAATCTTAAATTATAACTTAGGGTTTCAAGAAAGCGAATTCAAGATCCCAAGAAAGGATTCCTTGATTCTTCTTTCCATGAATTAGGGTTCTTCATCAAGAAACTCTAAAGATTCTGAGTCAAGAAGTCAAGAATAAAAAAGAAGCTCTTCAAACGATGTCTTTCCAAGTTCTTCCATTCTAAAAGAACTACCAAGGTCGAGGATTTTCTCCAAGAAATGAGTATTTATCAAATTTTGATTGTAATATCAAATTTCCAGGTATGTAAGGCTAAACTAAAAGCATGAGTTTGTTCTCTCATGTTCCCCATAGAGGTCAAAGATGAGTTGATGGTTGAAGAGTCTTTGTGCATGAATACTTGAGAGTTTTTCATTGAAAAATTAATTTGAAATTACATGTTTTCTACGTTGATGATCATCATACTATTTGTTTTCTTGAAGTTAACATTTTTCATGAGATTTTGCATAACCTTACATGATTATTTGAAAAGCATGCATAATGAACTTAGGGGATGAGTCTAGAGCCTTGACGATGATGATGTTGTGATTTTGTGATTTTGTTTCACATTTGATGAGAGTCTTGATGATGATGTTGATGAGAATGATGTTTTATGATGTCTTAAAATTGGAAGTTTAATTTCTAAAAGAGTATCTTGAGTCCATGATGTTGATGTTGATGTTACGAGTTGAGGTACTATGTCCCTCTGGGACCGATGTTGATGTTGAGGTTTTATAATATGTCCCCTTGGGACTGATGTTGATGTTGAGGTTTTATACTATGTCCCTCTATGACCGATGTTTGATGTTGAGGTATTATATCATGTCCTTATGTGACTGATGATGATGTATTATGTCCCTATGGGACTGATGATGATGATATTTTATGAGCATGTCGAGTTCTGGGAGGAGTATTGAGCACCGAAATGGGTAGAGAGTGAGTCCCACTCAAACCCATTAACTACGTGGCCCCGCGTAGGAAGAGAGGATTGAACCGCAATGCGGATGGCTCCTATCTTGTCCCAAAAGAGGACTGATGTTTTTTCTTATGGATCCACTGATGTGATGTCCTTTGCCCCGGGCAGGGTATTGGATGGATGTGGCAACGGCATCGCTTCGTTGTATCATCACTGGCTCATAAGTGATGGTTGTCGGTTAGAGAAACTCCCAGTCAGGTTCCATTTTGATAGAACTCTGATGTTGATGTTGATGTGATGTTTTGAGTCGAGTTCCCTGAGTTGAGTTGATGTCGATGTTCCCTGAGCGGGGATGATGTCGATGTTCCCTGAGCTGAGTTGATGTCGATGTTCCTTGAGTTGAGTTGAGTCGAGTTTCCTTGAGTTGAGTTGAGTCGAGTTGAGTTGAGTTGAGGTAAGTCTGATGTATTGATGATGTATTGATGAGATGTTGATGGGTCATTGTCTACTCTTTATTCTTTCTTTAGATAGACATTTGACATTCTGATGGAGTATGATGTTAAGTAGATGTTATTCCTATATTATTCTACTTGTTTCTGTTTCACTCAGCTATTTTACATACCAGTACATTCCAAGTACTGATGTCCCCTTCTGGGACTGCATCGTTTTATGATGCAGAGGCAGGTATTAGAGATCATTGACAGGCGCTTCGTTGAGGATCTATTCGCATTCAGCTGGTCGGTGAGACCTCCTTGTTTTCGGAGGATTTCCATATTATTATCATCTAGTTTGAGTAGTACTTTATTTTTCTCGAGTTGGATAGCCATGACCAGTCATGGTAACATCTAGATGTTTGAGTTAGAGGCTTCATAGACACTGAGTAGAGGATGTGATGTATTGTTTTTCCAACTCTTCTTTGTTGGAATTAACATTTTGTATAAAGGCTTGATTTCTTTAATTATATTAAAGTCTTTTCCTTGAGGATGTTTCTTCCGCTGTTGAGTATGATGTGACGATGAGTCCAAGTGGTTCGCTTGGGGACTAGCAATAGTCTCTGAGTGCCGGCCACGCCAAGGGTACCCTCCCGGGGCGTGACATTCACGCTTTTAATCTAGTACAGATTATACACGTATACGTTTAAAAACTTTATATTAAATAAAATGCCGTTTATTACTTTTTTTTTAAATTTTAAATAGCCTAAGTGATGGGGTTGATTTTTATTTTGAGATTTTTTTATTTTCATTTAAAAAGAAAAATAACGATTTATTAAAGTGTAGTTTATTCATACAAAGTGACAATTTCATATATATATATATATATATATATATATATATATATATTACTCTTTATAATAAGTGACACTTTGGTGGACGACCAAGGGCACTTTGGTAATTTCTCCTACCTACCGGGGGCACTTTCGTAATTTTTGTACCTTCAATCTCCACCTAAAGTTCATGTTAAAAGCTTGACACGTGTAATTGCTTCACTTTCTTCTTCCATACAGTTTTCCCCTTTGCACATAACCACGCTAAGCCATTTGAGCCTAACATCAATAGCTTCCTTGGTAAGCTTTGATTTTCCGATGTCTTCAGGCGACATCTTAGCAAGATCTTGAATACCATTTCCGTGAATGACTTCATATGTTCACTTCCGACATTTTATGCCTGCAAATAGGCATCCAATGGTGATAACAACACGCGCGTCATATGCATCACATGTCCAGCACGGCCAAGGGCGTGCTCGTGCTTTTCCGATGTCCGGCGGCTTCTCCGTTTCTGCGCGGTCTTGATCCGCATGAATCGATCCACGCTGCTTGACCTCCGTCTTGTGGTTGTTCGTTCTTCCCTTTCCCCTTGCGCTCTTTCGGAATATAAAAGGATCTTCACCTTACTCCTTCGTCCTGTTTGGGTTTGCACAGCCTGGGCATTCCGGGGAACTGCGAAGGTGCGGATTTCTTCCCCTACTTCCCCTTTGTTGCGTCTGCAGAGGTACGACTTCTTTTCCCTTAGTTGAGCTGAGTTGCCTTTGATTTCGCTCAGTTTCTTTTTTCTTAGGGTTTATACTTTTTTCCATTTTATTTTGAAGTTTCAGGATAGGAGTTATTCACGGTGGTTTTTCCTCTTGGTGTTTACTGGTGGATTCTATACATACTTTGTGGTGCATGTCAAATGCGGTTGTGGGATCCGAAGGAAGAAACTTCGCACTACCAAGGTCTTTGATGAAATGTCCAAAACAACTAGGTAATTTTGTATTTCAATTTCCCCCTTTAATGGGAGTATCAGGAAAGAATTTCAAAATTTTAGACATATATAATTTCTTCTCCACCTTTTTCAAGTGTCTCTAAATTTCCTCGGCTATCTTTATGGTCTTCCGTCTCTACATATTGTGGTTTATTTTCAGGGAATTCTAATTTTTTATGCTTTTTGACTCTGCGTAACTTTTTCATCCAATTTATTTGTTTTTGGTTAATTTTTTACTAGATTTACATATTTTTCTTTGATATTTTGTTGTTTCCTTTAGCATTATACTTCAGCAGAGAGCTGTTTGAGTGCTTTTAAAGCTCCACTTGATCCAAGTACTGCTCTTGGTGGTTTCTCCGGTAATAATTACTCTGAGGTACCTCTTTTTCCCTTCGTGCATTAAATTCGTTATTCAAATAACTGATCATAATGTTGGTATAGGTTGTAACCTGATGATATAATGTTTCTGAGACAGGCTCTGCTTTCATTGTGACATATCCTATGAATAATTTGCGTTAGAGTTGCAATTCTTATGGATCTGCTTTAATTTTGGGATATCAAGTGATACACACTACCTCAAAAATTTTGCTTAAATTTTGAGTTTTAATACTTGATTATCTTAGATGGATCCATTACTGCTCATAAAATCTTTTTTTTACTGTACCATGATGATAATACCATCTTGCATGTGGTGGTGTAAATGGAGAGAGAAAAATAGTAGATGCTTTGAGGATATCCCTATCTCAATCCAGAAAATCAAAAAGAATTGCATCAATACCATGTATTTTTGTTGTTAAGAAGAGGGTATAGAAGAAGCTCCAACATTTAATAGACATTTTAGGATCTTTGTAACTACTGCAACTTTCTACTGTTTTTTGGGCCTATAATTTTCTGGAGGTTTCCAGCATATCCTTACCGCCTAAGAACACAACTTTACATTTATCAAAATTACTGTACCATGCTGATAACCCCTATCTTTTCCTGCAGGCAATCACTTGAGCTCAGTGCTCTTGAGCTTTGGGATTGCTAAACAATGCACAAGGCAGGAGAAGTTTCTTAAGTACCTTAGGTCTGGATCAAACAATGTAGAAAGTGGTGAAATAGATATGTCTAAACTCTTTGATCTCATGGGGCCACTGGTACATGCGATAAACATGTATCAACAACAATTTCCTCCTTATCTCGAACGACAGTCTCATGATGCTAAGTCTCAGCCATCTCTGGTCTATCCAAGTGCTGCACTTCACCTATGGGAACTTCCTGTTGCTATTAATGAGGTCCTGGATCCTTGGATAAATGCTAGACAACCAAAAAAAGACAGTATTCCAGGTACATGCTCTTTGCTCCAGAAGATCCACTTGTTCGTTTTTGTTGTAAAGTGATTGGTTCTATATAATGTCTAATTCATATGCCCGCTTTTGGTTACAACTTCATTGCATATGATGACTGAGTTGCTTCTTTCCTTAAATTTATTTGGACCTCTTCCTCTCCTTCCTATTGTTGTATGTATCTGTGATTTAAAGAAATTTACCTCTGTTCCAAATTATGTCAAAAGCCACAAGCCAACCTGGATTTAGAAAGAGACATGCCTGCTCACTTCACCAATTGTATTTTAATTCCCTTGGTCTTTCTCCCTCTTTATGTGCTGTTTCTTATTCTCTAAAGTATCTCTCTTTGACAGATTTCCATGCTAGCAAAAAGGCGAGGTGTCATGGAAGTGAAGAAGAATATGAAATGGAAGATGACATATCGTTATTTCAGAATGATGAATGCCAATTTGATGATCTATGTGGTGATGACATTTTCAACAGAGAAACCGTTACTAAATCTGGAATCGAAAATGGAAGTTGGGCTCAACTGGATGATCGTGTGCTTGCACGGATCTTCCATTTCCTTAAAGCTGATGTTAAATATCTTGTTTATGCTGCTTTGACTTGTAAGCATTGGGGATCCATTGTAAAGACCTATAAGGGTATCTGCCGTCAGGCTGACCTGTTATCTGTTGCTTCCTGTTGCACTGATTCCATGATGCAGAAGATAATGGTATGCTTTTGCTCTCATGACATTGTGTGCTTATTTTCTCTCCCACTGGCTCCCAAATTGGAAAAATTTTAATTAGTAGAAATTGTCGGGAAATTATGATTTCCACACCAACACATTCTTTATTTATTTTTCTTTTTGCAGAATGGTTACAACAAAGAAAAGATAACTTCCTTGGTGTTACGTGATTGTACCGGCATATCTCCCAGAATGCTTGCGGATGTTCTGCTTTCATTTTCTTGTTTATCCTATATAGATATTAGAGGCTGTAACCAACTTGAAGATGTTGCTGTTAAATTTCCAAATATTAATTGGATTAGGAGCAGGAGTTCGGGTTTGAAAGTTAAGAGTCTCAAAAACATTTCTGATAAAACCTCATCGCCTTATAGAACTTATAATAGTCAAGAAAATCAGATGGATGATTCAATTGGATTGAGAAAACACTTGGAAAGTTCAGATAAGAGAGAGTTTGCCAACCAGTTATTCCGCCGAAGCTTGTATAAACGTTCAAAGGTTTTCGATGCTAGAAATTCCTCATCCATCCCATCTAGGGATGCCCAATTGAGGCATTTGGCAATGAGAAAATCAAAAAATTGTTTCAAGAGGATGAAGGAATTTCTTGCCTCAAGTCTAAGAGTGAAGGAAAATACCTTTGATTTTTTTGTTCCAAAGGTACAATTGTATCTTTGCTTAGTTTCTTTCTAAATGCTGTTTAGATGTGTCTAAACCTAAAGTTTCTTTCTAGGAGGGTGTGTGGAGTGGCTTATTTTTAGGTGTTTTTGGCTTTTAAGTACTTTTTAATTTTTGGAGGTGTTTGGCAGAGACATAAAGTGCTTTTAAGCACCTTAGTTTAGCCTTAAAAAGTACCCAAAAAAAAGCCAAAAGCCTATCTTATCTTATCAAAAGTAAAACTGATTGGGCTTTCCTCTTCTATATTTATTCTCCTCTCTGAACAAATGTAGCCCATGAAAGCTTTCGTTCTGGCTTGCAACACCATAGGTTTGATGTGGTTCTGACATTCATATAGAGATATCATAGCTAAGATGCTATTTTTCTTTCTTGAATAATTCAGTATCTCATTGAAGTGAGTTAGTGCCTGTCTCTCAGATGCTACTATAAGGTGGCAAAATGTGTCGGCTCTCACCAATCTTTACTTTTGCTGCTGCAAATTTCGTGCCGAAAGTAAGCTTTCTTTCTCGCAATCTTCTAATTTGACATTTTCCTGTGTCATTACGTAAAAAATGTGCTTAGTTGTGTGTATAAAGTGGGAAAAGATTGTGCATGTAAGGTGTTTGCTAATATGTCTTAGCTAAGTTATTGGAAGTTTGAACCTTGAAACTGATTTCTTTTTCCTGGAATTGAATTCTGTGTTTTAGAATTTCAGGTACACCCTTCTTTGCTTTTGTTGCTACAAATTTCGTGCTGGAAGTAAGCTTTCTTTCTCGCAATCTTCTAATTTGACGTTTTCTTGAATTTTTATCTTGTTTGTCTTTTATTGGTTGATTAGTAAGCCAAGTGATCTGTCATTGATTCCAACTTCGTTGTTGACTGTTGCTAACTTCTAATTTGAAGGTTGGTGTTCTCCTTATGTGTTAGCTCTTTAATTGTGGGCTATGCCTAATAAGGAAGGGAAGATGTGAAGAACCTCTCGTGTCAACCATAACAAGACTAGATATTGCCAACATTTAGCTTATTGGGAAACCTTTTCTGATAATTTCCAACAAGTTCTGGAGTCTTTATAATATTAAATGATCCAAATTATGTATGACTTCAGGAAAATTAAGTTACTGCCTCAATTAGTCATTCATTCATTCCTTGTGTCCTTAAAAGTGAAAGGCAATGGTGTATTTTTTTATGGCGATTATAAGTGGTCTGAAGCAAGTATGACTTAATAGAATTAAGTTATTTCCTCAATACATTATTCATTCATGCTTTGTGTCCTTGAAACTTATGTTGCTCGGACTCTTCAAAAATGTCAACAGGTGCGTGTTGGATACTCCAGAAGTAGTGCATTAAAGAGTCCGACGGGGTGCAACAACAAAATAATATGTACTCTACAAGCACTTTCTCTAAATACAATCTACTACCTTCTCCTCCTTACCTATTCAGGCTCATGAAAGGAAAGATAAGGTCCGATGGAAGAAAGCTCATCATCGAAAGTGTCCTAAGAGATTGTCAAATCCACCAAAGTTGCTTCACCTACAACACAAGGTTTCAAACGCACCCACTTCTGCCATCCCCATTCACAGATAAATCTTTTGCACAGTTTACTCGTAATGGAACAAAAGTAATTACAAATTACCCTAAAAAGTTACTTTGTGCAGATTCATGCTCAAACAGAAGATGATAATGTCTGTCCTTTGGTATCAGCTGTAGCAGCCAATTCATCGCCTTGCGTGGAGTTGTTAGTAAAGGTCAGTAAAATTCAATCTTTTCATACTGCATATATCCATTAGATTGTTCTACTTTTTCACTTTATGTACTATAAATTGCTAAGTCCAATTGTGCATCCCTAAGATGTTATGCTGCAGAAAACATAGGGTGCCATTGTTTGATACATTATCATTATGCACTTTGCTATGTGTTGGAATCATGCGAAATTTGTGCTGGAATTAAGCACAAGAAATTGCTTTGGTCATATGAGAGCTTCGTCAGACTTGGTTCTGTTACACCTTGGAGTTTCTTTTGCTGAAACTTACAACTTCTATTCTGCTTTTTCTTTTTTTGTTTGGGGATTATTTTTAATACTGTTTGAATAAATAGAAAATTAAACGAGTAAAACTGCTAAAGGTAAAAGGAGAAAATGCCTTCCTCATTGTGTTTTTGTTCTTCACTGTGTCAAAAAACTCAGTTATGTACATTCAGTTTATTACCAGCACTAAGTGGTGAAGGGTAAAGGTGTGGTTTTTATTATCCACCGAGTTACGAACTTTGTGCCAGTTGTCCTAGGGGATTTCTTGGTTATGAAAAAAATTAATTTTGCTATGTTGCTCGATTAGGTATGCCATGGGTCTACTCAAGGCTTAACTTCTTTTATGCTACCATACAGGCAGGGGCTGATGTCAATGTTAGGGCTGGTGATGCAACTCCTTTGCTTATTGCTATAGAGTGAGTACATGTTAGCTAAAGTCTGTATGTTCTTGTTTTTTTTCCATTTTATGAATTTCCAATGCTACTGTGCATGGTATAGTGATGTTGAATATACCTGTATATTTAGGCTCTGCTTCTTCATTGACTGGGAAGATCTTGGAGAAAATTGTTGGACAAGGTACTCGAAAGTCAAAACACTGCAGTTCTTTCAGTTGTTAAAATGCTCAGTTTCCAATTTCAAAGCACAATAATGCGCAATCAGGTGAAAATGATGTAATTGTGCTAAACAGACTTGGCTATGGTCGTTGGACATTTTGGTGTCAAAAGTTAGATTCGACAAGCAGCTCCCATCTTCAGCGCTTCTGTCAAAGCAACAACATATTAGTATAAGTTGTACAAGAAGTTGTATTGTAAACAGGCCTTATCAATATATTCATATAATTTATTACCTTGTCTGATTTATTGCGGCTATCATCATCGGTCCTTTTGTCAAAGTATAAGTGTAATACTCCATCGTAATATTCCCATCGCACACCCCCTATCTAGTATATATATATATATATATAAGATTCCTAAATTCATTGTAAGTACGTATCCTAATACAAAACTTACTAATTTTATAACATTATATTCTTAATAATTTTATAATAATAAGTTAGATAGTTATAGTCCAAGTCAATAAAGGAAACACGTTCTTAATTATATTCCATATATTTATGAGTATCCGAATTAGTTTAGAATTTATATTGTAGATAATATCAAATAGAATAATGAAATATAAAAAAATAATAATTAGAGGAAAATACTGAAAAATAATTTTATCTAAAGAAGATACTTTTATTGAACTGAACGGTAAAAAGTTCAAACAACATTATTAAGAACCTTCACACTTTAATATAGTATAGATATAGATATAGATAGATAGATTAGTTG
Source organism: Solanum rostratum (assembly GCA_029948455.1). Lineage (NCBI taxonomy): Eukaryota > Viridiplantae > Streptophyta > Magnoliopsida > Solanales > Solanaceae > Solanum > Solanum rostratum. The sequence goes on from CM057051.1 coordinate 27,305,740, forward strand.
ATAGAATTATTAAATTAGCAAAATAATTTAAAACTTATTTAAACCAAAAAACAAAAATAAATTGATAAATTCCACAATAACATTTTCTGCATACTTACATGTTCTAATCCGTTTTTTACTTTTCCATCGAAGGAACACACTAAAGCTATTCTTATAAAAAATATGTATAAAATTACATATAAATATTTGAAACATACATATAAAATTTTATTATTATAATTAGAAAATCAAATCAAACTACGAAATTTATTTATTACTCTTCTTGGGTTTTTCTAAACTCAAATTTTGCCAACCACCACAAATATTAAAATTCATTTGAAATTTAAAAGTAAATATAAAAATTGGGTAAACTAACAATTAAATAGGAAAAATAGCTCCACTTCTTCAAAATTTTGTTGTCATCTTTATTTAGCAAAATAAATTAAGCTAAATGGAAGCGTATAAAAAAATAGACGTGGTCATTTTTGTTTTTATAGTTTCCATTCAAAATTTCAAACATTATTTATTACTTTTCTTAAATTCAATTTTTTTTACCGCCAAATATATCAAACTTCATTTTGAAATTTAAAAGATAGAAAACTAACAATCAAAAAGAGAAACTAACCATATATCTTCAAAAAGACATCCTCATTTGCATTTCAATCAAACTTTTCAGGCACATAATGGAAGAAGTTTGACAAAACCAATTCTAAGGATTTATTTTTTTCTTACTTCTATTAATGTTTCATTTGTATTACAATTGTTCTTCACATAAACACTAAAATATGTTTTGTGTCACAATAATTTTTGTTGTTAAAATATAATTATGTCCAACTTAAATGGTATGGTGCAATAATATTCGTGCAAACATACGAATCGAGTCATGTTCACTTCTTTCAAAATCCTCATATTCTACTCTATGATGACTTTCGACTTTTGTTTCTATTTAAATTTTTGACATGATTGTTCAAGAAGAGGAAAATGGTGAAGAAATTGAAGTCAATTCATTGATTTTTCTAGTTTGCTATTGCAACATTGTTTCTTATTGGCTACAAGTGAGAAAATATTCTATTTGAATGTCCTAAAAATTTCTTTTTATTTAAATAAAAGAAAAAATTTACCACTCTATAAGAGATTTTTTAAAAATTGATTAATGTTTATTTTGTTATATTATATAGATAGTCAAGAGTCAAAATTATACATATACTTCGATTGCAAAAATCGAAAAAGCTGTGAAAAAGAAAGAAGAGAAAAACTGTTGCATAACCATCTTAAATATTGATTATATTGTATTGTTGAAATTGTGGTGCTTTAAATTGTAAGATCAGAGAGAAATTTCTTCAAATTGTTGTTGAACGCATTCGCTTGAAACAAATCGATTTACTTCATTATTCAAGGTTCTTATATAAATTTTTTGATTTCAATAAATATTTATAAGATATTTATTAGAAGAATGTAAAATACAATGCGAATATAACTCAAATGGGTGCTAATCAAAACTAACATAAAAGAATAACTATATTTATTTTAAAAAATATCAATATTTATTAGTAATTGTTTCATCCTCTGTAATATTTGTGAGAAAATATGTAAGAGAGAGTTCATACACATACATTACATCGTGCTATACAATTTGAACTCTTTAAGAAGTCATTGTGTGAGTGTTGAACTATTCAAAAAAGTGTATTAAATATAATATAAGACTCCTATTTTTTGGGGATTTAAGTTGATTCTTTTATTTCTATTTAGTGTACATCAAAAGAAAAATTAAACATAACCATAAGTCCTAGCTAATTGAAATGATTTTTTTTTTAGAAAAAAGTTTACCATAATTAAAAATACCGAACATATAGGAAATGCCAAATTATTTTAAAAAGAAAAAACGTGTACAAATTGCAGGTTATTTAAAGAAACGAAAAATTCTACATTATATTCATAATAATAAAATAAAATAAAATAAAACAAAAACGGAACCACTTTTATGTTTTTGGACTTTTTAAAATTGTTTTTTAGAAAGAGCTATTATTTACTTTCTTTTGGAGATACAAAAACTGTCACGTGTCATCTCCTAGAAAAATAGAATTATTAAATTAGCAAAACAATTTAAAACTTATTTAAACCCATTTATTCAAACCAAAAAATAAAAATAAATTAATAAATACCAGAAAAACATTATCTGCATACTTACACGGTCCACTTTTCCATTGAAGAACACACTAGAGCTATTCTTAGAAAAAAATATGTATAAAATTTATATAAATATTTGATAACTGTTCTTCACAGTTAAAAGTTGATTAGTATTTTTATTGTACATTTAACATTTGCTTCTCCTTTTTTTTTTTTTTGGCGCATTGAAATCTTTTTGTTTCTTCCTTTTCCCCCAAATATCTAAGTAAATTCGTTTGACTTTATTTAGGGTTATTTTTTTGTTTTCTATCTATCTATCTATCTATCTATCTATCTATCTATCTATCTATCTATCTTTTGGTTTATGTGTGTTCTTGTCATTTAACATTGAAATGCAAGTTATCATGTTCAAATATATTGGATGCATACTTAGTACATTCAAACGTACCAACACATACTTTTGCCTATATGATCTAACCATATAGGGACCAAGACTTTCCCCATCCACCTCTTCACAGCTAGATTCGATTGTGGAAGTTTGCTTATGGCGAGTCCTTTATTCTAAGGATAATAACCACCTTCTATCTACCTATGCTATGTTATGACTATTTATGATGCTTTAAGTTGAGGGTGAGCTCGGGGCATGTCTTGGCCCTTATCCCATTATGATTAGAGGCATTGTTGAACACTATGTTATGTGCAAATCAATTCTATACTTTGTGTCTATGAAGGTTATCCCCAAGTCGTTACCCCATGCTTTGTTATGTGTGATGTATGGCAAGATGATGAAAGTCCTAAGACCTGGCCTATTTCCCCAAAGAATGAGACCCATGCCCGTTTCCCTTAGACTTACTTGTTGAAGTTGTATGATGGTAATTCCATGCCCCTATCCCATAAAGTGCATCCTACTTTCCCTAACCCTTAGTCTTAATTGATGATGTCTATTCCACGTTTTCTAACCAATGATGTGCTTAAGTATGCTATGAGGTTTGTTTGGGAATTTTTGAGTTCTCATTCGCCATGTTACACCTAGGCCTAGTGTAACGCCTTAGATCTTAAGCTAGGACCCAAGTCATTCTTCGTACACGTATAGGCTCAACTTGATGACTTTTAACATGGTGATATCAATTTCTAGGTATTCAAAGTCTATTACATGTCGTATAGGGCTATAAGGCATCTCTTACATTGAGCTAAGACCAAATGATTCTAAGTTTTTAAGTTTCGGTGTGAATTCGTATTCAAAAGATCATATCTCTAGCATATAATAAAGTAGGTGACCCACTACATACCAAATTGTAGGTCTTTGAATTAGCTTTCCAACGCATTCGATTTCATCTTTATTCCGAGTTCGGAGTAAAAAGTTATGACCATTTTATTGAAGTCTGTCTGGGCTATCAAAAAGGGCGATGGTCAGTTTGACCACCAAATGCATTCGGCGTACCGCCGAATTGGTCGCCAAATTGCTCCGATAAGTTTTAGAAACTGTAAAAGAAGGCGGTGTGAAGGTCCCATTCGGCATACTGGCGGATGGTTGGGCGATGGGACCTCTGGACCATCAATTTTGCCGTCGGGACATAGTAAAATGTCAATTTTGACCTTTAGATGATATTTTTACTTTCCCAAGAAGGGTTTTTGACTTATTTATCCCAAATACACCTTTATGAGCCCAATTCTGATATTCTTATCCCTCTCAAACACCTCAAAATTCCTCTCAAAATCCTCCAAAAATACCTCCAAACTTCTCCATCAAGTTCTCTCATATTTCTTGGGGATCAAGTCATCTCCATTGAAGATAAAGCTTCAAAAAGGGATTCTCAAAGTTTTCTAAGTCTTCTTCTTCAAGTTTCAAGATCTAAAAGGCATGTGGGTATTCATCCATGGGTTCCTTCACCTATGGAGTCCCAAACCTATTATTCTAAAAATTCTCAACTTTTATAATTAATTCCTTGTGGGTACTTCCTATTACTTCTATTAAACATGAACTATGTTGAGATTCTTCATCTATTTCATGAAATTGCATAAGTTGATTTCAAGGGTTTTCAATTATGAAGTTATTTATGAGATTCAAAGCTGTGAAAGTTATTATACCATGAGTTATCATGAAAATGATGATTTTATGAAATGAATTGCATGATTTTATGTTTAAAGTTTAAAGAGGATATGTATGGTTGTAGTGGGTTGTTTAAGAATGCTTTAAGTTAATGATTTTCATGACATTAATGCATTGTTCTCTTGAGTTACATGATCTTAAGCTTACTTGCATGAACTCACCCAATTATCATATCAAAGTTTCTAAGGGAGACATGATCTCCAAAGATGAGAGTTCAATTCCAAAGTTATGAAAGCTTATAAAAGTTAAAGTTGTGGTGTTTTGAATCTCTCAAAGTTAAAGATGGTGAAGGACAAATACTCACAAAAAGATAGATCTCGTGTGATAAGGACAAGCCCTACACGTTGCATCTCAAGTTAAGATAAGCTACTCTTTATATAAGATGATGATGAAGCTGTGTTTCTAAGTTTATGAATGAGTATGATTATGCATATATTTTCAAATGTATTCCATGGGAATGACTTAGAATCAAATGGGACATTGAGGTGGGATTCAGTAAGGGAATCCTAGTAGCAACCCTTTTTCCCTCAAACTATGTGCCATCACAAGAGCCCTAGTAGGCTAGGCTAGTGGATCCACATAAGGCATCCTCATGCATGACATATTGAGCTTATATTCTATTGTATATGCTTATGCATCTTGTTTGTGAAGCTTGTTATCTAATATTACATTGCACCCCACATACTAGTACATTCCAAGTACTAACACATACTTTTAGCCTCCATGATCTAACAATGTAGAGACTGTAGCTCCTACTCATCCTCTCCACATGGCTAGCTTGGATTTGTGAAAATTGTTATTATGGTGAGTCCTCCATTTCGGGTTCAAGTTCTATCTTGCTTATGTTGAAACTTTATTTCATTCCATTTTCTATGTACTTCGAGGGTGAGCCTTGGACATGTCTTGTCCCCCGTCCCACTCATACTTAGAGGTGTTGTTGGAATACTATGCTATGTTCTCTTGATTAATTGTTCAGCTTTATGGATCCTTATCCTTTAGACCTTATACCCCATGTGATGCTATTTTGATGTTATTGATGTTGACTGGAAGTGATGAAAGTCCTAAGTCCCTACTTCCCCATAGCTTGAGTCATGCTTACCCTTCCCTTATTATTTACTTGCTATGTGATCCATATAAATCCTATTCCATTATTCATCCCCATAGCGTGAGTTTAAAGCCCCTATTCCCTCAAAATTATGTGTTGATGTTTGTTTTGTATTCCACAACCAAGGATGTACATATAATATGCTAAGAGGCTTGTTTGAGTTGCCTTTGGGTTTTCCATTTGCCTTGTCACACCTACTTCCTAGACTGAGGTCGTGACACCTAGGCTTGGGTCGTGACAGTGGTTGAGATCCAGACTTGGTGAAAACTTTTGGTTACTGGAAGTCACTCTACGAAGGGCTTTATGAGTTGTGCATGGTATTGCGGCCCGTGGACTAGATCGTGAAAGGGACCCTAGAGAAATGAAATTTTTTCTAAGTGTGGGAGAGTTCTACGAAAGGGTTCTATGGTCTGTAACTGGAATTACGGACTGTACATGAGTTTCGTTGTTCGCAAGTACAATTTTTAGTAGCTCAATTTGACTTCTACATGAAAATTTGACTTTGAATATGCTTGCAATTTTGAATGTGAGCATGATATGAGTTGGAATTTATGAACATGAACATGACTTGAGCATGAGACTATGAACATGAACATGAATTGATCATGAGTCTATAAACATGAACATGATTTGAGTATGAGTACAATGATAGCATGACTTTGATTATGATATGAACATGAATTCAACACGAACATGAATGGCATGATTATGAGTATGATGTGACTTCAAATATGGGTGTGTGTACACTATCATGTATGAACTATATGTGTGTATTGATCAGGATAGGTACACCCTTCCATTTTGTAACACCCCACATGTTGAAAAGCCTAGAAAATGGAGAAGTTGCAAAAATATTTGAGGCTGACTAGTGTACAAGCCAATCTACGGCTCATGGATTGGACCACCGGCCGTAGGAAAGTCTCGTGGTTGAGGTCCAGAATTTGGTAAAAATCTTTTGTTACAGGAAGTCACTCTACGTAGGTCGTTGCAGCTCGTGCATATTATATGGCTCATGAACTGGATCGTGGAAGGGATCTTGAGAAATGGAAATTCTTCTAAGTATGGGAGATTTCTACGGTCTCTAAATGGAATTACAGACTGTACATGGGTTTCGTGGTTCTCAAGTGCAATTTCCAGTACCTCAATTTTTGGGACCATGCCCAGTATGAGCCAAAACACGATTCGTAGAGTAGATTACGAGTTGTAAAAGTGGTTTTGTAGATGGGTACGTCATATTTTAAATGAAGGGCTTTTGGGTCCTTTTCTATCCATTTAATTTCTAAACTACGTCGTTTTGACCCTTCTATCTAACTTAATTGACTCAATTCCTAGAAAACCTGTTCCTGTTTCACTCTAATTCATTCATTCTCATGACCCTTTCTAAAATTCTAAAAAATTCTCTCTCGAAGGATTCTCTCCACTGAAGTTAGGGTTTGAATGTTTGGCCTAGAAATTTCTAAAATTTTCTTCTTCAAATTTAGGGATTCTCACTTGAGGTGTGTAGGGCTTCATTCATTGACTAAAATCATCCATGAAGTCCAACTCAAATCTCCCTTTTTCCTCCAAGTTTGAGCATGAATTTCTATGAATTTTTGTTATGATATTCCAAATGATTGGATTATGTTTATTACATGATTATGATACCTATTTATGCATGAATTATGAAGAATTACATGATTTCTATGATTTTCAATTGAACGTATATGGTTTCAAGTATATGATAATTAGGGCCTGTTTAATTGATATGGGTTCCTTTACTAATTTTCCAAATTGATTTCAATTGCATGATTCCTCTATGATTTTCATCTAATGACATGATTTTAACTCAATTGCTTATGAACTCACACATGACCCTAATTTCCTATGACAAAGTTATGATTTTTCGTGAATGTGATTCTAAGTATGAAAAGTATATTCTAATGATGATGATGATATGATGATCATGATAAGGGTGACTTAAGACCTTAACGTTGATGAAATTTTGTTAAGATGGGGAGTATACCCACACTAAATGCAAAGTTATGTAGATGGACCATTCCTATGACATGAGATGTTTTCATGAAGTTATGATGCCTATTTTACAAGCTATAAACATATGATTTTGATGAAGTATGAATTATGTTAAAAGCTATGTATATGTATGATTATGCATTCTATGGGATTTGACTTATGAGGGGTACTCTCTCCAAGGGTCCTTATACAAATCCTCAAGTCTTATAACTATGTGCCACCGTAGGTTGATAATTATGTGTCTAAAAGGCTATGTTCATGTGATACTCATCATGCTAGGATAGAGCCTAAAGGGTGGGGTCTTTATGTACATGTGATTCTCACTGTGCTAGGACAAAGCTTATAGGTTGAGGGTCGAGTCTATCTTGGAAAAGTAGACTCCTCTTTAGCTCAATGTAAATGGAACATCAAGATTCTATGTAAAAGTCAGCACTATCACGTCCCAAGCTGAGGGTTTAGTCATAACACGACAAATAAGATACTTGTAGATACCTCATCCAAGCCATCTTAGCATATCAAAGATTCATAGGTAAATACATACATATTGCAGAAATAAAATGAGAAAGGGCTAAGGGAAATCATTTGAGTTATAAAGCAACATCACAAACATATATATATATATATATATATATATATATATATATGTATATATATATATATATATCATTGTCCAAAACGTACTATCTAAACATGAGTCAACAGGAACCGATGCATGGTTTCGATTTTCCTCAAATAAAAAATACTTTAAGATAAATTAGAAGGTAAAAGCTTCTAGTTCTTAAAAGCCAAAAATATACATTGTTTGAATAGTACAAAGCATGAAGGAAAATAGGCGGAGATCCGAACTAATGGCTCACCACTAACACTAGTCTTGAACACCATTAACTAGCCATGAGCTAGAAGAGGAGGAGCGCCAAATATGCGTTAGTACATTGGAATGTACTAAGTATGTGAGATATAATTAAATCATGAAATTTTAATGCCACCATTCATAAATCAAAAGACTTCAATGCATGAAACGGCAAAGTCATCATTTATACGAGCATAAGCATACATAATGAATAATGTTCAATATAAAGTAAAAGTAATGCAACATATGAACACATGTGATGGAATGAGGGCATCAAATTCAACACTTTGAACCCTAACAATTAGGGCCACTGCCATCAACTCAAAACTCATGGAAATACATGGTAAGACATTGCATGGTAAGATTGAAGAATAAGTACACAACAATACATCATGAAGTCATCATTTAAATCATTGACATGCATGACAGTAATTTAAGGAACTTAAAGAAAAGGTAAAAAACATAAATGAAGGACTTTATGGGTTAAAGGAACCCACAAATTACCTCACACACTTTCACGACCTGGGCCTAGGGCCCAGATGTGACACGACAAATAGGAAACTCGAAGGCAACCCAAGCAAGCCTCATAGCATATCATTTAAACATCCTTGGTTGCGGAATATAAAGTAAGCATTCAATAAATAATTCTAAGGGAATAGGGACTTATGACTCATGCTATAGGGATGAATATAGGAAAGGGATTTACAAGGATCACATAGCAAGCAAGTACTAATAGGAGCGTAAGTATACTCAAGCTATGAGGAAATAAGGACTTAGGACTTTCATCACTTTCCATCCATTCTATATCACATAACATCACATAAGAGGGATAGGTACTAAAGGATAAGTCTCCTTAAAATCTTAAATCTTAAACATATAATGAGTACATAAGGTAACATGACATGGTATCCAACAATACCTATAAGTATGAATAGGATGGGGGCTAAGACATGTCTGAGGCTCACCCTCGACATATAAAATAAAGTACTAATGTCTCTACATAAGCTCGATAGAGGTAGGATGTTGTCCCAGATCATGTAAGCAAAAGGTATGCATTAGTACTTGGGAATGTACTAGTACGTGGGGTGCAATGCAACAATAGATATAAGCTTCATAACAATATGCAAAATCATATACAATAGGATATAAGCTCAATATGACATGCATGAGTATGCTTTAACGAAAACTTGCATGAAACATAACTTTATAATATCATATATATGTGGGAGAAGACCATAACTGACATAGACCATGCGAGCTACTACATGGAATCCAATGAACTCCTTCTATTGGAAAAAAGCAAATGAGCACCTTCCATTGTGAAATGGCCAATGAACTCCTTCTATTGGGAGAAAGAGAATCTACTTGCCAAGGTAGAACACCAAAATTTAGTAACTTCACAATTGTATTTTTCATGAAAATAATGGCTGACGTAAATCCACTAGCCTAAGCATAGCCTATAAGGGCTCATATGGTGGAACATAGTTAATGAGAAAATGAGACTTTATAAGGACTCCTCAGGTCGAGCCCCTACCTCCTAATCCCATTCGATGCTAAGTCATTCCCATTGAATACATTTGGAAACATATGCATAATCATAATCACCATAAATTTGAAAGCATAACTTTAACATCATATACATATAAGAGTAGCTCATCTTAACATAACATAACATTGAGGGATTCAAAATATCATAACTTTAACTTTCATAAGCTTTCATAACTTTCATAACTTGATATAACCCCTCATCTTTGGAAATTATACTCCCTTTCATAACTTTGATATGATGATTGGGTAGATTACATGTAACGACCTGGCCCAACACTGTGAAGTATTGTCCGCTCTTGGGCCTAGCTCATCATGGATTTGTTGCTTTGGGCTCACCCCAAAAGGTGCCTCAGAATATTAGGTCTAATCCTTTACTTAAATAGCCCAGAACTCTCCTTCTCTTTTTCGATGTGAGATTTTCCTAAGTGAGCCAGGTGTTACGTATCGCCGTCCCTGCACTTACCCCCGTAGGGACACTGAGGTTTGCCCCACCACCGTACTAGTCGAGAGTCAGCTCTGATACCACCTGTAACGACCTTAGGATGGCGATACATAACGCTTGTCTCACTTAGGCAAATCTCATACCGAAAAAGAGAGGGAGAGTTCTTGGCTAATACTATGAGGCACCTTTTGGGATGATCCCAAAGGGACAAAAAAATTCCTAAACTCCGCAATAAAAACATTCTCCTCTTATTGCTTGGGAGGGGCTTGATCTTCGGCCTCACCCTTTGGCAATGGTGCTCTTCTTGATAGCATTTTCTAGAAATGGAAAAGAGGGTGTCGTTAGTTAGAGTAATAACCTTAGATAATTCTAATGGCATGACATGTATCATAATGATGTGAATTACTTCCTAAAATACCTCATAGCCTCTTATTCATAGATGCGGCGCGCTTCACACCCATGAACAAGACTCTACTCAACGCGCTGTGTTGGATTTTGAGGACCATTTACAAACCTAGCGCTCTGATACCAAGCTTATCACGTCCCAGGCCTAGGGCCTAGACGCGACACAACAAATGGAAAACCTGAAGGTAACCCAACCAAGCCTCTTAGCATATTGTTTGCACATCCTTGATTGCAAAATATAAAGTAAGAATTCAACAAATAATTCTAAGTTAATAAGGGCTTATGGCTCACATTATGGGAATGAATATGATAAAGGGATTTACATGAATTGCATACAATGTCGCCCAAACTGCACCTCTCAATAAAAGTATAAGTAGTCGCTGTCAAAATATAGAACCTAACTGTGGTTAGGGTCGATCCCACAAGGAATAAGGTTTAGACCTAGAGTAATTCTGAGCAACTAGGATGAATTAATCTACTTATCTTCTGAAAGGGGGAGGGGTTTGTAAAATGCAATAATTAAACCTAAATTAGAAATCAATCGACAAGTGCAAGTGTTGTGAAATCAAGGAGAGAAGTACATAGGGTATTGTGTCCCCTATGAACTCCTAACTCAGTATAGCTAGATAATTGTAACTTTTTCTAGTATGTAGCATGCATAACTGGTAAGTTATGTTTACCTAACCTTTTGATCCAAGTGAGAGGCACATTTCACTACGTGATTTGATCTATCCCCACAATGTTGCATTATCAACTCTTACCTTTTGTTCTAGTACAATCATCCCTTGACCCAATTAGGTTGATTAGATGAGAGGGATCACATTGAATCCTTTTAATTATCCCTTATCCCATTCATTACCCCCTTGATCCATTAAGTAAGAATTAAGTGAGTTTTACTGTTGTCCACTATTAAAAAGCATTTTAAATGAAGAGACAATCAATACATGCATACACACTTTCCAAGGATTACGAATTATTTGGTTTTACTTCGTTAGTTCTTCATGGTTCCCACAACCCTAGTTGTGGATTTAGCTATGCATGATCATTATAGATGAAAGAATCATGTTATAGAATAGCAAAATTAAACACTTACAATGATGTATTGAAGAACAATAAATCTGAAATCTCCACAAGAAATCACAATTGAATAAACCCATTATAATGTCAAAATAATCACAAGTAACAAAGTATCATGTTCTAACTTCTCTCTGCTTTGTCCTCCTTCTTAAAAAATTTAAAAAACCTATTTATAATAAGTAAAAACCAAATCCAAAATGAAATAGAAAAACTGATATGGAAAACTGGACGGACAATGTTATGGGCCGTCCATGGAATTATGGCCCATACTTAGGCTTCGAATCCTACATTGAACAAAATCCTTCTTCAACCCACAAACTCCTCTTATGAGCCATCTTCTTGCTTATGGCCTGTAAAGGGTTTCGTCTTCTAACTTTCCAACAAATCTTTAAAATCCTAATCCTCCAGGCATAATCTTATTCATGACCCGTCATTTGACGTATGAATCGTAAGTGACCTCGTCTGATAATAGCTTAGCACTCAACATATTTTCTGATCTTTGACATAAAAACTTACATATAGGGCCATAATGATTTTACGACTCGTCAGACAACTCATACTTTCAACATCTAAAAATTGGTCTTTCACTGGATCTAACTCACGACTCATCCTATGGCTCTTGGAGTAAATCACGGTCTGTAAAAAGCTTCATACAAAAACATAAATTCTGCAAAACTTTGCCCAAAATCATCCTAATTCCTGAAATCTTAAAAAACAAACACAAAAAGACATCAAATCTACTAACATCGCTTTGAGAACACACACAATTTCAAATTTTTAAGCATTAAAAGTGCTTTATTTTAGTAGCACATCAACACCCTCAACTCAAAAATATTGCTTGTCTTCAAGCAACAGACTCAATGTACATAGGTAGTATAACAACACAGACCTTAATCTAATGGCATACATCATTTTTAAATCAATCACAGATACCCAATCGAACGCATCAGTGTATATCAGACAGTATATCAGCTAGTTATCAAACAAACTCATGCAGATCAATACACGACAGTGCAACTATGAGAAGCAAAACAATTACTGATAAGCCACAATCATTAAAATAGCCTAGAATCAATAGTGTAACTCAAGTGCCCTTACAGAAAGAAGTCTCATATCTCACTTATGATTGTATATTCAATTCAATACTTGGGACTGGCAAAATCACTCACACTCATAATAAATATTCAAACACTGTATACAATACCATCTGCTTGCCCTTATACTCATCATCATGACCTTTGACTACTTGGACTAGGATCACTATAGGACTTCTTAGCTTGTAATGTAGGCTTAGAGGGCTTTGGTATGGTGTTTTTGGAACATAATGACTAATGACCCTCCTTGACACTGCGTTATTTTGCACTTTTGCCCTGCCAACACTGATATTTTTAACTTAGTCTTCCCTTCCCCTATTTCAAACTTTTCTGGGTGCCTCATTTTATTAGCTCATTGCCTTTTATTTTTCACATTCTTTTTCTTTTTGACTCACAATTTAGGCATCTATTTGTTTTTCTTGCACCCTCTTGAAAATTCCCCTTTTTTTATGCATCACTAGCTTTCATCCTCGTTTGGTGTGATTTTCCTTAAACCAGCCACCCTCAACTTAGGCTTTTGGCCTGAGTTGAGGTGCACAATATCCGACCTATGAACCAAGACAACTTTTGGTAGCCACCCTCAACTTAGGCTTTTAGCGTAAGTCGAGGTGCACAATATTCAAGGAAGGACTAGGGCCAATTTCAGGATTACATATTCAAAAAAGCTTGGTTACTTAGGTGTTTTTAAAGAAAAGGGTGCATGTAAAACTAAAAAATTAGGATCAAGTGATAAATCAAACATTTGGTTGATCATTTTTAGGCTACGTGGACTAATATGAACAATGGCCTATAGTTCTATCATAGTAACTGGGGAAGTTCTAAATTGAAACACACTATAAGAATAATGCAATAAAGCTCACACACACTTGGCACTAATTACACCATCAACACAGACTCTCGGATCATCCTTTTCATCACAATTAAACGTCAACTTATCAGAACAAACACTGTCAATCCCTGATTTCACATGGTTGTTACCAAAACTTCCTATCAATACATTAATCACACAAAAATATTTTATGGGTATCATTTTTCAGCAAAACTAACATATGTCACAGATTTTAGTATAATATTCTACTAACACCACTTACACGTCCTAAACATGCTGGTTCAATAGAAAATAAATGTCCCTAGGAAAAGAACACAGGCTAGAAAACCCCGCGGACTAAAAAATTAGGATAGTTATAGGCCTTGTTTACTTAGACTTTGTCGAGGCCTGTAACTACCCGGACCCCATCAAAAAAGATGTGCATTGTCCTCAATGCCATAATATAAGCCAAAATATTGTATTGGGGTAAAAAATGGACATACTTGGGCACCTAAGCACCAGTCTCCATCTGCTCATCGCCACCTAGAGCTTGCTGGGTGGTCTCCTCATCAGTGGCATGTTCAAAGGGTCTAGCACCCCTCACCATCTCCTGAACGCGTGCCTACCTCGCTATCTTATCTGCAATCAAGGATTGTGTGGCAATCACTACGTGCTCCCTTCCAACCTCTCAGCCTCTCATCTAGAAATATCTGGATCGTCAGCCTTAGGATGAGGCCTCTTCCTAGAGGTGTGAGTTGGTGACTCAACAACAAACAAATCAATATCCAGCTCAGTAGTAGTATCAGGCTGAAAAAGCATGAGTAGTACTAATGCTACTGCTCTTATCTCGATACAAAGCTCTTGGATCTCCTCCTATATTGTTGTAACATCGTAGGCTAGGTTGACTGAGGCTCCACTCTGCTCGTCTTTCAAAAGAACCTCTACAACCATATAACGGTAAAAGTGTCTCCTCAAGAGTGGCTACAAAGTGTGTTGCATGTGATCCTTAGCCTCTTAAATGGTCTTGTGAATCCAAGGCCTGATCTATGGTAGCAACTGAGTTAACTGGGGCTTAGTGTGAACTTGTTGCTGCACCAAAGTTTGAATCAATTTTGCAGACACATACACTATGTTGACAGAGGAAGGTTGTGTAAGCACGACCTTTGGTAGAGGTGTAGAAGTAGTAGTAGTAGGCCCTATCTCCCTCTCAGCATCTGTCTATAGGGCCTCCTCTTTCTTGGGAGTGGCAGTAGTAGTAGATGAAGGAGGCATATGCTTTGGTGCCTCAATAAACATCTGGGGTAGTCAGACGAGAGGATGCAGTGCTTGTTAAAGGGCCATAGGATTCACATCAACCTTTATTAGGTTGGCGTTCAAGGTCTTCTGAACCTCTATCATAGTGTCCACAATGTGTAGAATCTCCATCCCCGTCGTTATACATAGGCGATAAATCAAACACGGAATGGAATAGAGGTTGACCTTTTCAGGGCTCTCTTATGTATCTTTGTTGCTATTACTTGAGCCTAAAATCAATATCATATCCAACAATGATGCTGGCAATCAAAACTATTTAGTTCGGCATTAAAGTATTATTGGCCTGAGTCAACTGGATCAACGAACACACTATAGCCCACCAAAATTTGTTAGTGAAGCTGAGTGATGCCTTTACGATCGCCACTGAAGTAGAAATCCAGTTAGGGTCCTGGCCTTGTTTAGGTATGTGGTAGGTGATCCATTTCATCATAACGGCCTTTCAGGCCGCATCTCTCATCACACCTCGGTCCCTTGTGAGACCCCGTGTTTCTCATCTTCCATTATATAAATAGTGTGGCGTTATATAAGGCATATGTTATTTTTGCTAGCACCTAGAGGCTGAAAATAAGAGGTAGTATCAAGGACTTAATATTTCAAGTCAAAGGTATCCCCTAAATACACATTCGGGATTAAAGAAATGGCCCGAGTGACACCTCACCCTTTTTGGAAGGTTTAAATTAGGTTTTACATTTCAAATGGGACTAAAAGTGTATAATTTTCTTATAATGGATTTTTAAAAATTATGTTAATATCACAAAGGTCATCATTAAGTTTTGGAATCAAGAAAGTTGCAAGATAAAGGTTGGCCAAGGTTAGCGTAAGTTTCTTTAAGAAATCCTTTTTAAATTTTGATCAAATATAATAGGCCATATCTACCAAAATATATGGATTTAGAAGGTCTATGACCTATCCATTTTAAGATCTATGAGTCTAGTTTGTAACACACAAAACCGCGCATTAAACCGACCTCAGAATAAAAGGTTATGACAGTTTTACCGAGACTGCCCGTGCATGAAATCGGGTCATGGGTCAGGTCGAGTCGACCCACCTTAATGTCAGCTAATTTGAGCTTTTTAAAGCTTAAATCAGTGCCATTTCGTCCCCAAACAGTTTATAAACTGAAAGAAAAGTTCCCTCAAGGTACCAAATGGATTTGGGTAAGTTTTTTGCATTCTTACCATTAAAATTTGTCCCCGTGCCTAGAAATGCGTGCCTTACGCTTTGCAATTTTTTTCCACTCCTATTATCCGAGTTTGGAGCTGTTTTTGGGTTGGAAAAAATGGTGTTCTTGCTAGTTATTGTTAGTTTGCAGTTGGTGTGTTCAGGTAACAATTTTGGGGCTCTTTTACGGTCACTTTTACGAAGTTTTACAGACATTTCCTTGCGTATATTCTCTTTGCCGAATCTGGTCATTAATGCTAAATTTTGGACTGTTTATAGGTGTATTTAAGCTGCATATATATAGTTGTTGTGAAGCTTAGGACGTAAGGAACAACTCTTGTGAAGAAACTTTGGGCAATAGGACGTCCCTTGGGAAGGTATGTTAAGGCTAAGCTCCATCCCTCCTTTTAGCACGAAATCCAGGAAGTTTTCCAAAATGTCAAATGCGATATCTTACTATTCTATTGCTAGAAAGACCTTCTGTAAAAGGCATTGGGATTGTGGCTGAGTTATTTTCATGACGGTATTAGGTTGAAATTCCATTCATTCACTTACACTGGACATTCAATATCTATATATCATTTTGTTAGTTTTCTTAGTTACCTATTCATACGTTTGAGGTGTTTCTCTTCCCGGTGTAGTACCATTAAAATAAATATAGAATATGATAGGAATGTAATATTCATAATTAGTCCTTCGTCCATACAAAAATATAATTGAACTATTTAACAAGTAATGCGTTGATTTCCAATATTCTCCGGTGAAATGCTCTTATTTAAACGACTAAGGTACTTGATCCTGTTTAAATACTTTCTTTTACTAATTGACATGGGACCAAGTATAAGCATTATGTGAAGCACCTTTATGAGAACTTTCAAAAGTTAAGGCTTCATTCTAAATGTTGAGTTAAATTGTCAAGCTTATTCAAAAGACATGTGAGATTTCACAAATCCCGTGTATTTGCTACAACAATGGTAATAATGCCATGAAAATAAGTGTACCAATGAGCCAAGATTGACTAATTTATGTAATGGCCTACCACGTGCATTTAATATCCATATTATACATTGCATGTTATGTATGAACTTCAAGCTATAATCGGAGGTATGGGGCCTACTTGCCCAAATGATTGTGTATATATATATATATATATATGGTACAGATGGCCACAGGTTGACAAATATGATGCCGTTAGCTACCAAAAAGGACCACCATTACTAGCATTTGGTTGGGTATGCCATGCATTTGCATATATATATATATATATATTCACAACATGCGATACTCGAGCATACCATACATATTTGATCATTAGGAGGTTGCTTATTGGAGATTAAGGATACTTGAGTTTTGATTACAAGTGGTATTTCTATTAACCTTTTTACTATGGTTATATATGATTTTATTTCCTGCCTTACATACCAGTACATGTTTATTCGTATCGACATCCCTTTGCTTGGGGATGCATCATTTTATTTCGTGCGTGCAGGTTCAGGTAGGGGTTCTGATTTACCCCTCCACTAGGAGCCCCGTTTTAGGTGTGAGTTTGTAAGCTCCACCTCTCCTTGGAGCTTTCACAGGTTGCTTACTGTTTGTTGTACAGTTGGGTATAGTCGGGGCCCTTTCCTGGCAGTGTTAGTGATTCTCTTATAGGCTATTGTGGACATGTTATTGTGGGTTGGTTCTTTTGTGCATTTTAGTCTCTAGTCATCAGATTGACATGTATATATAGTGTATGCCTGTACCTCTATTGTTGCAGCCTTGTTTGCTAACTAGTACTCTATCATTTTGGTTTACCTATCTTGATGTACATGATTTACTGTTGGAGCTTTCACAGGTTGCTTACTTTTTGTTGTACAGTTGGGTATAGTCGGGGCCCTTTCCTGGCAGTGTTAGTGATTCTCTTATAGGCTATTGTGGACATGTTATTGTGGGTTGGTTCTTTTGTGCATTTTAGTCTCTAGTCATCAGATTGGCATGTATATATAGTGTATGCCTGTACCTCTATTGTTGCAGCCTTGTTTGCTAACTAGTACTCTATCATTTTGGTTTACCTATCTTGATGTACATGATTTACTGTTGACCAAGTCATGACCTAAAATGTCCAAGCTTAATCTTTTAGACGTTATGTTGCTTAAATTTTCTTCTGGTCCCTAGTTTAGTTAACTAACATGTTTAGTGGCTTACCCAGTGAATAACAGTATCGGGTGCCAATCGTTCCTCCCCTCTCTTTGGGGTGTGACAAATATGGTATTAGATCAGGTCGTGTCCCAGGGAGTCCACAAGTACGAAATCTATATCGTGTTATGTTGTTCTTATTTAATGGGCTGCCTATGCCTAGGAGAAGGCATAAGATGAGATAAGTATGGATCCGAGAGAAGGTACCAATCATGTCTTGCCTGGTGAGGCGGATATATTCCCCACTATTTCTTTCATTTTATAAATCATGCTATAGAGCAAAGCTATGGAAATGTATGAAATCTATATCGTGTTATGTTGTTCTTATTTAATGGGTTGCCTATGCTTCGGAGAAGGCACAACATGAGATAAGTATGGATCCGAGAGAAGGTACCAATCATGTCTTGCCAGGTAAGGTGGATATATTCCCCATTGAGGCACATAGGGAGTCTCCAATGCCCATAGTACCAGATTCACCAGCACCTGTTGGTGCCCAAGGAGATCTAGTACCCCAAGCCCCATTAGAGACTGGGGAGCAAGGGATGAACTAGGATGGTTTCTATTCATGAGCGAAAACTATAGGCGAGAGAATACACCAGAAGGGATCAAACAGAATGATCAAAGGTACGAGAGTTTCTTCACTTAGCCCCTCCAGTATTTACAGGGTCCAGTCCCACTGAGGATCGACATGACTTTATAGAGCATATGTATACAGTATTGAGGGTGATGCAGGCCTTTGTCACCGAGGAAGTGGAGTTGGCTTCTTTTCAACTACGTGATGTCGCCATCTTATGGTACGAGTGTGGGAGAGATTTGGAGGGCCTGATGCTCCGCCAGTATAGTGGGAGGACTTCTTTGAGGCATTTTTAGCCCATTACTTACCATGGGAGGTGTGGGAGGCCCGTCTTGACCAGTTTATCAATTTGAGGCAAGGGGATATGAGTGTAAGGGAGTATAGCCTTAGGTTTAATTATTTGGCTAGATATGCACCAGATATTGTACGTACCATGAGTTCTCGAATTCATCCTTATATGGATGGTTTGGGGGATCATTTGAATCAAAGACTTCAAGATAGCCTCTTTACAGGATGGAGTAGATATTTTTCGTATTCAGGCTTTTGCTCATATTACAGAGTACCTTTTTCATCGGATTCAGGATACAAACAGAGATAGGGATAAGAATTAGAGGGCTCATACTATAAGGTCTTATAGGGAGCCACAGGGTGTTTTAAGGCCCCATTTCACTAATCCACCTCCATCAATAGGTAGTTTCCCACCACAGATGTAGGGCCAGCGATTTGATCGTTATATTTAGACAGGGCCGGGGTAGAGTTTAGGCCAGCTTGATCGCCATTGACAGAAGCGTTCTGCACAAATAAGACAACCTACTCTCCTATGTACACAATGCAGTAAGCTTCATACTAGGCAATGTAGAAAGGGTTCAAGTGCATGTTACCATTATGGGAATACAAGATATTTTATTAGAAACTGACCCTTTGGTTAATCCCTATTGTGAATGAATTCTCGATCGTATTCCCTGATGAGCTTCCAGGGATTCCCCTTGAAAGGGAAATTGATTTTTACTATAGATTTGCTCCCGAACACGCGATCTATATCTATTCCTCCCTGTAGAATGGATCCTACAGAGTTAAGGGAATTGAAGGAACAACTGAAGGACTTACTAGATTAAGGCTTTATTAGGACAAGCACATCTCCATGGGGTGCTCTAGTGCTCTTTGCTTGAAACAAAGATGGCTCCTTACGGATGTGTATCGCTTACATACAGCTAAATAAAGTCACTTTCAAGAATAAGTATACTTTTCTGTGGATTGATTGTTTTTTAAAGATCAACTTGTGACCCAGGTACTACCAACTATGAGTCAGGGATGTTTATATTCCAAAAGCAATGTTTAGGATGAGTCAGAATCTAAGCATGCAGACCACTTGCGAGTTATATTATAGACTCTCCAAGACAACAAGTTATATGTTGAATCCTCCAAATGTGAATTTTGGTTAACTTCTATAACTTTTGTGGCCATGTTATTATTGGAGATAGTATCAAGGTCGATGGCTAAAAAATTGAAGCAATAATGGCCTGGCCGAGACCCTTGAATTCGATAGAGGTTCATAGCTTGTTGGGCTTAGCAGGATATTATAGGAGGTTTTTTGAGGGATTCTCCACTACTCTACACCACTGACAAGGTTGACGCATAAAGCAACTAAGTTTCAGTATACTGAATCATGTGGACAGAGTTTTCAAGAGCTAAAGATCTTACCACCACACCTATTCTGGCTCTTCCAAATGGAACCAAAGGCTACATTGTATATTGTGATGCCTCGAGAATTTGCCTAGGTATTGTTCTTATGCAACATTGTAGGGTTATTGCATATGCTTCTAGAAAGTTACTAAAACATGAACAAAATTATCCTACCCATGATCTTGAGCTCGTTGTGGTTGTATTTGCCCTAAAGATCTGGCGATCTTATCTATATAGAGTCCATGTTGATATTTTTACCGACCACCAGAGCCTTCAATATTTATTTAAGCAGAGGGAGTTAAACCTACGACAAAAGAGGTGTCTAGAATTACTAAAAGATTATGATGTTGACATTTTGTACCATCCTAGTAAAGCTAATGTTGTTACGATGCACTTAGCCAAAAGTCCATGAGAAGTCTAAGCCATATTGAAGCTGAGAAGGTCTAAATGACAAAAGACCCATGCCAACTAGCTAGTTTGCAGGTACGATGGGTAGATATAGAGGATGGAGGTGTAATTATTCAACATACAACAGAATCTTCCATTATTAATGAAGTAAAAGAGCGACAACGCAAGGATCCTGAGCTTAGAACACTGAGGAAGAGCATTTCACAACAACAACATCCTTCATTTGAGCTAACTGGAGTTGGAGTCCTTATGTACCAAGGACGCTTATGCATGCCAGATATCGGAGGACTCTGTGCTAGGATTCTTGTTGGCGCCCATTATTCTAGATATTTAACCCACCCTGGAGCAACAAAAATGTATCAGGACCTTCGAGGAATGGTATTAAAAAGGATATTGCAGAGATGGTAACCCAATGACCCAACTGCCGGCATGTTAAAATAGAACATCAGAGACCTGGAGGCCTAGCCAAGTATACTGATCTTCTATTATGGAAATGGGGACATGATAAATATGGACTTCATAACTATGTTTCCCCATACTCCATGTAGGTATGATTCTATTTGGGTAATCATTGAGAGGTTGACAAAATTTGCTCATTTCTTGCCAGTAAGAACGTCAACAGAGGATTATGCTAAGATTTACATTTAGGAGATTGTTTTCCTTCATGGAGCTCCATTATATATTATTTCCGGTCGAGGTTCTCAATATACAACACATTCTTAGGAGTTTTTATAAAAGGGTCTAGGCACTCGAGTAAATCTTAGTACCATTTTTCCTCCACAAACTGATGGAAAGGTAGAGCGTACCCTTCAGACCATTGAGGATAAGTTACGTGCCTATATGCTGGACTTTAAAGGAAGCTGGGATGATCATCTATCTCTTATTGAGTTTGCTTATAATAATAACTTCCAAGCTGGTATTCAGATGGCTCCTTAGGGAGCACGATACAGGCGAAGATGTAGATCACAGATTGATTAGTTTGCAGTTGGCGAGGAAAGGTTTCTAGACCCTACTCTAGTTCAACAAGCAATGGAAAAAAAGAAACTTATTAGAAACTTACTGCAAACAGCCTATAATCGACAGAAGTCTTATACATATATTTGACAAGGAGACTTAGAGTTTAATGTAGAAGATTGAGTTTTCTTGAAAGTATCACCCATGAAAGGTATCATGTAATTTGGGAAGAAAGGGAAACTAAGTCCTAGGTATGTTGGGTTGTATGGGATTATCCACAAAATTAGCAAGGTAACATACGAGCTTAAGTTTCCACATGTTGCAGAAGTACATTAGAGATCCTCCGTGTATTACTTGCATTAAGGATCCCCCATTGCTGAAGACTTAACTTATGATAAGGTACCAATGGCAGTTTTAGATCGATAAATAAGAAAGCTTCGAAATGAAAAGTGGCCTTCGTGAAAGTGTTGTGGCGGAACAAAAATATTGAGGATATAACTTGGGAAGCCAAAGAAGGAATGATGAGGAATCACCCCCAGCTATTTATAATTTAAGGTGGGTCACGTTCCAAAACTGACAGTTATCTTTTTTTTAATAACTTAAGTTTTAAAGGATTTGGAAGTGTAACTTGTATGTTTTGTCGCGGGATAGCTATACAAAGCATAGTAATTGGAGTTTTCGGAAGTTGATTTATGGTTTGCGAGGGTAATAGATATATCCAAAAAATAACATTTTCGTAGATGGTAATGCAACCAAGGGGATGCCTTGACACATTTGCGGACGAATGTTCTTAGGGGGGGGGGAGGCGGTGAGACCCCATGTTTCTCGTCTTCCATTATATAAATAGTGCGGCGTTGTATAAGGCATATGTGATTTTTGCTAGCACCTAGGGATAATAAGGCTGACAATAAGAGGTAATATCAAGTACTTAATGTTTCAAGTCAAAAGAATCCTCTAAATACACATTAGGGATTAAAGAAATGGCCCAAGTGACACCTCGCCCTTTTTGGAAGGTTTAAATTTCAGATGGGACTACAAATGTATAATTTGCTAATAATGGATTTTTAATAGTTATTTTAATATCAAAAGGTCATAGATCAAGTTTTGGAATCAAGAAAGTTGCAAGATAAAGGTTGGCCAAGGTTAGCGTAAGTTTCCTTAAGAAATCCTTCTTAAATTTGGGTCAAATGTAATAGGACATATCTCCCCAAATATAAGGAGTTATAAGGTCCATCACCTATCAATTTGAAGTTCTATGAGTCTAGTTTGCGATGCACAGAACCGCGCATCAAACCGACCTCAGAATAAAAAGTTATGATAGTTTTGCCGAGACTGCCTGAGTAGGAAATCAGGTTATGGGTCGGGTCGGGTCGACCCTCCTTAATGTCGGATAATTTGAGCTTTTTAAAGCTCAAATCAGTGCCATTTCGTTCTCAAATAGTTTATAAACTGAAGGAAAAGTTCCCTCAAGGTACCAAAGGGATTTGAGTAAGTTTTTCACATTTTTACCATTAAAATTTGTCCCTATGCCTTGAAATGCGTGCCTTATGCTTTGCAATTGTTTCCCCCTCCTATTAGCTATGTTTGGAGCTGTTTTTGGGCTGAAAAGAATGGTGTTCTTGCTGGTTATTTTGTTAATTTGTAGCTGATATGTTTAGGTAATAATTTTACGGTCATTTTTACGAAGTTTTACGGACATTTCCTCGCATAAGTACTCTTTGCCGAATCTGGTCATTAATGCTAAATTTTGGACTGTTTATAGGTGTCTTTAAGATGCATATATATAGTTTTTGTGAAGCTTAGGACGTAAGGAACAACTCTCGTGAAGAAACTTTGGGCAATAGGACGTATATTAAGGCTAAGCTCCGTCCCTTCTTTTAGCACAAAATCCAGGAAGTTTCCCAAAATGTCAAATGCGATATCTTACTATTCTGTGGCTAGAATGACCTTCTGTGAAAGGTATTGGGATTGCAACTGAGTTATTTTTACATGATGGTATTAGGTTGAAATTCCATTCGTTCGCTTAAATTGGACATTCAATGTCTATATATCATTTTATCAGTTTTCCTGGCTACCTATTTATATATTCGAGGTGTTTCTCTTCTCGGTGTAGTGACATTAAAATAAATATAGATTGTGAAAGGAATTTAATATTCATAATCAGTCCATCTTCCATATAAAAATACAATTGAAGCATTTAACAAGTAACGCATTGATTTCCAATATTCTCCAGTGAAATGCTCCTATTAAATGACTAAGGCACTTAATCCTGTTTAAATACTTTCTTTTACTAATTGACATGGGATCAAGTATAAGCATTATGTAAAGCACCTTTATAAGCACTTCTAAAGTTAAGGATTCATTCTAAATGTTGAGTTAAGTTGTCAAACTTATTCAAAAGACATGTGAGATTTCACAAATCCGGTGTATATGCTACGACAATGATTATGATGCTATGAAAATAAGTGTACCAATGAGCCTATGCATGGACTTCGAGCTATAATCGGAGGTATGGAGCCTATTTTCCCAAATGATTATAGATATATGCATGTATATGGTAAAGATGGCCACGAGTTGGCAAATATGATGCCGGTTAGCTACCGGAAAGGACCACCATTGCTAGCATTTGGTTGGGCATGTCATGCATTTGCATCTATATATATGCATTCACGACATGGTATACTCGAGCATACCATGCATATTTGATCACTAGGAGGTTGCTTATTAGCGATTAAGGCTACTTGAGTTTTAGTTACATGTAGTATTTCTATTAACCTTTTTACTACGGTTATCTATGATTTTACTTCCTACCTTACATACCAGTAGATGTGTATTCGTATTGACATTCTTTTGATTGGGGATGCTGCATTTTATTTCGTGCGTGCAGGTTCAGGTAGGAGTTCTGATTTACCCCTCCACTAGGAGCCCCGTTCAGTTGTGAGTTGGTTTGCTTTATCTCTCCTTGGAGCTCTCACAGGATGCTTACTTTTTGTTGTACAATTGGGTATAGTTGGGGCTTGTCCCGGCAGTGTTAATGATTCTCTTATAGGCTATTGTGGACATGTTATTGTGGGTTGGTTCTTTTGTGCCTTGTAGTCTCCAGTCATCAGATTGGCATGTATATATAGTGTGTGCCTGTACGTCTATTATTGCAGCCTTGTCGACTAACTAATACTCTATCGTTTTGGTTTACCTATCTTGATGTACATGATTTATTGTTGACCAGGTCATGACCTAAAATGTCCAGGCTTAGTCTTTCAGACGTTATGCTACTGATTTTCTTCTGGTTCCTAGTTTAGTTTACTAACATATTTAATGGCTTACGTGGCCAATAACGGTATTGGGTGCCAGTCGCGCCTCCCATCTCTTTAGGGCGTGACATAACTAGTACGTCCCAACTGGTAATCATACTCTGCTGTGGTCATGGGGGCCTGATACTTAGGACCAAATAAAAATCAATGGATGGTGGTCTCAGATATATCAACTGGGACTATTCTCACCATCGTTTGAGTAATACGGGGTTGTGTCAGGAACCTCTTCCTTTTAGAGGTTCGACTCCATGGTGGTCACAACATATGAGCCATAAAATGCTCGAATAAGCCCCGGGGAGTACTTCCCTAATGGGGCTGCTAACCAATCCAAGTGATATCGGGCCATGGTATATCGGAATGTAGGAGCATTATCAAGCCTCGATATAATGATCCGTGGCTGCTGGAATATAGTACGGGCCTATCGACCCATCTTATCATGTTGGATGTCCTTATGGTATATGTTTTACATGCGCTTGACACACCAGTGTCTCATCAATGCATTTACAGGGGTTGGAGGCACTGGGGTTGACTCTGCGGACTCACACCCAGACTCCTCTCCTGAATCAGAGTCATCTCCATAACTTGTCCCTACTTGAAAACCCTCTTTGGAGTCCATCTCTGGACAGAGCTGCTCTGGCTGGGCGTCTCCCTCCTCAGACTGGGGAGGCTGAACAACTATAGCCTTAGTCTGGGTCGGCACTGTCTGTCTAGCTGTCGTCCTGGTGTGTCAACGCTCAACGCCCTCATCTGGCTAGATATTGAGCTCCTCTACTGATCCGCTAACTTGAGGAACAACTACGATGTACGAAGGCTCATCACGTAATTGGTTTTACAGGGCTCGAATCTCATTCTTCTTTGGTTTAGAAGCCATTGTACCTAAAATCAACACAATACAACTAGACATGATTCCTATAAACACAGGTAAGAAAAACAAAAATTTTACAAAATTATACACAGAAGGACCTACGGAGGCTCACCGACGAGCGATAGAAGGCCTTCGTAGGAAACATGAGTACAGTAACTTTGGTTGCTAAAAATGCACTTACAAAACTAGTTATGGCTCGTAGGATAAACTATGGGGCATAGATCTAGTCTTAAATACATTGCCAGACTTTAATTCCTTCAGATAAGGAACATACGAACCCTACTTACAGGTTGTAGTATGGGCTATGACCCATAAGTGGATTCATCTGATGATATTCCAACAAACCAAATTTTTGGTTTCAACTTACAAGGGGCAACTATGGTCCATAGACTAATCTATGAGCCGTAGAAGACCCTCGTGCTGTTGAAAAACAACTTGAGTTGTCTCAGATCATCATTTCGGTTGCATTAGTCAATGTACAATCAAACATCACAGCCAAATCCTAGTCAAGATAATTTTAATCCTTTTCTAAGCATCATGACAAGGCGACAACAACAGGTTACATAAATCTAAGCAACATCGAAGCAATGTCACTCAAAACCAAGTAAACACATTCAATACATAGGCCATGCATTTTGCAATCATCCTATAAATAAGCATGCACAAATTACCACCAATCTTCCCAAATTCAAAACATGTGCAATCCCATCAACCACCAATCCAATCAGATACATACAACTCTTAGGACAACCACCATTTAATCATCATGTTATCATTCAGTTTGTGTAATCACTTAGTTAGTTTTCATATGATAATTCAGTATAAACTAACTGGCAAGTTGTTTCACAATATCAGATAATAACATTCAGACTAGTCGACAAGGTAGTTCACGAGTCTAAAAAATGATTCGCACAAGAATATACATGGTTTAAGTTCAATATGGGCAATCAAATAGCGCCAAAAATATGAGACACTTCATTTACATGCAACACCCAATATTAGGGCAAAAACATCATCAAATTATTCTCAACAATATCTCAAAGCAATGATATAATTTTTCGACAAAAATGAAATTTCAAGAAGAGCACATATGAGAAATACAAAGAAAAACTCAAAAGAATAAAGCCATAGGTGTGTCGGACTCATAACTGTGTGGCCAGAAATCGGCTGGAAAGGAGACCAAAAAATATAGTGGTGAAATCGGCGATGATCGGACTTAGGAAAAAGAAAGGAGGCTTTGGGTATTTTGAGAATTATGGGAAAATGAAGGGTAATTGATTTTACCCCTTTTTATTCTCCTGGCCCAGTCAGGTTTAAGTGGGGTTATGACTCCACGAAACCCTGATTATGGGCCATAGGAGGTTCTACAACCCATAAGATATGGTTTCATAGTTTTAGAACCCTAATTTTTAGACCTTGACTTTACGAATCCACCTATGGAACGTATATTGAGATACAACCCATAAGTAGGATTGTAAGTGCCCCCAACACTTAAGCAAGTTCAGAATTTTATTTAGGGTCCATGAGCCCTATTCGCAGACTGTAGTTTTATCTATGGACCATAAAGTTGGCTTGTGGACCAGAATTCACAAATTTTTGGTCATTGAAAATGCTTCTATGAGTCAATATATGGGTCGTGGTATAGACCATGGCCCGTAGAACCAGTCGTAGAACCATTTTTCTATCCTTTCTGCCTTTGTTTGCTGCCTTAACCCTATTCCTGCACATCCTTAGCCAAACAAACTGTTATCCTATATTCTTCCTATCTGTGAGTCCAAAAATTACATCAAAATTTAGAAAATTAAATTACCATGAGTCCAAAAATCAAAAACCAAAACAAATACATATAAATTATATCAAATATCTTAGGTTACCTCCCAAGTAGCGCCTAATTTAGTGTCGCGGCATGACCTAGACAACTTGATTACTCAGACTTCACAAAGTTTCCATACCTCCACCTTTAGATCATCAAGTCTCTTCATAGACTGACAGATGTTGAAGACGACTTCTTCGTCATTCAATCTAAACTTCAATTGGCCTGATTCCATGTCCATTAATGCTTTTCTAGTGGCTAGGAAGGGCCTTCACAAGATGATTAGGACTTCGAAGTCGACCTCGCAATCTAGAATTACAAAGTATGTAGGGAATATGAACTTTTCTACTTTAACAAGAACGCCATACAATATCCCCATAGGCTTCTTTACTGTCCTGTTAGACATCAACAACTGTATGCTTGTTGGAGTAAGGGCTCCCAAGCTTAATTTCTTGAACACTGCAAGAGGCATTGAATTGATGTTGGCTCCTAAGCCGCATAATGCTTTTGCAAAGTTCACATCTCTGATAGTGTAGGGTTTGGTGAATGCTCTGAGATCCTCTTTCTTTTGCACTAAGGACCTTTTTGGAATAGTATTGTAGCTGAAGCTCTTGCGAGAACTTTTGGCTCACCATCCTCTTCTTTGTTACTAGGTCCTTCATAAATTTGGAATACCTGGCATTTTCTCCAATGCTTCAATGAGAGGAATGCTGATAGTTAGCTAGTTCAACATGGAGATGAAGTGTTGAAACTTACCTTCCTCCTCATTCTTCTTGAGTCTCTGAGAGAAAGGAGGTGAAGGCCTAGGTATAAGTTTCAATTTTTTTGGTGTCACTACCTCATCGCTCACCCCATCCTTGACTTTAGCATCCCCAGTCTCTACATCTTTGCGCTCTACCATGTCCTTACAATACTCATTATCATCTACCAACATCGGTGGGTCACTAGTCTGCTTGTCACCCTGTGTTGTCACTGCCATGTACTGCCCACCATTCTTTGGATTCTACATTGTGTTGCTTGGCTATGTACCCTTTTGACACTGGTTTAACTATGGAGACATCTGACCAAATTGTTGCTTCAGCTGCTTGATAGCCACAGAAAGAGACTTGATCTTCTGATTAATGCTTGAGATGTCAAATTTCATCCTTTTCAAGGTCTCATCCTGTGTATTAGCCTTCTTCAATAATCTATTGAACATCTCCTCAATCTTTGAACTACCAGCCACAATATCAAAATTATGCGGTGGCACGTACGCACCATTCCTATACCCATCTCTGCGTCCCCAATCACTATCTCTATCCTGTCCCCTGTTTCTATTATAGTATCCGCCTTAGTTGTTATCCCTGAAACAATTGTCTCTATTGAAGTACCGACCTTGATTTCCTTGACCTTGGCGCCAATAGTCCTGATTAGACCTTTGGGCGTTGGTCCAAACCTCCCCCCCATCTGATCAGTCACAAAGAAAGTGTCCTCCTCAAGTAGGGCTCCTAAAGTGGTCGTGGAGGCTGATGATTCCCAACATTTTTTCGTTCTTGACTCTGTTTCATCAACAACCCCATATTAGTACTGATTTGAGCTAACTCTTGCATCATCTCTTCATTTATCTTGGTCTGCTCTGAATTTGTATTAATTGAGAAAGAGCTTTTAGTAGTTGACATGTCTCTCGATCCCCATGCACGATTTGTGTTATGCATCTGTTACGGGCGTTCAGCTACAACTATAAATAGACAATCTAAGAATGATCCACCTATTATGGTGTCAGCCACAACCTTGCAATTATCATTTAGTGTCTGATAGAAGATCTCCACCAAGGAATCATCAACAATCTTATGATCCAAAACACTCCTCAAGCACTTTGTAAATCTCTTTGATGTCTCCCAAGCTACACCTCTTTTTTAAGGCTAAAGCAGTTGTTGTCAAGATATATAACCTAACCAAGGTTAGGGTCGAACCCACAGGGAATATGATAGACTTAGAAGCATATAATTGTAATTTGGGTTGATTAACCAACTTATCTCCCGAAAGAGGGGGGTTGGTTAATTACAACTATAAAAAGTAATCCTAAACTAAGACAAGTGTTAAACCAGTATGAAGAGTAACTAGTGTATTGTGTTTCCTATGATTACCTAACTCAGTATTACCAGATCGAATTCTTTTCTAGTGTGTAGCATGTAGAATGGTAAGTTAAGTTCACCAAATCCTTTGGACCATGTGAGAGGAGAAATTCACTACGTGATTTGGTCGATCCCCGCAGTGTGACATTCTTAATCCTTACCTATTATCCTAGTACAACCTCCCCTTGGCCCAGTTTGGTTGATTAGATAAGAAACATCAATCGAATCCTGTCAATTAATCCCTTTTCCTATTCATTACTACCTTGATCCAGTCAGTAAAGCTAGGTGGGTTTTAATGTTGGCCACCATTAGAAAGCATTTAGTACAAAGAGAATTAATTAATACATGCATGCATACTTTTCAAGAATTATGAATTATCTGATTTTACCTTGTTAGTTCTTCATGGTTCCCATAACCCTAATTGTTGATTTAACTACTCATAATCAGAGTAAATACAAGATTATGAATTTGAATAACATAATTGAGCACTTATACAAGAGAATTAGGCACATGAAATCCAAACTCTTCAACGAGAAATCACAAGGTTGAAACTGAAAGATGAAATAAAGCTTTACAAGTGTCTCAAACTCTTTAATGTTTCTCTACTATTCCCCCTTCTTTCTCTAAGAGAAATAACCTTAAAAACCTATTTATAGTGTTTAAAATACAACACCAAAATGAAATGGGATAATTGGGTTGTCAGTCTCCATGAGGATCTCTACAGGTTGTGTAACAATTTACGACTCGTAATCGGGTTTTTGTGGACTGTTGCTTCAATTCCGGGGGTGGTATTCTATGTCACCCCTCTACGACCCATATAAAGTTCTATGGTCTGTAGGGGGTCTCGTCTGATGGAATTTCAGTAAATCCCTATCTTCTGATCCTCAGGGTACGACACCAAGTCTACGGCTCGTAAAGTCTTCTACAACTCGTTTGCATATTCGTAGACTCAATTTTAGAAATACACCCCTCACTGGAATTGTGCATGAAACCCTCTTTACGACTCATAGAATCCCCTATGGCTCGTAAAGGGTCTCATGGAACTTCAACTTCAGCAACGTCTGCACACTATGCCCCAAATATTGTGCCAACCTTGAAATCCTGCAAAACAAACATAAAAACACATCAAATCTACTAACATCGCATTGAGAACACATAAATTTCCAAGTTTTAAACATCGAAAGTGCTGTATTTTGATAGCACATCACTCTCCCACGTGGTACTGATTAAATCACCAGGTAACTACTCGAAGTTGTTAATCTAATCTTTCAACTTTAGCTTCTTTGATCTCGGAAAGAACCTCTCTAAAGAGGCATCCTGCATTTCAGCCCAAGTGGTGATAACACTCTATGGGAGTTTTGATAACCATACTATCACTTTGTCTGTGAGAGACAATGGGAAGATCTAGAGCCCAACGACATCCATGGACATATTATAGTTTCCTATCATACTCTTGCAGATGAATACAACATTGCATTGATGGTTATGCGGATCCTCAGATGGTATGCCCACGAAAAACCCTCTAAATAGCAGCATCTGTAATAACCTACTTGAAACAACAAACTTTGTGTCATCCGGTAAAGGAGGCAACATAATCGCTCTGATGACATCTATTACCATAGGGTCAAGACTTTGTTGATTCCATGTGTTCACAACAGCTTGAAAATCTAGTTGTGGTGGATTCACATCCTTAAGTGATTGTGGGTCATCATTATTTAGATGCTGTGAAAGATTTACAGGATTATTTGCAACATTTTCCTGGGCCATTCTTCTTAATGTTCTCGAGATCTCTGGGTCAAACAGAGTCAAAGGATTGCCTTGACTATGAGTTCTCGGCATACACTACACCTGTATGCTGAAACAAAACACAAATAACAAAAAACGTAAAACAAGGATTAATTCACAAATCACCCTAATTAAACTAGTTTAAAGCCATATTCCTCGGTAACGGAGCCAAAATTTTGATATTTCCCAAACTACACCTCTTTATAAAGGTATAAGCGGTCGCTGTCAAAATATAGAACCTAAACGTGGTTAGGGTCGATCCCACAAGGAATAAGGTCTAGGCTTGGAGTAATTCTGAGAAATTAGGATGAATTAATCTACTTATCTCTCGGGGGGGGGGGGGGGGCGGGGGTTGTAAAATGCAATAATTAAACCTAAACTAGAAATCAATCGACAGGTGCAAGTGTTGTGAAATCAATGAGAGAAGTAACTAGGGTATTGTGTTCCCCATGAACTCCTAACTCAATATATCCAGATAATCATAACCTTTTCTAGTGTATCATGCAAAACTATTAAGTTATATTTACCTAATCCTTTAATCCAAGCAAGAGGTAAATTTCACTACATGATTTGATCCATCCCCGCAGTGTTGAATTACTAACCCTTACCTTTTGTTCCAGTTCAACCATCCCTTGATCCGGTTAGGTTGATTAGACGAGAGGGGTCACATCAAATCTTGTTAATTATCCCTTATCCCATTCATTACACCTTTGATCCAGTAAGTAAGAATTAGGCGAGTTCTAACGTTGGCCATCGTTAAAAAACATTCTAAACAAAGAGATAATCAATACATGTATGCACACTTTCCCAGGATTATGAATTATCCAATTTTTACTTCGTTAGTTTTTCATGGTTTCCACAACCCTAGGTATGAATTTAGCTATGCATGATCATTGTAGGTAAAAGAATCATTTTGTGGAATAGCATAATTAAATACTTATAATGATATATTAATGAACAAGAAATCCAAAATCTGCACTAGAAATCACGATGTAATAAACCCACTATAATATCAAAATAATCACAAGTAATAAAGTATCAATGTTCTAACTTCTCTCTAGTTTATCCTCTTTCAATAAAATCCTAAAAACCTATTTATAATAAGTAAAACCCAAATCCAAAACAAAATAGGAAAACGAGAATCAGCAACTCGAACAGACAAGGTTACAGCCCGTAGATGGAATCATGACCCATACTTGGGCTTTGTATCCTGCACTAAACAAAGTCCTTCTTAAACCTACAAACTCCTCCTATGGGTTGTCTTCTGACTTACGACCCATACGGGGTTTCATGTGCTAACTTTCTAGCAAATCTTTAAATTCCTAATCCTCCAGGCATGATCTTATCCACGACCCGCCATCTGACTTACGACTCATAAGTGACCTCGTTTGATAACAATTTAACACTCAACAAATTTTCTAATCTTTGAAATAAAAACAAACATATGGGCTATACATGATTCTACGACTTGTCTGACAACTCGTACTTTCAATATCTGAAAATCAACCTTTCACTGGATCTAACCCATAGCTCATCCTATGGCTCGTGGAGTAACCCACAGCCTGTAGAAAGCTCTATTACATCCTCAAAAACATAAATTCTGCAGAACTTTGCCCAAAATCATCCCAATTCCTGAAATTCTGAAAAACAAACACAAAAACAGATCAAACCTACGAACATCACTTTGAGAACACAAAAAATTCCAAGTTTTAAGCATCAAACGTGCTTTATTTTAGAAGCACATCAACATAGCAAACAAGCACTAAGGGGAGGGTAAGATGGCTGAAGCTGTAGAGAAATAGGAACTTAGAACTTTCATCACTTTCCATCCATTCTGCATCACATAGTATCACATAAGAGGGATAGGGACTAAGGAATAAGTCTCCATAAAATCTCAAATATAGCATAGTGAGTATGTAGCATAACATGACATGGTATCCAACAACATCTCTAAGAATGAGTAGGACCGGGGATAAGATATGTCCGAGGCTCACTCTCAACATATAAAGTATAGTACTAGTGTCTCAACATAACTTAGATAGAGATAGGATATTGTCCCCAAAATGGAGGACTCACCACAATAGCAATCTTCATAAATCTAAGCTAGCCACATAGAGGAGGATGAATAGGGGCTCCATTCCCTACATGGTCTTAGACTTGGAATGTACTAATATGTGGGATGCAATGCAAGAATAGATCATAAGCTTCATAAATAATATGCATAATCATATAAAATATAATATAAGCTCAATATGACATGCATGATTATGCTTTGATGGAAACTTGCATAATACATAACTTCATATATCATACGTATATGGGAGAAGACCATTATCAACAAAGACCATGAGAGATGCTACATTAAATCCATTGAACTCTCTCCATTTGGAAAAGGCTAATGCACTCCTTTCATTGGGAAAAGGCTAATGAACTATCTTCCATTGGGAAAAAAAGGAATCTACTTGCCAAGGTAGATGTCCAAAGCTAAGTTTGCAATTGCATCTTTCATGAACATAATGGCTTATGTGGATCCACTAGCCTAAGCATAGCTGAAAAGGAATCCTATGGTGGCATATAGTTAATGACAAAAGGAGACTTTATATAAGGACCCCTTAGGTCGAGCCCGCACTTTCTAAACCCATTTAGTGCTAAGTCATTCCCATGGAATACATTTGAAAACACATGCATAATCATAATCATCATAAACTTGAAACCATGGGTTTAACATCATATACATATATGAGTAGCTCATCTTAACATAATATAGCTTTGAGGGATTCAAAACATTATAACTTTAACTTTCATAAGCTTTCAGAACTTTCATAACTTGAATTGAACCCTCATCTTTGGAGACTATACTCGCTGTCATAACTTTGATATGATGATTGGGTGGATTACATGCATACAAACGTTAAATCACGAAACTCAAGAGGACTATGCATCATTGTAATGAAATCATCAATTTAAATCATCCTTAGATAACCCACCACAATCATACATATGATATTTCATACTTTGACATAAAATCATGAAATCTATCTCATAAAACCATCAATTTAATCATAACTCATGGTACCATAACTTTCATAACTTCATAACCATAAAATAGGTTATGATTGAAAATCCTTGAAATCAATCCATGCAATTTGATGCAATTAGATGAAGAATCTAACATCATTCATGCTTAATAGGGTAATTAGGAAGGGCCCATAAGAAATAAACATTAAACTTGAAGGAATTTGTAAAATTAGGTTTGGGATTCCATGGGTGGAAGAAACCATGAATGAAGAGACCCACATACCTTTGGTCCTTGAAACTTGAAGAAGAAGACTTGAAAACTTTAAGAATCCTTTTTATGAGCTTTGTCCTTAATGGAGTAAGTTTGATCTCCAAGGAATTTGAGATATTTAATGGAGGAGTTTTTTAGAGAGAAGTTTTGAGAGGATTTAGGGGTGTTTAGAGAGACTATTATGTCTAAAGAAGAGAGGGATTTAGTGTATTTACGTATATAAAGGTCTTGGGATAGGTCTCAAATAACTTTCCAGGCAAAGAACAAAACTCAAAAAGATTTGAACTATGCGAGATTAGTGGCGTGACACATACTTGTCGCATACCCTACTAGATTGCACAATTTCACCCAAAAACTTATTTTTCGATACGGATGTCCTGAAAATCAACGGTGACCCTTTTCCTACATAATTTTGCCTCATGAACAAGAATATTAAGTCAAATTTGTAAAATAACACACAAATTTTAAGATATTCAAGAAATACATCATAGGGTCTAATCGAGCTACGTTGAGGGGTATTACACATACCTTGATTGCAGCCTAGGAAGAAGGAACTTGAAATTCTGAGAAAGAATCTTGAAATCCTAAAGCCTTTTTGCCTTGTTTCCTAGACAGAATATTGCCTTAGAATATTTTAAAAGATGGAATTGAAAGGAAGATAAATCCTTAAGGGTTTTAGATCTGATTAGGGGCTTAGGGAATCATAAAAATGATGTAGTCCAATTCTAAGATCGCCGTAAACAAGACACAAGCTGTCTGTTAGTTGTTGTTTTCTTTTTAGAAACTCCAAATTTCCTTCAACTTCTACAACTCACTCTAAGACTTATTTTATGGTTTGTGTTTCCTTTTATGGTGTGTAAATGGTCCTCTTGGACTCTTTTGACACTTAGAAAATTTTTATATTTTGAAGTCCCTATTCATGAGCCTAGTCTACGACACATAGGTTGAACTACAATCTGTGAACTGGGCTCGTGAAATGATCCTAAACTTTCCCAGTCCAAATTTTTCTACACTTTCTAAACTTATAACTTGAGGTTCCCTACACGTATGGCCTTATTATTAGTTATGTTCTTTTTCCCACATATGTATGCTAGGTTACGAAAGGTTTTGATGTTGCTATTTAAGGTTTTAAACATACATTAATCACTCATATCTTGTCCCTGTTTTATTGATTATGATTATGCATATTGCTATTATGTCATGATGTTCCTTGATGCACAATATACCTACATAATTAATACATTCCATGTAATAACACATACTTCTTTGCATAGATGATCTAACCCTGTGGGGATGGGCAACAACGAGACTATTGCTTCATTTTGTGGCTAGAGTTTGGTATTGATCATTGAAGATTGTTTGTGAGTTCCCATTCTTTGGGGACAAGCCTATTTCATGTTATGCTTTCATGTTGAGACTTCATGATTTCGTTGTTATTCTATCTTGAGGGTGAGCTAGTGGCATGTTCTAGTCCCCACCAAGATCTATGATGTAGAGACATGTTTTGAACATTATGATGTTATAATTCCCCTAAGGAAAACTATGACTTTGATATTGATATGTTTAGCTTTCAAGTCTCTATATATCTTTGTAGTGCTTTGATGAATGGAATATGAAGAGTTATGAGCTTATTATAATATCAACTTCCTCAATTCATCATCATTACAATCTCCCTTGATATTGGAGTACACCATCTCCCCCTTGTGAGAAAACTTCTTACTTTCCTTCTTTCACTAAGGTTTTCAACTAAACTAAGGTGGAACCAAGATTTTGATAAGACTTAACCTCCTCAATCAAAGAAGATTCAGATCCATGAAGTACCATTGCACCACTATTTCTGGACTTATTTAACTTCATCTTCAATCTAGCCAACCTATAGACCTCTTTGGCCAACTCCTTTTTCCATCATCTTTAATGTGAGACACACTACCCATAGAGACTCTACAAAGGGCATCGACTACCATATTGGCCTTTCTTGGGTGATACTTCATACTCCTGTCGTAATCTTTGAGTAGCTGCATCCACCTTTGTTGCCTCAAGTTGAGATAGTTTGAGTGAACACATGTTGGAGGCTCTTATGGTTGGTGCATACATCCACATGAACTCCATACAAGTAATATCACCAAATCTTCAAAGAAAACACTATCACTGATTTATTGTCAAAATATAACACTTTTGATACTTAAAACATAGAATTTGTGTGTTTTCAAAGCGATGTTAGTGATTTTGATATGTTTTTGTGATTGTTTTTCAGGATTATAGGATTTAGCATGATTTTGGGCTAAGTGTTGCAAATGCTACATTTTTAGTGAAGTATGAAGCACTCTACGGGCCGTGGAATTTTCTACGAGCTGTAAGGTGGTTTTGTGGTTGAGATCCAGTGAAGGGTCTATTTTATGAAGTTGCATTCATGAACTGTCAGACGAGCCATGGAATTTTGTACGAGTTGTGGATCAGATTTTGTGCCTTGAGGATCAGATTTTTGGGATTTTCTAGAAAGTTGTCAAACGAAACCTTGTACTAAATACGACATGTAGAAAGGTCTCGTAGAAGTGAAGCCCAGTTTTGAAGATTGAAGATTACAAAGAGCAGGTATGGGCCATAAAACTTAGTATGACCCGTAACCCCATTCGTATTGCCTACCGAATCCAGTTTTTCTATTTTATTTTGGACTTGTATTTTAGTTATTATAAATAGATTTTTTTAGTTTACTTTAGACAGAGAACGAACATGAACGACAAGAAAAATTCATAGAGGCACATGATACGCTTGGAAAACAACTTTGTGATTTTAATCAATACTTTATATTTCTAATAAAGAGTTTGGGATTTCTTGTTCCTAAATTCATCTTCGTAAGTGCTTAATTATGTTATTCCATATCATGATTCTCTCACCTACAATGATTATGTATAGCTAAATCCACAACTAGACTCACTTATGAATTTCTTCCTTACCTTATATATGCTTATGATATGAACAAGAGGCTTAGATGGGGCACCTTCGGGTGTCACATTCATTGAGTCATGGCTAGGTCCTAGGTACGGGTTGTGACACCTTTACACTAGCATGTATGAATTATTGTGTACCATGAGGATAGGTACAACATTCGTAATACCTCTCAAAGTGATTCGTAATGTCCTTATTATAGATTCCTTGTGTAATGTATTTTTCATATTTATTTGGAAAATTCGAGTCCATATTCTTGTTCAGGAGGCATAAATGTATGAGAAAATGGTCTCCTTATATTTTTAAGTCAACCTTAATAACAAATAACTACACAATATATATTGATACTCCTAATCCTACAATTCTAAAGCAAGATATCATCCTACCCTTACTAACTCTACTAGCCTTCTACCCTAATACACAACCTCTAATCCTTTCTATCTAAGGTTATGTCCTTGATAATATGAAGCTGCGCTATATCCTGCCTAATCACCTCCCCTGATACTTTTTTGGTCTACCTCTACCCCTCTACATAGTGATTTCACCCAAGCTACACCTCCTTTTTTGAAGGTTAAAGCGGCTGTGGTCAAGATATAAAACCTAACCGAGGTTAGGGTCGATCTTATAGGGAATAGGGTAGACTTAGAGAAATTTCAAGTAGTTTGAGTTGATTAATCTACTCTTTCCCCAAAAGGGGGGGGGGGTGTAAAAATATAGAAAGAAATCCTAGACTAAGACAAGTGTGAAATCAGTATGAAGAGTAACTAGGGTATTGTGTTCCCTATGATTCCCTAACTCGATATTACTAGATAATCAAATTCTTTTCTAGTTTGTGTAGCATGCAAAATGGTAAGTTAAGTTTACATAACCCTTTGATCTAGGCGAGAAGAAAATTTCGCTATATGATTTGATCCATCCCCACAATATGTTATTACTAACCTTTATCTATTGTTCTAGTACAACCTTTCCTTGATCCAGTTTGGTTGATTAGACGAGAAACATCAATCGAATCTTGTTAAGTAATCTCTTTTCCTATTCATTACTACCTTAATCCAGTCGGTAACACTAGGCGAGTTCTAATATTTTCCACCATTAGAAAGCATTTAATACGAAGAGAATTAATTAATACATGCATGCACACTTTTCAAGAATTACGAATTATTCAATTTTACGTTGTTAGTTCTTCATGGTTTCCACAACCCTAGTTGTGGATTTAGTTATTCATTAGCAGTGTAGATGCAAGAATCATGATATTGAATAGCATAATTAAGCACTTACAAAAATAGAATTAAGAATAAGAAATCCAAGCTCTTCAACAAAAATCACTAGTATGAATTAAGAATGTAAAATATTGTTTCCCAAGTGTCTGACAATGTTTCTCACTTTTTCTTATTGACTATCTAATGTTCTATGTGAAAATTAACCTAAAAAACCTATTTACAGTATTTAAAATACAAAGCCAAACCAAAATAGGAGAACTGGGTCGGCAGGCACTACGGGCAACTTTACGGGCCGTATAAAGTTTAATGGCCCGTAACCGGGGCTTCGTGGAAAACATATGCAATTCTGGGGTTGACTTCTATGAGACCTATCTATGGGCCATATAAAGTTTTACGACCCATGGAGGGTTTTATCTGATGACTTTTCAACAACTCCCCACTTTTTGATCCTCAGGGACGACACCATAACTACGACTTCTAGAATCTTTTACAGCTCATCTGCATGTTCGTAGACTCAACTTTAGAAAACCTTCCTTTCACTAGATTTCCTACAAAACCTACTCTACGGCCCGTGTAAACTTCCACGGCCCATAAAGGGTGTCATCGAACAACAAATGCTTCAAGTTCTGCACATTTAGCCCAAAAATTATGCCAACCTTGCAACCTACAAAACAAACAAAAAAAATACATCAAATATACTAACATTACTATGAGAACACACAAAATTAAAAGTTTTAAGCATCAAAACTGCTATATTGTGACAACACATCAACACCCTCAACTTAAAATTGTTGCTTGTCCTCAAACGATGGGCTCAATCTACATACGCAGTACAAAAACACACAAACCTCAATTTAATGACATACATCATATCAGACTCAAGCATAGATATCCACACCACTCATAAAAGCATATCAGATAGCTATCGAGCAAACCAATGTAGATCAACACATGTGGCAGTGCAACTATGACAAGCAAGACAATCATTAATAAGAAACACTCACTATGTTAGTCTAAAATCAATAATGCAATACAAATGCTCTCCCAGAAAGAAGTCCCATGTATGCACCTGAAAAGTTTTGGAAAAGTCGGGCAATTCAAGGACCAACTCTTCTGATATGGCAGGTCTGACG
Source organism: Solanum rostratum (assembly GCA_029948455.1). Taxonomy (NCBI): domain Eukaryota; kingdom Viridiplantae; phylum Streptophyta; class Magnoliopsida; order Solanales; family Solanaceae; genus Solanum; species Solanum rostratum. Next base: position 27,346,043 of record CM057051.1, read on the forward strand.
ACCCTCGACATTCCTTGCTCTAAACCCACAACTTATTCTTATTTACCAAGTTGGTGAGTAGAGCGGCCTTTGCGGAGTAGCCACTAATAAACCATCAGTAATAATTAGAAATCCCAAGGAACTACCTCAGCTCTGTCACCTTCGTGGGAGTCTCACACTCTTTGATGGCTTATACCTTGGCTTCATCCATTCGCAGCTTGCCCTGACTAATAACGTGACCAAGAAGTGCACCTCATGCCGGGCGAACTCGCACTTCTCTCGCTTTATGTAGACCTTAGTTTCCCGCAGGACTTGGAATACTTTCTTCAGGTGCTGCACGTGCTCTTCCAAGGTGTTGCTATAGATGAAGATATCATCCAGGTACACGACCACGAAGTCATCCAAGTAGGGATGGAATATTTTTTTCATCAGTGTGCAAAAGGTAGCGGGTGTGTTGGTTAAACTGAAAGGCATCACCAACCACTTGGGGGAATAGTACCTTGTCACACATGTCGTCTTTGGCTCATACCCTTTTGCAATCCATACCTGGTAATACCACTTTTGGAGATCTACCTTGGTGAAGCATTTAGCTTTCCTAAGTCTGTTGAAAAAGTCTGCAATGAGCGGGATGGGATACTTGTTCTTCACGATCACCTTGTTCAGCTCCCGGTAATCTATGCAAAGGTGCAATGATTCGGCCTTCTTCTTCTGGAACAACACTGGTGCGCCATAAGGGGCTTTGGAGGATCGGCTGTGGCCAGCTTCGAGGAGCTCCTTCAGCTACTTTCTCAGCTCCTCTAACTCGGGTGGTGCCATGCGATAAGGCGGGTAGGTGGGTGGTCTGGTCCCTAGCTCCATCTCTATCCTGTGATCAACCTCTCGCCTAAGAGACAAGTGTTTCGGTAGCTCATCAGACATCAAATCCTTTTCCTCTTGTAGCACCTCCTCGATGCAAGGTGGCAAGGCTTCCTCAACACCATCTTCTTCGCCCGAACTCATGATGGTAGCTAGGTATGTCGGCTCCCCCTTCTTCAGCCCCTTCACTATCTGCATGGCTGACAAATGGGAAATGTCTTCTGCCTTTGGTAACTCTATTAAGGGCACCATGCAAGACCCTTCCCTCTCCATAACAAGCATACGTTGGAGGTAGGGGTCAATCATGGTGTGACACTTCCTGAAGAACTCTTGCCCAAGAATGATGTTGAAAATATCATGGGGCGATGACAAAGTTAGTCTTACCTTGCTACTGTCCAAGGGTGACGTTTACTCCGTGTGCTACCCCACACACAGGAGTCAGTGGGGCATTAACTGTCTTGAGGTGGGTGTTGCTCGGACTGTAGCTCAATCCCAACCTTGCTGCCACTGTCTTCGTCATGATATTGGCCTCCGCTCCCGTGTCTACCATGGCATGCACTGGCTTTTCATTCAGGGTCATGTCCATGTATTGCGGTAGGTAAGCCTCCTGCTTACTGGTTGGCTTGGCAGTGGTGGCACATAACCTGATCATACCCACCTGGGTGGTGCCCGAACTCTGCCCTTGGTCCTGGGACTCCTTCTCCTTATGCTCTCGCATGATGGCTCCAAGGTTCTTCATCTGGGGACACCTAGCATACCCGTGTGGGCTTCCACAAATATAATAGCCAATTCCCTTGGATGACTGCTCCTTCTTCTCAGCGTATCTCTGACGTTCGGGCCTTCTATTATCAGCACAATCTCGGTTTCTAGGTGGGTGTGCCTCCTTTCCCTTGCCGTGATCTCCCCCACCTTTGGCATGACTACCCTTCGACTCCTTAGCCTTGCCTTTGTCATGTTTGAAATCTGTCAGGGCCTCGGCTTGAGTGATGGCTTCATCTATGGTGGAGACGTGCCTTTGTTCTAGCTCGGTCCTGGCCGAGTTCTGCAAGCCGTCCATGAAGTGAAACATCATGTCTTCCTCCGTAAGGTTGGGAATTTGAAGGGTGAGAGTTGTGAACTCCTTTATGTATGCCCTTATAGTGCTGGTCTGCTTTAGTTCCCTGGACTTACGCTTGGCCTTATAGACGACGTTATTTAGGAAGAAGGCCTTCTTGATCTCTATCTTGAACTGCTCCCACGTTCCTATCGTGCATAGCCCCTTCCACATTTTGGTGTCCTTGCACTTCCACCATAGCATGGCTATCTCTGTCAAGTTTATCACAGTTGTGTTGATCTTCGTTTTATCGCTCTACACCTTGTTGCACTTGAAGTAGTTCTCCAAGTGCCACAAGAAGTTCTCCACCTCTTGTGCATCTCGGACGCCTTTAAAGACAGATGGCTTGGGAGCCTCAATCCTGGCCTCCTTTTCGAAGATCAGCATAGCATACTTCCCTTCCTCGACAACCTCCTCGAGTGCCTTCACCCTAGAGTTCATGGCTTCCAGCATTTCCATAAACCTGCCCTCCAAGGTGACGACCCGGTACTCTAAGAAAGTGAGTGCCTCCTTTGCCTCGATCTCGGCTGCCTTTTTCCTGTCCAAGTCCATACAGATGTTGTCATTTTCGTCAAGGGTGAACTCCTCCAAGGTCTTGAACTTACTGTCAAACTTGTTCAAGCGCTTGCCAAGGAATTCCACCGCTTGACGGGCAGCCTCTACCCTCGTGACCCACTCCATGCTAGGTGTGATGTTCACAGGCTCCTCGTCACGTTCATCGTCACTAACCTTTCTAGCCGAGAGTGAGTGGGTGGTAATTCGAGCAGCATTTCATCCCTCTTAGAGTTATTCTTCCCTTTTGTGACTTCTTGCCAACATCTGTCTTGACGTTGGCGGCATGGATGGCATCAAAGTCTCCTCTACTTGCCATGATCCTTTTGTGCAACCTTGCTTTGATACCATGTTATCATGGACTTAGAACTCTTGCTAAGACTTCCGTGCGGCACAAGTCAATTTGCTTATGAATCTTTCACGATCTTGCAAATACTAGTAAGCCTTTCAACTAAGACCGCTAAGGGAACACTAGATAGAAGACTTATAAGAGAGAAAGAAAGCTTAAAGAAGACTTTTATAGCTTGGAAGAATGCTTTACACTTGATTTCTAGATGGCTTGCAAATGAAAATGGCCCCCTCTATTTATACTACTCCTAAGGGACCTAGGTGCAATTAATATTTACATATAAGTCCTTCATATTTATAACTTAGTCCTTTCTCTAAAATTCTCCACACGGTTCTAGAAAAGACTATATAGCGCAAGAATAATCTACACATATCCAGAGTCTTCCAAGCTACCCGAACGCTTTAGATTCTGCTCTGTCGTGTAAGAATAATGGCGGGTCCTAACACTAAGATCCTTTCCTAACCAATTAAATTACAGTCTAAGTCAGAGTAACATGGTAAAATCTGAATCAAAACATGGCATAATAATTTAGCAAAGATAGCTCACACACACGAGCTGTTGGATATCTGTCTGGATGGCTGTCATATCTACCGGCCCTGTTGAGCTGAGGCTCTACTGGACTCCCTTCTCAAATGCATCTATACGGCTCTCCACGAGTGTAAGTCTCTCCTGAATAGTGGCCACCACGAACGCCTGCATGCGAGCCTCAGCTTATAAAATGGCCTGGTGAACCCAGTGCCCAATCTGATGTAATAACTGAGTCAATTGTGATTCAGTGCTGGCTAGCCTCTATGTGATGGCCTAAATAGAAGCTGTTGACACATAGACTATGCCAGCAGGTGGTGTTGGTATGGACACGGCCTCTAGGGAAGACGTAGTAGTAGTGGGCCCACTCTCCAAATCAGAGTTAGTCTGTAGGGGCCTCTCAGTAGTGGGTGCAGCAACAGTGGTGATGGGTGAAGGCTCAGGTGGTGGCACCGCAGCGAACATCTCTGGTATTTAAGCTGGAGGGCGTAGTGCTCACTAAAGGGCTATCGGATTATCATCAGCCTTGATCAGGTTGGCATCTAAGTTCCACCGAACCTCAATCAATGAGTCTAAATTTTGTAATGTTTCCACCCTTGACTCTTATACAAAATCTATAGATAAGGCACGAAGGGAATGGAGGTGGATCTTCATGGCCGCCTTGTGTATCTGCTCCGCAGTGAGGTGGCCCCAGTCAATCTCAAAGCCAACTAAGATGCTGCCAACCAATACAGCACGGTCTGGCATTAGTGTATTATCAGCAAGAGTAGGCCAAATCTGTGATCTCTCTGCAGCCCACCAAAATTTGTCGATAAAGCTAAGTGAAGCCTTCATGATAGGCTCCGACGAAGTAGTTATCCACTCAGGGCCTAGGCCCTGCTCTACGATCTGGTCTGTAACCCATCTCATCAAACAAGCCTTATAGGATGGATCTCTTATCAGGGCCTTATCCCTAGTCTGCCGTAATCTCCTATCAAACTCTGCAGTAGACCTGGGGGCTAGGAACTCTGGTCTGAATAACATGAGACAAATGGCAGCCTCTGAAATATCCACCTATTGACCCCTCACCCCTGTATGTGTCAATCGGGATTTAGTGAGGGCCTTTTTCCCTTTGGGAAGAGAGCTGAGAACGGTGGTGGTGTAAAATGCGAAAAATTCTTGAACCATGGCGGGGGAGTACTTCCCCGACGATCCTGCCAACCATAGGAGCTTGTATCCGGTGATAGAGTCCTGAAGGCCTGGGACATAGTCCAATCTCGAAGTAATAATGCGAGGCTCCTCAAAAATGGAATAAGCGAGTCGACCATGCTCATTCTTCTGTATACCCTCCGTATAGATTACCTGCATAACCTCAATGCATCACCGACTAGATAGAGCATCGAGAGATGATGGTGATGCATGAGGTGCTGCAAAGCACTTTGTCTCCGACTCTTCGCCGGATCTTGAATCGGACTCCTCTATGGAAGAAGTCATCTAAATAGAACTGATATCTTTTTCGTCTTCCTCTTTAGACTTGGAAGAGTAGACAACGATAGCCTGGGGGATGGGGATTCCCCGCATATCTAGTGGAAGCCCGTGTCATTAGCCGCTCAGCATCTGGGTCAGGATGGATGCAGATCTCTTCTAATGGTCTAGTAGTCTCGAAGGTGCCCTGATCCTCCGAGGGCTCATATCGTAGGCACCGCTGCATGGCCCTAATCTCATCTCTCCTAGATTTTGGGGCCATAGTTCCTGAAATGCACAAATTTAGCTAACATGATTAGCCCTTCAAGTACATGAATGAAAAGCAAGAACATATTTGAAATGACTACATATAGGTCTACGAAGGCACTTTTACGTGCCATAGTAAAAACTATGAGCCGTCGAAGCCCCCCGTAGAAATAGAGTGCATATATTTTGGTTACTGGAATTGCATCTACAAGACCAGATATGACTCGTAAAATATTCTACGAGTTGTAGACTGCATCATAGAATTGTTCTTGCGTTCAATTTTTATAGGTAGGGATCTACAAGACTATTCTATGAGTCGTAGATTGATCTATGGCTCGTAAAAGGTCTCATTTGGTAGAATCTTTGAAATTTTAAGTTTCAGGAATTTCATACGATGGGAAACTACTTCTCATCTGGTAGAATCTTTGAAATTTTAAGTTTCTGGAATTTCATACAAGGGGAAACTACAGCTCGTGAAATGTTCCACGACCGTTAGAAGACTCTTGTAGTGTGAATTATCTAGATCTTTGGATTTTCGAAGTCTATCAAACAGATTCCAGATGAAATATTTAGCAATTAAAATCAGCACCAAAGTAACACATTATGCACCCTCACATGATTTCAACAAATACTCGACACCCCACATGCAATTCTCATCTGGTAGAATCTTTAAAATTTTGAGTTTCTGGAATTTCATACGAGGGGAAACTATAGCTTTGAAATGTTCCACGGGCCGTAGAAGACTCTCGTAGTGTGAATTATCTAGAACTTGGATTTTCCATGTCTATCAAACGGATCCAAATGAAATGTTTAGCAATTAAAATCAGCACCAAAGTAACACATTATGCACCCTCACATGATATTGAACAAATACCTGGCACCCCACATGCAATGATCACATATGACCCTATCAAATCTCATTTTACATATGTATTTAGCAATTCGACACCATTTGAACGTTTAGACATTAAGGCTTGCACATCTAATCACGTGTCATTTTTCAAGCAATGTATTCTATTCAATCCAAACGACATGTGACAATATGGTTTTCACATAAATCATTGAAACATATAAAACATGGCCACACATGCATTTTCTGGCTGCTAACTCTATACAAGCATTACCAACATACTATTCACAATTAAATCCTAGGCACATAAAATGGCAACCATGGACTCGAACCCATACCAATCGGATTACCATACCCATCAATTAGTTCGACCTGATCATATTAGTTTTGGTATTTAAAAGATTTTAGGACCAAGAACTTATGGAATTTGACCAAAAAGACACGAAAATTGAAGGAGGAGACGAGGAGAGTAAACCCTAGGTCTGTCGGAGGTGGCCGAAAAAATTTCCAGAAAACTAGTTGGTGGCCGGATGGTGGTGATCGAAAAATGCTAGGCTATGGGGGATCAGATTTTTGTACAATTATTATGAAAAGTAGGGTCAAAATTAATTGACCCCCCAATTTATACTTTGACCGGGTCGGCCAAAATTATTGGGCCCAGGCTTCTATGGAACCCCAATAACGGGTCGTAGAAGATTTTATGACCCATAGATCCCAGTCTCGTAGATTGTGCAAACCCTAGTTTTAGGATATGGATTTCACGGACCAGTCTACTAGCCGTATAATTATATACGAATTGTAGAGTTGGTCGTAGAAACCTCCAACACTTAGTCAAAAGTAGGAAACTTACCTTCAGGATATGGATTTCACGGACCAGTTTACGAGCCATATAATTATATACGAATTGTAGAGTTGGTCGTAGAAACCTCCAACACTTAGTCAAAAGTAGGAAACTTACCTAGGGCCCACGTGCCCCATTCACGACCCGTAGTTTTATCTACGGGCCGTAAAGTTGGCTCGTGGACTGGAGTGCACAAAGCTTTGCTCACTGAAGGTGTTCAATGAGTTAGTGTATAGGTTGTAGTTTTACATATGGTCCATAGAACCAGTCGTAGAAGCACTTCTTGTTGCATTTTCAGCAAAAAAGGGCTGACTGGTCATGTACCCGTATATTCTTCATAGAACACACTGTTACCATATATTCAACTAGTCCAATGTCCAAATATTACAACCAAAATACTAAAAATTAAACTACGTACAAGTCCAAAAGCTAAAAACAAAACAAAACTGCCACTATTACATCAAATATCTTGGGTAGCTTCCCAAGTAGCGCCTGATTTATCGTTGCAGCACGACTTGGACAACTTGGTTACTCAGACTTCACCTAGTGCCCGAACATCCATCTTCAAGTCATAGGGCCTTTTCATTGACTGACAGATATTGAAGACAACTTCTTCGTCATTCAATCGAAACTTGACTTGACCTGCTTGCATATTCACTAGTGCTCGCCGCTAGGAAGGGCTTTCCTAAGATGATTCGAACTTTGAAGACAACTTTACAATCAAGGATCACAAAGTCTGTGGGAAATATCAACTTTTGTACTTTGACAAGGATGTCATATAGTATCCCCATAGGCTTCTTCACCGTGCAGTCAGCCATCAATAATCGCATGGTCGTCGGAATAGAGGCTCCCAATCCTAGCTTCTTGAAGACTGCATGGGGCAACAAATTTATTCTAGCACCGAGATCACACAATGCCCTTGCGAACTACACATCTCTAATAGTGCAGGGTATGGTGAATGCACCGGGACCTTCTCATTTCTTTACCATGGACCTCATAGCAATTGCGCTACAATGTTAAAGCTCTTGCGAGTGCTCTTGGCTCACAGTCCGCTTCTTTGTAACCTCGTCCTTCATGAACTTTGCATACCCAGGCATCTTCTTCAATGCCTCAATAAGAGGGATGCTGATGGAGAGTTGTTTCAGCATGGAGAGAAATTGCTTAAATTTACCTTCCTCCTTCTTTTTGATTCTTTGAGGAAAGGGAGGAAGAGGTCTGGAGTGGGCTTCAACTTCTGTGGCATCACTGCAGAATCACTTACCCCATCCTTGGCATGTCATCTCCAGTTTTTGCATCTTTGACCTCAACTATCTCCTTATAAACATCATCATTATCAATCGACATTGGAGGATAAACGGTCTGCTTGCCACCATGAGTAGTCACTGCCATACATTGCCCCTCATTCTTTGGATTTTGAACTATATTGGTGGGCAATGTACCTTTCAGTCGTTGGTTGAGTTGAGTTGATATTTGACCCAATTATTGCTCCAACTGTTTGATAGCAACATAATGAGACACGATCTTATAATTAATATTGGAGATGTCTGACTTCATCCCCCTCAAGGTTTCATCTTGTGTGTCAGCCTTCTTGAACAGACAATCAAACATCTCCTCAACCCTAGAGCTACCAACACCTAAGTCACGATTGTGTGGTGGCACATAAGCATAATTCCTGTAACCATCTTTGCGACCCCAATCAGGATCTCTATCCTAGCCCCTTTTTCTGTCATAGTAACCTCCATGATTATTGTCTCTGAAGGCACAATCCCTGTTATAGTTTTGACCTTGGTTTCCTTGAACTTGGTGTCAATAGTCCTTATTGGACCCTTGGGAATTTGTCCAAAAACCCCTCATCTGATTAGTAATAAAGCAAGTGTCCTCCTCATAGTAAGGCTCCTCGTACGTGGGTGCTCGTGAAGGCTGATGAGCAACTGCATTCACACATTCTCGATTCTGCTTCATTAACAACTCCATGTTGGTACTAATCTGAGCAAGCTCTAGCATCATCTCCTAATTTATTTTATCTTATGCCAAACTAGTACTGACTGCACACGAGCTCTTTACAAACCTGTCCATCGTTCCCCATGCACGATTCATCTTGACCACCCTTTTCAACTTCTCAACAACCCTTGAAAATGGTTGATCTAAAAATGCGCCACTCATAATGGTATCTACACATTCTTGCAATTCTTGTCTAGGGCGCGGTAGAGGTTCTCCACCAAGGCATCATCAACAATCTTATGGTCAGGGACACTCCTCAGACACTTTATAAACCTCTCTCACATGGTACTGATTGAGTCATCAGGAAGTTGCTCGAAGTTGTTGATCTGGTCTTTTAGCTTTAGCTTCAGCTTCTTTGATCTCAGGAAGAACCTCACCAAAAATTCCTTCTCAATTTATCCCAACTGGTGATCGAACTCTGTGGGAGCTCGGATAAACATAAAATTGCATTGCCTGTTAGAGACAATGGGAAGACACGAAGCCCAACATCATCTATAGACAGATTTTGATTTCCCATTACACTCTTACGGACAAACACAACATTGTGTATATTGCTATGCGGATTCTCTGATGGTAGGCCTACGAAAAATCCGCGATTCTACAACATTTGAAATAACCCACTTGAAACAATGAACTTTGTGTCACCTGGTAGTGGCAGTAACACAATAGCTCCAGTAATATCCATAGTCATAGGATTCAGCCGATATTGATTCCATTGATAAGCTTCAGTGTTGAGATCCCATGGCTATGGATTTATATCCTCAAACGGAGGTGGGTTATTATCATTCTCATTCTGAATCTGGTTTAGAGCTGCATTAACTGTGTTGTTCGCGTTGTCTTGGGCAATTGTTCTCAACGTTCTTTAGATCTCTAGGTCAAACAATGTCAAGGGAATGCCTCGACTTCGCGTGTTATACATATACTACACCTGCACGCCGAAATAAAAACAAAAACAAAAATGTAAAATGAGGGAAATAAGGATTAATTCTCGAACTACTCAAATTAAATAAGTCTAGCCATATTCCCGACAATAGAGCCAAAATCTTGATGTTTCCCAAGCTACACCTCCTTTTTGAAGGTTAAAGCAGGCATTGTCAAGATATATAACCTAATCGAGGTTAGGGTCGATCCCATAGGGAATAGGGTATACTTAGAAATATTTCAAGCAGTTCGAGTTGATTAACCTACTTACCTCCCGGGGAGGGGGGGGGGGTTGTAAAACTATAGAAAAAAATTCTAAACTAAGAAAAGTGTGAAATCTGCATGAAAAGTAACTAGGGTGTTGTGTTCCCCATGATTCCCTACCTTGATATTACCAGATAATTGAATTCTTTTCTAGTGTGTATCATGGAGAACGGTAAGTGAAGTTTACCGAACCCTTTGATCTAGGTGAATGACAAATTTCACTATATGATTTGGTCCATCTCTATAGTCTAACATTACTAATCGTTACCTATTTTTCCAATATAACCTCCGCTTGATCTAGTTGATTGATTAGATGAGAAACATCAATTGAATCCTATTAATTAATATCTTTTCCTATTCATTACTACCTTGATCCACTCAGTAACACTAGGGGAATTCTAATGTTGGCCATCGTAAAAAACATTCATAATGAAGAGAATTAATTAATACATGCATGCACACTTTCTAAAAATTACGAATTATTCAATTTTCCCTTATTAGTTTTTCATGGTTCCCACAACCCTAGTTGTGGATTTAGATACTCATTAGCAGTGTAGACGCAAGAATCATGATATCGTATAGCATAATTAAGCATTTACAAGAATAGAATTAAGAACAAGAAATCCAAGCTCTTCAAAAATATTATAAGTATGAATTAAGAGCACAAAATATTGTTTCCCAAGTGTATCACAATGTTACTCACTTTTTCTTACTGACTCTTTAATGTTCCATGCAAAAATTAACCTAAAAAAGACCTATTTATAGTATTTAAAATATAGAGCCAAATCAAAATATGAGAACTGGGTCAGCATGCATTACGGGCAACTTTACGAGCTATATAAAGTTCTACGGCCCGTAATGGGGGCTTCATGGAATCCACATGAAATTCTAGGGTTGACTTCTACGAGACCTATTCATGGGCCAACATAAAGTTTTATGGCCCATGGAGGGTTTTGTCTGATGACTTTTCAACAACTCCCTACTTTCTGATCCTTAGGGTACAACGACATGCCTACGACTCATAGAATCTTTTTAGCTCCTCTGCATATTCATAGACTCAACTTCATAAAACCTTTCCTTCACTGCACTTTGCTACGAAACCTACTCTACGGCCCATGGAAACTTCTACGGCCCATAAAGGGTGTCGTAGAACAGCAAATTGTTCATGTTCTACACACTTATAGCTAAAATCATGCCAACCCTGTGACCCTACAAAAAACAAATATAAAATAAATCAAATCTACTAACATCGCTATGGGAACACATAAAATTCCAAGTTTTAAGCATCAAAAGTACTGTATTTTGACAGCATATCACGTAGCCCCTAACTCCAACCTCTTGCATCTACTAACAAGAGTGTCAAAACTTCTTCTCTACAAATGCCAAAACCACTGAAGTCTCGTTTCTTTCATCTTGTCTGCCACAGAGGCCACCCTTAACTTCTCTCGGATGATCTCGTTCCTAATCTTGTCACCCTTGGTATGTACAGACGTCCATCCCAACATCCTTATATCCGCACCCTGGATCTTCTAAACATGTGAGTTTTGGATTGGCCAACACCCACCCCATAAAGCAAAGGTGGTCTATTCACCACTCTGTACAAACATGTCAAAAAATAATTTTTAGCATAATTTTGTACTTTCCAGGAAGGTATGAGACCTCTTTGGATCACAGAGAGGGTTTATGTTAGTACAAAAGTGACCTAAACGCATTCCTAAGTCAAAATAGGGGAAAATTGAAATTAGTGCGAAAATGAACTGTATGGGAATGCCTCCAGAGTTGTGCCTTGGTTCCAACGTAGTTCAATTTTTTCAATTTTTTTTTCAGATTTAAGTAAGGGTAATTGAGATATATACCAAAACCCTTATAGATGGGAATCCATAAAATTTCACTCATTTTTGCTATATTCCTCTCACAAATACACGCAGATTCCTCCCAAAACCTTCCAACATTCCTCTTTTAAGTTCACCCTATTTCCTAGGGTTTCAAGTTCTTCCATTTAATGTCAAGCCTCAAGGTGATTGCGCAAGTTTCATCAAGTCTTCTCCATCAATCTCAATACCCTTAAGGTATGTGAGTTTCTTTATTAATGGGGTTCTTCCACACATGAAGTCCCAAAATGCTTTTCACTCGATCCTTTGAAGTTCAAGGTTGATTTCCTATAGGTACTTCTTATTACTCTTAGTATATATGTATTATCTTGAGAATTTTCATCTATTGAATTAAAATGCATGAAATACCTTCAAAGGTTAATACTATGGTTATTTAATGGCATTTAAATTATGTATGTTATGGTACTATGAAGTGCTATGAAGTTGATGATTTTACAAGGAAAATCTCATATTTCCACATCTAAGTTTTGAAGGATGGTATGATTATGGTGGGTTGTTGGAGAATGATTTAAATTTATGAGTTTCACTACATTTATGTATATCCTATTAAGTTGTGCAACTTTAAACCTACATGCATTAAACCCACGAAGTTTTCATATTAATCATTCTAATGAAGTATGATTCCAAATGATGAGGGTTTCAATTGTATGTTACGAAAGTTTATGAAAGTTGTGAGTAATAATTAGTCTCTCTTTGAATGCATAAGTAGGTGATAAGCACAATTCTCACCAATTCTCACTTGACGGATCATATGTTTTATGAGCTACTCGTAAAATGATGATGCTATGTTTAATAATAATGAATGTACATGATTATGCTTATGTTTTCTAATGTATTTCATGGGAATGAATTAGAACCGAAGAAGGCATGGAGGTTCAGTTTGGAAAGGAATCCTAGTAGCAACCTCATGTTTTATGAACTGTGTGCTACCATGGGAACCCTTGTAGGCTAGGCTAGTGGATTCACGTAGGCCATTCTATTAACTAAATATGCATTCTTAAGTTGACGAAGTTCCACTTTGCAAGTGGTATCCTCTTGCCAACATAGGTATTTATGTTGAATTCCATGTAGTAGCTCGTTTGGTCTTATATATCGGTTACAATATCCTCTCACATACGTATTCCATGTTCTGACATTATATTTCATCTTCCATGCATGTTTTCATTAAGGCATTATTCATGCATTTGATATTGAGCTTATTTCCATTGTGTATGACTATTTATCTTTTCTATCATGGTTTATCATTTCCTTGTTGCATTGCATCCCACATACTAGTACATTCAAAGTGCTAATCCATACTTTTGCCTAAATGATCTAACCATGTAGGGATCAGGGCACTTCCCTATCCATCTCCCCATGGCTAGTTCAATGTGAGAAGATCTTTGCTTGGGGTGAGTTCTCTAGTCCGAGGAAAACATCCATTTTCTATGTTCCATACTTATGTTAAGACAATGTTATTTTTTACTTCTTTTCTGGAGGGTGAGCCTGGGACATGTCTTGGCCCCCGTCTCATTCATGACTAGAGGTATTGTTGGATGCTTATGCTATGTACATATTATGCGATGTTTATGCTTTTATGGAGGTTATGCCTTAGTCCCTATCCCATGTATGTTGATGTTGTGATGTAGATAATGAGATGGTGAATTTCCTTAAGTCCCTGCTCCCCATAGAGTGCATTCCATGTTCCCTTTCACTTATCAATTCTTGATGAGATTACGTGATAGAAATCCCTTACCCTCATTCCCATAGATTGCGTCCTGAGTCCCAAATCCTCTTAGTATGACTCAATGATGCTTGAATTAGATTCCACAACCAAGGATGGCTTTATATATACTATGATGCTTGTTTGGGGTACCCTTGAGTTCCTTATTTCCATGCTGCTCCTAAGCCCTAGGCTTGGGTCGCGACAAACTTAGTATCGGAGCACTGAGTTTGTAAATAGTCCTAAATAATTCAATATACCACATCAAGTAGAGTCTTGTTCATAGTTGTGAAGCATGCCACAACTATGAATAGGATGATAAGAGGTGTATAGGAAATGAGTCACTTCTTCATGATTCATGTCATGCCACATTGGAATTGTCTAACTATTTCCCTAACTAACAATACCCTCTTTGCCATTTATAAAAAATGCTACCCAGGAGAGCATCTTTGCCAAGGGGTGTGCCTAAAGACCAAGCCCCTTCCATGCAATAAGAGGAGGGAGTCATCCATGTGGAGTTTAGAACTACCTTTACAATATTGGCCCAAGTTTTGGACAACCAAGCTAATAAGGAGGTTGCCTTTCCTCCCCAAGCACCTTCACCAATGACAAGGATATGAGGCTTTATGAGAATGAACCCGCTAGAATACCATAGATCTAAAGTTGATGAAGATCCAGTAGAGTACACTAATGTGGCCTATAAAATTGTAGCCATCATCATGGTACTGTTGAAGGAGAAGGCTAAGCTTATCGCCTACCAATTGAAAAGGGTTTCAAAAGTTTGGTATGACCAATAGGTCGAGGAGAGGGGTGAAGAAGCAGGCTGAGTTGAATGGGAGGAGTTCAAAGGGGCATTTTTTAGATAGATTCTTTTTGTTAGAGTTAAGGTAAGTAAGTGTTCAAGAGTTCATAAATTTGAAGCAAGGGCACATGAGTGTGAGGGAATACTCCCTCAAATTTACAAAGCTTTCCAAATATGCATCATTTATGGTGGTGGATCTAAGGGCCAGGATGAGTAAATTCATATCCGATGTATCAAAATTGATATCAAAAGAATGCAATACAACTATGCTTGTGAAAGAAATGGACATCTCCCACCTAATGAATTATACCAAACAAATTGAAGAAGAGATGTTGAGAGAGCGGTTAAAGGAGTCCAAGAGGGCCCAGATGGATGGTGGTGGATTCTCCTACCAAAGGATTGGTGGCCATGGTAAATTTTTCAAGGTGGCCAAAGGCAAGTGAAACAAGGGTCATTCAACACTGCTCCTCCCAAGTTCAACAAAGATAATGGCTGCAACCCAAAATCCCAAGGAGGTTCAGGTAAGCTTCTCCAAATTGTGCAAAATGTGGAAGACCCCATAAGGGTGAGTATCTAGCTGGATCAAATCCATGCTTCAAATATGGAAAACCCGGGTACCAAGCAAAGGAATGTAGAAGTGATAATGCATGGCCCCAAGGCAAAGGTGGAAAGCACAAGAATCCCTAAGAGGCAATAGGTTTTATACCCTTCATGGCCGCTATGAAGTGGAGGAAGCCCCGAATGTGGTTACCAGTATGTTAAAAGTGTATGATTTTGATGCATATGTACTATTAGATCCAAGGGAAAAAAATTCTTTTGTCACACCATTTTTTTCTAATAGATTTCATGCATGTCCCAAAATTCTAGTTGATCCCTTTAAAGTTAGCACTCCCTTAGGAGAGTCTATTATGACACAAAGAGTTTATAGAGGTTGTCCTGTGTCCATCATACATAATATTATTCCTTATGATTTGGTAGAACTTCCCATGGTTGATTTTGATGTTATACTCAGGATGGATTGGTTGCATAATTCTTATGCTTCCATAAATTGTTGGACTCGTAGTATAAAGTTTCAAATTCCAAATGAGTTTTACTCCTGAGTGGAAGGGTAGTAGTTCTTCAAGTAAAGGTTGGTCTGTCCCGTATCTTGAAGCCTGCAAAATGATTTCTTAAGGATGCATCTACTATTTAGTGAGAGTAAGGAATGTCACATTCAAAAGCCTATCTCTTAAGTCGATCCCCATAGTAAGTGAGTTTACCGATGTGTTTCTCGAATAGTTTCCCAGTGTCTCTCCCAAAAAGGAGATAGACTTTAGCAAAACTCTTTTACTTGACACTTAACCTATCTCAATTCCTCCCTATGGGATGGCCCCAGAGGAGTTAAAGGAACTAAAGGAGCAATTGAAGGACTTGCTAGGGAAGGGTTTTGTTAGACCTACTAGGTCCCCATGGGGTTTCTTGATATGCTGCTAGAATACATCACTTTTGATGCTTAAAACTTAGAATTTTATATATTCTCAAAGTGATGTTAGTGGGTTTGATGTATTTTTATATTGATTTTGTAGGATTACATGATTCAGGATGATTTTGGGCAAAGTTCTACGAAATTGAAGTTTTTGGTGATTTATGGAGAACTCGATAGGTCGTGGTTCACCAACAAGCTATAAGTTGGTTTCGTTTGTCAGATCTAGTGAAGGGAAAATTTCCAAAGTTACATCCATGAGTTGTCAGATGAGCCATAGAATTCTTCACGACCCATACGTGGTTTCCTAGGTTGAAGATCCGAAAACATGTTAAATGCTGAAGTATTGTCAGACGAAGGCACTTATGAGTTGTAAATCTTATGATGGGTCGTACATAAGGTTTTTCCTGGAGGATAAAAGTTTTTAAAAGTTTCAGAAAAGTTAGCAGACGAAACCCTTTACATGTCGTAAGTCAAAAGATGGCCTGTAAGAAGGTCTTGTAGGTTGAAGCTTTTTTTTTTTGGAAAGTGTAGAGTATGAAGCCCAGGTACGAGATGTGAGTTCACCTACGGCCCATGACCTCACTGTACAATTCGCCAAATCCAATTTTCCTATTTCTATTTGGATTTGTATTTTACTTATTATAAATGGGTTTTATAGGTTTTCAGAGAAGAGATGCATGAGAGAGGACAAAAACGACTAGGAAATAGTAGAGAGACTTGAGAACTCATATTTTGTGATTTTTACATTTGAGTTTATTACATTGTGATTTCTTGAGGAGAATTTCGGATTTACTGTTCTTCAATTCATCAATGTAAGTGTTTAATTATGCTATTCCTTATCATGATTTTCTCATCTACAATGATCATGCATAGCTAAATCTATTACTAGGGTTGTAGGAAACATGAAGAACTAACAAGGTAAAATTAGATAATCCATAATTCTTTGAAAGTATGCATGCATGTATGAATTAATCCCTTCGTTTAGAAAGATTTTTAACGGTGGCCAACGTTAGAACTTGCCTAACTCTTACTTTCTGGACAAGATGGCAATGAATGAGATAAAAGAATAATGAACACTATTCGATGTGATCTCTATCGTCTAATCAACCTAACCGAATCAAGTGGTGGTTGTACTTGAACAAAAGGTAAGGGTTAGTAATGTCACATTGTGGAGATGGATCAAATCACGTAGTAAAATTTACCTCTCGTCTAGATCAAAGGGTTTGGTAAACATAACTTACCAGTTTTGCATGCCACACACGAGAAAAGATTACGATTATCTGGCTATACTAAGTTAGGAATTCATGGAGAATGCCATGCCCTAGTTACTTCTCTCACTAAATTCATAACACTTGCTTTTAGTTTAGGTTTAATTACTGCATTTGCAAAATCCCCCTTTCGAGAGATAAGTAGGTTTATTCATCCAAATTGCTCGTAATTACTCCAGGTCTAGACTCCCTGTGGGCTCGACCCTAACCTTGGTTAAGTTATGTATTTTGACAATGACTGCTTATACCTTCAAAGGGAGGTGTAGTTTGGGCGACATCAAAATTTTGGTGCTGTTGCCGGGGAATATGGTTTTTAGACTAGTTTGATTAGGGAAATTTGGGAATTAATCCTTATTTTTCTTGTTTTATGTTTCTTATTATTTTTGTTTTGTTTCAGCATACAGGTATAATGTATGCACAACACTCCTAGTCGAGGCTATCCCTCGACTCCATTTGACCTAGAGATCCAGAAAACACTGAGAAGAGTGGCCCAAGACGATGCAGACAACGCTTTAAATGATGCTATAGATGCAACACTGAATCCAGATAATGATAAAACACCATCACCACTTGAGGGTGCGAATCCACTGCTACAGGATCTGAAAGCTATTGCTAACACTTGGAATGAATATATGATTGATCCTGTGGTGGTAGATGTCACTAGAGCTATTGTGTTACCTCCTTTACCGGATGACATAAGATTTGTTGTTTCGAGTGGGTTACTTCAAATGCTATAGAATAGAGGATTATTAGCGGGCTTGCCATAAGAGAATCTGCAGTACCACTTACACAATGTCATCTTCGTCTGTAGGAGTATGATGTGGAACCAAAATCTGTACATGGATGCCGTTAGGCTCCGTGTCTTCCGATTGTCTCTAATAGTTGGTTATTCGAGCTTCCACAGAGTTCAATCACCACTTGGGCTGAGATGCAGAAGGCATTTTTAGAGAGGTTCTTTCCTAGGTCAAAGAAGTTGATGTTGAAGGATCAGATCAACAACTTCGAGCAGTTGCTTGGTGATTCAATCAGTGCCACATGCGAGAGACTTACAAAGTTTTTGAGGAGTGTTTCGAACCACAAGATTGTTGATGATTCCTTGGTGGAGATATTCTATCGGGCACTTGATGATAATTTCAAAGAGGTGACCAACACAATCACTGGCGGCTCATTCTTAGATTGTCCATTTCCGATTTTAGCTGAATGATTTTTAAAAGTTGCAAAGACAAATCGTGCATGGGGATTGAGAGATAAGTCGACGACGAAAATCTCTTTCTTAGTTAGCACTAATTTAGAGTAGGCTAAGATAAACAAGGAGATGATGCAAGAGCTGGCTCGGATCAATATTAATGTGGGTTTTTTGGTTAAGCAGGGTCAAAACCACATGAATGTAGTCAATTATCAGCCTCCATGAGCACCCGTGTATGAGGAGCCTTACTATGATGATGCCACTTGCTTTGTCACTGATTAGATGGAGGGTTTCCAGACCTACACCCAATGGTCCAATCAAAACTATTGGTAGCAAGGTCAAAGGAATCAAGGTTAGAACATCAATAAAGATGGTGTTATAAGAGATAACAACCGAGGTGGCTATTGTGATAGGAACAGGGGCTAGGATAGAGACACTGATTAGGGACATAGAGATGGTTACTGGAATGGTCCGTATATGCCACCATACAACTGTGACTCCGGGGCTGGTAGTTCGAGGATCAAAGAGATGTTTGACAGATTGTTAAAGAAGGCTGACACTCAAGATTAGATGTTGAAGGGTATGAAATTCGACATCTTAAACATTAATCAGAAGATCGAGTTTCATTTTGTTGCTATCAAGTAGTCAGAATTATAGTTTGGTCAGATGTTGACTCAGTTGAACCAACATCAGAAAGGTACGTTACCAAGCAACATAATGTAGAACCCAAAGAATGACGGGCAGTGCATGGCAGTGACGACATATGGTGGCAAGCAGACCAATAACCCACCGATGCCAGTTGATGATTATAAGGCTTATGAGGAGACAGTAGATAGCAAGGATACAGAGATTGGGGATGCTAATGCCAAGAATGGGGTGAGCGAAGAGGTAGTGACACCAAAGAAGTTGAAACCCATACCTAGATCTCCACCTCCTTTCCTTCAGAGACTCAAAAAGAAGGAGGAGGAAGGGATGTTTCAGCACTTCATCTCCATGTTGAAGCAGCTTACGATTAATATTCCTCTTATTGATGCATTGAAGAAAATGCCACGGTATGCAAAGTTCATGAAGGATCTAGTGAAAAAGAAGAGGATTGTGAGCTAAGAGCTCTGGCAAGAGCTTCAGCATTGTAGTGCAATTGTAACGAGATCCTTGGTGTAAAGGAAAGAAGACCTTGGAGCATTCACCATACCTTGCACTATTGGAGATGTGGAATTTTCAAAGGCATTCTGTGACTTAGGCACGAGTATCAATCTAATGCCTCTTGCAATATTCATGAAGTTAGGCTTAGGAGCCCCTACTCTAACAAGCATGCAATTGTTGATGGCTGACAGGATAGTGAAAAAGCCTGTGGGGATATTGTATGACATTCGTATCATAGTGGAAAAGTTCATATTCCCCATAGACTTCATGATGATTGATTGTGAAGTTGACTTCGAAGTCCCAATCATCTTGGGAAGGCCCTTCTTAGCCACTAGACGAGTGCTAATGGACATAGAGTTAGGTCAACTCAAGTTTAATTCAGGTAATAATGAGGTCATGTTCAATGTCTACTTGTATATGATGAAAATCGATGATATGAAAATGGTGTCTGTCATTGAGAGTGTTGATGAAGTGTAAACAGAGATACCAATTGAGGAAAGGTTGCGTTGAAACTCTGGAAGTTGTGCTAATGAACTTTGAGAGTGACGACATCCCAAATTATGATAAGACAATAAAGGCTATAGGAGTATCTAGTTTCACTAGGCATCAGCTAAGCTTGAGTTGGACTTAAAGAATCGAGAGTCACTACCTACTAGACCATCCATCGAGGAGCCACCAGTGTTGGAGTTGAATGATCTTTTAGCTCAATTGAGGTATGTGTTTTTGTCCCCTTTTGTTCCCTTTGCAATATCTAGTTATTCTACTTATGGGTTGTTGAGTCGAGAGTTCACAGGAAACAACCTCTCTACTTCTTACGAGGTAGTGGGAAGGTCTGCGTACATTTCTACCCTCCCCAGACCCCACTTGTGGGATTCAATTGGGTATGGTGTTGTTGTTGTTGAGGTATGTGTTTTTAGGTAGTAATAATACTTTGCCTGTCATTGTTGCTGTAGATATTAATAACGAACTGGTGGACACATTGATCTCGGTACTCAAGCAATTCAAAAGTCCATTAGATGGACAATTGTAGACATCATTGGCATCCCACATGGAGTGTACACTCTGAAGATTCAACTGGTCAAAGACTACAGACCAAGTATTGAACACCAAAGACTCATTAACCCACCAATGCAAGAGGACATGCACAAAGAGATCATTAAGTGGTTGGACAAATGTGCGATATATTCGATCATCGATAAAGAATCGATGAGTCTGATCTAGTGTGTTCCAAAAAGGGAGGTATCACCATGGTACCAAATGTTGGCAATGAATTGATCCCCATGAGAATAGTCACAGGTTGGAGGGTTCGCATGGAATACAAGAAGCTCAATGCATCAACTGTAAAAGACCACTTCCCTATGCCGTTCATGGACCAGATGCTAGATCACTTGGCAGACAAAGGCTGGTATTGCTTTCTTGATGATTACTATGGCTATAATCAGATCTCTATTTCTCTAGAAGACCAAGAGAAAACAACCTTCATATGCCTTTATGGCACCTTTGCATCTATAGGATGCCATTCGGGTTGTGTAATGCACCATCAACATTCTAGAGATGCATGATGTCCATTTTTTAGACATGGTGAAAGACACTATCGACGTTTTCATGGATGAACTTAGTGTGGTTGGAGACTCATTTAATGACTGCTTGAAGTATTTACACGCAGTGCTTTGGAGATGTGAAGAATGCCATTTGGTTCTTAGTTGGGAAAAGTGTCACTTCATGGTGAAGGAAGGTATTATGTTGGGGCTCAAAATCTCCATCAAAGGAATCAAGGTGGATAGAGCCAAAGTAGAGGTGATTGAGAAGCTTCCTCCACCTATCTCTATTAAAGGTTTGAGAAGTTTCCTAGGACTTGCTGGTTTTTACAGGCGCTTCATAAAGGACTTCTTGAAGATTACACACCATTTGTGCAAGATACTTGAGAAGGATGCCAAGTTTGTGTTCGATTATGCATGCCTAAAAGCTTTTGAAGGGTTGAAACAAAAGTTGATATCGGCATCTATTATAGTTGCTCCAAATTGGTCAAAGCCCTTCGAGATTATGTGTGATACAAGTGCGGTTGCACTTGGTGTGGTGTTGGCATAATGCAGAGAGAAGATTCTACATCCCATATATTATGCCAACAAAGCCCTAAATATAGCACAAAAAAGCTACATTGTCACGGAGCAGAAGTTACTCGCAATGGTCTTTGCATTCGAGAAATTCATGCCTTATCTTTTGATAACAAAGTCATTGTATATACTAACCACTCAGAATTTTGGCACTTAATGGCGAAAAAGGATGCAAAACCAAGACTGATTCGATGGGTACTTCTTCTTCAAGAGATTGACTTTGATGCGATTGACAAAATGGGGACTGAAAATCAGGTTGCAGACCACCTATCCAGATGAGAGGATGAGGCCATGGAAAAGTTTGATGTTGGGGTAGAAATTGATGAATCATTCCCTGATAAGAGCGTATTAGTAGTATCTCATGATTTGATACTATGGTTTGTAGATTATTCAAGCTATATAGTTAGTTATATTGTAACCCAGACTTGACTTCTCACCAGTGCCGTAAGTTTTTGTCTGATGTGAGAAAGTTTTTCAAGGATGATTCGTATTTGTTTCGTGTCTGTGCAAATGAGATTATTTGTTGCTACATTCTTGAGGTGGAAATGATGAGCATTTTAGAGGCTTGCTACTCATCCTTGGCGGGCGAGCATCCTAGTAGAAATAAGACAATATACAAAATCTTATAGTGTGGCTACAACTGGCCAACCATCCACCAATATGCTCATGACTAGGCCAAGGCTTGTGATAGATGCCAGAGAGAAGATGGTATTTCTCACAAGCATGAGCTCCCTATAGACCCTAGTATGGTGATCGAATTATTTGATGTTTAGGGGATAGACTTCATGGGCCCATTCGTTAGCTCTCATGGGAATAAGTATATTTTGCTAGCTGTGGACTACGTGTCGAAACGGGTGGAGGCAGTGGTGGTGGCGCTTCCCAATAATGAAGGAAAGAGTGTCGCCACATTCATGAAGTGAAATGTCTTCTTAAGGTTTGGTACCCTTGGGAAATTATTAGCGGTGGAAGTTCCTATTTTTGCAATAGGTTTTTCAATGCGCTTCCTAAAACATATGGGGTAAAGCATAGGGTGGCGCAACCTACCATCCACAGACAAGTGGGCAAGTTGAGGTGTCTAACAAGGATATTAAACAAATTCTGTCCAAGATTGTAAATGCAAATCGGATTGACTGGTCGTGAAAGCTTGATAATGCATTATGGGCATACCAGATTGCATTCAACACTCTCATAGGTATGTCTCCTTACCAACTTTGTTTTGTTAGAGGTTGTCACTTACCGGTAGAGATTGAACAAATGGAAATATGGGCTCTCAAAAAGCTGAATTCGAACTTGAATGATACAACAAACTCAAGGCTGAGCCAACTCAATGAACTTGATGAGTTCCATTTGAAGGCATATGAGAGCTCAACATTGTACAAGCAAATGATGAAGCTGCAATATGATCTTCACATTGAGCTTTACCAGTTTGCACTGGAAGATTTGGTCTTATTATATAGCTCCAGATTGAAGTTGTTCCCTGGGAAACTCAAGTCCAAATGGTTAGGGCCGTTCAAAGTTTCACATGTTTTCAACCACGGGGCTACTGAGTTGGAAAAAAAGAAATGGCACAAGATTCAAAGTGAATGAGTAAAGAATCAAACTACATCTTGGCAATGTTGAGGAAGTGCGGATAGTGGAAGCATGGAACCTTGGTGAAGTCTGAGTAACCAAGTTTTCTAAGTCGTGTCGCGATATTAGATCAAGTGCTACTTGGGAGGCAACCCAAGACAGAGACTGGTGCTTAGGCCCCCAGGTATGTTCTTTTTGACCCCTATGCGTTGCTTTAGTTATATTTTGTTGCAGTGAGGACAATGCAAAACCTTTTTGATAGGGGTGTAGGTAGTTATAGGCCTCAGGCGAAGTTTGAGTAACCATGGCCAATACCTATACCAATTTTTGAGTCGAGATGCTTACTTGCCTTTGTTCTTTCCCTAAGGACATTGATTTTCTATTGAACTAGCACGTTTTGGATGTGTAAGTAGTATTAGTAGCATATTGTACCAAAGTTTATGACATATGTTAGTTTTGTTGAAAAATGATACCCATCAAATTTTTGTTAGGTAGTTTTGACAACAACCATGTGAAATCAGTGATTGATAGTGCTTGTTATGATAAGTTGAGGTGTAATTATGATGAAAAACATGATCTGCGAGTCTGTGTTGATAGTGTAACCAATGCCAAGTGTGTCTGAGCTTCTTTGCGAAATTCTTATATTGTGTTTCAACTCAGAATTTGCCCTGCTACTTTAATTAAGACTGTAGGTTAGTTGTCTAAGAAAGGATCTTAGGCAGTTGTTCTTATTAGTCCTTTTATCCTAAATAACCAACCATATGCTTGACGTATTCCTTGGTCCTAATATTTGAGCGTTATGTGTACACTTTTCTTTGTAAACACCTAAGTAACCAAGCCTTTTTGAATATAAAATCTTGAATTTAGCTCTGGTCCTTCCTTGAATATTGAGTACCATGACTCAGGCAAGAAGCCTAAGTTGAGGGTGGCTACCAAAAGTGACCCTAGTTCATAGGTTGGATATTGTACACCTCAACTCAGGCCAAAAGACTAAGTTAAGGGTGGCTGGAGTAAGGAAAATCACACTAAATGAGGACAAAAGCTAGTGATGCATGAAAGAGAGGAAAAATGTGGCATGGGTATGATAAAAAGTGAATAGATGCCTAAATGATGAGCTAAAAGGAAAAAGAATATGAAAAAGAAAAGTCAATGAGCTTAAAAATTTTAATTGGGCACCTAAAGAGGTTTGAAATAGGAGAAGGGAAGAATGATTTGAAAATATCAGTGTTGGTAGGGCAAATACAGTGTCAAGGAGGGCCATTAGTCACTAAGTTCCAAAAACATCATACCAAAGCCCCCTAAGCCTATATTACAAGACAAGTAAGTCCTATAGTGATCCTAGTCCAAGTAGTCGAAGGGCATAGTCATGAGTATAACGGAAAGCATATGACATTAAGCGCAGTGTTTGAATATCTATTGCGAGTGTGAGTAGTTATATTAGTCCCAAGCATCGAATTTGAAAATACTATCATGAGTGAGATAAGGGACTCTTTTTTTAGGGCACTTGAGTTGCACTGTTGATTCTAGGCTATTTCAGTGATTGTGGCTTATCTGTAGTTGCCTTGCTTGTCATAGTTGCACTGTCACATATATTAACCTCCATTGGTTTGTTTGACTATCTGATATGTACTGATGTGTTAATTTGGGTATCCATGATTGATTTTGGGGATGATGTATACCATAAGATTGAGGTCTGTGTGTTACTATATTGCTTATGTAGATTGAATCTGTCTCTTAAGGACAAGAAACAATTTTTAAGTTAAGGGTGTTGTTGTACTGCTAAAATACAATACTTTTGATGCTTAAAACTTGGAATTTTGTGTGTTCTTAAAGCGATATTAGTAGGTTAGATGTGTTTTTATGTTTATTTTGCAGGAATTTAGGATTCAGGATGATTATGGACAAAGTTCTGTAGAATTGAAGTTTTTGGTGATTTACAGAGAGTTCTATAGGTCGTGGTTCACTCCACGAGCCATAAGTTGGTTTCGTGAGTCAGATCTAGTGAAGGGCCAAGTTTCAGATATTACATCCACATGTTGTCGGACAAGCCATAGAATTCTTCATTGCGGTAGATGGTTTCATTAGTTGAAGACCAGAAAACATGTTGAATGCTTAAGTATTGTCATTAGAAGTCACTTATGAGACGTAATTCTGAAGATGGTTCATAGATAAGGTCGTGCCTGGAGGATCAAAGTTTTGAATAATTTCAAAAAAAAGTTAGTAGATGAAACCTTTTTCGGGCCATAAGTCAGAAGACAACCCATAAGAAGGTCTCATAGGTCAAAGCCTATTTTTGGACAGTGCAGAGTACGAAGCCTAGGTACGGGCCGTGAGTTCGCCCATAGCCTATAACCTCGTCCGTAGAAGTTGCCAAATCCAGTTTTCCTATTTTGTTTTGGATTTGTATTTTACTTATTATAAATAGGGGTTTTAGGTTTTTTTAAAGAAAGACGCACGAGAGAGGACAAATATGACTAGGAACTAGTTGAGAGACTTGAGAACTCATATTTGTGATTTTTACATTGAGAATATTACATTATGATTTCTTCTGGAGAATTTTGGATTTCTTGTTCTTCAATTCATCATAGTAAATGTTTAATTATGCTATACCTTAACAGGACTTTCTCCTCTACAATGATCATGCATAGCTAAATCCACAACTAGGGTTGTGGGAACCATGAAGAACTAACAAGGTAAAATTGGATAATCAGTAATTCTTGGAAAGTTTGCATGCATGTATTAATTAATCCCTTCATTTATAAAGCTTTTTAACGGTGGCCAACGTTAGAACTCGCCTAATTCTTACTTTTTGGATCACGGTGGTAATGAATAGGATAAGGTAATAATTAACAGGATTCAATTTGATCCCTCTTGTCTAATCAACCTTACTGGATCAAGATGTGGTTATACTAGAACAAAAGGTAAGGGTTAGTAATGTCACACTATGGGGATCGATCAAATCAAGTAGTGAAATTTGCCTCTTGCCTGGATCAAAGGATTTGGTAAACATAGCTCACCAGTTTTACATGCTATACATTAGAAAAGATTACGATTATCTGGCTATACTAAGTTAGGAATTCATGGGGAACATAATACCCTAGTTACTTGTCTCACCGAATTCATAACACTTACTTTTACTTTAGGTTTAATTACTAAATTCATACCCTAGTTGCAAAACCCCTCTTTCGGGAGATGAGTAGGTTAATTCATCCGAATTGCTTGTAATTACTCTAGGTTTAGATCATATTCTCTGTGTGTTCAACCATAACATTGGATAGGTTATATATTTTGAAAATAACTACTTATACCTTTAAAGAAGGTCTAGTTTGGGAGATATCATTCCCCAGTGTTATTTCTGAGGAAGAAGGATGGGTCACTCTAAATGTGTGTAGACTACCGATAACTCAACAAAGTTACCATTAAGAACAAATATCCATTTCCAAGGATTGATGACTTATTTGACCAATTGCAATGGGCCAAACACTTTTCTAAGATTGACTTGCGGTCTAGGTATCATCAGTTAAGAGTGAGGGAGTGTGACATTCCCAAGATGATATTTCAAACAAGGTTTGGACAATTTGAAATTAAGGTGATGTACTTTGGTTTAACTAATGCATCGACAATCTTTATGGACCTCATGATTAGGGTGTTCAAATCCTACCCTGATATGTTTGTTGGGGTATTCATTGATGATATCTTCATTTATTCTCGAGATGAAGAAGATCACGAGGAGCATTTGAGGTTGGTCTTACAAACCTTGAGGGGAGGTTATTCGCCAAGTTCAATAAATATGAGTTTTGGTTGAAGGAGGTAGAATTCCTTGGGCATTTGGTGTAGGGTGATGGGATAAAATTTTATCCCAAGAAGATGGAAGTAGTAAGTAATTGGCCTAGACCATTGACTACTTCGAACATTAAGAATTTCTTGGATCTAGTCGGGTACTATAGAAGATTTATTGAAGGGTTCTCCTCCATCTCGTCACCATTGACTAGGTTTTCTTGAAAGAAAGTGAAATTTGTGTGGAAGGATGAGTGTGCGAAGGGCTTCCCAGCCTTGAAGGATCGATTGACTTCGGCTCCAATCTTAACCTTGTTGGAGGGTACTGAGGGATTTGTTTTTTATTATGATGCCTCAAGAATTTGTTTGAGTTGTGTGTTAATGCATCATGTTATAGTGATTGCCTATGTTTCAAGACAATTAAAGGTACATGGGAAGAATTACCCTACACATGATCTTGAACTAGCGATCGTGGTGTTTGCATTGAAAATTTGGCGTCACTATCTGTCATGACCCAAACCTAGGGTGTAAGGAACCTAGCGAGTGTATAAAAGTTGGGATAGAAATGATAAGGGCTCATTCCATGAATCCAAGTTCACGACCCATAGTTTAGACCACGAGCTGTAGACTAGGCTTGTGGATGAGGGCCTCAAAAATCTAAAAACTTTCTCAGTGTAGAATGATCCATGAAATTCATTTATGGCCTGTGGAATGAAACACAGACCATAGATAGGGTCATAGGTGTGAGTTCCAGATATGAGGGAAATTTGGAGTTTCTGGAATGTTCCCACGATTAACAGGACGGTCCATGGTCCTTTTTAGGCCCCATGGTTAGCTTCGTAAATGAGGTCCCTGAGTAGAGAAATTTTACTAAGGGTGTCAGAACTCCATGAGACCATATATGACTCGTGGAGCAAAGAATAACCCCGAGGATATGTGTTTCGTTGTTGGTAACTAGTTTTTGAAGATTGGAAAAGAAGAATGGGATGATGAGAACCACGACTCATGGTTCAATCCACAACCCGTAATCAGGGTCTCGTGGATTAAGTCCTGCAATTTTAATGAAGGGCAGTTTTGTCCTTTTATTCAACCCTAAGCCTAAACTATGTCTTTTTTTAGGACCCTTTAGGCCTTAAAGCCCTATATTCCCATTCATTTTTTATTATTCCACTTTTTCACAAATTTAAGGCATTCATCCTCTCCAAGAACAAGGCAAGGAGACTACGACTTTCAAGGGTCTCTTCCATAACAACAAGTTCCTCCTTCATAAGCTTTCCTAAGGTATGTGAGTTGATTTGTGATCCCCTTTCATCAACAAAGTCTTACATTTAAAGCTTTTACCTTTTCTTTAAGTTCCTTAAATACTACCATGTATGCTAATGATGATTTCATGGTGCTTTATGTTATAATATGCTTTTAATATTATCATGTGATGTTTTATAAAGTATTTTCATGTGTTTTTAGTTGATGGTGATGACCCTAAAGAGGTGCATTTTTTTAATGGAAAGAGTGGGCTATTAATGCATGTTTTGCATAAGCATATTACTCCCACGATCATGCATGTTTCTTATGGTATATGAGTTTTCCTAACTAATGAGTTGGCCCACTAAGTTTGAAGGCAAATCCCTACATGTTATATGATGATAAGTAGGGAATAAAAGAAAGGTTTTACATTGATGATTAGTGAAAGACATAAGCATGTCAATAATGTCCTAAATGATGTTTATGATGATCCCAAGATGAAGGACAATTCTCACTTGGTGGTTCCTTAAGTGTCGAGCTACTCTTGAAATTGCTTCTTACGACTCTAAGTGCCACTATTTGACTAAGTTTATCTTCAAAAGAATTCCATGTGGTGACTTAGCACCGAAGGACGGATCGAGGTGGGGTTCGGTAAGGGAACCCTAGAAGCAACCCTTTGCCCCATTAACTATGTGCCACTATAAAAATCCTTGTAGGCTAGGCTAGTGGATCCACATAGGCAAATTATTATATATGATGATGCATGCTATGTGATAGAGTTCTAACCGACAAGTGGTCTCCCGTGTCAATATAAGGGTTACGTTGGATTCTATGTAGTGGCTCGCATGGTCTTATATGTCGGTCATGGTCTTTTCCCATAAGGTCTAGGGTTAATGTCTTCGTTCTATCGCATGTGTTTCATTTACACTTTACTTGAGTTCATATTGATCGATATTCCTTGTGCATGCTTAAGTTCATGTCAATGTCACCTTTACTGTTCCATGCATAAAAGCCTTTAACTTATGAATGATGGCATGTCACAACTTGAGCCTGGGGCCTATGTGCGACACAACAAATGAGAAACCTAAAGGCAACCCAAACAAGCCTCTTAGCCTATCATTTACACATCCTTGGTGTAGAATATAGAACAAGTATCAACAAATAATTCTAAGGCATAGGGGCTTTGGACTAACCTTATAGGGATGAATGAGGGAAAGGGATTATGAGTCATATAGCAAGCAAGACTAAGGGGAGGGTAATTATGACTCAACCGGGACATGAAAGAATCTTCGTATGCCCTGGAAGATAGATTGTTACGAGCTATACTTAGTATTCAAGTATCTACTTCAAAAGAAACTTGTCTAAAATACCTATTATGAGGAAGTAGGGAATATGGACTTTTGTAACTTTCCATCATCATTAATAACATCAAATAATATCACATAGGGGATAGGTCTTAAAGGATAAGTCTCTGTAAAAGCTCAACATATCATCATAGGTACATAACATGAGCATCCAACAACACCTCTAGAATATGAATAAGATGGGGGCCTAGACAATTCCCAGGCTCACCCTCAAAGTACTAAGTAGAATGAAATAAAGTCTCAACATAAGCAAGATAGAAATTGGATGTTGTCCCCAAAATTGAGGACTCACCATAATAATAATCTTCACAAATCCAAGCTAGCCACGTGGAGGAGGATAAATAGGAGCTCCGGTTCCTACATGGTTAGACCCTGTAAGCAAAAAACATGCGTTAGTAATTGGAATATACTAGTATGTGGGGTGCATTGCAACAATAGATATAAGCTTCATAACAAGATGCAAAATCATATACAATAGGATATAAGCTCGATATGACATGCATGAGTACGCTTTAATGAGAACTTGCATGAAACATAACTTCATAATATCATACATATGTGGGAGAAGAATGTAATTGACATAGACCATGCTAGCTACTACATGGAATCTAGTGAACTCCTTTCATTGGTAAAAAACCAATGAACTCCTTGTATTGGGAAAAGGTCGATAAACTTCTTCCATAGGGAGAAAAGGAATCTACTTGCCAAGGTTGAACTCCAAAACTAAGTAACTTCGCAAATGCATCTTTCATGAACGTAATGGCTTATGTGGATCCACAAGCCTAAACCTAGCCTACAAGGGCTCCTATGGTGGCACATAGTTTAAGAGACAAAGGGTTGCTACTAGGATTTCCTTACCTAATCTCACCTTAATGCCTCATTTGATGCTATGTCATTCCCATATAATACATTTGAAAACATATGCATGATCATTATCATCATAAACTTAAAGGCATATCTTTAACCTCATATACATATAGGAGTAGCTCATCTTAACTTAAGATCCACATATACGACTTGCCCCTATACAAGGATCTATCTTTAGGTGAGGCTTGCCCTTCACCATCTTCAACACCGCTTTGAGGGATTCAAAACATCATAACTTTAACTTTCATAGCTTTGTTATTGAACCCTAATCTTTGGAGATCACGTCTCCCCTTTGAAGCTTTGATACGATAATTGGGTGGGTTCATGCATGCAAGCGTTTAATCATGTAACTCAAGAGGAAAATGTATCAATTTAATGAAAATCATCAACTTAATCATTCTTAAACAACCCACTACCATCAAACATATCATCTTTTAATTTTAAACATAGAATTATGGAGTTCATCTCATAAAATCATCATTCTCATAATAACTTATAGCAACATAACTTTCATAACTTGATGATCAAAATATGCAATAGATGAGTAATCTCAACATAATTCATACCTAATAGGGTAATTAGAAAGAACCCATAAGGAATCAACATTAAAACTTGAAGGATTTAGTAAATTAGGTTTTGGGACTCCATGGGTGGAAGGACCCATGGATGAAGATACTCACATACCTTTGATCGTTGAAACTTGAAGAACTTTGAGAATCCTTTTTGAAAGCTTTTTCTTCAATGGATGAAGCTTGATCTCCAAGAAATTGAAGAGATTTGATGGAGGTTTTTACAGAGAAGTTTGAGAGGATTTTGGGGGTGCTTAGAGAGAGGATTAGGACCTACAATAAAGTAATTTTTGAGGATTCACGGAAATAAAGGTGTTGGGATAGGTCCCAACTAATTTCCTGACTTAAAAACAAAAACTAGAAAAGTTTTAACTAAGGGAGGGGGCAAGGGCGTGATGCGCTCTTGTCGCACACCATACTGATTTGAGCAACTTTATCCAAAAAATTATTTTTCGATACAGGTGATATAAAAATCATAGGTGACCCTTTTCCTAAACAATTTTGCCTCTTGAAATAGAATACAAAGTTGGATTTGTGAAATAATGCACGAATTATAAGATATTCAAGACATCACCACAAACTCAAAGTGCCCATATCTTGTTTGTAAAGCTATCTTGGGAGTAGCACACTCACTTACCCTCAACGGATGATAACCAGAATGTAGATTAGTCTTGGAGAAGTGAGTAGCACCCCGTAACTAACCAAACAAATCATCAATCCTTGACAACAAATACTTGTTCTTTAAAGCTACCTTATTTAGTTGCCGATAGTCAATAACACATCCAAAGTGACCCATTCTTCTTTCTTACAAATAAGACAAGAGCACCCCAACGTGATATACTTGGCCTAATAAAGCCTTTTTCCTACAAAACCTTCAACTAATTCTTCAACTCCTTTAATTCTACCAGTGCCATACGATAAGGAGGAGTGAAAATAGGTTGAGTGTGACAAAGAAGGTTTATGCCAAAGTTTACTCCCCTTTTGAGAAGAATACCGGGAAAATCTTTGAGGAAGACATCCATTAACTCATTAACCACAAGAATCAACTCAATAGTAGGAGACTCAGACTCAATATATCTAACCTTCATTATATGATAGATGCACCCTCTAGAAATCATTTTTTGAGTTTTGAGATATGAGAAGTGGGGTCCCTACATACCCTCCCACTCAAGAACAAGCTCATTTAGTAACTGAAATTTGACCTTTCGGGTCCTACAAACTATAGAGGCATATGAAGCACGCAACTAATGCATCTTGAGAATAATATCAAAATCAAACATCTCACGTTCAACAAGATCACATGGAAGTACTTTATGCAAGACCGAAATAGAACAACCCTGACATGCGACAATAGACTTACCCAAGAGAGTATAAATTGGGAATGACTCCATTAAGATTTCAGGATTCAAACCAAACTTAGTTGCCCATAATAGAGAAACAAAAGATAAATTTGCACTAGGATTAAGCAAAGCATATACATCAAAATTGAAGACTTTTAACCTACCAGTCACCATATTTGGAGTCTCTTCTAGCTCTAGCCTAGCATGAAAAGCAAAGAACTTGTAGTTGCGAGGAGAATCACCTTGTTGGGCCCTTAGTTAGCCTTAACCATCTAGAACTATTTGGTTTTGAGGAAGTCCTCCTTGACCCTTCCTTGGAGCATCAGGACAATCAGTGAGCTTATGACCCATCTTGCCACACCCAAAGCAATCACCCGATTACTTCAAAAATCCACCAATGTGATTCTTCCTACACTTACCACATTTAGGATATCCTAGCGCACCTTCACCTTGTACCTTGAGAGAAGGCACTCTATCATTGGTTACCCTTATGTTTGAATATTGGATTTGTTGTAATCGGCTATGACTACCACCACTCCTGGAGTTGGAGAACCCACCATCAAAGAGGGCCCTCTTGGAATCCCTTATTCTCTTCTCCTTGAGCTTCTCCCCTTCAATTTGTTCAACATATATCATAAGCTTGGAAATATCTATCTCCGAAATAAGCATAGCCATTCAACATTCTTTAACAACTACGTCAGTATTCCCCGAGATAAACTTGTGCATCCTAGCACGGGGGTCAACCGCTAGTGTAGGAGCATACTTGGAGAGCTTTGTAAACTTGAGGGTATATTCCCTCAAACTCACTCCACCCTTAATTCTATCAATTTGGACTCACCTGAATTTAAGAGGAAAGAACCAATCCAGGAAAGAAAACTTGAACTCTTCCCAACCAACTCCATCATCTCCCACTCGTTCGGTCAATTGTTGAGTGTACCACATAGGCCACTCCCTTCAACTTGTAAGCAGCTAACTCAACCTTCTCTTCTGAAGACACCCATCAATAATAGTCAACATTTTGTAGATCTCATCAATGAACTCTTGGGCATCCTCATCAGCTTTAGAACCATAGAATTTTGGAGGGTTCATCTAGGTAAAGTCTCTTACCCTAGCAGCTAGGGTAGGTATATCGGGAGGAGAGACAACTTGCCTAGCTTGGTGGGTTACAACTTGATCCAATATAACAAAAGCATTTCAAAACTCATCTTGGATAATTGGATCACCCCAGGGCTCTTGACGAGCTTGGTCCTCATTAGCAGGGGCTTGTCTAGGTTGAGGGGCTCTTCTTTGAGGCATCATCCAAAAGGGAATCAAGGAGCATTTGTCATAGTTAGAAAACCTCAAGATACATCCTACCACATGACATGAATAATGTATAAGTGAAACATTTCCTAAAATGCCTCATAGCCTCCTACTCATAGGTGTGACACACTTCACACCCATGAATAACACTCTACTTGATATGGGATGTTGGACTCCAAGGATCATTCCAAAATCTTATGGCTCTGATACCAAGCTTGTCATGACCCAAGACTAAGGCCTAGGTGTAAAATGGCAAATGAGAACCCGAAAGTCCTCAAACAAGGCTCACAACATAGTTAAGCACATTATGGGTTAGAAAGCACAAAATGCACATTATCAATCAAGACTAAGGGGCAAGGAAAGTAGAACACACCCTATGGAATGTGGGCATGGAATTACCATCATACAACTTCAACACGTAAGTCTGAGGGAAAGGAGCATGGGACACACTCTATGAGAAAATAAGGGCTTAGAACTTTCATCATCTTGCCATACATCACACATAACAAAGTATGGGGTGAGAACTTGGGATAATCTCTATAGATACAAAGTGTAGCATGATTCATACATAACATAGTGCCTCTAATCATATGGGATGGGTGCTAAGACATGTCCCAATCTCACCCACAACTAAAAGCATCATAAATAGTCCTAAAATAGCATAGGTAGTGCCACGACCCAGACCTAGGATCTAGCCGTGACACGACGAGTGTTACATCCAAAGAAATCCCATCCAAGTCTTGTATTTATATCATAAGTATTCATAAAGTAAAACATAAGGACCCAGATTCCCGAATGACTTTATCGGACTTTATAATGTCGCCCCATGAGAAGAATTGACCAAGTGTCACTTCATAGGAGGCCCACATGGCTTGTGTGAGGTCACATGGATTGTGTGGCCTCCAGTGAAGGGGTATCTAGCCATATTTTCAATTATAGGGACTTGACAGGGAGTTTTGGGCTAAGGCACATCACACCGAAACCCCACACGGATCGTATGGTGCTTCACGGGCCGTATGGTGAGCCATGTGATGGCCTTGGACATGGAAAACCAAGAAACAATGTGGTCACACGGCCACCCACACGGTCTTTGTGGTGAGTCACGGGCCGTGTGGCCCATCATATAGCTCACAATGCGAAATTTTTCTAAGTATGGAATCACCCTCTCGTAACTTTGCGTGATAGAATTTTTCTATGTATCATTTCATGGTCCTTGACATGACACGTGTAGTGTCACACGGGCCGTGTGACTGTTCGTGTGAACGTCCTCCACATTGAAAATTCTAAGTATGGGATCTTCAAGCTCAATCTAAGTTTCACTTTCAAGCCTTCAATTTGTCATGCCCCAAAGAGAGGTGAGGCACGACAGGCACCTGATACCGTTATTAGCTGGGTAAGCCACTAAATATTCTAGTTAACTAAACTAGGGACCAGAAGAAAATTGGACAGCATGACATCTGAAAGACTAAGCCTAGACATTTTAGGTCATGACCTAGTCAACAGTAAATCATGTACATCAAGATAGCTAAACCAAAACGATAGAGTACTTGTTAGCCGACAAGGCTGCAACAATATAGGTATAGGCACACACTATATATATGCCAACCTAATGACTGGAGACTGAAAATCACAAAAGAACCAACCCATAGTAATATTTCCACAATAGCCTCTAAGAGAATCACTAACACTGTCGGGATAGAGCCCCGACTAGACCAACCTGTATAACAAAAAGAAAGCATCCTGTAAAAGCTCCAGGAAAAGGTGGAGCTTACCAACTCACAGCTAAGTGGGGCTCCTAGTGGAGGGGTAAATCAGAACCCCTACCTAAACCTGCACACATGAAATAAAATGCAGCGTCCCCAGGCAGAGGGACGTCAGTATGAATAAACATGTACTGGTATGTAAGGCAGAAAGTAAAATCATAGATAACCGTAGTAAAAAGGTTAATAGAAATACCACCTATAACCAAAACACAAGTAGCCTTAATGGCCAATAAGCAACCTCCTAGTAATAAAAATTCATGGTATGCTCGAGTATCGCGTGTCGTGAATACATATATATAGATGCAAATGCATGGCATACCCAACCAAATGCTAGCAATGGTGGTCCTTTTCGGTAGCTAACCGACATCATATCTGCAAACCTGTGGCCATCTGTACCATATAAATATATAAATATAATCATTTGGGAAAATAAACCCCATACCTCCGATTATAGCTCGGAGTCCATGCATAACGTGTAATGTATGATATGAATGTTGAATGCACATAGCAGGCCATAGCACGAACTTAGCCAGTCTTGGCTCATTGGTACACTTATTCTCATAAAATCATAATCATTGTCATTTAGCCAATCTTGGCTCATTGGTACACTTATTCTCATAACATCATAATCATTGTTATAGCATATGAACATGACTCGTTGGATCTTATATGTTGTTTTTACCAAGTTTGGGAACTTAACCCAACATTTAGAGTTACGCCTTAACTTTTAAAATGGACATAAAGGTACTTTGCATAATGCTTATACTTGGTCCCGTGTCAATTAGTAAAAGAAAGTATTTAAACAGGATCAAGTACCTTAGTCATTTAAATAGGAGCATTTCACTAGAGAATATTGCAAACCAACGTGTTACTTGTTAAATGTCTTCAATTATATTTTTGTATGGAAGAAGGACTGATTATGTCCTAGGTGTATCAGAAAACAATCTTTTCGCGTTTCACATCCAGCTATAACAATGAGTAATTTTTTAATTTATAAATGGCAGTTCCATACTACATTTTTTTTGCATTCTACATTTATTTTAATGGCACTACACCAAGAAGAGAAGCGCCTCGAACATATGAATAGATAGTCGGGAAAACCGACAAAATGATATATAGAAATTGAATGTTCAGTTTAAGAGAACGTATAAAATTTCAACTTAGTACCGTCATGAAAATAACTCAACTGTAATCCCAGTGCCTTTCACAGAAGGTCTTTCTAGCAATAGAATAGTAATATATCGCATTTGACATTTTGGGAAACTTCCCAGATTTCGTGCTAAAAGGAGGGACAGAGTTTAGCCTTAACATACCTCTCCAACGATCGCCCAATTGCTTAAAGTCCCTTCACGAAAATTGTTCCTTACGTACTATGATTCACAATAACTATATATACGCAGCTTAAAGACACCTATAAACAGTCCAAAGTTTAGCATTAATGACCAGATTTGGCAAAGATCATTTATGCGAGGAAATGTCTATAAAACTTTGTAAAATTATCGTAAAAGAACTCCAAAAATATTACCTGAGCACACCAGCTGGAAAATAACAATAACCAGCAAAAACACCATTTTTTTACGGTCCAAAAATAGCCCCAACTCAGCTAACAAGAGGGGGAAACAATTGCACAGCGTAAGGCACATATTTCTAGGCACGGGGACAAATTTTAACGGTAAAAAAATGCGAAAAACTTACCTAAATCACTTAGAGAACTTTTGGAAGCTTTCTTTTCCGTTTCTTACTATTTTGGGACGAAAATGGTTTATTTTCGAGCTTTAAAATGTCAAAATAGCCGACTCAAAGTTGGGCTTGACCCAACTTGGCCCATGACCCGATTTCCTGCTCGGGTAGTCCTAGTAAAACTATCATAACTTTTTATTTTGAGGTCGGTTTGATGCATGGTTTGGTGCATTGAAAGCTAGACTCATAGATATTCAATTTAATAGGTCATAGACCTTCTAATTTCTTATACTTTGAGAGATATGACCTGTTACATTTGACCCACATTCAAGAAGGATTTCTTAAAGAAAGTTACGGTAACTTTGGCCAACCTTTATCTTGCCACTTTCTTGATTTCAAGACATTATGTATGAACTTTGTGCTTTTAAAATATCTTTTAAAAATTTATTATTAGCAAATTATAAACTTTTCGTCCCATCCGAAAAGTGAAACCTAATTTAAACCTTCCAAATAGGGCGAGGTGCCACTCATGTCATTTCTTTAGCCCCGAATGTGCATTTTGGGGATTCCTTTTACTTAAAACATTAAGTCCTTTATATTACCTCTTATTGTCAGCCTTATCCCTAGGTTCTGGCATAAATCGCATATGCCTTATATAACGGCACAGTATTTAAATAATGGAAGACGAGAAACATGGGGTCTCACAGTCTCTCCTCCTTAAGAACATTCGTCCGCAAATTTGTCAAGACAACCCCTTGATTGCATTACCATCTACTAAAATGTTATTTGTTTTGGATACATCTATTATCCTTGCAAACCATAGATCAACTTCCAAAAATTCCAATTACTAAGCTTTGTATAGCTATCTCGCAATAAAACATACAAGTTACACTTCCAAATTCTTTAAAACTTAAGTTACTAAGAAAAACGATAACTGCCAATTTTTGAATGCCACCCATCCTAAGTTGTAAATAGCTGAGGGTGATTTCTCATCATTTCTTCTTTGGCTTCCCAAGTTATTTCCTCAATATTTTTGTTCTGCCACAACACTTTCACGAAGGACACTTTTCATTTCGAAGCTTTCTTAATTGTCAATCTAAAATAGTCACTGGTACCTCATCAATAGTTATGTCTTTAGCAACGGGGGTACCCTTAATGTTAGTAATACACGAAGGATCTCTAATGTACTTCGGCAACATAGATACATGAGACATCGTATGGACTACTCTCATTTCTGAAGGATATTAAGCTCGTATGTTACCTTGCTAATTTTTTTGAATAATCCTATGCAACCCAACATACCTAAGACTGAATTTCCATCTCTTTCCAAACCACATGATACCTTTCATAGGTGATACTTTCAAGAAAACTCAATCTTCTACATCAAACTTTAAGTCTCGTCATCGAACATCTGCATAACACTTTTGCTGATTCTGGGCCGTTTGCAGTAAGTCTCTAATAAGTTTCTTCTTTTCGCTGCTTGTTGAACTAGATTAGGGTCTAGCAAGTTTTCCTCCCAACTTCAAACTAATCAATTGGTGACCTACATCTTCACATGTATAGTGCTCCCTAAGGATCAATTTGAATTCTGATATGGAAGCTATTATTATAAGCAAACTCAATAAGAGGTAGATGACCATCCCAACTTCCTTTAAAGTCCAACATATAGGCACATAACATATCCGTAATGGCCTAGATGGTACACTCAGCCTGCCCATCAGTTTGCGGATGAAAGGCGGTGCTAAGATTTACCTGAGTGCCCAGACCCTTCTGAAAAGACTTCCGAAAACGTACGGTAAATTGAGCCCCTTGATCAGATATAATAGATAAGGAACTCCATGAAGGCAAACAATCTCTTAAATGTAAAGTTTAGTATAATCCTCCGTTGAATATGTCGTTCTTATTGGCAAGAAATGAGCAGATATTATTAACCTATCAATGATTACCCAAATAGAGTCATACTTATGTAGAGTATGAGGAAACCTAGTGATGAAGCCCATATTTATCATGTCTATTTCCAGAATGAAAAATTAGTATACTTAGCTAGGCCTCCAGGTCTCTGATGTTTAGTTTAACATGCTGGTAATTTGGGCATTGGTCACCATCTTTGGAATATCTTTTTCATGCCATTCCACCAATAGATCTATCGTAGGTGTCAATACCCCTTTTTTTGTTGCTCCAGGTTGAGCCGAATATCTAGGATAATGAGCCTCAAAACAAATCTTGGCATAGAGTCCTCCGGTGTCTGGCACACATAAGAGGCCCCGGTACTAAAGGAATCCATTACAAGTTAGCTTAATTAGAGGATGATCCTGTTGTGGAACACTTTCCCTCAATATCCTAAGCTTAGGATCCTCATGTTGTTGCTCTTTTATTATAGTAACAATGTAAGATTTTGCTGTATTTTGAACAATAATACCTCCACCTTTCGTATTCGCTAATCGCACCTGCAAACTAGTTAGCTGACGTAAATATTTTTTTATTTCAATCTTATCAGCTTCAACATAACTTAGACTTGCCATGGACTTTTGGCTAGGTGCATCAATAACAACATTAGCGTTACCGGGATGGTACAAAATGTCAAAATCATAATTGTTTTTGTAATCCTAGCCACCTCCTTTATCGTAAGTTCAACTCCCTCTTCTTGAATAAATATTGGACGCTCTGGTAGTCAGTAAAAACATCGATATGAACTCCATATAGATAATGCCACCAAATTTAGGGCAAAAACAACTACGACAAACTCAGGATCATGGGTAGGATAGTTCTATTCATGTTTTAGTAACTTTCTGGAAGCATATGCAATAACTCTACCATGCTTCATAGGAACACAACCTAGGCCAATTCTCGAAGAATCAGACTATACAATATAGCCTTTGGTTCCATTCGGAAGAGCCATACTAGGTGCGTTGGTAAGCCTTTTCTTTAGCTCTTGAAAACTCAGTTCACATGATTCAGTCTACAGAAACTTAGTTGCTTTATGCGTCAACCTCATTAGTGGTGTAGAGGTAGTGGAGAATCCCACAACAAACCTCCTATAATATCCTGCCAAGCCCAAACACTTATGGACCTCTGTTGGATTCAAGGGTCTTGGCCAGGCCAATACTGCTTCAATTTTTTGGCCATCGACCTTGATACCATCGCTAGTAATAATATGGACACGGAAAGCTATAGAAGTTAACCAAAATTCACATTTGGAGAATTCAGCATATAACTTGTTGTCCTGGAGAGTCTGTAATACAACTCGCAAGTGGTCTGCATGTTCAGCTTCTGACTCATCCCAAATATTGCCTTGGGAATATCAACATCCCTGACTCATAACTGGTAGTACCTAGGTTATAAGAAAATCTTTGAAAAACCATCAATCCACATAATAGGATACTTATTCTGGATAGTGACTTCATTTAGCCATTTGTAACCGATACACATCAGTAAGGAGCCATCTTTCTTTGAAGCAAAGAGCACTGGAGCACCCCATGGAGATGTGCTTGGCCTAATAAGGTCTTTATCAAGCAAGCTCTTCAGCTATTCCTTCAAGTCTCTCGCCCTACAGGAGCCATTCCTTAGGGAGGAATTGATATAGATTGTATATCACGAAGAATATCTATAACTATTGATATCCCTTTCGGGGGATCCCTGGAAACTATCAGGAAATATAATCGGGAATTCATTCATAGTAGAGACTGACTAAAGGGCCAATTTTTAATAAAATATCTTTTCCTCCTATGATGGTAACATGCACTTGAACCCTTTCTACACTACCTTGTATGAAGCTCACTGCATTGTGTACATGGGGTAGTAGGTTGTCTCATTTGTGTAGAACGCTTCTGTCGATGGCTATCAAGTTGGCCTAAACTCAGCCCTAGCCTTGTCTGAATATAATGATCAAATCACTGGCCCTGCATCTGTGGTGGGAAACTACGTACTGACAGAGGTGGATATCAGTGAAATGGGGGCCTAAAATCACCCTGTGGCTCCCTATAAGACCTCATAGTACGAGCCCTTTTACTCTTATCCCTATCTCTACGGGTATCCCGAATCTAACAAGAAAGTTTCTCTATAGTCTAAGAAAAAGCTTGAATACGAAAAATATATACACCATCTTGTAAAGAGGCTATCTTGCAGTCTCTGATCAAATGATCCCCCAAACCATCCATATAATGATGAAATCTAGCACTCATGGTACATACAATATCTGGTGCATACCTAGCCAAAGAATTAAACCTAAGGATATACTCCCTTACACTCATATTACCCTGCCTCAAACTGGTTAAGACGGGCCTCCCGTGGTAAGTAATGGACTAAAACTGCCTCAGAGAAGTCCTCCCACTCTGCTGGTGGAGCATCAGGCCCTCTAGATCTCTCCTACGCCTCGTATAACAAGATGACAACATTACGTAGTAGAAAAGAAGCCAACCCCACTGCCTCGATGCTAGAGGCATACATCACCCTCAATACTCTATACATATGGTCTATAAAGTCCTATGGATCCTCAATGGGATTGGACCCTGTAAATACTGGAGGGGCCAAGTGAAAAAACTCTCGTACCTTTGAGCTTTCTATTAATCACTTCTAGTGTCTGCTCTCACCTTTAGTTCTCTCTCATGAATAGAAACCATCCCAGTTAGTAGCTGAATAGACTCCTTCATCCCCTGATCCCCAGTTTTTAATGGGTCTTGGGGTACTAAATCTCCTTGGACCCCAACAAGTGCTGGTGAATTTGGTACATTAGGCATTGGAGACTCCCTATGTGCCTCAATGGGGAATATATCTGCCTCACCAAGCAAGCCATGATTGGTACCTTCTCTCGAATCCATACTTATCTCATGTTGTGCCATCTACGGAGCGTAAGTAGCTCATTAAATAAGAAAAACATAACACGATATAGATTTCATATGTTCCTATAACTTTGCTCTATAGCACAATATACTAAGTGAAAGAAATGTAACCATCCCTAAATGCCTCGTAGCCTCCTGATTATAAGTGTGGTGCACAACACACCCATAAACAAGACTCTACTAGACATGGCATTGTGGGCTCCCTGGGACACGACCTGCTCTAATACCATCTTTGTCATACCCCAAAGAGAGGTGAGGCGCGACTAGCATCCGGTCCCGTTATTAGCTAGGTAAGCCACTAAACATGCTAATTAACTAAACTAGGGATTAGAAGAAAATCGGGCAGCATGAAGTCTGAAAGACTAAGCCTAGACATTTTAGGTCATGACTTGGTCAACAGTAAACCATGTACATTAAGATAGGTAAACCAAAACGATAGAGTACTAGTTAGCCGACAAGGCTGCAATAATAGAGGTATAGGCATACACTATAATACATGTCAACCTGATGACTGGAGACTGAAAGGAACAAAAGAACCAACCCATAGTAACATGTCCACAATAGCCTCTAAGAGAATCACTAACACTGTCGGGACAGGGCACCGACTATACCCAACTGTACAACAAAAAGTAAGCATCCTGTAAAAGCTTCAGGAAGAGGTGGAGCTTACCAACTCACAACTGAACGGGGCTCCTAGTGGAGGGGTAGATCAAAACCCCTACCTGAACCTGCACGCACGAAATAAAATGCAGCGTCCCCAAGCAAAGGGACGTCAGTATGAATAAACATGTACTAGTATCTAAGGCAGAAAGTAAAATCATAGATAACCATAGTAAA
This sequence comes from Solanum rostratum, assembly GCA_029948455.1. Lineage (NCBI taxonomy): Eukaryota > Viridiplantae > Streptophyta > Magnoliopsida > Solanales > Solanaceae > Solanum > Solanum rostratum. Next base: position 27,388,703 of record CM057051.1, read on the forward strand.
AAGGGTAATAGAAATACCACCTGTAACCAAAACTCAAGTAGCCTTAATGGCCAATAAGCAACTCCTATTAATAAAAAATGCATGGTATGCTCGAGTATCATATGTTGTGAATACATATATATATATATATGCAAATGCATGACATACCTAACTAAATGCTAGCAATGATGGTCTTTTCCAGTAGCTAACCGGCATCATATCTGCCATCCTATGGCTCTCTATACCATATATATATATATATATATATATATATATATATATATATATATATAATCATTTGGGCAAATAGGCTCCATACCTCCGATTATAGCGCAAAGTCCATGCATAACGTGCAATGTATGATATGAATGTTGAATGCACATAATAGGCCATAGCAAGAACATAGCCAGTCTTGGATCATTGATACACTTATTCTCTTAGCATCATAATCATTGTCATTTAGCAAATCTTGGCTCATTGGTACACTTATTCTTATAACATCATAATCATTGCCATAGCATATACACATGACTCGTAGGATCTTATATGTCATTTTTGACAAGTTCGGGAACTTAACCCAACATTAAGAGTTACACCTTAACTTTGAAAATATTCATAAAGATGCTTTGCATAATGCTTATACTTGATCCCACGTCAATTAGTAAAGGAAAGTATTTAAATAGGATCAAGTGCCTTAGTTATTTAAATAGGAGCATTTCATTGGAGAATATTGGAAACCAACGTGTTACTTGTTAAATACTTCAATTAAAATTTTGTATGGAAGAAAGACTGATTATGAATACTACATTCCCTTCGCATTCTACATTTATTTTAATGGCACTACACCAAGAAGAGAAACGCCTCGAACATATGAATAGGTAGCCGGAAAAACCGACAAAATGATATATAGAAATTGAATGTCTAGTTTAAGCGAACGAATGAAATTTCAACCTAATACCATCATAAAAGTAACTCAACTGTAATCCCAGTGCCTTTCACAAAAAGTCTTTCTAGCAACAGAATAGTAAGATATCGCATTTGACGTTTTGGGAAACTTCTCAGATTTCGTGCGGAAAGGAGGGATGGAGCTTAGCCTTAATATACCTCTCCAACGATCGCCCAATTGCTCAAATTCCTTTTACAAAAGTATTTCCTTACGTCCTAAGCTTCACAATAACTATATATACGCAGCTTAAGGACATTTATAAATAGTCCAAAATTTAGCATTAATGACAAGATTCGGCAAAGAGCATTTACGCGAGAAAATGTCTGTAAAACTTTGTAAAAATGAATGTAAAAGAACTCCAAAAATATTACTTGAGCACACCAGCTGCAAAATAACAATAACCAGCAAGAACACCATTTTTTATAGTCCAAAAACAGCCCCAAACTCAGTTAACAAGAGGGAAAACAATTGCAAAGCGTAAGACAAACATTTCGAGGAATAGGGACAAATTTTAACGGTACAAATGTGAAAAACTTACCTAAATCACTTAGAGAACTTTTGAGAGCTTTTTCTTCAGTTTCTTACTGTTTTGGGACGAAAATAGTTCATTTTTTATCTTTAAAATGTCAAAATAGCTGACTTAAAGTTGGGTTTGACCCGACCCGGCCCATGACCCGATTTCCTACTCGGGCAGTCCCATTAAAATTCATAACTTTGTATTCTGAGGTCAGTTTGATGCCCAGTTTGGTGCGTTGCAAACTCCTTATACTTTGGGAGATATGTCCTGTTACATTTGACCCATATTCACGAATGATTTCTTAAAGAAACTTACGGTAACCTTGGCCAACCATTATCTTGACACTTTCTTGATTCCAAGATATATTTGTATGACCTTTGTGCTATTAAAATAACTTTCAAAAATCCGTTATTAACAAATTATAAACTTTTAACCCCATCCAAAAAATGAAACTTAATTTAAATCTTGCAAAAAGGGCGAGGTGCCATTTGTGTCATTTCTTTAACTCCGAATGTGTACTTTGGAAATTCCTTTGATTTGAAACATTAAGTCCTTGATATTACCTCTTATTGTCAGCTTTATTATCCCTTGGTGCTAGCATAAATCACATGTGCCTTATATAACGCCACATTATTTAAATAATGAAATATGAGAAACACGGGGGCTCACATAATTCAAGCTTATTTATGTTTATTAAGGCCATCATAGGTCTCCTCATCAAGTCAAGTTCAATAGAATTCCATTGGCTAAGTTTTTCACAAGTGTTGATTGAAGGGTCGACTTTAAATGGTCATATCTCTTAGCAAAGCAAGAATTGGGTGCCCACGACCTATCAAATTGAAGCTCTTTTAATTATCTTTCCAACACATCTGGTCTCACCTCATTCTGAGCTTGGAGCAAGAAGTTTCTGCCCTTTTTTGTAAAATCTGTCTGGGCTAGATGGGAGTCCTTCACGGACCGTGAAGCCAACCGCTCAGTTTAAAGTTTAAATGGGCCTTTTATTGAGGTATTTTTGATATTTGGACCCTTTTCCAAGGCTTTTAAGACCTCTTTAACCCCTTTTATATTCGTAAACTTCTCCTGCGGTAATTCTAAACCCTCGTTCAAGACTAATACTTAGTTTCTAGAATTAGACTCTCAAAATTCTCTCCAAGTCTCAACTTCAAGATTCAAGCTAGGAATTAATTGGGGTTTCAAATTCAAGCTAAATTGTTCTTAAATTTGTCTTCATAATCAAGGTATGTGGGATCGATCCTTGGTCCCTTTCAACCAAGAAGACCCAAAACTTTTTTCCATTGATTTCATGAATTTTTAGTTTACTTTCAATATGGATTTTTATTATTTGATTTTATTGAATCCAATAGATGTGTGGGCTGTACTTTGCCCATGATTTTAACTTACTTTGAACATTATTATGGTGATTTACATTGAGCTATGGAGTTATGAACATGCATGTCCCCTTTTAAATTTGATTTATGCATGAGTGATTTATATCATGATTTAGATGTTGATTTAAGTATGGATTTATTTAATTTCATATTTTAAATGTTGATTTTAACATGAATCTACATTACCCATGTTATCCTTACATCATGAATTGCATTTGCATTCATGAATATTGATTTATATGGAAATTATGAAGTGGGTTAAGCCCAATTACGTTTTATGAAATGATTTTTGGTAAAACATTGGTTATGACAAGAATGTGATCACATACATGTCTTATGATTATGTCTCTTTGAGCATCTCGGGTGCTTGTACCATCTTGTATGTGTGAATGAGCTATTCCTTGCATGAGCATTATGATTATGATTTATGATTTGACATTTGAGCCTAAATGGGCATTAACCGGTTTAAAGTGAGCATTGTATCTCTTGAAAGCACGTATATGTATAAGTATTCATGTGGGATGTTGTTGACTTAGCACCGATAGATTGGGAGCGTCAGGGCTATCCCTAAGGCCCCTTTCCCTTTCCTTTTCCATGAACTATGTGCCAACATAGGAACGTTAGCCATTACCAAAAAGATCCAATCGTAAGGAATGATTATTCATTTTATTTGTTTATTATATAATATGATATGATTATGGAAAATCCTTCTTAAAAGCGTAGTTGTAAGGATGGTGACCATCAACCAAAAAACGTGGTTGTAAGGTGTGATGTATATTACCTTTGGCAAGTAATCTTCTCCTATCGATGGGAGGTCTTTATCAGACTAATTTATGTAATAGCTCGCATGGGTTTGATATGTTGGTTATAGTCCATCCCCACTATATATGAGCATTGTTGCATTTCATACATAATGAATTTCATGACATCTTGTGTATTTCTTCCTTGGATATATGATTCTTTCTATATTATGTGCCCTTGTCATCTAATATTGAAATACAGGTTGATAAGTCATATGCATTGCATGCCCACATACGTAGTATATGCAAACGTACTAACGCATACTCTATGCCTACATGATTTTACCATGTAAGGGCTATGTGTTACGATTACCCACCTCTTGACGGTAGTTCAAATTCGGAGAGTTGATATTGTGGTGAGTCTTATCTTCCAAGGACAAACCACCTTCCTTCTACCTATGTTGTTTTCTATTTATCTTCTTAATTGAGGGTGAGCCCGGGACATGTCTTAGCCCATGTCCCATCTTGTGACTAGAGGCATTATTGGAGATCTTATAGACTCTCATAGATTCTATATGTTCTGTGTTGTAGTTGGAGCTTATGATTTTGGTTATCTATTAGATATGGCTATCAAGGATTGATTATGGGAATTATGTTATGTATGTATGTATGTTTGATGTGGAATATGGAAGATCTTAAGCCCCGTATTTCCTACTTACCCGCCCCTTAGTTCTTATGTACTATGTGCTATGTGAATCCATGTAAATCCCTTTCTCTTTAATATCCCCATAGCGTATGTCCTACTTTCCATCCCTCATAACTATGTGTTTAATATTTGAATGCGCTTTCGAATCGATGATGTGGATTGAATACTTTGAGGCTTGTTTGGGGATTCTCGGGTTTCCATTCGCCGTGTCACTTCTAGGCCCTAGGTCCGGATCGTGACAAAGATGGTATCAGAGCACTAGGTTTTTAAATGGTTCTTGAAGTCCAACATGCCGCGTCAAGTAGACTCTTATTCATGGGTGTGAAGTGCCACATCTATTGGTAAGAGGCTACAAGGCATTTTAGGAAATGTTTCACTTTTCATGATTCTTGTTGTGACATAGTGTGTATCTTAAGATTTCTTATCTCCATCCATCTCTATCGAATAGGGAGAGTTACTTTGAGCTCGTAACATAATCCAGAGGAGGAAGATATTGTAGCAATCTTATAAATAAGGTCAAAAAGGGAGTTGGTGAAGGATGTGCATTGTTTGACATGCTAGCTCCTTTGAATATTCGAAGTTCTCTTGGTTGGCTGGTTATGATGGGAGGTTTGTTAAAAGGTTTCTCATCTATTGCATCTCCATTGATCAAGTTGATAGAAAGAAGGCCAAGTTATATGGTCAGGTGAGTGTGAGGTGAGTTCTCAGACATTGAAAGGTCGGCTTACATCGGTTTTGGCTTTGGTATTTCCAAACGGCTTAGATAGGTTGGTTGTATAGTTCACTGTTTCTCTAGATTGGTTGTTAGGTCGACTAACTCTAATAATGCTAGCGTTCATGTTCAGAATAGGGCCGAAACTTTTTGTGGTTGTTGATGTTTAGGCTAAGCAAGACTTAGACCCATCATTGGTTGTGTTGTAAGGGTTGGTTGCCAATAAGATAGAGGTTTCCTCCCAAGGGGGAGATGGTGCGCTACGGTATCAAGGTCAGTCATGTGTTCTAAATGTAGTTGGTGAGGTTGCATGGTGTGTTTAGGTCTATCATATTGGATTTCGGTACCAAATTTACTCCTTACTTTTGGTGGTTGTATCGAGGAGGGCTTGGTACGAAAGTAAAGTTGAGCACCACCTTTTTATCCTCAAGCGAATGGTCAAAACCGAGATAATAATTCAAACTTTGGAGGACATGTTGAGGGCTTGTGTGTTGGAATTCAAAGTTTAACTGGGGGAATCATCTACCACTTCTTGAGTTTGTTTACTACAATTTCCTTCATGCTAGCATTGGTATAACACCGTTTAGGGCTTTGTAGAGTAAAAGTGTAGACCCTTTGGTGAAGTGGTTTGAGTTAAGATGAAATGACTTCTATAGGCGTGGATTTAGTGTTGGAGGCTATAAAAGGGTAAAATTGATTAAAGAAAGGTTGAAGATGGTTCGAAATCATCAAAAGTATTATTTGGGTATTAGGAAGAAGGATCTTGAGTTTTTTTAGTAATTATTGGATGCTTATGAAGGTCTCACCTATGAAGGGTGTGGTGCATTTTTGGAAGGAGCGAAAGCTAAGTCTCATGTATATAGGTCCTTATGAGATTGATGAAGCTAATTGGTGATGTAGCTTATAGATTGTATTTGCCTTTGGAATTGAGCTCTAGTCACTCAGTTTTGCATATATCTATGTTGAGGAATTTGTTGGTGATACTAGTGTTAATTTGCCTTTGGAAGGTGTTGAGGATTAGGAGACCTTGCCTTATGGAGGAAGCTTAGGTTAAGATGTTAGATAAGACAAGTGAAGCGGCTATGCAACAAGGATGTGGCTTCGATGAAGGTACTTTAGAGGATTCAATATGTGGAAGGTGCTACGTGGGGAGTGGAATCAAGTATGATGCGACAATACTTCTATCCTTTTCAATCTACTCAAGCCTATAATATTAGGTCCTTCCTATTTTCAATGGTCCAAATTCTTCCATTCCTGAGTCTCATGACATGACATGCATACATGTGCATTAAAAAGGTTTTTATGATGTTTTGAATGATTTTAATGTGCTTTCGCATGAGTTTTAATGACTTCATAATTTTCAAGGGGTGAGTTATCTGTTGCATCTTATGTTTGGATGTTTCATGTTCTAAGTCAAGCCTTTCAAGCCTTGCTCTTGCACATTCGGGGATGAATGTTCCAACAGGGGAGATGATGTAAGGACCCGAATTGTTGAACGACTTTATCAGATTTTATAATGTCGCCCCATGAGAAAAATTAACCAAGTATCACTTCATGGGAGGCCCACGCGGCTCGTGTGAGATCACACAGGCCGTGTGGCCTCTAGTGAAGGGGTACTTAGCTTTTTTTTTTTATTATGGGGACTTGACAGGGAGTTTCGGACTAAGGAACATCACACCGGAACCCCACACAAACCGTATAGTGCTTCACGGGCCATGTGGTGAGCCATATGATGGCCTTGCACCTGGAAAACTAATACACGGCCACCCACATGGTCCGTGTGGTGTGTCACGGGCCGTGTGGTCCACCGTACAGCTCGGGACGCAAAATTTTTCTAAGTATGAAATCACCAACTCATAACTTTGCATGATAGAATATTTCTAAGTATCATTTCACGGTCCTTGACATGGCCCGTGTAGTGTCACATGGGCCGTGTGAACGTCCGTGTGAACTTCCTCCGCATTGAAAATTCTAAGTATGGGATCTTCAAGCTCAAGCTAAGTTTTCACGCCTTCGATTCAAGCTTATTTATGTTGATTAAGGCCATCATAGGTCTCCTACATCAAGTCAAGTTCAAGGGAATTCCAGTGCCTAAGTTTTTCACAAGTACCGATAGAAGGGTCGACTTTAAATTGTCATATCTCTTAGAAAAAAGGAAACTGTGTGGACCACCACCTATCAAATTAAAGCTCTTTAAATTATCTTTCCAACGCATCTACTCTCACCTCATTTCGAGTTCAGAGCAAGAAGTTATGCCTTTTTTTCGTAGAATCTGTCTGGGCTAGATGGGAGGCCTTTACGGACCTTGAAGAGCTTCACCGACTGTGAAGCCAACCATGTCAACCTCAGTTTACAATTTAACGGGGCATTTTATTGAGGCATTTTTGATAACCCCCCCCCCCCATATTCCTAAACTTCTCTACACTAATTCTAAACCCTCATTCAAGACTAACACTTCATTTCTAGAATTAGACTCTAAAATTCTCTACAAATCTCATCTTTAAGATTCAAACTAGGAATCAATCGGGATTTCAAATTCAAGCTAAATTCTTCTAAAATTCGTCTTTCTAATCAAGGTATATGAGATTGATTCATGGTCTCTTTCAACCAAGAAGACCCAAAACTCCTTTCAATTGATTTCATGAATTTTAGTTTACTTTCAATATGGGATTTCATTATTTAATTTATTCAATCCAATTGATGTAAGAGCTATACTTTACCCATGATTTTAACTTACTTTGAACGTTATTATGATGATTTACATTGAGTTATGGAGTTATGAACATGCATGTCCCCTTTTAAAGTTGATTTATGCATGGGTGATTCATATCATGAGTTATTGTTGATTTAGGTATGGATTTATTTAACTTCATATTTTAAATATTGATTCTAACATGAATCTATGTTACCCATGCTATCCTCACATAATGCATTGCATTTGCATTCATGAATATTGATTTATATGAAAATTATGAAGTGGGTTAAGCCCAATAACGTTTTATGAAATGATTTTTGGTAAGGCATTGGTTATGACAAGAATGTGATCACATACATGTCTTATGATTATGTCTCTTTGAGCATCTCGGGTGCTTGTACCATCTTATAAGTATTCATGTGGGATGTTGTTGACTTAGCACTGATGAATTGGCGGCGTCAGGGCTATCCCCAAGGGCCCTCTCCGTTTCCGTGAACAATGTGTCAACATAGGAACGTTAACCATTACCGAAAAGACGAGGTCATAAGGAATGGTTATTCGTTTATGATATGGTATGATATGATTATAGAAAATCCTTATGAAAAGTGTGGTCGTATGGAAGGTGACCATCCACTAAAAAACGTGGTCGTAAGGTGTGATGTAGATTACCTTTGGCAAGTAATCTTCTCCTACCGATGAGAGGTCCTAATCGGACTAATTCATGTAATAGTTCGCATGGGTCTGATATGTCGGTTATAGTCCATCCGCGCTATATATAAGCATTGTTGCATTTCATGCATCAGGAATTTCATGGCATCTTGTATATTTCTTCCTTGGATATATGATTCTTTCTATATTATGTACCCTTGTCATCTAACATTGAAATGCAGGTTGATAAGTCATATGCATTGCATGCCCGCATACTTAGTACATTTAAATATACTAACACATACTCTATGCCTACATGATTTTACCATGTAGGGACCATGTGTTACGATCATCCACCGCTTGATGGGTAGTTCGAATTTGGAGAGTTGATATTGTGGTGAGTCCTATCTTCCAAGGACAAACCACCTTCCTTATACCTATTTTGTTTTCTATTTATCTTCTTAATTGAGAGTGAGTCCGGGATATGTCTTGGCCCTCGTCCCATCTTATGACTAGAGGCATTGTTAGACATCTTATAGACTCTTATAGATTCTATATGTTATATGTGGTAGTTAGAGCTTATGATTTTGTTTATCTATTGGATATGGCTATCATGGATTGATTATGGGAATTATGTTATGTATGTATGTTTGATGTAGAATGTGGAAGATCCTAAGCCCGTATTGCCTCCATATAGTGAGTCATACTTACCCATCCCTTAGTTCTTATAAGCTATGTGCTATGTGAATCCATGTAAATCCCTTTCCCTTTGATATCCCCATGGTGTAAGTCCTACTTTTCCATCCCTTAGAACTATGTCTTTACTCTTTGAATGCGCTTCCGAACTGATGATGTGGATTTAACTACTTTGAGGCTTGTTTGGGGACTCTCGGGTTCCCATTCGCCATTTCACTTCTAGGCCCTAGGTCCGGGTCGTGACATAAAATAAGCATACCTAAGAGAATAAGCAAGCAGAATGCATAAAAGTAAGAATGTTATGGTTTTCCTTCAGGGAAAGCACACATTAATCCATAGTGTCTATAACATGCCTCTACATCATAAATTTTTGCGGGGTCTAGAACATAGCCTACTAGCTCACCCTCGAGATATACATAAAAAAAAAACTGATAAATTCTCAACATATAGAAACATCATAAATGGGCTTGTTCCTGAAGCAAGGGAACTCACCAACAAATCTTCAAGCTTGAAATCCAGATCTAGCCACAAAATGGAATAGTCGTCTTGTTTTCCATCCCTAAATGGGTAGAGAAGGTTCCTGAGGGTCCAAAAGTTAATAGGATGAGACCCCCTTTTATGATCCGTGGACTGGACCACGACCGATAATCACGGTCTCGTGGTTTGGCCCGATAAGTTTTAAGAAAGGGAAATTTTGACATTTTCTAATATTTTAAGCCTATTCTACGTCATTTAAGCCCCCAAATAAGCCCTTTATAGCCTTATATACAACCCTAAAGGACTCCAGTCTCCTTCATTCAAAAATACCCTAAGTCTTAAACTCCTCCCAAATACTACCAAGCTCCCTAAAGACTCTAAAGTAGAAAGTGCAAGCTACAGTTTTGGATTTCTTCATCTCCAACAAGATTTCCATCTCAAATTACAACATGGTATGTGCGTTTTGATTTGAGGAGATCTTTCCTCCACAAATCTCAACCACCCGCTTTGTCAACTATTTTCTAATTATGGGTTACTTATGGTAGTTGCGTGAACTCTTTTATTTAATGACATTATGAAGCAATTTATGGAATCTTACCTTTGTACATTATTGTTCTATGAGATGCCATGTAAAATATATGATTTACATGAGGGTTTAATGATGCCCTAACCAAGTTTCACTTTGTTGTAGTGGGTTACTTCGAACAATTCTCAAATGACTCTATTTTACTTCTTTCATGATATTTACACTCAAGATTGCATGATTTTATGCACATGTACACATACCCACCCTATTTTGATTAAATTTATGAGCCAAGCTTCTTATGTTGATGAAATCCTTATGTCAAGATATGTGAACTATGAATATTATAAATTTTGAAGGGCTATTACACATGCTATGTGCTATGAGAATATTATGAAAGTTATGAATGATATGAGGCCATATCTTTGATATTATGAAGCCTTGGTTTTGATGAGCTACTCTATGATGATAATATGATATTGTAAGACTTTGTATACAATGACTATAAATATGAATTGAGTATTCCTTGGATTGTGACCTAGCACCGAGAGGACCTTGGTAGATAACCATTGTCCCTTAACTATGTTTCCACCATAGACTTGTGATTAGCTAATGGATCCATATAGCTTCTATTGCATGATTGACAAAAAAGAGTGGTGTTCCCCTAAGGCTATTCTTCTATGTTTATCGAAAAGGGTGGTATTCCCATAAGGCATTTGTGAAATACTCTCCGAAATGGGGTAAGTGCCTGTAAGGTGAAGTATTTGGTTTACCTTGGAAAAGTAGACCACTCCTTATCCAGTGTGGACTGAACATCGTGATTCCAAGTAGTAGTTTGCTTGGTCTTACATGTAGCTTATGGTCCCTTCCATCTATGTATGATATGCCATGTGACTTGATGATTCTTCATGCATGTTTTGTCTAAGCATTGATCATTCGTGTTGTATTGAACCTATATCCATTGATCATGAATATACATGTTGTCTAAGTATGACTTACATTATTTGTTGCATTTCACCTCGCATACTTAGTATATTCTAAGTACTAACGCATACTTTTTTGTCTACTTGATCTAACCATGTAGGACTAGAGCTCCGCTTCATCCCCTTCCTCCATGCGGCTAGACGCATCGATTGAAGATTACTTTTGGTGAGTCCTTCATTTCCTGGATAATATCTATTTACTTCCATTCTTATTTAAGACTTGTCTATTGATGAATATTTATCTTTTCAGGGTGAGCCTAGGAGATGTCTTGACCCCCGTTCCACTCATTTTAGAGGTGTTACTGACATGGATATGTATCTAGTGAGCTCGACTCTTATTATCTTTATGTAACTATTAAAGACAACCCTTAGTCCCCATTCCATTATATGTGTTGATGCTAGTTGTTATGATGAGGTGGAAGTCCTAAACCCCTATTTTCCCATAGTGTGAGTCTTACTTACACGTCCTTTAGTCATTATTTGCTATGTGCTCATAACAATCCTCTCCCCTATAATATCACCATAGCTTGAGTCCAAAGTCCTGCTTTCCCTAGATCTACATGTTTTTTGTTTAATAATGTTTCTACAATCAAGGATGTTCCATGTATGCTTAAGAGGCTTGTTTGATGTCCCTTTGGGTTCCTCATTCTCCATGTCACTTCTAGTCCCTAGGCTTCGGTAATGAAAAGCTTGGTATTAAAACACTAGGATGGTAAATGGTCCTCAAAAATCCAACACACTGTGTCAAGTACAGTTTTGTTCATGGTTGTGAAGTACATCATAACTACAATAGGAGGCTATGAGGCATTTTAGGAAATGATTCACTTCTTCATAAACCTATGTCGTGCTTTAGATTTGAATTAATGTTTCCCTTATCTAATGGATGTTCTTTAGCTCTTCTAGATTATGCCACCAAGAAGAATGGCACAAAGAGCTCCCACTCTCGAGGGTCAACCGACCCCCAAGCTTCCCAAGAACAGGGGGTCACTCATGTTGAATACGGTAACAAAGTGACTTTGTTGGCAAGGGCTGTAGCAAACCAAGGGGTTCAACCTCCCATGCTCATTCCCACACCTCAAGGGTAAGGGATTTTACAAATATAAACCCTCTAGAGTTTTATGGACCAAAGGTGGAGGAAGACCCCGAAGAATTCATTGACGAGGTATATAAGGTTCTTAATATTGTGGGGTGTAAACTCAGAGGAGAAGGTGTAATTTATGGCGTACCAACTAAAGGGCCTTGCTCAACTATGGTTTGCTCAATAGAATCTAGAGAGAGAGAATGAGGAGCCTATCTCATGGGTAGAATTCAAGGACGCTTTTCTCAACAATTTTTTCCCATTGAACTAAGGGAGGCGAAGATGACAGAGTTTATGAACCTCAAGCAAGGTTCCATGAGTATTAGGGAGTATTCCCTTAAATTCAACAACCACACATAGTATTCTCCTCACATGGTTGCCGATCCTTGAGCAAGAATGCACAAGTTTGTGTCGGGAGTATTTGACTTGCTCAATGAAGAGTGTCACACAGACATGCTCATAGGGGATGTGGACTTGTCTTGGCTGATGACTTATGTCGAGCAACTCGAAGGAAACAAGCTTAGAAAGTGGAGGAGTGGGGAGTGCAAGAGGGCTCGTTATGATGGTAGATTTGAAGGTACTAGAGGTGGTCATTTTCAACAAGGCCACAAGTTCCAAGGTCAAGGGTCCTTTGATGCCCAATAATTACTTACACACTAAAAACACGGACATATACAATGAGACATTCTACAATTACTAAGCATTGCATAATTTCAAGACAGAATTTAGCCACATACCAAAGGGTAGGGGATTTTTTGATTTTTGCTCAAAGAAACTGATTGTTTTCAAGATTATATTTTATACTAAACGTAATTGAGAAGGCTGCCCGAAATAAAAGACGACTGCCCAAACGTCCTTTTTCATTCCTTAGTTGTTTCCTCACACCTTAATATTTATTATTAAGATTTATGTAACATATATAATTGCATAAAAGTAAATAAATTACACTAAGACAAACCCCTCCCTCTTTCCTTTTCGATGATTCAAGAAAATTAATTTCTCTAATGACACAAATCTGAGTCAAAGAGTTATGAAGTAGGGGTTGATTTTATCTCAAGGGAACACATTTTTGAAAATAAATACATTATTTAATAATAAGGGCATTACAACTCTCTCCCCTTTTAAGAAATTTCATCTCGAAATTTACCTTACACTAGTCCCGAAATAAGTGTTGATATTAGGCCCTCATATCTTCTTCTCTCTCCCAGATGGCTTCTTCTCCAGAATGGTTCTTCCAAAATACCTTCACTAAGGGAATTTATTTTTTATAAGTTGTTTTATTTCCCTAGTTTGAATATGGATAGGTTCCTCGTCATACGTCATGTCTTGATTAACCTCAACAGACTCAACTAGCAGGACATGAGAGGGGTCAAAATGATATCTTCTGAGCATTGACACATAGAAGCCATTTTGTATCTTGTCCAATTCGGGTGGTAATGCTTTTATATGCAACTGATCTCACTTTTTATTGTACCTCATAGGGGCTAGTAAATCGGAGACTAAATTTTCCCTTTTGGCTAAATCTCATAATCTTCTTCATAGAGATACCTTTAAGAATAATCTATCACCAACTTGATACTCGATATCAAACCTTTTAAGATCAGCATATAATTTTTGCCTATCCGAAGCAATCTTTAGGTGATCGTTGATCATTTTTTACCTTGTCTTCTGTTTGTTGAACAAATTCAGGACTAGTAAGTTTTCTTTCACCAACTTCACTCCAACAAAGAGGAGTCTGGTATTTTCTTCCATATAAGGCTTCGTAAGGAGGCATTCCAATACTCGTTGGTAGCTATTATTGTAAGAAAATTCTCCTAAAGCCAAATGTTTGTCCCAACTACTCTCAAACTCCATGATGCATACTCGAAGCATATCCTCCAAAATTTGTATCAGTCTTTCTGACTTACCATCTGTCTGAGGATGAAATAAGGTGTTAAAATTCAACTTGGTTCCCAAGTCCTCTTCCAAGCTAGACCAAAATCTAGATGTAAACCTTGGGTCTCTATTGGAGACGATAGAGATTGGAATTCTATGTAGCCTTATAATCTTATTAATGTATAATTCTGCTAACCTCTCAAGTGAATAATCAATCCTGATTGCTAAGAAGTGAGCACTCTTCATTAATCTATCCACTATCACCCATATTGCATCATGGTTCTTTTGAGTGCGAGAAAGTTCAGAAACAAAGTCTATCGTAATTCTCTCCCATTTCAATCCTGGCATCGACAAGGGATAGGGTAGCCCAACTAGGACTTGATGTTCTGCTTTTACTTGTTGACAAACCAAACATTTTGAAATGTACTCTGCTATGTCTTTCTTCATACTGTTCTACCAATAGTGTTCTTTAAGGGTCTAATACATCTTCGTACCTCCAGGATGCATGGTATATGATGAAGTGTGTGCTTCATTTAAGATTTATCTTCTTAATCTTTCATCATTGGGGATACGAAACCTATTTTGATAAGATAAAACACCATCCTTTGTTAATGGAAAATCATGCTTTTCCCCATTTTGAACTTCTTTGGTCAGTTTTATGAGTTTCTCGTCTAATGTTTGTGCTTCTCTAACCTATTCAAGTATTACGGGTTTAACTTGCAATTGGGAAAAAATCGAGCCACATGAATCAAATGCAACACGAACATTCATGGGTCTTAATTTGGGAACCAAAGGCAATGGACTCAAAGATAGGCTTATAAAGGATTTGTGACTTAAGGCATCTACAATTACATTAACTTTTCCTGGAAGATGATCGACCGTGCAATCATAATCCTTAATGAGCTCAAGCCATCTACGTTTCCTAAGGTTCAGCTCTTTCTTTCTATCCAAATATTTTAAACTCTTGTAATTAGTGAATATATGACCTTTTTCTCCATACAGATAATGCCTCCATATCTTTAAGGCAAATACTATAGAAGCAAGTTTTAGATCATGAGTAGGATAATTCAATTCATGTGGTTTTAATTTCCGAGAGGCAAAAGAAATAACATTCCTTTCCTACATCAATACACACCCTAGACCACAATGAGAAGCATCACTATATATCACATATTCCTTCCCGTCCTTTAGTAGAGTAACTATAGGAGCTTGCATCAACAAGGATTTAAGAGTTTCAAAGCTCTCTTGGTATTTTTCGTTCCAAATAAACTTTTCCTCTTTCTTCAAGAGATTGGTCAATGGGGAAGGCTATAATGGAGAAGCCTTTCACAAACCTCCGATAATATCCCGCCAAGCCTAGGAAGCTTCTTACTTCAGTTGGACTTTCGGGAAGTTTCCATTCAACAATATCTTAGATTTTAGTAGGATCAACCTTTACACCTTTGGCTGATACGACGTGCCCCAAAAAAGGTCACTCATTTAGCCAAATTCACACTTGGAAAGTTTAGCATAAAGTTCTCTCTTTCAAAATTTGCAAAACAGTTCGGAGGTGCTTATCATTGTCTTCACTATCCTTGGAATACAGTAAAATATCATCTATAAGAACCACAACAAATTGATCCAGAGATGGCTTAAATATTCGATTCATTAGATCCATGAATATGGAGGGAGCATTAGTCAATCCTAATGGCATCACCAAAATTCATAATGACCATACCGAGTTCTAAAAGTTGTTTTAGGAATATCTTTCTTTCTAACGCACTGTTGATGATACCCAGACCTCAAATTGATCTTTCAGAATAAACTAGCACCCCTCAACTGATCAAATAAATCATGAATCCTTGGAAGTGGATATCTATTCTTGATTGTTATTTTGTTCAGTTGTTCGTAGTCAATACACAACCTAAGAGTTCCATCCTTTTTCTTTACCAATAAAATAGGGGCTCCCCAGGGAGAAACACTAGGACAGATAAAACCCTTCTCAATAAGTTCTTGTAACTGAGTTTTCAACTCCTTTAAATCTATTGGAGCCATCCTATACGGAGTAATTGAAATGGGAGTAGACCTAGAATAAGCTCGATTGGAAATTTAACTTCCCTTTCTAGGGGTAACCCAGGAAGATTTTGTGGGAAGACTTCTGGAAAATCACACACAGTAGGTATATCTTTAAGACTAAGGCTCTTCAAGCGTGTATCAACTATGTAAGCAAGATACGCATCAAAACCTTGTCGAATCATCTTTCTTGCCAAGGCCACAGAAATAATACTACACATCAATGATCTTTCACCTTGTACAATGATATGAGAAAATGACGGGTCCTTAAAAGTCACATGCTTTGATCTACAATCCACTACTGCATAATACTTATAAGCCAATCCATCCCAACAATAATATCAAAATCTTGGAAAGACTTTTCAATCAAACCATCAGGGAAGACTAAGTCTTCAATCATGAAGGAAAAAGCTCGGGAAGTTCGATTACAAATAATTTGGTAGCCTAAGGGACTTTCAACTAGCACATTATAGTTAAGCTTTACAGGCTTCACATTCTCAGGCAGAGCGAAAGATGAATAAATATAAGAATGTATAGAATCGGATCAAACAGTGCAAACACACATATGTCAAATAAGTGAAATTTACCAACAACCACGTCTTGGCCATCTTGATCATCCCTCTGTTTCATAACATAAGCTCTTGTAGTAGCCCTTGGCCCACTAGATCGATTTGCTCCACTTGCTCATATCGCTATAGTGTTTTTTTTGTTTTACACCTCTATTGGTTTGAGGAGGATTAATAGAAAGCTTTTGAACTGTGCTTTCAGAGTGCAAGGAAGGAACCTGTTTAGGATAGTGCTTCACTTTATAATCAAAGCTGCCACAATTAAAACACGCACCAGAAGCTCTCCTGCAAACACCATAATGATTCTTCCCACATTGTTCACATGTAGCAACACTAGTCCTACCTTGGCCATTATTTGGAGTGATATCTGTAGAAAAATCTGATCTCATTTGCTTGGGTTGAGATGACCTGTTAATACCACTAGACTTAGAATCATCAAACCTTCCCTTTTTGTATGGACCTCCGAAATCTGATCTAGGCTTTCGGAGTTTATTTTCATGTCTACTCGCTTCTTCTTTATCAAGTCTTTCCCAGTTATGAGCAGCTGAAACTAATTTACAGAAGTTCTCATGTTGCAAGATTGCTATATTCTTTCTGATGGAATCATTCAAACCATCTTCAAATCTCTTGCACTTATCTTTCTCCTCTTTAAAAATAATCCAGCATAATGAGAAAGCCTTAGAAACGTTTGTTGATATTCAACAATAGACATACCTCATTATCTCAAACACAAAAACTCCTTTTTTCGCATCACAGTAGGCAGGTGGAACATACTTCATGCGGAACTACTCAAAAAAATCATCCCAAGTAAGAACTGGATGTTTTACCTTGACATTTGGAACACTTACCCACAAATCATAAGCATCCTTTTGTAATAGTGAGACAATATACTTGAATTTAGAAACATCTTAACACTCCAGTTCCTCAAATGCCCTCTCCATGTGTTCTAGCCATTGTTCAACACCAGTGGGATCAACAGTGCCTTCCAACTCAACTCCACCCATTTTTCACATTTTCTCGAAGTTTATTCCATTGGGATCATGCATCGCTTCAGCCATATGGTGGAAGAATTTAGCCATCTGTTGGAAGAAGGATCCATAACCTTAGTACCATAACTCATATGAGGATGTGAGCTAGGTCTTACACCCTGTTGCTTTCCCACTTTAGACCCACTAGTGCGAGGGACGTACGGATTCGAGAAATAATCGCAAACCCCTTCTACTGCATGAGGTTGGGAATAAGAGTTAGCTGATTCTTCAATACAGTTTCTATAGGTATACTAGAGGAAGAGTCCATAATTAAATTCCTTTAAAAGGGAAGATCACATTGCATTAGGGACATGTACATGATACATATGCATTTTACAAGCCATAAAATAGTATTAATCATGTTAATGGATAGATAACATAGGTTGGACCTTTTACAAAATAGACAAGTATACAAGTAATTCAAATCAAAAGTCCTGGAATCACTCGCCTAGGCTCTGATACTAGCAATCCTCGTGGGAGGATGTCACTTCTTTACAATCTAGGCCTACATAATACTCGTTACAATATTAACAGTTTAATACACGACATATTTATCTTAATTTAAAAATGAATCCAAAATAGTTACAGATATAGGATTTTCTCCTAAAGATAGTTCGGTTGATTTTGGGTTCCAGATTTTGGCGTAAGCACCTTTCAAAATAATTTAAACCAATATCTTGCGAGATTTTTATACATTTCCCACATTATTGTAGTACACGCTAACAATTATTTCCAATGTTAAAATACAAAGACATAAAACTTTCTAGTTTTTGTTTCATACAATCACCTCAAAATACTTGTAATTAAATATAAAAAACAAGCTCGTCGGCTCCAAATTAACTAAACAAGCCAAAACTTAGTTACAAACATGTTTCATAATTTACTCTAGCCTTTAAAATTTACATATACATGTGCAACAGGAGAATCATGTACCTGTCCCAAAAGTACTATTAAATATGTCTAGATGCGAATGTGATCTTCTGCATAGCTCCCAAAATTTATCTTTGATGACCATCCTCAAGCATCATCTCGGGTATTCCCTACACTAGAAACAACTATCGCTAAGAATGAAGCTTACTGGTGTAAAAGCTACACGCTGAAACCTTTAGATTGCTCAAATTACCTTTCTTAAGTCAAGACATGACAATTGCAATACAACAAGTAGACGAAGTGAACAAATAGAATAATAGTATCAAGTATGATATATAAAGGTCTAAGTGTCAAGAGTTCCTGGAAGCATTTTTACAAGACAGTCAAATAACAAGTTCACCCAATATGTATGTCACACCTTCACACCAAACATAATCAACTGTCAAGAAGGGTCGAAGCCCTGTATAATGAAGGGTTAAAACCCGATAATAAAGAGAACTAAGAACCATATTAAGAGTGGCTTTTTAGTTCATGCTAAAAATGGACCACTTCCATACTTAGTGAGAACCAAAAATCCATAGTGAATATGGCAATTGATCCAAAAAATAGTCATGCCAATAGTGACTGTCATGCCCCAAAATTAGGGAGGCGTGACTGGCACCCGATACCGTTGTTGGCCGAGTAAGCCACTAAACATGCTATCTAACTAAACTAGGGACTAGAAGAAAATCGGGCAGCACAGCATCTGAAGGGCTAAGCCTGAACATTTTAGGTCATGACCTGGTCAATAGTAAATCATGTACATCAAGATAGATAAAAAAGAATGATAAATTACTAGATAGCCGACAAGGCTGCCACCACAGACGTATAGGCACACATCATACATATATATGCCAATCTTATGACTGAAAACTGACAGGCACAAAAGAACCAACCCATAATAACATGTCCATAATAGCCTCTAAGAGAATCACTAACACTGTTGGGACAGGGCCCCGACTATACCCAACTGTACAATAAAAAGTAAGCATCCTGTGAAAGCTCCAGGAAGAGGTGGAGCTTACCAACTCACAGCTGAATGGGGCTCCTAGTGTAGGGGTAAATCAAGACCCCCACATGAACCTGCATGCACGAAATAAAATGCAGCATCCCCAGGCAAAGGGACGTCAGTACGAATAAACATGTACTGGTATGTAAAGCAGGAAGTAAAATCATAAATAGCCGTAGTAAAAAGGTTAATAGAAATACCACCTATAACAAAATCTCAAGTAGCCTTAGTGGCCAATAAGCAACCTCCTAGTGATAAAAAATGCATGGTATGCTCGAGTATCGCATGTCGTGAATACATATATATAGATGCAAATGCATGACATACCCAACCAAATGTTAGCACTGGTGGTCCTTTCCGGTAGCTAACCGGCATCATATCTGCCAACCTGTGGCCATCTGTACCATATCTATCTATCTATCTATCTATCTATCTATCTATATATATATATATATATATATATATATATATATATATATATATATATATATATATAGTTGGGAAAATATGCCCCATACCTTCGATTATAGCTCAAAGTCCATGCATAACGTGCAATGTATGATATGAATATTGAATGCACATAGTAAGCCATAGCAAGAACTTAGCCAATCTTGGCATATCCGTACACTTATTCTCATAGCATCATAATCATTGTCATTGCACATAAATATGGCTTGTAGGATCAGACATGTCTTTTTAACAAGTTTGAAAATTTAACCCAACATTTAGAGTGAAGCCTTAACTTTGAAAATGTTCATAAAGGTGCTTTACATAATGATTATATTTGGTCCCATGTCAATTAGTAAAAGAATGTATTTAAACAGGATCAAGTGCCTTAGTAGTTTAGACAGGAGCATTTCACTTGAGAATATTGGAAACCAACTCGTTACTTGTTAAATTCTTCAATTATATTTTTGTATGGAAGAAGGACTGATTTTGAATACTACATTCCCTTTGCATTCTATATTTATTTTAATGGCACTACTCCAAGAAGTGAAACACTTTGGGCATATGAATAGGTAGCCGGGAAACCGACAAAATGATATATAGAAATTGAATGTCCAATTTAAGCGAATGAATGGAATTTCAACCTGATACCATCGTGAATATAACTCAACTGCAATCCCAATGCCTGTCACAGAAGGTCATTCTAGCAAGACAATAGTAAGATATCGCATTTGACGATTTATGGAACTTCCCGGATTTCGTGCTAAAAGGAGGGACGGAGCTTAGCCTTAACATACCTCTCCAACGAATGTCCAATTGCCAAACGTTACTTCACGAAAGTTTTTCCTTACATCCTAAGCTTCGTAACGACTATCTTAAAGACACCTATAAACAGTCAAAAATTTAACATTAATGGCCAGATTCGACAAGGAGCATTTACACGAGGAAATGTTTGTAAAACTTCGTAAAAATGACCGTAAAAGAGCCCCAAAACTATTACCTGAACACACCAGCTGCAAACCAACAATAACCAGCAAGAACACCATTTTTTTACACTCAAAAAATGGCTCCAAACACAGCTAATACGAGGGGACAACAATTGCAAAGCGTAAGGCACGCATTTCTAGGCATGGGGACGAATTTTAACGGTAAAAACGTGAAAAACTTACCTAAATCACTTAGAGAACCTTTGGGAGCTTTCTCTTCAGTTTCACACTGGTTTGGGATGAAGATGGCTCATGTTTTAGCCTTAAAATGTCAAAATAGCCGACATTAAGTTGGGTCAACCCGACCCGACCCATGACCCGATTTCCAGCTCGGGCAGTCTCGGTAAAACGGTCATAACTCTTTATTCTGAGGTCGGTTTGATGCGCGATTTGGTGTGTTGCAAACTAGACTCATAGATTTTTAATTTGATAGGTCATGGACCTTCTAACTTCTTAGAGTTTGGGAGATATGAGCTGATAGAGTTGACCCAAATTTAAGAAGGATTTGATAAAGAAACGGCAACTTTGGCTAACCTTTATCTTGCAACTTTCTTGATTCGAAAACTTAATGTATGACCTTTGAGCTATTAAAATAGCTTAAATAAATCCAGTATTAGCAAATTATATACTTTTAGTCCCATCCAAAAAGTGAAACCTAGTTTAAACCTTCCAAAAAAGGCGAGGTGCCACTCAGGCCATTTCTTTAACCCTGAATGTGTATTTAGGGTATTCCTTTGGCTTAAAACTTTAGGTCCTTGATATTACCACTTATTGGAAGCCTTATTATCCCAAGGTGCTAACAAAAATCATACGTGCCTTATATAACGCCACACTATTTATATAATGGAAAATGAGAAACACGGGGTCTCACAGTCTCCCCCCCCCCCTTAAGAATATTCGTCCGCGAATGTTTCAAGACAACCCCTTGGTTGAATTACCATCTAATAAAATGTTATTTTTTTTGGATACATCTATTACCCTTGCAAACCATAAACCAACTTACAAAAACTCCAAGTACTAAGCTTTGTATAGCTATCCCGCGACAAAACATACAAGTTACAACTTCAAATCCTTTAAAA
The DNA here is from genome assembly GCA_029948455.1 of Solanum rostratum. Taxonomy (NCBI): domain Eukaryota; kingdom Viridiplantae; phylum Streptophyta; class Magnoliopsida; order Solanales; family Solanaceae; genus Solanum; species Solanum rostratum. The sequence continues at coordinate 27,410,742 of CM057051.1, forward strand.
CTTAAGTTACTAAAAAAATGAGAACTGACAGTTTTGGAACACGACCCACCTTAAGTTATAAATAGCTGCGGGTGATTCCTCATCATTTTTTTTCTTTGGCTTCCCAAGTTATTTCCTCAATATTTTTTTCCGCCACAATACTCTCACGAAGGCCACTTTTCATTTTGAAGCTTTCTTAGTTGTCTCTAAAACAACCACTATACCTCATCAATAGTTATGTATTCAGCAACGGGGGTATCCTTAATGTTAGTAATACACGAAGGATCTCTAATGTACTTCCGCAACATAGATACATGAGACACTGGATGGACTGCTCTTAATTCTAAAGGAAAATTAAGCTCGTATGTTAAATTTCTCTAATAATTTTATACGGTCCAACATATCTAGGACTGGGCTTTCTTGTCTTTCCAAACCACATGATTCCCTTTATAGGTGATACCCTTAAGAAGATCCAATCTTCTACATCAAATTCTAAGTCTCGTCTTTGAACATCTACATAAGACTTCTACTAATTCTGGGCCCTTTGCGGTAATCTCTAATAGGTTTCTTTTTTTTGTTGCTTGTTGAACTAGATTAGAGTCTAGCAATTTTGTCTCCACAACATTAAACCAACCGATCGGTGGCCTACATCTTCGCCCGTATAGTGCTTCATAAGGCGCCATTTGAATTCTAGCTTGGAAGCTATTATTATAAGCAAACTAAATAAGAGGTAGATGGTCATCCTAGCTTCCTTAAAAGTCCAGCACACAAGCACGTAACATATCCTCGACCGTCTAGATAGTATGCTCTGCTTGCTCATCAGTTTGTGGATGAAAAGCGGTGCTGAGATTCACCTAAGTGCCCAGACCCTTCTGAAAAGACTTCCAAAAATGAGCGGTAAATTGAGCCCCTCGATCAGATATAATAGATAATGGAACTCCATGAAGGAAAATAAATCTCTTGAATATAAAGCTTATCATAATCCTCCGCTGAACATGTCGTTCTTACTGGCAAGAAATGAGCAAATTTTGTCAACCTATCAATGATTACCCAAATAGAATCATACTTGCATGGAGTATGAGGCAAACCAGTGATAAAGTCCATATTTATCATGTTCCATTTCCATAGCGGAAGCTCAATATACTGAGCTAGGCCTCCAGGTCTCTGATGTTTTGCTTTAACTTGCTGACAATTGGGACATTGGGCTACCATCTCTGCAATATCTCTTTTCATGCCATTCCACCAATAGATTTGTCGAACATCCCGATACATTTTTGTTGCTCCAAGTTGGGTTAAATACCTATAACAACGAGCCTCAGAAAGAATCCTAGCACGGAGTCCTCCGATATCTAGCACACATAAGCGGCCTTGGTACCTAAGGACTCCTTCTTCGGTTAGCTCAAATGAAGGATGTTGTTGTTGTGAAATGCTCTCCCTTAGTGTCCTAAGCACAGGATCCTCAAGATGTCGCTCTTTTACTTCATTAACAATGGAAGATTCTATTGTATTTTGAACAATTACACCTCCATCCCCTGTATCTACCAATCGCACCTACAAACTAGCTAGCTGGGACAGGTCTTTTGTCATTTCAACCTTATCAGCCTCCACATGGCTTAGACTTCCCATGGACTTTTGGCTAAGTGCATCAGCAACAACATTAGCTTTACCAGGATGGTACGAAATGTCCACATCATGATCTTTTAGTAATTCTAGCCACCTTCTTTGTCATAGGTTCAACTCCTTCTGCTTAATAAATATTGAAGGCTCTGGTGGTTGGTAAAAATATCAACATGAACTCCGTATAGATAATGTCGCCAAATCTTTAGGGCAAATACAACCGCAGCAAGCTCAAGATCATGGGTGGGATAATTTTGTTTACGTTTTAGTAACTTTCTGGGAGCATATGCAATAACCCTACCACGCTACATAGGAACATAACCTAGGCCAATTATCAAGGCATCACAATTTACAATGTAGCCTTTGGTTCTATCCGGAAGAGTCAGATTAGGTGCGGTGGTAAGCCTTTTCTATAGCACTTGAAAACCTTGTTCACATAATTCAGTCTACTGAAACTTAGTTGCTTTATACGTCAACCTCGTTAGTGGCGTAGAGGTAGTGGAGAATCCCACAACAAACCTTCTACAATATCCTGCAAAGCCCAAAAAGCTATGGACCTTTGTCGGATTCAAGGATCTCGGCCAGGCCATTACTGCTTCAATTTTATGGTCATCGACCTTGATAATATCGCTAGTAATAACATGGCCACGAAAAGCTGTAGAAGTTAATCAAAATTCACTTTTGTAGGATTCAACATATAAGTTGTTGTCCTGGAGGGTCTGTAATATAACTCGCAAATAGTCTGTATGCTCAACTCCTGACTCATCCTAAATATTTCCTTTCGAATATCAATATCCTTGACTCGTAGCTGGTAGTGCCTGGGTCACAAGTCAATCTTTAAAAAACCATCAATCCACATAAAAAGATACTTATTCTTGATAGTGAATTTTTAGCTATCTATAACCGATACACATCCGTAAAGAGCCATCTTTCTTTCAAGCAAAGAGCATTGGAGCACCCCATAGAGATGTGCTTGGCCTAATAAGGTCTTTATCAAGCAAGCCCTTCAGTTATTCCTTTGAGTCTCTTAGCTCTACAGGAGCCATTGTTTTTAGAGGAATGGGTATATGTTATATGTTAAGGAAACAAATCTAAAGAAAAATTTATATCCCTTTCGAGGATCCCAGGAAGCTCATCGGGGAATATTATCATGAATTCATTCACAGTAGGGACTGACTAAAGGGCCAGTTGCTAATAAAATATCATGTCTTCCCGTAATGGTAACATGCGCCTTAACCCTTTCTACACTGCCTAGTATGAAGCTTACCGCATTGTGTACATGGGGGAGTAGGTTGTCTGATTTGTGCAGAATGCTTCTGTCGATGGCTATCAAGCTGGCCTAAACTCTGCCCCAGCCCTGTTTGAATATAACAATCAAATCGTTTTCCCTGCATCTGTGGTAGGAAACTACCTACTGACGAAGGTGGATATCAATGAAAAGGAGGCCTAAAATCACCTCGTGGCTCCCTATAACACCCCATAGTACGAGCCCTCTTATTTTTCTCCCTATCCCTACGGGTATCCCAATTTCAACGAGAAAGATGCTCTGGCGTCTGCTCTCACCTTTAGTTGTCTCTCATAAATAGAAACCATCATAGTTAGTAGCTGAATAGCCTCCTTCATCCCCTAATCCCGAGCCTTTAATAGGGCTTGGGGTACTAGATCTCCTTGTCCCCAACAGGTGCGGGTGAATCTGGTACTGTGAGCATTGGAGACTCCCTATGTGCCTCAATAGGGAATATGTCTGCCTCACCAGGCAAGACATGATTGGTACCTTATCTCGGATCTATACTTATCTCATGTTGTGCCATCTATTGAGCATAAGTAACCCGTTAAATAAGAACGACTTAACATGATATGGATTTCATATGTTCTTATAGCTTTGCTCTATAGCACGATCTATTAAGTGAAAGAAACGTAACCATCCCTAAATGCCTAGTAGCCTCCTGATTATAAGTGTGGTGCATAACACACCCATAAGCAAGACTCTACAAGACACAGCATTGTGGACTCCCTGGGACACGACCTGCTCTGATACCATGTTTGTCACGCCCAAATATGAGGGGAGGCGCGACTGGCACTCGATACCGTTGTTGGCCGGGTAAGCTACTAAACATACTATTTAACTAAACTAGGGGCCAGAAGAAAATTGGGCAGCACAACGTCTGAAAGGCTAAGCCTGGACATTTTAGGTCATGACCTGGTCAACAGTAAATCATGTACATCAAGATAGATGAACCCGAATGATAAAGTACTAGCTAGCCGACAAGGTTGCCACCACAGACGTATAGGCACACACCATATATATATATATACCAATCTTATGACTGGAGACTGACAGGCACAAAAGAACCAACCCATAATAACATGTCCAGAATAGCCTCTAAGAGAATCACTAACACTGTCGGGACAGGGCCCCGACTATACCCAACTGTACAACAAAAAGTAAGCATCCTGTGAAAGCTCCAGGAAGAGGTGGAGCTTACCAACTCACAGCTGAACGGGGCTCCTAGTGCAGGGGTAAATCAGGACCACTACCTGAACCTGCACGCACGAAAAAAAATGCAGCGTCCCCAGGCAAAGGGACGTCAGTATGAATAAACATGTACTGGTATGTAAGGTAGGAAGTAAAATCATAGATAGTCGTAGTAAAAAGTTTAATGGAAATACCACCTGTAACCAAATCTCAAGTAGCCTTAGTGGCCAATAAGCAACCTCCTAGTGATAAAAGAATGCATGGTATGCTCGAGTATCGCATGTCGTGAATACATATATATAGATGCAAATGCATGACATACCCAACCAAATGCTAGTACTGGTAGTCCTTTCCGGTAGCTAACCGGCATCATATCTGCCAACCTGTGGCTATCTATACCATATACATATATATAGTTGGGCAAATATGCCTCATACCTTCGATTATAGCTCGAAATCCATGCATAACGTGCAATGTATAATATGAATGTTGAATGCACATAGTAACCCATAGCAAGAACTTAGCCAATCTTGGCTCATCAGTACACTTATTCTCATAGCATCATAATCATTCTCATTGCATATACATATGGCTCGTAGGATCATACATGTCTTTTTAACAAGTTTTGAAATTAAACCCAACATTTAGAGTGAAGCCTTAACTTTGAAAATTTTCATAAAGGTGCTTTAGATAATGATTATATTTGGTCCCATGTCAATTAGTAAAAGAATGTATTTAAACAGGATCAAGTGCCTTAGTAGTTTAGACAGGAGCATTTCACTTGAGAATATTGGAAACCAACGCGTTACTTGTTAAATTCTTCAATTATATTTTTGTATGGAAGAAGGACTGATTTTGAATACTACATTCCCTTAGCATTCTACATTTATTTTAATGGCACTACTCCAAGAAGTGAAACACCTTGGACATATGAATAGGTAGCGGGGAAACCGACAAAATGATATATAGAAATTGAATGTCCAGTTTAAGCGAATGAATGGAATTTCAACCTAATACCATCGTGAATATAACACAGCTGCGATCCCAGTGCCTTTCACAGAAGTTCTTTCTAGCAACAGAATAGTAAGATATCGCATTTAACGTTTTGGGAAACTTCCCGGATTTCGTGCTAAAAGGAGGGATGGAGCTTAGCCTTAACATACCTCTCCAACGAACGTCCAATTGCAAAAAGTTCCTTCATGAAAGTTGTTCCTTACGTCCTAAGCTTCGTAACGACTATCTTAAAGACACCTATAAACAGTCAAAAATTTAACATTAATGGCAAGATTCGGCAAGGATCATTTACGCGAGAAAATGTCCGTAAAACTTCGTAAAAATGACCGTAAAAGAGCCCCAAAATTATTACCTGAACACACCATTGCAAACCAACAATAATCAACAAGAACACCATTTTTTACACTCCAAACACAGCTCCAAACACAGCTAATACGAGGGGAAAACAATTGCAAAGCTTAAGGCACGCATTTCTAGGCACAGGGACGAATTTTAAAGGTAAGAACGCGAAAAACTTACCTTAATCACTTTGAAAACCTTTGGGATCTTTCTCTTCAGTTTCACACTGGTTTGGGACGTTAAATAGCTCATTTTTTAGCCTTGAAATGTCAAAATAGCCGACATTAAGTTGGGTCAACCCGACCCGACCCATGACCCAGTTTCCAGCTCGGGCGGTCTCAGTAAAACGGTCATAACTCCTTATTCTGAGGTCGGTTGGATGCGCGGTCTTGTGCGTTGCAAACTAGACTCATAGATATTTAATTTAATAGGCCATGAACCTTCTAACTCCTTATAGTTTGGGAGATATGAGCTGATAGAGTTGACCCAAATTTAAGAATGATTTTATAAAGAAACTTATGGTAAATTTGGCCAACCTTTATCTTGCAACTTTCTTGATTCGAAAACTTAATGTATGATGTTTGTGCTATTAAAATAGCTTAAACAAATCCATTATTAGCAAATTATATACTTTTAGTCCCATCCGAAAAGTGAAACCTAAACCTTCCAAAAAGGGCGAGGTGTCACTCGGGCCATTTCTTTAACCTCGAATGTGTATTTAGGGTATTCCTTTGGCTTAAAACTTTAGGTCCTTGATATTACCACTTATTGGCAGCCTTATTATCCCAAGGTGCTAACAAAAATCACATGTGCCTTATATAACGCCACACGATTTATATAATGGAAAACGAGAAACACGGGGTCTCACTGTGACAAAGTCACAGCCACAAAAAGGACAAAGTCCACGAGGATATCAAGTGATCAAACAATCCATTCAAATGGGCGAATTAAGAAAGTGACTTGCAAGCCTCAAAGGATATCAACACAACAACATAAAATAATAATAACATAGCTGAGAAACCAAGATAACATTAAAATATACCAGAAGGTAACAAGAGCACAAGAGTAATTGTTTTCACACGAACCTTAACACGCTAGTACAACGACCTTACCGAGTTCAAGTCGTGGATCAACATGGCATCAGTTTCTTCTAACAATTTGCTTAAGATTGTCCAAGAGTGTAAGCACCTTAATACTTAAGTCAAATGCTCATTTAATATTCAGAACTTTAAACAGGTAAAAAAACTAACTAAATAGATACCAAAAATGAGCCCCATTTTTGCAAATCACACCCTTCTGGGCAACATTATTGCCTTGCGTTATAACTAGATTTTGAATTTGTAAATGGAAGAAGTAGGACTTCATTCTACATCAAAGTTGTAGATATATGAATTTAGGTTGCAAAAAATAAGAATCACTGTAAAATACCTTTCGTACAAGAATTTATAATCGAAACATTAACAGGCGCACATAAAGGATTTCTACTTCAAGAAACTGGACAGAACTAGTACTAAGTTGCGTCTATTGTTTCAAATCCATAACTACCAAATTAGATCACAATATGAACATAAGAGTTGTAGATGGATGTCTTGGGATTGTAAGGAACTAATAACCATCACAACATACAGCTGACACATCAAGATATGCTTAAAATACTAACAGCAGTATATAGAAGGCGTCTCAGATAGAAAACTGGCCAGAATATTCACGGTGTTTCGTCCCCTTTTTCAGTACCATACAAGTAGATTAAGAATTTTACATAAACAGAAAAGTTATGGTCATGTGAATAGCTTTCCAAAACGTATTTATACACTAAAAACAAAGCCATATACAATGAGATATTCCATAATTACTAAACATTACACAATTTCAAGACAAAATTTAGCCACTTACCAAAGGGTAGGGGATTTCTTGATTTTTGCTCAAAGGAACTGATTGTTTTCGTGATTTCTTCAAATATAAGGTTATGAGGGAGCTTATAAGGTGTATCTCGGTCTAGGGACCGACTTAGTAAAGGTGGAATTATATTTTATATAAAAAGTAACTAAGAAGGCTACCCAAAATAAAAGGTGGCTTCCCAAACTTCCTTTTTCATTCCTTATTTGTTTCCTCACACCTTAGTATTTATTATTGAGGGTTGTAAAACATATATAATTGCATAAAAGTACACAAATTACACTAAGACAAACCCTTTGCTCTTTCCTTTTTGACGATTCAAGAAAATCAATTTCTCTAACGACACAAATTCGAATGAAAGAGTTGTGAAGTAGGGGTTGATTTTATTTCAAGGGAATACATTTTTGAAAGTGAATACATTATTTAATAATAAGTGCATCACATCAAGTCCAATAACTATGTGCCATCATAGTTATGATGTTCATATTTTATTCCTTAAAGGTGTACTAATTGATCTAATTAGCTTTAATGATGGACACTCACCGTGCTAGTATAGAGCCTTAATAGTGGGGTCAAATGATGGTTATCACCATGATATGATAGAGCCGATAGGGCGAGGATTGAGTTTACCTTGGGAAAGTAAACTCCTCTCAGCTCGATGTAGAGCGAACATCGAGATTCAATGTAATAATTCACATGATTTTATGAATGTCAATTATGCTCTTCTTCCCACATATGTATGATAAGGAAAAGAATGAATTTTGGCGCTACCACTCCTCTTGGGCTCAAACTGTGGAGTCTCAAGCCCAAGTCCTCCATACGGTCCACCACAGGGTCTGTATGATCTCACATGGTCCGTGTGGGGTCCAAGTGTGGCATGCTTTGGTCTTAAACTCTACACCATGTCCCTCACACCCCACATAAGGCCAAGGGCCACTTCAAGGAGGCTCCACACGGTATGTGTAGCCTCACACGGATCGTGAGGGCTTGCATGAAGCACCACCTTGGTCCAAACTTTCTGGAACCACATTTTAAAGCTCCAATAAGGTCGTACAAAGTCCGGGTACTTACAGAATTTTTCTCTTAGAGTACAAAGAGAAGATAGGGTTTTGAAGCTTTTGGAAAGAAAATTGGAGTAGCTTGGCGGGTGGTAATCAACTAATTTCTGTTCAATCTTGTTACCCATGATTGCAATTGCTATATGTTTGGTATCAAATCATTAATTTCTAGCATGTATGGCGAAAACCTATATGTTAGGGGTGTGTTGTTGGTATGGGTTTTTTATTTATCTATGGGGTCTTTGATATTTTGACTTATTTGTATATTTAATCTATAATTTCAAGGTTGCAAACTTGGAGTTAACTTTTGATCTCTAATTGTTTCCTTAGCCAGAATGATTAGAGTTTGGAATTGGTATAATGGTTTAAAACCTTTTGGGGTTTTAGTTGAAGTCCACAACCATGGATTCGATGGCCAAGGTATCATAGTTTTGCTAAGACTTCTTAGGCCAAGCGTGTCCTCGGCAGTTCGCCTATGATTTCGTAGTTGATTCATATGAAACGTTCATGTATCGTAGCTGAAAATAGGTTACAAGCAACCTACCCTATCCACTCATTATCAACTCGTTTAGTCAAATATTTAGACCCAGTTAGTAGATCAATTCCCATATTTACACATCCCCAACATCTTCCTTTATTTGCTGATTAAATTTTAAATTAGAAATTGTGTAGTCCAATCCTGACCTTTAATTATTGCAATCCCCCAAACCCTACAATTACTTAGTCCAATGAGTCACTTCTATCTTAAACTATGATTCCTTATGGGATTCTACCCCAACCTCTAAGTTGGGTTATTATTTTGATGACAACCGTCCCTGCTTCTTTTGAAGAGTACATAGAACTTTCTTCTTAGAGTACAAAGGGGAGTGAGGGTGTTGAAGCTTTTGGGGAGCAAATTGGAGAATATTGGTTGGTGGTAATCAACTAATTTATATTCAATCTTTTTCCTATGACCATTGCTGCTATGGTTGGTATCAAATCTTTAATTTCTAGCATTTGTGGCTAAAACCCCCATGTTGGGGTTGTGCTATTGATATGGATTTTTTATTTATCTATTGGCACTACAAGAAAATAGGTCTTTAACGAGGGGAAATTCGGTTGTTAAAAGTATAAATTCGATCGTTATTAGTCAATAACGACTGATAAAAATCCCGTCGTCACCGGTCGTTAGTAGCTCCGACATTAAAAGTTAATGACGGGATTAAATTCCGTCGTTAAAAGTTAACGACCGAATTAAATTTGATCGTTAAAAATAATTTAACGACGACAAAAATCCGGTCATTATACCTTTTTTGTAGCAACCAAATTTTTCCTTCACTAATTGATTTTCTAGTTATTAAAAAAAAAAAGGCAAGCCCGGTGCACTTACGAGGAGGGGTCTAACCACAAGAATCTATTGTAGAGTAGTCTTACCTTACAATTCTGCTAGATGATGTTACCAAGGTTTGAACCCGTGACCTTCTGGTCACATGACAACATCTTTACCAGTTACTCCAAGGCTCTCTTCAGTTCTAGTTATTAAAACATTAATTATAACCACAAATCAAATCAGCAAAAGGCAAACTACGTATGGATTTACACACAGAAACATACAAAAACATGCACATATGAAAACATACAAATTTATTATATTCATATACAATTTCATAGTTCACTACAAAGAATGATATTGCGTAAAGTTACAAAAATATAGACATACAAATTTATATAATATTATATTTTTTAACTCTTAATAAAATAAAAACTAGAATATTTTTAAAACAATTTTTAAAATATGAAATGCATTCTTCTTGTGCTTCAAAATTTTCTGTTGCTTATACTTCTTTACACTTTTTCTGAGGATGAGTTCTTCAAACTGTATGACCTTTCAAAAAACAAGTATAAAAACTTCATGTAAAGTTATTAATAATACTTCTAATAACTAGTATCTTCCTTTTTCTTTTTCGCAAAATCAAAGATTAACCACAATGAAATATAATTTTTTTTTCACAACCATATAAAAAGAAAGTTGGGCTTCCTAGTTCCAGACTTAAAATTGTTATGTTTTGTATTTTGCACCTTAAGATATTGACTTTTTGCACATTGTTTCATAGATAAAACCCCCAACTTCTTTTAGATTCACTTTTTATACTAATGGTATTCACCTAATATAAATAATTCAATATCATTAAAATTATTATGAAGATACAAATCAATTATATCATCTTAAATTTTAAATAATAAAAAAATCACGATTTCTTAATTAATTAGTTGTTGATTATATGTCATGTAAAGTTTTTAAATTTTTTATTTGTAAGATTTCACGTTATACTTTTCTAACTTAAACAAATGATTTTTCTTTGTATACACCTGTTGGTTTCACAACCAATAATGGAAAAAAAATCAGTACAATATATATGTTTTTATTAGAAGAAACATTATTACTGGATACTAATTCTTAAGTCTATTGATCGAGGTAATTTGCAAGTGGAGAAACATCTTTCCTCTTGAGAAAATTACTTACGACCAAATTTATTTAACTTTTCTACCTTAAATCAATCTCATAAGCTCATAATTATATATTTAATATTATTAATTTTATTGTTAATTTTTTGTTTCATTTACAATTTTTTGTTTTGACCTACTTCATCTTGCATCTTTAAAAATGTCAAGTAAAGATGAATAAATTATCTCTCAAAATAAAAACATATATAAAAACTATATCAAGAAAATATTTAAGTTAAGAAAATTATGTCAAAAAGATTGTAACTAAATTTTTTTATAATATTTCAAAATGTTATATAATTGAATATAATACAAATGATGGATAGAGTTATTAGAAAATAATAAATTAATATTTTTTTCTTTTTATTAAACTTTTTTTTATGGAATAAGCAAAATTATAAAAGATGGAGGATTTTTATCAGAATGATTAACAAAACACCAGTTGTTATACTTATAACATGATTTGGTCTGATCTCTTTATTCTCATATTAGTGAAACATATTTTTACACTAACTAATATGTTTTAACAATGGCATGTTATGCTTTCTAAAAATTAAATGTGTGTCCTCGTTAATGTTAGATTAAAATTTATTTTTAATGACCGGAAAAAGATTTGGACGCTATAAGTTAATTTATAATAATCGAAAAAAAATTGGTCACTATAAGTGTATTTGTAACGACCGTAAAATAATTTGGTCGCCATAAGTATATTTATAACGACCGAAAAAAAATTTGGTCACTATAGGTATATTTATAACGACCGGAAAAATATTTGGTCATTTTAAGTATATTTATAACGACCGAAAAAGAATTTGGTCACTATAAGTGTATTTACAACGACCGGATTCATTTCTCGTCGTTAAGAAATGTTCGTTAAAAGTCTCTTTTCTTATAGTGTGGGTCTTTGATATTTTGACTTATCTATATTTGATTTGAGTGAATTTATATACATTCCTATGTTTAATCTATAATTTCGAGGTTGCAAACTTGGCGTTAACTCTAGATTTCTGATTGTTGCTTTAGTTGGAATGATTAAAGTGTGGAATGGATATAATGGGTAGAAACCTTTTGGGGTTTCAGTTGAAGTCCACAACTATGGATTCGATGGCCAACGTATTAGGGGTTTTTCTAAGACTTCTTAGGCCAAGCGTGTCCTCAGTGGACTACGTATGGGATGTTAGTTGATTCATACGAAACACCCTTGTAACATAGCTTATACGGGTACAAGTAACCTAACATGTTGACTCAATATTCAAACATTTAGTTAAATATTTAGAACTAGCTAGTAGATCAATTCATAGATTCGTACATCCCTAACATCTTTCCTTAATTGTTGTTTAAGTTGTTAAATTAGAATTTGTTTAGCTCAATCACTATTTCGATTATTGCGACCCCCCAGATCCTATAGTTACTTAGCCCAACGAGTCACTTCTATCTTGAACAATGATTTCCTGTGGGATTGACCACAACCTCTAAAGTTTAGTTATTATGCTAATGACGACGCACCTACTTATTTTTAGTAGCTGGGTTGAGCGACATTAGCGGGCTATTATATGGAATTTTGATGTTGCCTCTACACCTGAGTAAGAGTAGCCTACATGCCAAGGTAGACTATACCCTACATAATAGGTGTTGTGACAGGATGTTATATATGAATCCATTAGCTAATCCATGTAGGTACATAATCCTATGGTGGCACGTTGTATGAAACTTCAAATTTTATATAAGAATCCCTTAGGTCGAGCGCCTACATTAAGCCTCATTCGGTTCTAAATCAAACTCTATGGAATGCATAACATTCAATATACATAGTCAATAACATAACACATAACTCATAGAAAATCATAACTTCATAACTTGTAATGTAGGTATAATAACCAAATAAATCAACTCATGTCATAAGAATATCCCATCTTCTTAACTGGTACGAAGTGTGGATATACTACTCATCTTGTCAACTTGCATAAGAATAGGGTTTTAAGTCACCCTTTCATAATGATGATCATATACATACTTGAATACTTGGAGTCTCATTTATGAGACATATCTTAAAAATAAACATTAGCGCAAAACATAGGTTCATAGTCAATTGAGTCTAAAATCATACAATTGAATAGAATTCATTTGAAATCATGCAATCGGAATCAAATTGAATCATAATTAAGGGAACCCACATCTATTTCATAAGCCCTAATCAACATGTAATTGATGAATTCCCTTGTAAATCAATTGAAAATTATACAATTTATGTAAATCATAAAAATTCATATATAATTGAGTAAACTAATCAAATAATAATCATAATTCAAGAAATCATTGTAAATTCATGAAAACACATAAAGTTTCATACTTAAAACTTGAGAAAAAGTAGAGTTTGAGTTGGGATCTATGGATGACAACCCACATGCCTTGATGAAGAAACCCTAGAAGTTTAGAAAAACTTTACCTTGAATTCTTTGGAGCATTGGAGCTCTAGTGCTTCAACAGTGATGCAATATTTTAGAGATTATTTGGGAGAATTTTGGAGTATTGGGGTGGTTATAAGTATTTATAGGGTCAAAACGACATAGTTTAGGGCTTAGACAGGTAGGAATTGACCGAAAATCCCTTCATCAAAATTCTATCAGACCCCAACCACAAACACAGTCTACGGGTAGAAGAAATGAACCATGAGTCATAGACCAGAGTTATCATCCTAGTCATATTTTTTACCTCTAAAAATGGTCTCTGATCCTCAACTCCAATACCTTATTTATGGCTCGTCAATTATTTCATAGATTATAAAGACCACTCATAGGTCTCTTCTAGAATTTAAAAAAAAATCGATCATTGGCCCCAACTACAACCTTTATCAATGATCTGTAAAATAGACTACAATCTGTATAACACCCCTTGTACTTCTCCTCCACATATAGCCAATTTTCAAATCTCAGGGCTCCCATTTATAACACCAATCTATGAGCCGTAATTCTAAATATGACTTGTAGAGTATCCCCATACACTGACTTCCTAACAATTAAAATATTACCAAGTACACTCCTATCCACGAGGACAATTTACGACCCATGAATTAGACCATGGGGCATAGATGTGCTCATACAAACCTGTCCAGACTTGATTTCTACACTTTTTCCCTATTTCTAACTTTCCAATATACGGGGCATTACAACCCATGTCTACGGCCCATTGTTCCATTGATGGGATATGGACACCTTTTGTAGATCTAACCTCCTCGGACTTTAGAATCTCACGAAAGCCTAACCCATCCATAAGCGCTTGTGTGCGACTTATGATCCTAACCACGAGCCATAGATGGGACTTCCTGCACCAGAATCATTTTCTACACTTATTCCTATTTTGTACTTTTACCCTATGAGGCCTTACAGTTGGCAAGTGAAAATAATTGGACTTCATGGGTGGAAAGAAAACATGAATAAAACCAACATACCAATAGTCCAAAAATATCAAGAAATTCCAACAGTGGAGGTCCATCCTCGAAACCCTAATCCCTTGCCTTCAAGAAGCCTTGAGAGTTGAAAATCTTGGGTGAATTTGGAGCGAGGATAGAATGAGAGTGTAATGGTAGGATCTAGGGTTAATATGGGTATATTTAGTCCTTAAATGATGTATTTTAGGACATAGGGTAGAAGGAAATATTTAAAATACCCTTCATTGAACGTCTATTGAAAGGAAACCATGACCTTATAAGTCTATGGTTCATAGCTTAATCTATGACTTGTGGATAGGGGTTTCATCCTGATTATACCCAAAAATATCAAAACTTAGAACTCTGAATCCCAACCTATGAATGTCTATCTATGTCACATAGTTCCATTTATGAATCATAACACCCTTCGTAAGTTCATTAATCACTTAGAAAATTTCACACCTTTGAACCCAAACCACGAAACCTATATATAGATCATCAAACAAACCATGACCTATACATGGTCTCATCCTTGTTACACCTCCCTAACTTCAGAAACTTGAAGCTTGCCCCTTTATCTATGAACACCTGTCCACGACCCATAACTCCTTTTACAAATCATAGGTATCCTTCATACATCAACCCCAAACTTAAGAATTTTTACCAAATTCCTTTCCCATGTATGAGGCCTATCCAAGACCTGTTAATCCAATAATGAGCCATCGATGACACCCATACATCATGACACCAAAATTTTACCTTTTCCATATTTTGACCTTTTAGCATGTAAGGTATTACAAATTGTTGGTTTTGGGAGTTAGGGGTGGATTTTGAGTATTACTCTAGCTGAGCCCATGTATTGTAAGTGATCCGAACCTGCTCGGAGCGAGACTCCCATAGAGGCAAGTGAAGTTGGTGATAGGTTTCCGATTGGATTGGTTATAAGTCTACCATACTCTACCATACTGTAGAGAAAAGAATGCATGTTCATCAGGACATTGAGAAGGAAGTTTTGCCAGAGAGATTTTTTTAGAAAGATTCTCCATTGGTAATTAAAAAATAGAAAGAATATAAATAAAGGCGCATACGCGGGAAGGGGTCCGGGTAGGTTCGGATCACTTACAATACACGAGCTCTACGAAGGAAGGGGTTGGGTTAGGAGCGTTTTCAATATGATTATTTTCCTGTATTTGTTCGATGAGAAATGCGATATTTGAGTGGGGATTCACTAAGCCTAAGTTCTTAACCCGCTATGATGCGACAATGACTTCTTGGTTTCTTTCCCTCTGATCTGACTGTTGTTTTTTCTAGATTCTTAGATGGGGAATGTATCTAATTAGAAATTTGTGTTGTAAGGTCTTATACACAAGATTCATATGGTGCTGGAGATGTTCACGATAGTTATGAACAGAATCAATGCTCCTAATGACTAGAAGATATTGGAATTGGAGCTCAAAGTTGGTAGATTAATTTGTAAGTGGAATTACATTTGTTAGGGTTTTGTGTTCTCAACTTTGTAGTTTGTATAGATTTATTTTTTCATATGATTTTGGTACTTCTTCTTGTATTCGATTAAGTTGCATGGGAGATTGAGTCAAATAAAGAAACCGATGGAGTTTAGTGAATTTCAAAATGAACTTGACATTTTCTCGCTAAACTTGGTTCTTGGTTGGCGTTACTCGATTCTTGAGACATATTTAGGGTCTCGCAGAGTGTGATAGCTCAACATCCTTGCCTTTTTGTGCCTTGAGAGTTTTTTAGTCATTTGACTTTCAAGGATGAAAAATCCTATTATTAGTGGATTTTGTAATGGCCCTTTGAGTCATTTTCTTTGTTTCCTGTTTTCAGCATTTGATGTTTTCATGTAATAACTCCAGGTCTTTTATGACTCATCGGGATTAATAGTTTGATCAGTTGGTTATATACTTGTTATTTATGTAACGTTTTGTATTTTGGAACTTTTGAAACTTGAATGGTTGACATCGATCAAAAGTTTAGAAAGACAATCATAAGATGGAATTTTGAATATTTTATCAACTTTGGAAAGGTTGTTTTTATGCTAGCAGTATGCTCAGCTCGAAAGTTGAGGCTTTCTATGTGAGTTTGTGCGATTAACTATTTTAGCTTTTATGTTTTGGCCAAAGTTTGACATTCGACAACCTTGTTATAAACATGCTTGGATGAGAATTCTATCCATGCAATCAGTTCCAAAACATCGAGTTTGATGTAGAAATACCTTTAGTTGTGTTCTTAACGCTTCTGGTGTGAGTTTGAGGATTTAAGCGAGATATTTAGCTACTAAAAGGCATATAGTTGACTTTGGTAAAGATTCTAATAATAAGTTGTTGTATGAGAATCTGCCAGTGTTATTAGCTCTTGAATATTGAAATTTTATCTAGTAGGACCCTTTGTTTAAGTCTCGAAGTCCTTTTTTATTTTAAGCACTTAGTTGCTTTCTTTCTAATAGTTAAACAATTGACTTCAGTCAACTTTTTTTAGTAAACAAGCTTCAATGATTGATTTTCAATTCCATTGAGTACTAAATCTTGAATTTAACAAGGTAGTTTATCAATTAAATTTTATCAGGTTCCAAATGAATTTTGAGGACCATTTGGAGACTCAAAAAATTGGAAAAATCTAGTACTTGTTCGTGCAGACCTTTAGTGGCCAGAAAATTACCGTTTAATGACAATATATTTTTCTTCGCAACCACGTATAAGATTTTTGAAAGTCAAATTTTAGCTTTCGATAATTATTTTCAAATTGTGATATTTTGAGCTAGGAAGCTCTTCTTTGAGAGATTAATAGTCCACGTTGGTTGTGAAGTTCTTTGCTATGCATTGAAGTGATCAATGTGGTTTAGGTAGCTTCAAAGAAGAGATAATCTTGCCTCAGGGGGCTTCCTAACCCTCTTCAATGGTCATTTTTGGTGAATTTATAGCATGACCTAAAATTGGACTGTTATGAGCCCTAAATTATGTTCCATTTTGCCATTGCCGGTGCGCGTCCACAATTTCATTTTAGACCTAATTTTGGGCCTGCATCATATTATTTTGATTTTTGTGTGAAAATATCTTTATTAACGTAATGATCAATATTTTAATAGCATGGTGGCAGTTGGAGATATTATAGAAGATGATAGCTTTTGAGTAGTGGATTCAGAGCATGTATTGTAGGCTTTGAGGTAGGCTACCATCTACTTTCTTTATTGAGCTTTATTAGATAATATTTAGAATACAATACTAGTTATTAAATTTCATAATTATTGAGTGTAAGAATTTCTTCTTTGTATCATACTTTTCTTGATTCTCGATTAAACCGTAGACTAGGGTAGTCTAGTAAAATCCAGAGTCTAGGCTTGGGTCCTTGCTTTTGGTATTTCTTAATGTGATTTCTCTTTTTAGGATTGATACTGGTGGCTTTGTGCTAGAATTTATCCGTAGTTGTCTTAGAATATATTTGTCGCCTTTGTAATTGTGTTATACTCATGATAGGTCTGGATATTGTATGGTGGACAAAGTTCCAGTACTTGAGACATTAGTAGCTCATCTTAGTTGTTGGTTTGGCTCAGTTGTGCTTGGTTATAGACAAGAGTGATATGATTTTTGGAGAAGTCATCATTTCTTGAGTCATTTCTATCTCTTTGCTTATTTTTTAGCTTTTGGGGATTCCTTATTTTGTTGTTTAGCAGTAAGCTTATTATACTTTATTTAGTTGTTAGCGTATTGTTGGTCACGAGGATGTGCTCAATGAGAAACCAGAGCGTAGGTTAGTTCTCTCCATCTTTATAGCATGGAAGAATCGGTATAGTATTATGATATTTTGTGCCTAGTTTGGATACAAGTGATGGCATGTATTGTACTTCTTGCTCATTCTCATGGGTTTTGTGGTACGATTCTATGACATGCATTAGTTCATCATTATCGTGCATGGAAAATACTTTTTTTAACACTATTGGTTTTAAATTAATTTCACAAGTCCTACCACCTACATCACTTTGTTATCAAATTTCGATACTTATGAGGCAATCGAGGACGTGCACCCTTTTACTTGTCATTACAAAGGCATCTTCGATGTCCTTAGTTTTTACTTAACTAGCTGACATTGTGGACCTTTCCTCCATTGATATGGATACTTATTCCTCTAGTACCTTGATGGAGATGACTTATAATTTAAGACTCGATTCAGACCTAGAAAATATATATATAGACCACCCACATCTCCTATGGGCCGATATAGCCATGAGTACCACTATATTGGATGAGGGAGATTCAAGGGTCCTACCTGATAGGCTGAGGATCGAGGTGGATCTATACGTATTATTATTGGTGGCACTGGTTACTAATGATTCCGATGGCTCTACTTCATATAGTGCATTGATATGTGTCACGTGTCACCAATATAATTAGTTGATGTATTAGCACCTGTGACTATATGGGATATTAAGTAGGTGATGTTTCTTTTGTATTACCATCTTGGAGGTATGGATGTCTAGTTGGTCATTATTTGATTATGATTGTACTTATCTTACATTGCATTATTAGTTGGTTACTTGTGTAGCTTATTCTTTACTCGGAGTTACTACCACTTGGTTAGGTTGAGTTGAATTTAGGCTTTTAGTTGCTTTGTTAATCAGCAGCATTTGCTGATGATATGTCCTTGTTTAGTCATCTCATGTAGTAAGTATATGGTGCAAGTAAGTTGTTGCAATGGTACTCTCATCTATGATCTTAGACATTGTTTCTTTAACCCTTACATCCTATTTCTTCATTCTTATTACTTGTTATACCTTGATCATGATCACTTATGTAATATGTGTTGTATTTTTCTTATTTATATGTCATATTGTACTTATTATATATGAGGAGCTCAGTCAGCCTATGCCTACACTTTTGCTCCCTATAGATCACAGTATGAGTTTTTGCCATTGATTGGTTTTCATGAAGGAGTTGCTTTTGGATTTGGGGACTGCATTGAGCTCCTAGAAGCTTGAGTTACCATTTTCCATCTACTTTGGCTAGGCTAGTCCTTATGTGGATTGAAGACTTCGTTTCATTGGTGAACCGTCTAGTTCGAGGACAATGGCCTTGCTATCTAGCTTGTCGTTGTTTATGGCTATGATATTTTATTCAACTTTATATAAATTTGAGAATGAGCTTGGGACATGTCCATTCCCTGACCTATCTATGACTTAGAGGTATTGTTGAATATTTGGACATGTTCGTATTTTCTTAACTCTTGTTCTTACGCCTTCGTAGGTTATCCCTTAGACTATGTCCCTTAGTTTTTGTTTGTTTTATTGTTTGTACCAATGATTTACTTTATGTATGCTATGAGGCTTGTTTGAGGTATCTTGGGTCGTTCCTCATTCACCGTGTCACGTGTAGACCCTAGGCCTGGATCGTGACAATGATATTGTCTTTGTAAAAGCCTTGTAATCTGATTATGATTAGATGTTTGATTACTGATTCATGCCAAACCCTGGGAATATGTTCTTGTTTACTATATCTCTCTCTTTTCTCTTTATTCGTAGCTTCTTGCTTTTGGTTATCATTCTTTTATGATTTTCTGTTGATTAAGGTTTCGAACTATGAGTAAGGTTTACCTATTGTTGTGTTGTAGTAGGTGTCATTGGGGTCTAGAATATCAGGTCATTACACTTTAAAATATTTAATAATGAGAGAATAAAGATTAAAAAAAAAAAAGGAAATGAAATGAAAAAGTTAAATATAGAAATAATAATGTGGTTTTATATTAATAAAATCAATGTAAATAAGGTGAAAAAATTATTAGTCACTTAAGAAAGTATATTAAAATTACGTAAATATTACTCCATTTTCTATTTTAAAATTTAAAAATGTTTTTCCATCTTTTATCATGATTTTAAAAGTTAGAACGAGTCTGAAGGTCTACACAGATGGAAATTCATCAAAATACCCCATTTTTATGCCTAACATTTTGGTAGTACTGGCACGTATGTCATATGATATAAAAAGCATACTATCTTATGTGTAAGAAAGGGTAGAGGTATCGGAGATGGAAGATGAAAGGCGGGAAAATTATCCAGAAAGTAGTACGATGCCAACATCAACAATATCATCTACAATGACAATCATTCCAATCAACAATAACAATAATAATAGTAATAAAGAACAAGATCGGTTCCTTCCTATAGCTAATGTGGGGCGAATCATGAAGAAGGTCATCCCAGGAAATGGAAAGATCTCCAAAGATGCAAAAGAAACGGTTCAAGAGTGTGTATCAGAATTTATAAGTTTTGTCACCGGAGAAGCATCAGATAAATGCCAGAGGGAGAAGAGAAAGACAATCAATGGTGATGACATCATTTGGGCCATCACAATTCTCGGATTTGAAGATTATATTCCCCCTCTTAAACAATATCTTAACAAATATCGAGAATTAGAAGGTGAAAAGATAAATGTTCCAAAGCAGCAACAACCACAACAACATGACCAGAAGCCAACTTTTTCATACAATAGTGTATATTCTCCCACTGGCATTATTCCTCAAACATCATATGTTCCGACCGATCAATCATTTCCTTTGCCATTTTCCCCCAACACAATCCACTCACAATTACCTAAACAGGAACATGTTGATTCTATGGGCCACTGGTAATAATATAACAACTAAAATAAATATGTTCTATTTGTTATCTTTGACTTTAATAGATATTTATTATGATTTAATGTAATATTGTACTTAAGAAAAGAATGTGTATGTGGATGTGCGTGTCTATATATATTATATATATATAAGCCACAACTAAGCGTCCACTTATTTGTTGCTGTATTATATAACAAACATATTATGGTTATAGAGTAGTGGAATTCTTTCTAGCTACGTATTTATCCATTAGAGAATTTTTCTTTTGGCGGTGGGGGGTTTAATGTATTTGTTTTACATAAAATATAGTTTGCCTATGAATACTTCGTCATACCAACTTTTACCACTACTTTTTTATTTTGTTTTCGCTTTTTCGTTTCGTATGTATATACATAGTTAATATACAAACTCATCTACGTGTTCATTATTAGAAAATAGTGAATGAAGTAGGTAAAAAGGAATTTTCAAATTACTCCCTCCTCCATCCCATATTAGTGATTACATTTTTTTAATGTACCTCTTTTAACAAATCATAAATAAAAAGTATTTTTTTTAACAACTTTATCCTTAGTGTTCATCAATAAATTACATATTATTGAAGAACAACACTACCTTACTTTTTATGAGTAAAATAGGTAAAAAAAAATAATTCAATTATCTTTATTTTGTAAATTGAGAAGTACTTGAATGAATATTTATAGTAATGTTTACAAATAATATTGGATTGAAGAAGGAATAATACATTCTAATAGTATCTGAATTCAATATCCTGACATCAAATTTTATTAGATTCTATTTCATACACCCTTTCCTAAAATAAGTAACACATTAGTTTGTTTCACGCGCATTTAGGAAAATTAATTTATAAAAAAAAATAATGTTTACTAAGTTATATTTAATAATTGAACAATATTAAGAAGTATTTTTTTTAACATAAGGATATAGATGAAATAATTACTATTTATCTCCTGAATTAAAAGCAGTATCATTTTTGGATAAATTCATTTGTTAATGTAAGTATGAAATATTAACTCAATATTTGGAACAATTAGATCATTATGATAATAATTAACTCATTATAACATACTGATGTCTTCACTGATATGCACTACAATAATTAATAGTGGAAGTTAAAAAAAGGTTTTCCAGTGTTTAATAACCCCAAAAATCTTTTGTGACAGCGGTTGTCGAAACCTTCCTAATGTAAACCATCACTATTTATTTGTAGTAGTTTTTCTAAAAGCCACTTAATAACTTTCAAAATAACTCTTTGATTAAGAAAGTAGACGGATTCAAGCTATGGTACTCGGGGGGTTCTAGGGACAGAAATGGTGTAGGTATACTAGTAGATGAGGACCTTAGGGAATATGTGGTGGAGGTTAGGAGGTTTAACGATAGGATGATGTCTATTAAACTGGTGGTGGGTAAGCACGTTGTGAATGTCGTTAGTGCCTATGCGCCTCAAGTGGGTTTAGATGACGAAGTCAAGAGGCTCTTTTGGGAAGAATTGGATGAGGTGGTGAGGGGCATACCGGTGACGGAAAAGCTTTTCATTGGGGGAGACTTTAATGGACATATTGGGGCTACCAATAGTGGGTTTGAAGATGTCCATGGAGGCTTTGATTTTGGGGAAAGGAATGGAGGGGGGACGTCTCTCTTGGATTTTGCTAAAGCATTTGAGTTAGTTATTGCTAACTCATGTTTCCAGAAGAGGGAAAGTCACTTGATAACCTTTCAGAGTGCGGTAGCTAAACTCCAATTGATTACCTACTTCTACGGAAAGCTGATAGAAGCCTTTGTAAGAATTGCAAAGTTATTCCGAGTGAGAGTATTTCCACTCAACATAGGCTTCTAGTGATGGACTTAGAGATTAAGAGAGAAAAGAAGAGGACAATTGTCTATGCCCAATCAAGGATTAGATGGGGGGGCCTGACTTCTGCCCTCTCTCATGAGATGGAAGAAAAAATAAGAATCCTAGAGGCTTGGAGTAGTGGTAGAGATGTGAATAATATGTGGGACAATACTGTTGGGTGCATTAGAAAGGTAGCTTCTAAGGTACTAGGGGTTTCGAGGGGAACCTTCGGGGGACATCAAGGTGATTGGTGGTGGAATGAAGAAGTTCAAGACAAAGTAAAAGCTAAGAAGGGGGCCTACGCAAAGTGGTTGGAGTGTAGGGATGAGGATGAAAAACTAAGGCTTAAGGAGATTTATAAGACAGCTAAGTCAGAAGCAAAGATGGCGGTGACGAGTGCTAAGACAGCAGCGTTTGAGCGCCTATATGAGGAGCTAAGTGATAAAGGCGCGGACAAGCAAATTTTATAGGCTTGCTAAAGAGAGAGAGAAAGGAAAGCTCGCAACTTGAATCAAGTGAAGTGCATCAAGGATGAGGAGGGTGAGGTGCTAGTTGATGTGATTTCTATTAAACAAAGGTGGCAAGCTTACTTTCATAAACTTTTAAACGAAAAAGGAGATAGTGATATTGAACTGGGCAAGCTGGCACATTCCAAAAGTCACCGAGATTTTGGTTATTGCAGGCGGTTCAGAGTTGGGGAGGTTAGAAGGGCTATTAGTAGGATGAAGAAAGGGACGACGCTCGAACCGGATGAGATTCCGATAGATTTTTGGAAGACCATGGTCAAAGATGGCATAGAGTGGCTGACTAGACTATTCAATACTATCATGAAAACGATGAATGGAGGAGGATTACAATGGTTCCACTGTATAAGAACAAGGGCGATATTCAAAACTGTAATAATTACAGGGGTATCAAGTTGTTGAGTCATACTATGAAGGCATAGGAGAGAGTGGTGGAGATGAGGGTGAGAAAAGTAGTTTCTATTTTAGAAAACCAGTTTGGATTCATGCCAGGATGGTCGACTACTGAAGCAATCCACCTTGTTCGGAGATTAGTGGAGAAATACAGGGAAAGTAAGAAGGACCTTCATATGGTGTTCATTGATCTTGAGAAGGCATATGACAAAGTCCCGAGGGATATCCTATGGAGGTGTTTGGAGATGAAAGGTGTCCCAATGGCATATATTAGAGTGATAAAGGATATTGTATGATAGGACCAAAACTCGGGTAAGAACAGTGGGAGGAGACTCTGAATATTTTCCTGTTCAGATGGGACTTCACCAAGGATCTGTGCTGAGCCCTTTTTTATTTGCCTTGGTGATGGATGAGCTTACGCGATCTATCCAGGAGGAAGTCCCATGGTGTATGTTGTTTGCAGATGACGTAGTACTGATTGATGAGACCCGGATCAAAGTTAATGATAGGTTGGAGGTTTGGAGACACGTTTTGGAGTCCAAAGGATTCAAACTGAGCAGGACCAAACAAATACTTGGAGTGCAAATTTAGTGTTGCGAGGGATGAAGCAGACATTGATATGAGACTTGCAGCTCACCCTATCCCCAAGAAGGAAAGCTTTAAGTATCTGGGGTCCATCATCGAGAGTAGTGGGGATATCGACGATGATGTCACACATCGTATTGGGGCGGCTTGGACAAAATGGAGGTTGGCCTCCGGAGTATTGTATGATAAGAAGATACTACCTAAACTCAAAGGTAAGTTCTACAGAATGGTGATTAGACCATCTTTGTTGTATGGGGTGGAGTGTTGGCCAATAAAAAATGTACATGTTCAGAAGATGCAGGTCGCAGAAATGAGGATGTTAAGATGGATGTGTGGTCACACTTGGAGTGATAAGATTAGGAACGAGGTCATTCGGGAGAAGCTAGAGGGGGCCCCTGTAGCTGACAAGATGAGGGAAGTGAGACTGCGATGGTTCGGACATGTGCAAAGAAGGAGTATCGATGCCCCTGTGAGGAGGTGTGAGAGGCTAGATTTGGGAGCTACACGGAGGGGTAGAGGTAGACCAAAGAAGTATTGGGGGGAGGTGATTAGACATGATATGGTGGAACTCATCTCACCAAGGACATGACCTTAGATAGGAAGGAGTGGAGGTCGAGAATTAGAGTAGCAGGCTAATAGGGTAGATAGGAAGGAATGGTTAATTGTCTGCCTTTTATATGTATTTATCTGCCTTTATATGTTAACTATCTTGTATCTACGTAGTATCATTTGTTCTTCTCTTTCTTGCATGTTTATCGTATCTAGCGTATTCTACTAATGGGTTTTTGCGACGAGGGTTCCCAGAAAACAACCTCTTTACCTATGTGGTAGTGGTAAGGTCTGCGTACATCTCACCCTCCCCAGACCCCACTTGTGGGATTTCACTGGGTATGTTGTTGTTGTTGTATTAAGAAAGTGGCTAGAATTATATGAAAAATATTTATTCGATATGAGTTGGGAGTCAAATCGCACAAACAATAGAGATAGAATTTGACAAAATTCATAAATCAATTATCAAAAGCTCATTGTACTAACATAAATGTAAATGGGAGGAAAATTCTTTTGTTTAAGTAATCAATTTCAGTATTCAATTACAATATGTAACAGAACTCGACTAAACAAGAATTGATAGACTGGGGTTGTGCAATTTGATAGGGTTCTAGTTTGATAGAAATTATGGAAATTCCTTAGAATGAATTACCATATGAATGGCCTTTGTTTTTCTAACTACACGGAAAATTTCTCAACTTAATGAGTGTGTTTATTATGGGTTTTCTCAAAACCAAAAATCACAATACATTATCAATGAAACATTAGCATAAGTGGACATAGGCTATACCTATTCATAAGATGAAGTTTCAATAAGATTAGGACTATTTCTAGCTTAAATCCTTTGATAAGAACCTCAAGCTATTTGTAACGACCCGACTTAAGGGTCTAGTCATCACATGGCGAATGAGAAACTCGAAGGCACCTCACCCAAGTCATGTAAGCATCTTTAGCATTCATAGGCATTGAATTGAAGCTTTTGCAGAAAAATGTAAAGGGGAAGGGACCAGGGTCCATTTTATGTAATGAAGCAACATTAAAAAGCAGTGAAATTAGAAAAACAGCATTTGTCCGTAAGCATTCCTCCTGAAAGAGAAGTAGACTTTGGCATAGATCTCCTTCCGATACCTAATCTATTTCTATTCCTCCTTACCGAATGACCTAGTAGAGTTAAAGGTTAACTTGAAAGACCTATTGGAAAAGGTTTTCGTCAGGACAAGCATTTCACCATGGGTGTTATTGTGTTGTTTGTGATAAAAACAATGGGTCGCTCCAAATACACATATATAGACTACCGGCAACTGAACAAGGTTACTATAAAGAACAAGTATCCACAATTGAGGATAGATAATTTGTTTGATTAGTTATAAGGGATTAGTCACTTCTCCAAAATTGATCTCCATTCCGGCTATCATTAGATGAGGGTAAAGGAGTTTGATATTTCCAAGACAATATTTCATATAAGGTATGGTTACTTTGAATTCATGGTTATGCCATTTGGGTTGGCCAATGCTTCCGCGGTGTTCATGGATCTTGAATATGGTTTGGATGGGTTCATGGTATATTATGATGCTTCACGTGTTTTTTTTGGGTTGTGTTCTAATGCAAAATGATAAGGTCATAGCATATTCTTCGAGGTAGCTGAGGTGCATAAACGAAATTATCTAACCTATGACCTTAAATTAGCGGTTGTGATGTTTACATTAAAGATTTGTCATCATTATCTATATAGGGTGCATATTAATGCATTTACTAACCACAACAATTTAGAATATGTGTTCAGTCAAAGAGACCTAAATTTGAGGCAACGGAGGCGGCTTAAGCTCCTTAATGATAATAACATGAGTGTGCAATATCATCCAGGCAAAGCGAATGTTAGAGCTGATGCTCTTAGTGGCTATCTATGGGTAGTGTGGCTCATGTTAATGAGGCCAAGAAGGAGTTGGTGAAGGATGTGCATTGTTTGACATTCTTGGGAGTAAAGTTGAGTGACTTTAGTGAGGGTGGAATCCATGTGGAAATTGCACTGAATCATCAGAGATGGTAGAGGATCAGCCTTATTCCTACTCATCAAGACTACTTTCAGTACTGAGGATTATGCTAGATTGTACATTAGGGAGTTGGTGAGGTTGCATGGTGTGCAATTATCCATCATATAGGATCGTGGTACCCAATTCACTTCTCATTTTTGGAAGACTTTTCAAAGAGCGCTTGGCACCAAAGTGAAGTTAAGCACAATTTTTTCATCCTCTAATTGATAGGCAGGTGAAAAGGACAATTCAAACCCTAGAGTACATGTTGAGGGCTTGTGTCTTAGAATTCAATGGTAACTGGGATGATTGTCTGCCACTTGTAGAGTTTTCCTACAACAATAGTTATCATGCTAGCTTTGAGATAACACCATTTAAGGCTTTTTATGAGAGGAAGCGTAGATCCCGGTAGATTAGCTTGAAATTAGTGAGATGGCATTGATCGATCTTGATTTGGTGTTGAATGCTATGGAGAAGGGGAAACTCATAAAGAAGAAATTTCGGACAGCCCAAAGTCACCTAAAGTTGTATTCTAATTTTAGGAGAAGGGATCTTGAGTTCCATGTAGAGGATTGGGTGTATGTGAAGGTTTCAGCCATGAAGGGTGTGATGTAGTTTGGTAAAAAAGGAAAACTGAGTCCTCGGTATGTAGAGACTTATGCGGTTTTGGAATGGATTATTAAGGCGTAATATAGGTTAAACTTTCCATCAAAAATGGCTATGGTTCATCTAACATTTCATCTGTCCATGTTGAGGAAGTCCATTGGTGATCCGAGCACTATTGTGCCTTTTGAGAATGTTGAGGTTGGGGAGAATTTCACATATGAAGAAGTTCCAGTTGAAATTGTATATCGACAAGTGTAGAGGCCATGTAACAAGGAAGTAGCATCTGTTAAAGTTCTTTTAATGAACCGACAAATGGAAAGTGCCACATCAAAAGTAGAGTCGGATATGATACAATGTTACCCTTATCTATTTCACTCTACTCAAGCCTAAGGTGATAGGCCACGCATGCTCAAATGCACCAAAACCTTTTATTTATGCATTTTCATGTCATAACATGCATCCACGCTCATGAAACTAGTTTTAAATGTTATTCATTACAAAGGTTTGAAGGTTTTACTATTTTGATGTTTAACTTCCATTTTTGCATTCATGTTGAGCAGTTGATGTTCATATTTCTCTATTCAAGATAGCTCTCATCTCATTCAAGGACAAATGATTCCAAAGGGGAGATATTGTAAGGCCCCAAGTGTTGGAAGTTGGAAACAAGCCTTAGAATTGAAATATTTTTGAAATTGGAGGAGATATGCGACTAAGAGACCCTTCACGGACCATGGTGCCCATAATGACCTGTAAAGGGGTCTCGTGGTAGATCCCTTGGAGATATTTATGGGCTACCTTGGGTGGGTAACTTATCATGGCACCCTTCACGAGTCATGGTCCCACCATGAGCCATGAAGGGTCTCATAGAGGGCACCCCTCCCAAGCAAAGCCACCTTTGCACTTTACGACACCCTTCACAACCCTTAGTGCACACCACGAGTCATGGTGGGTTTCGTCATGCCCCAAAGAGAGGGGAGGTGCGATTGGAACCTGATATCGTTTTTGGTCGGGTAAGCCACTAAACATGCTAGTTAACCAAACTAGGGACCAAAATAAAATCGGGAAGCATAACGTCTGAGAGACTAAGCCTGGACATTTTAGGTCGTGACCTAGACAACAGCAAATCATGTACATCAAGATAAGTAAACCAAAATGATAGAGTACTAGCTAGCTGACAAGGCTGTAACAACAGAGGTACAGGCACACACTATATATACATGTCAATTTGACGACTGGAGATTGAAAGGCACAAAAGAACCAACCCATAATAACATGTCCACAATAGCCTCTAAGAGAATCACTAACACTGCGGGACAGGGCCCCAACTATACTCAACTGTACAACAAAAAAGTAAGCATCCTGTGAAAACTCCAAGAAGAGGTGGAGCTTACCAACTCATAGCTGAATAAGGCTCCTAGTGGAAGGGTCAAACATAACCCCTACTTGAACCTACACGCACGAAATAAAATGCAACGTCCCTAGGTAAAGGGACATCAGTACGCATAAACATGTACTGGTATGTAAGGCAGGAAGTAAAATCATAGATAACCGTAGTAAAAAGGTTAATAGAAATACTACCTGTTACTAAAACTCAAGTAGCCTTAATGGCCAATAAGCAATCTCCTAGTGATCAACTATGCATGGTATGCTCGAGTATCGCATGTCGCCAATACATATATATAGATGCAAATGCATGACATACACAACCAAATGTTAGCAATGGTAGTCCTTTCCGATAGCTAACCGGCATCATATTTGCCAACCTGTGGCCATCTATACCATATATATATATATATATATATATATATATATATATATATATATATTTAATCATCTGGGGAAAATAGGCCCCATACCTTCGATTATAGCTCAAAGTCCATGCATAACGTGCAATGTATGATATGAATATTGAATGCACATAGTAGGCCATAGTAAGAACTTAGCCAATCTTGGC
The DNA here is from genome assembly GCA_029948455.1 of Solanum rostratum. Taxonomy (NCBI): domain Eukaryota; kingdom Viridiplantae; phylum Streptophyta; class Magnoliopsida; order Solanales; family Solanaceae; genus Solanum; species Solanum rostratum. The sequence goes on from CM057051.1 coordinate 27,440,152, forward strand.
TCATTGGTACACATATTCACATAGCATCATAATCATTGTACTAGCATATACACCGGATTTGTGAAATCTCACATGTCTTTTGAATAAGTTTTACAACTTAACTCAACATTTAGAATGAAGCCTTAACTTTGAAAGTGCTCATAAAGGTGCTTTACATGATGCTTATACTTGGTCCGATGTCAATTAGTAAAAGAAAGTATTTAAACAGAATCAAGTGCCTTAGTTGTTTAAATAGGAGCATTTCACTGGAGAATATTGGAAACCAACACGTTACTTGTTAAATGCTTCAATTATATTTTTATATGCAAGAAGAACTGATTATGAATGCTACATTCCCTTCGCATTCTGCTTTTATTTTAATGGCACTACACCAAAAAGAGAAACACCTCGAACATATGAATAGGTACCCCAAAAAACTGAAAAATTGATATATAGATATTGAATGTCCAGTTTAAGCAAACAAGTGGAATTTCAACCTAATACCATCATGAAAGTAACTCAGCTACAATACCAATGCCTTTCATAGAAGGTCTTTCTAGCAACATAATAGTAAGATATCGCATTTGACATTTGGGAAACTTACCGGATTTCATGCCAAAAGGAGGAATGGATCTTAGCCTTAACATACCTCTCCAACGAACGTCCAATTGCAAAAATTCTTTATGAAAGTTGTTCCTTACATCCTAATCTTCACAACAACTATATATACGAGCTTAAAGACACCTATAAACAGTCCAAAATTTCGCATTAATGACCAGATTTGGCAAAGAGAATTTACGCGAGAAAATATCCATAAAACTTTGTAAAAATGACTGTAAAAGAGGCCCAAAATTATTACCTGAACATACCAGTTGCAAACTAACAATAACCAGCAAGAACACCATTTTTTTAAAGTCCAAAAAGGGCCCCAAATACTGCTAATACGGAGGGGCGGAGGGAACATTTGAAAAACTTACTCAATTCCCTTTTGTACCTTGAGGGAACTTTTCCTTCAGTTTATAAACTGTTTAGGGATGAAATGGCACTGATTTGAGATTTAAGAAGCTCAAATTAGCCGACATTAAGGTGGGTCGACCTGACCCATGACCCGATTTCCTGCTCGGGCAGTCACAGCAAAATTGTCATAACTTTTTATTCTGAGTTGGGTTTGATGCGCGATTTTGTGCGTTGAAAACTAGACTCATAGATAATAAATTTGATAGGTCATGGACCTTCTAACACCTTATACTTTGGGAGATATAGACTAATACATTTGATCCAAATTTAAGAAGGATTTCTTAAAGAAACTGTAAGGAACAAGATTTTTGAGTGGCTTTGTCGGACCTCTTAGTATCATCCCAAGTGAAAAACATTTTCCAAGCATCGCTCGATGGAAGGCCCACACACGCCATGTGAAGCCACACAGACTTTGTGACCTTCCGTGGAGGGTTACTTGGCTAAGATTTTGACATAGTGGAATGCGACAGAGGATATCGGACATAGTGAAGGCACACGACAACCCACATGGTTTGTATGGTGTGTCATGGGTCATGTGGCCCACTGTATGGCTCGCAACGTAAAATTCTTCTAAGTACGAAATTATCGTCTTGTAACTTTTTCATATGAAAATCTTCTAAGTGATGTTTCACGGCCCTTGACACGACCCGTGTAGCGTCACATAGGTTGTGTAGTCATTTGTATGGTACCCCTTAGCTTCGGATAGATTTCAAGTGTTGGCACTACAAAATTCTTCTAAGTGCAGGTTCACGGGCACTGTTCACGGTTCGTGCAATGACTCACGGACCATGTAGGGGGCCATATAAACTTGACGGTTCAAATTCTTACCCGTACAATTAATGGCATTTATGTAATTACGGTTTACTTCAATTATGAATTGTGACCTTTTACCTATCCAAAACCCCATAACTCAACTGATATCCCTCCCTTCTTAATTTATTCTCTTTAAACCCTATTCCCCTCAAAACGATCACTCCCAATTACTCTCTACTCTCCCCTCTCAAGACTCAAAGCAAGGGCTTAATTGGAGTTCGACTTCAAGCTAGGTTCTTCCCCAAATTTCAGCTCCTCAATCAAGGTATGTGGGATTGATTCTTGGTCCCTTTCAACCAAGAAGACCCAAAATTTCTTTCAATTGATTTCATAAATTTTAGTTTACTTTGAACGTGAGTTTCCATTATTTGATTTTATTAAATCGAATTGATGTATGGGATGAACTTTACCTATGATTTTAATTTACTTTGATCACTATTATGATGATTTACATTGAGATATAAAGTTATGAACATGCATGTCCCCTTTTAAAGTTTGATTTATGCATGGGTGATCTATATTATGATTTATATGAGGATTTAATTATGGATTTCCTCAATTTCATTTTATATTGTTGATTTTAGATTGAATCTTTACTACTCATGCTATTCTCACATCATGCATTGCATTTGGATTCATGAACATTAGTTATATGGAAATTATGAAGTGGGTTAAGCCCAATTATATTTTATGAAATGATTATGATATGATTCCTATAAGGCGTTGGTTATGACAAGAATGTGATCACATATATGTCTTATGATTATGGCTCTTTGAGCATCTCGGGTGTTTACACCATCTTATATATGTGAATGAGCTATTCCTTGCATAAGTATCATGATTATGACTATGATTTGGTAGTTGAGCCTAAATGTGCATTGAACGGTTTTGAAATGAATTATGGTTTGAAAAGAATATTGTATCTCTTTAAAGCACGTATATATATAAGTATTCTCGTGGGATACCGACTTAGTACCGATTGGATGGGGGCTTCAGGGCTATCCCCAAGGCCCCTCTCCCTTTCCTCGAACTATGTGCCTAGCATATGTTATGAGAATCCTATCTGAAATGGGATATGTTCCCGTAAGGTTACTTTATACAAAATAGAATATGTTCCTGTAAGGTGAAGTACTATTATGATATGATATGAAAAATCCTTACTGAAATGGGGTATGTTCCCATAAGAATGTTGCTTCATACGAAATGGGATATGTTCCCGCATGGTGAAGTATGGCTTACCTTTGGCAAGTAGACCACCTCTGTACCAGTGAGGGGTATTCATCAGGATTCTAAGTTATAGCTCATTTGGTCTTACTCATGTCGGTAGAGGTCACATCCCTGCTATATATGATCATCATTTCATTCATGCATCATGAATTTCATGGCATCTTGTATATATATTATTCCTTTGATTATATGATTCGTTCTATACTATGAGCCCTTGCAATCTAACATTTAAGTGCAGGTTTAGCAAGTCATATGCATTGCATTCCCGCATACTTAGTACATTTAAACATACTAATGCATACTCTATGCCTATATGATTTTACCATGTAGGGGTCGAGCATTTTGATTACCAACCATTTGACGAGTAGTCCAATCCAGAAGAGCACTTGTGGTGAGTCTCATCCTCAAAGGACAGGCCATATTCCCTCTACTTTTGCTATCTCAGATTTATTTTCTTATTTGAGGGTAAGCCTGAAACATGTCCTGGCCCCCGTTCTGTCATGATTAGAGGCATTTGTTGGAAAATATGTAGACTCTCTACAATCTTTATGCTATGCGTGGTATTTGGTTTATGTATTCATATGGATTGATTTATGGAAATGTCGTATTTGTTTATATGCATATTCGGTGTGGAAATGTGGAAAGTCCCAAGCCCCGTATTGCCCCCATAGTGTGGGTCATATTCTCCCAATACTTAGAACTATGTGTTATTATTTGAATGTTCTTTCCGAACTGATGATGTTGATTTGGATACTTGAGACTTGTTTGGGGACTCTCGGGTTCCCATTCGTCGTGTCACATCTAGGACCTAGTCTGGGGTCTTGACAAAAGATAGTATCAGAGCTCTAGGTTTATAAATGGTCCTCGGAGTCCAACATGCCGCGTCAAGTAGAGCCCTATTCATGGGCGTGAAGTGCACCATGCCTATGAGTGGGAGGCTATAGAGACGTTCTAGGAATTGTCTCACTTCTTCGCACCCTATGTCGTTCTAAGAGTTGTGTAATTGGCTTTCCTATCCTAACGGTGTCGTTGCTCTATTTTAGAAGATGCCTCGAGGAAGATCCTACCCAATGCCGGCTCCGGCTAATAAGGATCAGGCTCCTCAAGAGCCTATGGATGAACCCATCTGAAATGGTGAATTTTGTTACAACCTTTGCCATGCTTGCCCAGGTGGTGACATCTCAGACAAGGTAGGCTAATCTGCCACGGGATCCTACGCCAGCTTCTAGGGTGAGGGATTTCATCCAGATGAATCCTTCGGAGTTTCGTGGGTCAAAGGCTAATGAGGAGGCACATGCGTTCATTGATGAGCTCACTAAGATATTGGACATTATGGGTGTCTCTTCTAAGGAGAAGGCTGGATTGGCTACTAACCAACTGAAAGATGTAGCTCAGGTGTGGTATACCTAATGGTCTGTGGAGAGGGTTTGCGGTGGTGATGTCAACTGGGAAGAGTTCAGATTTGCTTTCCTGGAAGCTTCTTCTCACTTGAGCTTAGGGTGGCCAAGATGACTGAATATATCAATCTCAAACAATGAGGTGTGAGTGTGAGGGAGTATGCCCTCAAATTTACAAAGCTCTCCAAGTATGCTCTGTCACTTGTGGCTGACCCGTGCAAGGATGCACAAGTTTGTTTCTAGTATCTCTAGTTTGTTTGTAAAGGAATGTTGTACTGCTATGCTCATACAGGACATGGATATTCCTAGACTCGTGGTGTATGTTGAATAGATCGAAGGGGAGAAACTCAAGGAGAGAAGGGTTCACAATCCTAAGAGGCCCATTTTGATGGTGGATTCTTTAGTTCTCGATGTGCTGGCTTCAGTCGCTTCCAACAGGGTCAAGGTTCTGGTGCTCGGGTCACCAAAACTCGGGTGCCTCCTCCTAGAGCACCGGTTGGTGGTGGATAAGAGTATCCTCTGTGTAACAAATATGGGAAGCCTCACACGGGAGTTTGTTGGAGGGATTTGGGTGTTTGCTACGGGTGTGGTGATAAGAACCACAAGGTTGCTGATTATCCTAAGAATGCCCGTGGAGGCCAAGGTCAGGTGGCTCAACGTGGCCAGGTCCAACAAAGAGCTCCCCAAGGTTTTGCCCCAAGGAACAATAGGTTTTATGCACTCCATGACCGTTAGGATGTTGAGGAAGCTCCGGATGTCGTGACTGGTATGTTAAAAGTCTTTGATTTTGATGCTTATGTTTTGCTTGATCTGGGTGCAAATTTGTCTTTTGTGACTCCTCTGTTGGCTGTTAAATTTGATTTGAGTCCCAAGATTCTAAACAATCCTTTCTCAGTTTATACCCCCGTGGATAAATTTATTATTGCTCATAGGGTCTATCATGGTTGTCCTATTTCTGTGTTGCACAAGGTTTTCTCGTGTGACCTTGTGGAACTTGAGATGTTCGACTTCGATGTGATCCTTGGGATCGATTGGTTGCATGCATCATATGTCTCTATAGATTGTAGAACTAGGAAGGTCAAGTTCCAACCTCCCGGTGAGCCCGTTCTTGAATGGAAGGGTATTGACTCCTCCGTTAAAGGTTGGTTTATTTCCTACCTCAAGGCACGGAAAATCATTTCCAAGGGGTGCATTTATCATATTGTGAGGGTCAAGGATATAGAGTCCGAAGTGCCTACTCTTGAGTTGGTTCCTATGGTGAATGAGTTTTCGAATGTGTTCCTTGAAGACTTGCCCGGTATTCCTCCAGAAAGGGAGGTAAACATCGGCATAGATCTTCTTTCGGATACTCAGCCTATCTCTATTCCTCCTTATGGTATGGCGCAGGCAGAGTTGAAAGAGTTAAAAGATCAATTAAAGGATTTTTGGAGAAGGGCTTTGTTAGGCCCAGTATATCGTCGTTGGGTGCTCCAGTGTTGTTTGTAAGAAAGAAGGATGGATCTCTTTGGATGTGTATTGATTATAGGCAACTGAATAAGGTGACCGTTAAGAATAAGTATTTATTGCCCAGGATTGATGACTTGTTCGACCAACTTCAACGGGCAACTCATTTCGCAAAGATTGATCTTTGTTCTGGGTATCATCAGTTAAAGGTTACGGAGTGTGACATTCCCAAGACGGCCTTTCGGACAAGATACGGACACTTTGAGTTTGTGATAATGTCGTTCGGCTTAACCAATGCTCCAGCCGTGTTTATGGATTTGATGAACCGGGTGTTTAAGCGATTCCTTGATAGTTTTATGGTGGTTTTCATTGATGATATCCTCATTTACTCCCAAAGTGAGCAGGAGGATCATTTGAGAAGGGTTCTCCAAACCTTGAAAGAGAAGAAATTGTATGCCAAGTTTAGGAAATATGAATTTTGGTTGGGTGAAGTGGCTTTCCTTGGACATGTGGTGTCCGGTGATGGTATCAAGGTGAATTCGAAGAAGACTGAGGTCATGAAAAATTGGCCCAGACTGTTGACTCCTTCAAATATTTGAAGCTTTCTGGGGTTGGCTGGATATTATAGAAGGTTCGTTGAAGGTTTCTCATCTATTGCATCTCCATTGACCAAGTTTACCCAAAAGAAGGCTAAGTTTGTATGGTCAGATAAATACGAGAGGAGTTTTCAAACTTTAAAAGATCGGCTTACATCTACTCTTGTCTTGACCTTATCGAACGGTTTGGAGGGATTCGTGGTGTATTGTTATGCCTCACGGATTGGGTTAGGTTGTATGCTTATGCAACATGGTGAGGTAATAGCGTATGCATCAAGAAAGTTGAAGGTGCATGAATGTAATTACCCAACACATGATCTTGGGTTGGTGGCGGTAGTCTTCGCCTTGAAGATTTGGAGGCATTATTTGTATGGGGTTCATGTCGATTTGTTTACTGATCACAAGAGTATGCAATATGTATTCACTCAAAGATATCTCAATTTGAGGCAAAGAAGATGGTTGGAACTCCAAAAAGATTACAACGTGAGTGTTCAATATCATCCTGGCAAGGCCAATGAGGTGGCCGATGCTCTCAGTAGGCTATCTATGGGAAGTGTGGTGCATGCTGGAGAGGAAAGAAAGGAGTTAGCAAGGGATGCTCACCGGTTGGCTAGGTTGGGTGTCAAGTTGGCCAAGTCGAGCGATGGTGGTATCCGTGTTCAAAGCGGGGCAGAATCTTCCATGGTGATTGATGTAAAAGTTAAGCAAGATTTAGCCCCATCGTTACTTGAATTGAAGAAGTTGGTTTCCGAAAAGGAGATCGAGGTATTCTCCAAAGGGGGAGATGGTGTACTCCGATACCAAGACCGGCTTTGTTTCCAGATGTGGATGATCTTAGAAATGTGATCATAAATGAGGCTCATAACTCCCATTATTCTATTCACCCGGGGTCTCCTAAATGTATCGGGATTTGAAAGGAGTGTATTAGTGGCATGGTATGAAGAAGGACATCACTAAGTTCATATCCGAATGTCCGAGCTGTCAACAAGTGAAGGTAGAGTACCAAAGGCTCGATGGCTTGACACAAGATATTGAGATTCCCACATGGAAGTGGGAAGATGTGAACATGGACTTTGTGGTTGGATTGCCTCAGACCCGAAGGCAATACGACTCCATTTGGGTCATCATTGACCGGATGACCAAGTTGGTTCATTTCCTACCGGTCAAGACTACCTATAGCGCCGAGGAGTATGCGAGGTTGTACATCCAAGAGTTGGTGAGACTGCATAGTGTGCCTAGATCTATCATATCGGATCATGGAGCCCAATTCACCTCCCACTTTTGGAGGTCATTTCAGAAGGGACTCGGAACTAGGATTAAGTTGAGCACCGCTTTTCATCCTCAAACTGATGGGCAAGCTGAGAGACTATTCAAGCCTTGGAGGATATGTTGAGGGCTTGTGTGTTGGGGTTTAAGGGTAACTGGGATGATCACCTTCCACTCATTGAGTTAGCTTATAATAATAACTTCCATGCTAGCACTGGTATGGCACCGTTTGAGGCCTTATATGGGCGAAGGTGTAGGTCACCGATAGGGTGGTTTGAGTTGGGAGAGATGGCACTGATTGGCCTGGGTTTAGTGATAGAGGCTACGGAAAAAGTGAAAGTAACTAGAGAAAGGTTGAAAATGGCACAAAGTCGCCAAAAGTCCTATTCGGATGTTAGGAGGACGGATCTTGAGTTTCATGTTGGTGATTGGGTATATATGAAGGTTTCGCCTATGAAGGATGTGATGTGTTTTGGTAAGAAGGGCAAGCTAAGCGCCCGGTATGTTTATGAGATCATTGAGCGGATTGGGAGTGTGGCTTATAGGTTGGAGTTGCATCCGAACTTAAGTTCCATTCACTCGGTCTTTCATGTGTCTATGTTGAGGAAGCTAGTTAGTGATCCTAGCACCATTGTGCCTTTGGAAGGAATTGAGATTGAGGAAAACTTGTATTATGAGGAAATCACGGTGGAGATCTCGGATAGACAAGCATAGACGGCTTTGTAACAAGGACATGGCTTCGGTGAAGGTGCTTTGGAGGAATCAACATGTGGAGAGTGCTACAGGGGAGGCAGAGCTGGACATGATGAAGCGATATCCCCATTTTTTCAATCTACTCAAGTCTAAGGTTCTAGGTCGACCCTCTTCTAAATAGTCCTAATTCTTTCACTTTTGAGTCTCATGACATGACATGCATACATGGGTACAAAAATGATGTTTTTATGATGTTTGAATGATTTGAATACATTTGAAATGGGCTTTAAAGACTTTATGATTTAATGAACTATGCATTATACCTTGTGTTCGGATGTTTCAAGTCCCAAGTCAAGCTTTCAAGCCTTGTTGTTGCACATTCGGGGATGAATATTCCCAAGGGGGAGATGATGTAAAGGACCCGGATTTTTGAGCGGCTTCGTCGGACCTCTTAGTATCATCCTGAGCAAAAATAATTGGCCAAGCATTGCTCCATGGAAGTCCCACACGAGCCATGTGAAGCCACACGGATCGTGTGGCCTCCCGTGGAGGGGTACTTGGCAAAGATTTCAAAGGAGTAGAATGCGACGGAGGATTTCGGACCTAATGTGGGCACAAAACCACCCACACAGTATGTGCGATGTGTCACGGGCCGTGTGGCCAACCGAATGGCTCACAACATAAAATTTTTCTAAATATGAAATTACTGTCTTGTAACTTTTTCATGCGGAAATCTTCTACGTGATGTTTCACGGCCCTTGACACGACCCGTGTAGCGTCACAGGGGCCGTGTAGTCTATCGTATGGTACCCCTTAGCTTTGGATAGATTCCTAGTGTTGGCACCGCGAGATTTGTCTAAGTGCGGGTTCACGGGCACTGTTCATGGTCCGTGTAACGACTCACGGACCGTGCAGGGGACCGTATGGACTTGACGGTTCAAATTTTTACCCATGCCATTAATGGTGTTTATGTAATTATGGTTTATTTTAATTATGAATTGAGACCGTTTACCTATCCAAAACCCCTTAACTAAGTTGATATCCCTCCCCTCTTGATTTATTCTCTTTAAACTCTCTTCCCTCCAAAAGATCACTCCCAAATACTCTCTACTCCTCCCTCTCAAGACTCAAAGTTAGGGCTTAATTGGAGTTCAATTCAAGCTAGGTTCTTACCCAAATTTTAGCTCCTCCATCAAGGTATGTGGGATTGATTCTTTGTCCCTTTCAACCAAGAAGACCCAAAATTCCTTTCAATTGATTTCATAAATTTTAATTTACTTTTAATGTGAGTTTTCATTATTTGATTTTATCAAATCCAATTGATGATGGGCTGAACTTTACCTATGATTTTAATTTACTTTGATCACGATTATGATGATTTACATTGAGATATAAAGTTATGAACATGCATATCCCCTTTTAAAGTTTAATTTATGCATGGGTGATCTATATTATGATTTATATGTGGATTTAATTATGGATTTCCTCAATTTCATTTTATATTGCTTATTTTGGATTGAATCTATACAACACATGCTATTCTCACATCATGAATGGTATTTGTATTCATGAACATTGGTTATATGGAAATTATGAAGTGGGTTAATCCTAATTATGTTTTATGAAACGATTAGAATATGATTTTGATAAGGCGTTGATTATGACAAGAATGCGATCACATACATGTCTTATGATTATGGCTCTTTGAGCATCTCGGGTGCTTGCACCATCTTGTATATGTGAATGAGTTATTCCTTGCATGAGTATCATGATTATGACTTATGATTTGGCATTTGAGCCTAAATGTGCATTAAACGGTTTTAAGAAGAATATTGTACCTCTTGAAAGCACGTATATGTATAAGTATTCTCGTGGGATGCTGACTTAGCACCGATGGATTGGGGGTGTCAAGGCTATCTCCTAGGGCCCTCTCTCTTTTCTCGAACTATGTGCCTAGCATATGTTATGAGAATCCTATCCGAAATAGGATATGCTCCCATAAGAAAGGTTGCTTCATACGAAATGAGATATGTTCCCGTAAGGTGAAGTACTATTATGATATGATATGAAAAATCCTTACTGAAATGGGATATGTTCCCGTAAAGGGGATGCTTCATACAAAATGGAATATGTTCCCGTAAGGTGAAGTATGGATTACCTTTGGCAAGTAGACCAACCTTTTACCAGTGAGGGGTATTCATCGGGATTCCAAGTTATAGCATGCTTGGTCCTACTCATGTCAGTTAAGGTCACATCCCAGCTATATATGAGCATCATTTCATCCATGCATCATGAATTTCATGTCATCTTGTATATATATTACTCCCTTGATTATATGATTCATTCTATATGATGAGCCTTTGCCATAAAAAATTTAAGCAGGTTTAGCAAGTCATATGCATTGCATGCCCGCATATTTAGTACATTCATATGTACTAACACATACTCCATGCCTACATGATTTACCATGTAGGGGCCGAGTATTTTGTTTACCAACCGTTTGACGAGTAGTCCGATACAAAAGAGCACTTGTGGTGAGTCCCACCCTCCAAGGACAAGCCATATTCTTTCTACTTATGCTATCTTAGATTTCCTTTCTTATTTGAGGGTGAGCCTAGAACATGTCCTGGCCCCCGTTCCATCCTGATTAGAGGCATTTGTTGGACAACATGTAGACTCTCTAAAATCTTTATGCTATGTGTGGTATTTGGTTTATGTATTCATATTGATTGATTTATGGAAATATTGTATTTGCTTATATGCATATTCGGTGTGGAAATGTGGAAAGTCCCAAGCCCCGTATTGCCCTCATAGTGTGAGTCCTATTCTCCCATCCCTTAGAACTATGTGTTATTATTTGAATATTCTTTCCGAATCGATGATGTGGATTTGGATACTTGAGGCTTGTTTAGGGAATCTCGGGTTCCTATTCGCCGTGTCACATCTAAGCCCTAGTCTGGGGTCGTTATAGAAACTTACGGTAACTCAACTAGGCCCTAAAGGAGAATTAAGCTTGTAAGTTACCTTGCTAATTTTTTAAATAATCTTATACAACTCAACATACCTAAGACTGGGTTTCCCTTTCTTCCCAAATGACATGATACGTTTCATGGGTGTTACTCTCAAGAAAACTCAACATTCTACATCAAACTCTAAGTCTCCTCGTCAAACATTTGTATAAGACTTTTGCCGATTCTGGGCCGTTTGCAGTAAGTCTCTAATAAGTTTCACTTTTTCCGGTGCTTGTTGAACTAGGTTAGGGTCTAGCAACATTTCCTTCCCAACTACAAACTAATCAATCTGTGACCTACATCTTCGCCCATATAGTGCTCCCTAAAGAGCCATTTGAATACTAGCTTGGAAGCTATTATTATAAGCAAACTCAATAAGAGGTAGATGATCATCGTAGCTTCCTTTACAGTCCAGCATATAGGCACGTAACATATCCTCAACGGTCTGGACAATACGCTCTGCCTACGCATCAATTTGCGGATGAAAAGCGGTGCTGAGATTTACCCGAGTGCCCAGACCCTTGAAAAGAATTCCAAGAATGTGTTGTATATTGAGCACGTCGATCTGAAATAATATATATAACGGAGCTCCATGAAGGAAAACAATCTCTTAAAGGTAAAGCTTAGCATAATCCTCTGCTAGCGTTTTTACTGGCAAGATATGAGCAGATTTTGTCAGTTTATCAGTGATTACCCAAATAGAAGTATACCTACATGGAGTACGAGGCAACCTAGTGATGAAGTCCATATTTATCATGTCCCCATTTCCATAACAGAAGATCAGTATACTTGGTTAAGCCTCCAGGTCTCTGATATTCTGTTTTAACATACTAGCAGTTGGATCATTGGGCTACCATCTCTACAATATTGTTTTTCATGCCATTCCACCAATAGATTTGTCGAAGGTCCCGATACAATTTTGTTGCTCCAGGGTGGGTTGAATATCTAGAATAATGGGCCTCAGAAAAAATCCTAGCTCGAGTCCTCTGATATCTGGCACACATAAGCGGCCTTGGTACCTAAGGACTCCATCTCCAGTTAGCTCAAATGAAGGATGTTGCTATTGTGAAATGCTTTCCCTCAATGTTCTAAGCTCAGGATCCTCGCGCTGTCACTCTTTTACTTCATTAACAATGGAAGATTATGCTGTATTTTGAACAATTACACCTCCATCCTCTGTATCTACCAATGGCATCTGCAAACTAGCTAGCTGGCATAGGTCCTTTGTCATTTCAACCTTCTCATCTTCAATATGGCTTAGACTTCCCATGGACTTTCGGCTAAGTGCATCAACAACAACATTAGCTTTACCAGGATGGTACAAAATGTCAAGATCATAATCTTTTAGTAATTCTAGCCACCTACTTTGTCATATGTTCAACTCCTTCTGCTTAAATAGATATTGAAGGCTCTGGTGGTCAGTAAAAATATCAACATGAACTCCATATAGATAATATCGCTAGATCTTTAGGGCAAATACAACCGCAGTGAGCTCAAGATCATGGGTAGGATAATTTTGTTCATGCTTTCACAACTATCTTGAAGCATATGCAATAACTCTACCTTGTTGCATAAGAACACAACCTAGGACGATCCTCGAGGCATCACAATATATAACGTAGCCTTCGGTTCCATCTGGGAGAGCCAAGATAGGTGTGGTGGTAAGCCTTTTTCTTTAAATCTTGAAAACTCTGCTCGCATCCTTCAATCCATTGAAAGTTAGTTGCTTTATGTGTCAATCTCGTTAGTAGTGTCGAGGTAGTGGAGAATCCCTCAACAAACCTCCTATAATATCCTGTCAAGCCCAAAATGCTATAGACCTTTGTTGGATTCAAGGGTCTTGGTCAGACCATTATTGCTTTAAATTTCTGACCAATACTATAGCCAGAAGTAACATGGCCACGAAAAGCTATAGAAGTTAACCAAAATTCACATTAGGAGAATTCAACATATAACTTGTTGTCCTGGAGAGTCTATAATGTCACGCCCCAAAGAGAGAGGAGGCGCAACCGGCACCCGATACCGTTATTGGCCGGGTAAGCCACTAAACATGCTAGTGAACTAACTAGGGACTATAAGAAAATCGGGCCACACAACGTCTGAAAGACTAAGCCTGAACATTTTAGGTCATGACGTGGTCAACAGTAAATCACGTATATCACGATAAGTAAACCCAAATGATAAAGTACTAGCTAGCCGACAAAGCTGCCACCAATCTTATGACTCGATATACATGCCATACCATATATACATGCCAATCTTATGACTCGAGATTGAAAGACACACAAGGACCAACCCATAATAACATGTCCACAATAGCCTATATGAGAATCACTAACACTATCGAGACAGGGCCCCGACACACACAACTGTACAACAAAAAGTAAACATCCTGTGAAAGCTCCAGGAAGAGGTGGAGCTTACTAACTCATAGCTGAATGGGCTCCTAGTGGAGGGGTAAATCAGAACCCCTACCTGAACCTGTATGCACGAAATAAAATGCAGCGTCCCCAGGCAAAGGGACGTCAATACGAATAAATATGTACTGGTATGTAAGGCAGGAAGTAAAATCATAATAACTGTAGTAAAAAGGTTAATAGAAATACCACCTATAACCAAAACTCAAGTAGCCTTAATGGCCAATAAGCCATCTTCTAGTGATAAAAAAATGCATGGTATGCTCGAGTATCACATGTCGTGAATACATATATATGGATGCAAATGCATGACATACCCAACCAAATGTTAGCACTGGTGGTCCTTTGCGGTAGCTAACCGGAATCATATCTGCCAACCTGTGGCCATCTGTACCATATACATATATAGTTGGGAAAATAGGCCCCATACCTTCGATTTGACTCGAAGTCCATGCATAACGTGTAATGTATGATATGAATGTTGAATGCACATAGTAAGCCATAGCAAGAACTTAGCCAATATTGGCTCATCGATACACTTATTCTCATAGCATCATAATCATTGTCATTCAGCCAATCTTGGCTCGTTGGTACACTTATTCTCATAGCATCATAATCATTGGCATTGCATATACATATGGCTCGTGGGATCATACATGTCTATTTGACAAGTTTGGGAATTTAAGCCAACATTTAGAGTGAAGCTTTAACTTTGAAAATGTTCATAAAGGTGATTTACATAATGATTATATTTGGTCCCATGTCAATTAGTAAAAGAATGTATTTAAACAGGATCAAGTGCCTTAGTAGTTTAGACAGGAGCATTTCACTTGAGAATATTGGAAACCAACGTGTTACTTGCTAAATTCTTCAATTATATTTTTGTATGTAAGAAGGAATGATTTTGAATACTACATTTCCTTTGCATTCTACATTTATTTTAATCGCACTACACCAAGAAGAGAAACTCCTCGAACATATGAATAGGTGGCCGGAACTGACAAAATGATATATAGAAATTAAATGTCTAGTTTAAGAGAATGAATGGAATTTCAACCTAATACCATCGTGAATATAACTTCACTGCAATCCCAATGCCTTTCACAGAAGGTATTTCTAGAAACAGAATAGTAAGATATCACATTTGATGTTTTGGGAAACTTCCCGAATTTCGTGCTAAAAGGAGGGATGGAGCTTAGCCTTAACATACCTCTCCAACGAACATCCCATTGCCAAAAGTTCCTTCACGAAAGTTGTTACTTACGTCCTAATCTTTGCAACAACTATATATATGCAGCTTAAAGACACCTATAAACAGTCAATTCAGCATTAATGACCAGATTCGGCAAGGAGCATTTACGCGAGGAAGTATCCATAAAATTTCGTAAAAATGACCGTAAAGGAGCCCTACAATTATTACCTGAAAATGCCAGCTGCAAACCAATAATAACCAGCAAGAATGACATTTTTTTACACTCCAAAAACAGCCCAAACTCAGCTAATAAGAGAAGTAAACAATTGCAAAGCATAAGGCACACATTTCTAGGCACGACGATGAATTTTAACGGTAAAAACGCAAAAAACTTACTCAAATACCTTTGGCACCTTGAGGGGTTTCCTACAGTTTCTAAGCTGTTGGGGACGAAATGGGAGTGATTTGAGCTTTAAAAAGCTCAAATTAGCCGACATTAAGTTGGGTCAACCCGACCCGATCCATGACCCGGTTTTCAGCTCGGGCAGTCCTGGTAAAACAGTCATAACTTTTTATTCTGAGGTCGGTTTGATGCGCAGTTTTGTGTGTTGAAAACTAAACTCATAGATCTTCTATTTGATAGGTCATGCACCTTCTAAATCCTTATAGTTGGGAGATATGATCTGATACATTTGACTCAAATTTAAGAAGGATTTCATAAAGAAACTTACGGTAACGTTGGCCAACCTTTATCTTGAAACTTTCTTGATTTCAAAACTTAATGTATGACCTTTGTGCTATTAAAATAGCTTTTAAAAATCCATTATTAGCAAAGTATACACTTTTAGTTCCATCCGAAAAGTTAAACCTAGTTTAAACCTTCCAAAAAGGGCGAGGTGCCACTCAGGTCATTTCTTTAATCTCGTACGTGCATTTAGGGTATTTCCTTTGGCTTAAAACTTTAGATCCTTGATATTAAAACTTATTTGCAGCCTTATTATCCTTAGGTGCTAGCAAAAATCACATGTGCCTTATATAACGCCACACTATTTAAATAATGGAAAACGAGAAACACGGGGTCTCACATATAATATAACTCACAAGTAGTCTGCATGCTCAGCTTCTGACTCATCCTAAACATTGCCTTTGGAATATCAACATCCCTGACTCGTAGCTTGTAGTACCTGGGTCACAAGTCGATCTTTGAAAAACCATCAATCCACAGAAAAGAATATTTATTCTTGATAGTGACTTCATTTAGATAATTGTAACTGATACACATCTGTAAGGAGGCATCTTTCTTTCAAGCAAAGAGCACTAGAGCACCGTATTGAGATGTGCTTGGCCTAATAAAGTCTTTATCAAGCAAGCCCTTTAGTTGTTCCTTCAAGTCCCTTAGCTCTACAGGAGCCATTCCTTAGGGAGGAATGGATATAGACTGTATATCACGAAGAACATCTATAACAAAATTGAGATCCCTTGCGGGGGATCCCTAGAAGCTTATCGGGGAATATTATCAGGAATTCATTCACAGTAGGGACTGACTAAAAGGCCAGTTGCTAATAAAATATTTTGTCTCCCCATAATGGTAACATGCACTTGAACCCTTTCCACACTGCCTGGTATGAAGCTTACCGCATTGTGTACATGGGGGAGTAGGTTGTCTCATTTTGTGCAGAACGCCTCCATCGATGGCTATCAAGCTGGGCTAAACTCTGCCCTGGGCCTGGCCTTGTCTAAATATAACAATCAAATTGCTGGCCCTGCATCTATGGTGGGAAACTACCTACTGACGGACGTGGATATCAATGAAATGAGGGCCTAAAATCACCTTTTGGCTCCCTATAAGACCTCATAGTACGATCTCTTTTATTCTTATCCCTATCTCTACGGGTATCCCGAATCTGATAAGAAAGGTCCTTTGTAGTTTGAGCAAAAGCTTGAATATGAGAAATATCTACACCATCTTGTAAAGAGGCTATCCTACTTTCTCCGATCAAATAATCCCCCAAACGATCCTCGTAACGATAAACTCTAGCACTCATGGTACGTACAATATCTGGTGCATACCTAGCTAAAGAATTAAACCTAAGGCTATACTCCTTGCTCTCATATCCCCCTGCCTCAAATTGAAAAACTTGTCAAGACAGGCCTCCCGCACCTCTGGTGGTATGTAATGGGCTAAAAATACCTCAGAGAGGTCCTCCCACTCTGCTGACGGAGCATCAGGCCCTCTGGATCTCTCCCACACCTCATACCACAAGATCGTGACATCACGTAGTCGAAAAGAAGCCAACTCCACTACCTCGGTGACAGAGGCATACATCACCCTCAATACTCTATACATATGGTCTATAAAATCCTGTGGATCCTCAGTGGGATTGGACCCTGTATATACTGGAGGGGCCATGTGAAGAAATTCTCGTATCTTTGAGCTTTCTGTTTGATCCCTTATGGTGTCTGCTCTCACCTCTATTTATCTCTCATGAATAGAAACCATCCTAGTTAGTAGCTGAATAGCCTCCTTAATCCTCTGCTCCCCAGTCTCTAATGGGGCTTAGGGTACTAGATCTCCTTGGGCCCCAACAAGTGCTGGTAAATCTGGTACTGTGGGCATTGGAGACTCCCTGTGTGCCTCAATGGGGACAATATCCGCCTCACTAGGCAAGACATGATTAGTACCTTCTCTCGGATCCATACAAATCTCTTGTTGTGCCATTTCCTGAGCGTAGACAACCCATTAAATAAGAGTAACAAAACACAATATAGATTTCATATGTTCCTATAGCTTTGCTCCATAGCACGATCTATTAAGTGAAAGAAATGTAACCATCCCTAAATGCCTCATAGCCTCCTGATTATAAGTTTGGTGCACAACGCACCCATAAGCAAGTCCCTACTAGACACGGCATTGTGGACTCCTTGGGACACGACCTGGCTCTGATACCATGTTTGTCATGCCCCAAAGAGAGGGGAGGCACGACTGGCACCTGATACCGTTATTGGTCGGGTAAGACACTATGTATGCTAGTTAAATAAACTAGGGGACCAAAAGAAAATCGGGCAGCATAACGTCTGAGAGACTAAGCCTGAACATTTAGGTCATGACCTGGTCAACAGCAAATCATGTACATTAAGATAAGTAAACAAAAATGATAGAGTACTAGCTAGCCGACAAGGCTCTAAAAACAGAGGTACAGGCACACACTATATATACATGCCAATTTGATGACTAGAGACTGAAAGGCACAAAAGAACAAAAGAACAAACCCAAAATAACATATTGATAATAGCCTCTAAGAGAATCACTAACACTGTCGGGACAGGGCCCCGGCTATACCCAACTGTACAACAAAAAGTAAGAATCCTGTGAAAGCTCTAGGAAGAGGTAGAGCTTACCAACTCACAGCTGAACAAGGCTCCTAGTGGAGGGGTAAATCAGAACCCCTAGTTGAACCTGTACGCACGAAATAAAATGCAGTGTCCCAGGCAAAGGGACGTCAGTACGAATAAACATGTACTAGTACGTAAGGCAGGAAGTAAAATCACAGATAAACGTAGTAACAAGGTTAATAGAAATACCACCTATAACCAAAACTCAAGTAGCCTTAATAGCCAGTAAGCAACCTCCTAGTGATCAAATATGCATGGTATGCTCGAGTATCGCATGTCATGAATACATATATATAGATGAAAATGCATGACATACCCAACCAAATGCTAGAAATGGTGGTCCTTTCTGGTAGCTAACCGGCATCATATTTGCCAACCTATGGCCATATGTACCATATATATATATATATATATATATATATATATATATATATATATATATATATATATATATATATATATATATATATAATCATTTGGGCAAATAGGGGGTATCTCCTATTATAGCTCGAAGTCCATGCATAACGTACAATGTATGATATGAATATTGAATGCACATAGTAGACCATAGCAAAAACTTAGTCAATCTTGGCTCATTAGTACACTTATTCTCATAGCATCATAATCATTGTCGTAGCATATACACAGGATTTGTAAAATCTCACATGCCTTTTGAAGTTGACAACTTAACTCAACATTTAGAATGAAGCCTTAACTTTGAAAGTTCTCATAAAGGTGCTTTACATAATGCTTATAATTGGTCCCATTTCAATTAGTAAAAGAAAGTGTTTAGACAGGATCAAGTGCCTTAGTTGTTTAAACAGGAGTATTTCACTAAAGAATATTGGAAACCAACACGTTACTTATTAAATGCTTCAATTATATTTTTGTAAGGAAAAAGGACTGATTATGAATACTATGTTCCCTTCACATTCTACTTTTATTTTATTGGCACTACACCAAGAAGAGAAATACCTCGAACATATAAATAGGTAGATGGGAAAACCAACAAAATTATATATAGATATTGAATGTACAGTTTAAGCGAACAAGTGGAATTTCAACCTAATACCATCATGAAATAACTCAACTACAATCCCAATGCCTTTCACAGAAGGTCTTTCTAGCAATATAATAGTAAGATATCACATTTGATGTTTTGGGAAACTTCTCGGATTTCGTGCCAAAAGGAGGGACGGAGCTTAGCCTTTACATACCTCTCCAATGAATGTCCAATTGCCAAAAGTTTCTTCACCGAAGTTGTTCCTTACATCCTAAGCTTCACAACAACTATATAAATGCAGCTTAAAGACATGTATAAACAATCAAAAATTTAGCATTAATGATCAGATTCGGCAAAGAGCATTTACGCGAGGAAATTTCCATAAAACTTCGTAAAAATGACTATAAAAGAGCCCCAATATTATTATCTGAACACACCAGCTGCAAACTAACAATAACCAGTAAGAACACCACTTTTTTACAGTCCAAAATCAGCCCCAAATTCAGCTTATACAAGGGGAAAACAATAGCAAGCCGTAAGGCACGCATTTCTAGGCACATGAAAAAAATTTAACAGTAAAAATGCTAAAAACTTACTCAAATCCCTTTGGTATTTTAAGGGAACTTTTCCTTCAGTTTATAAACTGTTTGGGGACGAAATGGCACTGATTTGAGCCTTAAAAAGCTCAAATTTGCCGACATTAAGGTGGGTCGACCCAACTCGACCCTTGACCCGATTTCCTGCTCGGGCAGTCACAGTGAAACAGTCATAACTTTTTATTTTGAGTTTCGTTTGATGAGTGATTTAATATGTTGCAAACTAGACTCATAGATATTCAATTGGATAGGTCATGGACCTTCTAACACTTTATACTTTGGGAGATGTGGTCTGATACATTTGACCCAAATTTAAGAAGGGTTTCTTAAAGAAACTTACAGTAACTTTGGCCAACCTTTATCTTGCAACTTTCTTGATTCCAAAACCTAATGTATGACTTTGTTCTATTAAAATAACTTTTAAAAAATCTATTATTAGCAAATTATACACTTATAGTCCCATCTGAAATGTGAAACCTAATTTAAACTTTCCAAAAAGGATGAGGTGTCACTCGGGCCATTTGTTTAACCCTTAATGTGTATTTAGGGGATTTCTTTGACTTGAAACATTAAGTCCTTGATATTACATCTTATTGTCAGCCTTATTATCCCTAGGTGATAGTAAAAATTACATATTCCTTATATAACATCTTACTATTTATATAATGGAAGACAAGAAACACGGGGTCTCACAGGTGATGTTTTGGGTTTTAAGTAGGGGTATTTGCATCATTTTCCTAGTTCTTAATTCCATATTTAGGTAGTCTTTGGACCAAATTACCCTTATAATATCACCCTAACCTTTCTAAGGCCTTTCAATCTCATTTCAGACACTTAGACTTAAATTCACTTCTTCAAATCAATTTCAAAGTCTCCTCTCTACTCCAATTGAAGAACTCATTGAAGGTCATACCAATTCCGAACATTTCATCTTAAATCTTCATCAAGGTGTATGGATCTTTATCCATGGGTATCTTCCACCCATGGAGCTTAATCTAATTTCTCACGATGTCATTAATTTCAAGTATGATCAAATTAGGATTTTCATGACTTTGATTTCAAATGCTATTATTATGATGTGGATTACGTTTATGTATTGAAATATGCATGAATTACTCCAAATTTACATGAAATTTCTCAAGTATGCTATGATGGATATGGAAATCATGAATGGGTTCCTTCAATTATGATTCAAATAATCTTCAACTCAATGATTATGCATGTATTTACTTCACTTTCATGATTTTGGACTTGTTGGATATGAACCCATCCTATTCCTTTTCACTTCATCACATGATCCATGACTATGCATGTACAAGGTTTTTCAAGTAAAATTATGAATAGGGAATTTAGGACCTTGAAGGTGACCTAGGATTCCAATGGGAGATGTAGGATCCTAAGAGGCAACCTAGGACTCTAGTATGATTATGAGAAGGGCATTATCACCTTGAAGGTGACCTAGGATCCCAAGGGAAGACTCAGGATCCTAAGAGGCGACCTAGGAAGTATATTCTATGACTTTGCCATGTTGTATGAAAACATAACCCAAACCAACACATGAGGCGTCACAATAAATAATAAACCTATCCGGACCTTTTGGCAATGTCGAAATAGGAGCCAAGGTAAGATGATCTTTCAATATTTGGAAGATTTTCTCTCACTCATTTGACCATTTAAATTTCACCTTCTTGTGGGTCAACTTAGTCAAAGATGATGACATAGATGAGAATCCCTCTACAAACCTCCTATAATATCTGGCCTAAAAAGCTCCTAATATCCAAAGGAGAAAACAACCTAGGTCAATTCTTGACTGCCTCCAATTTCTTTGGATCAACCATGATATCTTCACCAGAAACAGTATGGCCAAGAAATGCCACGGACCTCAACTAAAAATCATATTTACTAAATTTAGCAAAAAGTCGTTTATCTCTCAAAGTTTACGGCACAATTCTCAAGTGACCCATATGCGCTTCTTCAATTTAGGAATAAACCAATATATCATCAATAAAAATCACCACAAACATATCTAGATATGACTTAAAAACCCAATTCATCAAGTCCATATAGATAGCGGGAGCATTAGTCAACCTAAATGACATAACCAAAAACTCTAAATGGCCATACCTTGTTTGAAATGTCATCTTGGGAATATCATATCCCCTCACTCGTAATTGGTGATAATTGGACTGGAGATCAATTTTGGATAAGTAGCTTGCACCTAGGAGTTGGTCAAATAAATCATCTATTCTCGTAATAGGATATTTGTTCTTTATGGTAATCTTATTCAATTGTTGATAGCCTATGCACATCCAGAGTGACCCATCCTTCTTTCTAACAAATAGCACGAGAGCACCCTATAGTAATGTGCTTGGCCTTATGAAACCTTTGTCCAACAAGTCTCTCAATTATTTATTCAACTCGTTAAGTTCCATCGGGGTTATACGGTAAGACAAAATAGCGATAGGTTGGGTATCGAGAAGGACTTCTACGCCAAAACCAGTGTCTCTTTCGGTAGGAATACTGAGTAGATCATCAACAAACACAACAGGGAATTCGTTTATAATAGGGGCTAACTCAAGAATAGGGGCTTCAGAATTTATGTCCCTAACCAAGACTATATGAAAAATACACCCCTTAGAAATTTTTTTCAGGGTTTTTAAACACAAGATGATTTTACCCTTAAACACCCAATCACTACCCTTCCATTCAAGAATAGGCTTTTTAGAAAATTAGAATTTGAACTTCTGGATTCTTTAATCAATAGATGCATAAGAAGCATGAAGTCAATATATGCCAAGAATAATATCAAAAATAGTCATATTAAGCTCAATAAGATCACATGGAATCACTTCCCACAAGATCAACTTGGGACAATTTTTATACTCTCTTGGCTAGAATCGAATTACCAACAATAGTAAAAACTGAAAAGGGCTCTAACAAGATTTCAGGACATATGTCAAATCTTTTAGCAATATGAGTAATAGAATATAAATTAGCACTCGGATCAAGTAAAGCATATTCATCAAATTCTAAGACCAAAAACATACCAATAGCCATATCAGCGGCCTCCTCCAATCGCCCATATAGCCAGAGTAACCTAAGTCTGAGTTTGAGATTAAGTCCTAGATTGGGGACGATCTAAATTCATTCCACCTTTACAACACTTTGCAAAATGACCTTGTATTGGTATTCACTAAGAATTTCCCCAGCGACCTTTGTCATACTCTTGGTAGGTAAAGCTAGAAGACCTGCTTACACCACCTCTACAAGACATCTCTCTTTCCCTTCTAATAGCCACTAGACAATCCCTCTTTTTTTGGCCAATGTCACCACATCTATCACAACCATCCCTACTAGTCATCCACCTACCTCGATGCTTCCTACCACACTTTTGATATGGGCAAAGGTTTTCTTTCTTTGTTAAACTTGTATGCTAGGGCACCAGTAGAAGATGAAGCACAATCAATTTTTCCTTTCTTAATCTCCCTTCTCCTCTTTTTATTGTTAGAAGTTCTCAAGGTGACCACTTGTTGACTCAGTTGAGCGATCATAGCTAGAGCCAATAATAGGATGGCATTACAGAACTCTAAATTTAAAATCTCGAGCACATGATGTCTGACCGATTGTAACAAGAGAATTTCCACCTTGGTCACAATTTTGACTAGTTTCCTATTAAGGCAATATGTTTTGAAATGCATAAAGCACAAGTTAGAAGGAGACCATGTATAGTTACACTCTATCACATGATATAGATCATAAAAGAAGTGAGGATTTCCTAAAATGCCTTATAAACTCCTACTCATAGATGTCGCGCGCTTCATACTAATGAATAAGACTTAACTTGATGTGGCATGTTGGACACCCTAGGACACTTCAAACCTTGTACTTCGATACCAAGTTTCTCACAATCCAAGCTAGTTCCTAGGTGTGACACAGTGATTGAAACCCCAAAGGACTCCAAGTAAGCCATCTTAAAATTTCAATATGCATACATAAGAAATTAAAGAATTATCAGAAACCACAAGGTAATAGGGAATGGGCTTCATTTCAACATCATAGGGGAAAGAAGAAAGCTTTATCCAAAAAGGAAAGACAACATGAACGGTTTACACAATCTGACATGTCTCTTCATAGTCTAACTTAGGGGCTAAGATATGTCCGTAGCTCACCCTCAAGAAGATAATGTAAGAAAAGACAAAGTATCAAGTGCCATCATGAAAAATAAAGCAATAAATGACATAAGACGGACTTGGCCTGGAATTATGAGAACTCACCAATCCCTTTTCAAGTAGCCTTTAAACAAAACTACACACGAGGTGGAGGAGGAATACTTAGCCCTACATTTTAAAATAATCTTGGCAAAGAGTATATGCTACTACTTTGAATATACTATACATACATACATACATATATATATATATATATATAGAAAATGGATGGTATTTATATACATATACATAACATTGAATAAATAGTACATGAGTCATGTGATGCAAGACCATAATAAAATAGGCATGAGATAAGTCGTGAAGTAAAATGTAATTAAATCATATGGTCAAGCATAAAATCATATTAAAGCTTAAAAGCAACATAATCATTTTATGGGATATCAACTTTAATTGACAATTAGACCATGTGAGCTATAACATGTAATCTCGATGTTAATCCTACACCAAAAGAAAGGGAAGATTAGTTACCAAGGTAGACTCCATGATGGTACAAATAATCAAGCTATATGTGGATCTAGTAGTTACACCTAAAAAGGCAACTTATGGTGGTACATTGTTTTAGACAAGAGGTTACTACTAGAATTCCATTGGGAGGATAACCTTAACATCCTTTGGATGAAACCTCACCTTAAGCCTTCTCGATGCTAAGTCAAATCCCGTGAAATAGTAAATCATAGTATAATAGTCTATGATAGATCAATTATAGCTTTGAGTCATAATAATCATCATTCATTTAGAATAGCTCATCAAGACCTTGGTAATTCATTAATGTGAGAATTGTCCTTATCACATCTAAAATTCATTATTATGTGAGAAAATCCTTTCACCCACATTCATTCATTCATTTAGAATTTTCACAAATCATATATAAAAAATTTCATAAAATATAGGCAAAGCCCTCTTTCATTCATGATCATAGTTCAACATAGACTAAGGTAATTAAGTGTCAGAACCTAAGTTGTGCCCTAGGTGTGACATGACAATTGGATGTGGCCATTGTTGTCTGTATGCCTTTTTGCCTATCTTAATCTTTCTTAAGGGATAGATGTCGACAATGCTATTATTAACATCTGATCTTTTTCATCTTCTCGAGAGAAGCCTAAGAATTCCACCCCAAAGAACCCCAACCAAGCCCCTTAACATATCAATAACCATTCGTAAGACAATTAAAGCATCATGACAATCTGTAACAGGATAGTGAATGAGCCTCAATTCGGTGTCATAAGAGGAAAAAAGCAAGATATGTCTCAAAAAGGAAAGTCTACATACACTCTTTACATCATATCCAACATGCCTCTACATAGTCTAGCATAGGCAGAGGCTAATATATGTCCCTACTCACCTTAAAAATGGTAAAAAAAAAAAGATAAAGTCTCAAAGAATCATCATAAATAATAAGGCAAGAGATAGCATAAGATGGGTTTACCCTTTAACCATGGGGACTCACCAATATTCCTTCAATAGTATTCAACAAGATAGCCTTTAGAGGAAGAAGACACACTAGACCCTATATTTAAAATAATATAGGCATAAAGTATGCATTAGTACTTTGAATGAACTATATATGTGGGGAATGCATGATATATAATTATATAGCTAAAGGTAGAGTGCATTAGTCATGACTAAGACATGAAGTAAAATGTAACTGAAGTCACATGGTCATGCATCAAAATCATTTCAAGCTTCTAAGTAACATAATCATTCTGGGAGATTAACCTTAACCGAAAATAAGATCATGTAAACTGCAACATGAAATTCAATGTAACCCCTACATTGAGAAAAGGAGAAGCTACTTGCTAAGTGATGAGACCACATCTTAGACTAATTTTGCACTTAAAATTTAAAGAAATATTAACCTCGGAGTGTTATGATGTTCCAGTTACTAACTAATATGCATGTGTTACATCAGAAATGGAGATAAAAGTGCACAAGTGGACAATACTCAACAAATCTTTGAAAAGAAGAACAAGTATCAAAACGGCAGACAAAAGAGGCGTCACAAACATTTTTGGTGGACTATCGCGATTCAACGATATGTTAAATAGGTTTGCCGACTTTAATTATGACCGCCTTTCTGGCATGGACTTAAAACTTGGTTGCTGAAATATTAGGTGGTCTCACTGAGTCTTTGATGGACAAAAGCAGCTTTGCAAACATTTTCGGTGGACTGTCAAAGAGTTAGTGAGACCGCTTTTCAGCAACCAAGTTCTAAGTCCATGCTAGAAAGGTGGACAAAATTGAAGTTGCCAAACCTATTAAGCATATTGTTGAATCGATAAGGAGATTGCCTAATGTTGCAGTACTCAGGACCCCAAGCTTATGACAGAAGGGAGACTAGAAGGAACTTCGGTGAGTCATCAAACATGACCGATGGAGTACGGAATCGTCGCCCAATCTTGCAGAATTCCAAGCCTTCAAAGAGATGTAGAAAAAAGCGGTCAAGTGCATAGTTGGTACACCATCGGAGTGTTCGGCGATGGCCAACCTTGATCGCCAAATGGCTACTCGATGCACAAACTCCAACTTATTTAGCATGGACTATTTAAACCTTTTAAAAAGGACATTGTACATATCACACATCAAGTTTTATAGATAGAGAGAAAGGAAGAGTAGAGTACATAGAATATTCTTGCTCAATAGTACAAGAGTAAGAGGGTTTAAAGCTTGTGCAGGCACAAATTGTGGAGATTTACTAGTTTAAATCAACTTTTCCCTTACTAACCATGTTACCCATGTACTCATCTACTAAATTTGATATTGAATCTTTAATTTCGAGCATGAGTGGCTAAAACCTCCATGTTGGAGGTGTGCAAATTATATAGGTCTTTGATTTCTATGTTGATATAGGTCTTTGATTTCTATGTAGGGTCTATGATATTTTGAGTTTATTTTTGTTAATGTAAGTGAATTTATATCTAATGCTAAGTCTCATTTATAATCCTAAGGTTGAAAACTTAGGGTTTACCTTAGATCTCAAATTATTACTTTAATCAGAGTAGTGAGAGTATGGAATAGATGTATTAACTAGAAACCTTTCAAGGTTTCAGCTGAATGCCATAATCATGGATTTAATGGTTAAAGTATTAGGTGGTTTGTTGTGTGACATTCCCAAAACAGCTTTTCAGACAAGGTATAGGCACTTTGAGTTTTTGGTGATGTCGTTTGGCCTAACCAATGTTCTAGCCGTGTTTATGGATCTAATGAATTTGGTGTTTAAGCCATTCCTTGATAGTTTTGTGGTGGTCTTCATTGACGACATTCTCATTTACTGCCGAAGTGAGCAAGAGCATGGGGATCACTTGAGGATGGTCCTCCTAACTTTGAGAGAGAAGAAGTTATGCCAAGTTTAGAAAATATGAATCTTGGTTGGGAAAGGTGGCTTTCCTTGGTCATGTAGTCTCCGATGATGGTATCAAGGTGGATCCGAAGAAGATTGAGGTCGTGAAGAATTGGCCCAAACCATTGACTCCTTCAGATATTCGAAGTTTCCTTGGGTTGGCCAGGTATTATAGAAGGTTTATTGAGGGGCTCATCTATCGTCTCTCCATTGACTAAGTTAACCCAAAAGAAGGTTAAGTTTGTGTGGTCGGACGAATGCGAGCAGAGTTTCAAGACTTTAAAGGATTGACTTACATCAGCTCCCGTCTTGACCTTACCAAATAGCTTAGAGGGATTTGTGGTGTATTATGATTTCTCGCGAATTGAGTTGAGTTTTGTTCTTATGCAACATGGTAAGGTAATAGCGTATATATCAAGGTAGTTGAAGGTGCATGAACGTAATTACCCAACGCACGACCTTAAGTTGGCGGCGGTAGTTTTTGCCTTGAAAATTTGAAACACTGTTTGTATGGGGTTCATGTTATGGTGTTCACCGATCACAAGAGTTTGCAATATGTGTTCACTCAAAGGGACCTCAATCTAAGACAAAGGAGGTGGTTGGAGCTCCTAAAGTATTACGACATGAGTGTTATGTATCATCCCGGCAAGGCCAATGTTGTGGCCAATGCTCTAAGCAGGCTATCTATGGGAAGTGTGGTGCATTATGGGGAAGAAAAGAAGGAGTTAGCAAAGGGGTGTTCACCGGTTAGCTAGGTTGGGTGTCAGGTTGGCCGATTCGAGCGATGGTGGTATCTGTGTTCAAAGTGGGGCAGTATCTTCCGTGGTGAGTGATGTAAAAGCAGAGCAAGATTTAGACCCGTCGTTACTTGAATTGAAGAAGTCGGTTGCTGAAAAGGAGATCAAGATGTTCTCCTAAGGGGGAGATGGTGCGCTCCGGTACCAAGACCGGCTTGGTGTTCCGGATGCAGATGATCTTAGAAGGGTGATTATGAGTGAGGCTTACAACTCTCATTATTCTATTCACCCGAGGTCTACCAAAATGTATCGGAATTTTGAAAGAAGTGTATTGGTGGCATGGTATGAAGAAGGATATCGCTAAATTCGTATTCGAATGTCAGAGTTGTCAACAAGTGAAGGTAGAGTACCAAAGGCCCGGTGGCTTAGCCCAAGACATTGAAATTCCCATTTAGAAATGGGAAGATGTGAACATGCATTTTGTGGTTGGTTTGCCTCGGACCCGAAGGTAATTTGATTCCATTTGGGTTGTCATTGATCGGATGACGAAGTCGGCTTATTTCCTACCGATCAAGACTACTTTTGGCGCCGAGGATTACGCAAAGTTATATATCCAAGAGTTGGTGAGGTTGCATGGTGTTCCTAGGTCCATTGTATCAGATCATGGTACCCAATTCACTTCCCACTTTTAGAGGTCATATCAGAAGGGACTTAGAACTAAGATTAAGTTGAGCACAGCTTTTCATCCTCAAATCGATGGGCAAGCTGAGAGGACTGTTCAAACCTTAGAGGATATGTTGAGAGCTTGGGTGTTAGAGTTTAAGGGCAACTAGGATGACCACCTTCCACTCATTGAATTTTCTTATAATAATAGCTTTAATGCTAGCATTGGCATGGCATCGTTTGAGGCCTTATATGGGAGAAGGTGCAGGTCACCAGTGGGGTAGTTTGATTTGGGAGAGATGGCACTAGTTGGCGCGGATCTAGTGATGGAGGCCATGGAAAAGGTGAAAGTGATTAGGGAATGGTTGAAAGCGGCCCAAAGTCGTCAAAAGTCTTATTCGGATATTAGGAGGAGGGATCTTGAGTTTTGTGTCGGTGATTGAGTATATGTGAAGGTTTCGCCTATATAGGGTGTGATGCATTTTGGTAAGAAGGAAAAGCTAAGCCCCCAGTTTGTTGGCCCTTATGAGTTCGTTGATCAGGTCAGAGGTGTCGCTTATAGGTTGGAGTTCCCTCCGAACTTGAGTTCCATTCACCCGGTCTTTCATGTGTCTATGTTGAGGAAGCTAATTGGTGATCCTAGAACCATGGTGCCCTTGGAAGGGATTGAGGTTGAAGAAAACTTGTCTTATGAGGAAATTCCGATGGAGATCTTGGATAGGCAAGTAAAGCGGCTTCGTAACAAGTACGTGGCTTTGGTGAAGGTGCTCTGGAGAAATCAACAAGTGGAGAGTGCTACTTGGGAGGTGGGGCTAGACATGGTGAAGCGATACCCTCATCTTTTCCAATCTACTTAAGCCTAAGGTACAAGGATTCTCCCTTTTCTAATGGTTCCATTTCTTGACCTTTTAAGTTTCATGACACGACATGTATACATATGCACAAAAAAGGATTTTTATAATGTTTTGAATGACTTGAATGTGATTTTGATATAAGTTAAAAGGCTTTATGATTTTTTTTCAAATAATGAACTATGCAATGTACCATATGTTGGGTGATTCATACTCTAAGTCAAGCCTTTCAAGCCTTATTCTTGCACATTCGGGGACGAATGTTCCCAAGGGGGAGATGATGTAAGGACCTAGAGTTTTCAAGCGGCTTTACCGAACCTTTTGGTACTGTACCGAGCGAACTGCCAGGCATCGCTCCACGGAAGGCCCACACGAGCTGTATGAAGCCACACAGACTGTGTGGCCTCTCGTGGAGGGACACTTGGTCCAGTTCACGACAGGGGAAATATGAGACGGAGGAGATTTCGAACCAAGTGAGGGCACACGGCCACTCACACGTTCCGTGTGATGTGTCATGGGTCGTATGGCCGTGTAACTCACTACGTGAATTTTTTCTAAGTATGGAAGTATCGTCTCATAACTTCGCCGTGCAGAATTATTTCAAGTACTATCACACGGTCGATGTCACAGCCTGTGTGGAGTCACACGAACCCTGAAGTCGTCCGTGTGGTACCCCTTAGTTTCGAATAAATTCCCTCTGCGAAATTTCTAAGTGACGGTTCACGGTCATTGTTCACAGACCGTGTAGGCGACCGTATAGGCCTGACGGTTCCAATTTTTGCCCATTTCATTAATGGCATTTATGTAATTTTGATTTATTTTAATTATGAATTATGACCTTTTACCTATTCTAAACCCCTAATTCAGCTGATACCCTTCCCCTCTTAATTCATTCTCCTAAAACCTTCTACCCCTCATAAGATCACCTCCCAATTCCTCCCCACTCTCCCCTCTCAAGGTTCAAGGATAAGGTTTAATTGAAGTCCAATTCAAGCTAAGTCCTTCCTCAAATTCAGCTCCTCAATCAAGGTATGTGGGATTGATTCTTGGTCCCTTTCAACCAAGAAGACCCAAAGATCTTTCAATTGATTTCATGAATTTAGTTTACTTTAAATATGAGATTTCATTACTTGATTTATTTAAATCCAATTGATGTATGAGTTGTATTTTACCTATGATTTCAATTAACTTTGATCACTATTATGATGATTTACATTGGGTTATGAAGTTATGAACATGCATGTCCCCTTTTAAAGTTGATTTATGCATGGGTGATTCATACTATGTTTTAGATGTTGATATTATGGATTCACTCAATTCAACACTATGATATTGATTTTAACTTGAATCTATGTCACCATGCCAACCTCACATCATGCATTGCATTTGCATTCATGCACATAGGTTTACATGAAAATTATAGAGTGGGTTAAGCCCAATTATGATTTATGAAACTATTATGATATGATTTTTGTACGGCATTAGTTATGACAAGAATGTGATCACATACATATCTTATGATTATGGCTCTTTGAGCATATCGAGTGCTTGCACCATCTCATATATGTGAATGAGTTATTCCTTGCATGAGCATCATGATTATGATTTATGATTTCGCATTGTAGCCTAAATGTGCATTGAACAGTTTTGTAATGAACATTGTATCTCTTGAAAGCACGTATATGTATATGTATTCACGTGGGATGTTGTTGACTTAGCACCAATGGATTGGGGGCGTCAGGGATATCCCCAAGGGACCTCTCCCTTTCCTTGAATTATGTGCCAACATAGGAACGTTAACCATTACCGAAATGACTGGGTTGTAAGAAATGGTTATTCGTTTATGATTATGATATGTTATGTATGATTATGGAAAATCCTTCAGAAATGCTGATTTCCGTAAGGAAGGTGACCATCCATTGAAATGGTGTGTTCCGTAAGCTGTGATATAGATTACCTTTGGCAATTAATCTTCTCCTACCGATGGAAAGTCTTTATCGGACTAATTCATGTAATAACTCGCATGGATTTGATTTGTCGGTTATAGTCCATCCCCACTATATATGAGCATTGTTGCATTCATGCATTATAAATTTCATGGCATCTTGTATACACTTCCATTTGTTATATGATTCTTTCTATATTATGTGCCCTTGTCATGTAACATTGAAATGTAGGTTTTGTAAGTCATATACATTGTATGCCCGCACACTTAGTACATTCAAACGTACTACTGCATACTCTATGCCTACATGATTTTACCATGTAGGGGGCGTGCACTTTGATTACCAACCATTTGATGAATAGTCTGATCCAGAAGTATACTGTGGTGAGTCCCATCTTCTAAGGATGAGCCAATTGTTTTTCCTTTGTGTTATTTCAGAATGTTCTTCCTTATTTGAGGGTGAGCCCGGAACTTGTCCCGGCCCCCATTCCATTTTTACTAGAGGTATTTGTTGAACATCATGTAGACTCCTTAAAGTCTTTATGCTATGCGAAATATTTGGTTTACATACCCCTATGAATTGATTTATGGAAATCTCGTATTTTGATTGTGTGTTTATGGGTAGTAGTGTGTAAAGTCCCAATCCCCGTTTCACCCCTATAGCGTGAGTTCTATTTTCTCGTCCCTTAAAACTATGTGGTACTATTTGAATGTTTTTCTTGAACCGATGATGTGGATATAGATACTTGAGGCTTGTTAAGGGACTCTCGGGTTCTCCTTCGTCGTGTCACATCTAGGCCCTAGCCCCGGGTCGTGATAGCCACATTGGCAATCATGAACCATAGAAAATCTTAGTGGAGAAATTACTTGTAAACCGTCAAAGTCATGCAATTGAATAGTAATTCATACTTAGTAAATAAACAATAATTGAAACATAATTCATGTAATTTTATGGGAATTGAACAAGATCCATTATGGATCATGGACCCTAAATAAAATTTGTGGAGGTTTTGTAAGAATATCATCAATCTCATGCATTTGATATAAAATTCATCTTGAAATATATCAATAATCATAAACTAAATCATAATTAAAGAATTTGACTAGAAGTTAAGAAGACCCACAAAATTCATATTTGAAATTGGCTGAAAAAGTTAAAAATTAAATGGGCTCCATGGGAGAAAGGATTCAAAGGATGTCGACTCACATACCTTAGATGAGAAATTTATAGAAACTTGAAAAATTCTTTAACGAAGAAATAGGGAAATTTGTTTGAATGCATTCAATGGAGATTTGGAAAGCCTTTGTTGAGAGATATATTTTGCAATGTTTGAATTATGAAAGAATGGGGTGAAATGGAGAGTTAAAGTAGTTTATAGAATTATATTTAGTTCCAAAAATCATCTAGATTAACTAAATAAGACATAGGAAATGTCCAAAATACCCCTACTTAAAACCTGAAATCAAACAACAGTATTAGGTCATCTCCGCGATGCGAAGTGGATTGATCATAGTGTAATTATTTAGCGAATTCTAGTTTTGGTCAGTTTTAGGCTAAAGGTGAATTTCAACCATCTTGAAGCATGTCTGTGATGCACCAGTGTTGGGACTCTTCTGGATAACAAAAATTGTAGAATCCACCAAGGCCATCTTTATAATATTTTACCTTATTATATCATATTTCAACCTTAAAACGACCCGAGATATTACATTAAGTGGGTTCAATATTGAATCAACTTTAAAACATGTAATTTGATAACATTCATGCATAATTAGAATAAAAATAATCAATTGAAATCACAATTGTTAGAACACACATGGTAATCATGAACCATAGAAAGACTTGTAGAGGAATTTCATATAAATCATCAAAATCATGAGATTCAAAGTAATTCATGCTTAATTGGGTCAATAAAAAATAAATTGAAACCCAAATCATGCAATTGAAATAGAATTGAACAAGACTCATAATGAGTTCATGAACCCTAGATAGAATTGTAAATTCAGAAGAAAATCATCAACTTCATACAATTAGCATAAATTCATGTTCAAATAGATCAATAATCATATAATAAATTATAATTAAAGATTGAGTAGAAATCGAGAAGATCCATAAAATACCTACTTGAAATTGGTTGAAAGAGTTAAAAACTAAATGGGTTTCATCGTTAAAAGGGACCCATAAATGTAGACCTACATATCTTGGACAAGGATTTAGAAGGAAATTGGTGAATTGCCTTGGAACCTAAAGGAATTGGCTTAGTCTTCAAAGAAGCCTTGTTTGAGAAAGAAGAAAGCCTTGGGAGGATTTTTCTACAGAGAAGATTTTTGTGAATCAAAAATTGGGTGAGAATGAGAGATTTTATAGGGCTTATGGTAGTTAATAGGATAGGATTTAGTCCTAAAACTATACAGGTTCATTAACTAGTAGGTAAGAAAAAGTCCAAAGTACCCCTACTTAAAACTGAAATTGGACCATTGCGGTAGACCAAGTACGTGACGCGGAGATCATTCACCGTAGCTCACTTTTAGTAAAGTCCAGATTTGACCAAATATTGGCTATTGAATTTGAACTACCCTAGAGAAAGTCTATGACGCACTCCTGTCGTGAACTCTTTTTGATAAGCAAATTTTTAAATTTTTTATTTTGTAAAATACTAATTCTAAAAGTCCACCGAGACAGTCTTTATAATATTTTACCTTATTATATCATATTCTAACCTTCAAACACCCAAAATATTACACCTTGCCTTCAATTTATGATAAATATGTTCTCCTCATATTGCAACTACCAGTTCCTTCTTAAACTCTTCCCAGTGTCTCCTACTAATTCAGTGCATAGTCTGAGGTATGCCTGAAATATGTTCATGGTTGCTTGACTACCTTATGATTTCCTTCTATACTTCTAAAATACAATTACATTTTACAAAAAGGTGAAATTGATTTTCCACTTGCCTGTTGATGAGTCCCTATTTTGGACTCATTTTGGGGTTAGCTTGCAAAGAAACATTGCCCTCAGTGTGCTATTTTTTTTAACTTCTAACAAATATGCATGTCCTATTATAGGAAATGGAATTAAAAGTATACAAATGGACAATACTTGGTAAAAGCTTGGAAAGGGAGCAAAAGTGCAAAAAGGCGGAGAGAAAAGCGGTATCTCGGTGATCCACCGAACACTTAGAGAGATCACCTATCACTGTAGCAACCAAGGTTTCGGAGCAAGTAAAGAAGGCAGTCAGATTTGATATCACAAAGCATGTTTGGTGCACCACTAAATTACACAGAAGATCACCTAAGTGGCAGCACTCAAAGCCCTAAAACACAAACAAGAAGGCAATATGATGGATGCTTCGGTGCATCGCCAAATTGGATTGATGGAACGAATACTCATCGCCTAATTTTGCAGAGGAGAAAGCTTTTTTAAGATGCAAAGAAAAGTGGTCAAGTGCATATTCGGCGCATCACCAGAGTGCTCGGCGATGGTCGGTCTTGGCCGCCGAATGGAAATTCATAGCACAAACTTCCACATATTTTCATAGAGTATACAAGCAATTTTAGAAAGGACATTGTACATATTAGTTCATACCATATCATAACAATAAATCTTTTGTCGTAGTACATAGAACATTCCTCTAAGAGTACAAAGGAGAGTTAGGGTTTTGAAGCTTTTGGGGTGAAAAATGAAGAAGATTGGCTGGTAATAATCAACTAATTTCTATTCAATCTTGTTACCCATAACTGTTGTTGCTTTGTTTGGTATCAAATCTGTAATTTCTAGCATGTGTGGCTAAAACTCTTATGTTTGGGGTGTGGTATTGATATGGATTTTTTATTTATCTATTGGGTCATTAATATTTTGACTTATCTGTAATTGATTTGAGTGAATTTATATCCATTCTTATGTTTGATCAATAATTTTAAGGTTGCAAACTTGGGGTTTACTCTAGATCTCTGATTGTTGCTTTAGTCGAAATGAATAGTGTGGAATGGATATAATGGCTGGAAACCTCTTCGGATTTCAGTTAAAGTCCACATCCATGGAATTTAAGGGCCAAGGTATTAGGGATTTTGCTGAGACTTCTTAGGCCAAGCGTGTCCTCAGTGTTCCATGTATCATTTCTTAGTTGATTCATGTGAAACACTTATGTATCATAGTTGATATGGGTTACAAGCAACCTAGCCTATTCACTCAATATCAACTCAATTAGTCAAATATTTAGACCCAGTAGGTAGATTAATTCCCATATTTGGACATCCCCAACATCTTCCCTTATTTGTTATTTAAGTCATTGATTAGAATTTGTTTAGTTCAATCCTTACTTTAAATATTGCAATCACCTATATCCTACAATTACTTAGTCCAACGAGCCACTTATACCTTGAACAACGACTCCCTATGGGATCGAGCCCAACCTCTAAAGTTGGGTTATTATGTTGATGATGGCTCCACCTGCTTCCTTTGAGTAGCCGAGTTGAGCAACATAAGAAATGCTGTCGTTGTCGGGGAATTGGGGTGTTCATATTGGAAGTGCTTGTTGAGCTTTGTTCTTGTAGTTAGAATTTTTTTTACTATTTCTTTGTTGTTTTTGCTGTTGAAAAATAAGTGTTAAAATGAATGATGAATAGAGTGTCAAAGGTGAAATCATAGGAGATATAAATGACCTCTAAAATATTAAATGGGACCAAGTGAGCAGCGTCAGGGCAATCTTGTTGCCTTCAATAGTTGCAAATGATTAATTCAAAATCACTGTTACTATGTTGTAGTTGCTTTGAATTAGGGGATTATTTAAAGAACAATCATATGAAGACCCCCATGAACACCTTTGAAACTTCATTGATGTGTGTTCACCATTTAAGTATTGGGGTGTCACACAAGAGGCTATTAGACTGAGGTTTTTCTCTTTTTCCATAATGGGAGAGGTCGTGAAGTGGTTGGTCGAGCTTCCACATGGATCAATTGTATCATAAGAAGAATTGAAAAAAGAGTTCCTTAAGAGATTCTTTCCACCTTCAAGAACGATCAAGCTAAGAAGGAACATAGAAAATTTTAGAAGATTTGATGATGGGCAATTACATGAGGCTTGGCAACAATATTTTAGAAGCTTTTACTCCAACGTCTAACTCATGGGATTCTTGATCATTACATGAGGCTTGGCAACAATTTTTTAGAAGCTTTTACTCCAACGTCTAACTCATGGGATTCTTGATCATTTCTTGCTGCAATATTTCTATTGAGTGTCATCAACAATAGTATGACGAATCGGCTAGTCCAAGGTGGGCTTATGAAGCAGACATTTGCAGCGGACACAGAGTTACTAGATGAAGTAGCTAAAATAAGCAAGGCATGGTACACTCAAGAGGATTACACTTCATATGAAAAAGGGGAAATATCTAAGAAGCAGTTGGCTAAAGAGAAGGAGCAACATGTGGTGAAAAGGCTGGATAAGGAGCAACATGTGGTGAAAAGGCTTTATAACACAATATGTTACCAAGGTACAACAAATTAATGTTGTGCAAGCAGCAAGCATCTTGCCTTATGAGTGTGAGCCGAGTGGGAATGATCATGAGATAGAAGTGTATTGGGAATCAAGTATTGCGTTCTTGGCTAACCTTTAAGCGGTCACCCAAGAATCAAGGTCAGAACTTTGGTGTTGATTGGACTGATGGTCAAAGAATGAGCAAATCTTTGTAATATCATGATAAGAGATATGAGAGATTCAAATTATCTCAACAATGTGTCAAGATGGACAAATCACAAGTTAATGAGGTGCTTTCTCTAATTTTGAACAAAAAGGAAGCTTCGGACGATATGTTAAGTGAGATGAGGTTGGGATTCTCCCAATTGAGCCAAACAATGTTGTCTCATGCAGCCTCAGTTAAAAGTTTGGAATCTTGTTTATCAACCCTCTCAGCCAAGGTGCACAACCCAATAAGAGGCAATGATCAAATATGCATCGCTATCACCACTGAAAGTAGCAATCCTTATGAATCTAGCACAAGCTTTGATACCCCTTTATTTGGGGAAACTAAGGAGTACGAAAGAAGTGATAAAGAAGAGGTAAATGAAAGCAACAACGTTCTCGTTAAGTTGGAGAGTGTGTGTGATATTAAAGATGGATATAACTTAACTAGAGTTGAAGCAGAAGTGATTGAAAAGGGAGTTACTCCTTAAAAGTTGTACATAGGTGTTGTAACTTCCCCTCAACAGTAAGAGAAAGAAGGTGACAAAGCTAAGTTTCAAAACTTTTTGTCCTTCTTCACTTCTTTGGCAATTAATATCCCATCGATCGGTTGAGGCTCTCAACAAGATGCCAGTATATGCACAATTTTTGAAGAAATTGGTAACTAAAAAGAAAGCCTTAGAGTGTGAAATGATTGAGATTCCACATAGTTGTAGCGCCATTTTAAATAGATAAGTGGCAACAAGAAGAGATGAACCGGGAGCATTCACAATATCGTGCACTATCGGAGCTTGTAATTTTGGGGGAGCCCTATGTGATTTAGGGTCTAGCGTAAATTTGATGCGTCTGATGGTGTTTAAACTGCTTGGTGTGAATAATTTGGCCCCAACAACCATGAAGCTACCTATGGCTGATCGGTTAATCAAAAAGCCGGCCAGAATATTCTATGATGTCTTGGTGAGAATAAATAAGTTCGTATTCCTAGCTGACTTCGTAGTTCTAGATTATGATATAGATATTGATGTGCCTATTATTTTGGGTCAACCATTTCTTACTACAAGAAGGGACTTGGTGGATGTTGAAAATGGGAGTCTTCAATTCAAGGTGAATGGTGAAGAGCTAAGCTTCAATATCGATAAAACTCTACGAAGGCCTAATGACTTCCAAGTAAATACCATTGTTGATGTGGTCAATGAGGCTATGCAAGGCCTTGGGGAGTTAGCTTATTCAGAAAATGACTCAATGGTTGAAATTATGTTAAATTATGTGGAGGAAGATGAGAATGATTGTTATGAAGTGGTGGTTACCATGATAGGGGGTGGAGGTCATTCAAAAAACCCGGCTAAGCTTGATAAAGATTTCAAAAATCGAGAAACATAGCCAGAAAAATCATCTATTGAAGAGCCACAAAAAATCGAGCTAAAGGAGTTACTAAATCACTTGCAATAGGGCTATATGAAAAACAAATTAAGGCTCTTCTTAGAGTGCTCAAGAAACATGTAAAGGTTGTTGGCTGGACAATAGCTAACATCATGGGCATTCCTTCGGGGATTTGCACCCACAAGATCAAATTGGTTGAGGGATGTAAGCCCATTGTTGATCACCGACGCAGGATCAATCCTCCCATGCAGAAGGTAGTAAAAAAGGAGATCATTAAATGGTTGGACGCTGGAGTGATATACCCAATTGCAGACAGCAATTGGGTAAGTCCAGTCCAGTGTGTGCCCATGAAAGGAGGCATGACTGTGGTTCCAAATAAGAAGGGGCGATTAATATCAACATGACCAGTCACTGGGTAGAGAATCTGCATGGACTACCGAAAGCTAAATGCATCAACAGAGAAAGATAATTTCCCACTAACATTCATGGACCAAATGTTAGATAGACTTGTCAAAATGTAAGGACCCGCACTTTGTATGACCTTAATGGAGCTTGGAAATTTTGTTCCGAAAAGTTTTAGACCAAGGTGACACTTCACGAAAGCCTCCACATGTCATGTGAAGGTATACGGACTGTGTAGAGGTTCCTTGAGGTCCCCCTTAGCCTTGTGCTTAGAGTGTTGGCATTTATATGGAGTAAGGTTCACCTCACATAAGCCCCACATTGTTTGGTGGACCATGTGGAGGACCTTGGCCTTGAAAATCCATATTTTGGCCAAGGCACTTCACACATGGACCTCTCACGAACTGTATAGCCTTTCACGGTCCGTGAGGCCTTTCGTATGGGCGTCGGAGTGAAAATTTTCTAATATTGGATCACCGTCTTAGAACTTTGTCATAGAAGAAATTTTCTAAGTAAAGCATCACGGACCTCTCATGAGTTTTGAAGCCTTTTGTATGGGTGTTGGCGTGCAATTTTGTAAGTATGGAATTCCATTGGCTAAGCTTTACACAAGAACCAATACAAGGGTCAACTTTAAATGGTCATATCTCTAATCACAAAAATAACTGGATGGCTTTTGACCTATCAAATTGAAGCTCCTTGAATTAGCTTTCCAACACATTTAGTTTCACTTAATTTCGAGTTCGGATCAAGATATAATACCTGTTTTCTGAAGCCCATCTGTGTAGAGTTTCCTGTGATTATGCCAAGTGTGGCTTCACGGGAGGGTGCACGGTCCATGTCACCTTGTACGAACCATGAGACCTTCTCATAGGACCCTTAGCAACAAATTGTATTCCACTTTATTAATGGTTTTTTTGTAATTATGGCTACTCCTAAGGGGGTTCTGTGACTTCCTATGTTATCCTAAGACATTCAAATGACCTAAACTCTTCTCGTCTCATTCAAATTCATTCTCACACTTACAATTATATTCAACTCTCCTAAGAACTTCTCTCAAAGACTCTAATGGAAAATTAGTTTGGGATTCAAGGAAGGGATCCAATCTTCATCAAATTTTTCTTGTTTCTTCTTGGTGAACTTAGGTATGTGGGATTGATTCTTGGTCCCTTTCAACCAAGAAAATCCAAAACTTTTTTCACTTTATTTTTTATGAAATTTAGCTTACTTTAATTATAGGTTTTGAAAATTATTATTTATTAAATTCAATTGAAGTATGGACTATGCTTTATTGTTGATTTTAAATGGATTTAAGACCTAATATGTTGAATTACATGATTATTATGAAGATTTGGATATGCATTGTCCCTTTAAAGTTTGATTTGAGCATGGGTAATCTAAATTGTGATTTGAATGTGGATTTACTTGAATTTCATATTAAATTGTTTATTTAAGATTGAATCTACATTGCCCTTTGCTATTCACATATCATTCATGGCATATACATTCATAAGCATTGGAATTTATGAAGTTGCTAGTGGGTTAAGCTCACATATGTTTTATGAAAATGATATCGGTAAGTTAGTCTCTCATATTGGTTATGACAAGAATTTGATCACATAAATGTCTATATATATTGGATCTTTGAGCATATTGGGTGCTTTCACCATATTGTTAAGTGAATGAGTTGTTCCTATGCATGAAAAATATGGATTGAATTGTGATTTGGGTTTTTAGCCCAAGTATGAATGGTTTGAAGAATGTCTGGTTTTTAAGCCCAAATGTGCATTGAAATGATTTGAAATGACTTGTGCCTCTTTTGAAAGCATGTATATATAAGTACTCCTCTGGGATGATTACGTAGCACCGAATGGATTGGGGATGTTAGGTCTATCCCCAACGGTCATATCCCTTTTATTAAACTACATACCAACATAGGTATATGGTAACCGTCTATCAAAATGATCGGGTAGTAAGGTATGGTTGCAAATATTGATATGATATGATATGATATGATATAAAATGAAATGGAAATCCTTCTGAAATGACCAGGTCGTAAGGAAGGTGGAAATCACACCAAAATGACCGGGTCGTAAGGTGTGGTATAGATTACCTTTGGAAAGTAATCTTCTCTCACCTATTTGGAGGTCAACATCGGGCAAATTTGTGTAATATCTCACATGAGTTTGAAATGTCGGTTATGGTTACATCCCCTCTTTATATATGAGCGTTATTGCACTTCATGCATCATGGATTTCATTTCATATTGTTCTAGTACATTTCGTTGCTATATATCTCTTTCTATATTATGTGCCCTTGTCATCTAACATTGAATACAGATTAGATAAGTCACATGCATTGCATGCCCACATACTTAGTACATTTAAACGTACTAATGCATACTTTTTCCTACATGATCTAACCATGTAGGGACCAGAGATTTCCTTCATCTACCGATTGACGGCTAGACTGGATCTTGGGATACTTGTTATGGTGAGTCCTATCTTCCAAGGAAAAAACACTCTCCTTTTACCTATGGCGCTTTTGTTTATGTTATTTACTTTGTGGGTGAGCCCGGGACATGTCTTGGCCTCTATCCTATCTTATGACTAGAAGCATTGTTGGACATCTTGTAGACTCTTGTACGAATATATATTATGTGTTGTATTCGGAGATTATGATTATGGCCACCTATTGCATACAGTTATTATGATTGATTATGACTATTATGATATGGATTTATGATATGATTTGGAAGATCCTAAGTCTCGTTTTGCCCCCATAGAGTGAGTCATACTTACCCGCCTCTTAGTATTTTTGTGCTACGTGTTATGTGAATCCGTATTAATTCCAATCCCTATGACATTCTCATAGCATGAGTCCTATTTTCCCATCCCTTAGAACTATGTGTTTACTATCATTAATACGCTTCTGAACTGATGATGTGAATATGGATACTTTGAGGCTTATTTGGGGACTCTCGAGTTCCTATTCACCATGTCACTCTAAGACCCTAGGTCTGGGTTGTGATAGAGATGGTATCAGAGCACTAGGCTTATAAGTGGTCCTCGGAGTCTAACATGCCACATCAAGTAAAGTGTTATTAATAGGTGTGAAGCATGCCACATTCTATAGGTAGGAGGCTACAAGACATTTTAGGAAATGTTTCACTCTTTTATGATCCATATCATGCCATGGAGCGTGTCTTAAGATTTCCTATCTCCATCCCTCCCTACCAAATATGGAGAGTTACTTTGGGGCCGTAGTGCAATCCAAGCAAGAAAGATATTGTAGTTGATCTTATAGATGAGGTCAAACGAGAGTTGGTGAAGGATGTGCATCGTTTGACAAAATTAGGGAATTGGGTTGAGTGAATCGAATGATAGTTTCATTGGTGTTCAGAATGGGGTTGAATCTTCTGTGGTTATTGATGTCAAGACGAAGAAAAACTTGGACCCATCATTGGTTGTGTTAAAGAGGTTAGTTGTTGAAAGAAAGGTAGAGGTTTTCTCCCAAGGGGGAGATGGTGTAGTTTGGTACCAAGATCGATTGTGTATTCCGAATGCTGATGGTCTTAGGGAGATAATTAGGATTGAACCTACACCTCTCCTTATTCTGTACATTCGGATTCCACCAAGAGGTATCAGGATTTGAAGAAAATGTATTGGTGGCATGGTATTAAGATAGACATAGCTAGACTTGTATCCGGACGCTCTAATTTCCAACAAGTGAAGGTGGAACATTAAAGTCCTGGTTGTTTGGCTCAAGGCATTGACATTCCTATTTAGAAATGGGAGGATGTGAATATGGGCTCTGTGATTCAGTTGTCCTATACCCTGAAGCAATTTGACTCCATGTGGGTAATTGTTGAAACAATGACCAAATCGGCTCACTTCATACTGACTAAGACTACTTTAAATGTTGAGGGCTATGTTGAGTTATATAATCGAGAGTTAGTTGGGTTATATGGTATGCCTATGTTTATCACATCATTTGAGGCTTCATATGGAAGAAGGTGTAGATCTCTGATGGGATGGCTAGAGTTGGGAGAGATGGCTTTTATAGGCCTAGATTTAGTGTTGGAGGCTGCGAGTGAAATTGATTATGGAGAGGCTGAAGATGGTTCAAAGTCATCAAAAGTCTTATTTGGATGTTAGAA
Organism: Solanum rostratum; assembly: GCA_029948455.1. NCBI lineage: Eukaryota > Viridiplantae > Streptophyta > Magnoliopsida > Solanales > Solanaceae > Solanum > Solanum rostratum. The sequence goes on from CM057051.1 coordinate 27,483,579, forward strand.
AGAGAGATCTTAAGTTTCTTGTTGGTGATAGGGTGTATGTGAAGATTTCTCCTATGGAGGGTGTTAAACATTTTGGCAAGAAGGGCAAGTTAAGTCTCTGGTATGTACGTCCTTATACGATTGTTGAGCGGATTGGGAATGTGGCCTATAGATTTGATTCGCCTCTGGATTTGAGTTCTATTCACACAGTTTTTCATGTGTTTATGTTGAGTAAATCGATTGGTGATCCTAGTGCAATTGTGCCTTTGGAAGGTGTTAAGGTAGAGAAGAACTTGTCTTATGAGGAAGTCCTAGTTGAGATCTTGGATAGGCAAGTGAAGCGTCTTCGCAACAAGGACGTGGCTTTGGTTAAGGTGCTTTGGAGAAATTAACATGTTGAAAGTTCTACATGAGAAGTGGAATCAAGTATGATGTGATGATACCTCTATCATTTCCAATCTACTCAAGCCTATATTATTAGGTTCTTCCTATTCTCAATGGTCCTAATTCTTTCACTCTTGAGTTTCATGACATGAAATGTATACATGTACACGAAAATGATTAAAGATGTTTTGAATGATTTAAAGATGTTTTGATATGAGTCTTAATGATTTTATGATTTTCAAGTGATGCAGCACGTATTTTATATTATGTTTGGATGTTTCATGTTCTAAGTCAAGCCTTTTAAGCCTTGTTCTAGCACATTTGAGGACGAATGTTTCCAAAGGGGAGATGATGTAAGGACTCAGACTTTGTATGACCTTAATGGAGCTTGGACATTTGAATCTGCAAAGTTTTGGACCAAGGTGACACTTCAGCGAAGCCTCCAGGGCTATGTGAAGTTATACAGACCGTGTAGAGGTGCCTTGAGATGGCCCTTAGCCTTGTGTGTAGAGTGTTGGCATTTATGTGGAGTTTAAGACCAAGGTTCACCTCATATGAACCCCATACAGTCCATGTGAGGCTTCCCAGTACCGTGTGGTAGACCGTGAGGAGGGACTTGGCCTTGAAAATCCATATTTTAGCCAATGCACTTCACACATAGACCTCTCACAAACCATATAGCCTCTCATGGTCCGTGAAGCCTTCCGTATGGACGTCAAAGTGAAAAATTTCTAAGTATTGGATCACCATCTCAGAACTTTGTCAATGAAGAAATTTAATAAGTAAAGCTTCACGGGAGTCCACACAGTTTGTGAAACCTCTCACGGGCCGTGAGCCCTTCGTATGGCTGTTGGTGTGCAATTCTCTAAGGATGGAATCCATTGGCTAAGCTTTACACAAATCCAATAGAAGGGTCAACTTTAAATGGTCATATCTCTTAGCACAAAAGGAACTGGGTGGCATTTGACCTATCAAATTGAAGCTCTTTGAATTATCTTTCAACCGCATCCAATTTCATCTAATTCAGAGTTTGGAATTAGAAGTTATGCCCATTTTTGTAAAGCTCGGTTGTGTAAAGTTTCCTTTGATTTGGCTAAGTATGGCTTTACAGGAGGGTTCATGGTCCATGTGACCTTGTACGGACCGTGAGACCTTCTCACGGGACCTTTGGCAATAAATTTTATTCCACTTCATTAATGGTTTTTTTTGTCATTATGGCTACTTCTAAGGGGATTTTGTGACTCCCTATGCTATCCTAAGACATTCAAATGACCTAAACTCTTCTCCTCTCATTCAAATTCATTCTCACACTTATAATTATATTCAACTCTCTTAAGAACTCATCTCAAAGACTCTAGTGGAGAATTAGATTGGGATTCAAGGAAGGGCTCCAATCTTTGTCAAATTCTTCTTGTTTCTTCTTGGTGAACTTAGGCATAAGGATTGATTCTTGGTCTCTTTCAACCAAAAAGACCCAAAACTTTTTTTACTTGATTTTTTATGAAATTTAGCTTACTTTAATTATTGATTTTGAAGATTCTTATTTATTAAATTCAAAATTGAAGTATGGGCTATGCTTTATTGTTGATCTTAAATTGATTTAATCCCTAATATGTTGAATTACATTATTATTATGAAGATTTGAATATGCACTGTCCTTTTAAAGTTTGATTTCAGCATGGGTAATCTAAATTGTGATTTGAATCTGGATTTACTTACGGATTTACTTGAATTTCATATTGAATTATTCATTTAAGATTGAATCTACATTGCCCATTGCTATTCACATATCATTATGGCATATCCATTCATGAGCATTGGAATTTATGTAGTTACCGGTGGATTAAGCTCACATATGTTTTATGAAAATGATTTTAGTGAGTTAAGCTCGCATATTTATACTACATTAGAAGAAAGAGTAAGTGAGTGGTATCAACATGGTTGCTTAGGGGTAAAAACTTTAATAATTAAGGATACTTTTGTCATTTACTCTGTTTCACTGCCTCTATTTAGTTCCACGTGGCTGTGTAGCCTTATACGTGGCTTCCATGTCCTTCTCCATATGCTACTTCTACAATGCATATTTCCCTTCATCTATAATTTTCTATATTCCTTTTCCAAACCACTTCTCATCTTCAGCTTTCTCAAGAGTGTGGTTGTAACATTAAGTTATTATTTTTTCCTTACTTATTCTTCTCCTAGTCTATTATCTTCTCTTTAGATTTTGTTTGTGCATATAAACATGGCAGTAAACAAAGGGGGGAAACAAGATGAGAGTTCTTATTTATGTATCTACCGAATCAAATTTTTGGGTCTATGAATTTTTTAAACAAGAATCGGTGAAAATAAAATTTAGAAATGTTTCCATTTTTGTCACTGGAAAAACCACTCCATTGTCATGTTATCAAGTTGGGTGTGAATCTAAGCTTTTATTCAAACTGCTTTGATAACTATGTATGCAGATGTAGTTTAACTGAATTTGCACAGAAAGTGTTTTATGAAATGCCTCAAAGAAATCTTACTGTTTGTTACAATGCTTTGATTTCTGGGTATGTTTAAAATTGTAATTTCTTAAATAAAGTTTTGTTATTTCGTGAAATAAGGTTGAGAAAGTGCCCTTTAATGCGGTTACTATTTTGGAATTGGTTCCAAGTTGTATTGTAGTTCAAGTATTCAGTTTGACCTAATATGGAACAGTGATTTTTGTGTACTGTAATCAGTTGGAGTATCAGTTAGCAGAGCAATGGAGCTGATTGGTGAGTATTTCTTTCATCCAATAAGGTAAGTGCTAGATTTTTCCTTTGAATATATGTAATGTTGAATTAAAGGAAATTATGTTTCTAGTGAGTGTTGTGTCAACGTATTTATGAATTACTATTAGATGATTTGGATTATGAACAAAAACACAAAACTATGTGCATCAATAACAACATACTCAATAAAATCCCACCGGGATCTGGGAGGGTAAAGTGTGCGGAAACCTTAGATCTACCTCATGGAGGTAGAGAGATTTTTTTAGAGGACCTTTGATAGAGACACACAACTATGTGCACAAAGAGAAAAAGAAGGAATTAAATTAGATTTTGGACCCTATCTATGCTTTGATTCGAGTATTTAATTTGGTCGTTGATGGAACAGTGAACGAGCCTTTACTTTAATCAATTTTTGGAGTATCAATTAGTAGAGGAGCTCATTGTTGAGTATTCTGGTAGTCACAGCTAGATCTCAGCAAATGAGGTAAATGTTATACTTTTGCTTAGGATAGGAATTGTTGTTTTTGGCATCAGCATAGGCAAATTATTTTTAGATGGTTTAGTTAACTTGAAAAAGTCCAAACACCCAGATGAAAAATAAGTTTCAAACTAACCGAAAATATTTTGAAGGGGAAGTGAATACTATCATATGATCAAGTAAAATTGCATTTTGTTAGTTCCCTTCCATTGAAGGAAGGATTACCTAAAAGAAACAGAATCCATTATCGGCCTTATCACAATTATGTATAGATGATGACAAAAGTCATTTGTTCTTCTTCTACTGTCTTTGTTATACATAGCCGAACATCATCTTAGTGCTGATATTATTTTACTGAAAATTTACTTTTCAAATTTTCAAAATATATTCAACTATTTGTTGAAAGGCATATGAAGGTTTGTCAAATGTAGAAACTGCAACTTTTTGGACCATAAAGTGTACTATGAGTTGCACAGAGGGCTAAAAAGGCAAAGGTGTTCCCTTGAGGAAAAGCTCTCTTACAGTAAAATCTTTTATCATGCCAACATAACAAATCGACATAAACCATTGTTGTGGATAGAATGGTGGACTCATGGAATGGATATGATGTCTCAGGAAGACATCTATTTTGGCTTCAAAGAAATTTAAAATGCTAAAAAGGGAAATACGGGTGTGGAATAAGGGGGTTTCGAAGATGGTAAAAGTGAATATGTGTGAGTGTTTATGAATGAGTTGAGGAGATGGAGAAACAGAACGCGAACTTAGATATTGCTTGTATACTTCCATAGGTAGAAACATAAAGCTACAATATCCACGAAAAGTACAGAAAAGACAAAAAACCTATATTCGAAGATTCTAAATTATTAATTTCATTTCTACTGCTCAAGCACCGGGTAAAATAGATGAGAGATTCAAGTAACCTTGAAATACTTTCTAAAATAAAAATGTGAATTATATAATCACTTGTATAAATGATTTTAAAAAATGAAGTAGACAGACGAGAAGAGAAACTGGCAGAGATGGTAGACAGACGGGATAAGCATCTCGTAGTGATGACAGATAGACGTGAAGAGCAGCCGATAGGGTTAGTGGATCGACGAGGGAAAAAGGAACGAAAACCAATGGATATCCCAGAGACGACCCTCACTTCTTCAAAATTATCTTGTCTCCCCATGCCTCTAAATTAGTAAGTTCTTCGAGTGTGTTTATGATGAGACATTTTCATCTTATATCATTCTTTTCTGTTTCTACTTGTATGACTTGTGAAAAAAATAAAGAAACCACAATAAAATTACCAAGCTGCCCTTAAAATGCCATAGAAGACATGTGATAAAATATACAGACCAATCAAACTCTAAAAAGAAAGTGCTGCAAAAAGTTGATTTATCAAAGAAGGTTCAAAGTACTATGAATTTACAAGAATTATTTTATGAAATATAGAAGAATAAAAAGATAAAAGTAGTTGAAGGTAAAATAGATGTATTCAAAATTGATGATATAGTTAAAACAAAAAGCATTTATAGATGTGAGAGCCGACATTTTATGGCTTCTGTGCTATTCATTTTGTGGTAGTTCTTTCTCTTCTTTAAGCTTGTGAAGATTTTTAAGTTTTTAAATCCCCTTTCTGGTTTGTAAAAAATTGTTTCTTGTCATAAATAGCAACATTGTTTCAAGGACAATGTTGAATTGAGAAAGGTGGTGGAGATTGTGCACATTCGTCTATTGCAAATTGTTTGTTGATAATGTACGTACGTTGTGCATCTATGGACGTAGCGAGGAAGTCTTTTGATCACTGATACGTGCAAAATAGGTTGGCCGTAGAAGTTCCGGAGCTTTATCATGAGATGAAATTGTTGCAGATGAATCAACATTACAGTAAATCATTATATACAAGTTGAGCTACTTAGGAAGTTTACCAAACTCAGATTTTTTCATGTGTTATTATGATTAAGTGTTCTTCTATGTATTCAGCCTCCTTAACTTGGATAGAATCGATCTTTTCTTTTCTTGGATCATCTTGTTATCGATCATTTACATTTTTTCGATATCGATATCTGATCATTAATTATTTGAAAGGTGGTCACTTAAAGGTATAATATGTGATTTTAATTTCATAATTGTGTGTTGCAGTAGCACTAAGTCTTAGGGCAATAAAAGAAAGTAGTCTAGATAGTTTTAAGTTAATCAAGTATAGGTTTGCTACCACAAGAAGTAATTAATTTATGACAAAGCTTTGCTAATAAGACAAAGCTACAATCAGTATAGTGTAGATCATGTACAGCTTGCTACAATAAGAAGCAATGTATAGGGATGATACTGATGTTGTGAATTTGTTACTAGTAAGTAATAATTGTATTTTGCAGTAACTTATAAAGAAATAGCCAAATAGTGTCCAGTTATATGTAAAAGCTTTTGATTATAATTTTTTTCAATTCGTTATTAGTAATTATCTATCTAGTTTGTTATGACAAGAATGTGATCACATAAATGTCTATTGATATTGGCTCTTTGAGCATATTAGATGCTTGCATCATATTGTTAAGTTAATGAGTCATTCCTATGCATGAAAAGCATGGATTGAATTGTGATTTGGCTTTTTAGCCTAAGCATAAATGATTATGAAGAATGTTTGGCTTTTAAGCCCAAATGTGCATTAAAATGATTTGAAATGACTTGTGCCTCTTTTGAAAGCATGTATGTATATAAGTATTCTTGTGGGATGACGTCTTAGCACCGAATGGATTAGGGGCATCAGGGCTATCCCCAAAGGTCATCTCCCTTTCCTAGAACTATGTGCTAGCATAGGTATATGGTAACCCTCTACCAAAATGACTGGTTCATAAGGTATGGTTGCAAATATTAATATAATTTAATATGAAATGAAATGGAAATCCTTTTGAAATTATCAGGTTGTAAGGAAGGTGGCCATCACACCAAAATGACCAGGTCATAAGGTGTGGTGTAGATTACCTTTGGCAAGTAATCTTCTCTCACCTAATGGATGGTCTACATCGGGAAAATTCACGTAATAGCTCGCATGAGTTTGAAATGTCGATTTTGGTTACATCCCCTCTTTATATATGAGCATTATTGCACTTCATGCATCATGGATTTTATGGCGTATTATTATAGTACATTTCCTTGCTATATATCTCTTTCTATATTATGTGCCTGTCATCTAACATTGAATGCAGGTTTGATAAGTCATATGCATTGCATGTCCGCATACTTAGTGCATTCAAATGTACTAACGTATACTTTTGCCTACATGATCTAACCATATAGCGATAAGAGATTACCTTCATCCACCATGTGACGGCTAGATCGGATCTTGGGATACTTGTTGTGGTGAGTCCTACCTTCCAAGGACAAATTACTCTCTTTCTCCCTATGGTGCTTTTGTATATGTTATTTACTTTGAGCGTGAGCCTGGGACATGTCTTGGACCCCGTCCTATCTTATGACTAGAGGCATTCTTGGACATCTCATAGACTCTTGTAGGGATATATGCTATGTGCTACATTTGGAGATTATTATTATGGTCATCTATTGGATATGGTTATTATGGATTGATTATGAGTTTTATGATATGAATTTATGTTATGATGTGGAAGATACTAAGTCTCGTTTTGCCCCCATAGAGTGAGTCATACTTAACCGCCCCTTAGTTTTTATGTGCTATGTCTTATGTGAATCCATGTTAACCCCTATCCCTATGACATCCCCATAGCGTGAGTCCTACTTTCCTGTTCCTTAGAACTATGTGTTTACTATCTTTAATATGCTTCAAAACCAATTATGTGAATATGGATACTTTGATGCTTGTTTGGGGACTCTCAGGTTCCCATTCGCCATGTTACTCCTAGACCCTAGGTCTGGGTCATGACACATAAAGGGGTGGTACTGCTTACTCGATGGAATGGATATTCCGGGTATAATCAAATATCTATCATACCCGAAGATCAAGATAAGACCAACTTTACTTGCCCTTATGGTATATTCACTTTCAAGAGAATGTTGTTTGGGTTATGCAATGCCCCTGCCACATTTCAAAAACGTAGTCCAATTTTTGCTGACATGGTTGAAGATTTAGTGGAGTTGCTTATGGACGATTTCTCAGTAGTGGGTGATACTTTTGACTAGTTTTTAAGCCATTTAGAGAAGGCACTGCAGAGATGTGTTGAAAAAAACTTGGTGCTCAACTGGGGAAAATGTCACTTCATGGTCAAAGAGGAAATTGTGTTAGGCCATAAGATTTTGGGGAAGGGACTACAAGTTGATCAACCCAAAGTTAAAGTAATTTCAAAGCTCCCTCCCCCGATTTCAGTCAAGGGAGTGTGAAGTTTCTTGGGGAATGCTGGATTTTGCAGAAGGTTTATAAAAGACTTTGCGAAAATCATTATTCCTATGTGCAAGCTATTGGAAAAAGATTCACAATTTATTTTTGACAATACATTCTTGCAATCATTTGAAACTCTCAAACAGAAATTGATCAAAGTTCCAATGATAATTTCTCTGTATTGGTCTAAACCATTTGAGGTGATGTTTGATGCAAGTGGTGTGGCCCTTGGGGTAGTGCTAGGTCTACGAGTTGGGAAACTCTTCCGCCCAATTTATTATGCTAGAAAGATGTTGAATACAGCCCAGAAAAATTATACAGTGACAGAGCAGGATTTGTTAGTTGTAGTGTACACATTTGAAAATTTTCGAGCGTATCCCCTTGGTACAAGAGTTGTTATCCACACTGATCATGTTGAACTCACTATCTTATGACCGAAGAAGGGTGCTAAACCAAGGCTTATGCGGTGGGTATTCTTACTGCAGGAATTTGATTTTCAGGTGAGGGATAGAAAGGGCAACGAATCACCAATCTCTCAAGTTGAAGAGGAAGAAATTTTGATAATTTTTCTTGATGAAGCAGTGATGAAATTAGTTGTGGTGGCTACGCCTTGGTATGCTGATTTTGCAAATTTTTTGGTTAGTGAAATCATACCAGATTTTGCAAACCCTCATCAGAAGTAGAAAGTTCTTGCATGATATGAAGAAATGCTATTGGGATGAGCCTTATCTCTTTAAAGTGTGCCCGGATAACAAGATCCAAAGATGTGTTTTCGAGTCAGCAATGCAGGCTATTTTAGAGAAATATCATTTATCAGCAATCCGAGGTCATCATGGAGTAATTCGAACTATATCTAAGGTATTGGAAAGTGGCTATTATTGGCCAACCTTGCATAAAGATGCTTAAGAATTCACCAAGGAATGCCCAAAGTTCTAAACCAAGGAAATATCTCAAGAACGCATGAATTTCCATTGACCCCAAATTTAGAGTTAGAAGTATTTAATATGTGGGGGTGGATTTTATGGGGACATTCACAAAATCTTTTGGTAACAAATATATCATCCTGGTTGTCGATTATGTATCAAAGTGGGCTGAAGCTAGCATTACCAACAAGTGATGGCAAGGGAGCAGTGCAGCTCTTAAAGAGAAATATTCTCACTCGCTTTGGTACTCCTAAGGCCATCATTATAGACGGGGGATCTCATTTTTGCAACAGAATCTTCGGAGCATTGTTGAGTAAGTATGGGGTGAAGCACAGGGAAATGACCCTATATCATCCATAAGAAAATGGGCAGGTAGAAGTGTTAAATAGAGAGATCAAGATGATTCTTGCAAAAATAGTGAATGGGAATAGGAGCGATTAGGCAACCCAGCTTGACGATGCCTTATGGGCCTACCGTACAACTTATAAAGCTCCTATTGGAATGTCCCCCTATCAACTTATGTTCGGAAAAGCATGTCACTTGCCTGTTGAGTTAGAGCATCAAGCTTCATGGGCTCTCAAGAAAGTGAACTTTAAAGCTAATAAAGCTCTAGAAGCTAGACTAACCTAACTCAATTTGCTAGATGAATTCAGGTTGAGAGCTTATGAAAGCTCAGCCCTATACAAGGAGAGGATGAAAAAATGGCATGATTAGAAAATCTTGAAGAGGGAGTTTGTCGAAGGGGATCACGTGATGCTATACAACTCTAGAATGTATTTGTTTCTTGGAAAACTCAGATCAAGATGGACAGGCCCTTTTAAGGTAATAGAAGTACTTGCCAATGGAGTGGTAGAAGTTGACAATCACAAGAGTGAGAGATTCAAGACAAATGGACAGAGGATCAGGAAATATTATGGCAAACCACTAGATGTTCGGGTGGTTCATCCCATGAACATTAGTGATGCTTAATTGTACTAGACATCGTCATGCCACAAAGTTAACTCAGTCGCTTCTTGAAAAGCAACCCAAGGGAATAGTTAAATTAAAATAATATAAGTTGATGGTTGTAGGTTTGTGTTGGGAGAGGAAACATGGGAATAAAGGTGACTTTACGTAAATAAAGGGCGTACTATCGAATGACATCAGCAACTTCAACCTAGACTACCTGTTAGGTTGAAAACCTAGCACTGGAGTTGCTGCTGATTTTGGCAATCTAAGGACTAAGATAGTGTATCACCGAGTAAAAAGGGCGACGGCCAGTTAGCCCGCCTTTTGACTCCTTATCAAGCTCTTTGGGTGTTGTTAAATTTGGCGATCTCCTAGAAAAATTTAGTGTGTCGTTGCATTGGAAAGGAGATCCCGAAATTGACCGCACTTTGTTACCTTTGAAGAGCCCAAGAGTGCTGCAATATTTGGCGAACTCGATGAAAAATCGGCGTATCACCGAATGAAAAAAGCGACGATACTTTTGACTGCTCTTTGAAATGAAGTTATGGAGTAAGTCACTGCAGAATTCAATGAAGGCATTGCTAACTTGGTGTATGCCAAAAACACTTGGTGACACTTGGTTATCCTACTTTTTAGTGTGTAGGCTCAGCTTCAATAGGAGGTAAAAAGGCGATCTCATGTGCAAACGACGGATCGCCGAATACTCCCTGCAGTAATGAACAGTGACATGAAAGATGAAGAGTCTCATCCTCTTTTTCTTAAATGGCCATTAACGGTTTATTCACTATTCATCTTACCCACTCTCCATCTTCCCACACTCACTCTCTACACTCACCACTTCTACTAGTTTTTATTTTATTTTATTTTATTTACTAAGATCAATATGCCGACCTTCGCCATCATCTTGTGCATCGCCATTGTTGGCATGTAGAGATTCAGGTACACTATTTTGTTCTTACTAAACTTGGTGTTGTTGTGAAAATGATCCTGGCAGATTGAAAAGCTATGCCATTCGAGTTGTGATTTAGGCAAAATTGATGTTTTTAACTTGTTTTAGTGGGTCCTGATTTTGTGAATCTTTTGGATGAAGTCTAGATAGCCTTAGTAGGGGGTTGAGTGATTTAAACTTGCGCTATGATAGATTGGTGACGGCATTCTTAAGGTCGAGTCGTCGTTTCAGCAGTATCAAGCCTAGAAATGACTATTTGATTGGGTGTTGGGCTATGTGATGTATCACCTTGTTTGCTTGAGGGAGCTGAGATTTTGGTTGCCACTTTGAGTTTGAAGTGGTCAATTTGAAGTCGAAGACTACTAGGCGGTACGTCAATTACACCTATACATCCACCTTAAGCAAACCTTGTTAAAGCTTGTCTCTGTGATATTTAAGGATGGGAATTTAACCGCCGATACAAATCGGTGATTCGTCGACCTCTCTAAGGAATCGCCCAATTTTCCAGCTGCTCCCTCATTGATCTTTGCTATTTTTGGTGAATGGCATTTCGATCGCCTATCCAACTTGGTGATTCATCGAGTTATATACGCGAGCTAAATGACATCAAATAACCTAATATCATTGTTGAGGATTTTTACTTGTTATCTTTCCTTATGAATTTACTAGTGTGGTTTGATAGGTGAATTGCAACTGAAATCTCTAATAAGGAAGGGTGTGATGCGATTTGGGAACAAAATGGGTATATTATGCCCACAAATCCTTGCACCTTTGGGGCCCCTTGAATGTAAAAAGGAAATATCCATGCTCAAAATATCACCAAAGAATGTAACCTCCAGGGCTAACTCAAGGCAAAACATCAGTCTTGACCAAGCTATGATGATTAAGTGTAATGTTTTCAAAAACAAGTGTGAGGCTATGGAGGGCCCTCCCACAGCAGCAGTTGCAGCTGAGAAGGCTAAAAAGAAGACTTTGGTCAACCAATCTGAGGCTAGGTGGGGAAAGAACAAAGCAAGCAGGGAGAGGAAGTTCGCTAGCATGCAAAATACCACCCCTGCAGCAATCCCTGCAGATTCAGGGTAACCCGGCATAGTTGAGCTCCCTACAGTCCCAACCTTAGAGCATCATGACATACATCAGGGGGTTCTTTAACTCACTCATCCATGTTTTATTTTTTATTTTGGTTGGCCTACATTGAGGACAATGTTTGTTTTGTTGGGGGGTGAGTTGAGTTATGTTTCAATTTAATTCATGTTGCCTATAGAGTTGGGAGTTGGTAGTTCTAATGGTTGAGGTGTAATTAATTGTAAATAAATTTTTATTTGGGTTGTAATAGAGTAGTGTTTACTTTTGCTATTTTTACTTTTCTTTTTTCTATGTTGAATGGATGAATGACTGCAAATGATGTCCTTGAATTTTGGCAAACCCCATGCAAATATGACAAGTCGTACGAATGTTAATATCATGTCTCTAGTCCTTAGCAATTCAGGCATCGATGTTCCATATCTTTGATTCAAATGGTGCCATTGACGAAGATCATGTACTAACTAATTAGTCTGTTCTTGATAAATCAATCCATGAATGGATTTGAGGAATTTTGAGTTGACTATGTGAGCAGTTGAGCTTGGATATGTGATGATCGAAAAATTGCAACTGTGTTGCCATTGTTGAAATTTGAAGCCATTTTGCCAATGTGGGAGTAGTTATTTTGTTGAAATACTTATTTTGCAACACCTAGAACTTGCCCGGTTTGTTTTGAGGAGTAACTTGGTTAATTTTGGATTAGAAGAGGACCTTAATGTCACAGACTTAGAACTCTCGCTAAGACTCCCGTGCGGGCACTAGTTGATTTGCTCATGGCTCTTTCACGATCTTGCAAATACTAGTAAGCCTTTCAACTAAGATTTCTTGAGGAACGCTAGAAAGAAGACTATAAGAGAGAGAGCTTATAGAAAGAAGGCTTGTATTACTTTGGAAGAATTCTTTACAACTTACTTGCTGGATTTCTGGATGGTTTGCAAATGAAAATGGCCCTCTCTATTTATAGTACTCCTAAGGGGCCTGAGTGCAAATAATATTTACATCATAAGTCCTCCTATATTTACAAATTAGTCCCTTCCCTAGAATATTCCATACTATTCTATACAATTCTAGAGAAGACTACACACTACCGGAATAATCTACATGGATCTAGAGTCTTCCATACACTACCCGAAGGCTCCAGATTTTTCTCCTTCGTGCAAAAATAGTGGTGGGTCCTGACACTCTCCCCCACCTGATGAGGCGATGTCCCCGGCGCAATGCTACTATTGGGACTCCCAGTCTCTACCTTTGGACTACTGCAAATCTACATGTGGTCCCTCTGTGGTCTTTTCTAGAGTTTGCCCTTCTAGCACCTGAGGAGCACTGCCATCGTTGGTTATCCCTGTTCCCGTTTGGCTTCCTTCGACGGCTTCTTCTCCGACGACTTTTTATTTTAGCGAGCATGGAACACGACAATGGCGCCCTTCCTTAATCTCTTCCATGAGTTGCAAGGCTGATAGTTAAACTAGTCTCTCTGACTTAGGCATCTTGAATAAGGGTACCATGCAGGAACCTCCTTGCTCCATGACCACGAGTTGTTGGAGGTATGGGTCGATCACTACATGGAAATTTTGGAAGTACTCCTGCCCGAGAATGATATTAAAGAGATCTACCGGGGTAACATGGAAGTTGGTCTTGCCATGCCACTTGCCCACCTCTATTTCGACTCCCGGAGCAACTCTATACACAGGAGTCACTGGCGCATCGACCGTCTTGAGTTGTGCACTACTTGGGTTATATTTCATCCCCAACATGGTTACCACAGACTTGGTCATGATGTTGGCCTCCGGGCCTATCTCGACCATGGCACGAGTGGGTCATCCATTGATTATGATGTCCACGTATTGTGCACTATACTCTTTTGGCTTCTTTGTGTCACGTCCTATGTCCCATTAAGGCGGACCGGCACCCATTGCTGACAAGGCTCAGGAGAACCAACATATAACTATGCACCTGCTATGAACATTTAAGAGGTTTCCATATTCAACATGTTGTTAAAAGGAAGTAAATTGTATTAACAAGCCAAAAGTAAATGCATAAGACTAGGCCGTTGGAGCAACGATGTCTACAGTATGCTATTTGACCATACTTTAATTTACATAGTCTACAAAGCCTCTAGGTAAGGAACAATATCCATATGGGTCGGGACAGGCCCCGCCTCATGACCAACTATACAATGCAAAATATAAATTCTAGACACACAAGCCCCGAAGCAACCTAGAGCTCAGTAACAACAGCTGGAAGTCCTGTACTTTTACTGGGGAGATCTAGTAACTCCGGTACCTGCAGCATGAAATGCAAGTCCCCCGTAAGGGACGTCAGTACGAGATAATGTACTGAATATGTAAGGCAAGATATACTGTATATGAAATAAGAACTCAAATGAAATCACACACTGGTGTGTAAGGATGAAAACACCACCTTTAGTCATATTGTGGAATCATGTACTTTATATCTTTTTATTACTGTATCTTTCTTTACTGTATAATCTGTGCACAATATATCATGTAAATGACAAGCTGATCAGTGGTAAATCAATAACGGGTTTGGCCCATGCTAGGCTTTCCTTTCACCCCTGGGATAACCCCCGTAATATGGGATCGACCCATGCTAGGTGATTCTTCCACCCCTGGGATACCACCCATTCATAAACAACTATGAGTTATCTTTTATTTACTTTTGAGATGGTTCTTTTGGTGGTCATAACCTTTAGAACTGTAGGAATATAAACATGCAGCATATAAACAACCATACAAGATAATACCACAATGAAAAGAGAGATACACAACTAATGAACTGTATAGGAGAGTAAACAACACATGGACTTTGTTTGGTAAAAAGGAATTCATGTATCTTTGGTATTCAAGTACATATGCAGGTTTGACAATGGCTATGTATGGGAACATGTGAACATGGTAAAGAGTGGAGACACGGTTAGCAGCCATGTCGGAGTTTGTACGTGCCTTTATGTGCTAAGGAAGATTCTAGATTTCATGCCAAGTAATAGGAAGTCAAGTAACCTTACATACCTGGCTGTACTATGTCGTTATTACCTCGGAGTAGTATCCTTTTCCTCCAAACACTTATCTACAGTATAGTAGGTGATAAAACGAGTGTTAGCAGCTAATAAACACATCTTGGTAGTCCAATTTCACCCAAAAATAGTATCCGGGCAGCAAGCTCGAAATTAGCAACCAAAAAGTATTCTTTCAACATTTCCGCTCCTAATCATATTTTCTAATACACATTCTCATATACATGTCATATCCAGCTTGTTTTAGTCCCACAATAGTGTTACAACAGTTCATAAAGTACAACATACAACAACTCTACACAACACGCAAGTAGGCAACGCAACATTGCGTCCTTTCGCTACATCTCGACGTCACCCATTCCAAATCCGCTTCAACCTCAACCAAACTGTCCTCAACATATTTATAGACAATTACAGTCCTAAAACAGTCCAAAAACAGTCCCCAAGTAGATGGAAAACATGAGACAACAATTCCTAATATTCAGTCCACGAATTCTTACTAAAAGCGGAATTAAGATATCATTTAAGAACTCATTTTTGCGGAAGATAAAAGTGGTCCAGGAGCCTTCTTACATCATTACAGACCCAAGACTTGTTAAAAACAAACATATTACTTCATAATCCAGCCAACCAATAAGATAAAAGTCTCTTAATGAACAAGAAAAGTGGACAACAATTTTTGGAACACATGCTGTCCCAAATTCCTACACAAGTACAACCAGCATACTCTTCATGTTTTTCATGGAACAATTACACAAAACCATAGGTATTTTTACTTACCTTAGCCCTCAAGGATTAGGTTCTCTTCAAGAACCCTAGGGTGTGCCTTGGCTGCTTTAGAAAATGAAGAGAGAGCAAGAAGAAACTTGAAGAGAAATCAGATTTTTGGCTTGAAAAGAAATGACTAAAAGTTGCTGGATTTTGCTCCCTTTATAAGGCCACTTTTGGCCGACTTTCTTTTGGATTTCCAGCCTTAATTTATTAAGGTTATGATTCAGCAACTTGGCCTTTTCACTTGGGCCTTATTGGGCTTCAATTGGATGGGCTTTGTTGCAAATATTTCTCCCTTAAGCCCACTTAGTTTGGGCCCTTGTTGTGAATTGGGTTATGATTGTAATTTGGACCTTTTCCTATTCATCTTGGGCTGAAAATGTTGTCCATTTATGATGATAAACCTTGCGCCCAAATGACATCCTTAACTCAGAGTTTATTCGTTGTCGGACTGAAGCAAATTCGTTGTTGGGCCTCGTCTCCGTCTACTGAGCCTATAAGCTAAGCACATAGGTGATTCACCTGCTAGCTTCCTAAGTCTCACAAGAACCTCACTTCTTTTACTTCATTTAAGGTCACAATCTCTTTAACATGACTTAAAAATTATATATGCTCGGTCATCTTAAGCGTTAGACGTACATATAGCCCTTTAATCTAAAATTCATGCACTTTTAAAAATGTGTGCGGATTTGAGCCTGCCATATCATGTTTCATCTGAGTTGGACTAGTACATGTAAGATGTGGGGTGTTACATCCTCCCCCCCCTTAGGAACATTCGTCCCCGAATGTAAGCATAATTGAATAGGTTAAACAAGTTCGGACTTTCGTGTAAACAGACTTTTGAAAACATAATAAGATTCATATTCATGTACCTACTAATCCCTCAACTTTGTATCTTGGGCTTCCTCTTTAGCTTCAAATAAATAAGGGTATTTAGACCTCATTGCTTCCTCAGCCTCCCACGTTATCTCTTCTACCTGCTAGTTCCTCCAAAGCACTTTTACTGAAGGTATTTCCTTATTCCTTAGCTTTCTAACTTGACGATCTAGGATAGCAATAGGTACCTCTTCATAGGTGAGATCTTCCATAACCTGCATATCTTCAATAGGAGTGATACGAGATGGGTCATGCATTTCCGAAGCATTGAGACATGAAAAACTGGATGAACCATTGAAAGCTTATGGGGTAGCTCTAATTCATATGCAACCTGCCCAAACCTTTTAATAATCTTATATGGCCCTATATAACGGGGGCTTAGTTTCCCTTTCTTACCAAATCTCATAACACCTTTCATTGGGGATACCTTTAAGAACACCCAATCTCCTACTGAGAATTCCAGTCCTCTTCTTCTAGCATCCGCATATGATTTGTGACAACTTTGGGCTGTTTCTAGCCGTTGTCGTATAACTTTGACTTTTTCCATGGCTTATTGGACTAGATCCAGACCAAGCAAGGTGGCTTCACCCACTTCAAACCAACCTATTGGTGATCTACATTTCCTTCCATACAAAGCTTCATACGGTGCCATCTTGATGCTTGAATGGTAGCTATTATTATAGGCAAATTCAATAAGTGGCAAATGGTCCATCCAACTACCTTTGAAGTCCAATGCACAAGCCCGCAACATATCTTCAAGTGTTCGAATGGTGCGTTCTGCTTGACCATCTGTCTGCGGGTGGAAAGTTGTGCTTAAATTCACTTGTGTCCCTAAGCTCCTTTGGAAGGATTTCCAAAACTTTGCGGTGAATTGAGCTCCTCGATCAGATATAATGGAGATTGGGACCCCATGTAGCCTAACTATCTCCTTGAGGTATAGCTTTGCATACTCTTCAGCCGTATAATCACTCATAACTGGCAAGAAGTGTGCTGACTTTGTAAGTCTATCAACTATCACCCATATGGAGTCAAACTTCTGAAATGAGCGAGGCAACCCAGTAACAAAATCCATATTAATCATATTCCACTTCCACATTGGAAGCTTTATACATTGCATATAACCTCCCAGCTTTTGGTGCTCTACCTTAACTTGTTGGCAATTCGGACACTGAGCCACCAATTCTGCAAGGTCCTTTTTCATACCTTCCCACCAAAACATTCCCTTCAGGTCATGATACATCTTAGTTGATCCTGGATGGATAGAATATCTTGAATGATGGGCTTCTTCCATTATTCTCCTTCTTAGTCCATTTATATTAGGAACGCACAATCTATTTTGGCAAAAAAGCACTCCATTTTTAGTAATTTCAAAGCCCTTCATTGTGCCTTGACTCACCTTCTCCTTAAGTCATCGTAGAACAGGATCCTTGAATTGTTTTTCCCTTACCTCTGTTACCAATGAAGACTCTACAGCATTATGCACAACAACCCCTTCTTTTGGAGTTTCAATGAGGCGAACTCCCAAATTGGGTAGTTGACGTAGATCCTTAGCCACTCCTTGACGTACAACAGACTGCTCACTAATATTCATAATTGCCTTACGACTCAGAGCATCAACTACCACATTTGCTTTCCCCGGATGGTATAATATATCAACGTTGTAATCCTTTATTAGCTCCAGCCACCTCTGCTGCCTTAAATTTAGGTCTTTCTGTTTAAAGATGTACTGTAGGCTCTTATGATCAGTATATATGTCAAAATGACCTCCATACAAATAATGGCGCCATATTTTCAAGGCAAACACAACAGTTGCTAGTTCAAGGTCATGTGTTGGGTGTTTTTTATCATGTGGCCGCAATTGTCTCAAGGCATAAGCAATTACCCTACCATGTTGTGTCAGTACACACCCTAAGCCAACCCCCGAAGCATCGCAATACACCGCATACCTCTTTGTGCCTTCTGGAAGCACTAATACTGGTGCAGAAGTTAGCCTGCTTTTCAACTCTTGAAAGCTCCTTTCACATGCATCATTCTATTGAAATTTGGTCGCCTTATGTGTCAACTTTGTTAAAGGTACAGAAATAGAAGAAAACCCTTCAACAAATCTTCTGTAATAACCTGCCAACCCTAAGAAGCTTCGAACTTTTGCGGGTGTTGTTGGCCTTGGCCAGTCTTTCACCCCCTCTATCTTTTGTGAGTCAACCCTTATTTCTTCATCAGATACAATATGACCCAAGAATGCCACGGATTTTAACCAAAATTCACATTTGGAAAACTTGGCATACAATTGCCGATCACGAAGAACTTGTAATACCTGTCGTAAGTGATTTGCATAGTCCTCTTCTGATCTTGAATACACCCAAATGTCATCTATAAATGCTATCACAAAGACATCCAAGAATGGCTTGAATACCCAGTTCATTAAGTCCATAAAAACTGCTGGTGCATTTGTCAGCCCAAATGACATAACAAGAAATTCAAAGTGACCATAGTGTGTCCTAAAGGCTGTCTTAGGTATATCTTTCTCCTTCACCCTCACTTGGTGATAACCTGACCTCAAATCAATTTTAGAAAAGCATTTGGCACCCTGTAACTGATCAAATAAATCATCAATCCTGGGGAGGGGGTATTTGTTTTTAATTGTCACCCTATTCAATTGCCGATAGTCAATACACATTCTCAAGGTGCCATTCTTTTTACATACAAATAACACTGGTGCACCCCAAGGGGACACACTAGGTCTTATAAAACCCTTCTCTAGCAAATCTTTCAATTGCTCCTTTAATTCACGTAATTCTGCCGGGGCCATTCTATATGGAGGGATAGAAATAGGCAGAGTGCCTGGAAGTAAGTCAATGCCAAAATTTATTTCTCGTTCTGGAGGTAAACCTGGAAGCTCTTCGGGAAATACATCAACAAATTCATTCACTACGGGAACAGATTGAAGAGTTGGTGATTCTGCTTGTATATCCCTTACTCTAACTAGATGACATATATATCCCTTTGACATCATCTTCCTCGCCTTAAAATAGGAAATAAACTTACCCTTTGGTGCCCCAACATTACCTTCCCATTCAAGGACCGCCTCATTTGGAAAGTGGAAATACACTCTCTTAGTTCGGCAATCCACAGTAGCATAGCAAGAAGCTAACCAATCCATACCCATTATAACATCGAATTCCACTATATCTAACTCAACAAGGTCAGCTAATGTGTCACGGTCACAAACAGTTACTACACAGTTATAATAGACCCTTCTAGCTATAATAGATTCACCGATTGGTGTAGACACTTCAAATGGCTCGTTCAATAATTTAGGTGTTCTTTTAAGCTTCCCAGCCACTAGTGGAGTGATATATGATAATGTAGAACCAGGGTCAATCAATGCATGCACATTATGTGAAAAGATGGACAATGTACCTGTGACCACATCAGGTGATGCTCCAAATTTTGCCGACTCCCTAGAGCATAAGTGCGATTCTGGGCTCCGCTGGAGCTAGCAGCTCCTCTACCACCTCTACCATGGTATGTAGGTGTTTGTTGGCCCCTACCTAATGGAGGGACTGACGATGATGATGCAACAGCTGACCCAGCAGGTTGTGCTATATCACCCATACGTCTTCTTGGGCAATCTCTCATCATATTGCCTGGTACACCACACCAATAAAAAGCATCTGTCCCAACACGACATGTACATAAATGGCTCCTCCGACATTATTTGCAAGGCTGCCTAAGAGGAATTTGCTGGCTGGCCGAATATCCTATTGTCCGTGCACCTTGTCCCTTACTTCTTTGATTAAATTGATTACCTCTAGGCCCTTGAAGTTGTGATGGAGCACTGACTGCAGAATAGGAGGATGATGGTTTAGGTGGTTTACTAGGAAATCGGGGCCTCAAGTCACCTTGGGATGGTACAAACCGCCCTATAGATCTGGCCCTCTTGGACTGCCCCCTTTCTAACTCTTGTGTCCTTCTCCTTTGCCTCTGATCCTCTAGTTTTTGTGCAGATACTTGCATCCTTGCTATATCTATGTCTTTATTCAAAGAAGCAATGGTACAGTCTCTTACCAGATATGTATCCAACCTATCCACATATCGATGAACTCCATCTGCCATAGTAGCAACTACATTAGGAGCATACCTGGCCAACGAGTTAAACTGGAGGCTATACTCCCTCATACCCCCTTGGTGGAGATTCAAAAATTGATCTGCACGGGCCTCTCGGATCTCTAATGGAAAGTAGTGGTCAAGAAAGGCCTCTTTGAACTCTTTTCAGGTAGTTGGAGGTGCATCTATACCCTTAGATTGCTTCCAAGCTTCATACCACAATATAGCCACACCCTTCAATCTATATGTTGCCAGATCTAAAGCTTCGGTACCGCTTACATGCACAACATCCAAAGTGCGTTGGATCTGGTCGATAAAGTCTTGTGGATCTTCATTAGGATCCGACCCGATGAAAGATGGAGTCCAAATTAAGGAAGTCATGTATCCTCGTGCTAGCTGCCCTATTCGCACCATCTGCACCTATAACTGGGCCTTCTTGTCTTTGACTTTGGATAGCAACTATGCGGGTCAATAATTGGACCGCATTTCTCAGATCCTGCATGGTAGCATCGGTAGGTGGTTCTGGGGGAGTTTCACTATAACCTGGTTCGTCAGGAGCTGGAGGAGTTGGAGATGTTTGTGACAGAGAATCATCTTGGGCCTCATCTCGTCGTCTCACCCGACTGGGTATACCAACTACCACTTCCACCTCCTTCCCTTTGCCTTTGCTTTTCCTTGCTTCAGGCATACTTGTTGTAGAAAACGATTTAGGGGTTAGAACAATCAACCCACAACACTTGGCTCTATGGCACGATCTAAAGAATGAAAAGAAAGTGACAACTCCTAAATGCCACGTAGCCTCCTACTTATAAATGTGGTGCACAACACATCCATAAATAAGACTCTACATAGACACGGCTTTGTAGACTCCCTAGGATAACCCGCTCTGATACCATTTCTGTCACGCCCTATGTCCCATTAAGGCGGACCGGCACCCATTGCCGACAAGGCTCGGGAAAACCAACATATAACTATGCACCTGCTATGAACATTTAAAAGGTTTCCATATTCAACATGTTGTTAAAAGGAAGTAAACTATATTAACAAGCCAAAAGTAAATGTAAGACTAGGCCGTTGGAGCCACGATGTCTACAGTACGCTATTTGACCATACTTTAATTTACATAGTCTAAAAAGCCTCTAGGTAAGGAACAATATCCATATGGGTCGGGACAGGACCCGCCTAATAACCAACTATACAATGCAAAATATAAACTCTAGACACACAAGCCCCGAAGCAATCTGGAGTTCAGTAACAATAGCTGGAAGTCCTATACTTTTACTGGGGAGATCTAGTAACTCCTGTACCTGCAGCATGAAATGCAGGTCCCCCCCCCCCCCCCGGAACGTCAGTACGAGATAATGTACTGAATATGTAAGGAAGGAAATACTGTATATAAAATAAGAACTCAAATGAAATCACACACTGGTGTGTAAGGATGAAAAGACCATCTTTAGTCATATTGTGGAATCATGTAGTTTATGTCTTTTTATTACTGTATCTTTCTTTACTGTATAATCTGTGCACAATATATCATGTAAATGACCATCTGATCAGTGGTAAATCAATAACGGGTTGACCCATGCTAGGCTTTCCTTTCACCCCTGGGATACCCCCCGTAATATGGGATCGACCCATGCTAGGTGATTCTTCCACCCCTGGGATACCACCCATTAATAAACAACTATGAGTTATCTTTTATTTACTTTTGAGATAGTTCTTTTGGTGGTCATAACCTTTAGAAATTGTAGGAATATAGACATGCGGCATATAAACAACCATACAAGATAATACCACAATGAAAAGAGAGATACACAACTAATGAACTGTATAGGAGAGTAAACAACACATGGACTTTGTTTGGTAAAAAGGAATTCATGTATCTTTGGTATTCAAGTACATATGCAGGTTTTACAATGGCTATGTATGGGAACATGTGAACATGGTAAAGAGTGGAGACACGGTTAGCATCCATGTCGGAGTTTGTACGTGCCTTTATGTGCTATGGAAGATTCTAGATTTCATGCCAAGTAATAGGAAGTCAAGTAACCTTACATACCTGGCTGTGCTATGTCGTTATTACCTCGGAGTAGTATCCTTTTCCTCCAAACACTTATCTACAGTATAGTAGGTGATAAAACTAGTGTTAGCAGCTAATAAACACATCTTGGTAGTCCAATTTCACCCAAAAATAATATCCGGGCAGCAAGCTCGGAATTAGCAACCAAAAAGTATTCTTTCAACATTTCCACTCCTAATCATATTTTCTAATACACATTCTCATATACATGTCATATCCAGCTTGTTTTAGTCCCACAACAGTGTTACAACAATTCATAAAGTATAACATACAACAACTCTACACAACACGCAAGTAGGCAACGCAACATTGCGTCCTTTCGCTACATCTCGACGTCACCCATTCCAAATCCGCTTCAACCTCAACCAAACTGTCCTCAACATATTTACACACAATTACAGTCCTAAAACAGTCCAAAAATAGTCCCCAAGTAGATGGAAAACATGAGACAACAATTCCCAATATTCAGTCCACGAATTCTTACTAAAAGCGGAATTAAGATATCATTTAAGAACTCATTTTTGCGGAAGACAAAAGTGGTCCAGCAGCCTTCTTACATCATTACAGACCCAAGACTTGTTAAAAACATACATATTACTTCATAATCCAGCCAACCAACAAGAGAAAAGTCTCTTAATAAACAAGAAAAGTGGACAACAATCTTTGGAACACATGATGTCCCAAATTCCTGCACAAGTACAACCAGCATACTCTTCATGTTTTTCATGGAAAAATTACCCCAAACCATAGGTATTTTTACTTAGCTTAGCCCTCAAGGATTAGGTTCTCTTCAAGAACCCTAGGGGTGTGCCTTGGCTGCTTTAGAAAATGAAGAGAGAGCAAGAAGAAACTTGAAGAGAAATCAGATTTTTGGCTTGAAAAAAAATGACTAAAAGTTGTTGGATTTTTCTCCCTTTATAAGGCCACTTTTGTCCGACTTTCTTTTGGATTTCCATCCTTAATTTATTAAGGTTATGATTCAGCAACTTGGCCTTTTCACTTGGGCCTTATTGGGCTTCAATTGGATGGGCTTTGTTGCAAATATTTCTCCCTTAAGCCCACTTAGTTTGGGCCCTAGTTGTGAATTGGGTTATGATTGTAATTTGGCCCTTTTCCTATTCATCTTGGGCTGAAAATGTTGTCCATTTATGATGATAAACCTTGGGCCCAAATGACATCCTTAACTCGGAGTTTATTCGTTGTCAGACTTAAACAAATTCGGTGTTGGGCCTCGTCTCCGTCCACCGAGCCTATTTAAGCTAAGCACATATGTGATTCACCTGCTATCTTCCTAAGTCTCACAAGAACCTCACTTATTTTACTTCATTTAAGGTCACAATCTCTTTAACTTGACTTAAAAATTATATATGCTCGGTCATCTTAAGCATTAGATGTACACATAGCCCTTTAATCTAAAATTCACGCACTTTTAAAAATGTGTGCGGATTCGAGCATGCCATATCATGTTTCATCTACGTTGGACTAGTACATGTAAGATTTGGGGTGTTACACTTTGGCTGCTGCGTGATAGCTCAGCACAATCCAAGCACACCTACTCGTGTTATGCTCGATGCTTCCCTTGATTCGGGTGCCTCTTCCTGTGATTTTTGCTCCTTCCCCTCGTGGAGTATGGCACCAAGGCTCTTTAGTTTGGGGAACTTCTTGTAGCTAGGCGGCCCCTTGCATATGTAACACTTAAACTCTTTCTCGGGTTGTGCCTTGCCCTCTTTGCTGCTTTGACGACAGACCCTCCAGTTATCAGGCCTGTGGGTATCATGACGCTTGGGATGAGGCTATCAACCCTCGCCTTTTCTCCCATCTTCCCCACCTTGGTCATGACTACCTCCCAAGCCTTCTTCTTGGTCTCTATCTCGCCTGTCATGCTGAGAGCCTATCAAAGCCTCTGCCTGTGTGATGGCCTCGTCGATGGTCCTAAGCTGTCGGCGTTCCTGCTCCATCCTGGCCCAGTTCTGTAGGTCGTCCATGAAGTCGAACATCATATCTTCATCTATGAAGTTGGGAATCTGAAGTGTGAGCGTCGTAAACTCCTTAGCATAGGCCCTTATGCTACCCATCTACTTCAGCTCCCTAAACTTCAGCTTCGCCACATAGATGGCGTTGTTCGGGAAGAAGGCCTTCTTGAACTCATTCTTGAACTGCTCTTATGTGTTGATGGTGCATAGCCCCTTCCCTACTTCCAACTCCTTACGTCTCCACTATAGCATGGCCATCTCTGTCAGATACAACACGTCTATATTGATTTTCATCTCGTCACTCTTTACCTTGTTACACTTGAAGTAATTCTCCAAGTGCCACAAGAGGTTTTCCACCTATTGCGCGTTACGGATGCCTTGGAAGACAGGTGGCTTGGGAGCCTCAATCCTAGCCTCCCCTTCTCCAGCAACCCCTACATATCTCCCGTCAGCCATGCCTTCCTTAAGTGCCCTTACCTTTGCACCCATGGCCTATATGGTGGCGCTCATGGCCTCTATCTTGCTCAGTACCTCCATGAGTTGGCACTCTAATGAAGTGATGGTCTTCCTCAGCTCGTACTCCACCGCTTGACGTCCGCCCAACTCTTTCTGGATGTTATCATTTTCTTCAAGGGTGAACTCCTCCAAGATTTGGAAGTTGCCATCGAACTGATTCAAGCGCTTGTCTAAGAACTGTACTGCTTGCCAGGCAGCATCCACCCTCGCGACCCATCCCATGTTGAGCATGACGTCAATGGGTTCCTTATCTCGTTCCTCATCACTCAACTCAGCAGCCGAGAGTGAGTGGGTTGTTATGGCCTTAATCAGTGTCGGTTTGACTGGCACCTCCTCAACCTTCTTAGAGCTTTTCATTCTCTTTCTTTTCTTGCCAACATCCCATATAACGTTGGCAGTGTTGGTGGCATTGATGTCTCCTTCACTTTCCATGATCCCCTTAGTGAAACCTGCTCTGACACCACGTTGTCATAGACTTAGAACGCTCGCTAAGACTCCCGTGCGGCACTAGTCGATTTGCTCATGTCTCTTTCACGATTTTGCAAATACTAGTAAGTCTTTCAACTAAGTTGGCTAAGGGAACGCTAGAAATAAGACTATAAGAGAGAGAGAGATCTTATAGAAAGAAGGCTTGTATTACTTTGGAAGAATGCTTTACAACTTGCTTTCTAGATTTCTGGATTGTTTACAAATAAAAATGGTCCCCTCTATTTATACTGCTCCTAGGGGACCTGAGTGCAAATAATATTTACATCTCAAGTCCTCCTATATTTACATATTAGTCCCTTCTGTAGAATATTCCACACTATTCTATACAATTCTAAATAAGACTACACACTACCAAAATAATCTACGCGGATCTAGAGTCTTTTGCAAACTGCCCAAAGGCTCCGAATTTTTCTCCTCCGTGCAGAAATAGTGGTGGGTCCTGACATTAGGCCTTCTTTGGTTCCACTACATCCATTTTACCATAGTGACATCCCTTGAAAATGAAATGAATCCTCAGTAAAGCTCTTTTATGCCTTGATCCCTTCTTTGGCAACCTTGTAAACTTGACTCATGTTTGTTAAAGACAATTCATTCCTATTTCCTACTGATCCCTCCTTGAGCTTGAAATACTGAGTAGTGGCCAAAGGCTAAGTTGGGGTGTTAGTAAAGAAGGAAATGTCTCCTATGAAAGAGTCAAAAAAAAAGGGACAAGAATGAAAGAAAGATAGTGAGAAGTCCTAAAAATGAATGAAATAAAAAGTGAAAAAAAATGCTTCAAATTTGAGGACCCTCTAAAAATTGTGAAAAAGATTGCAAGAGGGAGACACGTAGGATGATAAATCAAAAGCAAAAGAGATTCCAAAAGGAGATGAATGAAAAAGGGACTAAAAGAAACTTTGAGCCTAAAAAAACATGTAGAGTTTGAGGAGGGATGAGTCACTACTGACCATATGCTATCCTTTCCAACCTTTACCTTACATTATACTCCTAGCAAAGTTCTTTGGGATCCTATTTCGGAAGAAGTTCAAGTGAACTCCGATTGAGAATAAGGACAACCCTATGGGTTGAAGCTTACATGTTATTTCTCATTTTGGAGAGTGAGAGTTGAAGAGATCCTTTGAAATCAATGTCATAATCTTGAGTGCTTATGATCTTCTTTGGTGTGATTAACAGTTATATGAGCAATTATGAGCATATCCACGTTTTGGTTACTCCTTAATCATCTCTCGAGGCTTCAAAGTCACATAAATGGTTTGTAGAAGTTTGGGAAGGTATGAAAAAGGTGAAAATGTATATGTTGCTCCCTATGGCCCTGTTTGCAAGCTCTGAAATTGGATAGGTTGATGTTTGATTTGCTTGAGGGTAAGCGAAGGCTTAAGTTGAAGGTGTTGATGAGTCCATATTTCGAACTCATTTTGAGGCTAGCTTGCAAAGAACATTTCCCTTAGTGTGCTATTATTTCCAACTTCTAACAAATATACATGTGTTGTGATCGGAAATGGGATTAAAAGTCTACAAATGGACAATACTCGGTAAAATCTTGGAAAGAGAGCAAAACTTCAAAAAGGCGAAAAAAAGTGGTATCGCCAACATACTCGGCGATCCGCCAAACACTCAGAGAGATTGCCTATCATTGTAGCAACCAAGGTTCCAAAAAAGTCAATAATGTGGTAAAATTCAACATCACAAAGCAAGTTCGATGCACTGCCAAACTACACCGGAGATCTCCTAAAGTTGCAGCATTCAAAGCCACAAAACATTGACAAGAAGGCGACATGATGGATACTTCAATGCATTGCCAAATTAGATCCGCGGAATGAAGAGTCATCACCTAATGTTGCAGAAGAGAAAGCATTTTTAAGATGCAATGAAAATCGGTCAACTGCACATTTGGTGCATTGCCAGAGTGCTTGGCGATGGTCGGCCTTGACCGCCGAATGGCATTTCGTAGCACAAACTTTCACACATTTGCACGAAGTACATAAGTAATTTTAGAAACGACATTGTACATATTTGTTCATACCATATCAGAAGAATCCAATCTTCTGTAGTAGCATATAGAACTTTCCCTTAGAGTGCAAAGGAGAGTTAGAGCTTTAAAGCTTTTGGGGAGAAAATTGAAGAAGATTGGTTGGTGATGATCAACTAATTTCTATTCAATCTTGTTATCCATGACTGTTGCTGTCATGTTTGGTATCAAATCATTACTTTCTAGCATATGTGGCTAATACCCCCATGTCGGGGTTGTGCTATTGATATGGATTTTTTATTTATCTATTGGGAATTTGATATTTTGATTTATTTGTTGTTGATTTGACTGAATTTATATCTATTTCTATGTTTAATCTATAATTTCAAGGTTTCAAACTAGGGGTTTACTCTAGATCTGTGATTGTTGCTTTAGTCGAAATGATTATAGTGTGGAATGGATATAATGGATGAAAACCTCTTAAGGTTTCAGTTCAAGTCCACATCTATGGATTCAACGACCAAGGTATTACGGGTTTTTTTAAGGCTTCTTAGGCCAAGCATGTCCTCGGTGGTCCGCTAATGATTTCTTAGTTGATTCATGCAAAACGCTCATGCATCATCGCTGATATGGGTTACAAACAACTTATCCTATTCACTCAATATCAACTCAATTAGTCAAATATTTAGACCCAGCTAGTAGATTGATTTCCATATCTGCACATCCTCAGCATCTTCCCTTAATTGTTGTTTAAGTCATTAATTAGAATTTGTTTAGTTCAATATTTAGTGTAAATATTGCAACCCCCAGATCTTACAATTACTTAGTCCAATGAGTCACTTCTACCTAGAACAATGATTCCTTGTGGGATCGACCCCAAACTGTAAACTTGGGTTATAATGCTGATGAGGACCGCCCCTACTTCCTTTGGGTAGACGAGAGTTGAGCGACGTCACCCATTATTACAGTGACCATAATGACAATCATCAGTTGGAATATTTAACCTTTGTAATATACTATTAGTCAGTACATAATATGTCTTGATTGATGAATCAGAGGATGAATCTATGCCTATATATCATTAAGGAGTTCCAAATAAGATCAGCTTTCCACGTTCAATACATATTCCCCTACAAGGGTCTTTATTGTGGGATTCGCTAAGTATGTTCTATGTTGTTGTATTCGCTAATAAAGGCATTATTACGGAATATCCCAAGCACATTAAAGTTTAAAATTTAATTATACGGGTTAAAATAGTTTTAAAATCGCCTTGGTAGATTTTTAGACCAACTCATCCATCCCTAAAATATCTCCCTACCAA
Source organism: Solanum rostratum (assembly GCA_029948455.1). Taxonomy (NCBI): domain Eukaryota; kingdom Viridiplantae; phylum Streptophyta; class Magnoliopsida; order Solanales; family Solanaceae; genus Solanum; species Solanum rostratum. The sequence goes on from CM057051.1 coordinate 27,512,551, forward strand.
CACTCCCAAACCTCCATTGAAGACCACAAGGATTTCTTCAAGTTCTTCACCAAATATTTGAGATTTTCTTCAAGTTTTTTATGTATTCTTCCTGAAGTTGTGGAGGTTTTATCCATGGGACCCAAGAATTCTTCTCAACTAAATCTCCCAATTTTGCTACCATTGCATATATTATGACTTATCTTATGCTAATTGACTTAATTTGATGTAAAATGATATTCAATTGCATGAAATTGATGATTTACAAGGTATCTCTTTTATCAAGCTATTTAAGATTTTGATATTCACGGCGGGTTACTTCTATTATGATTCTAATTGATGAATTTTATTATGTTTATGTATAATCTCAATGAATCATTGAGATTCTACTCTAGTTTTTCAATGAAATCTACTCTAGGTTTTTAATGAATCATCACTTGAATGATAAGGACTTCAATCAAAGGTTTACAAAAGCTATTGATATGATCATGGGAGTCATTTAATGACTAATTGAATGTTGGTGAAAAAATTTCTCACCTAAATCACGAATTCTACTTGTGATAAGGACCATACTCAAATTGTTGAATCAATAAGTTTAATGAGCTATTCTATGTATATCATTGAAGTTCTCCTGAAACTTAAAGCTTATGATTGATCTTGTTAATGTATTGTTATTCCGTGGAATTTGACTTAGCACCGAAAGGCTTGAGGTGGGGTTCGATCAGAAAGCCAAAAGTTTTGTTCCCAAGAAAATCCTAGTAACAACCTCTTATCAAAAACTATGTGCGATCCCAGGTTGCCTTATAGGATAATCTAGTGGATCCACATATAGCCTCCAATGTTTATGAATGAATGAAAGTACCATGACAGAATCAACCTTGGCAAGTAATCTCTCCCTCTCATAATCTACGGGTTACATTGGATTTCATGTTATAGCTCACATGGTCATATTGTCAACTACAGTTACTTCCCACATATGTATGATCTTATTGATGATAAGGATTATTCTCATTTTCCTATTTTTACTTGATGTCCTTAATACATACACATATACATTGATTTCACTAGTGCTTACTTATGATTTTACTAATCTTTTATCATCTTATCAAAAATGTTCACTTGTATATTATGATCTATTACGCATTGCATTGCCCACATACTTAATACATCATGCATACTTCCATGCCTATATTATATCACACTGTAGGAGCGGACAACCAACTTCCTCATCATCATCGTGGTTAGATTGGGGGCAAGCCTATTACTTCTAACTTTTATCTTATGTCTTTAAGCTACTTTGATACTTGATATACTTTCTTTTAGGATGAGTTAGGGACATGTCTTAGCCCCCACCTATTGACTAGTAGAGGCATGATTTGGACAAAGGCTAGGATGTAATTCCGTTTAGTTAGGAAGTGATTTAGATATTCTATCCTACACTTTACTTTTAAGACTAGTCTTTCACTTGTCTTGTCTATTGATAGATGCTTTATTCACCTTATGAATGATTTTGTTATGTTAAGATGACTTGGATGGTGTCACAACCCAAGCCCAAGGCCTAGGTGCGACACAACGAATTGAGAACCTCAAGGAACCCCAAACAAGCCTCTTGAGCATACATGGCACACGACAAATTGGGAACCTGAAGGAACCCTAAACAAGCCTCTTGAGTATATATGGCACATCCTTGGTTGCAGAAGCAAAATTAAACAAGTAGCACATAATTCTAGGGGAAATGGGACTTTAGACTCACGCTATAGGGATGTTGTAGGGATGAGAATTAGCATGGATCACATAGAAAATAAAGTCTAAGGGATAGGTAAGTACGACTCATGTTATGAGGGCAATTAGGGACTTAGGACTTCCATCTCATAAATACAATAAGCATTCAACACATAAGAGGAAATAAGGGACTAAGGGAGTCTTTCATAATACATAGCATAGTAAGAGTCGAGCTTATAACATACACATCCAAACATCCAACAACACCTCCAACACGAATGTAACAGGGGCCAAGACATCTCCTCGACTCACCCTCAAAATATAAATATCCAAAATTAGGCAAGTTTAAATAAAGCATAAAAGTAAGTGGATATTCTCCCTGAAGTGGAGGGCTCACCAAAAGTAATCTTTAACCGAATCGTCTAGCCACGTGGAGGATGATGGATAGGAGTTTCGGCCCCTACATGGTTAGATCATATAGGCAAAAAGTATATATAAGTACTTGAAATGTACTAAATATGCAAAGTGTAATGCAACAGGAGCATGTCATATTTAAACAATATGCATATCATAATCAATGGGTATAAGGTCAATATGTCATGAATTCTCAATGCCTTAGTCAAAATGTGAATGAGGAATTATCAAGTCACGTAATATATCATACATAGATGGGAAGGGACCATAACCGATATGTAAGACCAAGTAAGCTACTACTTAGAATTCCTATGTTCACTCTACACCAGACTAAGAGTGGTCTACTTTGACAAGGAAAACTAAACACTCACCATACGAGAACTCCCCCATTTCGGAAAGTGCTTCATAAACACCTTATGGGAACATCACACTTTTTAGTTAACATATGATAAAGACCTTATGGGAATACCACCAATTTCGGTATTTAATTAACATGTGGTGTATGGGAACACCACCCATTTTGGTCAATCATGCAACATAAGTATATAGATCTACTAGCTAATTCACAAACCTATAGTGGCAACATAGTTATGGGACAATGGCTATCTACTAAGGTCCTGTCGATGCTAGGTTATAATCCAAAGGAATATTCAAATCATACTTATAGCCATAATATGCAAAGCATCATAATATCATAATGTCATCATAGAGTAGCTCTTCAAAACCATAGCATCATAATATCAAAATAGGGCTTCATAACTTTCAAAATATTCACATATCTCATAGCATGCATAATAGCTCCTTCAAGATTCATGTCATTCATATTTTGCATATCTTGCCATAAGGCCTCAAAATCATAGAAGCTTGGCATATATCTTTAATCGAATCATGGTGGGTACATTTACATAAGTTTAAAACCATGCAATTCAAGAGTAAATGACATGAGAGAAGTAGAATAACCCCCCAAAAGCATCATAAGACTTAGCTAGGGTATCATCAAACTCTCATAAAAATTCATCAATTTCACATGACATTTTAATGCATAATAGTGCTCAAAGATTCAATAGTATAAATTTCTCCATAATATCAACATATACAAGAGTTCATAATATTTTCATAAATGTTCATAACTTGAAAATAGAATAAGGGAAAAATAGTAGAGCTTTGTGGAGGAAAGGGCTCCACAAATCAAAACCCTCATACCTTGGTAATGATTTTATAGAAGAAAAACTTATTTTGGAAGTGAAGAATCTGAAAACCCTAGCTTGGCCTCTTCTCTTGAAAGCTTTGAAAGACTTGGGAGTGTTTGGGAGGGTCTTAGGACATAGAAATATTTTGAATGAAGAGGAATGAGGTATATTAGGGTTGAATATGGATGAAAAGGGGTCTTTTGGGGGCTTAACCGACGTAGCTTAAGCATATAATAATAGAAAAGGTCGAAATATATTGCCCTCTTTACAAACCTACTGAACAGGACCACGAGACCCTGATTACAGGCCGTGTCCAATCTATGGGTCATGGAAAAGAGGTTTCGTCTAGTAACTCTTTGAATCATTAGAAACTATCTCTGATCCTCAACCTATGACACGACTTCAGCTCTTAAGTCAATCTACAAATCGTCTAGTATCTCGTATACCCAACTTCAGAAATCTATATTTTCACAAAGTATGGCCATCATTCTAAGAGCATAATACACGGCCCGTGGGACCACTTGCGACCCATTAATCCTTTCATGGAGAATTTCTAGATTTCATTTCTTAGGCCCTTTTACACCTCCCAACATATGGGGCCTAACAATATCTTCCCTTTGGGAACATTCGTCCCCGAATGTGCTAAAGGCAAGCCCTAAGGAATAGCATACATGGATCTTATGCAAAAAGGCAACATATACATCAGGAAATTTTTCAAACCGTGCTTCAAATAACATTTTATACAACTTCAAAATCACATACTTTTGTATAGATGGCATGAAAATGACATAAAAAAGAATGGGGAGGTTCTCTAGTAGGAAAGGTACATGGTACCTCAAGCTTGATTAGAGTGGAAGATATAGGGATCTTGCTTCTTCATATCGGCTTTAGCTTCCCAAATAGTGCTTTCGACTTGTTGGTTCCTCTAATGGACTTTAACGGATGCTACATCCTTATTTCTCAACTTTTTCACTTTCCTATCCAAGATTTCCACCAAACTTCCTCGTAAGCCAAATTCTCTCAACATTAACCACCTCTAAGGGTACAATGGAATTAGGGTTTCTAATACACTTCATCAACATAGAGACATGGAAGACCAGATGAACCATGCTCATCTCCATAGGAAATCCTAACTCATATGCAACTTTACCAACACCATTGCCCCGTTAAGGCCCTGCATACCTAGGTCTTAACTTTTATTTCTTGCCAAAATAGAACACACCCTTCATTGGTGAAACCTTCAAGTACACCAAATCATCAACCTTAAATTTGAGGTCTCTTCTTCTAGTGTTGGCATAGGACTTTTGCCGACTTTGAGCCATCTTTTATCTATCCCTTATCATCCTAACTTTCTCCAAAGCTTCCATAACTAAATCTAGACCTAACAAGGCCATCTCCCCCGCTCCAACCACCCAACTTGGGATCTACAACGCCTACCATATAGAGCTTCAAAGGGAGCCATGCCAATGCTAGAGTGATAGCTATTGTTATAAGCAAACTCTATGAGTGGAAGATGCTCTTACCAACTACCCTTAAACTCTAAGACACAAGCTCTAAGCATATCCTCAAGAGTTTGAATGGTTCTTTCGGCTTGACTATCTGTTTGTGGGTGAAATGTTGTGCTAAGATTGACCTTGGTACAAAGGCCTCTTTAGAAAGACCACTAAAAGTGTGAGGTGAATTGAGCACCACGATCCCTGATAATAGCTGATGGGACCCCATGTAATCTAACCAACTCATAAATGTACAACTTGGCATAATCTTTGGCACTATACGTCATTTTAACTGACCGGAAGTGAGCCGACTTTGTCATTTTATCAACAATAACCCAAATAGAATCAAAATGTATCCTAGCCTTTTGTAGGCCAATCAAAATATTCATGTTGATTTCTTCCTACTTCTAAGTTGGAATCACTATATCTTGGGCTAGGCCACACGAACCTTGATGTTCGGCTTTGACTTATTGACAATTATGACAACCAACGACAAACTTGGTAATATCTCTCTTCATACCACCCCACCGATACACTGCCTCAAATCCTATACATCTTGGTAGAACTGGGGTGAATGGAATAAGATGAATCATGAGCCTCATCCAAGATCAAGTCCCTCAAGCCGTTGGCATTGCGCACACATAACCTACCTTGTTATCTAAGGACACCATCTCCCCCAGGGGAGAAAACCTCCACCTCTCCATCCTTCACTGAAGCTTTCAATTCTAACAATGTAGGGCCAGGTATTGTTTGGTTTTGACCTCATCCACCAAGGAAGACTTAGAACCATCTACAACCACCACATCTCCATTTTCGGCCTCATCCAACCTAACTTCCAATCTAGCCAACCAGTGAACTTTTCTTGCCAATTTCTTCTTGCCGTCATCAATATGAGTCGTACTCTCCAAGGACACCCTACTTGGAGAATCGGCCACCACATTATCCTTGTTGGGATGATAGTGCACACTTATGTCATAATCTTTAAAGAGTTCCAACCACCTGCTTTGCAAGTTTAGATTTCTTTGGGTGAACACGTATTGGAGACTCTTATGATCAGTCAACACATCTATATGAACCCCATATAAATAATAATGCCATATCTTCAAGGAAAATACAACCTCCGCTAACTCAAGATTATGGTGGGATAATTACGCTCATGCACCTTTAGTTGCCTAGAAGCATAGGCAATAACTTTGCCACTTTGCATCAATACACACTCCAAACCAACTCTTGAAGCATCACAATATACATCAAACCCTTTTAACACTTCCAGTAGGTCCAAAATAGGAGCGGACATAAGTTTATCTTTCAAAAGTTTAGAAACTTCTTTCACATTCATTGGTCCACACAAATTTAGCCTTCTTTTGTGTCAACTTTGTCAAAGGAGAGTCAGTTGAAGAAAACCCTTCAACAAACCTCTGGTAGTACACCTCCAAGCCTAAGAAATTCCTAATATCCATTGGAGTTGAGGGTCTGGGCCAATTTCTTACAACCTCCATCTTTTTGGTTCCATTTTAATCCCTTCACCCAATACCACATATCTTAGAAATGCAACTTCCTTCAACCAAAATTCACATTTTGTCAAACTTAGTAACAAACTTTCTTCCTTCAATATTTGCAACACTATCCTCAAATGTCTCACATGCTCTTCTTCACTCCAGAAATAAATCAAAATATCGTCAATGAATACCACCACAAATATGTCAAGGTAGGGTTTAAAGATCCTATTCATGAGATCTATAAATATTGTTGGAGCATTAGCTAAGATGAAGGACATCACCACAAACTCAAAATGCCTATATCTTGTTCAAAATGTCATTTTGGAGATATCACACTCCCTTACCCTCAATTGATGATACCCGGGTCGAAAGTCATTCTTTGAGAAGTGACTAGCCCCTTGTAGTTGATCAAATAGTTCATCTATCCTTGGTAGGGGATACTTGTTCTTCATGGACCGAAGGTCTATCTTTAAGAAATGACTAGCCCCTTGTAGTTGATCAAATAGGTCATCTATCCTTGGTAGGGGATACTTGTTATTCACAGTGACCTTATTGAGTTGTCGGTAGTCCATGCACATTCTAAGTGAACCATCTTTATTCCTTACAAAAAACTCTGGCACTCCTCAAGGTGATTTTCTAGGCCTTATGAAACCCTTCCAACAAATATTTTAATTGGTCCTTCAAATCTTTCAACTATGTTGGGGCCATGCAGTAAGGGGGAATGAAAATGGATTGTGTCTTGGGGAGGAGGTCTATACCAAAATCTATCTCCCTTTTAGGAGGAACACCCCGAAGCTCATTGGGAAAGACATCAAGAAACGCATTAACCATCGGAGCCAACTCAATAGGGGTAACTTTAGACTTAATATCCCTAACCCTCACAAGATGATATATGCAACCCTTAGAAATCAATTCATGGGCCATAAGACAAGAGATGAACCTACCCTTAACCACATAGTCATGACCTACCCACTCAAGGAGAGGCTCATTATGAAGTTGGAACATAATATTACGGGTTCTACAATCAATAAAGACATGATATGCATCCCAATAATGATATCAAAATCTACCATGTCAAGTTCAATAAAAACACAAGGCAAAACTTTACGCAATATATAGACATGAGACAAATCCTATAGACTTACCAACGGGGGTAGACTCAAAGGGTTCACACAACAACTCGGGACACACGTGAAGTCTATTAGTAACAAAAGGAGTAATGAAAGAAAGTGTGGCACCCGGATCCAATAAAGCATATGCATCAAGATTGTAAATCTTTAACATACCGGTAACAACATCGGGTGCCTCATCCATCCCTTGCCTTCCTTAGCTCCATGGTAAAGAAACGGTTAAGCAAGGTCGCCTTGAATTCTTCCCAAGAGATAGGTTCTTCATCCCCTCTCTAACCCTTTCATTTAACAAACCACAATTGAGCAAGGCCCTTTAATTGATAGGTTGCTAGTTCTGCTTTCTCCTTCGAGCTTACCCCCATAATGTCAAGAACTTTGTACACCTCATTGATGAATTCTTGGGGATCTTCTTTGACTTTGGAGCCATAGAACTCCAGTGGATTCATCCTTGTGAAATCCCTCACCCTTGAGGCGGTGGTAGGAGCATGAGGAGCTTGAACTCCTTGGTTGAACACGGCCCTTGAAAAAAAGGAAACCACATTCTGGTATTCGGCATGAGTGACCCCTTCTTCTCTTTGGGGGACTTGTGGAGCCGGAGGGGTCGGTTCACCTTCGGGAGTGGGAGCTCTTTGTGTCGTTTTTCTTTTAGGCATGATCTAGAAGGGAAAAAGACCATCCATTAGAATAAGGGAAACCTTAACTTAAATCTAAAATATAACATAGAATATGAAGAAGTGAATCATTCCTAAAACACCTTATAGCCTCTCTTTCATAGTTATGGCGCACTTCACAACCATGAATAAGACTCCACTTGACATGGTATGTTAGATTTACGGGGACTATTTACAAACCTAGTGCTCTAATCCCAAGCTTTATCACGAACCAAGCCTAGGGCCTAGGTGCGACACAGCGAATGGGGAACCAAAGGAACCCATAACAAGCCTCTTGTGCATACATGGAACATCCTTAGTTGTGGAAGAAAAATTAAACAACTAGCACATGATTCCAGGGGAAACAGAACTTTGGACTCACGCTATGGGGATGTTGTAGAGAAGAGCATTAGCATGGATCACAAAGCAAATAAAGTCTGAGGGGCAGGTAAGTGTGACTCATGCTATTGAGGAAATTAGGCACTTAGGACTTCCATCTCGTCAATACAAAGAGCATCCACACATAAAAGGGAATAAGGGTCTAAGGGAGTCTTGCATGATACATAGCATAATAAGAGTCAAACTTCTACATACATAACCAAACATCCAACAACACCTCTAATATGAATGGGAGGGGGGGCAAAGACATCAACCGGGCTCACCCTCAAAAGATGAATATCCAAAATTAGGTAAGTCCAAGTAAAGCATGAAAGTAAGTGGCTATTGTCCCTGAAGTGGAGGACTCACCAAAAGTGATCTTCAACCGAATCGTCTAGCCATATGGAAGAGGAGGATGGATAGGAGCTCTAGTCCTTACATGGTTAGATCATGTAGGCAAAAAATATGTGTTAGTACTTGGAATGTACTAAGTATGCGGGGTGCAATGCAACAAAGAACATAAGTCATAATTAAACAATATGCATAATCATAATCAACGGGCATAAGCTCAATATGTCATGAATGCCCAATGCTTAGTCAAAATATGCATGAGGAATCATCAAGTCACATAACATATCATACATATATGTGAAGGGACCATAACCGACATGTAAGACCAAGCGAGCTACTACTTGAAATTTCAATGTTTGCTCCTTACTAGACTAGGAGTGGTTCACTTTGCCAAGGTAAATCAAACACTCACCTTATGGGAACTGCCTTATTTTCAAAAATGCTTCATAAACACCTTACGGGAACATCACCCTTTTCGATTAACATATGATACAACCTTAAAGGAACACCACCCATTTTGGTATTTAATTAACATGTGTTATGCAGGAACACCGCCCTTTTTGGTCAATCATGCAACACAAGCTATATGGATCCATTAGCAAATTCACAAACCTATAATGGCAACATAGTTATGGTACAATAGTTATCTACCAAGGTCCTGTCGATGCTAGGTCACAATCCCAAGGAATATTCAAATCATACTTATAGCCATAATATGCAAAGCATCATAATTTCATAATGTCATCATAGAGTAGCTCTTCAAAACCAAACCTTCATCATATTTATGTGTTGTCAAAATACAACACTTTTGATGCTTAAAACTTGGAATTTTGTGTGTTCTCAAAGCGATGTTAGTGGGTTTTATGTGTTTTATGTTTGTTCTTCAGGATTACAAGATTTGGCATGATTTTGGGCTAAGTGTTGCAGATGCTGCATTTTTTGTGATTTACAAAGCACTCTACGGGTTGTGGAATTTTCTACGAGCCGTGGAGTGGTTTCGTGGTTGAGATCTAGTGAAAGGCCTATTTTTTGAAGTTACATTCACGAACTGTCAGACGAGCCATGGAATTTTGTACAATTCATGGATGAGGTTTCGTGCCTTGAGGATGAGATGTTGAGATTTTCTAGAAAGTTGTCAGACGAAACCCTATACAGGTTGTAAGTCTGAATACTGCCCGTAGAAATGTCTCATAGAAGTGCAGCCCAATTTTTTAGATTGAAGATTACAAAGCCCAGGTACTGGTCGTAGAACTTAGTACGGCCCATAACCCTGTCTGTATTGCCTGCCGAATCCAGTTTTCCTATTTTATTTTGGACTTGTATTTTAGTTATAATAAATAGGTGTTTTAGTTTATTTTCAATAGGGAACGAAAGAGAATGGCCAGGAATAATGTAAAGAGACACACAAGACACTTGGGAAATAATTTTGTGTTTTCTAGTGAAGAGTTTGGGATTTTTTGTTCTTAAATTCATCTTTGTAAGTGCTTATTTATGTTATTCCATATCATAATTCTTGTATCTACAATGATTATGCATAGCTAATTCCACAACTACGGTTGTGGAACCATGACGAACTAACAAGGTAAAATTGGATAATTCTTAATTCTTGAAAAATGCATGTATTAATAATTCTCTTCATTTTGATTACTTTTTAATGGTGGCCAACACTAGAACTCGCCTGGTTGTTACTAAGGGTGGTGTCGGAACCGGAACAACCGGACTAGTAATTACCAAAATCGGGCCGAAACCAGTACAAGGAGGGGTGAAATTTTCGGAACCGGTACCAGAGGTTCCGGGAAATTCCCCCCTTACCTTACCGGTCCAGTACCAACCAGTACGAAACTGGGCCGGTAAATCCGAAAATTAAAAAAAAATGATTAAATTATTAAAATTTGAAGTTGAATTTTTATATTTTAAATTTAGTTTAATATTTAAAATTAAAATTGAAGTTTAAAATGTTAAAGGTTAAATCAAAACTTAAAAATAGTATTAGTATTCATTATATAAATTTTTTAAAGTTTAAAATGAAGTTTAAATTAAAGTAGTCATAAAATATAAATATAAAAGTTTTAAATTAACTAACTACAAGTAGTTTTATAAGTAGTTATACTTATATAAAAAATTTAAAGTGTAAAATCAAAAAATTTTAACTTTTTACTTTAAAAGTTTAAATTTCTAATTTTTTAAATATAAAATTTAAATGTTAAAGTTTAAATTTTGAATGTTTCTGTTTATATTTAAACTTTAAAGTTAATAAAGATTTGAGAAGGGCAAATATATTTTAAAAAAGCTCAAAATTAAAATTAAAATTAAAATTAAAATGAAGATAATAACATTAAAAAAAGAAATAAGGCGAATAGTCTATAATTTTATTATGTTATTTTAAATTTTAAATTGCACAATGTACAGATATCAGAAATCAACTTAATTTACGCAGCCACCTTCTAGCAAGGGTTCTGTTTCAACTAGGTATTATTTATTGTAAATTTGTAATACACTAAATCACTAATATCTTAAACCATTTTGAAATTCTTGCCTAAGTGTTTCTAACATTTCTAGTGTTACATTTTCTGGAATCGGCTCTTGAGCTAGAAAATTCATGTCGTCTTCACTTGATTCCGATAAAATATTATCTATATCGGCTTCAAACTGAGAAGAAAAAGTTGGACGCCCTAAATTCCGCTACTCCGTATTTATCCAATCTCGGAATAAAACTGAAACTTCCAAGCTATCTGCTGCTACTGAATGCCTATGGTCTCCAAATTGGAATCTAGCTAGCAGCACTAAAAATGCCTTCCGAAGCCACTGACGATGCTTGAATAGCGAGAACATCACAAACCACCCGCTGAAGTCTTGGAAAAGCTTTACCACGATTCTTCCCCATGCCAAAAGTTGTTGCTTCCCCGCTGTATACTTAATGCTTTTTGTAGCCTGATTAAGATATTCATCAAAATCATTGTTTTCGTTAGTAGTAAGTCCAAGATAAAATTTGAACATGTCATTAATATCATCCTCGTATCTAGGCCTAGATGGTTGTAGTTCTTGATATTGTACATTTTCTACTAAATTATACTCTTCTAAATCATACAGTTTCCTAGCTTCTGTTCTAATGCTACTTTTAACTAGATCTAAATTATGTGATTGATTATCTTCATCGTATTAAATTTCTAAGTTTGCATATATACTATCTATCATTCGAGATACTCAGACTTCTTTGTAAGCCGGGTTAAAAAAACAAACAGTTAAATAAATTTGAGGAATTGGGAAAAAGTATTTCCTAAATTTTTCAATCATTTTTTGAACAGGTTCTCTAAATTTTGAATCATTTCTAAACAAAGCAAATTTAGTACAAATAGCACAAATATTAGGCAAAGCGGAACAAATAGTAGGATAATAAAGACAGAGATGTGTTTAGTGGCTAAATAAAAAACTCTTAAAAAATTCAATTAAATCTCTAATATCATTTTTATCTAGTCGGTAAGTCATATCTGCATTATGAGCATTCCAAACCATTGTAACCGGTCTCCTATATTCATAAGCTACTTTTAGCATTTCATACAACGAATTCCACCTAGTAGCTACGATTTTGGTAATTTTCCTAACTGGCAAATTACATTCAATGCACCAAATTTTAAAATTCTTTACGCCTAGCCTTTACTTGACATTTAAAAATAAAATGACATGCAATTTCTATTTTATTACAACCATTTTCAAATAATGACACACCATCTCTAACAATTAAATTGTAAATATGAGAAGCACATTTTATATGAAAACTATCTTCGTAAATAGGACTAAGAACGGATCTTAAATAATCAACAACACGTATCTCGGTGATAAGAACCTACAAAACAATAGAGGATATCAGCAAGAGAAAAGGGACTACCAGCAGGATAGAATTTTACGGGATAGCAGGGGAAAATTGAAGCAGCAGCAACACTACTCAAAAGTTGCAGCAAACTACATAGCTGAGGAACCAAAGCAAACACAAACTGAGCAACTAGCACTAAGTCCAGCTTCAATATTCTCAACTGAGCAGTACTATCAGATATCAGCAGATGATAAGAAAGGAAAAAGAGTCAGAAGCCACGGCTAATGCAGTCACAACTAGCCTTGTTGGTCCCTCTAATTCTACTGACTCAAGTTCAGGTACAATCATATCCATGTTAGCTAAGTTAAAGAAGATTCAATGGGTGGTAGACACAGGAGCAACTAATCACATGATCTCAAGACTAGAATTACTGAATGAATGCAAGGAAGTATGCAAAGTTGAGCATGTACATTTACCAAATGGTGAAAAATCTGATATTACACACAAGGGGTCTGTTAAGATACTAGACATTCAACAACTTAGTGATGTGCTTTACATTCCTAAGATCAAATTTAACTTGTTGTCAGTCTCCAAACTCACTAAGGAATTGCAGTGTATGGTGGCTTTTTTCCTGATATATATGTATTTCAGGACCTTTACAGTGGCAAGGTATTAGGGATTGGTAAAGAATCTGGTGGACTCTATCTGTTTGGTGACATATCTCATTCCACAATATCAGCTCCTTCAGCCTCAACTAGTGTCAACAACAATAATGTGCCTCTTGATGTTTGGCATAGAAGACTTGGTCACATGCCTGTTGCAGCCATACAGAGAATGGATAAGTTCCTGCATCTCAAAATAGATACATTAAATAATCCAAATTCTATATGCCCTCTAGCTAAACAAACCAAGTTGCCTTTTCCTACTAGTACAACTCATTCTAATGTTGTCTTTGATTTAGTACATGCTGATGTATGGGGACCATATAGGGTGCCAACAATTGATGGTAAGAGATTTTTTTTACTATTGTTGATGATTTTTCAAGACTAACTTGAGTGTTCCTGATGCAATCTAAAGATGAAACTCATTGGATGCTGAAAAAAATTTCTCCATGATAAAAACTCAACATGATGCTACTGTCAAAATACTTAGGACTGATAATAGTTTAGAATTTATCAACTCTGACATTCATGAGATGCTTCTAACACAAGGTACTTTTCATCAAACTACATGTGTTTATACTCCCCAGCAAAATGTAGTAGAGAGGAGACATAGGTACATACTGGTGATAGCTAGAGCCTTAAGATTTGAGGCATCTGTACCTATATCCTTTTGGGGTGACTGTGTACTTACAGCTGTTCATATAATCAATAGACTCCCCTCATCAGTGCTTTCACAATAAATCTCCCTTTGAGATATTTTTTCACGGTCAACCATCACTAGATCACCTTAGAGTATTTGGCTGTTTGGCATATGCAGTCAATGTACATAGACAGGACAAATTTGCAGCTAGAGCACTACCTACTGTATTTATGGGATATTCAGCAACTAAGAAAGGCTACAAGCTATATGACATACATTCTAAGAGGTTTCTCTTCAGCAGAGATGTTATCTTCCATGATTCCATCCTCCCTTTCAAACAAATGAGTGCCACCACTGGCCCTATATTTCCTGTTTCAGATCCTCAAAATGTTCTTCTTGATGATGACATGTAGATTGCCCCTATTGTCCCTCCTACTGCCTCTCAACCACTGTCTTATCATTTAGTTCCAGCATCCTCCAACAATAGTAATCCTCCTCCCTTAAGACACTCCACTAGATCAAAGACTTCCCCAAAATGGTTGTCTAACTATGTTGTGAGTTGTTGCAAGTATCCTATGACCAATTACTTGAGCTATGATTTGTTATCCCCTGCCTATGCCCATTTTTTAGCTACATCTACCTGTGAGGTTGAACCTTATACATATCAGCAGGCTATTTAAGATCACAGATGGATCCAGGCTATACAACAGGAAGTTACTGCTCTTGAAGAGAACGGTACATGGGATGTTGTTAATTTACCTCCAGGAACACATGCCATAGGTTGTTAGTGGGTGTTCAAAATAAAATATAAAGATGATGGTAAAGTTGAAAAATTCAAAGCAAGGTTGGTTGCAAAGGGTTTCAGTCAACAAGAAAGCCTTGACTATAAAAAAACATTCTCATCAGTTGCAAAAATGGTGACCGTTAAGTCAGTACTTGTCATTGCAGCTTCTAAACATTGGCCAATCTTCCAAATGGATGTGTACAATGCCTTCCTACAACATGATCTAGTTGAAGATGTCTATACGCAAATTCCACCTAGCTTTCACAGAGACTGCACTACCAAGGTCTGTAAGCTCAAAAAGTCTCTCTATGGACTAAAACAAGCTTCCAGACAATGGAACCTGAAACTCACTGTTGTCTTACAAGATCTGGGATTTACTCAGAGTCTTTTTGACATTTCTTTATTTACTCTTGCCTCTAACACAGATATGGTAATCATCCTTATCTATGTGGATGATCTCCTCATTATTGGCTCTAATCATGATCTTGTTCAGTCCATCAGACTTAGTCTTCAACAGAGATTCAAGATGAAAGACCTTGGGACTCTCAGATTCTTTCTTGGTATTGAATTCTCCAAGGGATCTTCTGGCATCCTCATGAACCAAAGCAAATATGCCCTTGAACTGATAACAGATTCAGGGCAAGGGGGAGCTAGACCTATTTCCACACCACTTGATTTCAATCAAAGATTCACATCTCATGAATTTGATATAGCTACAGGAAGCATTGTTGATGATAAACTGTTGCCTGATCCAGGAAGCTAGCAAAGAATGGTTGGTAGACTACTATACCTCGCCATGACCAGACCTGATATTGCTTATCTAGTTCAGGTTCTAAGCCAGTTCATGCACAAACTAAAGGAATCACACATGCAGGCAGCACTTAGAGTCATTAAATACATCAAGAATGCACCAAGTCTTGGTTTAGATACAACTCCTCAACTATTTGCTTATTGTGATTCAGACTGGGCAACTTGCCCACAAACCAGAAAATCAGTCATAGGCTATATGGTGCAATTCTGATCCTTATTGATCTCATGGAAATCGAAGAAACAAGAGACAATATCCAGAAGTTCAGCAGAAGCTGAGTTTAGAAGTATGGCGTCGACAGTAGTAGAGGTGGTTTGGGTGACAGGGTTGTTCAAGGAACTTGGCCTTAAAGTTGAGCAACCAGTTACTCTATACTGTGATAGCAAGGTTGCTATTCAAATAGCAGCAAACCCAATATTTCATGAACGAACTAAGCACATAGACATTGATTGTCACTTTGTGAGGGAGAAGATACAACAAGGATTGATCAAGACTCAAGTCCTCAACACATAGGGACAAAGGAACAGCCTGCAGATCTGTTCACAAAGGGGCTGGGAAAGGCCCAGCATTATCACTTGCTTTCCAAGCTTGGGATGAAGAATGTGTTCTTACCATCCAGCTTGAGGGGGAGTATTGAATGTAATGATGTGTCAATTGGTTAGTTGGTTACTACTAACTTATCAAGTTAGTTATAGATTAACTGCAGTTAGTTAGTCTTTGCTTGATTATATATAAATGACACATTAGCCACTGTAATAGGCAAGCTGAAATAAGAAAGATATTTTTCCACTCATTTCTCTCTCTAAACACCTTCTCTTCAGCTCAACTTCCAGCCCTAAATCCATGGCAGATGCATGGTGGCTGAGGTGCTATTAATCTTTACAATTTTTACTATATTTTATCAAAATATTGGATATGTAAAAATGGTATAATTTTAGCTTTGGTTCTTGCTAATGTAAATAATTAGTTGTGGCATATAATGTCAACTGTCAAGGAAGGCCACTTGGTTCAATCTGAATATGAAATTTTACTACAACCGAATTAAAAGAAACAGTATAATCTATTGAATCAGTATCAACACGAGTCAATAATAAATCGGATTCAACTCGATTGGGTGACCATTCATCCAAACCTGAATTCTTTTCTTTATGTTCTTCTTTCTTCAACTTTAATTTTTACCGAAGAAAGATCAACATTATTTCTCTCAATTTCTTTGGATTTTGGAGTTTCATTATCTGATAAAGTTTTCTGATTTTTTGGAATGATTTTTTCCATTGAGATGTCAAGGAAACAACGAAACAAAGAGAATTTATGATGGAATTTTGGTACATAAAATTTTATGAGAAAAAATTCAAAGAGGAATCTTTTTGGGATTTTCAAGAAAAGGGTATACTTTGAAATGATGAGAAAAACATCAGATACAAAATATTTTTTTTCTTTGGAGATCAAATCAAGAATTTATTTGTGTATGTCTTTTCTGTTTAGAAATTTAGATTTATAAGGAAATTGAAAATTTTGAGAGAATAAATTTAATTTTTTTTTTGGAGTTTTTCTTAGACTTTTAAAAACTAAGAGGATTTTGAAATGGGAGGGGAAAGTTTATAGGAGTTTAGGGGTGAGGCGGGGTGACCTAGAAAGTAAATTTACCTACTAGAAAAGTGATGAAATTGTGTGTGATTATCTAAATTAGTAGATTATTTTAGTTCTATAATACTAAATTCACTGCACATACGTTGCACGTGTATTTCTAATCTTGATATTTATATGATTATTTAATTGTATTTGTACTATATTTAATCAAAATATTAGATATGCAAAAATAGTATGATTTTAGCTTTGTTTCTTGCTAATGTAAATGATTAGTTGTAACGTATAATATCAATTATCAAAGAAGGTCACTTGGTTCAATCTAAATATGAAATTTTACTACTACCAAAAGAAACAGTATAATCCATTGAATCAACATCAGCTTGAGTCATCAATAAATTAGATTCAACCCGAATGGGTGACCATTCATCCAAACCTGAATTCTTTTCTTTTTGTTCTTCTTCTTCTTCAACTTTAATTTTTACCAAAGAAAAATCCGCATTATTTTTCTCAATTTCTTCGAAGTTTAGAGTTTCATTATTTGATTAAGTTTCTAATTCTTCGCAATAATTTTTCCAATTGAGATGTCAAGAAAACAACAAAAACAAAGAGAACTTATGATGGAATTTTGGTAGATAAAATTTTATGAAAAAAATTCAAAAAGTGATCTTTTTAGAATTTTCAAGAAAAGACTATTTTGAAATGATGAGAAGAACATCAGATATAAAATATTATTTCTTTGGAGATTAAATCAAGAATTTTTATGTGTGTGTCTTTTCTTTCTAGAGATTTGGACTTCGAAGGAAATTAGAAATTTTGAGATTTTTTTTTTTTAGTTTTCTGAGACTTTTGATAGCTAAGAGGGTTTTGAAAGGGAGGGGAAAATTTATAGGGGTTTGGGGTGAGGTGGGGTGACTTAAAAAGTAAATTTGACAACTAGAACAATGATGAAATTTAGTGTGATAATCTCAATTAGTAGATTATCTTATTTCTATAAGACTAGATTCACTGCACGTACGTTGCACGTGTATTTCTAATCTTAATATTTATATGATTGTTCAACTGTATTTGTACTATACTTTATCAAAATAATGGATATGCAAAAATGGTCTATTTTAGCTTTGGTTCTTGCTAATGTAAATGATTAGTTGTAGTGTATAATGTCAACTGTCAAGGAAGGTCACTTGGTTCAATCTGAATATGAAATTTTGCTACTACCAAAAGAAACAGTATAATATATTGAATCAGCATCAGCACGAGTCATCAATAAATCAGATTCAACCAGAATAGATGACCATTCATCCAAACCTGAATTCTTTTTTATTCTCCGCAATAATTTTTCCCATTGTGATGTGTCAAGAAAATAACAAAAACAAAGAGAATTTATGATGGAATTTTGGTAGATAAAATTTTATTAAAAATTATGAGAAACGACATAAAACCCCCCAAACTTGGCAGCGAAACTTACTATAACACCTAAACTACACGGGTGTTCATATGCCCCTTAACAACTTTCAACGATTTAATCACCCCTAAGAGCTGACGTAGCAAAGAGAGTGAATACACTCTCCTGAAAGCGCGTGAAGAAATAAAAAAAAAGGTCAATATATAATTAATATTTTAAATAATGTTTTTTCTTGATATGTAAGCTTTTTAAATATTATCTAAATGATTTATTTTTTAAAATGCGGTTCCCCTTTTTACAAAAATCTTTAATTTTTAATCTCTTTATTTTCTCTTCTTCCTCCATAGCCTTTTCCTCCATACCCCTACCTTCCTCTATTGATACCCTTCTTGACCTCCATTTTTATCCCCACCTCTATAAACCATTTTCAATCCATTGTTCTTTTAGTAATCACCACAATTCAACGTCAATATCATATATTATTAACGTCAATTCCGCTCTAGTTATTGACATAAATGTCATAAGTTTAACCTTTCTTGAATTTTGAATGACCCATTTTAATTTTTTAATATTTGTTATTCAAAAAAATTGGCGGTTTATCAATTTTTTTTATATAATATTCATGTTTCATGTAAGTTGTGAAGAAAAAAAATGACTTTCTAAAAAAATTCATTCTTCCACCTTCTCTAAAAAAAATTAATTGAATGGTGAAAAGATAAAAAAAAAATGAGCACTGAAGGATGAAAATGGTGAAAAAAAACGAAGAAGAAAGAAGTGGGGGCAGGGGCAGGGTCGGAGGTGAGAATGGGGGAAAAGGAGGAGAGTATAGAAATGGTGAAGAGAAAGGAAGAAGAATATTTTTCAATATTTTTCACAATCCATTGTTGTTAGTGATGTAGTTGGTTCTTTGTGTGGATAGTGGTAGCATTCAAGGTCGAGAATAGTGGGCTAGAGTTAGAATGGTGGTATCTTATAGTTGTTCGAGCTCCAAAATTGTAGGTTGCTTCAAGGATATGGCTTCTTAGAAGATTCATCTGCAGGATATGGTCAAAGTAAGTCATGGAGTTCTAAGCTTGTGATTGTCCTGTGGAATCTCCTTTTGGCATGCTTGGTGTTTATGGTGTTAGTTGATTTAAGTTGGTGTTGTGGGGTTGTTAGATGAGGTTCAGATGGTGTTGGAATTGTTCAAATAGATGAGGATCGACAAGATACTTCTAATAGACAGAGATGACACATAGAGGCGGAGCTAGATGTGCAAAGGGTTTATCAGAATTTCCTTTACCAAAAAATATTAGAGTACGAGATTATAATTATATATCCTTTTTTATGTATACATAGTAGATTTTAAATCCTCACTGACCTTTTCTTTCGTTTTTACTCTCCAAAACCCATGAAACTAGACAGATAAGAGAGCCTAGCTTGCCAACCATATAGCGGGAAGCTGGGTTCCGGCTCATATCAGTAGTTTCTATGAAATGAAAAGAAAAGAAAATAGAATTGAAAGTTTCTTGCCTTAGACTTCGAGTTGACAGAGAGGAATGACGAAACTCTTGGCCTTACGAGACGCGGACCTTAACTTATTTGTATATTTTGAATCTCCTTAAGCGAAAGCAATGCTAACTCCATCACTATATATACATATGCAACAAAATTTAAAATATATACATATAATAAAATTTAGATTACTCACTAACTCTAAATCTTGAATCGGTCTTTTTAACTTATTTGTTTCAAGAAGTGATCTTGAGAAGAAAAAAGAACTAAAAGTAAAATTAATTATTTTTTCAAAATACATATTCTATAGTCTATGTTGTATAGCTCTAATATATGACATATTCCACATTCTAAAAAGTTGTCTAGTTTAAGTCAAAATAAAACTGGTTTTTCACAATTTTAAGGCAACAAGAATATGATTAAATTAACTTTTTGGTTTCTAACTCTTGGATCATTAATTTTAAAGCCTGTGATTTTTAATTTATTGGAAATAATTTTTCTATTCCGTAAAAGTAAAGATAAGATTTACGTACGATATTTTGCGTCTTTTTAGACTTCATTTATGGATTGTAATACTAAATATATTATTGTTGCTTATGTTTTGTAATAACTAAATATATTTTACTTATTATATTGTTCCAAGATAATTAATTCATGGATATTAGCAATTTGAGTATTAGTAATTGTTGTAAATGACAAATTCAAGCTGAATTATTTACATTGATCTTTATGCACCACCTAATTAATTTAAGAATTTGAATAGAAAAACAAGAATAAATTTCACAAATATAAAGCTTATTTTTAGCTTTTGTAGTTGAAAAGAAATCACTATTGTACAAAATTTCAAAATTATATCATCATGGAATTATATTTCACCCATGAAACTCGAGTTTATATGAGACAAGGATTCAATTAATACTGCTAAACATGAAATTTTTTATGAATATTTTCAACATAATCGATCGAAAATCCATCAAAAACAATACCAATGTATCAAATACCCCCATAAACATGAATATATGTTAGAAGCGAGAAAGTGTCAGAGATAAGAGACAGAAAAAACTAACGTTTATATTAAGTTGACGTATGAAACTCGAGAATATATGAGATGAGGATTCAACTCCACTAAAAAAATGAACAAAAATTTATGAATATTTTCAATATAATCGATCAAAAATTCATCGAAAACAATATCAATAATCAGATACACACATAATATTTAAACACTAACATATATGAAAAGCGAAAAAGTAAGAGATAAGAGTGAGAAAAACTAACATATGTATTAAGTTGACGTATGAAACTCGAGAAATTATTGTGCTTGAAATATCTAGGCAACATGTGCTCCGAAAACTCATCGGAACACCACACAACAAATCCATTTCCCTCTTCATTTCATGAAACTATCTTATTATCTTTTCCAATATTCTCTTCTTTCTTCACTTCCACCTCCGCCTCCAAAAGTTCATACGTCTTTAATAAGAACGGCACCGGACACTTCGTTCTCGACTGGGGCAGCCTGATTTTCCGGCTGATCGTCCCGTCTTCCGACGTCGTTCTAACGGTTGTTGTTGCCATGGACTAACTATATAGGAAATTTTTGATTTTTTTTTCTCTTGATAGAAATAAAGGACATAAATATCAATTTTTGGTGCATATTTTTCTTCTACTTATACTACTTATCCTATACGTTCCATTTTACGATGTGATGATTTTTGATTGAGTATTAGTCATAGAGTCATTTTTTTATTTATTTAGTGGATGTTAATTGACACTTTTTTGGGGGAATATTATATTGTGCGAATAGTGTTGGAGTCACCTTGTAATTAGGGAGTTCAGATTGATGAAACATTATACGTACTATTTATATATGAATAAAAAAAAGTTGTTTATATATAATCGATGTTGAATCTCTTTCAGTTAGTTCATGTTAGGGAATTATGGGGAATATAACACCCAAGTTACTTCTATCACTGGTATCACAACACTTGTTCTACTTTAGGTTTACTTTCTACAAACTACAAAATCCCCTTTCCCGGGAGATAAGTAAGTTAATTCACTCGACTTGCTTGCAATTACTCCGAGTCTACAATATTCCCCGTGGGATGCGACCCTAACCTTGGTCGGGTTGTATATCTTGACAATGACCACTTTAACCATCAAAAATGAGGTGTAGCTTAGAGGACATCAATATCAAAATAGGGCTTCATTTCATTCATAACTTTCACAATATTGTCATATCTCATAGCATGCATAATAGCCCCTTCAAAATTCATATCATTTATAGTTTTGCATATCTTGCCGTAAGGCTCTCAACATAATAGAAGCTTGGCATACATCTTTAATCAAATCATGGTGGGTACATGTACATAAGTTTAAACCATGAAATTCAAGAATAAAATGACATGAGAGGAGTAGAACAAAATCACTTGAGCATTATTCAAAATAACCCACCAAAAGCATCATAAAACTTAGTTAGGGTATCATCAAATCCTCATAAAAATTCATCAATTTCACATGCCATTTTAATGCATAATAGTGTTCAAAGATTCAATAGTATAAATTTCTCCATAATATCAACATATACAAGAGTTCATAATATTTTTATAAATGTTTATAACTTGAAAATAGAATAAGGGAAGACTGGTAGAGCTTTGTGGAGTAAAGGGCTCCACAAATCAAAACCTACATATCTTGGTAATAATTTTATGGAAGAAAATCTTATATTGGAAGTGAAGAACCTGAAACCCTAGCTTGGCCTCTTCTCTTGAAAGCTTTGAAAGACTTGGGAGTGTTTGGGAGGAGCTCCGGAATTAGAAATATTTTGAATGAAGAGGAATGGGGTAGATCATAGTTGTATATGGCTGAAAAGGGCTCTTTTGGGGGCTTAAATGACGTAGCTTAGGCATAAAATAATAGGAAAGGTCAAAATTGCCCTCTTTAAAATCCCGCCAAACAAGATCACGAGACCCCGATTACGGGCCATGCTCCACTCTACGGGTCATGGAAAAGAGGTTTCGTCTAGTAACATTTTGAATCCTCAGAAACTATCTCTGATCCTCAACTCACGACACGACTTACGGCTCGTAAGTGAATCTACAGACCGTCTAGTATCTCATATACCTAACTTCAAAAATCTACATTTTGACCAAGTCTGGCCATCATTCCACGAGCACAAGACATGACCCGTGGGATCACTTACGGCTCATAGACCCTTCTATAAAACTTATCGATACTTGGAAAATATTCAGATTTCATTTATTAGGCCCTTTTACACCTCCCAACATGTGGGGCTTTACAAATAGGGTCCTCTGGGGTCCCTATCGTCGTGTCATACCTGAAGCCTAGCTTGGGTCGTAACATATAACTACTAGAGATTGAGTATTCATCATTAATGGTCAGAGTATAGTGCCTGGTATTGTACCAACTCATGTTTCTACTTTGATAGCATTCAACTTCTTTCAATAACAACTATAGTTATTAGGTGAACTATGAACCCATACTATTTCGTTGTTTCTTTTTTATGAAGAGGCAGGGTAAGGAGAGGAGAGGGCAGGTGTCATGATCCAAAATCGGGTATGATAGCACTTGACTTTATCCACCAAGACAAATTATCCTGCACAAGTCACAATAACATAATACAAAATCATGCAGAAGCTAAAACAACAAAACATTGATAGTAACGAGTTTATAAGGCATAACTCCAATTAAACCATCCTTACACTAGTTATCACAAGGTACAAGCCTCTAATACATTAAAAAAAGAAGATATGATCAAACCTCAATAGTCTTTAATTTATCTAATAGATAGAACAAAACTAGTAAAATATCCGACAGTCTTGAGAGTATGCTAGGACAACAAGCAACAACCTCTCAGCTGTCAATAGCTCGGTTCGGAGGAAGAAGAAGAACGTCAATATGATTTGGACTCACAACCTACACATATCTATAGAAAAAGAAGGGTGAGTACCAAGGTACCGATCAATAGGAACGAATCACAAGTAGAGAATAAAGAACTAAGCACTCCTTCCATCCCAACCACATACCTCCAGACAACAAAACCTACACGCAAGAAGGCCAACATACACACCATCGATACTATCAACTCACAAGTCTAAGTCAATAACAACAGACATCAATTCATGAATCAAATCATACATGTCATCACCTCCATGTTCCCATTACCTAAATCATATCCACTAAACAACCAATTAATCCCCAAGTTTTACATTGAAAGGAAATACTAAGTTCAAATAAACTCAACAAGAGCTAGAATCCACTTGCCGAAAATTAGACAATCAATCACTCCAACGAAAATGCCTTCCCCTTTCAAATTGAATTTGACGCACCACAATCTACACAAAAATAAATTCATAATCACCTGACTAAGCTCTATTACGTTCCCTAACTGGTGGTGATGGAACTCTAACTAGAGGTGTTGAATCTCTAATAGGTGTCATTGAATAGGTATGGTGCGACCCAAAATGTTTCTGGAAGGGACATTGTTTGATCATATGGCTAGGATCTCCACAACCATAACAAGACCTCGGAGTGGGTTGATGATGTAAGGAATTAGGAGGAATGTTGTAGCCGCCTTGACTTATAGATCTCTAACAACTAGATTAATTGGAACCACCTTCTGTAGCTTGCAATGAAGTAAATGTTGTGATATGCTACCTTATCCATGAAACCCCTACCTCCTGAAGGAGTGCCAAAATAATGAACAGAAGCTCGACCCCTCTTAGGACCCCCAAAATCCTCTCGAACCATCCAGTTCGTCTCTTTGGCAATATTCACAGTAGTCTGTAAGGAGGCTCCTTTGCGGGATGACCTGAATACATAGGCTCTGATAGAGAAAACCAAGCCTACCACAAATCTACGGACTCTCTCCGCCTCAGTAAGAATCAAAGATATGTCATGGCATGATAACTGTCAAAGTTGAGCCTCATATTCTACAACAATCATACCACCCTGAGTCAAAATCTCAAATCTTATCCGAATCTCCTCCCGAATGATTATGAAATGGAAAGAAATGCTATGAAATGTAAGCAATGCGATGCAAATGTTTAGTAACCATGATTCATGTCTGTTCTATAATATATATCCGCTGATATAATCAGATCAGAATCCATGGGGGTCACACATGGACCATGTATCCGTTGGAACAATTTTTCTTCGCCATTTATTTTCATATCTAGTTGGAACCATTTCCCTGCAGTTTTTCATTTTCTTTCTTTTCTTTTCTAGCTGGAACCATTTTCCTTCGACTTTTTATTTCTTTTCTTTCTTTCCTAGTCAAAACCATTTCTCTTCGAATTTTTAATGCATCACATAAGTTCATATCACATAGGCATGAGATTATGCAAAGAGTCAACACTTTTCATATATTTAATAATCACATCAAATAAATCTCATTTACATCTAGCCAGAACTATTTTCCTTCGATTTTTCATCATTAATGGGACATCAAGTAACTGTGTATATCATTATAACACATAATTACTTTCACAAGTATAAAAATTAGCTATGATGTCCACATGAATCATTTATTTAATAATCATCAATCCTTCTCATTGTTCTTTCAATAGTTGTGTCATCATTAGCACATTACATAATAATCACATCATATAATAGCTCAAGTCTTTCAATAATGTCTTCCATCATAACTTAGGATAATTCATCATTGAGTCCACATTTCATGCACATTTAGTTCAACAATTTCAACTATATCTCAACGGAAGCATTTAACTCAACATTTCACATAAAATACTTCAATAGACAAATCCATGCAACATGATTCAAAGTTCAACAAATGGAACAATATGAGCACTTCTACATTCTCATCAGCATTACAAGCCCATTTCACAATATCAGCTCACAAGTTTAAGTCAAAGATAATAGACATCAATTCATGAATCAAATCATACATGTCATCACCTCCACATCCCCATTATCCAAATCATATCTTCTAAAATCATTCACTAATCCCCAAATTTTACATTGAAAGGAAATATTAAGTTTAAATAAACTCAACATGAGTTAGAATTTACTTGCCTTAAATTAGTCAATCAATCATTCCAACGACATTGCCTTCTCCTTCAAAATCAAATCTGAAGCACCACAATCTACTAGAAAATAAATGCACAATTAAAATACGAAACTAACAACATCAAAATTAAGCAATTCGAGAAAAATGGCAAAACCGTCCAAAAATTCAGTGCCGAAATCTAAAAATTTTTAGATAAAAGAGTTCCTCTCATGATTAGAAAACTATCAGTGAGTACTAATTCAAAATGGAGTTGATATGAGTTCATAATCATCAATTTTGTGAAAATCTTAAAGTTCATGAAAACCTCCAATTTTCTCAATTGAATCTTTCAAATTTAATGTTAAAATCATGGGATAATTAATGGGCAATGATAAGGGAAGTAGAAAAAAAATACATTTTTCAATGAAAAGCCTTCAAAAAATTAGTCAAAAGTCATCCAAGTTGAGCTCTCAAAATTTGAAAATGGAGGAAATGTTTAAAGGAGGTACACAGAGGCCTGAAAACCCATTTCTAAAGTCGTTATAGCG
This sequence comes from Solanum rostratum, assembly GCA_029948455.1. Classification (NCBI taxonomy): domain Eukaryota; kingdom Viridiplantae; phylum Streptophyta; class Magnoliopsida; order Solanales; family Solanaceae; genus Solanum; species Solanum rostratum. The sequence goes on from CM057051.1 coordinate 27,539,124, forward strand.
ACATTCGCACTGACCACAGTCTTTACTATAGCAACGCCTAGGTTGTTATAGCGGCTTCGCTATAGTGGTCAGGCCTCTGCTAAAGTGGGGCTGCCTAGAGCATAGCAAAAACCATTCCAAATAATTTCAAGATTTAGAATCAACACTTGACATTCGTTCTAAACCCCGTACACACAATTCATATATGAAACTCTATTTAATTTGATGTTTTGGACTCAATAGAATCATCAGAAATTGAATCTTAGGCTTTCTTGACCCGAAACTCGGTTAAGCACCTTAAATAACTTAGGTCACTTGAAATATCAAAATAACATCGGGACACTCAAAAGTTAAGGCAAAGTTGTTTTTAGAACTAAAATCACCTCACAAGACTATTAGAATGACTAGAAAATCAATCCAAACACCAAAACTTAAAACATTGACCAAAGTCAACCCAAACTCAATTTCCAACTCCGGACCCAAAATCCACATAACAACTTAGAATCTGATTCTGACAACTCGCCTAGATCAATTTCCATTTTTCGGAATTGATGAATTTCGTTCCATGACTTGGATCTCTGAATGACTCAAAATTTCAAAATTAGGCAATTTAAACCTCGAAAATTCAATCATTGGTAAAATTATCAATATTCACAAAAGTTTTAACCTTTAAAATCAATCAAACATGACTCAAGGCCGCTAACGGGAGAGGTAAAATGATAATTTTGTTAAAAATTAAAAATGACCATCAGGATCATTACAAGGGGAGAAGAGGAGGGTTGTCTTTGACAACAAATGTTGTAATGGAAAATGGCTTCAGTGACCATTATGGTGTGTTTCTTCACTAAAGGATAATTTGGTAGTTGGTTAGGAGATATATTATACATTCATTGCATTTTGAAAAATCAAATATCATGTTTGGTAGTTGATTACAACTATCTGTAAATTAATATTCTCTAAAAAAGAATGACCAATTTGTCTTTTTAGTTTGTCGACAAAAGAATGGCCCCTTGTTTTGGCAATACTTTAGTTTTAACTTTCCACATGATATGTTTAAGACCACAAGATTAAATGATATTTTTGTAATTTGACATAACTTTAACCTTGAACCATAACACAGAGAGGTTTTCTTTATTTTCGTAAGTTAGATGCCAAGTCAAACTTGATCATTTTTTTCAAGCGGAGGTAGTATTATGTTTGGTTTGCAATTTAGAATTATGTATAAGTTATAATAGAATCTATATATAATTTTATGCCAAATACAAAATAAAAGAAAAAATATATGAATAATTAAATTCTACAAAATTAATTTATACATAAAATAATCAGACAAATAATATCATAACTAATTCATATATTACAAATGATTACCAAGGGGGCATTTGGTATAAAAATGAATAAGACAGGGATTATCTTTTATCAAGTATTTGGTTCATTATTTCTCATCTAATCTTGTGTTTGGTTTAAGACTCTACAAAAAACTTCTTTCCAATGATATCCGTAAATTATTATAGAATTTTCTATTTCATATAATTGGGTTAAAATAGATTATTTTATTGTGATTTCTAACTAGCTAGGAGAATAAGAATTTTGTCGTCATATTTGCTATTTTCTCACTTGAATTATTTGAGGATAAATAATTGTGATCTTAATAAATTGATCACTTATAAAACGTCAATTTTCAATTTAATAGAGATAGATCATCTACTTTTAAAATAAAAAAGATGGTAAACAATTGTAAAAATGAACAAACCATCTATACTTACACATAAAAAGTTGCAAGTTACAGTTTTAATATGGAGTTTATATCTTAAAAGGTTACTCAACTATAAGAATTTATCTAACATAGCATTGTACTTTGTCTTGTATCAATAAAACCACTTAATTAAGCTTTTATATCAACAAAATCACTCAACTAAATTAATTATAAAAAAAATTGACATGGCAAAATTCTTTTTGTATATTACGTAAATATGAACCCACAAATAAATAAAATTTAAAAAATTGACATGGTAAATTTATTAATTATTCAATTTTCAATATATTATAAATAAACTTACTAGTACAAAATTACAAATATAAAACATAAATCCAAGAAAATTTAAAAAATGTAAAGGAATTTGAGGAATAATTTTGTCTTTATACATCTAATCTCATGGTATTAAATAGAAGGTATTAGGCAATACTACCAAATGGAAGGTATTAGTTAATATCATGTAGGGTGTATTAACTAATACATGGATTAGTTATACACAATAATAAATCCTACCAAGCATAGTATTAAATAATACCATACATAATGCATAGATATATTATCTAATACCTCTTACCAAACGGCTCATAAAGACTTAAAAGAGAAGCAGTAGGCCCTGGAATGTCGCATGTTATTCCATGTGTACTTGTTAAAATCTCCAAAGAAAAAAAATCATATATATATATATAGAGAGAGAGAGAGAGAGAGAAAGAGAGAGCCTCCCTTCTCCCTCGACGTGACACTCTCACATAATTCTTATTTATTTTTTCTTTAAATAATTCAATATTTTAAAGATCAATTAAATAGTCTAACATAAGTTAAAAAAATTCAAAAAAGGCGTCATTTCTGATTAAACGGTAGTATAGTCTGTCACAACCATTCGAAAAAGTCACAACTATTCAAAAAATTCACAACCCTTGAAAAAAGTCACAACCCTTCAAAAAAATCAAACCATTCGGAAAAGTCATAACCTTTCAAAAAAGTCATCTCTTCGAATTCAAAAAAATGACTGTCACGCCCCGGGAGGGTACCCTAGGCGTGGCCGGCACTCGGAGACTATTGCTAGCCCCCAAGCGAACCACTTAGCTTCATCACATCATTCATTATAGACATTGCGGAAGGAAAGAGTAAACAATACTTTAAAATAGTGGGCCAATGGCCAAACATCAATTTGATCATCAAAACCAAGCAAGGAATTATTGCTCAGTTGTCAAAACGTTCACCTTGACTACATCATTATGTCTACAAAGCCTCTAACATTCCTTAAAACGTCTAAGAAGAGGACCATGACAAACCATGGCTACTCGACTCAAGGAACAGGATAACATTCATAAACAAAGGTTTCCTCCGGAAACAAGGAGGCTCACCACAGTCAGAACTTGGAAACACTTGACCTCAACGGGGCGGCTGCTGAAGTCCTCTAGCTCCTGTATCTGCATCATGAAACGATGCAGCGCCAAATGGCGTCAGTACGTGGAATGTACTGGCATGTAAAATAGCTGGAACACATTGTTAGGAATATACGAACATAACGTACATCATCATGAGACCTTAACGTTTACATCGGGAAACATTGACATCGGCCTTTACATCAACATTGACCTTTTCATTAGCATTGATCTTTTCATTAGCATTGACCTTTTCATTCGAAGTACTATTAGGGAAAACCTTTTCCAATAAGCCTAACTGGTGTCGCGCCCCATTTTCCTCGCGGAGAAACGGGATCCTGGACGACGTCGTGGCAATGACTCTTTTGGGATTTTCATTTTTAATGTAGAGTCGCCACCTAATGAATTAAGGTGCATTAGGACACCATTCTAAGCCTAACAAAAATTAACCGAGAGAGGGTAAGGGCTCAAGTTACCTCGAAGGGAAGGTGTTAAGCACCCTTCGAGGTCCGCAAAGGCGGGTCCCGACCGTGTCTCATATTTATGTGGGGGATTTACAAATAAGGGTATCTATTTTTTATAAAATCCTAAATTATTCTAAGTGACAAAATTAAATAAGCAAATTAAAAAGAAACAATAAATGAGACGAGATGAGGATTAAATGAGTTATTTACTCGGATCAGTTACTCGGCTTTATTTCCGGATTTAACTTCACTTGGCTTATTTAAGCCTAAGGACAAAACCAAGGTTTGTCCTATTAAGCTCGAGTTTATTCATCATATCCGAAATCCTATCTACCCCTACCCCCCTTCTAAGTTGATTTATTTTTAACTTAAGAGCGTACTAAAAGAAATTGAAAAATTCTAACGCATCCTAAAATGCTTAACGTCCCATCCTAAGGTCCAAGAGGCGTTGGACTTTAAATTTTTGGAGGTTCTAGACCTAGAAAATGTAAGGCGCCTAATTAGACTCGCGTCACAACAAAATAGATAGGACGACAATTAACATATAAAGTTCTCACATAGCCTCAAAAAGCATGCTTGAAAACAAATGATGACGTGTTAAAATGTAGGTCACTTCTTTACGTTAAATAAAATATTTTAGGTGAAAACTTTAATCTTTAAAACATTAATTTTTGAACATAAATTCCAAAGGAGATGATTAAGTTGTATAAATTAAAGTTAAGTTAAATCCTATAGGCATGCTTCTAATAATGTGGAGAAAGAAAATAGTATAAAAATATTTCTAAAAGTCCTATAGGCATGCTTTCTAATAACGTGGAGGGAATATTATAAAAGTATTTTTATTTGAAGTCCTATAGGCATTATTTCTAGTGATATGCAAATAACAAAAAAAGAACAAATTGTAAAGGTATTCTCTTAAAGACATATAAATCTAAATTATCACATTTTATCCAAAAGAATATAAACTTAAAACATGCTTCTAAACTAATGAAATATTAAAACAAGAACACCTATTAACCATTAACGAACACACATTGACATGTTTGGAACAAAATAAGGACGAGAAGGGTTATAAGCTAGCGTAAAAAAAATTTTGCGCGCCCAGATAAGACCCCCTAAAGCATATTAGACTTGAATAAAACACCGCTCATGTTTAGACTAACTAAGCACTCATTTTTAAACTTATTATCATTCGTTATTTCACTTATTTTATTTTTTATTTTTTGTTTTTCCTAATTTACGATTTGCCTATGTGATTAATCCATAACATAAATGGGTTTGGTAAAATAAACAAATAGCAACTATCTCCCTTCCCCCCTATCCCCTAATTTTATTATATTTCTTATTACAATATTTTGCGAGAAAAAAGATACATCATAAAAAAACAACAAAAAAAAAAAAAAAAAACTTCTCAGTCCATCCTCCTCCCTTAGCAACTCTTTGTATCTGTGATTTAAAGTACAACCTGCAATACTAGAGTAAAAGAACTAGCAGTACCAGAAAATAGATAATAATGAATTTAAGAACATAAAAAAATAGAAGTGAAGCCTTACAGTTAAACCAAACTAGACAAAGGTTGTGCAAAAACAACCTTGTTGCAGAGAGAAATAATATCTTGATTTATTTTGACAGTGTTTTGGAGAGGAAGAAAGTTAAAGAGATTTTTTCTTTATTATCCTAGTTGCAAGAAGAATCTGTGTATTCTCTCTGTAAGAGTCTATGAGTATCAGTATATGAAGGATAGAATAGAGGTCCTCTTTTATAATAAGAGAAACAATCAAAGAGAATGAAATGAAAGGCAAGAAAATATTCCCACCATTTAAGTTTTCTATAAATAAAAGAAGACAATAATAAATCAATCAACCAAGATTTAATCAATATTTTACCAAGAATAAACAGTAGTCACAAAAGGATAGTCAAATAAACGGAATTAAATAAGGAAGTCAATATTATCCAACAATCAGAATAATATCAAGAGAAATAATTGCTAAATTAAGCAAATCAATTTATATATGTTCATTATTCAAAAGTACCATAACAAGAGCAAGTAAGAGGAGTCAAACCGATTTTAATTAGGCGAATAGGATCGATTACGATTTAAATTTGTCAAGATAGTGAATACACTCAAGCATGTAATTTTTTTGTCAAAATAAAACCAAGTAATAACAAATAATATACGAGTTAAAATAATTAGATAACGTATAAACGGGCAACTCAACACGTCAAGGTAGATCATTCTTTACGCAGTATTATTAAAAAAAACTGTTTTAAAATTTGAAAAGTAATTACGAGCTAAAGGTGTCACAATAAGGCACATCCCAGAAACACATATCAAAATTATATACACAGTAATCTAAATTCCGAAAATAAACAAAGAGATAGCGAGAATCGATGGATTAAAACAAGTCGCAATTAAGAAAAATCAGTCAATTCCTTTTAAAAATCTTCTATGACAAGCAAGTTTTAACGGTACGAAGGGAATTACCTTCAACTTCACAAGCGATCAAGTTAGTGGTTGACACATAAAACGGTTCAACACAGTACAATAATAATCATAGAAAATTAATTAAGTTAAAAAAAACAAAAATGGGTCCAGCTAAAATCAAGAGGTAGAAGATAATACCATAAATTAGAAGCCATATTGACGATACCAATCTTTTCGATAATCAAACAAATTCGACAACATCGTCGTTGTTGACCAAACTTAGCTTTCGATATCAATTGCATGTTGGTTCCAACAGTGTTTTCCAGTGGAGGGGAGACGAAAAAAAAGGGTGTTTGGGTGGCTGTTTTGGTTCACTGTTTTGGGTCGTTTGGTCCACTGTTTTGGGGTCGGATTGGTGACTGATTTGGGGCTGTTTCAGGGGTGATTTTGCTGCATTTTTTGTGGATTTTCGGAGGGGTTTTGGGGGCTGATTTTTTTGGGGGTCAAAAATGGAGGGTTTTGGGGCTGTTTTCAGGGGGGTTTTAGGTCGGTTTTGTGGTGTTTTGGGAGGTTGGGGGGCTGGTTTGGTGGCGGCAATAGAGAAAAAAGAAGAAAAAGAAATGGAGAGGGAGGAGAGATGGAGTGACGGGAGAGAGGGGAGACGACGTGGTGGAGGCGGCGGTAGGAGGGTGCTGGCCGGCGAAAAGGGAGGCGGGAAGAGGAGAAGCCGCCGGCTGCTAGAGAGGGAGAAAGGGGAAGAAGTTATGTGAGGGAGTGAAAAATGGAAGTAAAATTAGGGTCTTGGGGGGTTATTGAAAATAAAAAAAAATTAAATTTGGACGTTAGATTAGATAGGATGGACGGTTGTGATTAGGATATTTATGGGTTTGGATCGGATCCGGGTTATGAAATGGGTAATCCGGATTTAAAAACTAGCCTAAATTTGTAGGAGTTTAAAATTGAGCCACAAATTGACTCAATTTGGCTAGAAATGAAAGAAATTGTAAGAAGTTAACTAGAATTGGAATAAATTTCACGGAAATCGACTAAAGTTGAAATGAAATTGCGGGGATTTGATTAAGATTGGAATGAATTTTATTAAAAAAAAACCACGAATTGCACAAATAGGGATAAAATTGTCATCTGATTAGTAATTGTAATGCACACACAAATGAAATGCACAATATTTGAAATAATACTTTTTTTTTATTTAACGAAGAAGCTAAGATTATCACGTAAAAATATTTGAACGTATTAAGCTTGTTTAAATCAATGGACAAAGTAAAATAATTATGTATTTCAAGATATAAAAATAATTAGTATAGTAGATAATGAAATCAAATAATAATATAATAATGATAAATGTTACTACTACGGCTTAGCATTCTTATTGAACAAAAATAATAATAGTAATAACTGATCGCAGTATTTTAAAAGTTGACAAAAATATATTAATATTTTGAAAACTTAAGAATTTTATAAAATGTGCGATTACTACGATAAAATTGAAAATAAACTCAAAGTTTTAAAAATACCCATTTAATCAAATGACGACGTAAAACACGTTATGGGTCGGTCAAAATTGGGTGTCAACAACTGGGAGTTTCTTTAACCGACAACCATCACTTATGAGCCAGAGATGGTACAACGAAGCGATGCTGTTGCTACATCCGTCCAATACCCTGCCCGGGGTAAAGGACATTCATTAGAAAAGGAACAGTAGTCCTCATTGGGACAAGAAAGGTGCCATCCGCATTGCGGTTCAATCCTCTCTTCCTACGCGGGCCACGTAGTTAATGGATTCAGGTGGGACTCACCTTTCTATCCATTTCGGTGCTCAATACTCCTCCCAGAACTCGACATGCTCATAAAACATTAACATTCATTAGTCCCATAGGGACGCATTTCATCATCATTAGTCCCCATAGGGGCATAATACATTATCATTGGCATCAACATTCATTTGTCCCATAGGGACACATTACATTGTCATTAGCATCTCCTTTATATCAACATTAACATCATTGTCATTCCATCTCATTAACATCAACATCATTGACTTTAGGGACACTAGTTTAGGAACTTGGACTCTCAACTTAGAGACAATCCCACACTCACATTCTCAACATTCATCATTCATTAATTTTGTCATTACTCTAGACTCTACACACACACCCATATTCATCATGCATGCTTTTCTAGAATATATATGCGATAGATATAAGGTTTTCAACTAAATGCTTTTCAAGAAAATAGTTTAAAAGGATGCATGAGGGTTTTTATGAGGGCCATCATCAATGCAGGAAAATATGTAGGTTTATGCATAAAATAATGGCATTTGTTCATTACATTACATGAGTTAACATGTTTCACTTCATTACCCTAACATCATTCACCATTAGACTTTAATACCTTACTCATGGGGCACATGGGAGGACATTCCCATGCTTTAAGTCTAGCCTTACATACCTGAAAGAAGATAGTCACTCTAAAGCACCTTCTTTCCTCTTGCTCTCTTCAACCTCCTTCAAGCCCTAGCCTTAAGAACCTTAGGAAGACTTCTTCAATGGGGTTTTTCAACCCTTTTTCGTGAAAACCGACCTATATAGGTCATAGGGGTACGTTTAGGATAGGTGGGATTGGACCATAATGCCCTTGGAAATTTTAAGAAATTAAATCCCGTCCTGAAATAACACAGTCCGCGATGCGGACTGGTCGCGGACAGTGTATTTTCGGAAACTCAACTCCGTCGAAATTTTCAGGAAAAGGTAAGTGTGTCTCCGCGACCAGTCCGCATCGCGGTTCCGTCACGGAGGCTCACTGTTTTTCATTTTGGAACGAAAAATTATCTTTTGACTCGGTTGCTCTAAAATTCGACCGAGACCTTTCCCCCACTCCATTTTCAGTGCTGATCATGAATCCGCTCTCGGATTTCCGATCCGAGCATCGGAAGGCACGTTTCTCGCACACCTCTCCTTGAGGGGTATTTCGGTAATTTCGCGGGCGTTACAATGACAACTCTTCGAAAAAGTCATAACTCCTAGAACAAGTCACACCCTTTCGAAAAAGTCGCAATTCATAACTCTTCAAAAAGTCACAACTGCTTGAAAATGTCACAACCTTTCGAAAAAGTCACAATCTTTCAATTAATATCTTTAGAAAAGTCACAATCCTTTGGAAAAGTCACAACCATTCGAAAAAGTCACAACTCTTCAAAAAAGTCACAATTTTTTTAAAAAGTCACAACGCTTCGAAAAAGTCAAAATCCTTCAGAAAAGTCACAATCCTTTTTAAAAGTCATAACCATTCGAAAAAGTCACAACTCTTCGAAAAAGTCACAACTCCTGGAAAAAGTCACAACCTTTAGAAAAAGTCATAATCCTTCAATGTGAAAATTTATCTACTTTCAATATAATATAATTAAATAAATATGAAGTAAAATATAACATATATGTTAAATTGATTTTTAAGTTGGGGATATTATTGTAACCTCTTTAGAAAAGCCACAACTTTTAGGAAAAGTCACAACTTTTAAAAAAAGTCACAACTCTTCAAAAAAGTTACATTCCTTCGAAAAAGTCATAACCCTTCGAAAAAGTCAAAACCCTTCGAAAGTCATAATCCTTCAGAAAAGTCACAAGCCTTTGAAAAAGTCACAACTCTTCGAAAAAGTTATAACTTCTTGAAAAAGTTACAGCCTTTCAAAAAGTCACAATCCGTTGATGTTAAAATTCTCTTTAAATATAATATAATATAATTAAATAAATATAATACAAAATATTTAAAAAAAAAATACTAAATTGACTTTTAAGTTGGGGTTATTATAGCAATTTAACATTCAAGTTTTGGAGTTCAAGCACTATTGAAAAATCAATTATATCGAGAAATAATGTTATAATCCAAAAATATAATTGAAGATAATTAGGATTTTAATTAAATTAATAAAAATTCTTGAGATATATTTATAATGTTAAATTTATATATATATATATAAAAGAGTAGGTGAAGCCTAATGATGTGGCGCTCTGATAAAATAAGAATTATATTTATTATTTTAAATCCGAATTTTTCCCTTTTTCATCATTAAAATAATAAAAAATTATTTTACTTTTTCCGAAAAATCACTTTATTTACTATCCCACCACTTCGTACTATACTGATAAAAAGTAAAATGCAACGATTACTAACTCACATGTTTTTCCTCCACCGATGCATCTCTCAAATTATTTGTTTTCCGCCCTCTTTGTTCTGCCTTTCCATGCCATCTTTCAATGCAATCAAAAATAAAATTCTTTCTTTCTGATGCTTCTAATTAGTTTACTTACTTGCATTTATTTTTTCTATATTCTTTCATGTTCTTCTTCCTGCTCGTATATCATTAGTTACTTTTGTTTTTTGACTTTCATTTTGTTCCATCCATCTTTAAAATATTCATTTAATGTTATTATGCACAATTTGTTTTTTTTTTCGTAAAACTTTCATCTTTCAATTCAATCTGATTTTTTCATTATACTAATCAATTTAATGCATAAATAATTTTCTTCTTTCTTCTTGTAATTAATTTTAATTTTAAAAAATATACACGAAGATCGATTCAAATGATGGAAAACAAAATTAAAATAAAGTAACAGACTTGAAAGCACTATATCTCACATTCGCTAACTTGACTAAGTTTGTGATTGGTTGATTGGAAGGATTGATGCAATTATACCTTTCCTATTCTCGCTACAATAAGTCTGTAGTGACGAAAATCTAGAGATGAATAAGGATCCCATTCAATATAAAAAAGAATACTCATATTAGACTACAATACATTTTGTTTTTTCCTTTAATTTTCTCTCGTTTTCTTTTTTAACCTAAAATTTAAAATATGTAAACTATTACGAAAGGTTGTGTCCTAAATGTTGATTACTAACCACTTCTTTAATTATTAGCTTCTCAATTTAATATAATTATACAGTGAAACAATGCCTTTTTCTAAATAGTGCCTTTGCTGTTGTAATAAAATTGTGTCCTTTAAAAGGAAAAAGCCTCAACTTCAATCATTCAGAATGTTTCAATTCACCTTTACTCACTATAACATCATCACAAAAATAGGGGGGTGACCAATTTGAACTTTAATTCCCTATCATATAAATGCACCAAAGCAACCAGATAACATCTGCCATATAAATGCACCAAAGAACCCGAATAACATTTAATTTATTAAATTAAAATTCTTTTACTATTTTTCAAAATTAAAATACTTTGCACTCTGTCAAATCATAATGAAGTTGAAATTCACACTATAATGGATCAGTAGTATTATTTTCCAGTCCTTTAATCTTTTATCATTCCTTTTAGAGTTGCGACATCTTCTTTAACAAGGTAAACATTCACTTTCACCTAATTTTTGTATTTAAATAGTGATGTATATATATCATTATATGTGTATACTGATATATGAACTCATCTTTCCCAATATAAGCAAAGAGTAACATGCGACGGATTGTGCTACACACCTTGTTCTATTAATTGTCAATGTATATTTAGATTAGTAAGATTTAATTAGATTTCTAATATATTATGGTTAAGTTGCGATCAATGACAAGATTGAAAAATAAAAGATTAAGACTCACGTGTAGACACATGATAACCATTAATTATATCTTATATATTAAATTACTTTTCTTATTGTTTGTTATTAATAATAATGATTAGATGAATATGGAATGTATGTAGAAGTAATTATAATTTTTTAAGTGTTTTTTTAAGCAAATATACAAGTTTGAGGCTTGAAATTACATTTCCGAATTTATTTACTTCAATACCAATTAATTTACATATTTACCAAGTCATATAATTTGACTTTTCAATTAATTTAATCATTTTCCTTTTTTTTTAATTTCTGACAAGGTGATGTGGACCCGCATTAATGCGGGTCAGGCTTCATTAAATGGAGCATTAAATGCGGTCAGTGGGTTATTAAATGCACCATTTCATTTTATTTTTTTTTAATAAACAAAATGTATTTCTGTCACTATGTTAAAATTGATTTTTCATCTTCTTCTTTGTTGTATTATTATTTGTTTAGCAAGAATTTCTCTCCTTCTTCTTCACAACGTTCCTTCATCAGCCGGATTTCAGGTATGTATTTATTGAATTTTATTTTTTAGTTTTCGTTTTGAGTCGGGTTCTAGTAATGGTCATCTCCCATTTTGTGTAAATGTTATCTCAACCCGTTTTTTTTTAATTTTTTTTGCACCCAATGTCGTTGTTCTTCCTTCCAACTTCTTTTTTCGTTATTTTCGAAAGTTATGAAATTTTTTGGATTTGTTGTTGTTCTTTCAGTGGGTTCTTGGTATTTTGTATTGCAGGTTGCTTTCAATAATCTTAAGATTCAAGTAATGGTCATCTCCCATTTTGTGTAAAGCTTATCTCAACCTTTTTTTTTTGAATTTTTTTGCATCCCATGTCGTTGTTCTTCCTCCCAACTCCCTTTTTTTCATTATTTTTGAATTTTTTGCATTTATTTGGATTTTTTGTTGTTCTTTCAGAGGGTTATTGGTGTTTTTACCCCCTTTTTATTTTTTCGGATTGGTATTCTTTATAGCGGGTTGCTTTCAATATTCTCAAGATATTCCCTTTCACTTATTTTGGTATTATTTTGCGAATCAACTGGTTCATGGCCCTTTTTTTTTATGGTTTGCAACTGGTAATTGGGGGTTTTTTGAGTTTAGCATGTGCCGTATCTCCCCTTGTTTGTATTTAATTTGGTTCTTTTTGGTATGCAATTGTTTGTTTTTGTAGAAGAGTAATTGGTGACATCAATAGTGTTTGTATCGAAATTTTTGGTATATTTTTTGGCATTGTCCATGGTTGTGTGTTAAGCATGATGATGGTTGATGTATTAGTTTTTTTACACTGCAATGGCATTATCTTGGCTGTTTCGGTATGCGATATCTAATTTTTTCGAGGTTGAAATTGTGGTATTTTTATTGGTATGCAAATGGTAATTGGGGGCATGTGACTTTATTATGTGTTGTTTGCCCCCCTTAGTTTTTGGTATTTTTTTTGGTATTCTTCATGTGCCAGACTGGGGATAATTGGTATTGCTGATGGTAGTTTGGAATTCAATGATTCTTCCCCATGGGTGGTATGCATTATGGTATTGTCCTATGTCTGTTGGTATGCTTATTTGGTAATTGGGATGGGATTTTTCATGTTTGCTGTTTTGATGTAAATTTGTCGAGGTTGAAATTGTGGTATTTTTTTGGTATGCAATGGAAATTGTGGTATTTTTTTGGTATGCAATGGTAATTGGGGGGTATGTGACTTTTGTATGTGCTGTTTCTCCCCTTTATTTTTGGATATTATTGTATGTATTTTATTTGGTTGTTGGTATTTTTATGTCTAGTGTTGTTTTTGTAGTAGAGAAATTGGTGACAGTTAATAGAGTTTACATTGTATTTTTTGGTATATGTTTTTTTGGTATTCAATGGTGTTGTGGTTGAAACTTCAACAGTTTATTTTTTGGTGTTTCCTATGGTATTCTGTTTTGTATCTAATATATGTTTTATTGGTTTAATGTGCAGTGTTGTAATTGTATAAGAGGACAAAATTACTATGGAAGTGACACCAACGAGGAGGAATTTGTGACAGTTAATAGAGTTTATATTGTATATTTTGGTATATGTTTTTGGTATTCAATGGTGTTGTGGTTGAAATTGGTATCTGATATGGTAGTTCATTATGCATTGTGGGTTGTATTTTTGGTATTCTCTGTCAGTTACGATGTATGGTTGGTTGCAAATTTTGATGTTCACTATGGTACTTATAAAATAATCGAACTTTGCCACCAGATATTCCAAAAATAAAAAAATTACAAAAATATATGAACGTGCATGATCTTATCAACACCTATACCAACACTATTACCAATAAAAAAAACCAACACTGTTATTGGTTATTTTATGTAATAAAAATTTGTAAAGTATGCACAATTTTAATGTAAGAGAAAGAAAAAGTACACACACATTAAATGCTTTAATGTTAGAGAAAGAAAAAGTACACACACATTAAATGCAATTGTTGGTTGCTTGGAATTGTTGCGATTTTTTCTCATTTCCATATAAAGAAGGACACTATTCACAACAATTTTCATTATTTTTTGGTTTCACACGTTTTTTTTTAATCTTTTTTTGTTGTAAATTGATTTGATGTGTCCTTTTTAAAAATAATTCAATACCTTTTACATTATTAAAAAGCCAAATTTTATACATTACATATTTATAGTATAGAACAAGCCAAATACGTACGAACATGTTAATAAATAATTAATTCTACCAATTTGGTTACGATTAGCATTTTATATTCTTTAAAAAAACACAAAAAAATTCACAAAAAAAATATAGTATATATAATATAATAATATACCTGTTATCTCCCATCTTCCATCATATTTCAATAAAATTGATACCACTCTTTCGCTATTCATGGTTCTTGCTCAAAGAAAAGTTTTTCTTTTTCAAGCCTTTTGTGTCCAATAAAAAATCCCTTGGTCAACAACTTATTAAATACACAAAAAACATTCCCTCCATTTTATCTTGTGGTTAAAAATTTTGCATGAAAAAATGGAAGACAAATGGGGCCAGCCGTACCTGCTTGATGTGGCCTCCCTTTATAGGGCCTTGTAGGCTGCCATAATCCCATCAAATCAATTAAATTGATTTGATGGGTCTTCTTCTAATAAATTTATTCAACACATTTTCCATAAATATTTATTAAAATACCATAATTTATACATTACATTTTTTTATGGTGTAGAACAAGACAAATATGTATGAACATCTTAATAAATATTTAATTCCACGAAATTCGCTACAATTACCTTCTTATATTTTTTTTTAAAAAAAATACTATTTATCAATTATTTTTTTATATTGTAAATTTTTTTCTATTATGACAATATCAATTATACGTAAGACTAATTTTTTCGTGAACGCCAAATTTTTTTGTCCATACTACAATCATTTTACGCTTTACATTACGTTTATAAATTGAAAATTTTATTCTCCAATTTTGAAGAACATACTACTTCTTTGTCAATTATTATAAAAAAACAAAAAAAATAATAAAACTAGAAACCCATTTCCTACACCAACTTCTAAAAACTTTTAAATATAATCAATTTATTCTTCCTTCTCACCACCTATCACATCACACTTTAATCAACTTTATTATAAAAAATAATACTCTCTTTCCTACTTTTTAATTAAAGTTGGTATAACTTTGGTAATTTTAACCAGCTTGATAATGCCTTGTAATTTCCTCCCCTAAAAAGGGCGTTTTTGAAATCCGCCCATTTTTTAACTGCATGTCTTTGTTTCTTAAGGTATAAGTATTGACCTTCCTTTTTGGTTAATGTAAACTTCCTTTTATGTCCGATAAAAAATTTATTATTGAAAATAGTATTTTCTATCTCATTTTATATGCTATCTTAGTCCGTCAACAAAAAATGTTATCTTACTATAATTTAACTTTAAAAATTCTCTTTTTATCTTTAATGAGATAATTTTTAACCACACAAATATTTATAGATGATTTTAGACCATAAATTTTAAATTTTTTTCTTAAATATTGTGCCAAATCAAATAGTGCCCACACAAAATGAGATAAAAAGAGTAATATTTAAACAAAAAAATAAATAAAAATTAAGAGAGATCAAGGAAATGCTTTTGCTTTTCTTTGACAAAAGAGCGTGATGTTGACGAGTGATATGCCACTTATTTAATTTTCTTTTGTTATTTTGGGATATTAATTTTTGTTCCATATTTATATTATTTGAATAGAAAAAAATTTTAAAACACAACATTTACTCTTCTATCTTATGAAAAAATACAATAATTATTTATATAATTGGATTAACATAATTTTGTATTAAATTCGATCCGACACATATACAAAAATGAAAAATTTACTTTAAAAAAATATTTATATTATAATTGAAAATTTTCACTTAACTAAAATTTTTATGCAGATAAATTTATATCTTAGGGGTCATTTGATACAAAAATGAATAACACAGGGATTAATAGTATAGAGATTAGTAATGGAAGGATTAGTAACACAGGTATTAGTGATGAAACGATTTATCAAGTGTTTGGCTCATTATTTTCCATCTAATCTTGTGCTTGGTTTAAAACTCTACAAAAAGTTTCTTTCCAATTATATCCTTAAATTATCATGGAATTTCCTATTTCATGTAATTTAATCAAAGTAGATTATTTTTTTGTGGCTTCTAATTAGTTAGGAGAATATTAATTTTGTCATCATGTTTACTATTTTCTCACTTGAATTATTCGAGAGTTAATAATTGTGATCTTAATAAATTCATTGCTAATAAAATGACAATTTTTAATTTAATAAAGATAGACTATCTATTATTAAAATAAAAAAAATGGTAAACATTTGTAAAATAAATAATCTATATTTAAGCATAAAAATTTGGAAGTTGTAGTTTTAATATAGCTAGTATTTATATTTTACAAGGTTACTCAATTTTGAGAATATATCTAACATCATTGGATTTTGTTTTGTACGTATAAAATAACTCAATTAAATTAATTATAAAAAAAACAAAATTGACACGACAAAATATTTTTATCTATTATGTAAATATGAAACCACAAATAAAGAAAATTTGAAAATTTGACATGGTAAATTTATTTGTTTTTATATTATGAAAATATGAACCCGCAAATAAATAATTTTTATAAGATAATTTATTTAAATAAATTTACTAGTACAAAACTATGAATATAAAACATAAAAACAAGAAAATAAAAAGAAAGTGTAAAAAAAATTAAAGAATAATTTGATCTTTATATATAATCTCATGGTATTAAATTCAAAATATTAATTAATATCACCAAATAAAAGATATTAATTATTAACTAATACATGAATATAAATTTTTACAAACATAGTATTAATTATATCTCTGTGCAAACACGGCTCCTAAATTCTGTTGATCTTTTAACACCGGGCAAAGCGTGGTTAGTTTTACAAGTGCATAAATAATAAAGGCCAAATACAGACACCTAAACTTGTCCTCATTTTTCACTTAGACACCTAAACTAAGACAAGTTCCTAATAGACACCTCAACTGCTCAGATTTGATCCCATTAAACACTTTTATCCTACTTGGCACTCTCCGGTACTGTTATTTTAATTTTTCACCAAAAAAAATAGTTGCGGTCCAAAAATTTATAAAAGTAGATTCTCAAAATTCTTAGTTAACCATGTTCAAAATATTTTTATTTAAAATTGTAATAATTTTTTTCGCATATGGTTAACGGAGAATTTTGAGAATCTACTTTTATAAATTTTTGGACCGCAACTATTTATTTTTGGCTGAAAAATTAAAAAAATAGTATCGGAGAGTGCCAAGTAAGATAAAAGTGTTTAATGAGATCAAATCTAAGCAGTTGAGGTGTCTATTAGAAAATGAGGACAAATTTAAGTGTGTGTTTATGTATGGTGTCTGTTTGTGTATTTGGCCATAAATAAATAACTAAAGCTTAGCAAACCGAAGACAGCAAGTTAACTCATTAACGTTAATGGATGTTTATATTCATATTTAAATTCTCCATTTGCTCAAAGCGGCATAGAGCAGAACAGATTTGCTTTTTTGTTTCACTACACTTTTGCTTTGATTCTTCATCGGCTAGGGTTTTGCAGCGACAAGAGTGAGACAAAAGACATCACTCGATCTCTTCTTATTTTGTTCATTTGGTGAAGCCGCTACACACTTTCTGGGATTGACATGTTGTTGGTAATGCCGTTTCAGATTCGTCATAATATTTTTATCTTCTTTTTTGGTTTAACATCGTGATATTCTTTTCTGGGTTTGGTTGGAAACTTTTATCATAGTATAGAGATTAAAGTAATTTGGACAAACTCTGGTTCTAGGGGAAATGATATAATTTGAACTGAGTACAATGGATATTGAGGATACAATGGATATTGAGGATTCATACTAGTATGTCGTTGAGGTTAGTTTGATTTTTAATACTTTTTTAGGTGGTACTACTATCTGCCCGCTTGATCAATTTATATATGCTTTTTAAAGCCATAAATGTCTTGATTTGATTAGAGAAGCAAATATAGCACTTGGAATTGTGAACGAGAAATATCGAAGACTGAAGATCATATTTTTGGCCTTCACTACTTTTTCTGTCGGTGGTGGTGTGGTGGGGGTTTGCAAATATGTTTCAAATGTGACACAATGTGCAGTGCCATGGTTGTATCCCTTGGGCTTCAATGACATAAGTGAAGCCAAAAGTAGATTGTTTTAGCTCATACTCACCCATCATTCTTTTTAGAAGGGAGTGAGTAATAAACTACTTGTGTTTCAATTTGTTTGTCCATTTTCCTTTTTGATCTGTTTCAAAAAGAATATCTCTTTCCTTTTTTGACAACTCTATAATTCTAACTCTCCACATGACATGTTTAACATCACAAGATTTAAGGACATTTTGATGCATTCTATGTATTTTTAATTTAAGACCACACGATTCAAAAGTTTTCTTTACTTTTTAAAACTCCGTGCCAAGTCAAAATCGGACAAACAAATTGAAACGGAAGGAGTACTTCTTGTCATGTTGTTATCCAAAGGGAGGCTATGTTGCAAGAACATAGGGGATTATTAAAATTAATTTTTTTAAAAAAGCATGTTTTTTTTTATTTGCCCCGGGTGTCCAAGTCTCATAGAGCCCCGACTAATCCCGGGGTGCACAGGCCCTCGGCGAGGAGTTTCCCGCAAGTGCACCACGGTTAATTCAAGTTTTACCCAGTCCGATGGCCCTCAGAAATTGTGTGCACCTAGTGGGTTTCGATCTTGAGACCTTGAAAAGGAGCAAACCCCAAGGCTCAAGTCTATTACCACCAGGCCAACCCCCGAGGGTTAAAAAATAAGCATGTTTTATTCTTGCTTAATCTTTATTTTCAAAATTTGACTAACATACTTGTGTACTTTGTCTTCTTCATCACTTATTCCACATAGTTCTAAATCCGGTCCAGAACCATAGTTATAGACCTTGAAAGGTGCTTAACTCTTTACTTTTGAGGTAATTTGAACCCCTACCTGATTTAGTGATTTTTGGTGCAATAGACTAAACAAAGTTAATTGCAATTATTAGTAATGGTGCCCTAATGCACCTTAAACCGTGGTGGCTCTTCTATTTTAAACCTTTAAGGGTCGTTTGGTAGAGTGTATAAGAATAATGCTAAATAGAGAGTATTAATAATGCTTGCATTAATTATACATATAGTACTTTTATGCATTGTTTGGTTTGATGCATTAAAAATGGCATCAATTGCATAAAATAAATTTATTTACAAAGATACCCTCCACAATTATGGTGGAAAAGATGTAAAAAAAACTTCTGAGGGGCAATTGGTCTTAATCATGTTAATGCATTCATTAAACTATTGCATCACTAATACCCAGAAATCCTTGGTATTAGTAATACACACCTTAATATAATATAGTGTAGCATTAGTTATACATAGGTTGAAATGGAGTATCTAACAAGGTACTAGTAATACAAAAGATAATGCATGTGTTATTTTCTTAATACTCTACCAAACAACCCCTAAAAGAGTTGTCACATGTCCTGACCTATCTTTTATGAGGAAATGGGGCATGCCATCTTGTAGAAGTGACATAAAAATGTATCAAAAAGAAGTTAATTGACATACACTACCTTTAAAGGGAAGTAAAACTTGTGAAAACCAAGAGACTGACCTTGTTGTGAAGTGTCAAATGAGTAGAAACCAAATAATTCCAAATGCCGAGTGATGGACAATAATGATAGTCCACGAGTGATAAACCTCTGAACATCATGTACAAGAAAATCTATCCTTTGATTATTTTATTCCACAATGTGTTCTAGCTGGTCCCCATGAATTTTAACTTGTCACAAAAGAAAATTGTATAGTAAAATGTATGCCATGTAATTTTGGTGGCAAATTGAATGTAAAGGATTAAAAATAAATGATAAATTAACAACAAAAAATCAAATTAAAGTTAAGTGTAAGAGAATGTGAGATTAAGGTATGATGAGGCTGAAAGCAGAGTTGATTGCAATTTGTAGTAGTAGATGGTGCTGTAACGAACCTTAACCTGTTAGGGAGCGACCGTTCTATTTTAAACCTCTGAAAGAGGTTTGACATGTCCTGGCTTGTCTTACTCAAGGAAAATGAGGTGAGACAACATGGCGACTCCACTAGGGTGTAGTGTGTACCATGAGTTATTTCTTATGTCCTTCCATACGAGTTGTTATTGCCCTTTATATAACACAAGGAATAACATTAGTTGTTAGTTTAATTTCCTTTCCTCCCATGTACGTCCTTTTTCTTATTCCTTTTATTTGTTGCCATATTTTAAACTACATCTTTTCCTTGTTTAATTTCTTTCCTTATTACCCTTATTTGTTTCCCAGTTTAATTTATTTTATTTCCATGCTTAATCCTTTTTCTTATTGCAGGGTACTTTTTTGGCTTTGCTACCTTCATCGAAAAGTTTAAAGCCCTTTGAGAGGGAAAACAAAATGAGCAGAATTGCAGGTTTGGAGTGTACAACAACCATTACCTGAGTACTTCATTGGAACATATGTGATTCTTGGGGGAAACACAGTAACTGACTACAGGAAACTCGTAACCAGCTTCTGAGGCTTCAAATGGTTTCTTCAGTAGCAGTTGCACGGTGCAGTTATATTTGTTGGGCTAATCCCCTTTCTGGCTGTTAATTGTTACTTTAGGATATGTTCTGCAGATGTTTGTGAACATTATGGGAATATAGTATTAGGAAAATGGAAGTCTATGGAGAATTAGAGATTCCGCTTTCTAGCTGGATCAGGAAAAATTCCTCCGAGATGGCTGAATCATGGTTCTTAGTACTCTCTTGTTTCATTGCTGGTTTAGTTGGAATCCTCACTATCTTTTATACAGCTTGCCAATGGAGAAGGAACGTAAACATTAGTTGGATGAAAGCCATAGCTAGGTCAAAGAAAAACCCGAAAGCCAAGTATAAGGTCCCTGTAGCTCTTCATACATGGACTCTGGAATCCATATCTCGAGGGAAAAGTTTAAATTGCTGTGTCTGCTTACAGTCCATGTCTCCATCTCAAACTCTTGGACCGATAGTGGCATCACAGAGTTTTTTTAATTGCTGCAACACTTGTGGTGCAGCAGCTCATCTTAGTTGCTCATCGAGTGCTCTTAAGGATTGCAAATGTGTATCAATGTTTGGATATAAGCACGTGGTACATCAGTGGGCAGTTCGGTGGACAGAGTTAGCAGATCAACCTGATGAATCCTGTTTCTGCAGCTACTGTGAAGAGCCGTGCAGCAGTTCATTTCTTGGGGGTTCCCCTGTATGGTGTTGCTTATGGTGTCAGTGCCTGGTTCACGTTGATTGCCATGCTAATATGTTCAATGAAACAGGTGATATTTGTGACTTGGGCACTTTCAGAAGGCTTATTTTATCGCCTCTTCATATTAAAGAGTTAACTAGGACATCCTCTG
Source organism: Solanum rostratum (assembly GCA_029948455.1). Lineage (NCBI taxonomy): Eukaryota > Viridiplantae > Streptophyta > Magnoliopsida > Solanales > Solanaceae > Solanum > Solanum rostratum. The sequence continues at coordinate 27,560,703 of CM057051.1, forward strand.
GTGGGCTTCTGAGTTCTATCACACAAGGAGCCAATGAGATAGCATCTTCAGTACGAGCTAGTATTAGAAGTCAAAGCAAGAAATACAAACACAAACGCAATAACAAAAAAAATGGAAATGAGGTCTCTGCTGACACAGGCAATGATGACGCTATTGGCAGCACAACTGCTGAAAGCACCACAGATACTTATCAAGTAAATGGTACTCACAGGGAAGAGGAAAATTATAATGGTGGTATACAGAGAGAGAGTGTAGATCAGCAGCAAGGAAGTGTTCTGAAAAAGCTTGTATCTATACCCAGCTTTAAGAGGAGTTCTTCGATCAATCAGAAGGATGAGTCTCGGTTAATACGGATGAAACAGAAATATGAATTGACTGATTTGCCTCCAGATGCTAGGCCTCTGCTAGTTTTCCTAAACAAGAAAAGTGGAGCTCAGCAAGGAGACTCACTTAGGCAGCGATTGAACATTTTGTTAAATCCTGTGCAGGTCAGGTCGTTTAGAGCAACTCACTTAGCTAGTCACTTCTCTTTGGGCACAATTATGTGGAAATGTGTTCACCTCTATCGATGCATGTATGAAGATTTGTGAATCAGTAGAACAGTTACTTACATATTAAGAAATGTTACTACCATGGGAATATGACTTTGCTGACAAATTAGGGTTTACCATATAAAAAACACAACTTTTGAACTGCAGGCCATTGGACCTCGGTTATATCACTTATACTTTATAAGGATAACTGTTTGAGAACATTTCAATTGATAATATATTAATATTACATTTCACCTATAGACAAATAGGCTGGTGTTTTTACTGACTAGTATAATATGAGGCAATTGTCACAGGAGACTCGTTAATCTTAATTTTCAGTTGAATTGACCTGAAGATTGTAAAATTTGACTTACCAAGGTATCTATCAAGTTAAAGGGAGAGATTAAAAAAGAAAGAAGTTCAGTTTTCCCGTTTCACGGAGTTTTAATGTAGAATAACTAATTGCTGAACTCTACTTATTATGCCAGCTTGACTATAGCTCCAATTGTAACAAATATCCTGGAAGGTGATTTATTATTTTAATATTAACTCTCACACTGTAGTCTACCTTTCAATAGATTCAATTACGATGTTCATGAGTGTCATTATCTGATGTTGCATGGGTATGCTAATCAGGTCTTTGAGTTGAGCTCAACAGAAGGACCTGAAATAGGCCTTTATCTATTCAGAAGGGTCCCTCACTTCCGGATTCTCATTTGTGGAGGAGATGGAACTGTTGGTTGGGTTTTGAATTCTATAGATAAACAGAACTTTGTTTCACCCCCACCAGTAGCAATACTTCCTGCTGGGACGGGAAATGATTTGGCTCGAGTGCTTTCTTGGGGAGGTGGCTTGGGTTCAGTCGAGAGGCAAGGGGGTCTTTGCACACTTTTGCATGATATAGAACAAGCTGCAGTAACCATCCTTGATCGTTGGAAAGTTTCAGTCTTGAATCAACAGGGAGAGGTGCTTCAACCTCCAAAGTTCTTGAACAATTATCTAGGTATGTTTGACTTTTCTTTTTCATGTCATAATAATAGTGATATCTAAATCATCTCCAGTGACCCAAAAAAATGTTGAATGTTTTGCTTGGAAATATTGAGTGAGTTTCTCACTTTTTTTGATATGGAAATTGATGAATGTTTTTAATTGATATTCAGGTGTTGGTTGCGATGCAAAGGTTGCATTAGAAATCCATAATATGAGGGAGGAAAACCCTCAAAAGTTTTACAATCAGGTAATGCAGATATCTTTTTGTTTTAAATGGAGCATGTGAAGCATGACAATTTGATTTGTGGGTTTGATATGATAACTATGCCTTCCAATTAAGCTGGGGTCAATTGTATGAAACTTTGTCGACTATGTTTATATATTTAAGTTAAACTCGTGTCATCATCATAACAACAATAACATATCATTGTAATCCCACAAGTTGCGTTTGGGTCAAACAAACAGCATACCCAGTGAAATCCCACAAGTGGGGGTCTGGGGAGGGTAGAATGTGCGCAGACCTTACCACTACCCCAATGAAGTAGAGAGACTGTTTTCTGGGAACCCTTGTCTCAAAAACCCATAAGCAGAATCAACTAGATATGACAAAAGGGAAAGGAAAGGGAACAGAAAGAGTGACTATTAAAGAAAATCACATGTCAATATGTCACACACATACGACAAATAATGACAACATATGATATAAAACACGCCTACTCCTGCTACCTTACGATACCTCAAGGCCAGACATCCACCTAACCCTACCAACCAATTAGCCTGCTACTCTAATTCGTGACCTCCACTCCTTTCTATCTAAGGTCATGTCCTCGGTGAGATCCAGTTTCGTCATATCTTGTCTGATCACTTCCCCCGATACTTCTTCGGTCTACCTCTACCCCTCCGTGTAACTCCCAAAACCAACCTCTCGCACCTCCTAACAGGAGCATCGGTACTTCGTCTCTACACATGTCCAAACCATCATAGTCTCGCTTCCCTTATCTTATCAGCCACCGGGGCCACCTCTAGTTTCTCCCGAATAGTCTCATTCCTAATCTTATCCCTCCTTGTGTGACCACACATCCATCTCAACATCTTCATCTCTGCAACCTACATCTTCTAAACATGTGCATTTTTTATTGGCCAACACTCCACCCCGTACAACAAAGATGGTCTAACCACCATTCTGTAAAACTTATCTTTGAGTTTAGGTGGTATCTTCTTGTCACACAATACTCCAGAGGCAAGCCTCCATTTAGTCCATGCTGCCCTATTACGATGTGTGATATCATCGTCGATATTGCCACTACTCTGGATGATGGACCCCAGATACTTAAAGTTTTCCCTCTTGGGGATAGGTTGATTGGCAAGCCTCACATCAATGTATGCTTCATCCCTCGCAACACTGAATTTGCACTCCAAGTATTCTGTTTTGGTCCTGCTTAGTTTGAATCCTTTGGACTCCAAGGTGTGTCTCCAAGCCTCTAACCTATCATTAACTTTAGTTTGAGTCTCATCAATCAGTACTATGTCATCTGCAAATAGCATACACCATGGAACCTCCTCCTGGGTGGAAAGAAAGAAGGACCTTCATATGGTGTTCATTGATCTCGCGAAGGTCTATGACAAAGTTTCAAGGGATGTCCTATAGAGGTGTCTAGAGGTGAAAGGTGTCCTAATGGCATATATCAGGGCGATTAAGGATATGTATGACGAAGCCAAAACTCGGGTAGGAACGGTGGAAGAAGACTCAGAGTATTTTTCTGTTGATATGGGACTCCATCAAGGATCTGTGTTGAGCCCTTTCCTAGTTGCCTTAGTAATGGGTGAACTGACGCGATCAAGTTTCTCAACTTTCATCTCTCGGGAGAGGGCAGGAGTTAGGCATCTCCATCTAATCCTCGGTTGGCATAAATTTCCTTCTTCTTTTCTCTCTTGATCTCTAAATCCATCACTAGAAGCCTATGTTGAGTGGAAATATTTTCACTCGGAATAACCTTGCAATTCTTACATCTATCGCCCTTCCGAGGAAGTAGGTTATCTATCAGAGTCTTAGCTACCGTACTATGGAAGGTAATCAAGTGGTTTTCCCTCTTCGGGAAACATGAGTTAGCAATAACTAAGAGAGACGTCCCACCTCCATTCCTCTCCCCAAAATCAAAGCCTCCATGAACATCTTCAAACCCACTCGTGGTTGCACCGATATGCCCATTAAAGTCACCCCCAATGAAGATTTTTTCCGTCTCCGGTATGCCTCGCACAACCTCATCCAGATCTTCCCAAAAGAGTTTTTTGACTTCCTCATCTGGGCCTACTTGGGGCGCATACGCACTAACTACGTTCACTACATGCCTACCAACCATGAGTTTGATAAACATCATCCTATTATTAACCTTCCTAACCTCAACCACATAATCCCTAAGGTCCTGGTCTACTACGGTACCTACACCATTTCTATCCCTAGAACCACTCGAGTACCACATCTTAAACCCATCCACATCCCGAGCTTTGGTACCTACCTATCTGGTCTCCTGAACACGCACTATATTAATGTCTACTCTTAAGATATTTTACTAGCTCTGTGAATTTCCTTGTTAGTGATCCTATATTCCATGTTGCTATCCTTAACATACATACACCTGTGACCCTCTCACTACCCCTACCCCTTAACCCCGACCCCAACCGCAACCGACGACATGACTCTAGTCTATCATTTGATGCTGATGCCACTAAACTTAAGAAGTAATAGACTACTAAGCTACCAAGATCAGGAAGTGCTCTAGTGAAACCTATGCAACCCAACAAACGGCACAGGGAATATATGGTATACTACTTACTAATCACAATCTGAAAAACAAGTACAAACAAGTGGATGAAGCACAATAACAGTAAGCAAGAAATAAACAAATCAATGCACAATATTAGTGAGAAAGAATCAAGAATAATAGGCAGCCACAATCAGGAAACCAGGTAAAAGACGAGGTGTTATTCCAATAACCCACGGTCTCTTGAAATTCGATTTCCTTGCGAAATGAAACAAATTAGAAGGATCAGGGGTTGATTTCAAGATTAATGTATAATATTAGTGAGAAAGAATCAAGGATAATAGACAACCACAATATTAGTGAGAAAGAATCAATAAATAATATCAAAAAATGAAATGGTGTAGGAAAAAAATAGTTAAGGGTTAGAGTTCACCGGGATGTTGATCGGTATCTTGATTTCCCGTAGAAATTAGTACGTTGGATGTGTAGTAGCCTGAACGCCTCCAGTGCCTCTATTACATGGAACAAGGATAGGATCAGGTAGATCTCTGGAAACAGGAATTTGGACAGGGACACTGAATCCTTTGCGAGGAACATTATGGTGAGGTCCTACATTATCGTCTTCTACATCTCTTACTTGGCCTTCATCCTTTGAAAACCCCAGAAACCCAGCTAATCTCCTGAATATGCCCATCACTTGTGCTAGATAAATGATACATGCATTTCAAGTACCAAGAAACGACGGTAGCACTGAAATCACAATCAGCGGCAGATCTTAATAAGTATTCGTCGTCACTGGTGATCGGCGACGACATAGTAAACTACTAAAAACATGACAAAACATTCTTAAAGGGGCAATAAGAAGGAATACAACGGAAAAGGGCCTAAAGTATCCTTCAACTATTTGAATTGGTATAAAGCTACCTTTTGTCTACCTTTCAACCCCCAAGTACCCCGGACGTCAACCTTTATTTTAACAATCCAAATATTAACCCCAATTACCACATTCATTTATGACATATCACTTATCTATTGGTCACCTTATAATTAACTTCAACTAATTAAACTCCTACCTTTTACCCGGATCTGCTCCTCCACTATTTGACCCACTTGTATAAATTGCAATTCATTTAACCCAAATAAACCTGTGAAAAATATTGGGGAAGAATATTATTGAATTATTGTCTACTTTATTACATTGAGATCCTATTTATAGATACTATATCAGACTCCTTTTCCAACTGGGATACTATAATACAATTCTTTTCCAAGTAGGATTCTGTATACTATTGTTATTCCTATTCCTATTCCTATTTTAAGTAGGATTGTATTTACCTATTCCTATTCTAACACTCTCCCTAATCTAGTGCATACACATCATATGTACCTAGCTTGAAGCAAATGTAATTAATACGAGGATCGATGAAGAGCTTGGTGAGATATCTGCAAGTTGATCATTCGACTTCACAAAATCGACAATCAATCTCAGTGTGCTTAGTCTTCTCATGAAATATTGGATTGCATTGTTAAACTTTGTTCCAAACCAAGCTTGAGAAGATTGGTTTAGACCATAGAGTGATTTACACAATCGACATACAAGGTTACCAAGCTCTCCCCTGAGCAATAAAATTAAGTGGATGCTCCATATAGATTTCTTCCTCGAGATCTTCATGGAGAAAAACGTTCTTAATGTTCAACTGATTAAAAGGTCAATGGAGAATGACAATATGGATCATCTCGAAATTACTTTAAGAAAGTCACTTTAAAACTGCTCGAAACCTGCTTATGCACCAAATTATTAGAGTTGATGGCTGAAAGTGATCACAAATTGAGAAATAGAATTATATGGGTAGGGTCGGAATGATGACACAACCCAACTGAGAAAGGGAATGGGTAGGGTCGAATGGCACGGCCCCTACTGGAAAATAGAAATTATATAGATAGGATCATATTGACGGCATGACCCTACTGCAAAAGTGAAATTGTATGGATAGGGTTGGAATGATGGCACAACCTTATGCAAATCGGATTTGATGAGTCACCAAAAAGATGAATGGAACTAGGAAAATCAAATCTAAGTCACCAAAAAGACACAGTGCTATGCAACTCAGATATGAGAAAGTAGTTCGAAAAATTCACGATACTACACATATTGAATATGAGTAGTCCGGAGAGATGCACGGTGCTCCACAAATCAAATATGAGAAAGTAATCACCGAAAAAATGGCATGGTGCTACACAAATTAGATATAAAAAAGTAGTCACCGGAATGATGGCATGGTGCTACACGAACATTGACAGATGTAGGGTTGACACATAACAACCCTAGAAAGCCACCGAAAATTGACGTCACAGTGACCTGTTTGATTGCGTTTTCTTTCCTTGAATATGAGAATCATACGTATATTATTAACCCTACTTTTGTTAACATAACCATTGGCGAGACAGGCAACATATATGAGTCTCATAGCTGCTCGTCGGCAGCGGAAGCTCTTTGATTTTCTACCAGGACCGTAGAAGCTCTGAATTGTGAGAAATATGGGAGAAGAATATTATTGAATTGTTGTCTACATTGTTACATTGAGACCCTATTTATAGATACTATATTAGACTCCTTTTCCAACTAGGATGCTATAATACAATTCTTTCCAAGTAGGATTCTATATACTATTGTTATTCTTATTCTTATTCTAAGTAGGATTGTATTTACCTATTCCTATTCTATCACTCCCCTTCAAGCTAGTGCATACACGTCATATGTACCTAGCTTGTTACAAATGTAATTAATACGAGGATCGATGACGGGCGTGTTGAGATATCAACAAGTTGATCTTCCGGCTTCACAAAATTAACAGTTAACCTCAATGTCTTAGTCTTCTCATGAAATTTCGGGATTGCATTGCTAAACTTCCCAAACCAAGCTTGAGAAGATTGTAGTAGACTATAAAGTGATTTACACAATCGACATACGAGGTTACCAAACTCCCCTGCGCAACAAAATCAGGTGGTTGCTCCATATAGATTTTTTCCTCGAGATCATCATGGAGAAAAGTATTCTTAATGTTCAACTGATGAAAAGGTCGATGGAGAATGACAATATTGATCATCTCGAAATTACTCTAAGATAGTCACTTTAAAATTGGTCAAAACTTGCTTATGCACCGAATTATTAGATTTGATGGCTGAAAGTGGTCACAAATTGAGAAATAAAATTATATGGGTAGGGTCGAAAGCAGGTTTGGCCCTCACCAGCCCTGTTGTCATCCATAGTTAAAACATGTCTTGTATACATTGGCATTTTGTTTTGTATATGCACATCATTGATAACAGTTTATCCTTGTGTTACTTGATATAAAACAATTTATCCTTGTGCTTTTTATATTATTCTCTTCTAGAGATGCTAGACACTATGTTACTTCGGGGCAATCTGTACTAATTAAATAATTGAAAAGTTTGGAGATGAGTGTTCATGGCATTGTGTATACTAGCCATTAACTTTTACACCATTGCTTGTTTAACAATAAATCCAGTTTGGGAGTTCATTAGGTAGATTGTGCTTCGTTTTTCTCAAAAGTGGGTTAAGCTGACAAGTTCAATCTAATACGAGAAATCCACCTGCTGTAGTTTGGCTACTTAATGAAATCTCTTGTTTGAGGTGGTTCTTGTGGATGCTAATGATAATTTTAGATTTTATTGTCTATCTGTTTGTCTGTTCTGTTTAAATGTATTTAGTGGGCGTTTGGTTTGGGTTGTAGCAGAATAATCTCCACATAAAAATCAACACAAGTTTATACCATATTTGGTTGGGATTTAAAAGAAAAGAAACTTAATCTCCACAAAAATCAGCATATGATTAAAATGCTAAAATGACCAAACTAATCTTCACGTAGTAAGAAAGTTTTATTATGTTTAAAAGTAAATAAATAGTTTAAATTATATATTATATAATAATATGAGTACATCAAACTAAATATTCAGCAAGAAATAACCTCACCATTATATAATCTCTACATAACTAATCCATGCATAATTAATTCTCATATTACTCATCTCTGCATAACTTCTGTCTTTACGAAATGACCACTTAGAGATTGAGGTTCATGATCGTTTGATTCACGTAGGACAATTTTGTTTATTGTTTACTTAGTCATATATGTATCTATGTGTATTCTGGCCGTGCTGAAAATATTTGGAGGCACTTTTGCAGTTCATGAACAAAGTTCTTTATGCCAGAGAAGGCGCCAAGAGTATCATGGATAGGACGTTTGCGGATTTTCCATGGCAAGTTCATGTGGAGGTTGATGGTGTTGAGATTGAGGTTCCTGAGGTATCTGTCAAATGCAAATCTAATGCTAAGCTGCAAAATTCTTGTGAAAAGTTCATATTGTCTTTTTTTTTTACCTTTTACTTTTATGTCATTTTACATGCTCACTTGTCATATTTACAGTCAGTTTTCTTGTCTGGAGATAACTTAAAATACAAGTACTAGTTAATTGATCAGATATGAAATGACCACACTCTTTCCATTTCTAGGATGCAGAAGGTATTCTTGTCGCTAATATAGGGAGCTACATGGGCGGAGTAGACTTGTGGCAGAATGAAGATGAGAGCTATGATAATTTTGATCCTCAATCCATGCACGATAAGATGCTGGAGGTTGTTAGCATTTCCAGTACCTGGCATCTTGGGAAGCTGCAGGTATATTTTAGGTGATCCCAGAGATGATGTTAATGTAGTTAACTATCATCATTTTAAAGCTTTATTCCCTGTAGATGTTTCAATACTGTCTTTAGTGATGTTAATTGCTTAGCTGTTATTTTGTGTTCATATCCCAATGTGGCATCTGACCAGTAATGATATCCGGTAGTCCAGTAGTTCTGTGGCAAGAGTTGTTGCAGATGATTAGACAAATCCTATTGTTTCTGGCACATTTTCATTACCATTTATTCAATCTTTCATTTGCTTTTAAATGTTAAACTTCTGTGATATGAGCATCGTTGTTGCAATCAGGTGGGGCTTTCCAGAGCTCGGAGGCTTTCACAAGGGCAAGTGATAAAAATTCAACTATTTGCTGCATTTCCTGTTCAAGTAGATGGAGAACCTTGGAATCAGCAACCCTGTACATTGACGATAACACATCATGGACAGGTCTCCTTCCTTAAAATTCTACAGTGCTTAAATTTTTGTTCCCTTATGCATGGATCTAAGTAGGGGTGTTCAAAACCGAAACGGTCACCGCAACTGTAACTGATAACCCAACCAAAAAATTGTTATTGCATTATTTGTATCGGATTATTGAATAAACAGTTTGGAAGTGGTTTAGAATTTTATAAATAATGGGTGATAGGTTCAGGAACGGGTTGTCTAATTTTTATATTGGCTAATCCATTAATTCCTACGAATTTACAATATCACCCGTGACTATATAAAGTCATCTTTGCTAAATAAACACCACATAATGGTTTGTTTATGGCCCAATGAACATTCTCTATATTGTGAATTTTGTTTTTTAAATTTGAATTTCAGTTGCCTCCCATAGAACAACTTAAGTATCCATTTTAGCAACTTTTGAGTTTCTGTCGCACAATTATTGAGAAAATTTATTTGTATCCTTCCATTTGTATTTGTAGTGGAAACACTAATAAAAAGAGATCTTAGCAGCAAGATCACATATGATGGACATGATCCCCAAGTCTTTAATTTTTGCATATCTGTCTCTCCATCTGTAGAATCGTTTTTTAGTGGAAATGCTAAAGTTCCTTGACCGATTTACTGATAACCCAATCAATAACCGTTAAGCTGAATCAAAGAAACCAATATCTTATTATTTTGGCAATGGTTTAGCACATGTAAAAACTGTAAGCCAAACCGTTATGCAAAATTACCGAACTAAACCACTTGATAAATACCCTCAGATCTGAGACCGTTGTATTTGGCATATCTGCATTTCTCACTAAGAAGTACAATAATATCATGGGTTTAAAGTGCTCTCGCGATTTGGAAGTGGTGGGAATGGGAAATATTAATTTTATTATTCATTTCTTCTGCTGGGAGCCGAAGAAGTATTTGGGGAGGTGATTGGACAAGACATTACACATATTGAGCTTATTGAGGTGACCTTAGATAAGATGATTTGGAAGTTGTGGATTAGGGTAGAAGCTTAGTTGGTAGTGGAGTGTTCTTTCGCTTTCCCTGGGATAGGATCGGTGTTGTACTTGGACGTTCTTTCTTACGGTGGTATTAGCACAAGTCTCGTAGTTTCTTTCTTACAGTGGTATTAGCACAAGTTGTGTAGTTTCTTGTTCTTCGATTTCGATAATTACCTGTGTTCTTTTTTTATACTTTGGTTATGGCATTATTCTGTTGGTATTACTGTTCTTTGCTCTGTATGTTGTGTGCTGCTTCCATTTCACATTATTTCATCATTATTACTGTCTTCGTTTTTGTTTTCTTTTTTTTTTCAAACTGCTTGGAAATGCTTTATTTTAAGTTGAGGGTCTATATACGTGCTCATGCTTTGAATAATTACAAAAGGAATCTGGCTTTCTCATCAGTCTAACTGCGTGGATTCAAGCGTGTCTAGAAGCGATTTGTTTTCTGATAAACAGTCACAAAAAATAAGAGATTCTGCATCACCAACCAATTCCTCGTTGCACCAAAAAGAAACCAGTTGTTTTTTAGCTTCTGTGTAGAACCGGGTTATATCTTCTAAGCAACTTGCATTTCGCTCTTTCCAAATTGTCCACCAAATGACCAAATAATGGCTGGGATAGTTCTCCACCATTTTTACTGCTCTTTTGACGTACCCCTTCCATACCAGCTTCTCATCATATTATTGATGTCTTTGGGCATAGTCCATTTGTATCTCAGCATATTTGAAAATAGGTCCCACACTTGTGAGACAACACAGAACAATACAAAAACAAATGATTGATGGTTTATGGAGAAATTCCACAAAGGTAGCACCTTTTGCAAAGTTGAAAACCCCTTTTCTGCAGATCATCCAGTGTCAAGTTGGATTGTTGTCGCTAGCCACACATAATAAGCAGCTTCCAGTGGTACTTTAGATCTCCATATGTTTGTCCAAGGCAATGAGTTATCATTCTGTTAGTCAGCAACAAAAATTTATAATAGGAGTTAGCAATATAGGATCCAGAGTTATACGGTGGAAGCTATTACGTGTTTCCTGATGGAAAATGATGTTTAGACTGTTATGGTGTATTCTCCTGGTTCTTTGGCAATATAGGATCCAGAGTTATACGGTGGAAGCTATTAAGTGTTTCCTGATGGAAAATGATGTTTAGACTGTGATGATGTATTCTCTTGGTTCTTTGTCATTCCCCCTCTTTTTTTAAGATGATGTCAGCCAGTCTTGTCATAATGTCCAACTCTCTTGGTTGGTTGTGGTTCTCCTTTTTCGTTTGGTGGTGACATTTCAGATTACAAGACAACTGCTGCTGCTGGTACCCCACACACATGGCACTTGTCTTTTGGACTATGTTTTAATTTAAATGGAGCGGCATGAATTCATACAATTAACTTCAGCTAGATTGGGATTGAGGCATTATTGTTGCATCTAACTAGTGTTTTATAGGCCTTTATGCTGAAGAGAGCAGCAGAAGAACCTCTGGGCCATGCAGCAGCCATAGTTGCAGAGGTACTAGAGAATGCTGAATCCAGCCAAGTAATTAATACATCACAGAAGCGGGCACTGCTTCAAGAAATGGCAATCAGACTGTCTTAGCTGTGATTCTTACAAGATTGGGTGCTGCCCTTTTAGTTTGCTACAGTCTCTGGGTAAGCATTTGTGTCTGTGTTCCTGTATAAACAATTCTTTGCTCGTCACATGGATTTGTGTACATATGTAAAATATCTAAATCTTGGAGTGCTTCTAGCTGAAGCTTGTTCGTATATTGAGCTTCAGTGTTACTTTAAAATAAGGTAAATTTTGCAGCGGCGTGTTTAATTGTACTAGATGAAGATAGCCTCATCGGGGGCCCAATGTTCTACATTGGATTAGCTGTTTCTGTTTTAATTTTAATTATTGAATTATGTCATTAATAATTGTGGTTATTTTTGAATTGCTATAAAATTCTAGAAACAAGAAAGTGATATCAAGCTAAATATAGAGACCTTTGCATTCTGTAGCAAACAAATGATAAAATTAACATCAATAAAAGACTATATATATATTGACACTGGATGTTGCTTTTCACCATGTTGATAGTAGTCTTGATAAAATATTGACATTTTTTTAAGTTAAATTTTCGGTCCATGGACCATTTTATTCAATACAAAACCGTCCACATAGCTTGTTCAGGCCCAAGCCAAGTTACAATTAAGAAACTTCCCAAATAGATACAATTCTCCTATATGTCTTATAGAAGCTCCTAGAAAAAGATTCCCCTCTTTCTGTCGCATCTCAAACCCTAATACTCCGGAGTGTTGTAGCACTAACTTGCGCTTCTTCTCTGCATCATTTTCCGCCTGACTCCTGGTGTGCTCTTCTCAAGGCTTTGCTTATCTTCTTCACTGGTTCCGGTTCCTAGTAAGTCATCTCCCCTTCATTTCTTGTTTTCTTGACTCTTCCTTTCCTCTGAACAGATTCGTATCCAGGTGGACAGAGCGCCTCCCCTCTATTACAAAGATTCTTCCTGAGCTCGCTACACTGTAGATCTGATGAGTGCCATCTGTCATTCATCCCCTACTTCTCCCTTGTGTCCATAGCTCGTCGGTGCTTGCTGTCAGATGAGACTCTTCTCACTTTCGCATTTGTTGAGCTCCTATGGTGATGTTCCTTCTTTTTGCCTGTTTGTTTTTTGGTGTAGATGATTTTGTGATAGCTGGAGCATGTTCTAGCCCTGGTGTCCACTCTAAAGCCCTTTATTAGATAGACTTTTATCTTTTCTGGGCTGTAAGTTTCACTTTTTGCTCGCCTGCTGAAATTGTAATTATCAACTATCCAGTTATGCATGCTCTCCCTCATCCCCATTTGTGTATTTATAGCTGTGGTAGCTGAATCCTTCTAGTCTTGATTCTTAAATTTGGAATCTGTGACTCATCCATATTTATTTGTTTTCTAACTATGCTTGGTAGATCACTGAATGTGTTGAACTCTTTTATTAGCTGTGTTTCCACTACTTCATTAGCCAAACTGTCTGGCACACTGTTAGCTTCTCTGAAAATATGAGTTATCTGTGCATCTACCATTAGCATATAATCCCTTGGCCTTTCCACCTCTTCCACCAATTCCCAGGGAACCTTCCATTGACCCCTTATAACTCTATACCAAAAAAGTGAATCTGTTTCAAATTCCAGCATTCTCAGATTTTTCTGCATACATACTACCAAAGCCTCTTCTACAGCCCTCACTTCTGCAATAGTGTTGGTATTGAACCTTAATCCCCTAGCCTTGGCGTATATCATCTCACCTTGTGAATTTCTAAGGCAGAATCCAAAAGAGCTCAAACCTGGATTCCCTTTTGGTGCCCCATCTGTGTTACTCTTCAACTTATTAGCTTCCGGAGCCTTCCACACAACCTTATGCTAGAAGAGAATTGGCTTATACTTGTATAATTTGTCCACCACTTCTGGCCAACTGTAGAAGTCCAACCTTATCCACGGATATATGGTTTGCACTAGTTTCTTAACTAACCCTTCCACCTGTATCACCATGTCACTGTATGTGGTATTCAGTCCATGCTTCATGTCATTTCTTCTCTTCCATAGGGTCCACATTATAATTGCTCTCATTGATTTGTATATCTCCTGCAACTTTGGTGTTGTTTTCTGTTTCTACCCGTTGATGATTAATTGCTGCAAGTGCATCCCCTCCACTGGTATACCTGCAAAATCAGCAAACTGCCTCCATAGTTTTTTGGCGATGGGGGCTGTTGGAAAAATATGAACCATAGTTTCCTCCCCCTGATTTTCACAACACCAACATCTGGACACCACCTGAATCCTCATCCTCTTTAAGTTATCATATGTGGGGATTCTTCTCTTCCATACTCTCTAAGGAAGAAATTTATTTTGAAGGGTACTTCATTCTCCATATCAACTCATAATCTCCCCTTGCCTCCTGTTTTTTCCTCATGATTTCCGAGGCAGCTTTCACTGTGAAATCTCTATTTGAAGAGCCCAAGGAACATCACTTTCCAGTGCTCTGTCGGGAGGCCTAACATTTTCCAGAATATGCTCTACTATTTCTGGTGAGACTTTTGATAGTAGTTTCTGTTCATCCCAATACCCACCACTCACAAAGTCTATCACCTCTAGATCCTCCTCAATTGCATTCTCCCCTTCTATATAATATAAAGCTCCTAACTTGGGAATTAACAAACCAAAACCTGGACATTCCTTGTTTCACCTGCCACCATAAATCATGTTCTACTTCCTCCTTAACAGTAATTAACTTTCTCCACACATGTGATGCCCCTCTTTCTGATGCAATGGTTGGGTGAAGTTTCTTACAATATTTATTCCATACTTATGTTCCCATAAAGAAGTAATAGATATTCTGAAAATACACCACAACTTTGCAAAAAGTGCCCTGGGAATATCCTGTAATGCCCTAAACCCCAGCCCACTTTCTTTTCTAGGGTAATACATAGAGTCCCATGCCACCCAATGTTTGTTCTTTGATCCAGTAGCATTACCCCATAAAAACTTAGCAAGAAGTGTATGTAGTTGGTCAATTACTCCTATAGGAGGGCTCATTGCTGATAGCGAATATACAGGTATTGACTGCAGTACATGCGCAATTAAAACATACCTACCTCCATAAGAAAGCAATTTATTCTGCCACATAGCCATCCTCCTGGATACCTTTCTTATCAACTCTTCATAATAACACTTTCTTTGCCTCCCATAAAAAATAGGACACCCGAAGTATGTGAACGGAAAGCTCCCCTGCCTTATCCCTGTGTCCCTCTGAATTCTGCTACACACCCTGACTGGTACCTTGTCATGCAAATAAAACAATCTTTGTCCAAGTTTCACAAACTCATAATCTCTCAAAACATTCATCATTAGCTTTACTGATCTTCTTTCCCCTGAGCAAAAGAGAGTAGTGTCATCAACATATGATAAATGGTTAATGTCTGCACTCCACTTTGATAGACCATAGCCATGAAATTTCTCATTTTCAAACAGCTTATTCATACTTCTCGACAGAACCTCTACCCCAATAATGAATAGGGTTGGAGATAAAGGATCTCCTTGTTTCAGCCCCTTGAAGATTTAAAGAAACCAAAAGATTGCCCATTCATCAAAATTGAGTACCAATTATTACTAATTAGTCTCACCACCATGTCTATTATTCTTTCTGAGAAACCGAATCTTCTTAGGACTTGAACTAAAAACTTCCACGATGCTCTATCATATGCCTTAGCCATGTCCAACTTGACCACTATATTATGCCGTTCGCATCTTCTATTAATATTTATTATAATCTCTTGTCCTAGAAATACATTTTCTGTAATACTTTTCCCCTTAACAAAACACGACTGGTTTCTTGAAATTGTATTTGGCAGCACCACTGATAATCTTTCATGCATCAATCTGGAAATAATCTTATTAGAGAATGTGCTCAAAGTAATCGGTCTCAGATCCCTGTAGCCGTCCACCATTTCCTTCTTAGGAATTAAAACAAGGTTAGTATGGGTAATGAATCTAGGAAGCTTATATCCGCTGTAAAATGCTCTAACCATGTTCTAAATGTCTTCTCCAATTATTTCCTAACAACTCTGGAAATTTTTTCCAGAAAAACCATCCTGACCACTTCCACTGTTTTCATTTAGTTCAAATACTACCTGCTTCACTTCTTCTTTGTCAGGCACCATTCCCATTACCTCATTTGGCTTTTCCGTGACCAATTTGGTGATGCATTCTAGCATGGAATAATCTGTTACTTCCTTGGTTTTTTTGAATTTCTCCACGAATACATTCACATCCTCTTCCCCAATGTTCTGATTGGTATTTATTATATCTCCCTACCTGGTTCTGATTTCTTTTATATTCAACTTTCTTCGTTTGCCCTTCACATATTCATGAAAAAATTTCGTGTTCCTGTCCCCATCTGTGAACCATTTTAGCCCAGCCTTTTGTTTCTATAACGCCGCCTCCATTTTCAAAATTTTTTAAACTCAGCAGTTACCCTATTCAAATCTTCCTTGTTTTCCAGAGTAGGGGCTATCTCCATTTGGATCTCCTTTTCTTTAACAATATTCTCCAATGTAGCAATTTGTCTGAAAATATCTCCAAAAGTGTCTCTGCTCCACTGTGATAAGACTCCTTTTAACTTCTTCAATTTAACATTAACTATATTGAAAGGGGACCACTCCACCTGTGCAGTCCAGCATTCCTCCACAATCTTCTTAAAGTTTGGATGTTTGGTCCAAAAATTTAAGAATTTAAAAGGCCTGATGATTCTTTCCTGACTTCTGTTACAAACTACATGTAACGGTGCATGGTCTGATCCCCTTCTAATTAGATGATGCACTTCACTCTGTGGCATGAGAGTAAAAAATTTATCATTCACCAACACTCTATCCAGCCTTTTAAAAATACATTCTACCATTCCACCAAGTAAAAGAGCTTCCTGCATACTTTAATTCCGACGGCATACAATTAGAAATGCATTGAACAAAATCTTCAGTCTCTCGTAGAGTCACTGTTAACCCCCCCTCCCAATTTCTCTGACCCATCTACAATTACATTAAAATCCCCCCTATGAGCCAAGGAATGGTATGGTCTAATAGCTGCTCCAGATTGTCTGAGTTCCAGTCTTTCCACTTCACTACACCTCACATAGACCACTGTAATCCTGAAAATTTCAGTAGACCTTATAGTCTGAAAGTCATTGTTATTTGTTGAATCTCATCAGAAATGTCCTCCACCACCCAATTTCCTTCCCAGAAAACCCCGATCTTTGCTGACACATTGGCCCTAGCATGCTCCATGCCTAACTTATTTCTGTACAACTCCAGCTCTGATGAATTTTGAAAAGGTTCCAGTAATGCAATGAAGGAATAGTGATGTCTCCTATGAAGGTCAATCATCTATCAAATGCATTTTGTGTTCTAACTGACCTTACGTTCCATATTAGTAGTTTATCAATCATTGCACTGATGATGATGATGATGCCTTTCTACTCCTTGTATTAATCTGTGAAGGTTGATTCTGCTTTGACGCTTTTCTATGTTTCCCTTTCAACCTTTCTATTTGGCTTGTAGATAAATCTCCACTTCTGTTAATGCTTTCAATATGTGATGTTATGTTCTCCTCCTCCTCTGTATCTTTCATGTTTTGCTTCTCTTCTGGAGAGAGTTGTTGAATTTTAGGCGCTGTCACAACTTCCTTTTCACCAACTTCTCCCTTCTTTCCCTCCAAATCCTTGTGTATTACCAATGGCGAATTGTTTGTATTCTGTATATCTTCTTGCACTTCTTCATTATTTACTTCTTGACCCTTCTTGTTATCTGCAATTATTTCTACCCCCGGTCTTCCACCTCCATGACCTCTTTATTATTGCATTCTATTGTGACCACCTCATTTTTCTCGCTAGAACCACCTGTCTCTAACAATGTTGAGGTCTTATTCTGCATATTTTCTTTTTCCCCATCTAGTGGCTTTTCTTTCTCAACAACTTCATTTTCTTTGCTTTTGTCTTCCTCTCTCCCTCCTTGATTTTCTAAGGCTTCAAACTTATTATTAGTTCACATTAAGTTCTTTTCCGACCTTACTCCTTGGATTCCACACCTGTGGCTGTCTATCCCTTCTGTTATTATTCTTTCCCCCTCTATATGCAGTCTTCCATTTTTGTTCTTTTTCTTCCATATCCTTCCCTATAACAGCTTTCCCTTTCTCTGCCCGCCCATTCTCCACCTTACTATCCTCTATCCTTTTCTCCTTATTGTTTTATTCCTTCTTCAAATTTTTATTATCTCCTTCATCCCTATCAAACAGCTCCGGATGCAACACAAAACAACCCCTTTCACGATGTCCTTGTAGTTTGCTCGTGCTGCAGAATTTTGGCAGTGTCATACTGAATTTTGTTCCACTTCTCTACCACCTCTCGTTTCTATTCCTTGCTCCAACATTTATATGTATTGGAAATTCGCCTTTCAGCTCCACTTTCACCTTTACTCTTGCGCAACTAGGTCTTGTCTTGTTGAGAGTCGCCATATCTACCTGACGCGGTTTCTCGACAGCCAAAGAAAAAATAGCTTCCCTCCCAAAGAAATTTGGAGGAAGAGTTGGGAAAGAAATCTACGCAATAGCCACTAACGTCTCCTCCGGATCAAACATAGGGTCCCACTTAAGCGTCCGCATAGGATATGGCCATTGACTGTGGGTGATATAAAACTTTGGCTTTGATAATAAAGTGACAGTCCTCCAAAATAGTTGTTCTTATTAGAACATATCTGTTGCTAAGCAATTCGATGTTGACATCTCCTTTAAAACCACACTGCTTCGGGATCAGCTTCCTAAGTTCCTTGATATCTGGCCATCCGTAAGGGAATTTCCCCACAACAGCATATTGCAAATCTTCATTAACAATTATCTGTTCCACCCCTTCTTCTTCCTAAATAATCCGTGGTTCTCCATGTAAGTAGGCAAGTGGTTTCATTGGTATTGTCTTTTGTTTTGGGTTATTGGGTTTGAGCATATTCGCATAGGTTACAATAGGTATGTCATTCACCGTTGTTGGACCAACCTCCAATCGCGGCGTGGGCTGGCCGACGGCTATGTGAAAATTAGGATTAGGGTTTAGAGAGCTTTTTTTTTTTAAAATTCCGATTAGGTATGTTGATCTAGAACATATTGACATGTAGATATTGGAAGTGATGGTAAAAAGTTTTAGTACTCATAATGTATAAGTTGCTTTATGGAACATGGCAATTATAGCATGCCACACGTTAGGAAGGCAAATATAAAGAATAAACATTACTGTAAGAGTTGCTCAAATAAATCATGTTAAGCATGGCTAACCTTCGAGAATTGTGTGTTAAGGTAATGAAGCTTCTGCGTTTCCTCTACAGAAGCATGAAATTGTGTAATACCCTTGATAGTAAGGTTGATAACATATAACTTCTGCAGATATCTATCTATAAAGTGCCTGACTGTGATAGAGGATGCAATAGAGAACATTAAAACTTGATGACTTTTTGGCAGGAAAGGAATCAGCTGCACAATGAAAGGTTGAAACTCCGGAGAGAAGCTCATCAGCCTAAAGAACATAAGTATGCACACAAATAGAATTAGTAGTCATGTAATGAAACAGTTTTCTTGAAAATGTAACATATAAAAAGATACCGCATGAAACAATTCTCAGATGTGTTCGTTTTGAAAAGGTAATAACTTGTCAGTTTGAAGCAAATAACACAGCCGTATGAGTTCTTTTTTTTTTTTGGGGGGGGGGGGGGGGAGGGGGTGTTGGGGTTATAAAGCCAAATTAAACCAGCTTATGCTAGTATATTATCCCACATTAATTTCAGACAGTTTCAAAGAAATAAATAACTTTTAAGAGCTTCTCGTAAAGCTAAAACTTTTACAAAATTCTTAAGTGATAACTCACAACATTATTATTTCATCCACATCTTTGCTTGAGTTTAGGTAGTTGAACATAGCTCTGACCTGGGCTAATAATGATTCAAGCTTTTACAAGTAATAGATTGGATAAAAAAGTTGAAATTTTTGTATTTGAAAGCAAATAGACCTAAACTTTGAGTTGATCACTTTTCCTTTGTGATTCACAGAGACTAAAAACTTTCAACAATTGAGTGAGTTACTGTAAGAGTCATTTGGGGGTGGGGGGGGGGGGGGATCTATTCTATCAAGATCTTTTCTTAATTCTCAAAACTCAACCTAATATTAACCATGCTAGTAAAGTGGAAACATAGCGACTGTGTAATGTGTGAATTCAATGGACAGAGTTGGTAGCTCTTGTTTCAAGTAGGGGTTTCGAAGATTCTTTAATTAGTCAATTGTGATATGGGCTTTATCTAATCTGCATCTTCTTACATATCCATACCCATTTCTATGCAATAACAATAACAATATATCCAAGAGAATTGCACAATATTAGATGGCAAAGGGTAGAATGTACACAATCCTTACCTTAACTTAAGAAGAAAAAAATTTATCAACCATCTTTGTGTTTGAGGTTACCAACTATTTACTTTTATTTTGGATGGAGACATTTTTCATTTTAAATATTATTACATCAGGGTAGGAGAAAGGGGAAGAATGTTAGTGTTTAGGTAGCATAAAGTTGAAGAAACACCAACACGCCAAAAAAAAAAAAAAAATCAAAAGCCAAAAGGTGGAGAGTCCCAACGTAGAGAGTGTTTGGGTAGCTTCTTTTTAGGTATAGTTGGTTTTTAAATATTTTTTAATTTTAAAAAGTATTTGACAAAGACACGGTGTTAAAAAAAAAACTTTAGATTTAGAATGTACAAAAGAAAAAAAAACAGTCAAAAAGCAAAAGTAGCTATTCTTAACTTTTGGCTTTTAAGTCATTTAAAAAAGTTTATCCGGACACTCCCATGTAATTTTGAAGTTTAACTTATAAATCACTTAAAAAAATTAATCCAAACGCCTTCTAAGAATTGAATCTACATAAATTGTGTGACTGTCGCCCAGGGCGAATCCACTGGAAGGCAGAGGGTTGATGAAGTGATGATCACTGGTCTAGTTGTTGCTCAGCTTTTGCTCTTGTGGAAAGTGATGCTAGTTCTATTCCCAGCTTCAACAACTATCTTATTTTATTTTGTTTTAAAATGTGATTATCCTATTAAAAATGCTTTTTTGCCTTGTTTTGATAAGACCAAGACAGGAAGTAATTTCTGCATAGAATAAAATAAAAAACCTATTAAATTGACCGCATTAGTGTTACCTTGAAATCTTGGGTCCTCTTTTGCTTTCACCCTTGCCACTCAAATGTGAAAGTCATGATGGATTGAGTTGGAACTTTTTTATTTTCTTACAAATACAGAGTTTTGTATCCACATATTCAGTTCTTTTACTATAAACAATTCTTGTTTGTATGACAATTTATCTACCTATTAAACCTGTCTATTTATTAGGGAAAAAAGCTACTTATTCATTGAGTTATAAAAACACGCCCAGTACTTCATTCGTGTCTATAGTTTTCCCCTTTTCTATTTTATGTTTTCATTGATTTAAACTTTTCAATTCGTTAAGAATCAGGAAAGCAAAGTAAGGTGTTATTAGAAAAGACCTTCGTTAAGTGAAGATGGCAAGCTTATTTCCACAAGCTATAAAATGAAATAAGGGACATAGATATTGTGCTGGGTGATTTGGAGCATTTTGAGAGACGTTGGAATTTGAACATTGTAGATGTATTAAAATTGAGGAGGTTAAGTGTGCTATTAGTAAGATGAGTATGGAAAAATGATTAGGCCAATCAGATTTCATTGAAGTTTTGGAAGAGCACAAATAAGCCTAGAATGTTGTGATTAACTAATTTGTTTAGTGTCATTTTTAAAATGATAAAATGCCTTATGAATGCATATGGGGTATAATGATTTCGTTGTACAAGAATAAATATGATATTCAAAATTATAACAATTACAAGAGTATCAACTTGCTTAGACAGACTTTGAAAGTTTGGAAGAGTGATAGAGATGAGGGTAAAAGGGTGTGTTCATTTTCGAGAATAAGTTCAGATTCACGTAGGGACGATACACTACAAAAGTTATCCATCTTGTGAGAACATTGGTGGAGAAATATGAAAAAAGAAATACTTACATATTGTGTTCATTGTTCTTAAAATTTCTTGCGACAAAGTCTTGAGGGAAATCCTATAGAAATGCCCAGAGGCTGGAATTATATCGGTGGCTAACACTTTGGTGATAAATGATATGTATGATGGAGAAAAAACTTGGATTAGAACAACGAAAGGAGACTTAACATACTTTCTTGTTGAGATGAGGATGTATGGG
The DNA here is from genome assembly GCA_029948455.1 of Solanum rostratum. Taxonomy (NCBI): domain Eukaryota; kingdom Viridiplantae; phylum Streptophyta; class Magnoliopsida; order Solanales; family Solanaceae; genus Solanum; species Solanum rostratum. The sequence goes on from CM057051.1 coordinate 27,582,957, forward strand.
GATCAGTTCTTAGTATGCTCCTATTTTCTTTGGTGATGGATGAATTAACACAATATATTCAAGATGAGGTGCTTCGATGTGTGTTATTTGCAGATAACATAGTACTTATTGATGAGACATGCAATTGAGTTGATGAAGATTGGAGTTGTGACAAGTCCTGGAATTTAAAGGTTTCAGGTTGAGTAGGATCAAAATAGAGTATTTGGAATGTAAATCCAGTGATACAATGCATGAGGCAATTGTGAATGAGGCTTAACACACATTCTATCTTCAAGAAAGATAATTTCAAGTATCTTGAGTTTATAATTTAGGAAAGTGTTGACATCGCCGATGACATTACAAAATGGTATGGTGTAGATGAAATGGAGACTTGCCTCCAAAGTCATCATTGATAATAAAGTACCACAAAAACTTGAAAGTATGTTGTCTATAAAGTGGTGGTTAGACCGACTTTGTTGTATGGCGCAAAGTGTTGGATAGTTAAGAATTTCCATGTTCAAAAGATATGTGTTACGAAAATGAGCATGTTGAGATAAATGTGACACACTAGGAGTGATAAAGGTTAGAAATGAGGATATCTCGAATAAGGTGGGAGTGACCTATGTGGTGGACAAAATGAGAAAAATGAGATTGAGATAGTTTGGACATGTAAATAAAAGATGCACATACACCCTAGTGGGGAGGTGTGAGAGGTTAGTTATAATAGATATGAGGAAAGGTAACAGTCGGCCAAATAAGTATTGGAGAGAAGTGATTATACAGGATATGCCATCAAATGACCTTAGATAAGAGGGTGCGAAGGTCGTGCATTAGGGTAGAATGTTAGTGGAGTGTTGTCTTGATTTTTGAGGATTTGGGCTTATTGATGTTTGTCATTGCACTAGTCATATTCTTGTATTCTTTTTTTGATATTTATCATCATATGTTGTTTATTATGTTTCATTTGTTGGTCTATCTTATTGGTGTTTTCATAGATTTTGCACTACTTTCCTTATTAATTGCTGTGTTTTCTTCATTATTTCTTCTTCTTTGTATTTGGATTTGCTGTAGTTGAGACGAAGATCTTTCAGAAATAATTTTTCTATCTCCACGAGGTAGTAATCAACTTTATATATACTTTACTCTCCGGAGTTCACTTGTGTAAATTTATTGAATATGTTATTATTGTTAACAAATTAATATTAATGTTAGATGCGCATTGTAACTATCAAGATAGCTTGCCAACTAAAAGGGATTGTTCTTTCAATTATGTTCTTATAAATTTTGAGTCCTTTAAAAATGCTTGACAAATTGTGTATGGTGATGATGTCACCTTACAGAAATAATTATGCACAAAGATAATCTAACATTATGATAGTAAGAACTTTGAAGAACTCATAAATGGTGATAATATTATAATGATCTTGAAGGTCATTTTTGAAAGTTTTTAAAAATTATCATTTGTACTGCTTTTCTTATTAATTGCAGTGTTTTCTTCATTATTTCTTCTTCTTCTTTTGTATATGGATTGGTGATGATGTCACTTTATAGAAATAATTATGCACAAAGATAATCTAACATTATGATAGTAATAACTTTGAAGAACTCATATAAATGGTGATATATTATAATGATCCTGAAGGTTATTTTTAAAATTTTTAAAAAGATTATCATTTTATCTCTTTCGTTAGTTACTTTGAGTCATGTTTGATCATTTTGTATGGTTGGTTTTAACATTTCATTGAAAAGTTGAGTAATGTCTAGGTTTTTGAGTTTTAAAAGCTTAAGTTGTTTAAAAGTTATTTTTGGTACCAATTGAAATTATGAGTCTCGAAATGAATTTTGTTAGTTCCATTAGCTCCAAAATGTGAAAATTGGTTTAGGAACATCATCATTTTCAAATTTGAGGCCGTTTTGTTGAATTGAGGTCCTACGTTAGAAATCTGAGTTAGAATGAAATAAGTTTTGATTTTGGTAATATTTTGAGATTCGATACTCGAATTAGATTTTTTGATGATTTCATTGGATTCGGAAGATGATTTTAGGCCTTAAGGAGGCTTCGCCATATTATTTTTAGAAGTTTTGAGGGCATTTTGGTATTTTTAAATTTTAAATTAGTTTGGTTGCGAATTATCGGATTTTGGGTCAAGGAGACCTCGAATTTGATTGCTGGTGATTCCACTGAGTTCAAATATCAAATTTAGTAGGGTGGCATATATGGTATATGTGTACGGGTTCAACCGAATTTTGAAGGTCCGATATGAGATTTTGAGTTTGAGATGTTTTTGTCACGCCCTAAGTCCCATTAAGGCGGACTAGCACCCGTTGTCGACAAGGCTCGAGAGTACCAACATATAACTATGCACCTGCTATGAACATTTTAAGAGAGTTTCCATATTCAACATGCTTTAAAAAAATAAATCGTATTAACAAGCCCAAAAGGAAATGCATAAGACTAGGCCGTTGGAGACACGATGTCTAAAGTACGACACTTGACCTCACTTTACATAGTCTATAAAGCCTCTAGGTAAGGAACAATATCTATATGGGTCAGGACAGGCTCGCCTCATGGCCAACTATACAATATAAAATATAAGTCTAGACACACAAAACCCCGAAGCAACCTGGAGCTCAACAACAACAACTGGAAGTCATATACTCCTACTGGGGAGACCTGGTAGCTCATGTACCTGCAACATGAAATGCAGGTCCCCGTGAGGGACGTCAGTACGGAATAATGTACTGAATATGTAAGGCAAAAAATATTGTATATGAAATAAGAGCACAAATGAAATCACCCACTGGTGTGTAAGAATAAAAAGACCACCTTTAGTCATACTGTCGAATCATGTACTTTATGTTTTTTTTATTACTTTACCTTTCTTTACTGTATAATCTGTGCACAATATATCATGTAAATGACCAGCTGATCAGTGGTAAATCAATATCGAGATCGACCCATGCTAGGCTTTCCTTTCACCCCTGGGATACCCCCCGTAATATGGTATCGGCCCATGCTAGGTGATTCTTCCACCCCTGGAATACCACCCATTAATAAGCAACTTCAATTAATCTTTTATTTACTTTTGAGATGATTCTTTTGGTGATCATAACAGTTAGAGCTGTAGGAACATAGACATGACATGTGACATATAAACAACCACACAAGATAATACCACAATGTAAGGAGAGTTACACAACTAATGAAACGTGTAGGAGATTAAACAACACATGGACTTTATTTGGTAAAAGGAATGCATGTATCGTTGGTACCCAAGTATGTATGCAGATTTGACAATGGCTATGTATGGGAACATATGAACATGGTAAGGAGTGGAGACACAGTTATTAGCTATGTCGGAGTTGGTAAGTGCCTTTATGTACCAAGGAAGAACCAAGATTTCATGACAAGTAATAGGAAATCAAGTAGCCTTACATACCTCATTGTACTATGTCGTTATTACCTCAGAGTAGTATCCTTTTCCTCCAAATACTTATCTATAATATAGTAGGTGATAAAACTAGTATTAGTAGCTAATAAACATATCTTGATAGTCCAATATCACAACAAGCCCATAATTAGCAACCAAAGAGTATTCTTTCAATCTTCCCACTCCTAATTGTATTTTCTAATACAGATTCTTATATACATGTCTTATCCATCTTGTTTTAGTCCCATAATAGTGTTTCAACAACTCATAAAGTACAATATACAACAACTCTACACAACACACATGTAGGCAACGTAACATTACGTCCCTTCGCTACATTTCAGCGTCAACCATTCCAAATCTGTTTTAACCTCAACCAAACTTTCCTCAACATATTTACACACAAAAACAATCCCCAAGTAGATGGAAAACATGATGCAACAATTCCCGATATTCAGTCCAAAAATTCTTACTATGAGTGCAATTAAGATATCATATAAGAACTCATTTTCGCGGAAGATAAAAATGGTCCAACAGCCTTCTTACATCACTATAGAACTAAGCCTTGTTAAAAACATAAATATTACTTCACAATCCAGCCAACCAACAAGAGAAAAGCCTCTTAATAAACAAGGAAAATGGACAACAATCTTTGGAACACATGCTGTCCCAAATTCCTCCACAAGTACAACCAGCATCCTCTTCATGTTTTTCATGGAAGGATTATACCAAACCATAGGTATTTTTACTTACTTTATCCCTCAAGGATTAGGTGCTCTTCAAGAACCCTAAAGGTGTGCCTTGGCTGCTTTACAAAGTGAAGAGAGAGAAAGGAGAAACTTGGAAAGAAATCTGATTTTTGGCTTTGTATAAATGACTTAAAATTGCTGGCTTTTGATCCCTTTTATAGGGCCACTTTTGGCTGACTTTATTTTGCATTTCAAGCCTTATTTTATTAAGGTGGTGATGCAGCAACTTGGCCCTTCCATTTGAGCCTTATTGGGCTTCAATTGGATGGGCTTTGCTGCAAATATTTCTCTTTTACACCCACTTAGTTTGGGCCCTATTTGTCAATTGGGTTGTGAATGTAATTTGGCCCTTTTTATATTCATCTTGGGCTGCAAATGTTTTTCCTTTATGATGCTAAACCATGGGCCCAAATGACATCCTTAACTCGGTGTTTATTCTTTATCGGACTTGAACAAATTCGGTGTTGGGCCTCATCTCCATCTACCTAGCCAATTAAAGCTAAGCACGTAGGTGACTCACTTGTTAGCTTCCTAAGTCTCATAAGCACCTCACTTCCTTTCACTCTATTTAAGGCCGCGCTCTCCCCAATTTAACTTGAAACTTACATACACTCGGCCATCTTGATCGTTAGACATACATATAGCCCTCTAATATGCAATTCAAGCACTTTTAAAAAATGTGCGCTGGTTTGACCCCGCCATATCATGTTTAATATGCATAGGACCAGTACATGTAAGATGTGGGGTGTTATAGTTTTGCTGGTTCTGGCGCAGGTGGGTAACCATTTATGATCGTGGATAAGGGTCCCGTATTCTAAAAAAATGATGACCATGCAGTGTTCTTCGCAACCATGACAGATGGTCCACGCGATGCTCTAATTTTTAGTCCTTCGCGTTTGTAGACTCTTCGCAACGATTGTAATATAGATTGTTTTCCTATCTCCATGATCGTGATGAGCAAAATGTATTTGAGCAATGTTTAATTGGGGTTTTGTCCTATTTTTATCATTTTTGAACTCTTGGAGCTTGGTAACGCAATTCTTGATGGGAGTTTTTGAAGTAATTCACTAGGTAAGTGTTTTTAATCTAAAATCTTTGTTTTTCATCAATTATATCATGATTTTAACTTTTAATTTTTTGTTTTGAACTCTAAATTTATGATCTTCAAGAACTCAAATTTTAGTAAAATGATAATTTTGTACTTGATTCGTGATCAATCTCAAAGAGTTTTTCATCACAATCTCCTCTTTACTTGTAGAATTTTATTTTCAAATGAATTTTTAGTTTACCTCTATCAATTTCGAGGTGATTTTCGGAAGATTTACCTTTAGATTTTAAATCTTATAATATAGGTATTATTGAACTCCTTCTGATGAATTCTTTCCATTCTTGTAGTGGATAATCACTTCAGAGTTGATGTTTGAGGCTAATTCTCCGGTAGAGTGTTCGGGTAAGGTTTTGGTATTCGAGGTAGTTTTGACTATTCGTTTTTGAGATTGAGATTGGGCAATTGATTATTCTTATGTACTAGATTATAGAATGAGATCATATCATGATTCCTGTTGTTGATTATATTGTGATACCCGTGTGGGGGGTTTTACTGTCTCTTATGGTTGTTTTGTAAGCATGTGCTTCTTTAATTGATTATGTGGGACATTAGTAATACTATCTCACTTGTGATATCCGAGAGAGAGGTTGAGTTGTGGTTATATCATACTTTGAGAAATGATATACTTTTGAGATGAGTTGTAGATTATATCATACTTTGATAAATGAAATACTTGTAAATTGACCTGTGAATCGTGGCATATTTTTGAGAAATAAAAAACTTTGCAAATGGTGGTTGTGTATTTTAAAGATTCTTTTTCATTATGTATAAATGAGGTGTTGATCATAAATCATTGAGTTTTGAGAACTTTAATACTTTTGTGTACATTTGCCTTTATACTTGTGTAATTACGTGCATACATCCTCATACATCATTGTAACAACCCGACGTAGGGGCCTAGTCGTCACACGGCGAGTGAGATATCTGAAGGCACCTCACCCAAACCATCTCAAGCATCTTAAGCATTTACATGTATTTAATAAAATTAATTTGTACAAAAACTAATGGAAAGGGGCTAAGGGCCAATTTGACAATAAAGAAACATTAAAAACAGTAGAATAGAAACAATAATTTTTGTTTGTCCATATGCATACCAACTAATCATAAGTAGATGGGACCGGTATCAGTCGATCTCTATCAAATAGAAAAAAGTCTAAATTAGTGCACATAGAAAGTAAATACCTCTAAGGACTACAAATACATCATCATAAATCAAAGCAAAGATACAAGATAGAATGAAAAAGTGTAGGAGTCTCGAACTAAGGGCTCACCGCTGATAGTAAAGCTAGTCTTGAACGCCGAGTGCTAGCCATGAGCCGATGGAGTAGTGCCTGTCCCTACATAGTTAAATCATGCAGTGCGTTAGTACATTTGAATGAACTATGCATGTGAGATGCAATGCATGGATGAAATTGTAATGCCATTATTTATAAGTATCTATATGATAAAACACACAAATTAAGCTTAAGCATCCGCAAGGAATATGACTAATCAATATGAAACAACGCATAAGAAAGCACATATAAAGAAAACATAACATCAGATTATAAAGCTTGTGGGAATAGACCATAACCGACAATAAGACCATGTGAGTTACTACATGGAATCCAATGAACTCCTTCCATTGGAAAAGGCAAATGCACTCCTTCCATTGAGAAAATGGGAATCTACTTGCTAGGGTAGATATCCGAAACGTAGTAACTTTGCAATTGCATTTTTCATAATATTTGGGCCTACGTGGATCCACTAGCCTAGCCTACAAGACTCTTATGGTGGCACATAGTTAGGGACATTGAGATTTAGCTTTAAGCGGTCATGCCCTCAACTAACAGAATGAGTCCCAATCTTAAGTACTCTCGGTGCAAAGCATCACAAAGAATCTTTAAAACATATTTTAGAATCATAAATAGTAATAAATAAGAGTAGCTCAAAACTTAGGAACTGCCAAGTGAGGGTTGTCCTTTCATCTTGGGGACCTATCTAAAACTCTTTAGGGCAATTGTCATCATACTTATATCTTTGATAAACTTAACTTTAAAGCGCTTCATTAATACCCTAATCATAGTCATAAATCCTATAAAGCTTTACTTGAAAACTAGGTGGGGTTAGCTTTTATCATGGAATAATAATAAATCACATAATTCATAAGGAAATCTCTTTTAAAGGAACATCGAAAACACCTAACCTTTATCACATCAAAAACCATCATGGAATAATCATCATTAGTCAAATATGCATATAAATACATAGTAAAATAGTTGTTAAACTTCATAAGTATTATTTAATAACATAAATATCATGAAATCATCATAAGCATGTTGAGGCACTTAAAAGAAAGTTAAAATACTTAATAAGGAACTTTATGGGTGAAAGGATACCCCATAAATCAACTCATATACCTTGGAAAAACTAGAGAGAAATGAAATTGAAGCCTTGGGGGAAGAAACCTTGGAACCCTAGCCTTGCTCTAACTTGTTATTGAGAGCCTTTTTGCCTTAGAAAATTTTGAAGTTAAGAGAAAGAAGAGGATGTGGGCTTCTTAGGTCTTAAAGTGTGATTTAGGGCCCCTTTCCCGTACCCAAAATGACGTAGTTTGGGAATAAAAAGGATGGAAATGAAAAAACTACCCCTTATTAAAACTGTCGGAATAGACCTACGAGACCTCGATTACGGGCCATAAGTTAATCCACGGGCTATAAGTCCCTCTCATCTGATAACACATCTGAAATTACTGAAAACCATATTTATTGGACCCAAAGCGATGAAGCCTTGTTACGAGCCGTATAAGCTTTTACAAACGGTGTTTGGACTCATTGAGCCCTTCCATACTTAGCCATTTTTCACCTTATTCCTGGCCCTCATTCCATGCAGAACCTTGCGGGCCGTATCCTAGTTTATGGGCCGCCTGATAACTCGTAGGTCATCATTCAGAAATCTCTGAATTTCCTTCATTGCTGATAGTTTAATTCACGATCTTACCTATGGACCGTATGACTTTCTATGGACCGTCACTTGGTTCGTGGGTTACCCCACACTCGCAAACTTTTCTCCTTCCTGAAGTTCTATGTTTAAGAATGGAATCTACAGGCCGTATGTTCACTTATGGGCTATAAGTCACCCCGCAAACCAGACTTTAGGTTATTTTTCAAGCCAACTTTTTTGTACTCAAGGCTCCTAAACTAGGGGTCTTTACAACATCTCCCCCTTGGGAACATTTGTCCCCAAATGTACTTAAAGGCAGACTCTAAAGAGTAAACAAGCAGCAAATAACCTAGTATGCATGCAAAAATGTAATTTAAACATCATTTCTTAAAATTTTCATATTTCATACTTAAAACATGTCTTAAAACAGTCCGTAAACATCAACATAAATGCATAAATCATGAAAAACTAAAATGGATGGAATTTTGGATTTAGGAAGAATTTCTTAATACCTTAGGCTTGAGTATAGTTGAACTAATATGGATACGCTTCATCATATCCGCTTCTTCTTCCCACGTAGCACCCTCAACTTGTTGGTTTCTCCAAAGCACTTTGACAAATGCAACATCCTTGTTCCTTAGATTTTTCACTTGCCGATCTAGGATTTCAACTGGTACCTCTTCATTACTCAAATCCTTTTCAATGTTCACATCATGCATAGGAATTATGGAACTTGGATCACCTATGAATTTCCTCAACATTGACACATGGAAGACCGGATGAATCAAATGCAACTCATTGGGTATATCCAACTCATATGCCACTTTGCTACTCTTCTCACCACCTTATAGGGTCCCATATATCTTGGACTCAGTTTCCCTTTTTTACCAAACCAGAGCACATCTTTCATTGGATACACCTTCAAGTGGATCCAATCATAACTTGGTACTCAAGTTCCCTTCTTCTCACATCTGAATAAGACTTTTGTCGGCTTTGGGCTATTTGCGATTTTTATCCTTAGACTTTCTCCATAACATTCATCACCAAGTCCAGTCCTATTAATCCCACCTCACCAACTTTGAATCACTCAATAGGCGATCTACATTGTTTACCTTACAACGCCTCAAATGGTGCCATCCCAATATTGCATGGAAGTTATTATTGTAGGCAAACTTGATAAGTGCCAAATATTCATCCCAACTCCCTTTAAATTCAAACACACAAGCTCTCAATATGTCTTCTAACGTCTGAATAGTCCTTTCGGCTTGCTCGTTGGTTTGGGGATAGAAAGCCATACTCAACTTCACCCTAGTCCCAAGTCCTCTTTGAAAGGATTTCCAAAAGTGAGAAGTGAGTTGGACTCCACTGTCACGACCCAAACCTAGGGCCTAGCCGCGACACAGTGACTGCGACACTCGAAGGCATCCCATCCAAGCCTCGTGTTCATCTCGTAAGCATTCATAAGGTGAAGTAAGCATACACAAGAGATTAAGCAAGCTAAAATGTATATAAGTAAGAGTATGAAAATATATCATATCCATTTGTTCAATTCATGCCTCTATATCATAGATCTTGGCAGGGTCTAGCACATACCTTACTAGCTCACCTTCAAGATATACATCAAAAGTAAATGGTAAAGTCCCATCATAAAAGAAATAGAAAACATCATAAGGGCTTGTTCCCGAAGCATGGGAACTCACCAACAAGTCTTCAAGCTCAGGAATTTGAATGCTAGCCTTAATATGGAATGATCTCCTCGTCGTCCATCCCTACATGGTTAGATCATGTAGGCAAATAAGTATGAGTTAGCACATAGGATGTACTAAGTATGTAGGTATGCCATGAATCAAAGGACATCACAATAATATCAATATGCATAAATCATAACCAATGGGATAGGGACACAATATGTAGGAGCATGCAATTTAAAAATAATGAGAAGAAGCATCATAGATCCATTGTTAACCTTAGCATACATATGTAGGAATAAGACCATATCCGACATTCATAGACCATGCGGACTATTACGTGGAATCCTGATGTTCACTTTACATTGAGCTAAGAGGAGTCTACTTTGCCAAGGTAGACTCAATCCTCACCCTATAGGCTCAATCCTAGCACGACGAGAACCATTATTTGACCCCACCCATTAGGCTCTATCCTAACACGGTGAGTGTCCATCATATGAGCTAATTGGATCCAATAGCACACCTTTAAGGCATAAAACATGAACATCATTCCTATAATGGTACATAGTTATGAGATTTGAGGATTTATATAAGGACCCTTGGAGATAGTCCCCCTCACACAAGTCCACTCAGTGCTAAGTAATATCTCACGAAATACGTAAAATGTGCATATGCATATATAAGCTTTCAACATAGTTCATACTTCATTAAAATCATTCTTTCATAGCTTTCGAAATAATCATCATGGTTTTTCATGAAATATCATGTCGTAAGAATAGTCCATCTACTTTCTTTCATCATAATGTGGGTAGACATTCTAACTTAACATCACCATAAACATTAGGGTTTTCACACCCTTTTTGTCATAGCATCCTTATAGCTTTTATAACATCATTATGGTCATAATACCATCATTTAAAACATGCTTTACATACTTGAGATCATAGGTATATAAATACATAGCTTTATCATAGGAGACTAGGGATAAGTGTGGACTCATGGACATTCTAGTCAAAAACATGCAATTGAGTAGGATTCATAGAAAAATTATGCAATTGAAATCAAATTGAATCATTAACAAAGGAACTCACATCAAATCATTCAGACCTAATCATGCATGCTTTAGAGTCACATACTCTTTCTTGAAAATCATATACTTCATGAATTTCATCATAATTCATGCATAATTAGTCATAATCATCATATAGAAATCATAGTCCATGCATTATGAATCATAGCTTTAAACCCCATAAGAAATCATCATGAATTTTGATTAAAAAAAGGAAGGTTTTGGATTGGGCTTCATGGATAAAACTAATCCATGAATGAAGGCTACATACCTCAAGCAGAATCCTTAGAATTGGAGAAGAAAATCTAGAATTTCTTAGTCCTACCTTCAACTTTAGCTTCAATGGAGCCCTTGACTTAGAGAGAGAATTATTGAGAACCCTTAAGAGAAATTTGGGAATTAAAAGCTTTGAATGAGTTAGGAATAGGACTTTATAGAGGTAAGGTCAGTTAGGGTAGCCAAAGCGACGTAGTTTAGGACTTAGATGGATTGGAAAAGTAAAAAACACCTTACATTAAAATCTGTCGAAGTTGTCCACGGAACTCCTTCTACGGGACGTGTAACAACCTATGGGTTATATCTTGTCTTGTACGTCAGTGTGTCACAAAAGTTGAGAAACTGGAATTACAGCTTCTGATCCATGAACATGCAGTATGGCTCGTAGATGAACTTATGTGCCGTATAACCCTTCGTAAGAAAACTCCAGACTTAGACAAATTTTGGTCCCTCAGGGCCTCCACCTATGGGACCTACTTACGGGTCTTGGGAAAACATACGGCTCGTTTGATAGTTTGTAAGTCAACTTCCAGAAATTCTTCAATCTTCCATTTCACTAGGCACTTTCTATGATACCGCCTACGACCTGTGGATTCTTTTACGGGCCGTAAGCTGGCCCGTAAGTTCTTACCATTTGTAAATTGTTTGTGCATCAACTTTCCAGGCCTAAGAACATATGGGGTGTTACATCTATTCGATATAATGGACAATGGGATCCAATGCAACCTCACTAACTCTCAGATATACAAGGGGGCGTAGTCCTCCACACTGTAAGTAGTCTTGATCAGTAAGAAATGAGGCGACTTGGTCATGCAATCAACTATCACCCATATGGAGTAAAAATGCTTTTTGTCTTTGGAAACCCAACTATGAAGTCCATGTTGATCTCTTCCCACTTTCAAGTAGAAATATCAATGTCTTATGCTAGGTCACCTGACCTTTGGTGTTCAACCTTGAGCTGTTGGCAATTGGCACACTCGGACAAAAATTGAGCAATGTCCTTCTTCATTCCATTCCACTAATAAATCTCCTTCAAGTCTCTATACATCTTGGTAGTGTTGGGATTAATGGAATATGAAGATTTATGGGCTTCTTACATGATCAACTTGTTCAACTCACTATCATCGAGAACATACAACCTCCCTTGATATCAAAGTGCACCATCTCCCCCTTGTAAGAATACTTCTATCTTTCCGTCCTTTACTAAAGTTTTCAACTCAACCAAGGTGAGATCAAGATCTGGTTGGCCTTAACGTCATCAATCAAAGAAGATGCGAACTCATGAAGAACCATTGCACCACCACTCCCGGGCTCACTTAATTTCACTCCCAGTTTAACCAACCTATGAATATCCTTGGATAACTCCTTTTTTCCATCATCTTCGATATGGAATACACTATCCATGGAAATTCTACTAAGGGTGTCAACTACAACATTGGCCTTTCTGGGGTAGTACTTCACACTTATATCATAATCCTTGAGTATCTCTAACCACTTCTGTTGCCTCAAGTTGAGATCCTTTCGGGTGAACGCATGTTGGAGACTCTTGTGGTCAGTAAAAACATTCCACATGAACTCCATACAAGTAATGTTGCCAAATCTTGAAGGACAACACCACTGCCGCAAGCTCAAGATCGTGAGTCGGGTAATACTTTTCATGCACTTCCAACTGACTTGCAACATAGGCAATCACTTCACCATTATGCATAACACACAACCCAACCCAATCCTTGGTAACCCAACCCAATCCTTGGTGCATGACATTACACGATGAACTTATCATTCCCCTCTTGCAATGTTAATATGGGGGCTAAAGTCAACCGATCCATTAATGTTTGAAAACTGCTCTCACATTCATCCGTCCACACAAACTTAGCCTTCTTTTGAGTTAGCTCGATAAGTGGAGACGAAATAGTGGAGAAGTCTTGCACAAACCTTCTATATCAATCGGTTAGACCCAAGAAACTCCTAATGTCGGTAGGAGTCAAAGGCCTCAGCGAGTTTCTCATTGCTTCAGTCTTCTTAGGATCAACTTTGATGCCGTCTCTAGAAACCACATGCCCAAGAAAGGCAACCTAACCTAGCCAAACCTCACACTTATCAAACATTGCATAGAGCTTCTATTTCCTTAGGGTTTGCAATGCTACCCTCAAGTGTTTCATGTGCTCTTGCTCACCTAGAAAGTAGATAAGGATGTATCAATAAACAACACAGCGAACATGTCAAGGTAAGGCTTGAACACCCAATTCATGAGGTCTATAAATATCGCGGGTGCATTGTTGAGGCCAAATGACATTACCACAAACTCAAAATGACCATACCTAGTTCAGAAAGCAGTCTTAGGGATGTTACTTTCTCTCACGCTCAATTATTGATAAATGGACCTTAAATCAATTTTGGAGAAATGAGTAGCCCCTTGTAGTTGATCAAACAAATCATGTATCCTTGGGACGGGATACTTATTCTTGATGGTGACCTTATTGAATTGTCGGAAGTCGATGCACATGTGGAGTGACACGTCCTTCTTCCTTAGAAATAACATTGGGGAACCTCATGGACACTGACTAGGTTTAATGAAATCCTTTTTCAACAAATCCTTCAGTTGCTCCTTTAACTCCTTCAATTCTGTGGAAGCCATTCTATAAGGAGGGATTGAGAATGGATGAGTATTAGTTAAGAGATCTATACAAAAGTCTATCTCCTTTTTGGGAGGAGGGATTGAGAATGGATGAGTATTAGTTAAGAGATCTATACAAAAGTCTATCTCCTTTTTGGGAGGAACACCTGGTAATTCATCTAGGAAGACATTAGAAAACTCACTTACAACGGGGATCGACTCAAGAGAAGGGATGTAACACCCCTCAACGTAGCTTAAAAAGGCCCTATGATGTATTATTTTTTGAATATCTTAAAATTCATGTATTATTTTGCAAATCCGATTTCATATTTTTGTTCAGGAGGCAGAATTATGTGGGAATATAGTTACCCACATGGTATAGGTTGCCCGTGTCAGAAAATATTTTTTTTGATGAAATTGTGCAAACCAGTAGGCTCCGCGACAAGTCCGCGATGCGGACTTTCCGTGCCTTAGGTCAAAAAGTCCCAAATATTTCTTTGTTTCACTTAAGGGCAATTGGGTAATAACCCAATGCCTATATATACAAGAATACCTTACTTTTCAGCCATTTTCAAGCCCTAGAACACTCAAAACTCTCCCCAAACCCTCCTAATTCCTCATAATCCCCTCATCAAAATTCAAGTTTTTCAAGAACTTGCTTTGGATTTCAAGAACCCAATTGAAGCCTCAAGTCTTCTTCAAGTTGTTTTTCATGAAATTACAAGTTTGAGGTATGTGGGCTTCATTCATGGGGATTCTTCCACCCATGAAGGCAATCCTTCTCCTTTACCAAATTTTATGATTTTTAAGGTTGAATACTTTATGGGTACACTTTATTATGCATTATAATGATGATTTGAGTTTGGATTCTTTAAGTATTAATTGATTAAGCATGAATATCTATTGAAGCCTTATTCCATGAAGCCTCACTATTAAGCAACCTCTACTATCAGTTCGTACAGAAATCAACCTCTACTAGCAAGTGATTCCTATTTCCTACGGTGGCACGTAGTTATGGGACAATAGAATTCTACTCTACTAATGGTCTCATGCCTTTACTAACGGGGAGCTTCCGCTTTCATCCTAAAGTCCATTCGGTGCTAAGTAAAACTCTTATGGCATAATCATAAGCATGAATCATGAAATTATTAGTGGAGAGGTATTCTACTAACCCGTCCCATAATCCTTTTCAAACAATGGAGGGGAATTCTACTAACCCATCCCAAAAACATATAGAACATTAATCATAATCATAAGGATAACTCCTATATCTTTGCTAAGCCTTTACAATTGGCTAGCATCATAATCTTGGCTAAGCCTCTATTATTGGCTAGCATCATAATCACATCCCTCTACTAATGGGTCATCATTTCATATCCCTCTACTAATGGATCATCATTGCATATCCCTCTACTAACAGGTCATCATAGTCTCATGATCATAACTAGGTGGGGACTTACATTTCTTTTATTAACTTATTCTTGACTCCCATGAGTCTAGTCACAAATAATATATAGACAAGAGTATAGTCATGACATGCATAGACTTGTACATCATCACATCATAAAGAAGTCATTTCAATAATGCATAACTTTCATATAACTTCTATGTTTCATGGCATACTTGGAATATTCCATCATTCATAATATCCATGACATATAAAGAAAGGAATTCATGATCTCACATAAAGTTTCATAATATTATCATGAAGCCATATCATAAATGTTGACTCTTAACATTTAGGACCTTTATGTTCTTCTATAGCATGGATTGGAACTTCCTTCTTTCATAAAACACCTTCTTCATATAGGTTAGGTCCAAAACAAGGAATTTGCATACTCAAAGACTCTAAAACATGAAATTCATATATATCATGCATACACAAAATAAGATGTAATCATTTAGAATCATATAAATGGACCCAACATGATCCTTGTAAAAACCCTAACTAGTAAAATCCTGAATTTCAACTCAATATTCATCATAGACTATAATATGCTACTAATATACATCACATGATTAGGAATGCATCATCAAATCCATATTCAAATAAGTTTCTCAAAACTTCACAACATGCATAAACCATGGGTCAAATTTAAAGTAAAGACACTTGAGCTTTATGAAAGGAAGAGCTTTACAAATCAAACCCACATACCTTAGCCAAAAACTTACAGAAGAAATCACTAAATGGCGAAGAAATCTGAAACCCTGGACTTATCTTAAAAAGAGGACCTTGGGGTACTTGAGAGGGTTTTTGGGAATTAGGTTTTGAAGAATGGTTTAGGAATAGGGTCATTTAGGGGAGTTTTGAATAATATAGGCCATGTGGGAAGTCAAAATGATGTGGCAGAGGGCTTAGGGTGTGAGGAAAGGGCTAAAATTGTCACGCCCCATAGAGAGGGGAGGCGCGACTAGTACCCGACACCGTTATTGGCCGAATAAGCCACTAAACATGCTAGTTAACTAAACTAGGGGCCAGAAGAAAATCGGGCAATTTAATGTTTAGAAAAAAACTAAACCGAGACCATTTAGGTCATGACCTAGTCAATAGCAAATCATGTACATCAAGATAAGTAAACCCGAACGATAAAGTACTACCTAGCCGAAAAGGCTGCCACGACAGAGGTACACACACCATATATATATGCCAATCTTATGACTGGAGACTGAAAGACACAAAAGGACCAACCCACAATAATATGTCCATAATAGCGTCTAAGAGAAGCACTAATACCGTCAGAATAGGGCCCCAACTATACCCAACTGTACAATAAAAAGTAAGCATCCTGTAAAAGCTCCAGGAGGAGGTGGAGCTTACCAACTCACAGCTGAACGGGGCTCCTAATGAAGGGGTAAATCAGAACCCCTACCTGAACCTGCACGCACGAAATAAAATACAGCGTCCCTAGGCAAAAGGACGTCAGTACGAATAAACATGTACTGGTATGTAAGGCAGAAAGTAAAATCATAGATAACCATAGTAAAAAGGTTAATAGAAATACCACCTATAACCAAAGCTCAAGTAGCCTTAATGGCCAATAAGCAACCTCCTAGTGATAAAAAAAATGCATGGTATGCTCGAGTATCACATGTCGTGAATACATATATATAGATGTAAATGCATGACATACCCAACCAAATGTTAGCAATGGTGGTCCTTTTCGGTAGCTAACTGACATCATATCAGCCAACCTGTGGCCATCTGTACCATATACATATATATATTTGGGCAAATAGGCCCCAGACCTTCGATTATAGCTCGAAGTCCATGCATAACATACAATGTATGATATGAATGTTTAATGCACATAGTAGACCATAGCAAGAACTTAGCCAATCTTAGCTCATTGGTGCACTTATTCTCATAGCATCATAATCATTGTGATTTAGCCAATCTTGGCTCATACATACACTTATTCTCATAACATCATAGTCATTTTCATAGCATATACACATGAATCGTGGGAGCTTATATGTTTTTTGTAACAAGTTTGGGAACTTAACCCAACATTTAGAGTGAATCCTTAACTTTGAAAATATTCATAAAGGTGCTTTACATAATTCTTATACTTGGTCCCATGTCAATTAGTAAAACAAAGTATCTAAACAAGATCAAGTGTCTTAGTCGTTAAATAGGAGCATTTCACTGGAGAATATTGGAAACCAACGCGTTACTTGTTAAATTCTTCATTTATATTTTTGTATGGAAGAAGGACTGATTATGAATATTACATTCCCTTCGCATTCTATATTTATTTCAATGGCATTACACCAAGAAGAGAAACACCTCAAACATATGAATAGGTAGCGGGGAAAATCGACAAAATGATATATAGATATTGAATGTCCAGTTTAAGCGAACGAAAGGAATTTCAACCTAATACCATCATGAAAATAACTCAGCTGCAATCCCAATGCCTTTCACAGAAGGTCTTTCTAGCAACAAAATAGTAAGATATCGCATTTGACGTTTTGGGAGACTTCCCGAATTTCGTACTAAAAGGAGAGACGGAGCTTAGCCTTAACATACCTCTCCAATGAACGTCCAATTGCCAAACGTTTCTTCACGAAAGTTGTTCCTTACGTCCTAAGCTTCACAATGACTATATATATGCATCTTAAAGATGCCTATAAACAGTAAAAATTTAGCATTAATGACCAGATTTAGCAAGGAGCATTTACGCGAGGAAATCTCTGTAAAACTTCGTAAAAATTGACCGTAAAAGAGCCCAAAATATTACCTGAGTACACCAGCTTGAAACCAACAATACCAGCAAGAACACCACTTTTTTTCATAGACCAAAAAGAACTCCAAACACAGCTAAAACGAGGGAAAAACAATTGCAAAGCATAAGATACATATTTCTAGGCACATGGACAAATTTTAACGGTAAAAATGCGAAAAATTTACTCAAATCCCTTTTGCCCCTTGAGAGTACTCTTCCTTCAGTTTCCATGCTTTTTGGAGATGAAATGGCACTGATTTAAGCCTTAAAAAGCTCAAATTAGCCGACATTAAGCTGGGTCAAACCGACCCGACCCGACCCATGACCCGGTTTTCAGCTTGAGCAGTCTCGGTAAAACGGTCATAACGCTTTATTTTTTAGGTAGGTTTGATGCGTGATTTTGTGCATCTTGATAGGTCATGGACCTTCTAACTCTTAATAGTTTGGGAGATATGGCCTGCTATATTTGACCCAAATTTAAGAAGGATTTCTTAAAGAAACTTATGGTAACTTTGGCCAACCTTTATCTTGCAACTTTTGGGATTCCAAAACATAATGTATGACCTTTGTTCTATTAAAATAACTTAAAAAAAAATTCCATTATTAGAAAATTATAAACTTTTAGTCCCATTAAAAAAGTGAAACCTAATTTAAACCTTCCGAAAAGGGCAAGGTACCGCTCGGGTCATTTCTTTAACCCCAAACGTGTGTTTAAGGTATTTCTTTGGCTTAAAACTTTAGGCCCTTGATATTACCACTTATTGGAAGCCTTATTATCCTTAGGGACCAGCAAAAATCACATATGCCTTATATAACGCCATACTATTTATATAATGGAAGACGGGAAACATGAGGTCTCACAAAAATACCCTTAATGAATCCGGTAGTGCAAACTATGAGAGCCAATGTATGGGCCATACAACGAAGTACGACTCATACTGTGATTCGTAAGCAAGGATTAAGAAACCATATTCTTTTGGCCCCAAAATCACAAACTGGATTACGAGCCGTATAAGGACTTATAGGTCGTGGTTGGACTTGTAGAGTCTCCAAACTTAGCCAAGTTTTCTAATTCTCTTGGCCACATTCTATGAGACTACTTATGGGCCGTATCGCCTTTTATGGGCCATTTTGTAACACATGAATCACTTTCCTGGAATTGAAATTTCTTTCAAGTCAAGGCCTTCCACCTACGAACCCACTTACAGTTTGTAACTCCTCCTACGGGCCATATGTCACCCTCGTACAGTGACTTCAGGTCATTTTTCAGGCCAATCTTCCAGCACTCATAGGCTCTGAATCTGAGGTGTTATAATGTCCCCGTTGGGAGCATTCATCCTTGAATATTGATCAAGATAGCATGAGAACAGGGAAATGAACATACAACAATCCATCATAAATGCAATACGCAAGCCAAACATCATTTTCATGCAAAGTTTTAAATCATTAACATCAACATTATTCTAAGTGCACACATAATATATTTTCATAATTGCACATAAGATTCTAGTGATGAACCAACTCCATGAATATGCACGTACTATAATTAACAAGTCATAGGTAACATAAAATGATGCATGATAGAAAACATGAAAACTACCGCTTTGCTAGTACCTTAACGAAGCCATTTGTATCAAAACATCAACTATAACATCATAATCATGAAACCGCCTAACATCAATCACTACCATGTTTAGAAGGAACACATACGTACTGGGTAAAGCATTTCAAGCTCTTTCTCTTCACTTCTTAGCGGCCACCGGGAAATCCCTTCTCTTGTGTACCGACTCGCCACACTCAAAGCAACCTTCTTGTCCCATCAAGAACTCCCCTAAATGTACTCTACCATACTTATCACAAGTGGGATAGGGGTTTCTCTCCCTCTTTCTCCTAGGCTCTAAAGTTTTAGTAGATGCTGATCCACCCTCATCAAAATAGGCTCTTTTTGTTTCTCTTTCACTCTTCCTCATCTTTTCCTCCTCAATTTGTTCTATATAAGTCATAAGCCTCAAAATATCCATTTCCTTTACTAACATAGCAGTCCGACATACTTGAACAAGCGAATTGGATAACCTCAATATGAATTTTCTCATTCTAGCATGGGGGTCGACAACCAACGATGGGGCATATTTGGAAAGTTGGGTAAACTTGAGGGAATAATCCCTCAAACTCATATTCCTTGCTTAAGGTTGATGAATTCTTGCATCTTAGCTTCCTTCAACTCCAAGGGACTAGGAATGCGTCTTTAAACTCTCCCCAAGATATAGGGCCCCAATCTTTATTCCTCTCACTTTTCCATTTATTATGCCATACTTGGGCCACCCATTTTAATTGGAAAGGCGCTGACTCCTCCTTATCCTCCGAAGTCACTCCCATAATGGCTAGCACCTTGTGCACTTCATCCACGAACTCTTGGGCATCCTCCGCCACTTTTGATCTATGGAATTCGGGAGGGTTCATTCTAGCAAAGTCCCTTACCCTTGAGGCTAGAGTGGGAGCATTTGGAACATAAGCTCCAACATAGTGAGAGCACTCTGAGACGTTTTACTCTCATCGTAGAACATGAAATAATGCACATGAGGAATGAAGAACTAACCCTTACTTGAATGCATCATGAGTCACATATACTTAAATTAGTGAGAAAATACACGTAGTTATGAATTATTAAAATATTAATATCTTTGGGTTAACAATACATCACTTCACATAAAATAGTATTTTATTATGGAGGAAACATTAGTAATCATAACGGAGACCACATTACACATTTGTAGACATAGCCCTATAACTTTAGGGGAAATACCATTTGAACTTGTGAAACAATGAATCATAGGAGCTATAAAACATGTTTGAACATAATATGAAGGAACCATCATAAATAATCATAATAGGACACCTTAAGAACATGTGGAGAATGTGAACATATGTGAGAGCACCCTTTAATTGACATAAACCATGTGAGCTAACCATGGAGTCCCGATGTTTCCCCTACACCGGAGAAAGGGGGAGATCACTTGACAAGGTGACCTCCTAAAATGTCTAAGTGGATCTACTAAAGCCTCACTATTGAGTAACCTCTACTATCGGTTGGTCTAGAAATCAACCTCTACCAGCAGGTGATTCCTATTTCCTACGGTGGCACGTTGTTATGGGATTTCTGAGATTCTACTAACGGTCTCATGACTCTACTAACGGGGAGCTTCCACATTCATTTCAAAGTCCACTCGATGCTAAGTAAAACTATCATGGACTAATCATAAGCATGAATCATGAAATCAATAATGGAGAGGTATTCCACTAACCCGTCCCATAAGTCTTTTAAAATAATGGAGAGGAATTCTGCTAACCTATCCTATAAACATTTAGAACATTAATCATCATTATAAGGATAGCTCCTACATCTTGGCTAAGCCTCTACTATCGGCTAGCATCATAATCTTTGTTAAGCCTCTACAATCGGCTAGCATCATAATCACATCCCTCTACTAACGGATCATCATTTTATATCCTACTAATGGGTCATCATTTCATATCGCTCTACTAACGGGTCATCATAGTCTCATGATCATAACTAGGTGGGGACTTATATTTCTTTTATTCATTTATTCTTGACTCCCATGATTCTAGTCCCAAATAACATATAGACAAAAGTTTCGTCATGGCATGCATAGACTTGTACATCACCACATCATAAAGAAGATATTTCAATAAAGCATAGTTTTCATATAACTTCTATCTGTTTCAGGGCATACTTAGAATACTCCATGATTCATAATATCCGTGACATATAAAGAAAGGAATTCATGATCTTACATAAAGTTTCATAATATTCTCATGAAACCATATCATAAATGTTGACTCTTAACATTTAGGACCTTTATGTTCTTACATAGCATGGATTGGAACTTTCTTCTTTCATAAAGCATCTTCTATACATAGGTTAGGTCCAAAACAAGGAATTTGCATACTCAAAGACTCTAAAACATGAAATTCATATATATCATGCATACAATAAATAGGATGTAATCATTTAGAATCATATAAACCAACCCAACATGATCCTTATAAAACCCTAACTAGTAAAATCATGAATTTCAACTCAATATTCATCATAGACTATAATATGCTACTAATATACATCACATGACTAGGAATGCATCATCAAATCCATATTCAAGTCAGTTTCTCAAAACTTCACAACATACATAAACCATGGGTCAAATTTAAAGTAAAGAAACATGAGCTTTGCGAAGGGAAGGGCTTCACAAACCAAATCCACATACCTTAGCCAAATATTTACAAAATAAATCACTAATTTGGTGAAGAAACCCAAAACCCTAGCCTTGTCTTCAATGGAGGATCTTAGGGGACTTGAGAGGATTTTGGGGATTCGGTTTTGAAGAATGGTTTAGGAATAGGGTTATTTGGGGGAGTTTTAGACTTATATATGCGTGTTGGAAGTCAAAATGATGTGGAATTAGGCTTAGGGTGTGAGGAAAGGGCTAAAATACCCTTAATGATTCTGGTGGTGCAAACTACAAGAGTCAATGTACGGGGTGTACAAAGAAGGACGATCCATACTGTGGTTCATATGCAAGGATCTAGAAACTATTATTTTTTGGCCCCAAAATCATGAACTGTATTACGAGTTGTATAAGGACTTACGAGTCATGGTTGGACTGGTAGAGTCCTTCCACACTTAGCCAAATTTTCTTATTCTCTTAGCCTCATTCTACGAGACTACTTATGGGCCGTATCCCTTTTCACAGGTCGTGTGGTAACACGTGAATCACTTTCCTGAAACTTCAATTTCTTTCAAGTGAAGGCCCTCACCGATGAACCCACTTACAACCCGTAACTCCTCCAACAGGCCGTATGTCACCCTCGTACAGTGACCTTAAGTCATTTTTCTGGCCAAAGTTCCTTCACTCATGGGCTCCGAATCTGGGTTGTTACAACAAGATTGTTCATTGTCCACATGATCAAACAAAAGGTAAAGATGGTTTTCCTCAAGGACATGGTGCTCATGGAACTGAAAAAGGTACAAGGTGGTGCAAAGGGTAGTGGTGCTACTTTTTCCTAAGTGTTGAAGTTGTGGGAAAAACCATGGTGGCATTCTCCAAACCGAATGGTTGTTTTGGTTGTGAAAAAATGGGTCACTCAATCTCTGTGTGTCCTTATGTTGCCAAAAGAGGTAAGGAAGGATGTCTTCATGGCCAAGTGGTTCTAAGAGGGCAAGTTCAAGAAGGTTCCCAAACACTAAGAAGAGGTTCATATGAAAATCGATTCTATGATCTTCAAGAGAGGCAAGAGGTGGATGAGGCCCTCAATGTTGTCACCGATACATTAAAGGTTTTATGATTATGATTTCCCTGTTTAGTTGGATCCAGGTGCCATTTTCTCTTTCGTCATGCTATTAGTTGCTAAAAAGCTTCACGTGTGTCCCGAATCATTGTGTGAACCCTTTGAGGTATCTACCCTAGTTGGTGGGTTCATTATTGCTAGAAGAGTCTATAGGGGTTGTCCCGTGTCTATATTTCATAAAATCTTGCCTTGTGATTTTGTTGAGCTTGACATGGTAGATTTTGATATCATTCTTGGGATGGATTGGTTGCATGCATACCATGCTTCCATTGATTGTATAATACGTAAAGTTAAGTTCCAATTTCCTAATGAACCCGTCTTTTAGTGGGAAGGTCATAATTCGGTGGTTAAGGGTAGGTTCAGTTCTTGTCTTTAGGCCTAGAAATTGATTTCTAAGGGTTGTATTTACCATCTTGTGAGGATTAGGGATATTGAGTCTAAAGTCCCTCTTATTGAGTCGGTTCCAGTGATTAATGCGTTTCTTGATGTCTTTCTTGATGAGCTTCCCAATGTCCTTCCCGAAATGGGGATAGACTTTGATATAGACCTCATCTTGATACATAACCCATTTCTATTCCCCTTTACCGTATGGCCCCAGCGGAGTTAAAGGAGTTGAAGGATCAATTGAGAGATTTATTGGAGAAGGATTTTACAAGGCCTAGCAAGTCACATCGGGGTGCACCGTGTTGTTTGTAAGAAAGAAAAAAATCTTTTTGCACTGGATATGGTGATGTTAGTTAGCTTAACTGATGCATCGACCATATTTATGGATCTCATTAATAAGGTCTTCTAACCCTACCTTGGCATGTTTGTGATGGTGTCCATAGATGATATTTTGATTTACGCCCAGAGTGAGGAGAGCACGTGAAACTTTTGATGGTAGCATTGAAAACCTTGAGGAAAGGAAGTTTGTTTGCTAAGTTTGACAAACGTGAGTTTGGTTAAAATGGATGTGGTATGAAATTGACCTAGACCTTGACCCCACTTTGTTAGAATTGAAGACATTGGCAAAATAGGGCAAGGTGGAGGTATTCTTCTAAGGGGAGATGGTATCTTAGGTATCAATGTAGGTTGTGTATTCCCGATGTTGATTGGGTTGAGGTACTTGATCTTGAAAGAGGCGCATAATTTATCCTATTCTATTCATCCCAATTTTACAAAGATGTATAGAGATTTTAGGAAGGTATCTTGGTGAGGTTGATGAGATGGATTCAATTGGACCGGACTTCGTTATGGATGCCATGGAGAAAGTGAGGCTTATAAAGGGAAAGGTTGAGAATGTATCAAAGTAGGCAAAAGTCCTACTCTGATATGATGAGAAGAGATCTTGAGTTTGGTGTAGATGATTGGTATATGAAGGTCTTATCTATGAAGGCTGTTGTTTGGTTTGGCAAGGAAAGAAAATTGAGCCCAAAGTATATAAGGCCTTATAGAATATTGAGGAGAATTGGCAAGGTTGCTTATGAATTGGAGTTGCCTATGGAGATCAGTATGGTTCATCCGGTCTTCCATGTATCCATGTTGAGGAAATGTGTCCGTGAACCAAGTTCTATGGTACATTTGGAAGTTGTGGGTGTTGTAGAACATAACTTCACCTATGAGAAGGTCCCGGTGGAAATATTATATAGGTAAGTGAAGAGGTTGAGAAACAAAGATGTGGCATCCATTAAAGTCCTTTGGAGGAATCAACAAGTCGAAAGCACCACATAGGAAGCGAAACAGACATGAAAAAGTGATACCCATATCTCTTCCACTATAGTCAATCCCAAAAACTATAATTTATTCCTATCTATAGTATTAAGTATTGAATTTCATCCTTTATGTCATTTTTGCATGCATTCATGTTCATGGTAACAAGTTTTGAAGATTTTTGATCCATAAGTTTGAAACTTTTGAGAATAATGTTTAAGTGCATTGATTGAATTCATGTTGGGCTGAAAGTTTTCTAATCCTTCCGTTTAAGTATGTTTCCTTTACATTTGGGGATGAATGTTCCAAGGGATGGATTATGTAACACCCCTCAACTTAGCTCGGAAAGACCCTATGATGCATTTATTTTGAATATCTTAAAATCCATGCATTATTTCACAAATCTGACTTCATATTCTTGTTCAAGAGGAAAACTTGTGTAGAGAAATGTTTACCCACATGGTATAGGTTACCCATGTCAGAAAAGAAGTTTTTTGATGAAATTGCACAAATCAATAGAGTCCGCGACAAGTCTGTGACGCGGACTTGCCGCACCTTAGGTCAAAAAGTCCCAAAAATTTCTTTTTTTCACTTAAGGCAATTGGGTAATAACCAATGCCTATATAGATGGGAATACCTTACTCTTGAACCATTTTCAAGCCCAAGGACACTCAAAACTCTCCGAAAACTCTCCTAATTCCTCATAATCACTTCATCAAAATTCAAGATTTTCAAGAACTTGCTTTGGATTTTAAGAACCCAATTGAAGCCTTAAGTCTTCCTCAAGCTTTTATTCAAGAAACTCCAAGTTTAAGGTATGTGGACTTCATTCATAGGATTCTTCCACCCATGAAGACAATCTTTCTCCTTTATTAGATTTCATGATTTTTAAGATTGATACTTTATGGGTAAACTTTATTATGCGTTATAAATATGATTTGAGTTTGGATTCTTCAAGTATTGATTTACTAAGCATGAATATCTATTGAAGGCTTATTTCATGAGTTGATTTATATATATTGAAGCTATGCATGATGTGAACTATGTAAACTATGAAAGATTGTGAACTTTGAAGATGGATTTTGGCACACCCAAATTGGGGTTTCTACTACAATGTTGGTGGGTTGAATGAAATATTTCCAAATGAGTTGGTTTTACTCCTCTCTTGTCTTATACTCTTGAACTACATGATTTTAAGCATATGTAGATATACCTACCATGTTTGACTAAATTTACATGACTAGGATTCTTATGTTGATGAAAAACTATTATATGTTTCGCAAGACAAGCATGTTATGATAAATTATGGCCTACCAAATGTGTATTGAATTCATGAAAGGTTCCTAAGATTTATAAGTAAGATTTTGAGCCTTTATATTCAAGTTCCACCATTTTGTGAATGAATAATGTCTACAAGAAGGGGGTAAGTATGATAAGTGTTTTACCCTCATGTATAAGCTAATGTTCACTAGAAAGGGTCAAGCTTATTACAAACTCTTCCCTCATGTGTAATGCAATGCCCGCTAGAAGGGGTCAAGTTTATGACATGTTATAACCTCTAGTGTAAGGTATATGGTCACTTGTAGGGGTCAAGAAAATGAATGAGCTACTCCTACCATGTTATCATGTTTTTACAAGTCATTCAAGTTATGCTTAAATTTATGATTATGTCAAGTATTCATGGGACTAGACTTAGCATCGAAAGAGACTTAAGGTGGGGGCTCGACCCAAGGGGTCCTTATATAAAGTCTTGGTCTCTTAACTATGTGCCACCATAGGTTCATAATATTTTCCCTAAATAGGCTTTTACTAATGGATCCAACTTGGTCAAGTTACCCACTATGTAGGGTCAAGTTTGGTTTACTTTCGCAAATAAACCATTCCTTTTTCGGTGTAGAGGTAAACATCGAGATTCCAAGTAGTAGCTCACTTGGACTTATATGTCGGTTGATGTCTCCTACCACATATATATGTTATTCTATGCAAGTTTGACTATCTCCATGCATGTTTTGACATAAGAATTGATCATACATGCTAAATTGATCTTATATTCGTTGATTAAGATTATGCATATTGTTTAATTATGGTTTATGTCCTTTGTTTCATTGAACCCCACATACTTAGTACATACCAAGTACTAACACATAATTCTTTTGCCTATATGATCTAACCATGTAGGGACCAGAGCTCCTCGTCCAAGTGGCTAGCCGGATCATTTGAAGTTTTCTATTGGTGAGCCGTCCACTCTGGGGACAATATACACTTTACTTTCATGATCTTGTTAAGACTTATTTATTTTTGGATATTTATCTTTTGAGGGTGAGCCTAGGGAATGTCTTGGCCCCCGTTCCATTCATATTAGAGGTGTTGTTAGATATGGATATGTATTGTGAGGTTGACTCCTATTATGTTTATGATTATGAAAGACTTCCCTTAGTCCTTATCCCATTCTATATGTTGATATTTGCTGATGATGTAATGAAAGTCCCAATTCCCCTATTGCCCCCATAGCGTGAGTCATACTTACCCGCCCTTTAGATCTTATTTGCTATGTGATTCATGCAAATCCTCTTCCCTATAACATCCCTATAGCGTGAGTCCAAAGTCCCGCTTCCCTTAGAATTATTTGTTACTTGCTTATTCTTTAATTATTCTTCCGCAACTAAGGATATGCAAATGATATGCTAAAGAGACTTTTTTGGGTTGCCTTCAGGTTTTTCATTCGTCATGTCAATGTCTAGTCCTTAGGCTTGGGTCGTGACAAGGGACTTTGGAAGAAACATGTTTGACCCTCACTAAGCGGTAGATGCATCCTTTGGAAATCATTTTTTGGACCTTAATAAAAGAAATGAATTGATCCCTACATGAAGAGTTACTACCCTCCCATTCAAGATTTGGTTCATTAGAGAATCAAAAGTTGACCCTATGGGTTCTACAATCAATGGAAGCATAAGAAACATGCAACTAATCTATCCTAGAATCAGATTAAAGTCTACCATGGAAAGCTTGACTAAGTCACATGGAATTACTTTATGAAAGATAGAAATGGGAACACTTCTATAGACTCTTCAGGCTATGATGGCCTCACCTATGGGGTTACTCACCTCATAGGGCTCATAGAGGACTTAGGGATATGCATGAAACTTATATGCAAGGAATGGGGTTACAAAAGACATATTTGCTCCCAGATCTAAAGTGCTTATACATCATAATAAAAAACTCTCAACATACTGGTAACCACGTCTGGAGCTTCTTCGACCTCTTGGCGACCATGAGGAGCATAAAATTGGTTGGTTGTTTAGGAACCTTAGACTTAAACCCTTTTTCCTTAAGGCCTTGTGCCTCTGCTCTTGCAATCCTTAACTTGGTGGCCGGGCTTCCAGAAGTGAAGCAAGCATTTGACCCAGCTAGGGCCCTTTGTGAAGCCTTCCTCACTTAGGGAAATTTGGACTTTCAGGCTTGGGAACCACCTCTTTATCCTTCCAGGGAGGAGGGGTTTTGGAGGATCCTTGCCCACTTTATGCATTGCCATCCGAGCAAAGCTAATGTTGTGGTCGATGCCATAAGTTGGATGTCTATAGAGAGTGTGGCTCATATGAGGGACACCAAAAAAGAATTGGCAAGAGAGGTCCATCGGTTCGCTAGGTTGGAGGTTAGATTGAAAGAAGGAGAAAATGGTAGCGAGAAAGTGATAGATGGTTCTAGGTCTTCCTTGATTGAAGAAGTCAAGTCTAAACAAGATCTTGACCTCGCTTTGGTTGAACCAAAGGCATTGGTGAGGGATGGAAAGGTGGAGGTCTTCTCCCAAGGGGGAGATAGTGTTCTTAGGTACCAAGATAGGTTATGTGTGCCCGATGTTGATTAATTGAGAGACTTAATCTTGAAAGAGGCACATAATTCATCTTATTCTATTCACCATGGTTCCACCAAAATGTATGAAGATTTGAGGAAAGTGTATTGGTGGGGTGGTATTAAGAGGGATATTATGAAATTTGTAGCCAGATGCCATAATTGTAAACAAGTCAAGGTTGAACATCAAAGACTGGGTGGCCTAGCACAAGACATAAAGATCCCTACTTGGAAGTGGGAAGAGATCAACATGGATTTTGTGATCAATTTGCCAAATACTAGGACGTACTTTGATTCTATGTGGGTCATTATTGATATAATGACAAATCTACCCATTTCCTAGTGGTTAAAATGATCTATGGTGCCGAAGACTATGCCAAGTTGTACATTAATGAGTTGGTCAGGCTACATAGGGTTCCATTTCTATTATTTCGGATTGAGGTGCTCAATCACGTCGCACTTTTCCGTTGTACGAGTTAATCGTACCGAGGGTTCGAATCCCTCTCTTTCCGTTGATGACTTGATTTTTTTTCGCTCCGAGAAATGCATTGTTGGAACTAGGTTGGAACGACAAGCAGCTCTAGATTCGGGGGCTCTTGCTATAGCTGAACGCGAGGGAAGGGTCTAGCGCTTCCGCGCAATAATTCGACCAAAGGTGATCGTGTTTAGTTGCCATCGTTGAGTTTGGAACCCTGAACAGACTGCCGGTGATAAGCCGGAGGAGGTCTTTTCATAGGGGCATTGGTACTAATGTCAAGTTCATCATGACATTTCACCCACAAACAATGGTCAACCCGAGAGAATAATCCAAACTCTTGAAGATATGCTTAGTTCTTGTGATTTAGAGTTTAAGGGTAGTTGGGATGAGCATCTTCCACTTAGTGTTTGCTTATAACAATAGCTACCACTCTAGCATTGGAATGGCTCTCTTTGAAGATCTATATTGGAGGTGTTGTAGATCCCCCATTGGTTGGTTTAAAGTGGGGGAGATGGCTTTGTGGGGTCCGGATCTAGTCATTGAAGCTTTAGAAAAAGTAAGGATGATAAAGGAGAGATTGAAGGCAGCCCATAGCTGGCAAAAGTCCTACATTGACACTAGAAGGAGAGACCTTGAATTTGAAGTTGATGATTGGGTGCACTTGAAGGTTTCACCAATGAAGGATGTGGTTAGTTTTTGCATGAAGGGGAAATTAAGCCCTAGGTATGTAGGGCCTTACTAGATATTGAGGCGTGTAGGTAAAGTTATATATGAATTAGAGTTTCCCGTGGAAATGGTATGGTTCATCTGGTTTCTCATGTCTCCATGTTGAGGAAGTGTATTGTAGACAATAATTCCATTGTGCCCTTGGAGGTGGTGAATGTTGAAGAGAACTTCACTTATGAGGTAGTCCCAGTAGGAATATTAGATAGGCAAGTCAAGCGGTTGAGGAACTAAGACATACCCTTCTTCAAGGTCCTTTAGAGAAACTGATAGTTGAAAGTGCTACTTGGGAAGCCAACGCGGATATGAAAAAGTGACATCCCTATCTTTTCTATTCTAGTCAACCATGAGGTACTACAAATTATCCCAATTAAGAACCCCATTTCCTTCCTTATCATTTTTCATGTCACCTATGCATGGTTATGTGATTTTGAGGTTACATTGTAAATGTTATTTGAAGTATGATTTAAAGATTTTCATTCATGGTGCATATGTTGCATTTGGCATATGATGCATGTATTCCATCCTTTAGAGCTTGACTTTGCAACATTCAGGGATGAATGTTCCCAAGGGGGAGATATTGTAAGTCCCCACCCGTGAGAAGTATGAAAAGTACAAATAATGAGTTTTAGAAATTTCTGAGTGTCAGTAGTTATGAGGGGTCTTACGGGTCGTAATTTATTCCATATGGTCGTCATTAGTGCTTTTGGATTGAAGGTCAAACTTGGTGAAAATGATTATTTTTGAAGTTAGGTATACGACTTATCAGACGACCTTTTAAGTGACTTACGAGCCGTAAATCAGGTTGTAGAATGTGATTTAGAGAAAAGTTTCTAAGAGTCTGAAATGGAATTAGACAAGACCCTTACCTACGGCCCATAAGTTAGACCACAACATGTAAATGAGGTCTCGTGGTCACGTCTGACAAAATTTTAAAGAGGGCAAATTAAACATTTCCTATTATTCTAATGCTATACATCGTTGTTTAGGCCCTCAAATCCTTACTTTCCCGCCTTATACACCTCAACACTCCCATTCTAAGTCATTCTCAACAAAACCGTCTAAAACTCTCCCAAACATCCTCAAGTCCTCCAAGGCTTCAAGAAAAAGAAAGCAAACTAGGGTTTTAGATTTCCTGAACTCTAAGTGCAGTTTTCCTTTGGTAAATCACCAAGGTATGTAGGTTTTGATTGTGGAGACCTTTCCTTCACAAGCTCAACCATTCCTCTTCTCCTTTATGCTTTCTCAAGTTATGGCAATGCATGATGATTTTATGAACTCTTTTAAATGAAGATAATATGAAGTATTTTATGTTGGTTTATCCTTATGAATCATTATGAAGTGAAATATCATGTGAAACCTATCATTCATATGAGGGTTCGATGATGCCCTAACCAAGTCTTTACTATGTTTTGGTGGGTTCTTTGAATTATGAATAAGTGATTCTATTTTATGACTCTCATGGTATTTACTCATGATTCAAATGGTTTAAAGTTAAGCATATGTACCCACCGTGGTTTTGAAATAAGATCTATGCCAAGCTTTCATGACGTTGAGGGCTATATGGCAAAATATGTGAATTATGAATAATATATGTTTTGAAATGTGAAAGTATTGTGGAAGTCATGAATGTTATGAATGTTGTGAAGCCTTATCTTTGATATATGAAGCTATGATTTTGATGAGCTACTATGTGAAAATGTTATGATATTATGATGCTATGCATATTATGGCTATAAGTATGATTTGAATGTTCCTTGGGATTTTGACCTAGCACTGAGAGGACCTTGTTTGATAACCATTGTCCCATAACTATGTTGCCACCATAAGTTTATGAATTAGCTAATGGATATATATAGCTAGGATTACATGATTGACCAAAAAGGGTGGAGGTCTCATACAACACATGTTAATATAATACCGAAATGGATGGTGTTACCGTAAGATTATTAAAGTAAGATTAACCGAAAAGCTGGAGTTCCTATAAGGTACTTATGGAGCATTTATCCAAAATGGGGAGGTTACCTTCCGAAAAGCTGGAGTTCCCATAAGGTACTTATGGAGCATTTATCCAAAATGGGGAGGTTCCCATAAGGTAAGTGCTTGGTTTACCTTTGGCGAAGTGCACCACTCCTTGTCTGGTGTGGAGTTGACATCGGGATTTCACGTAGTAGCTCGTTTTGTCTTATATGTCAATTATGGTCCCTTCCAATATATGTATGAAATGTTATCTGACGTGCTGATTTCCAATGCATACTTTGATTATGGTATTGAGAATACATGTCATATTGAGCTTATATGTGATGACTTACGATCATGCATATTATTTAATCTTAAATTATATCCTTGTTGCATTATACCCTGCATGCTTAGTGCATTCCAAGAAATAATGCATACTTTGTGCCTACTTGATCCAACCATGTAGGTATCGGAGCTCCTTTCCATACTCATCCTCTATGTTGCTAGACGATTCGAGCTAAGATTTGCTACTGGTAAGTCCTCCACTTCCATGGACAATATCCATTTACAGTCATGATTTTACTTAGATTATCTACTTTTGGATACTATCTTTTGAGGATGGTCTCGAGATATTTCTTTGCCCCCATTGTAATCATGATTAAAGGTGTTGGATATGAATATGCTATGTATGTATGAGCTTGACTTTTTATGTTTATGTAATTATGGAAGAGTTCCCTTAGACCCACATTCCCTCTATGTATAAATTGCCTATTGTGTTGTTTTGATGGAAGTCCTAAGTCCTTTTTGCCCCTATAGCGTGAGTCATACTTACCCGCCTCTTAGACTTTATTTCCTATGTGATATGGTGTCATCCCCATAGTGTGAGTCCAAAGTCTTGTTTCCCCTAGAATTATTCGCTACTTGTATATTTATTGCTTATATTTTTGCAACCAAGGATGTGCTATATATGCTTATGAGGCTTGTTTGGGGTTACTTAGGGTTTCATATTTGTCGTGTCGTGCCTAGGCCTAGGCTTCGGTCATGACAACCATAATCTAAAATAGCATTATTGGTGGTTTGGTATAAGAAAGGACATAGCTGAGTTCATGGCCAAATGTTTGAATTGCCAACTAGTCAAGTATGAGCACCAAAAGCTCGATGGATTGATTCAAAGGATGCCCGTTCCCGAGTAGAAGTGGAAGAGAGTGATCATGGATTCTGTTACAAGTTGTCCCATTTTCTTGGGCAAGTTTGATTCAGTTTGGGTGGTTGTTGATCGATTGACCAAGTCGGTACGCTTCTTACCAATGAAGACTAGCTATAGTTTGAAGTAGTTGGCTAGGTTATATAGCAAGGATATTGTCAGAATGCTTGGTGTGCCAATGTCTGTGGTATCAAATAGAGGCTCCATGTTTACTTCTCACTTTTAGCGGTATCTACAGCATGGTTTGGGCACTAGAATGGATTTGGGTTCAACTTTTCACCTCAGATTGACAATCAGTTTGAGCGCATCATTCAGATGTTGGAGGATATGCTTAGGGCCTGTCTCATCACTTTTGGGGCCTTGTGGGACCAATATTTATCATTGGCAGAGTTTACATATAACAATAATTATCACTCGAACATCCCGATGGCACCACTTAAGGCCTTGTATGGCCGGAGGTGTAAATCACTGATTAAATGGTTTGATTTAGTTTTAGTCAAGGTCTTGGGTATTGATTTGCCTCAAGATGCCATGGACAAGGTCCGAATGATTCAGAGTAGACTTTTGACAGCTCAGAGTCACTAGAAGAGTTATGTTGATGAGAGGGTTAGGCCTCTTGAGTTCTCTGTTGGTGATAGCGTTTAGCTGAACGTTTCACTGATAAAGGGTGTGAAGAGGTTGGGGAAAGGGGCAAGCTTAGTCCTAAATTGATTGTCCCATTTGTCATTTTGAGGAGAGTTGGTAAGGTGGTCTATGAGTTGGGCTTGCCACCAAGATTATCGGCTTTTCATCTTATTTTTCATGTCTTTATGCTTCTTCGGTACATTCTTGATGAGTTTCATGAGATCCCTTTTGATTCTATTGAGTTAGGTCCAGATTTTTCCTTCAAGGAGGAGCCTATCGCTATATTGGACACGCAAGTTCGGAGATTGAGATACAAATGTATACCTTTTGTGAAGGTTCCGTAGCGACACCGCTCTGTTGATTAGGCTACTTGGGAGTTAGAGTATGATATGTTGGCTTAATAACCCAGCCTTTTTAAGGCTTCAGTTACTCTTCTTCCTCTTATGTTCGAGGAAGATGATTATTTTTAGTGGTGAATGATTTAATGAACCGGATGGTCATTTTTGGCCTTATTTATAAAAATTACTATTTTACCCTTTCATATGTTTTTTGGACCTATTTTGAACTATATGTATTGTTAGAATGGAAATCTTGAGTTTTAAAAGTTGAAAAATATGCGTTTTGGCATTTTTTGAAGCTTAATTTGTTGAAAAGGTAAGTTTTGTACCATTCTGAGTTTCATGTGTCGGATCGAGGATCCGTCAATCCCATTAGCTCTAGAATGTGGAAACTGAACTATGAGAAGTTATAGAACTGAATTCGGCGTTAAAATGAGGATTTAAGGCCTAAAGTTGTGATTTTAGTTGTTTTTTGAACCAAAGTTTGACTTTGGTCAACATTCACAATTCAGAATATCAGATTGAAATTCTGATAGTTCAAATAGTTTTGGATGGTGAAACTGAAGCTACAAATGTTTTTTTCCATAATTTTTGGAGTTGCGGAGGGCAATTCTGGTATTTTGAGTGTTAAACTAGTTTTATCGGGTTGCATTGGTAAATGATGCAAGGAGGCCTTGAAACTGATATTTGATGATTCCGTTGAGTCCGGATTGCTGTTTCTTGTAAGGATACATATAAAATTTGTGAAATTCTAATTCTAGATGATTTCCGAGGGTCCATTCCGAGTAAGGAATTGGACTTGGTATTGCTGGTTTAGCTGTTATCTGGTGCAGGCTCATTCCTTCTCCGCGTTCGTAGAGGTCTTAGGTAGTTATGCTCTACATTCACAGATAGGGTCCCGCATTCATAAAGGTCTTACGACCTTTCCTCTCTACGTTCGCAGTTATTTATCAGTGATCGCGGAGTTTATTTTCAGTGTCCAGTTTTAAAAACCCGAGAGTCACTATTTTTGTTCCATTTTCGAACTTATCAAGATTTTTGGGTGATTTTGAGAAGAGGTTTTCAAAGTTTAACTTAGGTATGTTTTTCTAACACTATATTAACCATTTTCCATAAGTTTTTCTTTATTTTATCTTTAATTTCATGATTTTGAAAGTCCAAATTGAGAATTTTTAGACTTTGATTTTCAAACTTCAGATGTTCATTTCTCATTTAATGTAAGTTTGAGTTTAGTGGTATTTTCACCCACGAACTCCATTTTTCGCGTAGAACTTGATTTTAATGTTAATTTTCAGCTTTCAAAACTTAAAATTTTAGCCCTAAATTTTACCATTTTGCCCTAAGCCTAATTTATACCGATATGGGTATCGAAATACTCCTCTTGAGGATCATTTTGTTGATTGAGACTATTGAAAGCTTGTCCAAGTGCGGTTTTAACATTGAGGTAGGTTCGGCTAACTTTTGGGACTGGATTTGAGTTATCGATCATGTTTATGTGATACTTGAGAGATCTAGACTAATTCATGAGTAAATATGTTGATATAATGTGATATTGATGGTATTCTAATTTTGATTGAACCAAATTATGATGTGAATTTTGATTCCATCGATGAACTAAGATGAAATCTTTTGGATTATGATGAGTTGGGATAAAATGTGATAATATGAGATTGTGAGATCATTTGGGAAATTTATGTGGCAATTGATGGTTGTTGAGATACTTATGAGATGTGTATGTATATTGGGGATGTGTAAGGTCTGGTATGATTGATATTCTTCGGTAAGTGGCATGACTAAGGTCCGATATCACTGATATTCTTACATAATTGGGACGAGTAAGGTCCGAAGTTCTTCATATTCTTAACTAATGATATAATTATGATGATGTGAGACATAACGGTGTGGACATTAGCCGAGTCTATTTTTTATGCATATGATTATATGAGATTCATGTATTGATATTCCTGGTTTGATGCCAGTCTTGATGTACATATTTCTTGATTGTATCATTGATTTACATCTGTTGTATGTTGCTTGTGACATCCCTTGTCTCGAGTAGGAGGCAAGAGTACTATGCTCCACATTGGTACTATCCCCTTGACCCAAGTAGGAGGCAAACATGGGATTCATATCTCATATTCCTTTGACCACGGGCAGGTGGCAAGGACATGGCATTGTGATACTCCTTGACTACAGGCAGGTGATAAGGTTGTGAAACACTTGATGAGTTGTGCATTACATTCATATTATTTGATGTGTGGTACCATGGGTCATTGAGGACACCTTAGCTTGTTATCATGTATATATTTAATTGTGCGCTAACCTTTTTGGATACAGGGAAAGGATTCTTTGTTATTGCATACTTGTTTTAGTTTTTCTTACCCAGTCGATTGAACCTACTGGGTACATTTCAGTATACTCACCCGTACTATGTTCCTCCCTGCAGATCTAGCATAGGGACCCACACAGGGTAGTTGATTCACTCTAGTTGATCTTCTTTGCATTCATAAAAATCCTTTCAGTGAGGCTCAGATTTCGAGTCACCGTGAGTCTTTGGAGTTTTCTTTATTATTTCCTTTCAAACTTTCTATCAGATATTATTCTATCAAACAACTTTGTATCTTATGTTGAGACAGTTGTAATTACTCTTCAGTACTATTTTAGATGCTATTGTACTCATGACCCCAGATTTTGGGAGATTTCTTATGTTATATGAGTTGTTTCTGCATTATTTTCTTCTTCTCTTGTTGCGATCCAATTTTGGACCATGATAGATAATGAAACAAAGGGTTTCTACTAGGATTTCCTTACTGTGTCCCATCTCAATGCTCCATTTGATGGCAAGTTATTCCGACGGAGTACATTTGAAAATATATGCCTAATCAGACTCGTTCATGAGCTTTAAAAGCATATCATATATAAAGAATAGCTCATCTAAACATTGAGATCCAACATGTGAGAATGGTCCTTATCACAATGGGTTTTATGTTTTGGTGAGAATTGTTCTTTCACTATCTTTAACATTCATTAGAGGGATTCAAACGCCATAAACTTTAGTAATTGAACCCTCATCACTAAAGATCATACTTCCTTAGAAAATTTTGATATGGTGATTGGGTGGATTTCATGCATTTAACTTTAAATCATGAAACTCGAGAGGACTATGCATCAATTTAAAGTAAATCATCAATTTTAATTATTTTAAGATAGCCCACCTCAATCCTACATATCATCTTTGAACTTTAGACATAGAAACATGAAATTAATCTTATGAAATAATCCATTTCATTATAATTCAAGGTATCATATCATTCATAGCTTTGAAATTCATAAAATAGGTCACAGGAGAAAACCCTTGAAATCAATTCATGCAATTTCATGCAATAGATGAAGATTCTCAACACAATGCATGTTTGATAGAAGTAGTAGAAAGTACCCATAAGGAATAAATCAATGAAACTTGAGGAATTTAGTAAAATATGTTTCGGGACTCCATGGGTGGAAGAACCCATGGATGAAAACTCACATACTTTTTAGACATTGAAACTATAAGAAGAAGACTTGAAGAACCTTGAGAAGCCTTTTTTAGAAGCTTTGTCTTCAATGGATGAAGCTTGAACCTTAAGGAATTGGGAGAAGTTTGGAGTTACTTTGTGAGGACTTGGGGGTGTTTAGAGAGAGATTTAGGGAAAATAATGGGAGAAGTGCCAAGCACTTATGTATATAAAGGTGTTGGGTTAAGTCCCAACTAACTCCAGTTAGCAAAAGAAAAGTTCGAAAACATTTACACTAAGGGGGAGTAGGGGCGCGACACACCTTGATTTCCTGACAGTGCAATTTTGCATGAACTACAATTTTTCTAATGTTTTGGCCTAGGAATGGGTTTAGACCACTTTTGTATGGGGAACAAGTGGGCGACGCGTACTTGTCACGCAATATTATGCTTTGTGCATTTTCATGTGAAAAGTTATTTTTTGGTACGGGTAACCTAAAAATCGAAAGTGACCTTTTTCCTATGCAATTTTGCCTCCTAAAAAGAATACAAAGTCAAATTCACAAAATAATGCACAAATTTTAGGATATTCAAGAAACATATCATAAGGGCTATTCAAGTCGCATTGGGAAGTGTTACATCAAACCACAAACAACTTTCACAACTCATAAATTGTACCATGACCCGTCAACATAGTCCATATACTCAAATAACTAAAAATCTTCAGTATCTCAACCATGAAATCACAACTACGACTCATAAATTAGTCTGTGAGCCGTAGACACCTTCCGTGAATCAAAAGTACTACAATTCCAAGTCTTTGAATCTAAGTCACAAAAATTCTTTTTACAATCCATAAAAGAAATAATGTAAATATTTCTTGTACTGTCTAGGGTAAGTTTTCCAATCCGTAAATGTCATCCACAAGTGTCATTTATGATTCGTAGAATATTATATGACACATAGAGACCCGGGTAATCACTAACTTAAATTCTTATAATTTTTCAAGTTTCAGGCTTTCATCTATGAGAATCACCTTTGCCTTGTAGACCCTTCTATTGTCCATATACAAATCTCATACACCCTAAACCAAAATTAGTTTCTGCATCTTCTTGTCCAACTTTAGGAGTATTATAGCGAGTCACCAAATGGATTGGCATGTCACCGAATGTCATTGCTGAATGGCATGAAAATCTTTATAAACTATTAGTCTTGATGATCTAAAGCTCCTATTTAGTGACCTGTCAAATATTTTTGCTACGGGACTTCCAGATCATTGATTGGCCAACGTGATTCATTAAAATACTAATTTATTTATTTTTTATGTTCTTTTTACATTCCTAGAAGGATATTCCTGTCACGATGTAAGCTTAGGGACTAGACGTGACTCGGCAAATTAGAAACCCGAAGGAACCCCCAAACAAACCTCTAAGCATAAGTACACACATCCTTAGTTACGAGAGCATAAATAAACATCAAGCAAATAGTTCTAAGGGAACTAGAGATTTGGACTCAAGCTATGGAGATAGAAAGGGAACGGAAATTTCCACTATCAAATAGCAAGAAAATATTAAAGAGAGGGTAAGTATAACTCCTATTATTGGGATAATAGGGGCTTAGAACATTTATCACATTCAACAACACATAAAGGGGTAGGGATTAAAGGATGTCTTCATAAGTACATGATCATTATAGGAATTCTCATCACATATATCTATCCAACAACACCTCTAACATAAGTTGAACGGAGGCCAAGACATCTCCTTGGCTCACCCTCAAATGTAAATGTTAAAATGTAAATAAGTCTTTAACATAGCAGAAAAGAAAGTGGTTGTTGTCCTCGAAATAGAGAACTCACCAATAGAAAATCTTCAATCAACGTATAGCACCAAGGAGGTGGATGAATAGGAGCTCCATCCCCTACATGGTTAGATCGTGGAGGCAAAAAGTATGCGTTAGTACTTGGAATGTACTAAGTGTGCGGGGTGCAATGCAAACAAAAGACATAAGCCATAATAAGAAAGATGCATTATCATATACAATGGGCACTATGACATGTATGCTCAATGCTTAAGTCAAAACATGTATGGAAATGATCAAACTTACATAACATAACATACATCTGTAGGAGGAGATCATAACCGACAAATAAGACCATGCGAGCTACCATATGAAATCATAGAGTTGCCTCCACACCAAGAAAGCAGAGTTCTACTTTCTAAGGTAAACCACATTGTTGCTAAACAAACCTAGATGTATCCACTAGTATAAAAGCCCATTTAGGGGAACAAATATATATACACAAACCATGGTTGCAAATAGTTTTGGGAAGTAAAGCTTTATATAAGGACCCTTGGAAAAAGTCACCCATTCTACATCCCTCTCAGTGATAAGCGTAATTCCATGGAATACATAACATCAGTATATGTATAATCATAAATTGAATGATTGGTAAAACATATATCATCATAATAAAAGTAGCGCATTCCAAATAATTGACCACTTTAAGTGGGCTTTTTCGTTCCACATGAGGGTAAACAATTTGCAATAGGGCTCAAATTTCAATTATTAATCATAGGAACTTTTCATGAGTTCATAGTATACATGATAGCCCTCATCATTATAACATAGCATGGCACTTTGAATTGTTTAAAACTATACCGGTTTTCAAGACCGGGGCTATCAACCACTCAGCCATCTCTTTAGCAGATTATTTTTATTACATATCATGCCATAAACATTTCATCAACATGTGAAACTTTGGCATGTAAACTTAGTAGAACATGGTGGGCATATGAAATTGAACTAAAAATCATGCAATTTAAGAGTGTAGGATATGTAAATCATTCAAGCAACACACCAATATTTTAGTAAAACCTCCAATTTGGGTGTCATGGAATCTATTCAAAAATTCATTTGCTTTCATAGCTTTTGAAAATATCATAGCATGCATAGTATAAGCATCATAATCCTTTAATAATATCAAACATTAATGGATGTTCATGCACCATTAACTCAATACTTGATAAAATCAAATTTCAATCATGTTCATAATGCATAATAGAAAGTACCCATAAAGTATCAAGCCTTGAAATCCTGAAATCTTATAAAAAAGGAGAGTTGGGATCTATGGGTAAAATAACCCATGGATGAATATGTAACACCCCACATCATACATGTACTAGTCCAACACAGATGAAACATGATATGGCAGGGCCAAATCCGCACATATTTTTTTAAAAGTGCGTGAATTTTAGATTAAAGGGCTATATGTACGTCTAACGCTTAAGATGACCGAGTGTATATAATTTTTAGGTCAAGTTAAGGAGAGTGTGACCTTAAATGAAGTAAAATAATTGAGGTGCTTGTGGGACTTAGTAAGCTAGTAGGTGAGTCACTTACGTGCTTAGCTTAAATAAGCTCGGTAAATGGAGACAAGACCCAACACCGAATTTGTTCAAGTCCGATAAAGAATAAACCCCGAGTTAAGGATGTCATTTGGGCCCATGGTTTGGCATCATAAAAGGACAATATTTGCAGCCCAAGATGGATAGGAAAATGGCCAAATTACAACTACAATCCAATTCAAAACTAAAGCCCAAACTAAGTGGGCTTAGGGAGTAAATGTTTGCAACAAAGCCCATCCCATTTGAAGCCCAATAAGGCCCAAATGAAAGGGCCAAGCTGCTGCCCCATAACCTTATTAAAATAAGGCTAAAATCCCAAAAGAAAGTCGGCCAAAAGAGGCCTATAAAAGGGAGCAACCAGCAGCAACTTTTAGTCATTCTCTTAAGTCAAATTTCAGATTTTCTCTCTAAGTTCTTCTTGCACTCTTCTCATTTTCTAAAGCAGCCAAGACACACTTCTAGGGTTCTTGAAGAGAACCTAATACTTGAGAGTTAAGGTAAGTAAAAATACCCATGGTTTGGTGTAATGTTTCCATGAAAAACATGAAGAATATATTGGTTGTATTGTGCAGGAATTTTGGGACAGCATGTGTTCCAATTTTGTGGTTCACTTTTCTTGTTGAATAAGAGACTTTTAACTTGTTGGTTGGCTGAGTTATGAAGTATATGTATGTTTTTAACAAGTCTTGGGTCTGTAATGATGTAAGAAGGCTGCTGGACCACTTGTATCTTCCGCAAAAACAAGTTCTTAAATGATGTCTTAATTCCGGTCATTAGTAAGAATTTGTGGACTGTTTTTTGGGAATTGTTGTCCCACGTTTTTCATCTACTTAGGGACTGTTTTTGGACTGGTTTAGGACTGTAATTGTGTGTAAATATGTTGAGGACAGTTTGGTTAAGGTTGGAACGGATTTGGAATGGTTGACGTCGAAATGTAGCGGAAGGACGCAATGTTGCGTTGTCTACTTATGTGTTGTGTAAAGTTGTTGTATGCTGTATTGTATGAGTTGTTATAATGCTGTTATGGGACTAAACATAGCTGGATATGACATGTATATGGGAATGTGTGTTAGAAAATACGATTAGGAGTGGAAATGTTGAAAGAATACTCCTTGGTTGCTAATTCCGAGCTTGCTGCCCGTGCTTGCTGCCCGGATGTTGTTTTTGGGTGAAATTGGATTACTAAGACGTGTTTATTAGCTACTAACACTAGTTTTATCACCTAATATGTTGTAGATAAGTGTTTGGAGGAAAAGGATACTACCCTGAGGTAATAACGACATAGTACAGCGAGGTATGTAAGGCAACTTGATTTCCTATTACTTGGCATGAAATCTATAATCTTCCTTAGCATATAAAGGCACGTACAAACTCCGACATGGCTGCTAACTGTGTCCCCACTCTTTACCATGTTCATATGTACCCATACATAGTCATTGTCAACCTGCATATGTACTTGGATACCAAATATACTTGAGTTCCTTCTTACCCAACAAAGTCTATGTGTCGTTTAATCTCCGATACGGTTCATTAGTTGTGTATCTCTCTTTTCATTGTAGTATTACCTTGTATGGTTGCTCATATGTCACATGTCTATATTCCTACAGTTCTAAAGGTTATTACCACCAAAAGAACCATCTCAAAGTAAATAAAAGATAACTTACAGTTGCTTATAAATGAGTGGTAGCCCGAGGGGTGGAAGAATCACCTAGCCAGGGTCGATCTCATTTGGGTGGTAGCCCGAGGGGTGAAGGAATCACCTAGCCAGGGTCGATCCCATTACAGATTTACCACTGATCAGCTGGTCATTTACATGATATATTGTGCACAGATAATACAGTAAAGATACAGAAATAAAAAGACATAAAGTACATGATTCCACAGTATGACTAAAGGTGGTCTTTACATCCTTACACACCAGCATGTGATTTCATCTGAGTTCTTCTTTCATGTACAGTATTTCCTGCCTTACATATTCAGTACATTATCTCGTACTGACGTCCCTTACGGGGGACCTACATTTCATGCTGCAGGTGCAGGAGTTACTAGATCTCCCCAGTAATAGTACAGGACTTCCAGCTGCTATTACTAAGCTCCAGGTTGCTTCGGGGCTTATGTGTTTAGAACTTATATTTTGTATTGTATAGTTGGTCATGAGGCGGGGCCTGTCCCGACCCATTTGGATATTGTTCCTTACTTAGAGGCTTTGTAGACTATGTAAATTAAAGTGTGGTCAAATAACGTATTATGGACATCGTGGCTCCAACGGCCTAGTCTTATGCATTTACTTTTGGTTTGTTAGTACAGTTTACCTTCTTTTGACAGCATATTGAGTATGGAAACCTCCTAAATGTTCATAGCAGGTGTATAGTTATATGTTGGTTCTCCCGAGCCTTGTCGGCAACGGGTGCCAGTCCGCCTTAATGGGGCTTAGGGCGTGACAGAAGTGGTATCAGAGCGGGTCATCCTAGGGAGTCTACAAAGCCGTGTCTATGTGGAGTCTTGTTTATGGATGTGTTGTGCAACACATTTATAAGTAGGAGGCTACGTGGCATTTAGGAGTTGTCACTTTTCTTTTCATTCTTTAGATCGTGCCATAGAGCCAAATGTTGTAGGTTGATTATTTCTGACCTCTAAATTATTTTGTACAGTAAGCATGCCTGAAACAAGGAAAAGCAAAGGCAAGGGGAAGGAGGTGGAAGTGGTAATTGGTATGCCCAGTCGGGTGAGACGACGAGATGAGGCCCAAGATGAGTCTCTGTCCCAAACATCTCCAACTCCTCCAGCTCCTGATGAACCAGGTCGTAGTGAAACTCCCTCAGAACCACCTGCCGATGCTGCTGTGCAGGATCTGAGAAATGCGGTCCAATTATTGACACACATAGTTGCTAGCCAAAGCCAAAGACAAGAAGGCCCAGTTGTAGGTGTAGATGGTGCGAATAGGGCAGCTGGCACGATGATACGTGACTTCCTTAATTTGGACCCTCCAACGTTCACCGGGTCAGATCCTAATGAAGATCCGCAAGACTTCATCGACCAGATCCAGCGCACTTTAGATGTTATGCATGTAAGTGGTACAGAAGCTGTAGAACTGGCAGCATATAGATTGAAAGGTGTGGCTATATTGTGGTATGAATCTTGGAAGCAATCCAAGGGTATAGATGCACCTCCAACTACCCGGAAGGAGTTCAAAGAGGCCTTTCTTGACCACTACTTGCCATATGAGATCCGAGAGGCCCGTGCAGATCAATTTCTGAATCTCCATCAAAGGGGTATGAGCGTGAGGGAGTATAGCCTCCAGTTTAACTCGTTGGCCAGGTATGCTCCCAATGTAGTTGCTACTATGGCAGATAGAGTTCATCGGTATGTGGATAGGTTGGATACATATCTGGTAAGAGACTGTACTATTGCTTCATTGAATAAAGACATGGATATAGAAAGAATGCAAGCATTTGCGCAGAAACTAGAGGATCAGAGGCAAAGGAGAAGGACACAAGAGATAGAAAGGGGCCAGTCCAAGAGGGCCAGATCTACAGGGCAGTTTGTATCGTCCCAAAGTGATGTTAGGCCCCGATTTCCTAGTAAACCACCTAGACCATCATCCTCCTATTCTGCAGTCAGTGCTCCACCGCAATTTCAAGGGCCTAGAGGTAATCAGTTTAATCAAAGAAGTGAGAGACAAGGTGCACGGACTGCAGGATATTCGGCCAGCCAGCAGATTCCTCCTGGGCAGTCTTGCCAACAATGTGGGAGGAGTCATTCAGGTATATGCCGTGTTGGGACAGATGCC
The DNA here is from genome assembly GCA_029948455.1 of Solanum rostratum. NCBI lineage: Eukaryota > Viridiplantae > Streptophyta > Magnoliopsida > Solanales > Solanaceae > Solanum > Solanum rostratum. Next base: position 27,627,940 of record CM057051.1, read on the forward strand.
TGTTATTGGTGTGGTGTACCAGGGCATATGATAAGAGATTGCCCAAGAAGACGTATGGGTGATATGGCACAACCTGCTGGGTCAACTGTTGCATCATCATCGTGAGTTCCTCCCTTCAGCAGGGGTCAGCAAATGCCTACAGGCCGTGGTAGAGGTGGTAGAGGAGCAGCTAGCCCCAGCGGAGTCCAGAATCGCACTTATGCTCTGGGAAGTCGGCAAAATTTAGAAGCTTCACCCGATGTGGTCACAGGTACATTGTCCATCTTTTCACATAATGTGTATGCATTAATTGACCCTGGTTCTACATTATCATATATTACACCACTAGTGGCTGGGAAGCTTAAAAGAACACCTAAATTATTGAATGAGCCATTTGAAGTATCTACGCCAACCGGTGAATCTATTATAGCTAGAAGGGTCTATTATGATTGTGTTGTAACTGTTTGCGACCGTGATACGTGGGTGGACCTTGTTGAGTTAGATATGGTGGAATTCGATGTTATAATGGGCATGGATTGGTTAGCTTCTTGCTATGCTACTGTGGATTGCCGATCTAAGAGAGTCTATTTCCACTTTCCAAATGAGGCAGTCCTTGAATGGGAAGGTAATGTTGGGGCACCAAAGGGGAAGTTTATTTCCTATTTTAAGGCAAGGAAGATGATGTCAAAGGGGTGTATATGTCATCTAGTTAGAGTAAGGGATATGGAGGCTGAATCACCAACTCTTCAATCTGTTCCGGTAGTGAATGAATTTGCTGATGTGTTTCCCGAAGAGCTTCAAGGTTTGCCTCCAGAACGAGAGATAGATTTTGGCATTGATTTACTCCCAGGCACTCAACCTATTTCTATGCCTCCATATAGAATGGCCCCGGCAGAGTTACGTGAATTAAAGGATCAATTGAAAGATTTGCTAGAGAAGGGTTTTATAAGACCTAGTGTATCCCCTTGGGGTGCGCCAATGTTATTTGTACGTAAAAAGGATGGCACCTTGAGAATGTGTATTGACTATCGGCAATTGAATAAGGTGACAATTAAAAACAAATACCCCCTCCCCAAGATTGACGATTTGTTTGATCAGTTACAGGGTGCTAAATATTTTTCGAAAATTGACTTGAGGTCAGGGTATCACCAAGTGAGGGTGAAGGAAAAAGATATACCCAAGACAGCCTTTAGGACACGCTATGGTCACTTTGAATTTCTTGTTATGTCATTTGGGCTGACAAATGCACCAGCAGTTTTCATGGACTTAATAAACAGGGTATTCAAGCCGTTCTTGGATGTCTTGTGATAGTATTTATAGATGACATTTTGGTGTATTCAAGATCAAAAGAGGACCATGCAAATCACTTACGGCAGGTATTACAAGTTCTTTGTGATCGGCAATTGTATGCCAAGTTTTCCAAATGTGAATTTTGGTTGAAATCAGTGGCATTCTTGGGTCATATTGTATCCGATGAAGGGATAAGGGTTGATTCACAAAAGATAGAGGCGGTGAAAGATTGGCCAAGGCCAACAACACCCACAGAAATTCGAAGCTTCTTAGGGTTGGCAGGTTATTATAGAAGATTTGTCGAAGGTTTTTCTTCTATTTCTGCACCTCTAACAAAGTTGACACATAAGGCGACCAAATTTCAATGGAATGATGCATGTGAAAGGAGCTTTCAAGAGTTGAAAAGCAGGCTAACTTCTGCACCTGTATTAATGCTTCCAGAAGGCTCAGAGGGGTATGCGGTATATTGTGATGCTTCGGGGGTTGGTTTAGGGTGTGTACTGACACAACATGGTAGGGTAATTGCTTATGCCTCGAGACAACTGCGGCCACATGAGAAAAACTACCCGACACATGACCTTGAACTAGCAGCTGTTGTGTTTGCCTTGAAAATATGGCGCCATTATTTGTATGGGGTTCATGTTGACATATATACTGATCATAAGAGCTTACAGTACATATTTAAACAGAAAGACCTAAATTTAAGGCAGCGGAGGTGGCTGGAGCTAATAAAGGATTACGATGTTGATATACTATACCATCCAGGGAAAGCAAATGTGGTAGCCGATGCTTTGAGCCGCAAGGCAATTGTGAATATTGATGATCAGACCGTGGTAAGGCAAGGAGTCGCTAAGGATCTACGTCAACTAGCCAATTTGGGAGTGCGCCTCATTGAAACTCCAAAGGAAGGGGTTGTTGTGCATAATGCTGCAGAGTCTTCATTGATAACAGAGGTAAGGGAAAAACAGTTCAAAGATCCTATTCTACGGCGACTTAAGGAGAAGGTGAGTCAAGGCATAATGAAGGGCTTTGAACTTACCCAAAATGGAGTACTTTACTGTCAAAACAGATTGTGCGTTCCTAATATAGATGGACTAAGAAGGAGAATAATGGAAGAAGCCCATCATTCAAGATATACTATCCATCCAGGATCAACTAAGATGTATCATGACCTGAAGGAAGTGTTTTGGTGGGAAGGCATGAAAAAGGACCTTGCAGAATTTATGGCTCAATGTCCAAATTGCCAACAAGTTAAGGTAGAGCACCAAAAGCCGGGAGGTTATATGCAATGTATAGAGCTTCCAACATGGAAGTGGGATATGATTAATATGGATTTTGTTACGGGTTGCCTCGCTCATTTCAGAAGTTTGACTCCATATGGGTAATAGTTGATAGACTTACAAAGTCAGCACACTTCTTACCAGTTAAGAGTGATTATACGGCTGAAGAGTATGCAAAGCTATATCTTAAGGAGATAGTTAGACTGCATGGGGTCCCAATCTCCATTATATCTGATCGCGGAGCTCAATTCACCGCAAAGTTTTGGAAATCCTTCCAGAGGAGCTTGGGACACAAGTAAATTTAAGTACAGCTTTCCACCCGCAGACAGATGGTCAAGCAGAACGCACCATTCAAACACTTGAAGATATGTTGCGGGCGTGTGCATTGGACTTCAAAGGTAGTTGGGTGGACCATTTGCCACTTATTGAATTTGCCTATAATAATAGCTACCATTCAAGCATCAAGATGGCACCGTATGAAGCTTTGTATGGAAGGAAATATAGATCACCGATAGGATGGTTTGAAGTGGGTGAAACCACCTTGCTTGGTCCAGATCTAGTCCAACAAGCCATGGAAAAAGTCAAGGTAATACGACAACGGCTAGAAACAGCCCAAAGCCGTCACAAATCATATGCAGATGCTAGAAGAAGAGGACTGGAATTCTCAGTAGGAGATTGGGTATTCTTAAAGGTGTCTCCAATGAAAGGTGTTATGAGATTTGGTAAGAAAGGGAAACTAAGCCCACGTTACATAGGGCCATATAAGATTATTAAAAGGTTTGGACAAGTTGCATATGAATTAGAGTTACCCCAGGAGCTTTCAATGGTTCATCCAGTTTTTCATGTCTCAATGCTTCGAAAATGCATAGGTGATCTATCTCGTATTACTCCTATTGAAGATATGCAAGTTACGGAAGATCTCACCTATGAAGAGGTACCTATTGCTATCCTAGATCGTCAAGTTAGAAAGTTAAGGAGTAAGGAAATACCTTCAGTAAAAGTGCTTTGGAGGAACCAACAGGTAGAAGAGATAACATGGGAGGCTGAGGAAGCAATGAGGTCTAAATATCCTTATTTATTTGAAGCTAAAGAGGAAGTCCAAGATACAGAGTTGAGGGATTGGTAGGTACGTGAATATGAATTCTTATTATGTTTTCAAAAGTCTGTTTACACGTGAGTTCGTTTAACCTATTCAATTGTGCTTACATTCAGGGACGAATGTTCCTAAGGGGGGGAGGATGTAACACCCCACATCATACATGTACTAGTCCAACACAGATGAAACATGATATGGCAGGGCCAAATCCGCACATATTTTTTTAAAAGTGCGTGAATTTTAGATTAAAGGGCTATATGCACGTCTAACGCTTAAGATGACCGAGTGTATAATTTTTAGGTCAAGTTAAGGAGAGTGTGACCTTAAATGAAGTAAAATAATTGAGGTGCTTGTGGGACTTAGTAAGCTAGTAGATGAGTCACTTACGTGCTTAGCTTAAATAAGCTCGGTAAACGGAGACAAGGCCCAACACCGAATTTGTTCAAGTCCGATAAAGAATAAACCCCGAGTTAAGGATGTCATTTGGGCCCATGGTTTGGAATCATAAAAGGACAATATTTGCATCCCAAGATGGATAGGAAAATGTCCAAATTACAACTACAATCCAATTCAAAACTAAAGCCCAAACTAAGTGGGCTTAGGGAGTAAATGTTTGCAACAAAGCCCATCCCATTTGAAGCCCAATAAGGCCCAAATGAAAGGGCCAAGCTGCTGCCCCATAACCTTATTAAAATAAGGCTAAAAGCCCAAAAGAAAGTCGGCCAAAAGAGGCCTATAAAAGGGAGCAACCAGCAGCAACTTTTAGCCATTCTCTTAAGCCAAATTTCAGATTTTCTCTCTAAGTTCTTCTTGCACTCTTCTCATTTTCTAAAGAAGCCAAGACACACTTCTAGGGTTCTTGAAGAGAACCTAATACTTGAGAGTTAAGGTAAGTAAAAATACCCATGGTTTGGTGTAATTTTTCCATGAAAAACATGAAGAATATATTGGTTGTATTGTGCAGGAATTTTGGGACAGCATGTGTTCCAATTTTGTGGTTCACTTTTCTTGTTGAATAAGAGACTTTTAACTTGTTGGTTGGCTGAATTATGAAGTATATGTATGTTTTTAACAAGTCTTGGGTCTGCAATGATGTAAGAAGGCTGCTGGACCACTTGTATCTTCCGCAAAAACAAGTTCTTAAATGATGTCTTAATTCTGGTCATTAGTAAGAATTTGTGGACTGTTTTTTGGGAATTGTTGTCCCACGTTTTTCATCTACTTAGGGACTGTTTTTGGACTGGTTTAGGACTGTAATTGTGTGTAAATATGTTGAGGACAGTTTGGTTAAGGTTGGAACGGATTTGGAATGGTTGACGTCGAAATGTAGCGGAAGGACGCAATGTTGCGTTGTCTACTTACGTGTTGTGTAAAGTTGTTGTATGCTATATTGTATGAGTTGTTGTAATGCTGCTATGGGACTAAACATAGCTGGATATGACATGTATATGGGAATGTGTGTTAGAAAATACGATTAGGAGTGGAAATGTTGAAAGAATACTCCTTGGTTGCTAATTCCGAGCTTGCTGCCCGGATGTTGTTTTTGGGTGAAATTGGATTACTAAGACGTGTTTATTAGCTACTAACACTAGTTTTATCACCTAATATGTTGTAGATAAGTGTTTGGAGGAAAAGGATACTACCCTGAGGTAATAACGACATAGTACAGCGAGGTATGTAAGGCAACTTGATTTCCTATTACTTGGCATGAAATCTATAATCTTCCTTAGCATATAAAGGCACGTACAAACTCCGACATGGCTGCTAACCGTGTCCCCACTCTTTACCATGTTCATATGTACCCATACATAGTCATTGTCAACCTGCATATGTACTTGGATACCAAATATACTTGAGTTCCTTCTTACCCAACAAAGTCTATGTGTCGTTTAATCTCCGATACGGTTCATTAGTTGTGTATCTCTCTTTTCATTGTAGTATTACCTTGTATGGTTGCTCATATGTCACATGTCTACATTCCTACAGTTCTAAAGGTTATGACCACCAAAAGAACCATCTCAAAGTAAATAAAAGATAACTTACAGTTGCTTATAAATGAGTGGTAGCCCGAGGGGTGGAAGAATCACCTAGCCAGGGTCGATCTCATTTGGGTGGTAGCCCGAGGGGTGAAGGAATCACCTAGCCAGGGTCGATCCCATTACAGATTTACCACTGATCAGCTGGTCATTTACATGATATATTGTGCACAGATAATACAGTAAAGATACAGAAATAAAAAGACATAAAGTACATGATTCCACAGTATGACTAAAGGTGGTCTTTACATCCTTACACACCAGCATGTGATTTCATCTGAGTTCTTATTTCATGTACAGTATTTCCTGCCTTACATATTCAGTACATTATCTCGTACTGACGTCCCTTACGGGGGACCTACATTTCATGCTGCAGGTACAGGAGTTACTAGATCTCCCCAGTAAGAGTACAGGACTTCCAGCTGCTATTACTAAGCTCCAGGTTGCTTCGGGGCTTATGTGTTTAGAACTTATATTTTGTATTGTATAGTTGGTCATGAGGCGGGGCCTGTCCCGACCCATTTGGATATTGTTCCTTACTTAGAGGCTTTGTAGACTATGTAAATTAAAGTGTGGTCAAATAACGTATTATAGACATCGTGGCTCTAACGGCCTAGTCTTATGCATTTACTTTTTGTTTGTTAGTACAGTTTACCTTCTTTTGACAGCATATTGAGTATGAAAACCTCTTAAATGTTCATAGCAGGTGTATAGTTATATGTTGGTTCTCCCGAGCCTTGTCGGCAACGGGTGCCAGTCCGCCTTAATGGGGCTTAGGGCGTGACAGAATACCCACATATCTAAAATTCTTGAGATATATAAAGGAAATTTGATGAGACTTGAAGGACTTGCTTGAGTGCTTTATTCTTTAATGAAATCCCTTCAGAATCTTGAACTTGATTGAGGAATTTTGGTGAGGATTGGAGAGGATTTTGGAAGAGTCAGAGATGGAAATAGGTCTAAATATGGTGGGATAATTAAAGAATCCCACCTATAAGAGTGTTGGGCTATGATCCAATTGCTCTCACTTGATTTGAAGAAAGTTAAAAAAAGTTCACTGTGGGGGAACAGAAGGGCAACACAGACTTGCTCCTTGTCAGGTCATTTTTGCACAAAGTTCAATGTTTTCTTGTTTTGGCCTAGGAATGAGTTTAGGCCACTTTTGTACTATAGGGGAACAAGTGGGCGACACAGATTGGTCGTGCACTCTTCTATATTAGGCCCAAATCATCCGAATAATTATTCTTTGATACAAGTCACCTAAAAATCAAAGGAGACTCTTTTCGTATACAATTTTACCTTTTTAAAAAGAATACAAAGTCAATTTCTCCAAATAATACATAAATTTTAATAAATTCAAAGAATACTCCACAAAGATATTCCAAGTCACGTGAGAGGTGTTACGATTCTTGACCTTTTATCCTCAATTGACTTTCCTAAGTTTATCTTATAACCTAATCACTATACATGCTCAACCCTCAAATAAATTAAATTCTTATATTCTAAGTTTTCCCAAAGAAGAAGTTAAGGTTCTTCATCTTTAAACCTCAATTCAAGATCTTAAGCCAGTGTTTTCCTTCTAAGCATGAAAGGGTACTCATATATTGGACAAAGTATGTTATGGATGGGAATAATTTGATTCAAATTGAAAAGGCTGACCAAATATGTTTTCAAAATTTTGATTTGATTAATCAATTTATTCGATCAATTTTAAGTTTAAATTTTAAAATCTCAATAATTCGATTTGATTATTGACCTTTAATATTTTTTTAGTTAATCAAAAAATCAAATTTTATTCCATATATAAATAATATACAATAATGCAAATACAATTATGTAACTATATAATGCATACGTGATAAGATTAATCAAATATCTAAAGGCTAAACTTCGCCCATTAAAATAATGACCCACATAACTACACCAATTTTCACCCAAATCCCAAATCCTTGATTTTCAAACTCAGTAGTCACTATGAAGAACTGAAGATTGAAGAAGTGTAAGCTATGAGTGATGCTTCCAGTTCACACTACACCCGAATCTCAAATTTCTAACCTCAGTTGCCATTATTCTCACTTTTCACTTCTCTATTCCATCATCATTGACTCTTGACTGTGAACTGTCTATCTGCTCTACCTCATAATTTGGTAAGCTTTTGTTTTTGAATTTTTTTATAATTTCATATAAATAACGAAAGAATCAAAAGGTTTTGAAAATGGAGAATATAATTTTTTTTATTTTGTTGTTTGTTTTCACTTTCATAAATGTTCCAATATGAAAGCAGGGTAAGTGAAGGTGGGATTTAAAATGAAAGTATACCCAATATTTTTTCTCCAAATAAAGTTGAAGTTGACATTGAAGCTTCAAAGGAAATGTCATGGAACCTAGGACTAGTAGTTGGAAGCATTTTGAGAGATTCATTGATGAAGATAGAGCTACTAAAGCAAAATATAAGTATTGTGAAAAAGTTTATGTGGTTGCTACAAAAGGTAATGGTGCTTTGGCTATGAATAACCATTTGAGTTATAAAAGATGTCAAAAAATTTTCCATACCATAGATCATGTTCAAAACCTAATAAATTTTCTACCATCTTCAATAGAAGCAAAGGAAGGGGTGATTAACACTTGAAAACTTGAACAAGCACAAAGTAGAAGAGCTTTAGCTCAAATGATAATTATTCGTGTGTTTCCATTTGTTTTTGTTGAGAAGGAAGTTTTTGAAAATTTCATGAAAGTTACATAACCACAATTCAGGTTCCTTCTCGTAGAGCCTTGTCAAAAGATTGTTTTGAACTTTATATTGAAAAAAGACAACTTTTGGAAAATGCTTCAGAGAAGCACATCCAAAAGTTTTTCTTACAACATATACTTGAAAATCTATCAAAAGAATCACCTACATGTGTCTAACAACCCACTTTATAGATAGAAACTTTTAATGACCCAGTGCATCAATTTTGTATTTATGTATTATTTAGGTTGTTTTGAGCTTTTGTACATCAAGCTCAGACTTAGTATGACCTATCAGAACTATTGGAATGGCTTTTGGGTGTTTTAGTTGAGAAATGTGCGAGTTTGCACTTTAGCTAGGAGCCAAAGTTGCTAAAATGAGTTTTCTTGCAAAACCCTGGTAAAATGCCTCGTAATGGGATTCTGATGGTTTCATTAATTCCAGAATGTCTGATTTGTACAAGAAGATTGGTCGGTTCGAGAATGGAGGGTTGCGATATGATTTTGAGTTGAAAGTTACAAAATGAGTTTAATCGGAAGCCATAAAGGACTTTTTGGTAAAAACTCAGCTTAACGCACTCGGAATCGGAAACAATAGCATGGTCAGCTATAGAAAGTCAAAGATAGCCTAGAATGACCTTCTGTCAGTTGTCCGGGGCATTCAGTTTCACTTCGACCATTCAGTTCTTTTAGCTAATTTTTGCCAGAAATAGGTAAGGTGCTCATTAATACGTAGAAGGCTCCATTGGGGAATTCGACTGCACTATTAGATCTGGAATGTCATGATTCGTGTGGTTACACTATTTATTTGCGAAAAATGGACATCGAGAGCCTCAGGGATGCCCAAGAAGAGAATGGAGTTGGGCTAGTGCAGCACCAGTAGAAGTTACACTCCATGTTCACAGAGGCCAGTGGCGTGATGGCTTAGGCTAGCTTGGCATAACCCCACATTCGCAGAGAGCCTCCCGCATTTACAGAGAAGGGCTAGTGACCCACGCTTTCACATTTGTGGAGAAGGGCCACATGGTCAAAATAAGTTCATCAACAATGTGAACCAGCCCCATTCTCACATTTTATCAACAACGTGAACCAACCCTATTCTCACATTTCATCAACTCATAAGAAGCTCGTTTTAAGTCCATTTTTGGTGATTCAAGGGTCCACGTGACTCGTAATTCTGCAAGGAACATTGCAGTGAAGTTGGTTTTCGGATATGGTGTGCGTTTTGAGTTAAACTTCCAGTTTTTGCTGATGTTGTTATCAGTTTTAATGAAAATTTTATATCTTGATTTTATTCCTGAATCTTGATAGAATTGGACTAAATTTTAGTCTAAAGTGTTCTACGTTTTGAGGGGAACACGATGGATGGCTAGGTATTTGTTGAAGTTGTCTGGTTGTTGAGATTTTAGGCCGAGAAAGTTATGGAAAAGGGATTTTTCCAATAGAACTTATAACTCCATTTTTGGATGTTTTCTCAGTCTTCTAAGGCCTTCTTTGGGCAGAATTTTTCATTGTAGGGTTGGGGCATCGTGGGGGTCATGTTTAAAATTTTATTTTGGGATTTCAGGCGTAGGGCCCATTTTGCCCATTTTTTTTATCCCTTTTGCCTAATTTTGCCTATTTCTTGAAATAGTATAGCCAAACTAATCATGTTGTTATTGTGAATTATATCATAACAACTGAGCAGCTTTGGGAGGTTATCAAAAAGGGGAAACATGCTGGACTGACTCGAAGTAGAGGAGGCATTTTCTAGGTACGATAGGCTCTCCGTAAACCTTAGATTGAGTAGAATTACAAGTATGTTGAGCCTTAAATTTGTGTTAAATGCTAGTAGCTTCTGAATTACGTAATGTTGTGGTTATGAGGTGTAATTTTTTTAGTTGGCTACGATTATTATGTATCGATGCATATATATGTATATATTGGTACTATTAGGCTACAAAGGGCCTTGTAAGGGTCATATATAGTCCAGTGTCGTGAGCGTGTACGTATTCTAATTTGATTGATATCTATGGGTGTATGTTGTCTAATATTATGTGACCTAATGACTGGAGGTCTATAGTTGATTCTTGCCACATTATTACTTGATTTCTGTCATATCGTGATCTTATTAGGCCTACCTGTCATGGGTGCTTATGATATCCCTATTATTATCACACTTTTGTTTTTCTTTATTGCACTGGGCCAGTTGATAGCATGATTTCCTATTGGGCTTGGTTTATTCCAGCTATTGAATTCTACACTTCATTATACTGATGTGAGCTTGTACTTTGAGTTCTTCCCGTACCCTTGGGGTGAGATGTTATTATGACAAAATGAGAGAGAGAAAAGGAGATTTTTCTGATGCTGCGCTCTGAGACCTAGATGAAACGCCTTGATGTTCAAGTATCCAGTGGTCACCTCTGAGTGTCTAGACTCGGGTGAGCTCCTTGGGGTCCTAGTATCCGGTGGTCACGTCTGAGTATTTGGGACCAGGGTGTCGATTCTAAGGAGGTCCTAGCATTTGTGGTTCCTTTGGGCTTAGGGCCCCATTGATTGATATTCTGTGAGGCGAGGCCTCGTGGATGATACACTAATGATGAGACGCTATTGATTATGAAAGGGGGATTCTTTCTCTCCTGGGGGGTACGTCTCACCGTTATACTTATGCTCAGACAACTTAGCCTTAGTTGATTGTCCGACCGGAGGCTAGGTTAGAAGACCCAAGGGTTAGAGTTTGGGGTGATATTAAGGGTTCAATTCCCCATGTGATACCATTTCTGAATGGGTCGTGGACCCGGTTACTATTGGGATGTTGGGGGCTGGGGGCCCATTTTCCTACTTGTAGATCCACTCTCCTTCTCACACCTGATTGTGCATGGGTGATACTAGGGCCTTACACCCACATACAATTGACCTTTGATCTTATGATATGGAAAACTAGGCTTTGTGACAGTTCTACTGGGGGTTTTAGTGGTTGTCTGTTGGTTATATTATGCAGGGGTGTACTTCTCAGGTTTAGGGGGGAGCCTAGGTATCATACATGCATAGATATTAGGGCCCAACACACATGTACAACACTGTACTTTAGGTATTGCGACAGTTGAGATACGAGTTCATTCAGCTTCCTCAAATGGCTTCTTTATTTCCTTGGTTGGTTCAATTGAGGTTCTAGGGTGTCATGATGGGCCTACTGCTTTTCAATATATATGTGCTTTCTTATTCATTTATTCCACTCAGTCGGCTGATGATTCCTACAGGGTGCTTTTTTATTGTACTCAACCCTAATTCTGTATCTTTCCATGGTGTAGGTCCAGGTACTAGTCGGGAACGCTGATTCTCAAGGGAGTTTGGGAGCGAGGAGACTTCTTTCAATGAGCATCGACAACTCTGATTCGTCATAATCTCCTTCCTTTTGATGGCTGTCTTTTTTTACGGGACTCTGGCCATGTACAATAGACTATGTATTTTGTAGGCATTCTCGGGTAGTGTGTATACACACACACATATATTTATATTATGTTTTTGGCGATGCATTCGTTCACTTATTATGATTACGTACAACTAACTTCTAGGTTTTGTTTAGATTTGTATTGTTATGTTATTATTATTATGTTGTTCGAACTTGACTAGATGCTAGGACAGGTACCCCTGGGTTGGGTTTATGGCTTGCCTGTAGGTTGGACCTAGTGAGCGCCATCATGACCGGAACCGGGTTGTTAAAAAATTTAACTTCATGATTAAAAAATCATGACTTTGTATCCTATTTCTATTCATAAAAAGTGGTGATATGGTGGCTTCCTTTACTAATTTTTTTTGTGATTGAGATTTAGATAATATGTTTACTATTACAACTGATAATGTTAGTTCCAATAGTTCTATTATATAAGAAATGTCTAAACAATGGTCATTTTGAGTTTATCTATGAAGATTATTGTTTTTCCATATTGTAAGTTGATTTGGACCTATTTTTAACTATCTGTATTATCAGAACTTAAATCCCGAGTTTTACAATTAAAAAATATGAGTTTTGGCATTATTGGAAGCTTAAGTTGTTGAAAAAGTGAGTTTTTATACCATTTGGGCTTCGGGTGTTGGATAAAAAATCCATCAATTTCATCCACTCTAGAATACCAAATTTGGTCTAGTAGAAGTTACAGAACTGAATTAGGAGTTAAATGAGGTTTTTAAACCCAATGTTATATTTTTAGTCATTTCTGGAGCCAAAGTTTGACTTTGACCAACATTCGGACTTTGGAAGCTCGGATCAAAATTTCAATAGTTCTAGTAGTTCTGAATGATGAAACTAATTCTAGAAAAGGTCTAGCCATAATTTTTAAAGTAGCCGAGGGCAGTGTTGGTATTTTGGGTTTTAAATTATTTTATTTGACTTGAATTGGTAAATATGTCATTGAGACACTGGAATGGAATTCTGATTATTCTATTAAGTCAGGATCACCATTTTTGGTATGGATACATGTTTGGTTTGTGAAATCTTGAGTTAGGCTGAATTTTGAAAGGTCGTACGATTTTTGATGTTGGTTGAGTATTGTTGGTGCAAAGAGTATCTAGTGCAGATACCTCTTCTCCATGTTTGTGGAGAACCCCCCTAGTCGCGAAGGTGTTGAGTTGCTATGCATTGTGTTTACGAACAGGGTCTCACGTTCGTAGAGTTTTATTCCCATATGCCCCATGTTCGCAGACCTCTATCTCGTGTTCGTGATAGTCTTGGCCCTAGTGCTCCATGTTCGTAGAGTACACTTTTACTTGATTAGTTTTGAAAATTGGGAAAACACCTTTTTACTCATTTATTTTAATATCAGGCTTATGGGGGTGATTTTGAACAAGTCTTTTTAGAGATTTTGTTTGAGTATTTTTTTTAACTCAATTAAATTAATTTTCATGACTTTTATCTTGATTTTGTCTTGAATTTCATGATTTTGAATGTTCAAAATTAGGGATTTTTGATGTATGATTTTGAAACTTTTAGAGGTGATTTCTCATCCAATTTGGACTTGACTTTAGTGGAATTTTCACCCAGAAACTCTATTTTTTTGTAGAGCCTGATTTTGAAGTCAATTTCCAGATTTGAGAATTTTGAATTTTAGCCCTAATTATGACCATTTTACCCCTAAGACTAATTTGTGCCAATATGGGTGTCAAAATTTACCTATGTGTTGTACCTATTTTTGATAACAATTGATCAATCTGGGGATCATTTTGGAGGTTTAAGTTGATTGAAAGCTTGTTCGAGTACAGTTTTGACATCGATGTAGGTTCGGCTAATGTTTTTCAGACTAGATTTGAGTTATTGGATATATCCATGTGATAATTGTAAGATGTAGGTTGATTCATGAGAACTTGAATTGATATGATAGAATTATGATGGAAATATGATACGATTATACCAAAAAATGAGTAACTTGTGATACCATTTGGGAGAGTTATGATAAATTAATGATATTTGTGATATTATTGAGACATATGAGCATATTGTGGGACTTGAAGAGTCTAGTTTCATCGATAATCTGTTTATTGATGAGTGGGTGATGATTTGAGACTTGTGGATAGCCTTGTGGTATTAGTTGATGCACTTGGCATAGCCTTCTAATGTTATGGCTATTTTCCATATCATTATCATGTCATATTGCTTATACTCCTATTGTGGCATTGTCATGTATACATCTCATAATGTATCTGTACCACTGCGACATGAGATATTTAGAACAATCATATTGCTTGAGATCTATTTGCTGGCGCTAGAGTTCGCGATGGCATGCTATTATTGATATACATCTTGATATTATGACTTAGCATGCGTTGTATCTGTATTGCATTGGCCCTAAGACAGATGTATTACCTGATATCTCCATCCCGGCGCTAGAGTCCACCGAGGTACCATTGATACTAGAATCCGTAATGATACTGGAGACCTCTTCTACTGGTGCCAGAGTCCATCGAGGTGTCATCAATGCTAGTGATCATCGTGACACTTGAGAGATTTGTATATGGTCTAACGAGACCCCAGTGGGTTCTACCTTGTAGTATCAGCTCGGTAGATGTATATATCAACACCAAAGTTTGTTGTGATTCCATCTCATGCATTGTCATTTATATAAAAGATGTGCATTGCATCATGAATTTTCATTATTACTCTGTTCTATTATTATATATGTTTATATTGTGCACTAATCCTTTATTTGCTGGTGGTAGTATTTCTTTGTTATCGCATACTTCTTCGATTTTTCTTACCTAATCGATTGAACCAATTAGGTACATTTTGATGTACTCACCCTACTTTGTTTCCTCCCTACAGATCGAGCACATAGACCCATATAAGATAGTTTATCTCATTCTACCAGAGTATTCTCCATGTACTCTAGATCTTAGTGGTGAAGCTCAGACTTTGAGTCGCCGTAGATCTTTGAGATCTCCTTTTATTGCTTTCCTTTCAGAAATGTACTAGACTTTATCAAACAACTGTGTTTCCATTTTAGAGAGTTGTATTTTACTCTATCGTACTATCTTTGATGCTCTTGTACTCATGACTCTAGATTTTGGGATTTTGTTTTTATGGTGTTAATGCTTTTGCTTTACTTTATTATTTTTTATTCGATTTTAGATCGTGACAAGTTTGGTATCAGAGGTCTAGGTTCATTGGACTCATAAGTTAATGTTAGGGTGTCTAGTAGAGGCTCATGGATAAGTATGTAGACGTCCATACCCATCTTCAGGAGGCTACAAGCCACTTATTAGGGAAGACATTCTAATCTTGCTTCTATTCGTGCATTTCTTCATATCACATGTTTTCAAAGTATCTAATCTACTACTTTTGCACAGATGTCAGTTAATAGATCCTGTCATTCAGTGGGAGAGATCGAGTTAGCTGATGTGACTCGCCCTCGAGGTCGAGACAGAGTTAGTAATAGGGCCAGGGGTTGAGGACTTGCTAGAGGGGTAGCTCCGCCAAGAGGAAACACTGGATCGTCTTCTCCATAGCCTGATAATGAGCCATAGGAGCCTACAAACCCTATTCTACTATCTTCAGCCCCAGATGCTACACCCTTGGTTTTGGAGTTTCTTTTGAGGGTAATAGCTAGATGGAAGGAGCTCCTCTAGCCCTAGTTGTTCCTGATGCACCAACTTCTACAGTGTTAGTTGGCTCTTCTATAGCTCCAGCTGAGCCATCTATGATTTATGTGGGTCTTTCTCCAACCCCAGTGGATCCTCCTATGACTGTTGCGATTACACCTCAAACATCTAGGCCGAGTTTGGGTGCAAAGTTTCAGAGTTTAGCTATTGTTCCATTTATTGAACCACCCCTATTTTTGGTTCCTCCATCTTTTGCTAGTCTAACAATGCCAAAATCTGAGTAGAAGAGTTTTGAGAAATTGGCTCCCTTGTGGCCGATTTCCAACTGTTGACTGATTGTGATATGATATCTAAATGAAATTCAACAGGAGGAAGTACTCAACTAGTGAATGAAAGGAAACCATTTCATAGAAGTTCATTCTTTTGATCTTTTTGTTCCAGGATGAATGGCCTCTCATTATATTAGAGTAGGAACATTGGGCCTACATTCAATAGTACCACTGGTGATAGAGCTTATGATTTCTTATACGAGTGTTAGGATCGGCTGTGTAATTTGGCTATCCTATTAATAACTTTGAAGGTCATTTTCGGCATTTTGATGGCAATCCCATTTTGCCCTTCCCAATAGTTTCTTTGAGTCATTTTTGGATGAGTTGAAAAGTTGAATTTTGAAAACCTTGTGAAAGTTAGAGTTTGCCGAAGAAAGAGTTTTAAAGGCTTAAAGTTTGAAATTTTTAGTTTTGAGGTCACATTGGGTTTTGAGTGTTAGAATGCAATTTCATTGATCCCATTAGCTCCAGAATGTGGAATTTGATCTAGGAGAATTGATGGAACTGAATTTAGAGTTAAAACGGAGATTTTGGATCCAAAGTTGCATTTTTAGTTGAATTCGGATCATAAGTTTGACTTGGCTAACAATAAAAGTTCAAAAGCTCTAATGTGAATTAATGATTCCCTTACGTCTGGAATATCATTTCTGGTAGGGTTGTGTAGTTGGTTCATGTTTATAGGGTTCTGGATGAGTTCTGGGTCAAAAAACATATTTTGAGAATCAATAGAGTAAGTTGACTGTGGTCAACGCTTGGTCATGGCAGGTCAATGCGGTCAACAACCCCTTTTTCTTATATTTTATTTGTTGAAAATACCCCCTTCTTCCTCATTTTGACTACTACTCCATTTTCTTCCAATTTTGGAGATCTAAAACCTTGGATGTGCAATTTTGAGCAAGATATTTCGTGGATTTTTATTTGGGTAAGCTTGCTAAACTCAAATTCTTTTATTTTCAGTATTTAATTATGATTTTGACTTGAAATTTTTGGTTTCAACCCTCCAATTTTTATGGGTTTTCAAGAGCACGATTCAAACTTTAGATGATGATTTCTCCCTCAATTCCTACTCAAATTTTATGAAAATTTCACCCACACACTTGATTTTTCATGTAGAACCTAATTTTGAGCTCAATTTCTAGATTTAAGATTTTCGAAAAATAATCTAGTTTTTTACTATTTTACCCCCGAATCAAATTCCCATCAATATGGGGATCAATTTACTCCTTTTGACACGTACATCTCATTCTTGATAGTGATTTGGTGTTTTGGAGTCGATCTTGTGGATTCATTCATTCGATTCGGTAATTCGTGGTTTGGCAATCGAGATTGTGGTGATTTTGAGTATCGTAGAAGGGGAAAAGGCTTGGATTTGAGTTGATTGGGAATTCAATTAAGGCAAGTGGATTTCTAACCTTTTGTTAAGTATGACTAAACCTTCTATTATCCTATGTGTGTGGGTTTTGGTGACTTGTTGCATGAAATAGGATAATACTACTATAGGCATAGATCATGGGATTGTGGATTGGGTAATTGTAAATTTTGTGAATCTTTGACTTGTGAAATTATGTATACTTGAAAACTCGTAGATTATCCGATTTTTGATTGAGTTGACTATTTGATTGAGTACGAGCAAATAAACTTAGTAATTTTTTCAATGTGAAACTTGGGGGTTGGTGAACTTTTCTAGTTAATATGATTTGGGTAAAGGGAAGGTGGAAATAATAGCGTGCATGAGTTGAATAATGAAATAACATCCATTATTGTTGACTTAGACGTGTGAGATAATGATTGTGAAATGATTTTATGATGCCACTGTTGATGGTTTGAAGATGTTCATGTTGTTCTAATTGTTGAACTTTGGATTATATTGCATGAAATGTCTATTGAATCTCTTATGTGAAATGTTGAGTTAAATATGTATACCGAGATGTTGTTGAAAATTTTGAAGCTATTTTCTTGTGAAGTAAGAACTCAAATGATTAATTGTCCTAAGCTATGATAACTAAGGGCAAATGAAAGAGTTGAGCTATGTTATATTGTAATTATTACGACATGCGTTAATGATGACTCAAATGTTGAAATACAATGAAATAATTTATGGATAAATGAATTATATGGACGTCTTGCATGCATTCATGATTATGGAAGTGATACTTGTGATATGATGATATTTATGTGCTTGATGTTCCATTTGTGATGAAAATACGAAGGAAAATGGTTCCGACTAATTTTGTATTGATATATATATTAGACATTGATGCTATTGAGACGATGATATTGACATATATTGATGATATCGAAGCATTGGTGATATTGGTACTATGATAATATTGAAATCATTATGATATTGACACTGTGATATAATTCTGATCATGCACATTGCATCTATTATTGCTTGTGCATTGATACTTGTGATGGCTACGACCAAGAGATGAATAAGGTAACACGTAGATCGGTGGCAAGGTTGAGATATTGTG
Source organism: Solanum rostratum (assembly GCA_029948455.1). Lineage (NCBI taxonomy): Eukaryota > Viridiplantae > Streptophyta > Magnoliopsida > Solanales > Solanaceae > Solanum > Solanum rostratum. Next base: position 27,646,225 of record CM057051.1, read on the forward strand.
ATACCCCTTTAACCATTGGTAGGTGGCAAGGTTGAGATATTGTGACACCCTTTTCATCATGGATAGATGGCAAGGTTGAGATATTGTGACACTCCTTGACCACAGGCAAGTGGCAAGGTTGGGATATTGTGATACCCCTTAACAACGGACAGGTGGCAAGGTTGAGATACTATGACACCTCTTAACCATGGATAGGTGGCAAGGTTGAGATAATGTTACACCCTTTGACCACAAGCAAGTGGCAAGGTTGACATATATCACGCTTACTAAACATTGCATCATATTGTTAACATTTCATTGCATGCCCTCTATCTCATATTATTCTTTTCTAATATTGTCCTATGTGTTACGTGCGAGTTGTTAATGCTTTGGAGCTAGTATATCATTAAGAATGAATTATGGAAAGATTATGATATATGTTGATAATTTGAGCCATATATATTATTAAAACTTGATTATGTAAATATTGTGAAAACTTATGATATTGATAAACTATTGTACCACTTGAATTTGTAATTCAGTTGTGTGTTCTAAGGTATTATTCTATGATATGTTATGTGTATGTATATATATTATTATTATGTTGGGACTTTTCTGAGTGCAGGTGTGTAGTTCGGTGGTATGTGGTTGGTTGGATAGGAATACTCGTATTCTTCATTGCTTTACTCCAATTTAGTTTCCATTTGCTGAGTGTCGTATGGTTTGCTGCTCACCCTTGCTACATTTTGTAGGTTGTGAGCCCAATTCCTCCTAATTAGATCCCTCACTGTGAGACCGAGCTTCTGTATTCTTTAGAGGTAGTAGGTTGTCTCTTGAGCTAACCCTCAAGTATTCTATGATATGTTATTTTCTATTCAAGAACTAGACATTGAGACTTGTATTTTCTTTTAAGTGTTATCATTTAGATGCTTGTACATGTGACACCAATTTCGGGATGGTTTAGTTACATTTCTTTATATTTATCTACCATTTTAGATTGTTCTATCTTCTTTGATTATTATTATATTTGAATGTTTAGGTTTAGGCTGATTCGCCTTAGTGGGGTAGGTGAGTGCCATCACACCTAGATTTTAGGTTGTAACAATCCTCGAGTCACATTGGATTGGCTTATACCTTTTACCATTTCACCGCTCTAGCTAAGGAGTGGTAGAGATTAGTTTTGGCTCGCCGACCTGTTAGATCTCCAGCCATGATATGGTAGAAGTTTATAGAGGTATTTTTCGAGAGATTCATGCCATATAGCCTTCAGGACAGTTGACGAGACTAGTTTGATAGACTTTAGTAGGGTTCTATGTCAGTTTCATACTATGAGGCTGTATTTCATACACTGTTTAGATATGCCTCATCCAGTATCCCTACCAAGTTTGAGAGAATTCGACGATTTGCTAAGGGATTGGCAAGGTATCTTTAGGAGGCTACAACCTCCATGATTCTGGGTTGAAAAGCATATTTTTTAGTGTAGTGGATCATACTCAAATGATAAAGCGCATTAGGCATGATAGACATGGTGGCGGGAAGGGGTTTCATTAGCACAGTCAGTTTAGTGGACCCCCACCACATGGTCAAGAGTTCCAGAGGTAGGGCTATCAGGGTCGGGCAGTCCATGCACATATCCCTACAGTTGATAGTGGAGAAAGATCTAGACCAAACTCAGATAGATCGAGATAGTTCATTAAGTGCAGCTAGACATGATGGCTTTTTAGGTCAGCCATCTTAGGGGAGAGAGGCCAAGGATTGCTATAGTTGTGATGCGGTTAGACATTTGGCCAGGCGTTGCCCGTATTATGCATGTTCCACTCAGGCTTCAGGATCTCAGCCATGTCGTCTAGCGCCAACGCTAGCACCTAGAGACACACCCTAGGCTATGAGGGGTGGTGCCAAAGAAGGTCGTGGTATAGTGAAAGGTGGAGACCATGGAGGCCCACAGGCTAGTGGTGGTCGTAGAGTCTACTATGATGTCCAGCATAGAGTCAAGGCAGAGGCCTCTGATGCGATTATCACAGGTATAGTTCCAGCGTGCCATCGCTCAATTTCAATTTTATTTGATCCAGGCTCTATGTATTCCTACGTGTCAGCCTTTTGCTTCTTATTGATATTATGTGCGAGCTGCTTGCCGAGCCTATTTATTTTTCGACCCCGGTAGGTAAATCATTAATGGTGAATAAGGTATATCGGGGTTTTATTATGACTTTTATGGGGAGAGATTTTGTGGCTTGCTTGATATTGTTGGATATGGTTTACTTCAATGTGATATTGGGCATAAATTGGTTGTCACATTTTTATGGTACTCTTGATTTCCATGCGAACACCGTGACCTAATCTTGCCCCAACATGCTTCAGTTGGTGTAGATTGGAGCACATAGCTCCTATCCTAAGGATGTTATTTCTTTTATGCATGGCTGTCGATTGTTAGAGAAAGGATGTTTGGCATAATTGGCTTATGTTCGTGCCAGGTATCAGGAGAACATCACTGGAGACCACCAGGGTTGTTAGAGAGTTTATGGATGTATTCTTGATGTGCTGCTAAAATACAACACTTTTGATACATAAAACTTGTAATTTTGTGTGTTCATAAAGCGATGTTAGTAGGTGTGATATGTTTTTATGTTAATTTTACAGGATTCAAGATGATTTTGGGAAAATTTCTGCAGAATTCAAGTTTTTTGTGATTTACAAAGCAGTCTACGGGCAGTGTTTTACTCCACCGATGGGTCAGATCCAGGGAAAGGCTGATTATCAGATGTTGAAAAATATGAGTTTTCAGACAAGCCATAGAATGCTTCATGGCCCAATGTGAGTTTGTAGGTCAAAGGTCTAAAATTATGTTGAGTCGTTATTGGACAAGGTCGCTTCCGAGTCATAAGTTGGATGACACGTTGTGGATAAGATCATGCCTGGAGGATCAAACTTTTGAATAGTGTAAGAAGAGTTAGCAGACGAGACCAGACGAGACCCTTTATGGGTCGTAAGTCTTAAGATGGCCCTTAAGAAGGTTTCGTAGGTTGAAGATAGTTTATGGGAAATGCAAATTACAAAGCTCGGGTACGAGTCGTGATTCCATATATGGCCTGTAACCTTATCCGTTTGAGTTGCCGAAGTTATTTTTCCTATTCTGTTTTGGATTAGTATTTTACTTATTATAAATATGTTTTTAGGGTTTTTCTAAAGGGGAATGATAGAAACGTCTAGGAACGAGTAGAGAGACTTGAGAACTTATATTTTTTTTTATTGTTTTGTACTTTACATTGGGATTATTACATTATGATTTCTTGTGGAGATTTTGGATTTCTTGTTCTTCAATTAATCATTGTAAGTGTTTAATTATGCTATTCCAAACATGAATTTTTCATCTACAATGATCATACATAGCTAAATCTATTACTAGGGTTGTAGGAACTATGAAGAATTAACAAAGTAAAATTGGATAATCAAAATTCTTAGAAAGTATGCATGTGTGTATTAATTATCTCTTCATTTAGAATGCTTTTTAACGTTGGCCAATGACAGAACACGCCTAATTAGTACGTACTGGATCAAGGGGTAATGAATGGGATAAGGGATAATTTAAAGAATTAGATATGATTCCTCTCGTCTTATCAACCTAATCGGGTCAAAGGGTGGTTGTACTGGAACAAAAGGTAAGGGTTAGTAATGCAACACTGAGCGGATGGATCAAATCATGTAGTGAAATTTTCCTCTCGCTTGGATCAAAGGGTTATGTAAATATAACTTACCAGTTTTACATGCTACACACTAGAAAAGATTACGATTATCTGGCTGTACTAATTGAGGAATTCATGAGGAACACAATGCCCTAGTTACTTCTCTTATTGATTTCACAACACTTGCTCTTGATAATTTGCTTCTAGTTTAGGTTTAATTATTGCATTTACAACCTCCCATTTTTCGAGAGATAAGAAGATTAATTTTCCCTAATTACACGTAGTTACTCCAGGCATAGACCATATTCCCTGTGGGTTCCATCCTAACTTTGGTTAGGTTCAATATTTTGACAGGGAGCACTTGTACCTTCAGTGGGAGGTGTAGTTTGGGTGACATCAAAATTTTAGTGTTGTTTCAAGGGAATATGATTTTTACACTGGTTTAATTTGGGCAATTTGTGAATTGATCCTTATTTTCCTCATTTAGCATTTTTTTGTTGTTTTCGTTTTATTTCAGCACACAGTGTATGCCCAGTACTCATAGTTGAGGCAATCCCTTGACTCCATTTGACCCAGAGATCCAGAAAACACTGAGAAGAATGGCCTAAGCCAACATGAACAACACTGTGAATAATGCTGCAAATGCAACACTGAATCTGAATAATGATAACTCATCTCTGCTTGAGCATGTGAATCTACCACTACAGGATCTTCAAGCTGCAACTAACACATGGAATCAATACTGGCTTGACCCTATGGTGGTGGATGTCACCAGAGCTATTGTGTTATGTCCTTTGCTGGATGACACAAAATTTGTTGTTTCTAGTGGGTTATTACAAATGTTGCAGAATATAGGGCTATTTACGGGCTTACTATAAGAGGATCCGCATAACCATCTATACAATGTCGTCTTCGTCTACAAGAGTATGATGGGAAACCAAAATCTATCCATGGATGCCATTGGGCTCTATGTCTTCCTATTGTCTCCCACAAGCGAAGTGTGGTTATCTTCACTCTCATAGAGTTCAATCACCAACCGGGCGGAAATAAAAAGCCTTTTTGTAGAGGTTCTTTCCCATGTTAAAGAAGCCGAAGTTGAAGGGATCAAATCAATAACTTCGAGTAGTTGCCTTGTGATTCAATTAGTACCATATGGGAGAGATTTACAAAAGTGTTTGAAGAGTGTTCTGGACCATAAGATCGTTAATGATTCCTTGGTGGAGATCTTCTATTGGGCACTTGATGATAATTGCAAAGCAATTCCCCACACAATCACAAGTGGCTCATTCTTAGATTTTCCATTTATGGTTGTAGCTGAATGACTAGAAACGGTTTCAAAGACAAATTGTGTGTGGGGGTCAAGAGATAAGTCGACTACTAAAAGCTCTTTCTCAGTAATTACTAATTTAGAGCAGGCTAAGATAAATGAAGAGAAGATGCAAAAGTTGGCTCGAAGTAGTACTAATGTAGGGTTATTGATGAAGAAAAGTTAGGAACGTGTAAATATAGTCAACCATCAGCCTCCATGAGCAACCATGTATGAGGAGCCTTACTATGAGGATGATACTTGCTCTTTGTAACTTATCAGATGTGGTGTTCTCGAACCAACTCCCAAGGGTACAATTAGGACTATTGGCACCAAGGTCAAAACTTCAACAGAGATAATAATCAAGGTGGCTATTTATGAAAGAAATAGGGACCAAGAGAGAGATGGAGATTGGGGACACAGAGATGGGTACAGGAACAATCCATATGTGGGACTAGTGGTTCGAGAATTAAGGAGATGTTTGATAGATTGTTGAATAAGGCTGATGCCTAAGATGAGAACTTGAAGGGGATGTTATCTGACATCTCAATATTTAGAAGATTGAGTCTCATTCTGTGGCTATCAATCTGCTGGAGCAACAGTTTGGTCAGATGTCTACTTAGTTAAACCAGCATTAGAAAGGTACATTGCCAAGAAACATGCTGCAGAATCAAAAGAATGATTGGCAGTGCATGGTAGTGACGACATAGGGTGTCAAGCAGACAATCGACCCACCAATATTAGTAGATGATGATAAGGTTCCTGAGCAGATGGTAGAAAGCAAAGATGAGAAGATTGGGGATGCTAACACTAAGGATGGGGTGAACGATGAGGTAGTGACGCCAAAGAAATTAAAACCCATACCTAGACCTCCACCTCTTTTCTCTAAGAGACTCAAAAAGAAGGAGGAGGAAGCTAAGTTTCAACACTTCATCTCCATATTAAACTAGCTAACTATAAACATTGCTCTTATTAAGGCTTTGGAGAAAATGCCCTGGTATGCGAAATTCATGAAGGACCTAGTGAAAAAAAAGAGGACTATGAGCCAAGAGCTCTCACAGGAGAATCAACATTGAATATCTATTACAATAACGTCCTTGATGCAGAAGAAAGAGGATCCCGGAGCATTCACCATACCCTGCACCATCGGAGATGTGGACTTTGCAATGTCATTATGCAACTTAGGCGCCAGCATCAATTTAATCCCTCTTGTAGTGTTCATGAAATTAAGCTTGGGAGTCCCTACTCCCACAAGCATGTGGTTGTTGATGGTTGATATGATAGTGAATAAACCAGTGGGGATGTTGTATGACATTTTTGTCAAAGTAGAAAGGTTCATCTTCGCTACAAACTTCGTGATTCTGGATTGTGAGGTCAACTTTGAAGTCCCAATCATCTTGGGAAGGCCTTCTCTAGCCACTGGATGAGCACTAGTGGACATGGAATCAAGCCAACTCAAGTTTAGGTTGAACGATGGAGAAGTCATCTCCAACATCTATCAGCCCACGAAAAGACCCGATGATCTAAATATCGAGGTTTTGGCACTTGGTGATATCTGAGTAGCCAAGTTGTCTAGGTCAAGCTGTGACACTAAATCAGGCGCTACTTGGGAGGCAACCCAAGCTTTTTCTTATAATTTTCATGTCCTTGTTTTATTTTTGCTTTTTGGACTCGTAGGTAGGTTACTTATTTTATTTTTAGCTGTAACTTTGGACTCAAGGACTAGTATATTATAGGTAATAGTTTGTTCTATAGAGATATGCAGGAACAGGGTTACTGTAGCAAACCAGTGCTTAAAAGGGGGAAAAGTTTGTTCTATGAGCAGTTCTCCGGGTCATAGTTCACACCACGACCTGTACACTGGCTCATAGAACCACTTCCAATAAGCAAAGCTTTGTGCACTCTAGTCCATGAGCCAACTTTATAGTCTATAGATAAAACAACGGGCCATGAATGGGGCTCGTGAACCACAGGTAAGATCCTGAACTTTCTAGGTTTAGGGGCGCTTACAATCCAAAATATGGGTCGTATGTCTATGTATGCCCTATAGGTGGATCCGTAAAGCCAAGTCCTAAAATTTAGGGTTTTAGAACCACGAAACCAGAACATACGGGCAGTATAAATTCTTATCGCCCATAATCGAGGTTTTGTGGAGTCTAAACCCCACTTAAATCTGACCTAGTTAATGAAATAAAATAGCTCTAAATAAAATTAACCCTCTCCCCCCTTCCACCCACTTTCCGAATAATTTCCAAAAATACCCAAGCCTTTTTTCCTTTTACCCAAGTTCGACCACCGTTACTACCACGACCATACTTTCTAGCCAAACTTTGACCAGCTCACGCACTGTTCCGGCAACCCCTAGGGCTCGGATTTTTTTTGAACTCCCTTTCTATTTCTTGTCTTTTCGATCAACACTTAGGTACGTGCTCATATTGAAACTTTATTCTTGGCGGAAAATGGTGTCATTTGTCTGAGTTATTGTTGAGAACATTTTCCTTGCCTTAATAAATAATGATTGCCTTATAAGGAAGTGTGTTGTATGTTTTGGACTATTATAGCCTATACTGATTGGGAACCATGTATGTAACTGTGATTGGCATGGTGTAAAATTGTGCAATGTCTTGTCAAATTGGCTAAAACCGTTTATCTTACTAAATAGATAAGGTACTATGTGAATAGCACTCTGGGTTAATGAAGCTTATAAAATTGGCCATGAAAATGATATGTGGTGTGTGTGTCATTGTATGATACTGAAGATCGCTTGTCGTTTGGATTATATTGAATTACCATGTTAAAATCGACGGACTGATTGTACAAACTAGATGATGGCATGGTGACAAATTAATTAAATAGTGTTTGTCAAATTGTGTGCATGTATCTGATTGGATGGGTGATCTTTGGATATTGCATATGTTTTGGATTTGGGATAAATGTATTTACTTGGTTTTGAGTGCCATTGTTTCAATGTTGTTTAAATTTGTATACCCTGTTGTTGTAACCTAGTCATCATGCTTAGAGAGTTATTAAAATTAGCTTGACTAAGATTTGTCTGCTTGATGCTTAGTTGTACTTTGATGAATGGAAACAAAATGATGGCCTCATACAACTCAAGTGGCTGGTTTTCGACAACACGAGGGTCTCCTACGGCCCGTAGTTGCCCCTCGTAAGTTGAAACAAGAAATTTGGATTTTTTGCGAAGTCATCAGATGAATCCACTTACGGGTCGTAACCCCATACTACTGCTCATAAGTAGGATTATAGGTTCCTTACCTAGAGAATTAAAAGTCTGACAGGGCACTTACAATTAAGCATATGAACTGTAGTCCATTTTACGAGCCATAACTGGTCTCGCAAGTCATTTCTAGTAACCGAAGTTATTGTACCTTATTTCCTACGAAGGCCTTCAATGGCCCATAATTTACTTTACAGCCCGTAGGTCATCCTTTGTAGGTCACCCTGTGTATAATTTTGTTAACTTCTTATTTTCTTTCTTTTATTATAGGACTCTTGGCTAGATGTATTATGTTTATTCAAGTTACAATGGCTCCTAAACCAAAGAAGAGTGATATTTGAGCCCTGTAGTCCTCCTTACGTGACTAGCCTTCAGACACTGTGGACGCTCCTCAGGCCAGTGGATCTTTAGAAGTACTACACATTCAGCCAAATGAGGGGATTGAGCATCGACACACTAGGGCGGTATCCAAACAGACTGTGCCACCTCAGACTCAAGCTATAGTTTTTCTTCCTAGTCTAAAGAGAGGGATACCCAATAGAGCATCTCCATAAAGATGATGGCCTTTGAAGAGGGGTCTCGGGCCGATACAGGTGATAGAGATGACTCTATTTCTGGAGATGAGCCTAGGTCTGAGTCCATTAAGTCCAACCCAACACCAGCACCAACACCTCTGACCTTGGTATATACATTTATGAGATGCTAGTGTGCCCGACGCATGCAGGGTATATATCACGAGGACATTCAGTATGACGAGAGGTGTCGATAGGCCCAAATCATATTTGAGAAGTTGTATATCATGACATCGACGCTTGATAGTGATCCTACACTCTGGGATACCATGTATCGATATTATTTAAAGTGGTTGGAAGTTCCATTGGGGAAGTACTCCCCAGTGCTTTTTTGAGAGTTCTATGCTTCATACGCTACTACCATCATGGAGTCGACTCCAGAAGGGAAAAGATTCCTTGCATAGCCCCACATTTCTCAAACGATGGTGAGAGAAGTTCTAGTTGATATATCTAAGGCCACCATCCATTGACTTTTATTTGGTCCCGAGTATTAAGCCTAAATGACTACAATTGAGTATGCCTATCATTTGGGAATGACTAGGGACTGAGGTATGATGAAAGATGCAGCTCAAAAGTTCATTCTGATGAGATGTATCACCAACCATATAGCTGAGCACGGCCAGGTCCCTGACTGAATTCCTACTTCAGGGCGATTGTGAAGGAATCACTCAGCCTCACCAGAAAGCCTTGGTGGGCTGTAGTTCATTCGAGGATGGACAACTCAGGATGATAATACTTTGACTCCAGATCGTCCAGTGTTTTTCTCCAGCATCATTGCTGGCTACGATATTGATTGGACTCGGTTGGTAGCTGAAGAGATACATGAGAGAGCCTTGAAAAGGTCTACCTTCTTCCCCTTCCTGTGTTTGATATATCGACTATGTATTGCAGCGGGGGTGGAGATTCTACACACCATGGATACCAAGATAGAGATTTAGAGCATACTGGATGCCAGCCTGATAAAGGCTTATTAGAATCTTGTGGCCCTCCGGTGAGCGACACATTAACCTGTTTGTTTACCAGAGATGTTTGCCGCAGAACTATAGTTTGAGCCTCCTTTATCTTCTACTACTATTGCTCCAGACATACATTGACAGAGAGATGGGGCTTACTACTACTATTTCTACCAATACACCAGAGGTCGTGCCCACATAACCTTCCTCCACCAGCATGATATACGTGTCTCCGACATCAATCCAAACTCTTGCGTAGCGACTAGTTTGCACTGAGCCAGTTGACTCTGGTGCTATAGAAGATCAGGCCTTGTGTTTGCAAGGCCATTTCAAAGGCTGAGGAGCACATACAGATGCATTTTGTAATGACCCTTGAGGAGAGACTTGCACCAGTACATGGTTGCATTGATGCTTTTGAGAGGCGAGTGGAGCAGAGACTCAGTTTAGCCCAGCCCACTGATTTGACAGTTTTCACAAGGAGATCAAGCAGCTCCATACCGAGATGAGAGGAGCAGCATAAACATCACTCGTACTTCTTACGCTTAATACTACTGAGGAGGCGGTTGTTGATTGGCTTACTGTTGAGGAGATACCACTCTGCACGTCTCGTTAGAGGTCTCGTCTTGAGGATGATAATCTAGATATTATGAGACAAGAGGCAGAATTGATGGAGAAGGAGTAGTTTCAGGCCGCTAGACGTGGTTCTGTTGCAGATGAGATGGCCCAGCAGGCATGAGAGCTTCAAAGGATGAGTGGTGCTAGACCCTCCATACATGGTGCTGACTCTAAGGAGACCACAAGGCAGGTTGAGGGTGGTTAGACATAGACAGAGACTATCGCTTAGGCACCCAGGTACATTTTTTTGACCCATATGCTTTGCTTTAGCTATATATTGTTGCATTGAGGTCAACACAAATCTTTTAGATGGGGTGTGGATAGTTATAGGCATTGGTGAAGTTTTAGTAACCATGGCCTATAACTATCCCAATTTTTGAGTCCGCTGGTTTTCTTGCCTAGGTTCTTTCCTCGAGGATATTTATTTTCTATTGAACTAGGATGTTTAGGATGTGTAAGTAGTATTAGTAGCGTATTATACAAATATTTGCAGCACATGTTAGTTTTGTTGAAAGAATGATACCCATCAAAATTTTTGTGATTAATGTGTTTTTAGATAGTTTTGATAACAACCATGTGAATTAGTGATTGATAGTGTTTGTTCTGATAAGTAGGTTTTAATTGTGATGAAAAGCATGATCTGAGAGTCTATGTTGATAGTGTAATTAGTGCCAAATGCGTGTGAGATTCTTATACTATGTTTCTGTTAAAAAAATGTTTTGTTACTCTAACTAAGACTGTAGGTTAGTTGGTTAGAAAAGAATCTTAGGCCATTGTTCATATTAGTCCACTTAGCCTAAAATGACCAACCAAATGCATGATATATCCCTTGATCCTAATGTTTGAGCTTTATATTTACCCTTTCTTTATAGACATCTAAGTGACTAAGCCTTCTTGAATGTGTAATCCTGAAATTGTCCTTGGTCCTTCCTTGAATATTGTGTATCTCAACTCAGGCAAAAAGCCTAAGTTGAGGGTGGCTACCAAAAGTGGCGCTGGTTCATAAGTTGGATATTGTGCACCTCAACCCAGGCCAAAATCTTAAGTTGAGGGTAGCTGGTGTAAGAAAAATCACCCTAAATGGGGATCGAAGCTAGTGATGCACAAAAAAGGAAAGAATCTGAAGTGGGTGCAAGAGAAACAAATAGATTCCTAAATTGTGAGCTAAAAAAATGTGAAAAATAAAAGGCAATGAGCAGAAAAACATGAATATGGTACCCAAAAAGGTTTGAAAACGGAGAAAGGAAGAACGAGTTGTTAATAACAGTGTTGGTGGGGCAAAAGTGTACAATAATGTAGTATCAAGGAGGGTCATTAGTCACTATACTCCAAAAATATCATACCAAATCCCCGTAAGCCTACGTAACAAGCCTAGAAAGTCCTATAGTTATCCTAGTCCAAGTAGTCAAAGGTCATGGTCATGAGTATAGGGGCAAGCATATGGTATTATGAGTAATGTTTAAATATCTATTATGAGTGTGAGTGATTTTTGTCAGTTCCAAGCATTGATTTTGAATATACTATCATGGATGAGATATGGGACCTTGTTTTGTGAGAGAACTTGAGTTACACTATTGATGCTAGGCTATTTCGGTGATTATGACTTATGATTACCATGTTTGTCATAGTTGCACTATCACATATTGATCTGCATAAGTTTGTTTGATAACTGTCTGATATGCACTGATGTGCTAGATCAGGTATCTGTGATTGATTTAGAGATGATGTATGCTATTAGATTGAGCTCTGTGTGTTGCTATGCTGCTTATGTAGATTGAGTCTGTCGCTTGACAAGGTACAATTTTAAGTTGAGGGTGTTGGTGTGCTACTAAAATACACCCTTTTTTATGCTTAAAACTTGGAATTTTATGTGTTCTCAAAGCGATGTTAGTAGGTTTGATGTATTTTTATGTTGGTTTTGCAAGATTATAGGATTCAGGATGATTTTGGGCAAATTTCTATAGAATTCAAGCTTTTGGTGATTTACAAAGCAACATATGGGTCGTGGTTTACTTCACAAGCCTAGGATGATTCGTGGGTTAGACCCAAGGAAAGGCCGATTTTAAAATGTTATAAAATACAAGTTGTCAGACAAGCCGTAGGATGCTTCACGGCCCGTATATGAGTTCATAGGTCAAAGGTTAGAAAATATGTTGAATATTGAGTAGTTATCAGACAAGGTCACTTACGAGTCATAAGTTTGATGATGGGTCGTGGATATGATCGTGCCTAGAGGATCAATATTTTGAAGAATTTCAGAAGAGTTTGCAGATGAGACCCTTTATAGGCGTAATTCATAAGACGACCCATAGGAATGTTTTGTAGGTTTAAGACAGTTTTTGGGAAATGCAAATTACGAAGCCCAAGTACTGGTCGTGATTCGTCATACGGCCTGTAACTTTGTCTGTCAGAGTTGCTGAATTTGGTTTTTCTATTCCAATTTGATTTTTATTTTACTTATTATGAATAGAGGTTTTAGGTTTTTGCTAAAGGGGGGATGATAGAAACGTCTAGGAACAAGTAGAGAGACTTGAGAACTTATATTTTGTGATTGCTTTTTTACTTTACATTGAGATTATTACATTGTGATTTCTTGAGGAGATTTTGGATTTCTTGTTCTTCAATTCATCATTATAAGTGTTTAATTATACTATTCCATAACATGAATTTTTCATCTACAATGATCATGCATAGCTAAATCCACAACTAGGGTTGTGGGAACCATAAACAATAAACAAAGTAAAATCGAATAATCTATAATTGTTTTTGAAAATGTGCATGTGTGTATTAATTGTCTCTTCGTTTAGAATGCTTTTTACCGATGGACAATGTTAGAACTCGCCTAATTCTTACTTACTGGATCAAGGGGTAATGAATGTGAGAAGGGATAATTAACAAGATTTGGTGTGATCCCTCTCGTGTAATCAACCAAACCAGATGAAGGGGTGGTTGTCCTGGAACAAAAAGTAAGGGTTTATAATGCAACACTGCAGGGATAGATCAAATCACATAGTGAAATATGCTCTCGCCTGGATCAAAGGGTTAGGTAAACATAACTCACTAATTCTGCATGCTACACACTAGAAAAGATTACGATTATCTGGCTATACTGAGTTAGGAATTCATGAATAACACAATACCCTAGTTACTTCTTTCATTGATTTCACAAAACATGCTCTTGATAATTTGCTTCTAATTTAGGTTTAATTATTGTATTTACAATCCCCCCCTTTAGGAGATATAGAGATTGATTCATCCTAATTGCGCATAGTTACTCCAAGTCTAGACTATATTCTCTGCGGGTTCAATCCTAACCTTAGTTAGATTCTATATTTTGACAGCGATCGCTTGTATCTTCAGCGAGAGGTGTAGTTTAGGCAACATCAATTGTCGACTGATTTACATAGTGCTCCACCTAATTGTTATATTGACTTTTCTATTACCTTGGAGCCAAGTGCTAAGACCATATTTATTGCTCCCTATTGGATGGCTCCAGCTGAATCAAAGGATTTGAAGGAGCAACTGGAAGATTTGTTGAAAATAGATTTCTTTGTCCAACTGTATCTCCTAAGGGTGGTCCTGTCTTATTTTTGAAGAAGGATGGCACTATGTGTATTGACTATCGATAGCTGAACAAAATGACTATCAAGAATAAATATCCTTTGCCTCGTGGGGATGATCTTTTTGACCAACTATAGGGTGCCTCGATATTCTCTAAAATTTATTTGAGGTTCAGCTATCATCAGTTGAGAGTTTGGGAGTTTGATATCCCAAAAAGACAAATTTCAAGACCCATTATGGGCATCATGAGTTCGTGGTTATGTCATTCGGTTTGACTAATGCCTTGGTTGTTTTTATGGAGTTGATGAACCAAATGTTCAAACCCTACTTGGACTTATTTGTAAACATGTTTATTGATGATATCTTGGATTATTCCAAGGGTAAGGAAGATCATGTTCAACACTTGAGGACTGCACTTTCAAGATTGAGGAAAGAAAAGTTGTATGCAAAGTTCTCAAAGTGTGAGTATTAGCTTGAGTCGTTGGCTTACCTTGGGCATGTGGTGACTAAGAATGGTATTATCGTCGATCCAGCCAAGGTAGCAATTGTTTATGAGTTGGCTTGGCCTAATTCTGTGACTGAGATTGGAGTTTCCTTGGTTTGGCGAGGTATTATCGATGTTTTGTTAAGGGATTCTCTTCTATAGCAGCCCCATTGACAAGATTTACTAAAAAAGATGTGGCATTGTAGTGCTCAGAGGAGTGTAAGGCAAAGTTTCAAAGGCTCAAAGATTTATTGACTTCAGAACCTATTCTTCCTTTACCTGAGGAGGGAGTGCCATTTCTAGTATATTTTGATGCTTCTGGTAAAGGTTTGGGTGGTGTATTGATGCAAAGAGGGAAAGTGATAGCTCATGCTTCTAAATAGCTGAAGGTGCATGGGAGAAACTACCCCAACCATGACTTTGAGATGGTTGCGATTGTGTTTGTGTTGAAGTTGTGGTGACATTACCTTTATGGGGTGCATTGTGAGATCTTTATCGATCGTTGGATTCTCAAAAACATCTCTTCTCAGCCTGGTCTTCACATGAGACAATATAGGTGGTTAGAGTTGCTTAAAGACTATGATACCTCTATTATATATCACCTCTAGAAGGCAAATATAGTGGTCGATGCTTTGAGCTAGAAGGCTACTAATATGGGGAGTTTGGCATTCTTGAGGGCTGAGGAGAGGCCCTTGACTTTGGAGGTTCAGTCGCTTGCTAGACAAATGGTTTGATTGGGTATATCTCCTCCCCAGAGTATTTTGTCCATTGTTGAAGCTAGATCTTCATTGCTTGATCAGATTTGCATTTATTAGTTTGAGGATGCTAGACTATGCCTGATTCGAGACAAAGTGTTGAGAGGTGAAACCAAGGCAGCTACTATTGATTCTGAGGGTGTTTTGATGATAAATGGTTGAGTTTGTGTGCCTAAGGTTGGGCATTGGGTGAGATTGATATTAGAGAAGGCTCATTTTTCTAGATATTGCATCCATCGGCATGTGGCAAAGGTGTACCATGATCTAAAATAACATTATTGGTGGTTTGGTATGAGAAGGGACATAGCTAAGTTCGCGGAAAAGTGTTTAAATTGTCAACGTGCCAAGTATGAGCACCAAAAGCCCGGTGGAGCAATATAGAGGTTGGTTGTTCCCGAGTGGAAATGGGAGCGAGTGGCTATGGATTTTGGTATAGGTTTTCCCATGGCATTAGACAAGTTTGACATAGTTTGGATGGTTGTTGATCCTTTGACCAAGTCAGCTCACTTTATACTCGTGAAGACTAGCTATAGTGTGGAGCAATTGGCTAGGTTGTATATTCAAAACATTGTCAGATTGCATGGAGTGCTAGTATCTATCATGTCAGACATAGGATCAATATTCACCTCTCGCTTTTAGTAGGCTCTACAGCATGGTTTGGTTACCTGGTTGGATTTGAGTTCAGCTTTTCACCCCAAGACCGGCGATCAATCTGAGTGCACTATTCAGGTGTTGCAGGACATGCTTAGGGCCTATGTGAATGACTTTAGGGCCCCGTGGGACCAATACTTACCATTGGCAAAGTTTGCTTATAATAGCAATTATCACTCTAACATTCAGGTGGCACTGCTTGAGGCGCTGTATGGTTAGAGGTGTAGATAACTGATTAGATAGTTCAATTCAAGGTCAGCAGATATGATAGGTGTTGATTTGCTTCGTGATTCCATGGACCGGGTCTGAGTAATTTAGAGTAAACTTTTGACAGCATAGAGTCTCCAGAAGAGTTATGTTGATCGGAGGATTAGGCCTCTTGATTTCTCTATTACTGATAGTGTTTGGTTGAAAGTTCACCCATGAAAGGTGTGAGGAGATTCAGGAAGAAAGGCAAGATCGGTCCCAAGTTCATTGGCCCATTTGAGATTTTGAGGAGAGTTAGTGAGGTTGCCTATGAGTTAACTTTACCATAGAGATTATTAGCAGTTCATCCTATATTTTCTATTTCCATACTCCGCCGGTACATTCAAGATCAATCCCATGTGATCTCTTATGTTTCAGTTGAGTTGGGTCCAAATTTGTCATTTAAAGAGGAGCCAGTAGCTATTTTGGATAGATAGGTTTGGAGGTTGAGGTCCAAGGATATACATTCAGTGAAGGTTCAGGATCGACATCGTCCAGTTGAGGAGGCTACTTAGGAGCTGGAGTCAGATATGTGGGCCAGATATTGTCACATATTTTAGGCTCCAAGTACTTCCTTTCCTTTATGTTTAAGGATGAACATTATTTTTAGTAGTGAATGATGTAATGACTTGGTTGGTCATTTTTGAGTTTATCTATGAAACTTACTGTTTTTCCCTTTCGTAAGTTGCTTTGGACCTATTTTGAACTATCTGATTGTAGAAACTAGAATTTTGAGTTTTAAAAGTGAAAATATGAGTTTTGGCATTTTTGGAAGTTTAAGTTGTTGAAAACGTTGAGCTTTTTTTAACCATTTTGGGTTTTGAGTGTCGGATAAGAAAATTCATCGACACCATCAGCTCTAGAATGTCGAATCTGGTCTAGGAGAAGTTACAAAACCAAATTAGGAGTTACAATGAGGGGTTTTAGGCCCAAAGTTGCATTTTTAGTCATTTTCAAAGGCAAAATTTGACTTTGGTCAACATTCGAAGAACGTAAGCTCGAATCAAAATTGCGACTGTCCCAATAGTTCTGAATGGTGAAACTAATGCCAGAAATAGTCTTGTCATAATTTTTGGAGTTCCGAGGGTAGTTTTGGTATTTTATGTTTTAAACTAGTTTATTTGGCTTGCATTGATAAATGTGTCATGGAGACCTCGAAATTAAATTTTTATTGCTTCGTTGAGTCTAGATTGCCGTTTTAGGTGTGAATACATGTTTGGTTTGTGAAATCCTAAGTTCAGATGAATTTTGTAGGGTCGTATTGAGTTTTGATGTTGGTTGAGTATTGCTGGTGCAAGGAGTATCTAGTGCAGCTACCTACCTTCTCGCGTTTCGTGGAGGTGTTTAGCTGCTATGCACCGCATTTGCGAATAGGATCCCAAGTTTGCGGGGTTTTATTCCCATATGCCTCAAGTTCATGGATCTCTGTCCTGCATTCATGGTAGTCTTGGCCCTAGTGTTCCGTGTTTGTGGATTTTCCATTTCATTTGCTGAGTACACATTTACCTGATCAGTTTTAAAAATCGCGAAAACACCATTTTTTTCTCATTTCTTCGAATTTGAAGCTTTTGGGGGCGATTTTGGACAAGACTTTTGGAGATTTTGTTTGGGTAAGTGTTTTTAACTCTATTTTAATTAATTTCCATGACTTTTATTTTGTCTAGAATTTCATGATTTTGAATGTCTAAAATTGGGGATTTTTGGTGTATGATTTTGAAACTCTAAAAGGTGATTTCCTATCCAATTTGGACTCGATTTTAATGGAATTTTCACCCACTAACTCCATCCTTCAGGTAAAACCTGATTTTTTAAGTCAATTTCTAGATTTGAGAAATTCAAATTTTAGCCCTAATTTTGATCATTTTGCCCCTAAGCCTGATTCGTGCCAATATGAATGTCAAAATTCACCTCTTCACACGTAGTATATTTTTCTGATAGCGATTGATCGATCCGGGGATTGTATCGAGGTTTGAGTTGATTGAAAGCTTGTCTGAATGCGGTTTGTACATTGAGGTAAGTTCGGTTAACCCTTTTGGGATTGGATTTAAGTTATTGGATATGTTCATGTGATAATTGTTAGATGTTGATTGATTTTTGAGAATTCAAACTGATATGATAGAATTATGATTGAAATGTGATACCGATTATACTAAAATTGAGTAACTTGCGATACCATTAGGGAGAGTTATGTGATAAATTGATGATATTTGTGATAATGTTGAGACATATGAGCATATTGTGGGACTTGAAGAGTCTGGTTTCATTGATAATCTGTTTATTAATGACAGGGTGATGATATGAGACTTGTGCATGGCCGTATTGTACTAGTTGATGCACTTGACATAGCCTTGTGATCTTATGGCTATTTTGCATATTTATCATGTTATATATCATATATTTACTCGTATTGCAGCATTGGCATGTATACATGTGAAAATGCATCTGTACAACTAAGACATGAGATATTTGAGGCAGTCATATTACTTGAGATCTATTTGCTGGCACCAGAGTACGCTGTGGCATGCTATTATTGATATACATCTTTATATTTTCACTTAGAATGCGTTTTATCTATACTGTATTGGCCCTAAGACAGATGTATTTCCTAATATCTCCCTCCAGGTGCCATCGTGCCCCGAGGTATCATTGGTGCCAAAGTCCGTCATGATACTAGAGACCTCTTATACCGGTGCCAAAATCCATTGAGGTGTCATCGGCGCCAACGATCGTCATGACACTTGAGAGATTTGTATGTGGTCTGATGAGACTACCCATGCATTCTATCGGGTAGCTTCAGCTCGGTAGCTGTATACAGCTGCACCAGAGCCTATCGTGATTCCACCTCATGCATTGGCATTATACACTACATGTGCATTGCATCATTGATTGTCATTGTTACTCTATTCTATTATTGTTATATATGTTTATATTATGCACTAACCCTTTCCTTGCATGTGGTAGTATTTCTCCGTTATCACATACTTATTTTATTTTTCTTACCTAGTCGGTTGAACCTACTGGATATATTCTATTGTACTCACCCCCATTTTATTTCCTCCCTGCTAATCGGACACAGGGACCCACATAGGTTAGTTGATCTTGAAGAGTATTCTCCATATACTCTAGATCTTAGCGGTGAGGCTTAGACTTTGAGTCATCGTGGATCTTTGAGATCTCCTTTTATTGTTTTCCTTTCAGACATTGTACAAGACTTTGTCAGACAGCTGTGTATTTCCATTTAAGACAGTTGTATTTTGCTCTATCGTAGTATCTTAGATGTTCTTGTTCTCATGACTCTAGATTTTTGGATTTCGTTATTATATTGTGAATGCTTTTGCTTTACTTTATTCTCTTTAGTTGCGATCGATTTTGGATCATAACAAGAACTAATATAGCGTAGGGCCAACACCTTCATGTGAGGTGTATGGTGCATATTTTAATCTTATTATACAAGATGGATTGAATATAATTTATTTTTCAATCAAGTGATACAACATAAAATACATTAAATAATCTCCCGCAAGAATTAAAAAGTTTGAAGAATGTTGTGAATCTCAATTGATAACTAGTAAGAAACCATTATATTTAAATGTTCCAATGGAACTCTACATATGTGATGCTCGATACAACACATCATTTTGAACTTGCATTTGATAATTATAATTTTTATGATATTGAATTTCTTGATTATCTCCATACCCATCTTTGTGAAGATGGAACTGGTGCAGGTGTCCTCACTAGTGATGATTTAGATAACTTGAGGTTAATAGTCAAGGTTCTTAAAACTTTTTATGTATTTACTTTGAAGATATCTTGTTCAAAGTATGTCACAAATATTGTGGACTTTGTGAAAATTGTTGAGCTTGATCTTATTTTAAAAGAGATGATGAACACTTTATATTCTAATATGAAAAAGGGTAAGAAGTATAAAAAAAAGTTCAGAAAATATTGGGGTAATCAGATAAAATGAGCAAAATGATTATTATATCTATAGCGTTGGATCCCCGTAACAAGCATGATTATGTTCCTTTTTACAATTATGAATATGTTTAGAAAATAAAATTGCGGACACGCTTGCTGCTGCAATAGATAAATATATGAGAGCTTTGTTTGATTATTATGTTAACAAATAATCAAAATTTTCTTTATTTGTATCATCTTAACCTACTTCATTTGGAAACTCATCCAGTACATCTAGTGTGAGTGTTGATGGAAAGTTTTTAAAAAAAAAGGATCAATGAGAATGAAATAATAATTTGTGAGGTATAAAAAAGTTAGTGAAAATTTTGATAGTAAATCACAGTTGGGTAAATATCTTGCTGAAGATATTGAGCCGGCGACTGATGATGGTATACATATTAAAGTGGTAAAAAGTTAATGAGCCAAGATTTTCTATTCTTACAAAGATGGCTCATGATGTATTAGTCATTCTCATTTCAAGCATCATATTTGAATGCACAGTTAACACAGGAGGTTGCACTCTTGATTCCTTTAGGAGCTCATTGACTCCTAAATTAGTGCAATCCTTCGGCTATTGTACGAATAACATATGAAGTCTTAAACGATTCACAACGATATTCCATAATTGACTTAGCCGTAGATACAATTACAAGTTTTTTAGCATACGCATGAGTAAATTTCATAGGATTCAATATTAGAGACCCACGTGTTGGAATTACATTCTATTATGCACATCCCCGACATGTTTCCACCCATTTGTTTTAGTTAAATTGTTACAACGCAAAATTAGTTATATTCTAGTTTATTCAAATCAATTTTAAAACAACTACCATTAATCAGTTCAATTAATTACATCAAGGTTTTAATTGAGCAATTACCAATATCTGTTGGTTCAACCTTGACTCATAGTAATTGAGTAAATATATTGCTAATGATTATCCATATTTTTGTAAGGGAGTGTGGTTGTACGTCATCAAAGATGGTGCTATTGCTAGGGATTGGCATTTGATTCTTTCGTTAAAGTATTAGTTTGAACTTGTTTCTAGTAGTTGTTCCTTTTATTTTCTGTTTTGTTTTTTGGTAATCTTTTCGGGTAAAAATATGAGTGACCAAGGTGATATTGCAGGTGATGCTAGGATGGTGAATGAGGGCTATAAATGGAGAGCCATAATCTATGAATATGGGAAAGGCTGGTGCAATATGTGTACCTCCAATTGGAGGTAGTTCCAATTTCCACATGATGAGCCCGATGATTCAACTTCTAAAAATTAAGGGTTTATTCGGAGGGTTAGCTCATGAGGACCCTCATGAACACTTGCAAAACATTATAGATGTGTGTGAGTCATTTACTGTCAGGGGTGTTAACAAGAGGCCATAAGTTTTTGAGTATTCCTTTTTCCTTTATTGGTGAGGATTTTCATTGGTTGGTGGAACTCCCTCGTGACTCTATTACCTCTTGGGTCATCGTTGTCTAATGCATTTCTTAAGAGATTCTTTTTGACATCCAAAATGCTCCAAGTTCACGATGGATCATAAATTATAGGAGCCGGGATGATGAGCCCCTAAATGAAATTTGGCTCCGGTTCCAAACGACGTTATGTTATTTGGATCACGGTCTCCTGGACAAAGTGTTATTATAGATATTCTATCAATTCCTTAATAATGCTAACAAAGTGACGACCGATTAATTTGTAGGTGGTGGTATTTTGAGGTAGCCTTTTGCGGTAACTTCAGCTTTCTTGGATCAAATGGAAAAGACTAATTGAGTATGGTATACTCGGGAAGATAAAGTCATTTCTGCTTCTTCAACGATGACTAAAGAAATGATCCAGAATGACTAAGAGCGTGATGAGAATATGGATAGAATGATGATGCAGCTAAATCTTATTACAAATCATTTAATGGGATCTCTTCCAAGAGTTAACCATAAGACTATTAATGCGATAGGATGTCGTGAATGATGAAGATACAACTTTTGAAGAACTCTACAATGAAGAGGTTCAATATGTTAACAACCAAATGATGGGTTCTCAACTGGCTTTCTAACGCAAGTTAGAAATCAAAGTTGGATGAATGAATGAGATAGTAATTGGAGGGATCGAGATTAAAGGGATAGAAATGTTGATTGGCACTATCATGATTTGAGAGAGAGAAGTATGTTCCACCTAATGATCTGGTCAAGCCAAGGGACTCCATTGCTCATTAGAAAACTTATTGAACCGAGGATATGCTTGCTAGGATTCTCAATAAGGTTGAAGGGACCGACAAGGTTATGAATGAAAGTTTGATTTTTCAGCCTTGAATTAAGCTGTAACTTCTCATTTAGATTCTATCAAGCAATTGAGGAATCAATTGAGTAATATTCCATCTCACTTGAACCCTCATCAAAAAAGGGGTTTGTCTAGTGATACAGTGATAAATCCAAAGAATGACACTCCTCATTGCATGTCTATAACAACTAGGAGTGGCAAGGTGATTGGGGATCTGCCCTATATTGTTGATGTGGTTGTGGGTGATAAAGCTAAAGCTCCAGTTGTTGATGATGCGAATGATGTTGATGATATGAAGAGGTGCAACAAGATGCTACTCCTACTCTTGGCAATTCAAGGAGTGATGCTGCTTCCAGAAAGGGGGAGGTGTCCAAAAGTAATCCTCCTGATGCTCTGAAGTTGAAAGCTCCAAATGTGAAAATCAATCCTCTATTTTCTTATTGAAGAAGGTCAATAAGGATACTAAATTCTAGAAATTTTTATCTGTGTTCAAGAATTTGGCAATCAATATAACCTTGCTGGATGCATTGTTGGAGATGTCGATTTATGCAAAATTTCTGAAGGACTAGTTACCAAAAAGCAAAACCTAGAGTCTATGACTATTAAAGTCTCCCATCATTGTAGTATGGCAATTCAAGCAATATGGTAGTAAAAATGATGATCCCAGTGCTTTCACTATCCCTTTTCTTATTGGTGTTTACCAATATGCTAGGGCATTGTGCAATCTTGGTGCTAGTATCAACCTGATGCTCCTTGCGATATTCAAGCAACTTGGGTTAGGAACTCCTTCACCGAACACTATGAGGCTCTTGATGGTAGACCGATCTATTAAGAAGCTAGTTGGTACTTTGTATGACGTCTTTGTAAAAGTGGACAAATTTATTTTTCTGGCCCGATTTTGTTTTACTTGATTGTGAGTTTGATATTAAGATCCCAATTATGTTGGAAAGGCCATTTTTAGATATAGGAAGAGCATTAGTTGATGTTGAATGTGGTGAATTGATGTTCTGAGTAAATGATGAAGAAGTCACATTTAATGATTGTAAATCTATGAAGCAACCAAAAGAATGGCAGGTTGTTTCTTAAGTTGATGTGGTTGAGGATGCGGTCGCTAATGTTGAGGAAGTAATGAGCCTCGTTGAATCTCTTACTATTGTGTTATTAAATTTTAAGGGTGGTTCTATTGTCAATTATGATTAGGTTGCAGTATCCCTTAATGGGGCTAGAGCATATTTTTATTCCAAAAACCCAAAGAAGCTAGATCTTGATTTGAAGAATAGAGAAACGCCACCGGAAAGGCCCTAAATTGAAGAGCCCCCAAAGCTTGAGTGCCAGACATTTTTTTAATTAAATTGTGGGCTTATTGGCCCATTTTATTCAAAACTAAACAAGTAGCAAACATAAGAACAAGGAAATGCTGGTCCATCGGCCCAACCTGACCGGACCTATACATAACTGAAAAGACATTTCTAGAAACACCTTTCCTAATTCTAGCTCTCTACTATTCCACTCCGGTCCTTCCATGGCGGTGTCCCTACTTGCATCACTGATCCTTCTCCTTTTGAAGTGAGTTCTATCCTCTGCCACTTTCTCATCTGATCTACAATCCTCCTCCATGGCCATCTGCATCACTCTTCTCCTTGTAAGTCTCTCTCTTTGTCTTTACTCGTTTAAAGTTGTTGCCTTCAGTTTAATGGTGGTCCTTACACTTTGGCAGTTTCTTGTGAGATGCACCACCATGGCTACCTTCGCTCCATTTGCCGAGTGCTTTTGCATGTCCATCACAATAGAACTGTAATTCTTCCTCCTCCGTCCTATCTCTGCGACCTGCTCTAAATTGCTTATTCTTAGGATCTCTTTTCATCAGGTTATTTTTCAGCATCGGAGTCTAGTATCTTGCTTTGGGGCAGACCTCATCCTTTTTTGTTTGGATACTCTGCCCTCGTCCTTTTTGCTTGCAAGCATCACTAGAGTTCCTCCTCTGCCTCCTGTGTGAAGCTGGATACAGTAGCTTGTATAGGCCTTGTTCGAATCCTGATGTACGGGGTAGCTTGCTTATCCATGTTTAGTAATTTTCTACTCCTGCTTGATAGTTGTGTGAACTCCCAATACCTTAGAGTTCCATTTGCCTCCATAGCTTCCTTAGCAATGTTGTCTGCCACCTGATTAGCTTCTCTGAAAACATGTACGATTTTGACTGTTATGTGTTGCATTATGTCCCTAATTTCCTCAATCTTCTCTACCACCTGGTAGGTAACCCTGAATTCACTCAGAACCATAGCTCTTATGATATTAGAGTCTGTCTGCAGTATAATTTTATTGAATGCCTGTGCTTTGCAAAAAATAAGAGCCTGTAATATAGCTGTAGCTTCTGCTTCAACATTAGTACAAAACCCCTATCCATTGGCCTTCAGCATACACTAGGTTACCTTCCTCGATGCAGGAAGCATATGCACCCTATCCTGGATTGCCTCTACTAGCCCCATTTGTGTTACATGCTATCCATCCCTTACTTGGAGGGTGCCACCACACTTTATGGAAATATAAAATAGGTCTGTATGTCCTCAATGTGTCAATGATGTCAGCCCATCCATCAAGGATTCCCTTTATCCATGGATACCTCTCTTTAATAAAAAAAAGAATTGACTTTTGACACTGATGCACCATCCAATCATATGAATACTCCTTGCCATGTCTTATGGCATTCCTTCTCTTCCAAACTTCCCACATGATAATGACTGGGACTGCTGCTACTACTCTTTGAACTTTAGCAGGTTGTTCTATGTTCCACCATACTTGGAGTGTCTGATGAATCTGCCTCCCTTGCATTCTGATACCTGCATACAAAGCAAAGTGCTTCCATAGCTTTTGGGTTATGGGGGCTGTTAGTTATAAATGTTCCAGTGTTTCCTCCCTCCTTTCTTCATAGCAAATGCATTTGGAGACCACATTTATTCTCATTTTTCTAAGAATATCATCAGTTGGGATCCTCCCTTTGATTACTTTCCATAAGAAAAAAGACACCTTGAATGGCAGACCTTTACACCATATTTTTTATACCAGTCATGGCTAATCTTCCTATTCTTGAGAAGATCATAAGCCGATTTTACTGTGAAAGCTCCAAAAGGGTTACTCTTCCACCAAGGCTTATCATTTTTTTCTGCTTGCTTAGGCTTAATGTTATTCATAATGAAGTTTACCATTTCTTCCGAAATGTATCCCAGCAATCTCTCCCTTTCCCAGTCCCCCTCAAGTATCAAGTCTTTAAACTCCAGCTCATAATCTACGACATCCTGTTCTTCCACAAGGTGTAGAGCCCCCAACTTGGTCCAGTTGTCCAACCAGAAATTAGTATCCCCTGATTTAACTTGCACCAAATTTCTTGCTCCACCCTATCCCGTACATTCATCATGCTCCTCCATGTCAAAGAACCCCCTCTACTGTCTGCAATTGTAGGGTGTGATTTTTTGCAATATTTATTCCACATGAACTCAGCCCATAGTGATCTGTTAGCTACTCTAAAGTTCCACCAAAGTTTGGTTGTGAGAGCGTTGTTCACCTCTTGAAGAGATCTCAAACCCAAGCCCCTCTCCTCCACCGAATAACATAAATCCTCCCATTTTACCCAGTGATTACCAGTCAAAACCACACTGCGCCCCCAAAAAAAGTTTGCCAGCAACTTATGCACTTGATTAATCACCTTTTTGGGGGGATTTGTCACTGCCAATAGATGCAACAGTATCGAATGAAGGACATTCTTTATGAGGATCACCTTACCACCAGCTGAAACCATTTTATTGTTCCATGACAGTATTCTCCTAGAAATCTTTCTTACTATTACTTCAAAAATAACTAGCTTTGCATCTCCCATAAAAGATTAGGCACCCTAGGTACTTGAAAGGGAAGTTACCTTGCCTGATACCAGTCAACCTCCTTAATCTAATAGCCACTGCAAGAGATGCATTGTTATGAAGCAAAAATTGACTCTTTCCTTTATTGATCTTCTGTCTAGAAACTTTCTCGTAATCACTAATTACCTTCATTAATGCAATGACAGTTGACCTCTCGACCAAGCCAAACAATATAGTATCGTCTTCATAAGCCAGATGATTTATCTTTGGGCTCCATTTGGGTAAGCCATATCCTTTGTACTGACTATCTTCTGCCAATCTGTTGAGACGTCTAGAACGCACCTCTGCTGCAATAGTAAACAAAGTTGGTGACAGTGGATCACCCTGCTTTAACCCCCTTTGTGATTTGAAAAAACCATATGACCTGCCATTCACCAGCACTGAGTACCAGTTATTTGATAGTAGTCTCCATACCATGTCAATGATACTTTCAGAGAATCCAAACCTTCTCAGTACCTTCGTAAGGAATATCCACGATACTCTATCATATGCCTTTTTCGTGTCCAGCTTGACTATCACATTAGCATTTTTATTTCTCCTGTTGATGTCCCTGTTGATTTCCTGAACAAGGAGCACATTCTCCGCAATGTTTCAGCCTTTTACAAATCCGGGCTGATTCCGAGAAATAATTTGAGGAATCACTCTTTCCAGCCTTTCATGAAGCGTTCTGGAAATAATTTTATTGATGAAAGAACTCCAGCTGATAGGTCATAGATCCGAAAAGGATCTAACTATTTCCTTCTTGGGGATCAATACCAAGTTTGTGTGGGTGACATATTTGGTCAACTCATTACCACAAAAGAAAGCCTTAACCACATTCGTTATATCCTCTCCTACAATGTCCCAACATACCTGGAAAAATTGCCCTGATAAACCATCAGGCCACCAGCACTATCTCCATTTAAATTGCTAACCACAACCTTAATTTCTTCTATATCTGGCAGTCTATTCATCAAGAAATTGTCTTCTTCAGTGACCAATGAGGGAACATTCCCCAGCATGGAGAAGTCAGTGTTGGCGTTTTCCTCTGTGAATAGTTTCTCATAATACTGCACCACGGCTTCCCCAATCTAATCCTGAGTACTTTATGTAGCTCTTTGCATGTCCTGGATCTCTGATATAAGCAATCTCTTCCTTCTCCCTTTTACATAGGAATGGAAGAATCTTGTATTCCTATCACCATCTTTAAGCCATCTCAAGCTCGACTTTTGTTTCCAAAATTCTTCCTCAAGTTTTAAGAAAATTTTCAACTCTGCTTCTTGTTTGTTTAGATCTCTTCTGTTCTCTGGGCTGGGATCCATCTCCAACTGCATCTCCTTTACATGATTATGTCCTTCTTTGTCGCTATTTCATGAAACACATTCCCGAAAGCTTCTTTACTCCACCTAGCTAGCGCCTGTTTCACTTTTTTAATTTCATTTGCACCACATATAGTGGATTTCTAGTGAAGTCAACACACCAATTCTCCTGAACCACTTCCTTAAACTTTTGGTGTTTAGACCAAAATTTAGTAACTTGAAAGGCTTTCTAACCGGTTCCTATTATGAGTTACAAATTAGGTGCAAAGGTGCATGATATGATCCTTGCCTAACCAGGTGTACAACTTCCGATGAAGGAAGCATTTCGACAAACCTTTGATTGACCAAGATTCTATCCAATCTTTTGAATATGC
Organism: Solanum rostratum; assembly: GCA_029948455.1. NCBI lineage: Eukaryota > Viridiplantae > Streptophyta > Magnoliopsida > Solanales > Solanaceae > Solanum > Solanum rostratum. Next base: position 27,674,078 of record CM057051.1, read on the forward strand.
AATCTGCCCCTACCCTTCCAATCCACCATGTAAACTTACTTCCTGCAAATTTAAGTTCCTCCGGTTCACAGTTATTGATGAAGAAGGCAAAGTCCATTGCCTCTGCTTGTTCAAATTCCAGTCCACCCATCTTCTCATCCTCATTAAGAATAACATTAAAATCTCCCCCAATGATCCATGGGCAATTACACCCTTCTTTGATTTGTAAAAGCTCGTCCCATAACTCTAATCTTTCCAAAGCGCTACACCTGGCATAGATCACTGTGATCCAAAATTCTCTATTATTGCATATGAATTTAATGGTGATATGCTGAATCAAGTCTACCACCTCGAGTACCACCCAATCGTCTCTCCAAAATTACCAAATTTTCCCCGATTTGTTCACCCCCACCTGATTAAAGCCCAAATGTAATTTGTACCTCTCCACTTGAGATGGATCCTGAAAAGGCTCCATCAATGCCATAATGAAAAATGATTTCTCCTATTTAGATCCATTAGCCTATCCAAAGAATTTTGAGTTCTGATAGACCTAATGTTCCAAAACAACATTTTTTCTTTCATTGTTTACTAGTTGTTAGCTTATCCCTACTCCTTTTTGTTTTAACTTGAAGCAGGACAACAAACCTACCCTTCTTCGCACTGTTTCTCAAGGTAGTTGTGTGCCTTGGCGATAGGTCTCCCGCTTTACTAATCTCCTGGATATTGTGCTCAATGTCCTCATCTTTATCACTATATTGCTTCTTCCTATTCTCTTCCTCCTCTTTTCCAGTAACATGTGGACCAATATTTTTTAATGTATATGTGGGACTGCTATCCTCCACTTCTTCTATATATATATTGCCACATTACTTTGTTCACTAGATTCCGTACTGTCCACTGCTGCCCCTACTGACTGTTGAGGCTTCTTTGGGTTGAGTAGCAGTGTTCCTTCTTCGTTATTTCCATTAGAAGCACCAGAGGCCTTAACAGTCCCATTGGCAGGCTCCTTTACCTCAACTATAGGTGTTGAAATTGCTATCACTCTTTACCTTTGCTGTTACTTGACCCCGTACCTGAATTACCTTCCAACACTATTTGTTGGATCTCATTCTTTCCTTTAGTATTACCAATGTCAACTATAGGAATTGTATCTATGTTATTTTGGCCCATGTCATTCACATTCCCATGCAGTTCCAGTAGTCCTTCCTTTGGGATTTGATCTTGTAAGGCTACAAAACTATTTTTAAAAATTACCCCTGTTTTTTGCCATTCTTCCCTCGCAAGCATTTCCCCTCTCTGTCCGACGTTGTTCTTCCCAGTCAACATTCTCCTTGCTTTCCTCCTTCTGGCCCTGACCCTTATCATACTTTTGCCCCTCCTTTTTGTCGTCTAAATCCTCGCCTCTGGTCTGCTTCTTATGATCCTGGAGAGTTTTATTTTGTTTATCCTGGAATAGTTCAGGATGTAATACATAGCATTGGTCTGATCTTGCAGGTTTTACAATACTTTGGCATATAGTCATACCTTATGGCAATCCATCTTTCGATAATCACATCCTCTGACTTCTTCACACCAATCTTTATCCTCTTTGGGAATTCCCTTAGTAGATCGACTTCTACTTTGACCCTAGCACAACTAGGTCTCGTCTTATTTTTTGTAGCCATATCAACCTGCAATGGCTTTCCCACAGCACTAGCTAGAGAAAATATTGCTTCTTCACCAAATATATTTTGTGGCAACGCAGGAAAAAAAATCCAAGCCACCGCTGTAGTGGTTTCTTCCTCAGCCTTAAACATTGGATCCCACTTAAATGTCCTCATAGGGTAGGACCTCATTCTCCCGTTAATGTAGAAAACTGGCTTCGATAATAGGTGCACGTAGTCTTCCAATAAAAATTCCCTAATTAAGACATGTCTATTGCATAACAATCCTATTTTGCACTCCCCTTTTAATTCACATTGCTTTGGTAAAATATTTCGCGGCTCTTGTATAGGTGGTCCCCCATATGAAAATTTTCCGATCACAGCAAATTCTAGATTTTCATTGATAATCATTGATCAATTTTTGCCTGATCCCAAATCACTTGTGGCTCCCCATGCAGATACGATATTGGCTTCATTGGGACTGCCCTCACTTGGGCTTTTGACTGTCTTAGTAGATCGACATAAGATTTCACTACTCGAAGTGGTCGCACTAGTAAGTGTGTTGACAAAGTTCATGAAGGTAATCAGGTGGACAATAGTTGACATTACTGGAATCCCTCTGGGGATTTGCTCTCATAAAATTAATTCAATCAAAGATTGCAAGCCAACTATCGAGAATCAAAGACAGCTCAACCCTCCAATGCAAGAGGTTGTAATGAAAGAAATAATTAATTGGTTAGATGTCAGTGTTGTTTATCCTATTTTGGAGGGTAGGTGGGTGAGTCCGGTGCAATGTGTACCAAAAAAGAGGGAGTGACAGTGGTGAAAAATGAAAAAGAGCAACTTATTTATATAAGACCAGTAGTGGGATGGTGAGTTTATGTGGAATATTGGTGTTTGAATTCAAGGACTGAGAAAGATCACCTTCCCATGCCATTCATGGATCAAAGGTTAGATCAGCTTGTCAGTATAGGTTGGTATTGCTTATTGAATAGATATTCCAGATATAACCAAATTTTCATTTTTCTCAAAGATTAGGAGAAGACTACTTTCACGTGTCCCTATGACATGTTTTCTTTCAAGAGAATGCCATTTGGATTATGTAATGTACTACCATTTTTCAAAAATGTATGCTCTCTATTTTTGCTGATAAGCTTGAAGATCCAATGGAAGTGTTCATGGATAATGTTTCGGTGGTTAGTGGTACTTTTGAAGGTTGCTTGATTCAATTATAAAAGGTGTTGTAGTGGTGTGTGGCGACCAATTTGATTTTTAAATGGGAAAATGTCATTTCATGGTGAATGGAGGAATTGTCCTTGGGCATAAACTTTCGGGGAGTGGTTTACAAGTGGAACAACATAAAGTTAATATTAATACCAAAATTTCTCCTCCCATTTCAATCAAAGGGGTGAGGAGTTTTCTTGGGCATGCAACTTTCTATAGAAAAATCATTAAAGATTTTGCGAAAATTGCTAATCCATTTTGTAAACTCCTTGAGAAAGATTGTCTATTTGATTTGAATGAAACATGTGTGAAAGCCTTTAGTGAGTTGAAAGAAAGGCTTATAACAAGCCCAATTATGGTTACCTCTAGTTGGAATCTCCCATTTGAAGTCATGTCTGATGCTAGTGGATGTGGTTTTGGTGCGGTGCTTGGTGAAAGGAACGATAAGTCATTTTATCCAGTTTACTATGCATCCAAGACATTGAATATAGATAAAAAAAGTTACACTGTAATGGAACAAGAACTTCTTGTAGTTGTGTATGCATTTTAATGTTTCGAGCATATCTAATTGTATCTAAGTTTGTGATTCACACTGATCATGTTGCATTGCTGAATTTGATGGCTAAGAAAGAAGCCAAGCTAAGGTTGATTTGGTGGATTCTATTGCTTCAAGAATTTGACTTCGAGGTGAAAGATCGAAAGGAATATGAAAATCAAGTGGCTGGCCATTTTTCGCATCTTGAGCCTAATGTAGTTGATGAGGGAGGCATTGATATTGATGATTCATTCCCAGATGAAACTGTAATGGATATTTTACAAAGTCAAGTGCCTTGGTATGCTAATTATGCTAATTATCTTGTTTGTAGAATATTGCTGGATGGTTTGAGCAACAATCAAAACAAGCGATTCTTGTTTGATATGAAAAGATACTTTTAGGATGAACTTTTCTTGTTCAGAGAATATGCTGACAACATGGTAAGGAGGTGTGTTCCAGAGGTGCTAATGAATGGTATTTTTGATGCATGCCGCACCTCCTTAGCTGGTGTCATCATGGAGGTGTTTGGGATGTTGGCAAAAGTATTGCAAGGTGGATATTTTTTGCCAGGGTTGTATCGTGATACAAACACCTTTGTTAAGGCATGTCCACAATGCCAAGTGCAAGGTAATATTTCTCAGAAATATGAGCTTCTGTATCCCTTATCCTTCAGGTTGAGTTGTTTGATGTGAGCGATTTGTACTTTATGGGTCCAATTTTTAGCTCATTTAGGAATCAATTTATCTTGGTGGCAGTTAATTATGTATCAAAATGTTGAAATGATTTCGTTACCTACTAGTGATTGCAAGGAAGTGATTAACTTTTTAATGAAAAATATCTTGACTAGATTTGGTACCCCAAGAGCAATTATCAATGATGGGGGGTGTAATATTTGCAACAGGGTGTTTGCATTATTTCTTTGCAAATATAGAATCAAACATAGGGTGGCAATGCCCTATCATCCCCAAACGAGTGAGCAGGTGGAAGTATCAAATCAGGAGATTACAACATTCTTGCTAGTTCAGCGAATGCCAGTAGGGATTAGTCAAGGAAACTCAACGATATTTTATGCGCCTACCATATTGCGTTTAAAACTCTAATTGGCATGTTATTGTATAAGCTTGTATTTGGTAAGGCTTGTCATTTGCCCATTGAGCCAAAGCACAAGGCATTGTGGGGCTTGCAGAAATCGAATCTTGATTGGAATGATGCGGCTAATGCTCAGTTGTCTCAATTGCACCAAATGGAGAAATTCAGGTTGGGTGCTTATTGAAAATCTATAATCTACAAAGAGAAGATGAAAAGATGGCACAATATGAATATCTTTTAACGTGAGTTCCAAGTTGGTGATTCGGTGCTGCTATACAACTCAAGATTACAAATATGCCTAGGTAAATTGAAGTCTAGGTGGTCTGATCTGTTTAGAATTTCAAAAGTTTGGGGAAATGGGGCTACTGAAGTAGAGAATAAAAAAGGGGAAACCATTAAGGTGAATGGGCAACATTTGAAGAAATTCCACACCACTGAAAGTGAATATGGTTAAAGTGGTGTACTTAAATAAGGCCTAGAGAAATTGGCCAAGTCATGCCATGACATTTAATAAGGCATTACATGGGAGGCAACTGTAACACCTCCCATGCGACTCGGAATGTTCTTATGGTGTATTTCTTGAATATTACAATATTCATTCGTTTTGGGCATATCTGACTTCGTATTCATTTTCAGGAGGCAAAATTGTGTAGGAAAAGAGTCGCCTTCGATTTTTAGGTCAATCGTTTAAATTTTTTTTTTGATTTTGCCTTAACTAGAAAAGTGTGCAATGAATCCACATCGCATATTGGGTTCTAATTAGTACCAAAGTGGCTTAAATTAATTCCTAGACCAAAACAGGACATAGTTGAACCTCGCAATGACCATCATTATCTAGCCATTAATAGAACTGTTAGACATAAATGTTCCTATCAATATGCCTAGCCTGATTGTTAATCATATGCAGTATGTTCTTATCCAGGATAAGAATGGCCATGCCCTTCCCTATGGCTTTTGGCTCTCTCGGATTTTCATGGCCTGCTCTGTTCTTATTCATGTTTGGACCATGCAGACTACTAAGGATGTGCTAGGTTATGTGAACCACGCTACCCTAGCTATTTCAATGCAGCGTACTGGCACTCCCCTTCATCAACTTCAAACTACCTTGGATGCCAAGACTGCAGAATTAGCCTCCGCACATCAAGAGTTGCACAAGAGCGAAGTGCCTTGCTTACAAGGAATTCTGACCTAGAGGACACTCTGCACATGGAGTGTGCTGCCCATGCTGAGATTGTTCACAAGTTGATCCTATTGATTCCCTCCACTGCACCACCCCCACCTAAGCTGTTCCTTTGCTACCTTTTTGGGCGTTTGATTATGTTATCATTTAGTATGTTAAAGGCACTTGACTTTTATTATCTCCTTAGTTTTCATATTCTCAACTACTTTTGTACGCTAGCCTCACTGTATTTTTGCTATCTTTAATGCATACAAATGTTTCCTTGTCTTACTCTATATAATGGTGATAGCCCTTACGACTTTGAACTGTGTTTACTTATCTTTTTTTTTTGTCTTCTATAAGGATTTTTTTCGATGATGCCAAAAGGGGGAAGTTATATCTCAGTTGTGCAATGTTTATAACCCTTTTTAAACCTGTTTCATTCTTTAGGTTCCTTTTTAGTAGCTGCAAGTAAGTTGGATAGATGTTAATACTCAGGAGGTTTGTCATCATCTAAAAGGGGAAATATGTTGAGTTTAATGGAGTTTTGATGATGGACAAAGGATTATAAAACACGTTGATCAGTCACTACTAGAAATAAGTTATTTTTTGACTGCAAAATTACTCGAAATGTAGTCAAAAGCTGGAGTTTTTTGATGACTTTCTAACTATTTTGGAGTAGTCGGTATTTTGTACGTCGAAAAATATTTACCGAATGTGGTCAAAAAATATGAAAATAGACATGATCATTTATTTACCAAATCGCCGACTACTGTAGTCAAAACATTATTAAAATAATAATTTATTAATTTAAATGATGCCGACTATAATAGTCGTAATATTTAAGTAATTAAATAATTATAATATATATATATATATATATATCTATATATATATATATATATATATATATATATATATATATATATATATATATATATATATATATATATATATATATATATATATATATATATACCGTGGTTGGCACAATTATTAACTATTTAGGTGAGCTTCTGATTACTATAGTTGGTATTTTGAATTTTCTAACAGAACAATGATACCATTATAGTCGAATAGACTACATTTTTAATGCATAAAAATATTGTTTATTTGGTATACCACTTGCTAAATCATATTTCCATCCATCTATAAAAATTCAACAATAAAACCAAACATTAAATATATCCCTAAACATTTAAATTTGATTCTATAAAATTGAGTCTAAAAGTTAAGTATCATCAAAATCAATTCTAATAAGTAGTTAGTTGCGATTCAAAATGAAAGTAAATAATTTAACACAAGTCTAAATCTCTTAAAAAATTTCTAAACAACAAGAACAAAATCTATCTTCATCAGAGTCGGTCTCCTCTTCACTACTATCAGATTCAGCCATATATTTTCTCCATAAACTTTTGCATTTTAGAAAAGTTAGCTTCAGATATATGAAGTCGTTCTGTCAACTCTAAAATCTGTTATCTCATTGCTTCATTTTCTTTTGAAGATTGAGAAGTAAAAGCACCGGACAACAATGGTGATGGACGAGGAAGGTTGTACTCCAAGCCCATAAATTCTGCCTTTCTTCACACCTCTTGCCACATTTTTCCATATAGAAGTAATATCATAAAATGATAGTTAAGTTGTGGAACCAGCCTCCGTAGTAGGTTGTGATTGACGTCATTCATCCAATCTTTTTTGAAATTGAACCTGAAATAATTATATGAATGAACTCCATCCAAAAGATAACAAAAGGAGCAATAACGACAGAAAATGATAGCATTAAGCAAAATACTGTTGAATGCCGAAAGACCATACTGCCGAGGACATCATGGTTAGAAGGCCATCAAATTTGATGTTCTATTCATCTTTCTTCTCTTTTTTCTAGTCCAAAGATGATCAATCATTGTTTTCCTCCATGAATTAACACAACTTGATATTACATAACAAGTGATAGTGGTAGCGCCATACTTGTCAAGTAGTACTGAAATACATAGGAGTAAAAATCCACAAAATTTGATGGCCTTCTAACCTTTAAAAATACGGTTGAGATGGTGGATTTTAGTGGAGACCGCATAACGAAAGACTATACTTCTAAGGACATGACGTATGTCGATCTGTCTTTCGTGAGTTCTTTACAACACTCTCATGTCATTGTTTTCAACCTTAATTACTTCTGCTAAACTAAACCCCCTCTTTCAAACATGTAGTAATTTAGCGAAAGAAAATGGTTCCATATGAAGTTAACTGTCAATAAATAGAGGGACTACAAAAAGACATTAATAAATTCAACTAATAAGGCGGAGCATGTAAAATAGAGAATGCCTATGGTGTGGTTTCATCATTTACCTTATTCAGAAACATTACTAAGTATTTTAGTTTAGAAGCACAAGATCCATTTTTTAAAGAGAAGTTGCCATTGAATCTAAAAAGAGTTATTTTATAGGGCTAGAAAGAGTTTTCGCAGTAAGATTAAACTTTTCCTCAGGTAAAATTACTTTATATATCATGAATCCTTTGGTTGTTCTTCTTACTAATGTTGAAGAGTTTCTCAAGTTGAATACACTCCCTAGCGATAAAACTAAAGTCAAGTTTTTCCATTGTCCAATATCTCACCATTTTCAAGAAGGCAAACTGTTACCATTACAGAGACGTGACTCCGGTTTGCCAACTAGCAACCTTGTCCCAATCAGTTATGTCCTTCCCTTAGAGTGGAAAGTAATTAAAGTGTAATGTAACACCCCATATCTTAGGTGTACTAGTCCTATGCATATGGAATATGATATAATTAGGTAGAAGAAGGACCAACTTTAAAAGTGCCTAACGTTTTAACTGGAGGGCTATACTTATGTCTATTGTTTAAGACGAGTGAGAGTATATAAGTTTTAAGACAAATTGAGGAGATCGCGACCTTAAATGAAGTGGAAAAAAGGTGAGGTGATTGTAGTACATAGGAAGCTAATAGGTGAGTCACCTATGTGCTTAGCTTAAATAGGTTAGGTAGATGGAGGCTAGGCCTAACACCAAATCTGTTCATGTCTGATAGTGAGTAAAACCCAAGTTAAAGGTATAATTTTAGCCCACTTTTTAGCATTATAAAGGGGCAATATTTTTATTCCAAGATGAATAGAAAAAAGGCCCAAGTACATTCACAACCCACTTGACGATTTGGGCCCAAACAAAGTGAAGGTAAAAAAGAAAATGGGCAGCCAAGGCCCATCAAATTGGAGCCCAATATGGCCCAAGTAGGTGCATCACCACCTTGCTAAAATGTGGCTTAAAACACAAGAGGAAGTCTTCCAAGAGTGGCCCTTTAAAAGGGGTTAAAAACCCACAACTTCAAGTCATTTAACATAGACCAAAAATCAAATTTTTCAATGTTTTTCTCCTTGCTCTCTCTTGACTTTGCAAAGCAGAAATAACATACCTTTAGAGTTCTCGAAGAGGATCTGATCCTTGAAGGCTAAGATAAGTAGAAATATCTATGGTTTAGTATAATATTTCCATGAAAAACATGAGGAGTATGCTAATTATACTTGTGCTGGAATTTTGGACATCATGTGTTTCAAAGATTGTTGTACACTTTTCTTGTTTATTAAGAGGCTTTATCTTCTTGGTTGGTTGGATTATGAAGTATGTTTTATGGTTTTAACAAGGTTTGGATATGTAGTGATGTAACAAGACTGCTGAACCAATTTTATCTTCTGCAAAAATTAGTTCTTGTATGATGTCTTAATTGTGCTCTTAGTATGAACTTGTGGACTGGTGATTGAAAATTGTTGTTGCACGTCATCCATCTACTTTGGAACTGTGTTTGGACTGTTTTAGGACTGTTTTTATGTGTAAATATGTTGAAGATAGTTTGGTTGAAGTTGAAACAGGTTTGGGATGGTTGACTTCGAAATGTAGCGAGAAGACGTAGTGTTATGTTGCCTACTTGTGTATCGTATAGAATTGTTATGGGTTGAGCTTTGTGAGCTATTGTAACACTATTATGGGACTAAAACAATTTTTATATAACATGTACATGAGAATGTGTACTAGAAAATATGATTTGAAGTGGAAAGGTTTAAAGAATACCCTTGGGTTAATAATTACAAGCTTGCTACCCGAGTGTTATTTTTTTTATGAGATAGACTGCCAAGACGTATTTATTAGCTTCTGATACTAGTTTTATTACCTATGCTATTGTATATAAATGTTTGGGGGAAAAAGAGGTTACTTCGAGGTAATAACGATGTAGTACAATGAGGTATTTAAGGCTACTCATTTTCATCTTATTTTGCATGAAATCTAGGTCTTCCTTAGAACTTAGAGGCACTTACTAACTCTGACATAATTAATAACCGTGCCTCTACTGTTAAACATGTTCATATATTCCAATACATAAAGATTGTCGAATCTGCATATATAATTGGATACCAAAGATACATGAGTTCCTTTTTACTAAATAAAGTCCACGTGTTGTTTCATCTCCTACGTAATTCAATTGTTGTGTAACTTACTCTTTTCATTGTGGAATTGTCTTGCATGATTATTTATATGCCACATGTTACATCTGTAGTCCTACAGCTCTAAAATATTATTACCACCAAAAGAATCATCTCAAAAGTAAATAAAAGATAAGTGAAAGTTGCTTGTTCATGGGTGGTATCCCAGGGGTGGAAGAATCACCTAGCATGGGTTGATCCCATATCACAGGGGTTATCCCAAGGGTGAAAGGAAAGCCTAGCATGGGTCGATCTCAATATTGATTTACCACTGATCAGCTGGTTATTTATATGATATACTGCACACAGGTTATACAGTAAAGAAAGGTAAAGTAATAAAAAGGACATAAAGTATATGATCCCACAGTATGACTAAAGGTGGCCTCTTATCCTTACACACCATTGTTTGATTTCATTTGAGTTATTATTTCATATAAAGGACTTCCTGCCTTACATATTTAGTATATTATCTCATACTGACGTCCTTTATGGCGGACATGCATTTCATGCTGCAAGTACAGGAGTTAGTATATCTCCCCAGTAGGAGTATAGGATATCCTGCTACTGTTACTGAGCTCCAGGTTGCTAGTATATCTCCCCAGTAGGAGTATAGGATATCCTGCTACTGTTACTGAGCTCCAAGTTGCTTCGGAGCTTTGTGTGACTAGAGCTTATATTTTTGTATTGTATAGTTAGTCATGAGGTGGGGCCTATCCTGACCCTTAATAGATATTGTCCCTTATCTAGAGACTTTATAGACTATGTAAAGTAAAGTGTGGTCATGTATCATACTTAAGATATCGTGGCTCCAACGACCTCGTCATATGCATTTCCTTTTGGCTTGTTATTACTGTCTACTATCTTGAAAGCACGTTGAATGTGGAAACCTCTTGTAATGTTCATACAAAACGTATGGTTGTATGTTGGTTCTCCTGAGCCTTGTCGGCAACGGGTGCCAGTCCACCTTAATGGGACTTTGGGCGTGACAAAAGTGTTATTAGAGCGGGTCATCCTAGGGAGTCTTCAAAGCTGTGCCTATGTAGAGTCTTGTTTATGGATGTGTTGTGCACCAATTTATATACAGGAGGCTATGTGGCATTTAAGAGTAGTCACTTTCTTTTCATTCTTTAAATCGTTCCATAGAGCCAAGTGTTGTAGGTGGATTGTTTCTAACCTCTAAATTGTTTTGTACTACGAGTATGCTAGAAACAAGGAAAACTAAAAGCAAAAGGAAGGAAGTAGAAGTGGTGGTTGTTGTACCTAGTCGGGTGGGACAACAAAATGATGCCCAAGATGAGTCTCTGGCACAAACATCTCAAATTCCTCTAGCTCCAGATGAACCAAGAAATAGTGAAACTCCCCCAGAACCACCTATCGATATTACCATGCAGGATCTAAAGAAATGCAGTTCACCTATTGACTCGTATAGTTGTTGGCCAAGGTCAAAGACAAGAACACACAATTATAGGTGCCAGTGGTGCAAATAGGGCTGCTAACACGAGGATATGTGTCTTTCTTAATTTGGACCCTCCATCTTTTACCAGGTCAGATCCTAATAAAGATCCATAAGACTTCATCGATCAGATCCAACACACTTTGGATATTATGCACGTAAGCGGTATAGAAGTTGTGGAGCTGGCAACATATAGACTGAAGGGTGTGGCTACACTATGGTATGAGGCTTCGAAGCAATCTAAGGGTATAGATGCACCACCAGCAACCTGGAAGGAGTTCATAGAGGCATTTCTTGACCATTACTTGCCATTAGAGATCCAAGAGGCTCGTGCAGAGTAGTTTCTGAATCTCCCCCAAGGAAATATGAGTGAGAGGGAGTATAGCCTTCAATTTAATTCCTTGGCTGGGTATGCTCTTAATGTAGTCGTTACTATGGTAGATAGGGTTCATTGATATGTGGATAGGTTGGATTTGTATCTGGTCAAATACTATACAGTTGCTTCTTTGAATAAATACATGGATATAGCGAGGATGCAAGTATTTGCACAAAAGCTGGAGGATCAGAGGCAAAGAAGAAGGACACAATAGTTAGAAAGGGGACAGTCCAAAAGGGCTAGATCTACGGGGCAGTTTATACCGTCCCAAGGTGAGTTTAGGCCACGATTTCCTAATAAACCACCTAGGCCATCATCCTCCTACTCTGTAATTAGTGCTTTACCACAACTTCATGGGTCTAGAAGTAATCAGTGTTGTCAAAGAAATGAGGGCCAAGGTGCACGGATAATAGGACATTTGGCAAGCCAGTAACTACCTCCTAGGAAGCCTTGAATACAATGTGGGAGGAGTCATTTCGGTACATGTTGTGTTGGGACATATGCTTGTCATTAGTGTGGTGCGCCAAGGCATATGATGAGAGATTTCTCGAGGAGACGTATGGGTGATATAGCACAACCTATCAGGTAAGTTGTTGCATCATCATCATCAGTCCTTCATTAGGTAGGGTTCAACAAGTTCCTATAGGTCATGGTAGAGGTGTTAGAAGGGCAACTAGCAATAGGAGAGCCCAAAATCGCACTTATGCTCTAGGGAGTCGGCAAAATTTGGAAGCTTCACCCAATATGGTCACAAACATTGTTCATCTTTTCACATAATCTGTATGCATTAATATACCCTGGTTCTACACTATCATATATCACACCACTACTTGCTGGGGAGCTTAACAGAACACCTAAATTAATGAACAAGCCATTTGAAGTGTCTACACCAACCAGTGAATCTATTGTAGCTAGAAGGGTCTATTATGACTGAGCAGCAACTGTTTGTGACCGTGACACATTGGCTGACCTTGTTAAGCTAGAAATGTTGGAATTTGATGTTATAATGGGTATGGATTGGTTAGCTTCTTGCTATGCCACTTTTTGGATTGCCGAATTAAGAGAGTGTATTTCCGTTTTCTAATTGAGGCGGTCCTTGAATGGGAAGGCAATGTTGGGGCACCAAAGGGTAAGTTTGTTTCTTCTTTTAAGTCAAGGAATATGATGTCAAAGGGATATATATGTCATCTAGTTAGATTAATCTAGTTAGATTAATGGATATGGAAGAAGAGTCGCCAACTCTTTAATCTATTCGAGTAGTGAATGAATTTGTTGATGTGTTTCCTGAATATCTTTTGGGTTTACCTCCAGAACGAGAAGTAAATTTTGGCATTGACTTACTTCCAGGCACTCAACCTATTTCTATCCCTCCATATGCAATGGCCCCAACAGTATTACGTGAATTAAAAGAGCAATTAAAAGACTTGCTAGAAAAGGGTTTTATAAGACCTAGTGTGTCCCCTTGGGGTGCATTGGTGTTATTTCTACGTAAAAAGGATGGCACCTTGAGAATGTGTATTGACTACCGACAACTGAATAGGGCAACAATTAAGAACAAATACCCCCTCCCCAGGATTGATGATTTATTTGATCAGTTACAGTTACAAGGTGCCAAATGCTTTTCAAAAATTAATTTGGGATCAGGTTATCACCATGTGAGGGTGAAAGAGAAAGATATACCCAAGACGACCTTTAGGACACGTTATGGTCATTTTGAATTTCTTGTTATGTCATTTGGGCTGACGAATGCACCAACAATTTTTATAGATTGAATGAACAACCATTCTTGGATGTATTCGTGATAGAATTTAGAGACGATATTTTGGTATATTCGTGCTTAGAAGAGGACCATACAAATCACTTACGACAAGTATAACAAGTTCATTGTGATCGGCAATTGTACGCCAAGTTTTCAAATGTGAATTTTGGTTAAAATCAGTGGCATTTCTGGGTCATATTGTATCCGATGAAGGAATAAGGGTTGATTCACCGAAGATAGAGGCTATGTAAGATTGGACAAGGCCAACAACACTCACGGAAGTTCGAAGCTTTCTTGGGTTGGCGGGTAATTACAGAAGGTTTGTTGAGGATTTTTCTTCTATCTCTGCACCTCTAACAAAGTTGACACATAAGGCAACAAGTTCCAATGGAATGAAGCATGTGAAAGGAGCTTCCAAGAGTTGAAAAGCAGGCTAACTTCTGCACCTGTGCTAGTGCTTCCAGAGGGCACGGAGGGGAATGTGGTGTATTGTGATGCTTCAGGAGTTGGCTAAGGGTGTGTACTGACACAACATGGTAGGGTAATTGCTTATGTGTTGAGACAACTGCGGCTGCATGAGAGAAACTACCCAACACATGATCTTGAGCTAGCGGATGTTGTGTTTGCCTTGAAAATATGGTGCCACTGATCATAAGAGCCTACAGTATATCTTTAAGCAGAAACACCTAAATTTAAGACAATGGAGATGACTGGAACTAACAAAGGATTACGACGTTGATAAACTATACCATCCAAGGAAAGCAAATGTGGTAGTCGATACTCTGAGTCACAAGGAAATCATGAATAATAGTGATCAAACCGTGGTAAGTCAAGAAGTGGCTAAGGATCTATGTCAACTAGCCAATTTGGAAGTTCGCCTCCTTGAAACTCCAAAGGAAGGGGTTGTTGTGCGTAATGCTGCAAATTCTTCATTGGTAATGAAGGTGAGAGAAAAGAAGTTCAAGGATCCTGTTCTACGATGACTTAAGGAAAAGGTGAGCCAGGGTACGATGAAGGGCTTTGAACTTACACAAAATAGAGTACTTTATTGCCAAAATGGATTATGTATGCCTGATATTAATGGACTAAGAAGGAGGATAATGGAAGAAGCCCATCATTCAAGATATTCTATCGATCCAGGATCAACTAAGATGTATCATGACCTGAAGGGAATGTTTTGGTGGGGAGGCATGAAAAAGGACCTTGCAGAGTTTGTGGCCCAATGTCCGAATTGCCAACAAGTCAAAGTAGAGCACCAAAAGCCAGGAGGTTATGTGCAATGTATAGAGCTTCCAACGTGAAAGTGGGATATGATTAATATAGACTTTTTTATTAGGTTGCGTCGCTCATTTCAGAAGTTTGACTCCATATGGACAATTGTTGATAGACTCACAAAGTCAGCACACTTCTTGCCAATTAATGGTGATTATATAGCTGAAGAGTATGCAAAGTTATAGCTAAAAGAGATAGTTAGGCTACATGGTGTCCCAATCTCCATTATATCTGATCGCGGAGCTCAATTCACTGCAAAGTTTTGGAAGTCCTTCCAAAGGAGCTCAGGGACATAAGTGAATTTAAGTACAGCTTTCCATCCTCAAATAGATAGTCAAGCAGAACACATCATTCAAACACTTAAAGATATGTTGTGGACTTTAAGGGGTAGTTGGGTGGACCATTTGTTACTTATTGGATTTGTCTATAATAATAACTACCATTCAAGCATCAAGATGGAACCTTATGAAGCTTTGTATGGAAGGAAATGTAGGTCGCCAATGGAATGATTTGAAGTAGGTGAAACCATCTTGCTTGAGCCAGATCTAGTCTAACAAGCCATGGAAAAAGTCAAGGTAATATGACAGTAGCTAAAAACAACCCAAAGTTGTCACAAATCATATGCGGATGCTAGAAGGAGAGGACTTGAATTCTCGATATGAGATTGGGTATTCTTAAAGGTGTCCCCAATGAAAGGTGTTATGAGATTTAGTAACAAGGGAAAACTAAGACCACACTACATAGGGCCATATAAGATTATTAAAAGGTTTGGACATGTTGCATATGAATTAGAGCTACCCCAGGAGCTTTCAATGTTTCATCTAGTTTTTCATGTCTCAACGCTTAGAAAATGCATTGGTGACCCATCTCATATCACTTCTATTGAAGATATATATGCAGGTTATAGAAGATCTCACCTATGATGAGGTACCTATTGCTATCCTAGATCGTTAAGTTAGAAAGCTAAGGAATAAACAAATCCTTCAGTAAAGGTACTTTGGAGGAACCATCAAGTAGAAGAGATGTAGGAGGCCAAGGAAGCTATGAGATCTAAATACTCTTATTTGTTCGAAGCTAAAGAGGAAGACCAAGATGCTTACTTGGGGAATTAGTAGGTATGTGTGTTTGAATACTTATCGTCTTGTCAAAAGTTTTTTTAAATGAATGTTTAAACTTGTTTAACCTATCCAATTATGCTAACATTCGGGGATGAATGTTCCTAAGGGGGCAGGATGTAACACCCCATACCTTAGGCGTACTACTCCTATGCTTATGGAACATGATATGATTAGGTAGAAAGATCACCAACTTTAAAAGTTCCTAACTTTTACAATAGAGGGCTATATTTACGTCTAATGCTTAAGACGAGTGAGTGTATATAAGTTTTAAGCCAAATTGAGGAGATCGCATCCTTAAATGAAGTGGGAAAAAAGTGAGGAGCTTTTAGGACTTAGGAAGCTAACAGATTAGACACCTAGTGCTTAGCTTAAATAGGTTAGGTAGACAGAGATGAGGCCCAACACCGAATCTGTTCAAGTCCGATATTGAGTAAAGCCCAAGTTAAAGGTGTAATTTAGACCATTTTTTAGGATTATAAAGGGGCAATATTTTTAGCCCATGATGAATAGGAAAAAATCCCAAGTACATTCAAAACCCACTTGACGATTTGGGTCCAAACTAAGTGAAGGTGAAAAAGAAAATGCGCATCCAAGGCCTATCAAATTGGAGCCCAATAAGGCCCAAGTGACAGGGCCAAGAAGGTGCATCACCACCTTGCTAAAGTGTGCCTTAAAACACAAGAGAAAGCCGGCCAAGAGTGGCCCTTTAAAAGGGATTAAAAACCAGTAACTTCGAGTAATTTAACATAGACCAAAAATCAAAATTTTCAAAGTTTTTCTCCTTGCTCTCTTTTGACTTTGCAAAGCAGCCAAAGCACACCTTTAGGGTTTTTGAAGAGGACCTGATCCTTGAAGGCTAAGATAAGTAGAAATACCTATGGTTTAGTATAACCTTTTCATGAAAAACATGAGGAGTATGCTGATTATACTTGTGCTAGAAATTTGGACAGCATGTGTTCCAAAGAATGTTGTACACTTTTCTTGTTTACTAAGAGGCTTTTCTCTTCTTGGTTAGCTGGATTATGAAGTAAGGTTATTTTTTTTAAAAAGGTTTTGTTTTGTAGTGATGTCGAAGGCTGCTGCACCATTTTTATCTTCCACAAAAATGAGTTCTTATATGATATTTTAACTGCGCTCTTAGTATGAACTTGTGACTGGTATTTAGGAATTGTTGCTGCACACCGTCTATCTACTTTGGAAATTTTTTTGACTGATTTAGAACTGTTTTTATGTGTAAATATGATGGAGATAGTTTGGTTGAAGTTGAAACAGGTTCTGGACGGTTGACTTCAAAATGTAGCGAGAAGACGTTCTGCTGCCTACTTGTGTATTGTGTAGAATTGTTATGTGCTGTGCTTTGTGAGCTATTCTAACACTTTTATGGGACTAAAAAAGCAGTATATGACAAGTACATGAGAATGTGTACTAGAAAATACGACTAGAAGTAGAAAGGTTGAAAGAATACTCTTGGGTTAATAATTACAAGTACATCGCCTAAGTGTTGTTTTTTTTAATGAGATTGGACTTCCAAGGCGTGTTTATTAGCTGCTAATACTAGTTATATTCCCTACCCTATTGTAGATAAATATTTGGGGGAAAAGGAGGTTACTTTTGAGGTAATAACAACGTAGTACACGAAGTATGTAAGGCTACCCATTTTCACCTTATTTGGCATGAAATCTAGGTTCTTCCTTGTAACCTAGAAGCACTTACGAACTCCGATATAATTAGTAACCATGCCTCCACTATTTAACATGTTCATATATTTCCATGCATAGACCTTGTCGGATCTGCATACATACTTGGATACCAAAGATACATGAGTTCACTTTTGCTAAATAGAGTCCACGTGGTGTTTCATCTCCTACGTAATTCATTCATTGTGTAACTTACTCTTTTCATTGTGGTATTGTCATGAATGATTGTTTATGTGCCACATGTTATATCTATAGTCCTACAGCTCCAAAATGTTATGACCACCAAAATAAGCATCTCAAAAGTAAATAAAAGATAGGTCGAAGTTGCTTGTTGATGGGTGGTATCCCAGGGGTGGAAGAATCACCTAGCATGGGTCGATCCCATATCACAGGGGGTATCCCAGGGGTGAAAGGAAAGCCTTGCATAGGTCGATCTCGATATCAATTTACCATTAACCGACTGGTAGTTTATATGATATACTGCGCACAGGTTATACAGTAAAGAAAGGTAAAGTAATAAAAAGGACATAAAGTATATGATCCCACGGTATGACTAAAGGTGGTCTCTTATCCTTACACACCAGTGTATGATTTCATTTGAGTTCTTATTTCATATACAATACTTCCTGCCTTACATATTCAGTAATTATCTCGTACTGATATCCCTGACAGGGGACCTGCATTTCATATAGCAGGTACAGGAGCTAGTAGATCTCCCCAGTAGGAGTACAGGATATTCAACTGCTATTACTGAGCTCCAGGTTGCTTCGGGGATGTGTGTCTAAAGCTTATATATTTTTACTGTATAGTTAGTCATGAGGCAGTGCCTATGCCGACCCTTAATATATACTATCCCTTATATAGAGGCTTTGTAGACTATGTAAAGTAAAGTGTGGTCAAATATCGTACTTAAGTTATCATGGCTCCAACGGCCTAGTCATATGCATTGCCTTTTGGCTTGTTATTACTGTCTACTTTCTTGAAAGCATGTTGAATGTGGAAATCCCTTGTAATGTTCATAGAAAATGTAAGGTTGTATGTTGATTCTCCCGAGCCTTGTCGACAACAGATGCTAGTCCGCCTTAATGGAACTTTGGGTGTGACATGTAAAGATTAAAATCGAATTGAAACCGACCAACTAATCAATGGATAAAGGTTTATTCAATCACACATGATCTTCTTGCAACAATCTATTAGTATAAGAAATATTTAATACAACTATCTTACTTCTACCATGTGGAGAGTAAACTATAACAGGGTCCAACAAGATATAGAAGGCATATCTAAGAAAATTACGATGACCGTCACTTCTTCAAACAACGATTAGCAATAGATTATGGGACACAACAAGGTGAATAAATTCAATTGGAACTGTTTGAGCACATCAGTGAACCAATCTCAAGAAAACAACTATAAATTCTTATTCCACCATCTAATGCAGTAGCTAAATGTAGCACAACAAACAACCCTCTTAAAAGGGACAAAGCATTATAGCAGACTTTTCTTGTTAAAGTCCTTTTTTTGGTTGAGTGGGTGAAAGGGGGGACCTTAATAAGGTTGTTCATCCAAGCTTATGCTCGACGAAATAAAATTGATGTATTATAACTTACAAATGTCTCTTCCGCACGTCGCTCTATTCATCTCCCCTTGTACCATCCAGTTTTTTTCTTTTATGCGTCTCTTCAAACACCTCACCAATAGACACCTATTCACCTTTTAATTTCGTCTACAAAAAAATATATACGATTTAGATAAAGTTCAATTGCATTTATTTAAATATAGCGAAAATCAATTAAAAAATAACCATTTTTCGTCGATGGGCTGCGAAACTCATAGAACCTCCGGTATGTAAAGAGTCACCCTTTATGGAAGCCCGAGCTGCCTTTGTCACTCAGACTTTCTCTTAAATTCAGGAGTGTTCCATTTCTCCAAAAACATAATCCATATTTCTTCTCGTAACCGATCGAGGTTCTAATTATTTTTTCGAACATCACACAACATATTTGCAACTCTTATACGTGTTTTTTTCTCAAAAATAGAATTTATCTTGTTCTCATAACATGGTTTCCATGTACACTTCGTCTGCGTAATAAATAGTATCATTAAATTAAAAAAAATTATTTTTTATAACTTATGTAAAAATAAATTTTATTTGTACCCTAAATTGATTCCATGTTTGTTCCCTGATATTATATGAATAATCTTTCCATCTGCCCCAAGCACCATATAGATACTAAAACCATATGCGAGCCGGCGTATGATAGGGAAAACAAACATTATATTTAATTAATATAAGAAGTATATTCACTAAATTAAAAAAAAGTCAAAGGTAACTTACCCATCCACATCAGGGGTGAGAATCAACCTATGATAGGCATCATATTCTCTAGTCTCTCCAATATTTTGAGTCTTTGAACAAGCTGATGCAATAGTAGTACTGGTAGATGGTGATGCTGATGCAGAGACTTCAATATTTGACTTAGATATGTTAGGTGCGGATGATGCTAGAGATATAGCTGGAGTGAATGATGGAAGCAGAGATGATGAGATGTCTTTTTGACTTCTATGACAACTCGAAAAAGAACTTATATGAGGTGCGGGTACAATATTAGAGTCAACACTTGGATTTGTTCCAGATGGTGGTATACTAAAAAAAGAAGGTGGTAATGAAGTCAACAGGGGAGGAAAACCAGGTAGTAATGAAGTTGATGGAGGAGGAATATTAGGTGGTAGTAACCGTTAAAGAATAATAGATGGCAGTGAAGTCAATTGAGGAGGAAAGGTGGGAGGCAATGAATTCGCTTGAGGAGGTTCTACATACGGCTGGCTCGAATGACTTGTGGATGGAAATCAAGCTGATTTAGAATCATTTTTTTTCTCTTATTTGTTTGCTTTTGATGATTTCGAGATTCCTTCTTCATTGCCTAAAAAGACACTCAAAATATACACAAGGATACATCATAAGACAAGTATGTACAATGATACGTGATAATCCAATTATGCACAAGCATACATGGATAAATTAATTACTGAATTAACATAAATAAGCTTATCTTTCGGCATAAATAAGTGTGAATTAGTGCAATTATTTTACCAAGTCCACAATGATAACAAAAGCAGCAGTTGCATTACCAGCAATGCAGCAGCAACGACAAGTTCAACTAGCTCAACAACAACAACCTAGAGATGAAGTAATCAACAATGCAGCATCAAAAAGAGCATTAGAGGTTGGAATTAGTCATAAAATCCTTAAATCTTCTATTCCTAGACTCAGATTCTTCCTGACAACATTCTTTGCAGTGTCATTTTGGACTCAATTTACACTCGAAACAAACTGCTATTATGACACCTTTTTCCGGTCCTGTGTCTTTCTCTGGTGTGTTCATTAATGATATCTTCAACTTAGCATATATAGCTCTATGTTTTCAAACTTTTATCAGGTATAATGAATACTTATCAAACCATCCAACACTAGCTCAAAATTATGCTTTCAAACCATGTATCACTGTTTTGAAGGGAAGCTTAACTAAAAGTCCAAGTCTTATTTTACTAATTCCGAGACATATTTCCACAATGCTCCTTTTAGTTATCCATCAAGAAAGTCAATGAAATATTTAAAATTCCAAGCTTCTAGAAAACTTTAGTTTACTTCAACATAGTGGAAGAGAAAGTATCAAGGAATAACCACAAGAAAGCAGAGTACTAAAAAGCAGTGCAACACCTGTTATAGCCTTAGATACCTAAACCCAATCTTTTCTTACTAATATCAGCATTTTATATCACGATGAAGGGCACTTTCCCAGGTGGATTTCCATATAACAACCCACTCGTTTTGAGCCATTATGGTTATGCGTACAAAATAATTTAATCACATGGGGAACATTGTGAAATAAGATCACAGACATTAGTCACGACTCTGCAATCATGTATCCCCTAGTATCAGTCTCCTTGGACTCATCAACAAATATTTCTAGGACTCATCGACAAGGATACACAAAAATTTAAAGCTGTACAACCTGTAAAATCACCCTAAAACTACCTATAAGGAATTACCATAAAACTGAAAAACTTCCAATACAAGAATACTCAAACAAAAAGAATTAAGATCCCATTATTATAAGATTAAAAAAACTCATTTAGAAACTTATCCTAGACAATTCAGACGTGAATTTGTCAGCATAACAAACTAAACAAGTCAATCATCTTCACTTCATAATCACTATCAAAATCTTCCTCATACTTCTTTTATATTTTCCGAGCGATTCCTTGTCACTTGTTTCATATTCATCAATTGGGAATTCCTCCTCGGTAGATTCCTCGTTGTTACTCCTGGATGTTTCTTCCCCATAATTATTGGGATTTGATTGAAGGACAGTAGCATCAAATTCTTCATAGATGCCTTCATTATGTTGTAATTCACCTCCTAATTCTGTATCCACCACTTCTTCAACATTTGAAATATCATTTTGATAAGCTACATCCAATGCATCCTTGATGGGTTTTTATTTTTATAACCACATGCGACAAAGATTTATTCTTGCACAAGGGATAAGGAACATAATACACTTGCTTCACATTTTGTACAATGATAAATGGATCGTAGAAACGATACTGCCTCTTGTGGTAATTTTAATTATTTTGTATTGAGGATGCACTTTTGTAGCACTAGAATTAGGATCATACCACTTGCACCAAAAAAGTACTACCTTTATTTTTGGCCAACCAACAACATACTCGAGTTCTATAATCTCTTGAATCACACCATAATAATGAATATTCCCTTCATCTCTTACCCACATCCCATTATTATTGGTTTTCTTATCTTTGAACCATTCTTTTGTATGAAACTTATATCCATTGATAAAGTACTTAGACATTATTCTTACTCTACAATCAGGCCACAAGCAATATCACGCAAAAATTTGACATTCACGACATCCATAACATTAACTAGAATGTGAACCTATTTTAAATTAGAGTAATTTTAGAATTTTAAAAATACATATAATTGATATACAAATACTTAACAGTATTGGGTAACACTTACATATTCTCCAAACTACTCTGAAAATCTAGAATAAATAGCACCATTCCCATATGTACCAACAAAATAACTGTTTGACAAAATAAAAATATTGTTAAGTTAAAGGGATGATGAATCTTGTTTGAAAGTAGGTAATACATACATACATACATACATACATACATATATACATATATATATATATATATACACCTATGATAAGGCTGGACCAAAGGACAATTCAATAATACATGTGTTGTAACTATTTTAGCTCTATGTCAGTTAACATTCGCTTTGGAACATGTTTTGGACCTCCTCTTCTTGGATGATTGAATATGGAAAAGGGTGGTGCCAAAGGATCAGCAATTCCTCCATCATCTTCTCGGTTTAGTCTATTTCTCAAACATGGTATACCATTCTCGAAATAATATGAATCAAAATGGAAAATTTCTCTTACCAGATATGCTTCACATATCGTCTCCTCTATTCTCCATCTAATTTTTATTAACCTTTTTCATGTGCCAATAAGCCTGTAAAGTATGAATTATAGATGAAAGACTTTTTAATTCAAACACACAAAAAAATTAAAAAATAAATAAAAGTAATCACCTCACATATGTATACATCCATCTACTTTGAACTGGACCTCCAAGTTGTGCTTCCCGCACAAGATGAATTGGGAGATGTTCCATTACATCGAAAAAACTAGGAGAATTTTGCCAACTTGTTTAAAGCTAGGAAAATATTACTGTCCATGTAGTTTAGGTTCTCCACCCTTTTTAAAGCTAGGAAAATATTACTGTCCATGTAGTTTAGGTTCTCCACCCTTAATGTGCTAGAACAAAACTCTTTGAAAAAAAGACTTATTTCTGTGATAGGTTTCCATATTCTATTAGGCAAGGCATTGAATGCAATAGGCATCAATGTTTCCATAAAAATGTGACAATCATGACTTTTAATAGACATCAACTTTCCTTCTTTCATATCAACACATCTAGATAAGTTTGAAGCATATCCATCAGGCATCTTTAAATTCTTAACCCAATCACAAATCTCTCTCTTCTCATCCAAAGTGAATGTGTAAATAACCTTAGGCTTCTGAATCTTATTGTTAAGATATGTCAAGTACAACTCACTTCGCCTGCAATATTTTTAAAGTCCATCCTAGCCTTCAGATTATCTTTTGTCTTGTTGATATTCATCACAGTATTAAACAAGTTGTCAAAAAAAAATTCGATATGCATGACATCCAAATTATGCCTAAGAAGGTTATGCTTTCAATAATATAACTTCCAGAATATGCTTTGTTTTGACCAATTATGTGTAACACCATAACCAGGTATCTTAAATGATGGAGAATCAGTTACCTTAGGTAGATCTTTAACTTTATGCCAAATTTCTTCAGGCAATAAAATTGTTGGTGGCTCTTAAAAATCACTTATATTCTTCATAAATGTTTCTCCTAAATTCATGATCCATTGGCAAAAATCGACGATGACAGTTGAACCATGAGTTTTTACCTCCATTTTTCAATATGAATGCTTTTGTGTCTTCCATACAACATGGGCAAGCTAACTTACCACTAGTTGACCATCCAGACAACATTCCATAAGCATGAAAATCATTTATAGTCCAGATCAAGGCAGTACGCAATATAAAGTTTTGTTTCTTGAATACACCATAAGTTTCCACACCTTGATTCACCAATAACTTTAATTCAGCGATCAAAGGCTGCAAGTATATGCCAATCAACCTTTTTGGATTATGTGGACCTAGAACAATGCAAGTTAGAAATAAATATGGACTTGTCATATATAACTTAGGGGGAAGAATATATGGTGTAACAAACATTGGCCAAAATGAATATGGTGCAGCAGAGATTGCAAATGGGGTGAATCCATCAATACATAATTCCAACCTAATATTTCTAGGTTCACTAGCGAAGTTGGGAATATTCTATCAAAATACTTCCACGCTTCTCCATTTGAGGGATGACATAGAACACCAAGTGGCTTTTTATGTTCATAATTCCATGTCATATGAGGAACAGAACTCATTGATGTATACAACCTCTTTACCCTAGGTATAAGGGGTAAGTAATTCATTGCCTTCACTGGAACCTTCTTCCTTTTTGCATTCTTGACTTCTTTATAACGAGCTTGATTACAAAATTTGCAATTTTTTGAAGCTGCATCATCTTTATAGAATAACATGAAACGTTTCTCACAACAGTCAATTCTCTTTGATGAAAGTCCCAACTTAGAAACCAACTTCTTTGTCATGTAGGAATTTCTGGGTAAGTCCATTTTACTCAAATTGAGCTCATTCATAAGCTTAATGATAGAATTTATGCCCACTTGAGAAATTGAATAATCCTTTTTATACTTAACAATCTAACAGCAACATACAAATTAGAATGCTTTGATCCTTCGTATAATGGACGATTAGTGTCAGGCCTGAAGTTCCATTAAGGCAGACTGGCACTCATTGCCGACAAGGCTCGGGAGAACCAACATATAATCATACACTTTCTATGAACATTACAAGGGGTTTACACATTCAACATGCTTTCAAGAAGGTAGACAATAATAACAAGCCAAAAGGAAATGCATATGACTAGGCCGTTGGAGCCACAATGTCTAAAGTACGATACATGATCACACTTTACTTTACATAGTTTACAAAACCTCTAGATAAGGGAAAATATCTATTAAGGGTCAGGATAGGACCCACCTCGTGACTAACTATACAATACAAAAATATAAGCTTTAGACATACAAAGCACATCTCGATGGTGTGTTCTTGTGCTCTTTGCTTGAAAGAAAGATGGCTCCTTACAGATGTGTATCGGTTACAGACAGCTAAATAAAGTCACTATCAAGAATAAGTATCCTTTTATGTGGATTGATGGTTTTTTAAAGATTGACTTGTGACCCAAGTACTATCAGCTACGAGTTAGGGATGTTGATATTCCAAAGGAAATATTTAGGACGAGTCAGAAGCTGAGCATGCAGACCACTTGCGAGTTACATCACAGACTCTCCAGGACAACAAGTTATATGCTCGATCCTCCAAATGTTAGTTTTTGTTAACTTCTATAGCTTTTTGTTTCCATGTTATTACTAGTGATGCTATAAGGTTGATTGGCTAGAAATTGAAGCAGTAATGGCTTGGCCGAGACCCTTGAATCCGACAGAGGTCCATAGTGTTTTGGGCTTGGCAGGATATTACAATAGGTTTTTTGAGGGATTCTCCACTACCTATACAACACTAACGAGGTTGACGCATAAAGAAACTAAGTTTCAGTAGACTGAATCGTATGGATACAGTTTTCAAGGGCTAAAGAAAAGGCTTACCACCGCACGTAGTCTGGCTCTTTCAGATGGAACCAAAGGCTACACTGTATATTATGATGCCTCGAGAAATGGGCTAGGTTATGTTCTTATGCAACATGGTAAGGTTATTGCATATGTTTCCAGAAAGCTACTAAAACATGAACAAAACTATCTCACTCATGATCTTGAGTTCACCGCAGTTGTTTTTGCCCTAAAGATTTGGTGGCGTTATTTATGTAGCGTTCATATTGATGTTGTTACCGACTACTAGAGCCTTCAATATTTATTTTAGTAGAAGGAGTTGAATTACGAAAAAGGAGGTGGCTAGAATTACTAAAAGATTATGATGTTGACATTTTGTACCGTCCCGGTAAAGATAATATTGTTGATGATGCACTAAGCTAAAATTCCATGGGAAGTCTAAGTCTTGTTGAAGCTGATAAGATTGAAATGACAAAAGACCTATGCCAGCTAGCTAGTTTGCAGGTGCGATTGGTAGATACAAAGGATGGAGGTGTGATTGTTCAAAGTACAACATAATCTTCCATTGTTACAGAAGTAAAAGAGCAACAACGTGTGGATCCTGAGCTTATGATATCGAGATAAAGTGTTACACATAAGCAACATCCTCTGTTTGAGCTAACTTGAGATGGAGTCCTTCAGTATCGGGGCCTTTTATGTGTGCCAAAAATAAGAGGGCTCCATGCCAAGATTCATTTTGAGGCTCCTTATCCTAGATATTCGGCTCAACCTAGGGCAACAAAAACAAAGAGGGTATTGAGAACTATGACAGATCTATTAGTGGAATGGCATGAAAAAGATATTCCAAAGATGGTGGCCAATGCCCCAACTACCAGCATGTTAAAATAGAATATCAGAGACCTGGAGGCCTAGCTGAGTATACTGATTTTTCATTCTGGAAATGGGACATGATAAACATGGGCTTCATCACTAGGTTGCCTCATACTCCATGCAGGATGACTCTATTTGGGTAATCATTGATAGGTTGATAAAATCTGCTCATCTTTTGCCAATAAGAATGACATATTCAGCGGAGGATTATGCTAAGATTTACATTCAAGAGATTGTTTGCCTTCTTGGAGTTCCATTTTCTATTATCTCTGATCGAGGGGCTCAATTTACCGTACATTTTTGGAAGTCTTTTCAAAAGGGTCTGGGTACCCAGGTGAATCTCAACACCGTTTCTCATCCACAAACTGATGGGTAGGCAGAGCGTACCGTCCAGACCATTGAGGATATGTTATGCGCCTATATGCTGGACTTTAAAGGAAATTGGGATGACCATCTACCTCTTATTGAGTTTGCTTATTATAATAACTTTCATACTAGTATTCGAATGGATCCTTAGGGATCACTATACGCATGAAGATGTAGGTCACCGATTGATTAATTTGCAGTTAGGGAGGAAAAGTTTCTAGACCCTAATCTAGTTCAACAAGCAATGGACAAAGTGAGACTTATTAGAGACTTACCGCAAATGGCCCAGATTTTTAGCAAAAGTCTTATGCAGATGTTCAACAACGAGACTTAGAGTTTGATATAGAAGATTGGGTATTCTTAAAGGTATTACATATGAAGGGAATCATGCGGTTTGGAAAGACAAGAAAGCTCAGTCCTAGATATGTTGGACCGTATAAGATTATTGGAAAAATTATCAAGGTAACATACGAGCTTAATTTTCCTTTAGAATTGAGAGCAGTCCATCCAGTGCCTCATGTATCTATGTTGTGGAAGTACATTAGAGATCATTCGTGTATTCCTTGCATCAAGGACACCCCCATTGTTGAAGACTTAACTTATAGTGAGGTACTAGTGGCTATTTTAGATCGACACATAAAAATGCTTCAAAATGAAAAGTGGCCTTCGTGAAAGTGTTGTGGCAGAACAAAAATATTGAAGAAAATAACTTGGGAAGCCAAAGAAGAAATGATGAGGAATCACCCCCACTATTTATAATTTAAGGTGGATTGCATTCCAAACTGACAATTATCGTTTTTTAGTAACTCAAGTTTTAAAGAATTTAGAGGTGTAACTTGTATGTTTTATCGCGGGATAGCTATACAAAGCTTAGTAATTAGAGCTTTTGGAAGTTGATTTATGGTTTGCAAGGTAATAGATGTATCCAAAAAAACATTTTAGTAAATGGTGATTCAACCAAGGGGTTGTCTTGACACATTCGCAGACGAATGTTCTTAAGGGGGGGGGAGACTGTGAGACCCTGTGTTTCTCGTCTTCCATTATATAAATAGTGTGGCGTTATATGAGGCACATGTGATTTTTGCTGGCCCCTAAGGATAATAAGGCTTCTAATAAGAGGTAATATCAAGGAAATAATGTTTCAAGTCAAAGAAATCCCATAAATACACATTCGGCGTAAAAGAAATGTCCCAAGTGACACCTCGCCCTTTTTGGAAGGTTTAAATTAGGTTTCACTTTTCGGATGAGACTAAAAGTGTATAAATTGCTAATAAAGATTTTTTTAAATGTCATTTTAATATCACAAAGGTCGTACATTAAATTTTGGAATCAAGAAAGTTGCAAGATAAAGATTGGCCAAAGTTACCGTAAGTTTCTTTAAGAAATCCTTCTTAAATTTAGGTCAAATGTATCAGGTCATATCTCCCAGACTGTATAAACTTAGAAAGTCCATGACCTATCCAATTGAAGATCTATGCGTCTAGTTTGCAACGCACAAAACGGTGTATCAAACCGACCTCAGAATAAAGAGTTATGACCGTTTTACCAAGACTGCCCGAGCTGGAAACCGAGTCATGGGTCGGGTCGGGTTGACCCAACTTAATGTCGGCTAATTTGAGCTTTTTAAAGCTCAAATCAGTGCCATTTCATCCCCAAACAGCTTAGAAACTGAAGTAAAAGTTTCCTCAAGGTGCCAAAGGGATTTGAGTAAGTTTTTCGCACTTTTACAGTTAAAATTTGTCTGCCTAGAAATGTATGCCTTACCTTTGCAATTGTTTCCCCCTCGTATTGGCTGTGTTTGGAGATGTTTTTGGACTGTAAAAAAAGTGGTGTTCTTGCTGGTATTGTTGGTTTGAAGCTGGTGTGTTCAGATAATAATTTTGGGACTCTTTTACGGTCATTTTTACGAAGTTTTACAGACATTTCCTCGCGTAAATGCTCCTTGCCGAATCTGGTCATTGATGCTAAATTTTTTACTATTTATAGGTGTCTTTAAGCTGCATATATATAGTCGTTGTGAATCTTAGGATGTAAGGAACAACTTTCATGAAGAAACTTTCGGAAATTGGATGTTCGTTGGAGAGGTATGTTAAAGGTAAGCTCCGTCTCTCCTTTTAGCACGAAATCCGGGAAGTCTCCCAAAACGTCAAATGTGATATCTTACTATTCTGTTGCTAGACAGACCTCTTGTGAAAGGCATTGGGATTGCAACTGAGTTATTTTCATGATGGTATTAGGTTGAAATTCCTTTCATTCACTTAAACTGGACATTCAATATTTATATAGCATTTTGTCGGTTTTCACGGCTACCTATTCATATGTTCGAGGTGTTTCTCTTCTTGGTGTAGTTCCATTGAA